>CM061132.1:139394446-140753301 GCA_030789695.1 Scilla litardierei | reverse complement strand
TCTTAAAACCCACTTGTAGCAACCCTGCAAGTGAAATCGAAATACAATCGATTGACCTTGATTCCCACAACTTGGGAGCAAGCAAACCACTCTCACAACCCGAGAGTAAATTCAAATAACGAAAGTTATGAAATATGAAAGCAACACTTACAATCACCTATGCCTTGAAGTAGAACTTGAAGGAGAAGTGTGTTGTATGTTGAAAGACTCTCTTGGAAGAGAGGAAAGCCCTTTCTCTTGACTGCACCAAATCCCTAGAAGATGTCTCTGTGGTTCTAGGTTGGAGAGCAAGAGATTGAAGATAGGAATTCTTAGGGCTTTATGGTTTTTGAGAGCTTTGATCTTGAGAGATTTAGAAAAATGAAACTTGGAAGAATGAGTAACCTCTCAATGGAACAATAGATGCTCCTTATATAGGTTTCTCAAAACCCTACAACCGAATTCAGCAAAACCTCTTTGAAATCCGTGAGAAAACTCTCAACGGATAGAATCTGAGCCCGCGACAGTCGACTGTTGAGAAATCCACAGTCGACTGTTACACAGTCAGACAGGGTAGGTGAGAATTCATAACGGTAACTTACAACGTGGACAGTCGACTGAAGAGGCAAAGACAGTCGACTGTTAAACCAACAGGCGACTGTAAATTCTACTACAGGCGACTGGCTGTAAGATGGGTAAGATGAAGAATTCTGGAAAACAGCTGGGATAACAGGACAGACGACTGATGAAGAGAAGACATGCGACTGTTAATGAGAACAGGCGACTGTAATTCCTTCTACAGACTGTCAAAACCCTGAGATTTTCCAGAGAGTTGAGTCAACAAATTGGCTCACAGACAAACGACTGTTGCAGCATTGACGGTCGACTGTTCCATTGGACAGTCGACTGTAAATCCAACATAAGTCGACTGGCCAGAGTAATCAGAGAAATAGACTTTGGGCTAAAGATAGACAGACGACTGATTAACAAAACACAGTCGACTGTCACTTGGACAGGCGCCTGTGAATCATTCATAAGTCGCCTGTGGGAATTAAAGCAGAGAAGCCCAAAACTAAACTGTACAACTTTGTGCATAACAGTCAACTGTAGAACAAAACACAATCGACTGTTTTTGAGACAGGCGATTGTAAAACGTTCACCAGTCGACTGTTATAGACAATACATGCACAATCAATATAGAAATGAATTGGAGTCTAAGGACGATTGATCTAATGATGTCCTAAGACTGAAATGAAGATGTGTGTGTGCTCCAGCAATGTTCTACTTCTAAGCTACATACTAGAAGAGATATAAGAAATATACATTTGACGAATACTCTCTTCTATCCAACGCATGAGCTTGAAGTCTTCATGGAGCTTCAATCATCATCTATGATCATCCAATCCATTTCATTTGCTTTCAATGATCTTTGAGAGTAATCCATTGCAAGTAGATCTTCATAATTAGCTTAGGCAATGGATTAACTGCAAAATAGGGGATTAGTTACAAGTATTTATGTTTGCTCATCATTAACACCAAGTATGGAGAAGTCCAATACTCAACACGCAGTTGGTCATTCGGTCGTCAGTTCGAGTCTTGGAGTCGATCGCTCGGTATTGGGTCGGTCGGTCGTAATGTAGTTAAAGTCCGTGTTCGGTCGATCGATCGTATGAAGGCTCGAAGGATGAAGGCTCGCACGTAAGGCTCGGCACTTGGGTCCTTCGACACAGAAGGAAGGTCGATTGGTCGAAGGGAGCTTATTGGGATGCGGCCCACTAGGATGCGTAGAAGGCCCATTAGGGCGCGGCATCATTAATTGCGTAGAGCGGTGATTGGATTGGATGCCATAATTGTCAGGATCCGAATCCTAGGAATTCCAGCCAATGATGACACCTATTGTAACCTCGGGTTATATATAGGGGGGTTTTAGGTTAGGGTTTCATGTGGATACTATTGTATCCTTTGAGAGAGAGCCGTCATTTTGTGAGAGCCAACTTTGAGAGATTGTATTGTGAGCTTTTGGAGAGATCTTGTGTGCTTTTTCTTCGTCGGACGGAGAGAAGATTTGTATTGTTCTCTCCTTTCGTAATAAAACTCATTGGTGTTTCCCCTTGACCGTCCACGACCAAAAAACAATCTTAACTGTGATTCTGTTTGTGTTGCTGATTGTTAGGACATTCGTGTATAGCTTGTTGTCATTAGTGGCACAATGAGTTCATATGTCGGATCACAGTTTGTATCATGGAGGATGTTGAATAAAGTGTTGAACTTTATGCTGGACATAATGTTCAACATACTGCATCAGGTATGTCAGTTGCGTGTCTAAGATTGGGCGTATTGTGATGGGGGAACTTCTGGTTGCGGTTTTGCTTCTTCAACGTCTATGTGATTTCCGTCAATTGATGAATCGTTGAAGATCTTGTTTAATATCTAGTATCTCTCGTTTCTATTGAGTCGGTTGAAGATTGAGAGAAAGACCTTAGCCTATATATGGTTATTGCTGTTTTTAGAAGATTCGGCGGAACTATTTCCTAGCCTGGTTCCGTTAATTGTGGTAGGAAAGTCTTCTCGGATTTGATTTAGCTAACTTCTTTTAACGGCTCCGCGGTTAAGGGGAGAGATTGGTTAAAAGAAGTATGTAGACCGGCGGCTAGGTTTTTGACGACTCGAACGACAACTTTTGTGGAAGTTGCGAGGAGCTCCGAGAGGAGGCTGACGGCTACCAAGGTAGGGGATCAAAGGAGTTGATCTTTGTCAGTTTTGCAAGGGGATATTGCACGCAAGGGGAGCTTGCGCAAATTACTCTATGGGGTTGATTGAGATCATCCCTAACGGTTTGTATTGAGGGGGAGGTTATTCCCCTTAATATCACGTGGTATTGGTGATTGTAATCATTATTATTTAGTGGAGTTATTTGATTTTCTGGGCGAGGCCCCGCAGATGTAGGTGTGCGCACCGAACTGCGTTACCAAGTTCCTTGTGTCACCTGTGTTTCCTTGATTTATCTCTGTGTGTTATTGGTTATGCGTGTACACTGAAATTCAATTGGTATTAGAGCATGTCATCCGTGGTGCTTTGTGTTGTCAAAGTGGGTGTGATCCTGTGTTTTAGTATGCAAACCATGAATACGAAAGAAGGTGCATCCGTGACACGTCCTCCATTGCTCACCGGTACGAACTACACATAGTGGTAGTCTCGGATGCATGCATTCATTAAGTCGCTCGATGATAAAGCTTGGGTGGCCACGATAGAAGGATGGACACCTCCAGTTCAAGTTGACAAAGAAGGAAAGGAACGCCCTATACCTGCTAAAGATTGGAGTCCCGAAGAAGATCGTGCAGCCTTGGGAAATTCAAAAGTAGTGGATGCTATATTTACAGCTGTAGATGAAGAGCAATTCAAGTTAATCTCTACGTGTGAGTATGCAAAAGAAGCGTGGGATATACTGCAGAATATTCATGAAGGAACCAGTACGGTAAGAGCATCTAAACTTCAAATGCTTGCTTCTCAATTTGAAAATATCAGGATGAATGATGATGAGACTGTAGCTGCGTTCAATGGTAGACTGTGTGATATAACTAATCAGGCATTTCAATTGGAGAAGAAGTACTCTCAAAAGAAGTTGATTAAAAAAACCTTGAGATCCCTACCTGATAAGGTCTCTTCGAAGATTGCGGCCATTGAAGAAGTGAGGAACACATTTACTATGAGATTGGATGAACTCATGGGAATGAATCTGAAGCAGAACAAAAGGGATAAATGGGTGGCTCTAAAGACAGAAGTCAGTGAAACATCTAAACCTGAAAATGACTCTGATATTGATGATGACATTGCTCTGCTGACTAAGAATTTCAGCAGAATGATGAGAAAGATCAGTAACAAGGGCCAAAATTACAGATCTGCAAACAAGGAATCAAGACCATAACTCCCTACTGCTGCAAAGGCCATTAGTCGTCCCGCACAGAAGTATGAGCCAAAGAGTAAAAGTTAATGAATACAGTGCAGTGAGTGTAAGGGTTTCGGTCACATACAAGCTGAATGTGCTAATACCATCAAGAAGCAGAAAGATGAATCATTAGCTAGTACCTGGAGTGATGAAGATTCAAAAGGAAGGGCTGAAAATGAGGACATCACCAACAACTATGTAGCCTTTACAGCTAATCTTGATGATCAATCCGATTATGACACCCCTAACTGTGTTGGACGTAATGTTGCGACATCTAGTACAACATTGGAGAACAAGATTGCAAACGTCAGAAAGAATGTTACAACATTTAGTACAACATTTGACAGTGACAATGATTCTGAGGCAGGTAGTGATGAGGTGGTTGGTGAAGAAGACATTCAGTCGGCTTATTAGACGATGTTTAATAAGTGGATGACGATTTGTGAGATCAACAAAACCTTAAAGGAAGAAAATGTCAAACTAAAAGGTGAAAAGGATGATATTAGGGCTAAACTGTTGAAGACCGAACTCAATCTAAGAAATCTTGAGAGCCAACTCAGAAAAACTCACCTCAGGGCTGAGAAGGCTGAAGACATCCTCAACAAGTGGAACTCAGGAAAGACAAAGCTCGATGATATTCTAAACATGGGAAAAACCTCAGGAATCACACTGGTGTAGGGTATAACAGAGGAGGTTATCTTCATGTTCCTAAGGAAAGACAGGTTCTTGTTATTAGAGAACTAGGAAAAATGAGACATTTCAAGAAAGGTGAACAGAAGTTGAAGCAGAAGAAGAGTACTACATCTGGACGGCCTGTGTGTGACTATTGCCAGTTCGTGGGGGCACACGAACAGGAACTGTTTCAGCCGTTTGAAGCATCAGCATGAAGAAAGGAACGATAGACATGCCTGCAAAAGATGGATGAAAAAATGGGTAAGGAAATCTGAACTGTATGGTTTGGTTGCTTACACTTCCATGATTGCATTTTCAGAGAACAAGTGGTACTTTGATAGTGGGTGCTCTCGACACATGACGGGTAATCGGAGTCTCCTTACTGAATATGTTACTGGCAACAAAGGTCATGTAACTTTTGGTGATGGTCAAAGGAGCAAGGTCATTGGAAAGGGAGACCTAAAGATGACAGAATCCGTTAATCTAAAAGATGTCATGCATGTAGAAGACTTGAAGGCTAACCTCATCAGTATAAGCCAGTTATGCGATCAGGGTCTTTTTGTTCAGTTCACCAAAGATGAGTGCTCAGTGTTAAATGAAGACGGAGCTTGCATTTTGACCGGGAAAAGATCTGCTGACAACTGTTATTTATTTCAAGAGACAAACAAGTGTTTAAATGTGACTGTTGATGTCTCTGAGCAGTGGCACCAGAAGCTAGGAATTGCTCATGAATTCTCAGCTCCTAAGACTCCGCATCAGAATGGAGTGGTTGAAAGGAAAACCCGTACCTTACAAGAAATGGCGCATGTGATGCTGAATGCCAGGGCGGTTAGTACCAGATGGTGGGCTGAAGCTGTCAACACTACATGCTATACTATAAATAGAGTCTATCTTCGTCCCAGAACTGAGAAACCCCTTATGAGATCTGGAAAGGAAGAAAACCTGATGTATCTTACTTTCATATCTTTGGAAGCAAATGTTATATTTTGCAAGATCGTACTCCGAGGGGAAAGTTTGATGCTAAGAGCGACAAAGGGACATTTCTTGGATACTCCACAATATGCCGTGCCTTCAGGGTGCCAAACCATCGTACCAATGTGATGATGGAGTCAATCAATGTTGTTGTAGACGACTTTAATCAGGGGGGAAACTACTACCTCTCAGGAAGAAGTGGCTGATGAGGAAGACTGTGTTGAACAAAATGTTGTAACATGTGATCCAACATAAGGCAATGTTGAACAAAATGTTGTTACACAGAGTTCAACATCTACAGAGGAATCGCTATCTGAGTCTGGTGACTCTCACGCTCCTAGAGGAATCATTAGAGTCATACGAAATCATCTTCTTGAGCTGGTTATTGTGGATGTTCAAGATGGTCTTCATACAAGAGGTACAAGCCAGGTCAACTACCGAGATCTTGCCGGATACGTCTGCTTTCTCTCAGTTGTTGAACCAAAAAATGTGAGGGAAGCACTTCTTGATGAGTTCTGGGTATCAGCTATGCAAGAAGAGATGAATCAATTTCAACGTAATGATGTGTGGTGTCTGGTTGAGAGACCTAAGGGGACAAATGTCATTGGGACAAAATGGATATTTAAGAATAAAACAGATGAGAAAGGTAATGTCACTCGTAACAAGGCTCGCTTGGTGGCTCAAGGCTACACTCAAGTTGAGGGCATTGATTTTGATGAGACATTTGCACCTGTAGCTCGGCTAGAATCCATCAGACTTCTTTTGGCTGTTGTCTGCAGTTTCAATTTCAAGCTCCATCAGATGGATGTGAAGAGTGCTTTCCTGAATGAGATATTGAATGAAGAAGTTTATGTTGAACAACCGAAAGAATTTGAGGATCCATTTCTTCCAAATCATGTCTATCGGCTCAAGAAGGCTCTCTATGGATTGAAGCAAGCGCCAAGGGCTTGGTACGAAAGGTTGACTAAATATCTTCTCCAAAAAGGATATGAACGAGGGGGGAGCCGACAAGACATTATTTGTTCAACGAACCAGGTCAGCGATCATTGTTGCTCATATCTACGTGGATGATATAGTTTTCGGGTCTACTTCACAACAGCTGGTGCGTGAGTTCATTGCAATCATGCAGAAGGAGTTCGAGATGAGCATGGTAGGTGAATTGAACATGTTTCTTGGACTTCAGGTGAAACAATCCAGTGACGGCCTATTCATCTCACATAGTAAATATGCTAAAATCTTGTTAAGAGGTTTGGTCTGGAAAATGCTCGACAGGTTCGCACTCCCATGTCTACGAGTGAAAAGCTATTTAAGGATGATAGTGGGAAATCGGTGGAAGCCACATTATACAGAAGTATGATATGGAGTTTACTGTATTTGACAGCTAGTAGGCCAGATATCAGTTTCAGTGTGGGGGTATGTGCACACTATCAATCGTGTCCTAAAGAGTCTCATATTACTGATGTTAAAAGAATCATAAGATATGTCAGCTGGACATCCGAATATGGTATTTGGTATACTAAGGACACTAATACTTTACTCTTAGGTTATAGTGATGCTGATTGGGCAGGAAACGCTGATGACAGAAAAAGTACGACAGGTAGGTGTTTCTACGTTGGAAATAATCTTGTTTTCTGGTACATCAAGAAGCAGAACTCTATCTCATTATCCACTGCTGAGGCCGAATATATTTCTGCAGGGAGTTGTTGTACACAGCTCCTTTGGATGAAACAGATGCTGACAGATTATGGGGTAGAGCAGAGTGTCTTGACTATTTTATGCGACAACCAGAGTGCCATCAATATATCCAAGAATCCTGTTCAATATTCTAGAACCAAGCATATAGACATCCGACCTCATTTCATCAGAGAACTGGTTGAGAAGAAAGTTCTAACCATGGAATATGTTGCTATTGCCAACCAATTAGCTGACATCTTTACTAAACCACTGGACTCCAGCAGATTTGAAGAATTACGACAGGCTCTTGGGCTGTGTCGTATTTAATGTTGCACATTATATTGAACATAATGTTGCGCATTATGTTGCAACACAATAAGGGGTTTTGTTAGGTATTTGTGGTGGACGCAAGTTAATGCTTGTCCATGGTCTTTTTTTCCATCTTAGTTCGTTTCTCTCTCTCTCTCTCTCTCTCGGCGCTCGTTTCCTTCCAAAGTTTTTTCCAAAGCTTCAAGTGTTCCTAGGGTTCTTGATTTTCTTTGCTGGAGAATCTTATCTTTCTCGCTTCATCAAATGGGCCGCGATCAGAGCAAGAAGCCCTCTCAGAATCCTCATCGTTCCTCTCGTCAGGCCTCTTCCTCCAAGAAAACTGCATCACCGGCTCCATCTCCAAGTGTTAACGAAAGGGGACGGCATATCGCTCTTCTAGGGTTTCATCATTTGGTAATTCTTCTCCCACATCATCTCGAGTATCTCTTGATTACAGCAGAATGGGTCTTCTTCGAATTCGGCATTAGTGCCGTTTTCCCCAATTCTCGATATCCCTCTTTTTTCGGTCAAAACATCATTGTTGGATTCTGAAGAAGATGAGGTTTTTCCCCATTTAGTTACCGTTCAAGATTGGTTTTGGTATATACGAAGGACTGGGCGCAAATTGGATCTCTCATGGTTGGATCTCCCCGGAATACATGTTGGACCTCTCGAAATAAAAAGAGCGCGATGAGTTGGTCAGTGGGGAAGTACCTGATGATGAAGTGATCATCCTCACTACCTGGAATCCTCCTAGATCATCTGTAAGAATTTCTGAAATTGTTGTTGTGGAGATTTCGGACTCTAACTCATCTATGTCGGCAGAGAAGTCCACTGTGGATGTTGATGGGGGTGTTGAATCTTGTCCTGTGAGTGTGGGTGCTGAAGATCATGATGCCCGTGTTGATCCTTCAGGTAGTGGAGTTCATAGTGAAGCTCTCAATGCTTGTGGTAGTGGTGTACTAGGTATTTCTGATACGCATATTGAAGGAGGGATGGTAAGATTGGCTGAAATGGATGTTGATCCTAATAACAATGTTGTGTCGGATGTAACTGGTATGGCTGAAATACCTGTTGCAACAGGAGTGGATGTCGTGATTGATGTGGATGTAGCAGCCGGATCACCCAATGTGCTGTTAGAAGATACCCATTTTGAAGGAACCCCAGTGATGGTAGCCCCAGGGTGTCCATCCGAGTCTCATGAGTCTCATGTCTATGAAGAAGCTGTCGAAGTTGAGGTTCCAGTGTCTGTATAAGGAGATGGCAAACCAATTATGACAGATGTGGATTTCATGACTAACTCAGGGAATGTTAATACTCCTAGTATTGATACTACTCCCTGTGACAATGTTGGACCCAGTGACAATGTTGCATCAGATGTTGGACCATCTGTTGCAGCAGAGAAGATTGTTGTTCAAGGAGGAGGAGACTTAGTATCTGGTTCTCATGATGTGGATCTGATACCCCCTCACAAACGCAAATCAAGGTCTGGGTCTCGTAAGCGTGCAGCTCCATCTGGATTGGGTACTCCTCCTTCTAAGAATTCCAAAGCGGTTGGTTCTTCAGGTTCCCCCCTCTTCATCTCCTATTACTGCATCTGATGCTATGTCAAAACTATCCTTTGACAAATCTTACCAGAAGAGATGGCCCTCTTATTCTGAGAGATCCATACTTAGTGAAAAATCTCTGTCTCTACCTTCGTTTGAAAAGACCTAGTTCGTTTCTTTCCTCAAGGAAATTAATCTCCTTCATGCTGCCTGTTGTTTAAAGTCTTTCTATCCTGTCTTGGTTATGGAATTCTACTGCAACCTGTCTAAATCTTCAGGTGATTCTATGTCTAGATGGGCTTTCAGAGCCGTTATTTGGGGAAATGTTATCTCGTTCTCCCCATCCGTGTTGAACACAATTTTGAAGTGGCCTTGCTCACAAATTCTACCTGCGTTTGGCAATTCAGTTGGTGATGACTATGATCTGTTTGTAAGGACTGTCACGGGGGGAAAGATCAACAGTTGGCCTAAGACGTTCTCTTTTCCTTCATCAGCCCTGACGACAAAATTCTTTTTGCTCTACAGGATCGCAACCAGGAAATGGCTCCCTACCTCTAATATGTCTGTTGTCACTAAGTCCATATGCAAACTGATTTATGCTGATGGGACCAAGAAGCCCTTCAATCTCGGCCATATCATCTTTGACACCATTTTAGGTCTTTCAGAGTCATCATCGCCCTCTTCCTCCCTGCCTCACGCGTCCCTTATCTCCATGGTGCTGATCTCCCAGAGGATTGTCCCTTCTCCTTCTGATCTTGCTTCGGCTTGTGAGGGAATTTCTTTTACTGCCAAGTCTGTGGCCGGGAAACTAGATGATATTTCTGTTGTCTCTTCCCCCTCTCTGAAGATTGTTCCTACCTCTCCAATATCCCCTCCTTCTGCCTCTACTCCAGCTGACAGGAGCCTGCAACGGCATCTTGCTCGGTGGACAAGTCAGTCCCTTATCTTGGACGACATTCAAATGCTTGAAAAGGCTATGCAGAATGTGAATGATCGGCTTCTTCTTCTTCACAATCAGAACGTACTACTTGAAACTCACAAGCTTCTGCTTCAGGATAGACTCTCTCAGTTAAAGTCCATGCTTCCTTCTGGTGCTTCAGGAAGTAGTACCAAATGAGGTATGTTTCTTTGTCCTTTCAGTGGCCCAAAGGGGGAGTATTGTCAGTTTCTGTAATAGGGTTGTGGAAATGATATGGGGGTTGTAGATTTGAACAATATGTGGTGTTGCCGTTGTTGAAAAGGATGTATGGTGATATCTGCTATCTATGGTGTTGTTTGCTATCTATGGTGTTATTTCATGTATGTTCTTCATCTTGCCCTCGCCTCTGTCTTATGAGATTGTGCCACTAAAAGCCAAAGGGGGAGATTGTTAGGACATTAGTGTATGGCTTGTTGTCATTAGTGGCACAAAGAGTTCATATGTCGGATCACAGCTTGTGTCATGAAGGATGTTGAATAAAGTGTTAAACTTTATGTTGGACATAATGTTCAACATACTGCATCAGGTATATCAGTTGTGTGTCTAAGATTGAGTGTATTGTGATGGGGAACTTCTGATTACAGTTTTGCTTCTTCAACGTTTATGTGATTTCTGTCAACTGATGAATCGTTGAAGATCTTGTTTAATATCTAGTATCTCTCATTTCTATTGAGTCGGTTGAAGATTGAGAGAGAGACCTTAGCCTATATATGGTTATTGCTATTTTTAGAAGATTCGGCGGAACTATTTCCTAGCCTGGTTCCGTTAATTGTGGTAGGCAAATCTTCTCGGATTTGATTTTGCTAACTTCTTTTAACGGCTCCGCAGTTGAGGGGGAGAGATTGGTTCAAAGAAGTGTGTAGACCAGCGGCTAGGTTTTTGACGACCCGAAAGACAACTTTTGCGGAAGTTGCAAGGAGCTCCGAAAGGAGGCTGACGGCTACCAAGGTAGGGGATCAAAAGAGTTGATCTTTGTCAGTTTTGCAAGAGGATCTTGCACGCAAGGGGAGCTTGCACAAATTACTCCACGGGTTTGATTGAGATCATCCCTAACGGTTTGCATTGAGGGAGAGATTGTTCCTTCTAATATCACGTGGTATTGGTGATTGTAATCATTAATATTTAGTGGAGTTATTTGATTTTTTGGGCGAGGCCCCGCAGATGTAGGTGTGCTCATCGAACTGCATTACCAAGTTCCTTGTGTCACCTGTGTTTCCTTGATTTATCTCTGTGTGTTATTGGTTATGCGTGTACACTGAAATTCACTGATGTTTCGTCCTCGGTCTCCACGATCCTGCGTATTCCGTTGTGCTGTGTCGGTAGAGCTAGGCTTCGCCGCACAACATTTTGTACCAATGAAGATATAAGTTTGATTTCTGATTCATTATCCAAAATCCTCTTAGATTTAAAAATAGAAATTATGTATTCTCCGGCATTCTCAGGCCAGGTTGATTTCTGTTAAAATAAGCTAATAATTGCTTAAGGGTAGAATAGTCTTTTTATTATTTCGTAAGACTATATAAACTTTTTTATTTTTATTTTTTATTTTTTTCAATGCAATCTATGAGCAACCATAGTTTGTCTTCTCAATTTTTACATAGTATCAGAACCTATATACTATAAAATTTGTTGATTGCGTGAAGAATGTTGAATCCCAGCTTTTGCGGATCCAATTTTGGTTGATCGTCTTCCACACGGTGTTTGTCGGTAGGTGGTCGAGGCGGTCAGAGAAAGCTAGGGGTTCGGTTCGCGGATTGGTGATTCTATGCCCATCAAGTTTGATCTGATTGCAGTTTTTGGAGCCGCCATCTTAAGTATCGGATTGCGGTTTGCTCTCGGATGGGTGATTCTCAAGTTTGTTCTAAGGTTAAATAAATGTAGTTTTCGCAGATTTGTGGTTAATCAAAATAACGTCTTCGCACGTGATCACTATTATGACATCAATCTGAATCAATTAAATCCTACTATAGGCTCCCGACTTGTGGTTGGTACTTGCTAGTTTTCTCTGCTTCCGTGTCCTTATTGTGGCCCGGACATCGGAGAGACTCTCGCCTGCCGGCTGTTTGCCAAACCAGAGTGCTTGAAGGAGTTGACATCGTAGAGGCTATCTTCTTATTACTAAACTAAACATTGGAGGTGTGGTTTTCAAACTCTACTTCCCCAAAAAAGCATTGTTTTCTTGACAATCCAGTCACATAATTGATTCGGTCCCATAATTGACTTTGTCGCTCTTCTTAAGGAACTGAAATTGGTTGGCCGTAAGCCGGCCTCAAGATTCCTGATGTTTTCAGCATCAACTCCTGATAGAGGAAGATGATCATAAAATCCATATCGGTTTCTCTGATTAAGCTCGAATCCAATCGATTGACAGGCGAGTCAAGTTCATATTTTGGGTTTGATTTCATTTTTAAATTATATTTTCTCACTTGGGGTCTGTGTTTGCTGAGCAAAGGTGGGATCCTTGATCTTATTTGCTAGGAAGAGGGGATGGATTGATTTAGAGGACAAGTTTTAAATTACTGCAATTGCTGAGCAAAGTAAAGTTCTTTGTTTCTTATCGTTATGGCTAGATGATGTAATGATTCTATGTAGTCCATTAGTTTGTCATTTGCAACACCTCAAAACATTCTAATAGAGTCGGATCTAGTCAGTCAAAAGTTGTATGTCTCTCGTCATGTTGTGTTTCTTGCACATATTTCTTTCTTTTATAAACTTGCTAGTGCACAGAATATGACTACATCTTATCGTATTTGCATCGATCCATTCACTCTTAATACTCTCGATACTAATGCTGTCACTTTAGATCATGACACTTGCACGGTTCATGTTGACAGTCCTACAGATACTGGTACTTTCGCTCCCAATACAGGTTTTGCTCACAATTCTTCGACGCCTGCATAATCACTTCCTAAGCCCATGGATCATCCTGCTCCTTGCTACTCTACACGTACTCGTAAGTCCACTCAGATACCAGATTTTGCTTATTCTTTTTATTCTAGCTCCTTTGTTTCCTTCTTAGCAGCTGTTCATTGTCTTTATGAGCATTTTTCATATAGAGAGGTTGCTTGTGATCTACTTTGACAGAAGGCTATGGCTGAAGAACTTACTGCACTACATCAGACGCATACTTGGGATTTGGTGCATTTACCATTAGGAAAACGAGTAATTGGTTCTTGTTAGGTCAATAAAAGTAAAACCAAGTTTAATGGCTCTATTGAACGATACAAAGTTGGATTGGTTGCTAAGGGTTACTCTTAGGAGTATGATATAGATTATAAGGAGACTTTTGCACCAGTTGCAAAAATGACTACAATTTGCACCTTTATTGGGCCGGTTAACCTACAGATCGTAAGTCAACCACTAGATATTGCATCTTTTTAGATGATTCTTTAACGTCTTAGAAAAGCAAGACGTACGATATTGTTTCTAGATCTTCCATAGAGACTGAGTATCGTGTCATAGCTTCTACTACATGTGACATAATTTGGCTAGGTTGGTTACTTGTAAATATGCAGGTTTTTCTTCGTCACCTCACTCCATTGTATTGTGACAATAAGAGTGTTGTACAGATTGCTCACAATTTGGTATTTCATCAGCAGATTGATGTGAGTTTTACATTTATACCGTAAGGGTACGGTGTAATTATAGCACTTACGGGGCAAACCACATGGAGATGTCTGACCGAGTACTAGCCGATCCTAAGTTATATTTAGCTACGTAGATATTTGTGAAAATGGGGAGAGAAGATAGAAGAAAATCTTTAGGGCTAGGTCCTCCTTCTACTGTGCGCTGAATGCAGAAATGAACTCCTTTGCCTAGTTATTGAATTAATATTAGGGTGAGGTTGTTGCATCTGATGTGGGCACCTATCCCTACTGTCATAGTGCATGATAGTACTACACATCGTGTGGCAAAGTCAACTGTCGTTAGTCTTCTCGACACACAATGTGTGCATGACACAACAATATTCCCAAAACTTCCTTCATGTCACTGTCGTGAATAGAAAATAGGTCATTACTTGGAGGCTCTAATCTAGACCTTACTGTTGTTCGCGCAATAGATAGTATATGTTAGGTTTTGTTCATGAATTCGTTGTCAATAGTGGCACTATGATACTTGCTGTTTGTTCTTAAGTTTCTTGAAGAAGAAAGACGGCTTCCCTTGGTGATGTTGGAACAATTGTTGAACATGATGTTGTATCATAATGTTCAACATGCTGCGTCTGCATAATGTTCAACACGCTGTGTCTGTCTGCGGAAATGATTGTTCGTTGGTTATGGGATCTCGTTCTGGTAACTCGTGATCCTAGCTTTCTATCTTTAACGGTTTCAGGTAGTTATGTTGATTGATTACTGTTAAAGATTTATTTGGTATACTATATCTCTCAGTTATTCTGTTAATAACGGTTGGAGAGATTTTTGTTCATATTATCTTCCGCAACGGGCTATTGAAGATTTGCGGGATATCTTGCTGTTAAGGGCTGCGGATTTTGTGGGTTGACTAACTGGATCTGATTTGATTGGATACTTGCCGATTGACCCGTGGATTGAGGGGGAGCGTATGCTTTTAGGGTTCGGCAGCGGCGACGGCTAGGTTACAACTTTTGGGAAAAAGTTTTGAGATACTCCGGGAGGGAGGCCGACAGCTACGCACGTAGGATCAAGGGAGTTGATCTAGTCGGTGGTGCAAGGGGAGCTTGCAGGCAAGGGGAGCTTGCAGGCAAGGGGAGCTTGCCGAGAATACTCCACGGGGTTGATGGTTGTCACCCTTCACGGTTTGTATCGAGGGGGAGCGTGTTCCTCCTAGTAAAGACATGGTATTAGAGTTTGTACTCTTTGATTATATTAGTGGAGTATTCTGTTTTTCTGGGCGTGGCCCCGCAGATGTAGGTGTGCGCACCGAACTGCGTTACCAAGTCTTGTGTGTCTCTGATTGACGTGTGTTGTTTCTTTGGATTTGTGTTTTAGTACTGCGTACTGAATTTCAGTATACATCAATAAAGAGGTTGAAACCCCTATATCAACCCCAATTGTTGTTGGGCCGCAAATCTAATTAACCACGAAGGGGAAATCAATATTTATTGATAATAAATCATCCAAGGCAAAACCCTAATCAATAATCTAAAAGCTAAACACAACAGCTTAATCCATATTCAATCCATAATTGGGTTCTCAAACCATGTCCTAGATGAAAACTACGACATATATATCAAAGAAGGCATCACATAGATAGCACAAGAACAAATAGAACACATAAATGGAGAAGAAATACTTATCTCACAAAAGTTGCAATCCAAAAGTCTTCAATGATACAAGCTTGCTTTGAAAAAAAGAAGAAACAAAAATAATACCTAATCTACTCCTAAACTAATCCTAAACTAATTGCAATTGAGGAACAATGGAAAAAGATGGAAGAAGCCCCCCTTCTCAATCGGTGCAACGGGCTTATATACATCCATAAAAACCCTAATGGGTTCGGGCAAAACCCGACCCAATAGCTGCTACACGACAGTGTCGAGCAATCGACACGGTCGTGTGACCCAATGCGTAATTATAGCCCCTTGGTTGCTACAGAATGACACTGTCGTGTGGCTCCTCCACACGACCATGTAACTGTAATTCTCAGAATGGCCTTTTTGTTGCTTTGGAACAACATGGTCGTATGTCTCCTCTACACGACCGTGTAACTGTGATTTTCAGAAGCCCGTTTTGCCATGATAGTTACACGGCCGTGTCGAGCATGGCACGGTCGTCACATGACACGGTCGTGTGACGTTTCTTCTTCAACGGCATCTTCTTCACACAGCCCACATGATCGTGTAGATGGGTCATGTTGGGGTCTTCATTGCATGCTTCATCACATGATCGAGTGTTATAATCCATAAGACCATAAGGTTCGTTCAATCTTCTGCATTTGGGGGGCTGACACAGTCATATCAGATGGCACACACGACCGTGTCATGTTCTCTTTTGCACTCTTCTTCTTTGATTTGTTTCCTTCACTTCGCCTTGCTTTGTCTTCACTTCTTGATTTCGATTAGCTCCGATTAGCTTGTTTTTAACCTGAAATGTACATGAACACCCAAAGAATGAAACGAAACGAAAAGTGAAATGACATAAAAAGTGGGATTTTATATGATGCATGAATAACCCCCACTAAAATATGTAAAATAATCCCTCATCGCGAACCAAACATATTGAGATGGATTGCTAGATATCACTATCAGCGGGGCACTATCACGTTACTGCTTGTTTCTTCTTCCAAGTTATTTTTTCTTCCAAGTTGTTTATTATTCCAATCAGATTGCTGATATGTTTACGAGGGCGCATTGAGGTTCACGTATCCATTTTCTGTTTGACAAACTCTCAATGCTCCTTACAACAGCATCATAAGTTTGAGAAAGTGTGTTAAAATAAGCTAATTATTGCTTAAGTGTAGAATAGTCTCTTTGTTATTTTGTATGACTATATAAACTATTTTCTTTGTATTTGTATTTTATTATTTTTATATAGTCTCTTTGTTATTTTTATTTTATTCAATGCAATCTACGAGAAACCCTAGTAATTTGTCTTCTCAATTTTCTTCACTGAATATAGAAATTAGAGGACAGATCGAGTGGTTAAATTCCTAGTTCTGCATTTATCTAAGTAGCCAAATTTTTGTTCATAGATGTTTACAGGGTAAAAGGAGAGACAGGAAACTAAAAGACATTGATAAAGGAGACTAAATTCAGCAGGAATAATTAAGAATAAAGACTTCTTCATTTCTTGAATGGTGTATAAGCTTCAAATTACGTAATTTTGAAATTATTTTTAATAAGAGAATAATAGGTTAATATGTCATGTGAGTAAACTTTCTCATATGGCGGCTAAAAAGTATACGCTCAACATCTTTGTGGATTATCGGTAGTGTTCATTTTGATCTTCATATTCTTCTCATATGACTGCTGAAAAGTATATGCTCAACATCTTTTGTGGATTATCGGCGGTGTTCATTTTGATCCGCGTATTCTAAAACTAGAGATCCAGTAAGTCACATGCTTTTTGCTCAATGATCTAGGGGTGTAAAAGGTTCAGTTGATGTTAAGCCGTTAAAATTCAATTTGCAAATGACGCAATACATGGACGAATAATATGAAAACCACAAGATTTTTTGTATTTCTATGTTTTCCATTGAGCAGTTCAAGGTGAATGGTGACCGAATGTCTGAAAAACGTGGAGAGTGGATTTTTTGGCCATCAGAGATGGGAAAGCTTTTTCGTGACATGTGATGACCATTATTCTTACTCATTGAAACCTACAGTTTTGACTTCATATTATAGGCATACTGTTCGCACCATGGGCAAGTTTCTACATGTACTTGCCGCTTAAAACTGCTGTAATACATGCATGCTGCAGCACTGTGCACCTGGTCTTGGTTAATCAGTACTATATCAGGGCTTATCCTCTGATCTTAAATGTTATTAGGGGTAACTGTGGATAGATCTATGCTGTTTGGTTTAATTAGTTAGTCAGGTACCACCATTAAATAGTTCTATCCTCTTTCTTGTCGAGTGTGGTTTTCATATAAAATAGCATACTGGACAACACAGAAAGCAGGGAGTGTCACCCAAGCCATGGCATATGCTTCATCTATCAATGCAGTCTATTTTTTTACATTTTTATTCTTCCATTGTCAGCCTCAAAACTGTGGCACTATGGTTTGGTCAAATTATTAACCTAAGGACATCTTGGGTGTGAATCTCTTTTAGAACCCCTTCCAATCTGTTTCCCACATATGCATGTAGGCTGGCAAAACACCTGGCACTTTCCTTTCCTTGCATAAGTCCCACCTCTTGATGCTTTCAATTCTGAAACTCAAGGCCATGGTTATTTTCATTTTACAAAGGCACTTGACTTACCTTCAAGTTCAAATGAGAAAGATCAAGAGATAAATATAAAAATAATGCGTCAAACTCAACATATGAAATTTGATTTTTCAAGAATAAAAGAACATGAACACCAATTTCGCAGTATGGACCTAACATCCATTCTTGTCCAGATCAAGATCAAGATGCCTTTTAGCCAACACAATAGAAATTAATAGTGTCCCTTTTTGGCGATGCCTCCTTTCCCTTATCTAACATAGTGGGCCCACCCCATCATCATATTTATGGTGGCTGACAAGCAATAATCCCCCACCCAAAAAAAATAACCAACCCTCCCACACCGCCCACAACGCGCGTGTACACACATGTATGCACAGTGACAGCCTAGAAGCTTTCAAAGTGGGTGCTAAAACACATGCACACATGCTTACACAAAAAGGAGAGAAAGGAAAACATGTTCATGCGTTCAAGATAGACATCATCACCCTGAATCCATACGCGTTTCAGTAGGTCTTACCGTGACAAGATTTTTGGAGAATATATGTATCTATATTTTTCCTCCACGTTATATTAGCCTTCATCTCAAAACTTGGGGTTGGTTGTGTCCGTGAACTACACATGCGCACTCCGCCTACATTTCGCTGCCAGTCTCATGCATGGATAAAGGAGGATGGTTGTGTGGAGGCTAGTGACATCAAGCACAATACTCATGGACTTGTGTGTTTAAGATAGACATTTGTAACTTTTTGATCCTTCTCTTTTTTACTAATAGAAGCTGCCCATGATGATCCCTTCAAAAATTCGTTAGACCTCGTTGTTTCTCTATTGTCATCTTTAAAACTCTAACTCCACTAAGCTCTCTTACAACTTGGTTTTCAAAAAACCACGCCCAATGTGAGACTAAAACTCTAAAGTAGAAGACTCAAAATAAATGAAAGATTGATGTAAAACGGGATGGTGTTAGAGTTTTTGATGAAGGATATGAAAATTTGGGGATGACTTGATAGATTATGGTTCTTTGGCTTCTCACCAAGGGGACCTTTCTCAGGTTTTGAGAAAATTTTCCATTGATCTATTATTGATTTCAAAGAAACCGATACATGGCCTTTATATAAGCTTATAACCTTTTTCTAGCCCAATTTGACTTTGGGACTATACTCGCCAAAAAAGAAGAAAATAAAATAAAATAAAAACCAATTCCTAGTCAAATTCAAAAATCTAGTCCAAGTCAAATACAAAAACCCAAAAAATAAAATAACAATAACAATAAAATCAAAATAAAAATAAAAATAATTTGGATTCAATTGGTCCTCATTATTCTCCATGGCTTAAGAACTTAACCACATGATGAATGGCTACAAGTGTAACACAACTGGGTCAGAATCAACTATCCATTGTAGTTAAAGAAGATGCGTCCACGAACTTCCAAGTGTAACATGATGCATGTTGGTAGATGAACATCTTTTGAAAATTTCTTCTAATTCAAAAATGATAGAAAACCATATAGAACTTGTTTGCTGGTCAAGTGTGGAAGATCGGTGATAACAAACTCGATGTGCTCAATCAAATTCAATGGCGTTTCTTTCAATAGTTTGGTCACACGCTCTACTGATGGATTTAGATAAGGCACTGGTTCAGACTACAGTGCTAGATCAAGTTGCTCTGACTCTGATTCAGTGCTGGATCAAGTGCTGGCTCTGGCTTTGATTCGGGCTCGGGCTCGGGCTCGGGCTCTGACTCCAATGTTGGCTCGGGCTCCAATTTGAGTACATGCTCTAATTAGGTCTTTGGCTCCAACTCGGGCTCAAGCTCTAGCTGTGTCTCAATCTCTTGGTCAGGACCTGGCTTCAGCTCAGGTTCTAGCTCACACTCTGCCTTAGATGTTAGATCAATCTCTATCATGTCCTTTAGTTTGAGTTTACTCTTTTGTTCCTTCTCCCAATGTTCGATCCTTTGAAGAGTTCTTTTGTTTCTCTCATGTATCTCTTCATCTAACCACATCACTACTTTCAGGCTTGAAGATTGGCTTGAAGATTGCTGGGATACTGGTGGAATTAATCGATGCTTGAAAAAATATCGAGATCAAAGCATGATTCTAAATACCAACCATCGACGACGAGCAACTAGAAGTTGTCTATGCCAATATACCGCTTCTCCTTCGAACGTGTGATATGCATATGTTTATTTTACTTCTTTTGAAAAATAAAAAATGAGAGCAGAAATATTTTATATGAGATTTCCAATCATCATATCCATACCTATCATCGAAGCTATAAAAGTTTGGGACCCGATTATACATTATTTGAGAACAGCACTGGTAGTAATCATCGTAGTAATCATCATAGTATCTCATAATTTAGAGTAGATTTTTCGAAACAGAGGATATAATGCATATTTTGTTGAGACAGCTATCCACTGACACTAACCACACTGAGTTTGGACTTCAAACGGAACCAAAATTTTCAAAATAGCATAACTGTATAAAAATCACCGACAATTAGCTGAAAATTCTTTGAAAATTATCAAGCCGCACTGTGCAGCTGCGACTCGGTCAACGGTCAACAGATCGGTACATGGTGTTAGGATCCCTGAATACTAAGCAACACACTATAGGAGGGATGAATAGTGTAGTGGCAATTAAAAATTCTAATTAAAATTAATTTACATGAAAATACCCTAACGTTTGGGCTACTTTAATAAATATACCCTGAGCTTTGTTTTGTTTAAAATTTATACCCAAACGTTATGTTAAAGTTTAAACGTTATACCTAATTCAAGTAATCCGTCAAACTGGCAGCTCACGTGGCTGCACGTGATAATTTAAGACGAAAATAACCCTCTACTAACATTTCTCACCAACTACCTACATCTCCCGCCTTAAGTTCCCTCCATTTATGCATGCCGTCATTATTGTGGGAAGAAGAAAAAGCAAGGAGAAGAAAGAAAACACAAGGAGAAAAGGAAGAAGAAACAGACGAAGCCAAGGGGAACCAACACCACCGGAGAAGATGAAGTAGATAGGAAGAGGAAGAAGAAAGGGGGACCAGCAGTAGAAAAGTCACGACAAAGGTGAGAATGAATTTTTTTTGGATTATTCAGGTTTTTATGATCACAACAAGCAAAACAATAGACATAGTAATGTGGGAAGAAATTTTGCAATAATCAATTAATTGTGAGGAAATTTTAAACTAATCACATAATAATGGTGTTATTATTAATTGCAAGGTGAAATATGAGTTATGGGGACAGCAGCAGCAGCAGCACTGGTAGGTCTCGACAGAGAAATGAGGGGGGTTCTGAATTTGGAACTGATTATGAAGACGTGAAGATATGCAACTGCGGCCTGCGTACTCCTAGGATGACGTCATGGACAAGACTCAATCCAGGAAGGAGATTCTGGAGCTGTCCTCGTATGGATAAGGAGAAGAGATGCAAATTCTTTTTGTGGAAAGATCCACCACACTCAGATTGGTCGAGGAAGGTGATTCTGCATTTTATGGATAAAGATGAGAGGAGGTCAAGGATGGACAGTTCTTCACTTGCATTGACTGATAGGAGGGTGTTTGAGGATTACAGATCAATGGACAGTTCTTCACTTGCATTGACTGATAGGAGGGTGTTGGAGGATTACAGATCAATTAAAGTGAAGTTGTACTTTGTAATAGCTATGATGGTTGGTTTGTTAGCATTGATGTATCTCAAGGTAGCGTGACTCACCTTGAGTAGGATGTTATGTTTTGGGTAGGGTCAATGTGGTATTATTGTATGGATCAACATGCTTGCAGTGAATGATATATATGAGCTATTCAGCAACATGAATCAATGTGGTATATATAGAACTTTGATGCATGCTTATCAATGTATGGAGTGAATGATATATATGAATAAATGCAGTGAAAGATATAAATGAGCTATTCAGCAACACACAATAACACAAATACTTCCCAACAAATAACACACACAATAACACAAGATGAATATTGTAGACATCTGCAACACTCCAAACATTGCATAAAACAATCACATATAACATTCTTCAGATAAATGTCATGGTGTCAACTGCAGTACATGTTCTACCCAAAAAATAACAAACATGTCCAACACAAGATGCTAACAACTTCAAACATCCAACATGCATCAAACATCCAAAGTACATCCAACCTACAGCCAACATACATGTCACTTGCAGAATATTGTAATGGTGCCAACATACATACAAAATACATGCCAACATACATCCAAAATACATTATCCAACCCTATATGATATCATCAGTTTCAGATCATGGATGCTGAACTGGTTTCTCCACAGGCCCCAGTTAATCTTGTAGGGACTACTGATGTGCTCTTTCTGGGGGCTCTCTTGTATGTCTTCAACATGCTACCAGATACACCTTGCAGATACACCTTGCTGCCAACCCTCTCAGATACACCTTGCTGCTGTGTCACAATGCTGCCAACCCTCTCATCCCCACCTTGCTGCTGTAGCACCCTGCTGTCATCCCTCTCAGATCCAATTTGTTGTTGTGTCACACTGCTTCCAACCCTCTCATCCCCACCTTGCTGCTGTAGCACCCTGCTGCCAACCCTCTCAGATCCAATTTGCTGTTGTGTCACACTGCTTCCAACCCTCTCATCCCCACATTTCTGATGTATCCCTCTACTGCCAACCCTCTCAGATCCAATTTGCTCATGTCTCCCTCTTCTACCTGCCCTATCACCTCCTCCTTGAGGAGGATATTGTTGTTCCTTCATTAAACACATGATGTATCAGATGTAATATGCATGATGTATCAGACAAGCTGAAATAAAATAATCTATCAGACAAGGTGAGATGAATATCTTACCCCATGATGACCTTGATGCTGTTGCCCTTTGTTGCCAACACTCTCATGATGTACTTGCTGTGTACCCATGCTGCCAACCCTCTCATCCCCACCTTGCTGCAGTCTCCCTCTTCTGCCTGCCTTATCACCCCCTCCTTGGGGAGGATCTTGTTGTGCCTTTATTAAACACATGATGTATCAGATGTAATATGCATGATGTATCAGACAAGCTGAAATAAAATAATCTATCAGACAAGGTGAGATGAATATCTTACCCCATGATGACCTTGATGCTGTTGCCCTTTGTTGCCAACACTCTCATGATGTACTTGCTGTGTACCCCTGCTGCCAACCCTCTCATCCCCACCTTGCTGCAGTCTCCCTCTTCTGCCTGCCTTATCACCCCCTCCTTGGGGAGGATCTTGTTGTGCCTTTATTAAACACATGATGTATCAGATGTAGCTGAAAAGAAATAATGTACATGTTGTATCAGACAAGCTGAACATGAGATCTTACCCCATGATGACCATGCTTTTGTGGCCCTCTTCCACCACCCCTCCCAGATTGTACTTGCTGATGTGTCCCTCTCCTACCACCTATAACAGCACCCCTAACAGCACCCCTAACAGAATCCCTAACAGCACCTCTGCCATGTTGGGAAGGATGTTGTACCTACGTAAAAACATGGTTTGTTGTCAATGAAATATCTAACTAATACTATATGAATAAATTGCAATGTGTAACTATTACTAACATTTGTCTGAACATGAATATTTGGCTCTCTTCCTCCACCCCTCCTAGAATGTAATTGCTTATGTCCTCTCCTACCACCCACAACAGCACCCCTATCAGAACCCCTAACATCACCCCTAACAGCCCCTCTGCCATGTTGGGAAGCTTGTTGTACCTACATAAAAACATGGTGTGTTGTCAATGAAATATCTAACTAGTACTGTATGAAACAATATGACTAAATTAAAATATGTATCAAGTACTTACTTCTGTCTGAAATTGAATATCTGGCCCTCTCCCACCACACCTCCCAGCCCCACCTCCTTGTTGAACTTGTGAATGTCCCTACAATTACATATGTCATCTTCTAGTACTATGTCATGGTTGTATTTTACACTAAGGAAGAAGTTGAAGAACAAATTAAGTACTTACAATTCTACCACCCATCACATTGACACCAGCAGCCATAATACCTGGATATCTACCCATTACATTAACACCTGCTCCCAACAAGATAGATGCTAACTCAGGTCTACACTCTTTGCTAAGCTCATTTTGTGTAGATCTTGGCCTGCCTCTTGGATTTCCAGTACTATTAGATGGCTTTGACTTTGGGGCATTCTTACAACTCCTTTTGTTGTGTCCGTCTCCTTGGCACCTTTGACATTTTTGAATCTGAACCCTTCTTGCTCTTTGACTAGGTCCTGCCTCAAACTCTCCTCTCCTCCTCTTCTTAGGTGGTCTACCAGGAGGCTTCCTATATGGTGGGGGCACTAATTCTGAGTACTGAGTTAAAGGCCAAAACCTAGAATCAGGAATGGGATTAATCATTCCTGCATAAGCTTGCATATACATTGACCTTGTGTAATACCCATGCACGTAATCTTCTGGGTGCTTATTCTCACTCATCAAAGCTGCACAAGCATGCATGCATGGTATCCCTGTCATTTGCCAATACCGACAGTCACATCTCTTTGTTTCAACATTCAAGGTGTAGCATCCTTTTTGACCATCATTGACCTCATAGTGTCCCTTTCCAGCATAGACAACACGCATACTTGAGCTTTTTCTTTTCATCTTCATCAATTTCTCAATAATTCTTGGGCACGTGTCTGAAGTCCAAGTTGCAGCAATTGTCTTCTTCTTTTGAAACCTCGTCATTAGCTGCCTCCTTATCATCTCTAGGCAGGTAATGATTGGTTTATCCCTGGCTTCAAGGATGAACTTGTTGAAAGATTCTGAAATGTTATTCACCAACAGATCACAGAAACTGTTATCTGTGAAGTAGCTACGACACCATGAATCCAAGCTTATTGCACAAAGCCATTTCACTGCTTCAGGATTAGACTTGTAAAAAGCCTCAATTGCTAATATACATTCTTCCTCCACATATGTAGTACAAATGTCCCACATCAGCTTCCTATACAGCAGTGGCCTGAATGTCTTTCTAAAATTTTCATACATGTGTCTCAGACAAAACCTATGATGTGCTCCTGGAAGTATATCTTTGAATGTCTCCAACAGACCCTTTTGTCTATCTGAAATGAAAGTAAACTGTTGATTATGGTCCACCTCCAAGGCCTCCAGCAAACATTGTAAGAACCAAGTCCACGTATCTTTCGATTCATTTATCACAATAGCAATTGCAACAGGAAACATGTCATTGTTCCCATCTCTGCTTGTTGCACTTAGCAGTACCCCCCCAATATCTGTCTTCAAGAATGTACCATCTAGGCCCATGAACGGCCTACATCCTTCTTTGAATCCCTTCACCTGACATTGATACGTGATAAATATGCCATCAAATATAGGCTCATCCTCAGATGCACTAGGTCGTGACCTTATCTTGACATATGTCCCTGGGTTTCTCTCCATAACAGCATGAGAATAATTCCAGAGCTGTTTAAACTGTTTCTTATACGAGCCTACGATATATTCATTAGCTATTCTCCTTGCCCTCCACAACTTAGAATCTTGTTTTACATCAATTCCAAAATCCCTACTCAAAAAATTCCTCAATGCTGGCAAGGGTAAGTTGGGTTGATCCCTGAAGTGCTCAACATATTTATTGGCTATCCAATGATCTGTCACTTGATTATTGGCTCTAACAAATTGACAGTCTATATGTGTAGTCAATTTCTTCAATATCCATTTATCTCTGTGCCTGTCCCATGACCCTGCACATACCCAACCACAATCATTACTGCAGTGCACCCGTATCCTACCACCCTCATTCTTCTTGAATTTTAAGTCATAGCCATTTCGTATGGCATGCTCTCTCAACATCAATCTGAATTCAGCTGGAGTTGCAAACTCCATGCCTACTTCCAAGTGTGGATTGTCCAAGTCCATTTTATGTGATGAATGTCCCCTTCGAGTGTGCAACTCATCATCACTATGTCTCACACTCCTAATGCCATCAGAATCCTCACTGTCTGTTGCCCATTCAGTCTGTGGGTCACATTCAGGACCCCCCAACACATGCATTCCATCAGTTCTTGTGAATCTTCTTGGTTCCATGGTGGTTGCATCACCTTCACCATCTTCAGACAAGCTGTCATCAACACTGCAACTTTCTTCATCATCTGATTCCCCTGAGGGATTATATAGAGGATCTGATTCTGCGCACCTATCACTTTGCTGGCTTGCATTGTCAGTTCTCTCAATTGGCTCATTGTATTCCCATTCTTCATCATCTTCACCTGAAGGATCATAATCATAATCTGACTCTGACTCTGACTCTGACTCTGACTCTGCCTCTGACATTATACCTTTAGTAAATGTCTGTTGCCTTGATGTTTCATGTGTTGGCTCTGTAAGTGCAGTATCAGTTCCATCCACTTGCACCTCAGTATGCTCCAGTGGTCCCTCCATTTGATCATGTCTCTGCTCTATCCAAGCCCCTTCAGTCTGCATCCCTGTTGGCTCTGTAAATGCAATATCATTTCCATCCACTTGCACCTCAGCATGCTCCAATGGTCCCTCCATTTGATCTTGTCTCTGCTCTATCCAATCCCCTTCATTATGAATTGTTGTTGGGTCAGTACAAGCCACCTCAAAATGCACCAATGATGCATCATACTGTGATTGTGTTGCATCAATACATACCCCTTCACTTTGCTCCTCTGCCTCCTCTTGTGTTGTATACTCATTTACCAATGATGCAGGGTAGCTTAGATTTACTTCTATTTCATCCTCTGTTTCATGGTCATTTACATCTTTAGTTTGCTCAGTCATATCCTCCTCATGTACTCCCTTACTTGGCACTGTACTTGGCACCTCATCTGTCTCATCACCTTCTTCTTCACACAAGTCTATAATTGGCCCAGCTGAAGCATTTTTGTCTTCTATTGCCAGCCCTTGAGATTCATGTGCAATGTACAAGTTTATAGTCCTACTCCCTTGAATGTTTAAAAAAGTTGATGCTTGCTCATCATCATCTATTCTACTGCACCAAGCAAAATTTTTCCTCCATGGCTTATAGTATATATAGAACCTGCCTGTATATCCCAACTCCTTTATCATCACCTTCAGATTTTCCACTGATAACAGCCCTGCAATGCAGTCAACAAATACAGCCTCCTCCCCCCTCCATAATACCCTGCTGGCCCAATTTTCAGCATTCCCCCATGATGTATTTTCAATGTGACCTTGTGGCTCTGTAACAAAAAGTCATCACAATACCAAACAAACATTTTTACAAACTTTAAATTTCAGCAGTCAAAAAAGCAGTCATATATACTACTTGAGCTTGTTGCATGTTCACAGTCATGACCCCCCAACACTGCGTGTTGCATGTTCACATTCATGTCCCCCCCAACACTATGCATTTAATTCACTACAAACATCTGAGCATAAATCACACAATTAACCTTCGTAAGAGGAAATTTTCCCCATCCGAACTCCCAATTTAAAAAAATCCCCTTTTAACTTCACTAATTTACCTTCTTGATGCACATAAACAAAAAATTACTCTAATTAAAAAGAGAAAAATTAAAAAATAACTGAAAACTGGGTAAAAATTGTTTCTTTACTCACCATCTTTGCGATTCTCTGCAGCTAAGTCCTCTTCCTTCAAGAGCCTTCACGCCACTGTCGCTGCACGTCGTTCTTCTTCAGCTGTAAGCCCGATATCCTGCCTTCTTCCTCTGATCTCTCCTTTTCCCCTTCAATTCTTGCCCTAGTTTTTTACCGCTCTTCGTTTACTTTTCCCCGTCGTTTTTTACTCCCGGTAACTTAACTTTCACCCCCACAGCCCACCTAACGTTATAAGTGCTCAGGGGCATAACGGTCCATTCGCATCTTTTTTAACCCCCGTCAGCCTTTTTACCCTTGTGGGTATAAATTTTAAACAAAACAAAGCTCAGGGTATATTTATTAAAGTAGCCCAAACGTTAGGGTATTTTCATGTAATTTACCCTAAAATTAATTATGCAAATGCAGAAATATAATTGTAACACAAACAATAAGGAGACAAATGCAGTCGTAAACACAAGATGTATCATGATTCGGCTATGCCTACTCTAGCCCCACTCTTGTCACTGAGCTATGGATTTCTACTAGTTTACCCAAACCGGTTATCAAAACTCAAACAAGATTTACAATCCCTAACGCGGGATAAAAGGAGTAAACCCTCCTAGGTGTAAACCCTCCAATTAGAGTAAACCCTCCAAAATACTATCACAAACCAAGAGCTAGGCTACAACGAAATGTAAACAAAATACTCTCTTTCGTAAGACTTGTTGATGATCTTACCATATGCAATGGGGGGCAAGATGCGCGTGAAACCAAGTGCATGAATGGGCTTGACACTTGGAAGAAAAACTCTCTTTGATGAAGATTCAAAACTTAACCCTTTTTAAGAGAAAGAGAGAATTAAATATCCAAAGTAAACTTGGAGTAAATGCTCTTGAAGCTCAAGAAAAATGATTGTAAATGCATGTAATAAATCCAGCTATCTCCAAGCTTAAATAAGAGGTAAAACCCATTGAAAACAATTGACCAAAATACCCCTCCAACGGCTAAATCAACATCTATTATACAATTGAGGACTTTTTTGAATCTTTGTCCTACGTGACAGTTTTGTCTCAGTCATATTTTGGGTTGCTAACTGGGACACTGACTATGATAATGAAAGTATTTGTATTTTAGAGGAAAGATTTTGAATTGTATTTGGGGGGAAACTTAACATTTTAAGACAAACGATCGGTCATGGTAGCGCCACGTCATCTCGGTGGTGGCCCTGTGGGGGTTGGGGGTTCTGAGCTTGGGTTTGGGGTGGGTTTTGATGATTTTTTTGCGTTTTGGTTCATGCTTTTCCTCCTTTTGCCCCCGACCTCCTCACACACACCCCCCACGCTTTTCTCGCTTTGGCGCTCGCTTCACTCCGCATTTGCGTCTGTCGACGACTGCCTCCGTGCCCTCTAGGCACGGGCAATTTCTAGTACTTCCATAAAATATCGATCTTTGTTTTTTCTACTCGTTAGGCCAAAGTAGGCGACTACACTTCACCTCGTAGTCGCCTCCCAGAAAATTGGTAGTCAACTATCAGATCAACTGGAGTCAGCTATTTAAGCAACAGAGAGAAACACTCTTTTTTCTACAAAGTAGTCGGATACTGTAGTAAAAGTAGTCAGCTATTTATATAATACATGGAAAATAGCTCAAAATTGTTGGAATAATCATTTTAAGTCATTTCAAAATATTTTCAAAATACTTTTTTGAGTTTAAAGTGATTTATGGTAATAATAAATGCATCTACAAGGCATACAAAGAATTTAAGAATAAAGTGTAAATTACACAAAGAAAAGCATAAGAACACATCGTCAAGCTTCTCTTTACTTCATGCATGCTTTGCCATTGCCTTGAGCCAAAATTCTCCCCTTTGATTCATCATCCCAAGCATCCCATTTTCTTTATGATAATATCAATGTCATACCAATAATTCGTCCCAATTTCACTCGTGCGCCGGAATCTTCAAGAACCCTTTGAGATTAATCTTGACTTAAACAAAGTAGAGTTATTAGCAACAACATAATGTGGTGATCATCATCAAAATCATATTGGGCTTAATGTCCAATATCCAACACATGGCTTAGCTAAGTCTCGGTTGGCGCGGTTGGGGCTCGGGGTCAGATTGATCGAACCAGCGTTGTAGCACGTTGGTGCCAATCGTGTCGACATCGATTTCCAACAGAATTGGCGACCGTTTGTTGACCAAAATTGATCTGTGGCCTCGTCTGGAACCAGGAAATCCTTCTGTGGGGTCGTTGGCATCGACCGTCGGACGCGGTGTCGGTGAGAGTCAACAACTTCGACGGTTTGATGATTTTGCTCGACGATGATATGGTTTCTGGGTACCGACGAGGTCGATGAGGCCGAGAGAACTGTTAGGAATAAACTCTCTTGAATTATTCCAAGGGCAATAGCCCGATATATATAGAGTACATGCAAAGGGAAATAAGCACTAAAGACCCTATACATATACTCCTAACACCCCCCCCCCCCCCCGCAAACTCATGGTGGATCAACAACACTGAGTTTGAAAAGATAAAAACTGTGCTTATATAGATCCGTAGGAGGCGGATGCTAGATTGCGGAAGCAGGCGGAGGCGCGGCCCGAAGCAGGCGGAAGGCGAGGCGCGGCCCGAAGGCGAGGCGCGGCCCGAAGGGCGAGGCGCGGCCCGAAGGCGAGGCGCGGCCCGAAGGCGCGGCGCGGCCCGAAGCAGGCGGAAGCGCGGCGCGGAGACCGATAATCCAAAGCTCTTGCCCGATCAGAAGACAGATCGGAGGGAGACCAGCGAGAAGGCAGCCAAGAATCCGAAGCTCCGTCCCGATCAGAAGACAGATCTGCAAGTCGGCAAGTCGAAGAGCAGGGCTGAATCCCACAGGTGCAGATCTACAAGTCGAAGATCAGATCATACAGATCGGAGGGAGCCCAGCGAGAAGAACTGCAGTAGATCGAGAATCGATCGAGAATCAATCGGCAAAACCACGGCCAAGTGACGGCACTCGGGGTCAGAAACGCCAAGTGACGACAGACCCACGACCTGGGGCCAGGAGCGCCGCGCGGTGCGGCGCGGGCGCGGCAGGACTCAGACGGAGGCGGACGGAGACCCGGATCGGCGGATCGGGCGCGGACGGACTGAGGGCACAAGGGGGCCTCACCTTCAACTACAGCTCCAGAAGCGGTCAGGGAATCCGGATGCACCCTAGAGGTAAGGGGGCCAGATCCGACACCACGGAGGCCATCTGCACAAGGAGAGCCGGAGCTCGCAGCAGACGCCAATGTGGAGTGAGATCTAAGCAAGAATACCGGCCAGAACGAGGGAACACCGACTGGAGAGAAGAAGTTCTCCGACCAGACGCCAACTAGTCGCTGAGGACAGAAGCAGACGCCGGGATCTGACCCCACAAGAAAAAGGGGATCGAAGCAAAACAGATCTGGACAGGCGCAGATCAACAGGAAACCACCAAATCAATAGATCTCAGCCCATGGGGGGTCGAGATCAGAGAGTGATCGAGAAGAAGCCGGCGGCGGGGGCAGGCCGGCAGGCCGGCAGTAGAAGGCAGACACAGATCGCCTCCAAATTGCAAGGGCCGGAGGCGGCGCGAACGCGCGGCGCGATGCGAACGCGCGGAAGGCGCGTGGGCGGCGGAAGGCGCGCGGAAGGCGCGTGGACGGGCAATTGCTGCTTTCGCGCCCACGCGCCCCGCGTGGGCGCGAGACGCGGCGGCGTGACTCGCGGCGGCGGCGCGACTCGGCTAGGGCAAGACGACGGGTGGGAGACGCGGCGGGGGAGAGAGCAAAAAGACGACTAGGGTTTAGGTTAAACCTAGCTCTGATACCATGTTAGGAATAAACTCTCTTGAATTATTCCAAGGGCAATAACCCGATATATATAGAGTACAGGCAAAGGGAAATAAGCACTAAAGACCCTATACATATACTCCTAACAAGAACCATGTGAAGGTGGCGGCGTCGGTTGAGGAGGCCGCCTGAGGCGGCGACATCGTTGATAGGGCCGTGTGAGGCGGTGGCGCAGCAAAAGATAGGGTTAGGGTTAGGGTTTTGCAATTTGGGGGGTTTTTAATTTGATATAGGGAAGAGCGAAGATGTGATCGTGTTCTTTGATACCAAATTTGATGTAGAACGAGATGGAGTTAGGGATTGTGTGTAGGATATGTGGGAAAATTGGGGATGAACTGATAAGTCAGGGTTTCTTAGTTTCTCACCAGGTGTTTCGAGGCTTCTGACCAAGGAATGGAACCTTTCTCAAGTTTTGAGAAAATTTTCCATTGATCTATTCATTGATTTCAAATAAATCAATCTAGGGCCTTTATATAGACTTACAACCTTTTTCTAACCTAATTCGACTTGAGACTATACTCACCCAAAAGAGAGAATAAAATAAAATAAAAACCAAGCCCTAGTCAAATACAAAATCCTGTCTAAGTCAAATACAAAAACCCAAATAAATAAATACCAATAAGAGTAAAATAAAAATAAAAATAAAAAGGAATTTAGACTTAATTGGTCTCCTGTCAAGGATTCAAAAGGACTCAAACTCTCTCCTAAATAAAATAACCAAAACACTCAAAATAATTGGATGACTCAAATGACTCAAACTCTATCTCCATCTCACATATAAAAGCTTTAAAATTAAAGGCTCCATCTCAATTTAAATTTGATCTCTATCACTAGTGTAAAAAACTGGTAGTAAACAAATTTAAAAATTGGAGTCTTTGAGATCGGTGGGTGTTTCTATCTCATTGTTAAGAAACTGCTTAAATAGTTTAGTATCTAGTTAATTGGCTGTGGTGCTCTTAATAATTTCCCTTAAACAACTGCTCTACATGTTAGACTATGTAAATGACTGTTTGTGTGGATACGTAACTTGCTTTGAAGTTAAACCACAACTGAGTATTGACAATGAGGGTTGTAGCCACACTAGTGGCCATTGGATAGTTTTGTGGCCCGTAGGGTAATTTTGTAATTTGGTGCCCAAAGGGCAATTTTGTAATTAGGGTCCAACCAACCCTATAAATAGGAGGGAGGAGGTTAGTGTGGGGTATGAAGAATATGTAGAAGAAAAGTAGAGATTATAAGTAAGAGTTATGAGTAGAATATAGTTGTAGATCTTGGAAGAGTGGGCCTCCTCTCTAATTGAGACCCATATCTTTGTATTTCCCGTTATCTAATTGAAATCCCCTTTCCTATCTCACCATCTTTCTCATCACTGACATGCATGAAAAATAAAATCTTATGCTTCTTATGTCAAGCACGGTTATCTTATATTTGGTGATACTGTCACATGAATTTATTATTGTTTAATTTAACCTAATGAACATATTGCTAAATCTTTTTGTTGCATGTGACTATGAAAGCTTTACGAAACTTATATTATGCTAAGGAGTGGGTTTGTGTGTTTGCCCACGTATTAACATTTTTTCATGATAACTATTCGTCAATTCTCATACACACATAATTTGCATTGGAACATGTTATAGCATAGGCAGCTATGATCTTGCTGGAATTTTGTTGAATCTTAGCATTAGCAATTACTAGTTTATTGGCATATGCAATACAATTTACACAAAATTGTGCATTTGATTTAGAAGTTAGTATTGATAAAGCATAAGGTTTGACCTTTCTTAATTAATTGATGGTGTCATGTCATTGGGGCTTATAGATTGTTAGAGTGGTTTAATGGAGACATGTCAAAGTGGCATGAGAATTTGGTTATTTAGTGTCTCAATTTAGTGAAAAATTGAATTTTTGATCCCTTTTTTAATTTTCTGTGAAAATCGATTCAAAATAGGACAGTGTGATAGTCCATGAAGCTTAAATTGAAATCCCAATCTTAAGGTGAGAGAGTTTGATTTGAAATACACTGATTTGGTAACCTACGACGTGCCACATATTAGGTATCCATGAGGTTTTTGATACATTGATTAATACTGAGTAATAGTTAGCTATGTTTTTAGTCTTTTGACAATATCATAGCTTGAGCAATGTTATGATCATGTCAGAATGACGAAATGAACCTGATAACTGAAGGATAGCCCAGCAAGTATATCATACTTGTGAGTCCTTTAGTTACGGGTCTTAATTCAGCGAAACTGAACAACCATACGACAATTTTAATGTCAAAAATTGCTTCTTGCATTCAGAAATATTTCAGAAAGGAAAAATAGTCTGAAAGCCCGACGTTTTGTTTGCTTGGGATAATTGTTTCGGTGCTGCTCCTTGCTGTCATGTTTCTTCTGAATCATTATGCAAACTGGCTTAACCGTTTGCTTTGCTTTTTGCTGCAGGAGTTCGATACGATACTGCATTCCGCGCCCCCGCCAGAGCCGAAGCATCGGCTACGCAGATCAAGCTCATCGCCGTTCTAACAATGTCTATACTTAAACTTGTAGATTTGCATTGGTGGTGGCCTTAAATAGGATTTTTGTATCAGAGAGCATCCGGAATCAAACATTCTGCTGCTGCTTTGCTGCTTAGGTTCTTCAGATTCTACTTGGGGTTTTCTTCAGTGTACTTGGAACTTTTACAGAGCAAAATTTTGGGCCACAGTGTTGAAATGAGCCCTTTTTTGTGGTTGTACTAAACTGAACATGAGAATGATGCATTAGTGTGGCTTGAACAATTTACTTGACGGTTTAAGGTATCTTGGCAAAATTATTGCAGTTTTTGTTTAGAGTTGCTTTTCTTTCCTCTGTTTTTTGTGTAAATTCCGCGAACATTCTTTAAATTATGATCAATATGCCACTAAATATTCTTGAACTGGATATTATGCCAGTGTTTTTTTTCCAGCTAAAGCGTGATGGAGTGTCTCAAATTGCATATATATTGTAAATTCTTATTCCGTATGGAAAAGGGCATTACCACTAAAGAATGTAAAAGTGTGTTTGGTGGGATCTAATGCCCTGATGTTGCAACTATAAAAATTTCAAACTCTGGCAAACGACAGGCCACATAGACAGCAACACACATTTATAGATGCAACAACAGTAATACACACAAGACATATTTGACGATTCCATCACCATCGAAAGTTATACATAACGTTAAGATCAATCGTACTTACGCAAGCATATAGAAGACAAAAAAGCAAAAGAAAACCATCGAAAACTCTGTAACCGGAATACAAATGAATGTTCTGGGGTGAAGTTAACAACAAATAAGAGAAAGATATGTTTCCAAATTTACAACTAATCACTTAATGTTATGAATATAATAGTCTATCATGTTAGAAACCATGTATCCTACCCTTATATGAATTCTTCACTATAAATAAAGATCTACGGGCTTTTGTAGAAAACACTTCACAACACGTTATTAGCACGCTTTCCCTGAGATAGAGGCGACGCGGTACAAAAGCATTTGCAGACGACGAAGGATCAGAAGATAGCTGATTCTCGGACGCAGAAGGATCAAAGGACGTTCTCGTGCAGGTGTAGACGAAATCAAAATCTCCCATTCGATTTTAATGCACTCCAACAAATTATTCTCTCTAAAATTATCGTGATCATGATTATTGTGCCATAGATCTATTTTTTGAGATCGGAACATGTATTGAAACAAAACAACGAGGGATGTACGGCTGCACGCCACGGCCGATCAGGCCACACGGCAGAGGCCGATCTGGTCGGGCCGGGCCAAACAAATTAACCTAGGACGACAACCAGATTTGGCTGCCTGCTCCGCTCAGGTGAGGGGCGGCAGCCAAAAGCCGCCTACCCCCAAGGTGAGGAGTGGCAGCCATTCTAGTTGCCCACCCCAATCCGAGGAAAAAAATCAAATATTTACCGGCCACCCCCCACCACACCGCCGATGCACGGCGGTGGAGCGCATCCGCCATTGGTTGCGGTGCAGACAACCTAATCCTAACCCATTACATAAATGGGCTAGGTGTGCTTCAACCCATCTCGAAAAAAGGTTAGGTGGGCTTTGAATTATGTTCGTTTGTTCAGTTTTTCAATTTTTTTTCATAAACAAGGCCTGAACCCTCCGCTTCTATCACAGACCTCTAAAAATTTCTTTTTAGGTTATATTCCCAAGAGATTTCGAGTGCGGATCATATAATTCAAGGCAGTCAACAAGTATTATTAGTGTGCATATAACCCTGATTATAATATAGTTGCATGATTTTTAATTCTGCTGCCCATTTGCTATTAGAATTATAACTATCTGCTGTATATCACATATTATTTGTCATGCCTATGGATATGTTTGGTTTATTTTTGTGAACTTTTGCTTAATAATTATGCAAATTCTGTGATCGCTCTATCGTTAGTTACCTAATCTAACTGTGTATGACAGTGCCTCGTGGTCCAATTAATTATTAAGCATGAAATATTTAAATTTCATATCCTTGGAATATTATAGGTCTAATATGTGATTAAAATGTTATGAGCAGAATTTTTGCACAAATGACTATATTGTGGCTTTGGATCAACCTTAGTTCCACTTTTATTTTCCTGCACTTTTTTAATGAGAGAAAAATGTAGTGAGGTGTAATGCCCAAGACCGATGGCTACTTCCATTGAGGCGAAGGCCACCCCTGATGAAGAAGATTTTTATGGGACCCACAAGTTTTTCAAAGTTGTACCTTTTCATTTATGTAAAGGGCCTGTATAATTTGGACTGTTGACCTTATTCATTTTGTGGTTGACTGGTCGATAAACACAGTTAGACTATTTTCTTTGTAATTATTATGCATGAAATGTTTTATCATTCTTATACATTGATATTTGATCATGCAATTGTGCTTACAAAAAAAATGTAATTATGAATAATGGCACATGTCGTAATTATTGTCGTCAAAATTTTGAATAATTTTTATCTATATTGGCAATTGGGCCTGAAGTTCAACCGACATGCCAACACCCTTCTTCCGATATAAAATACAAATGGATAATGTGAAAGTCATCTTTGCCATTTTCTAGGCACAAGCCTTAAAGATGAGCATCTCGTGGTAAATAAATCCCACAAGATCTATAGTCTAATTACACACCGATATGGACACCAAAAGGATGCAATATCACCGCTAACTCCTTTTTAAGTGATCGGACCTCATAAGGTAGGATTCTTAAATCTAGCCCTGAGCAATAACTCTGGTTTTGTAGGTTTTTGGGGAAAGTGTGATTAGCCTCCAAAGTGAGGCTATCACTTCTATTTATATGATTTCACACTTTCTTTACACACACACCCAATTTACTCACACACTACTCAATACTCCCCCTCAAGATGAGCAAAAGATATTTATCATGCTCATCTTGTTACAAGCATCCTCCACTCCTTTAGAGCTCAACCCCTTCGTAAGGCAATCTGCTAGTTGCTGTCCAGAGCTAATGTCGGAGATCTCCAACTGTTTCTTGTCCAGTCTCTCTTTAATGAAGAACCTGTCAATCTCTATGTGCTTCGTTCTATCATGTTGCACTGGGTTGTTGGCAATATTAATTGCAGACTTGTTATCACACAACAACTGCAATGGTCCTTCTCTCAGCAGGCGTAGCTCATGTAGAAGTGATCTCAACCAGATCATCTCACAAGTACTAAGCACCATAGCACGATACTCTGCCTCTGCAGTGGAACGAGCCACCAAATCCTGCTTCTTGCTGCGCCAAGAGACCAAGTTGCCCCCAACAAACACACAGTAGCCTGAGGTCGATCTCCTATCATCCAAGCAACTGGCCCAATCTGCATCACAGTAGCCTGTCACATTCATGTGACCATGACTACCAAATAATATGCCTTTTCCTGGACTATTCTTCAGATACCTCAGTATCCTGAAGACTGCCTCCATATGTCCAGTCCTAGGATCATGCATGTACCTACTTACCACACTGATAGCATAGGCAATGTCAGGTCTGGTGTGGCATAAGTAGATGAGGCGTCCAACAAGTCTCTGGTACCTCTCTTTGTCCACTGGCTCCCCTGATTGTGAATGCAACCTATGATTCTGATCAATAGGACTAACTGCTGGACGACACCCCAACATACCTGTCTCAGCCAGAAGATCCAGTGCATACTTTCTCTGTGAGAGAACTATACCCTTCCTGGACCTGGCAATCTCCAGTCCAAGGAAGTATCCCAACTGTCCAAGGTCCTTGACCTCAAACTCTCTCGCCAACCTCACCTTCAAGTGAGAGATTCCCTCTTCATCATCTCCAGTGATAATAATGTCATCAACATACACAGCCAAAAGGGTGATCTGTTGCCCTGAATGTCTATAGAATACAGTATGATCACCATTACTCTGCTTGTAGCCCATGGTGATGACTGCACACCTGAACCTGTCGAACCATGCCCTTGGAGATTGCTTCAGCCCATACAAAGACTTGTCCAGTCTACACACCTTTCCCACCGTCTGTTGTGTGCCAAAGCCAGGTGGAACCTCCATGTATACCTCCTCCTGTAAGTCTCCATGCAAGAAGGCATTCTTTACATCCAACTGATGCAATTTCCATCCAAAATTCGCTGCACAGGATATCAGTACTCTCACAGTACTCATCTTTGCCACTGGGGCAAATGTCTCATCATAATCGATCCCATAAGTCTGACTGTAACCCTTGGCAACCAGCCTCGCCTTGTACCTGTCCACCTTCCCTTCTGTAGTTTGCTTTACTGTGAATACCCACTTGCAGCCCACAGCCTTCTTCCCTGCTGGAAGTGAGACAAGTCTCCATGTCTTGTTCTTCTCCAGTGCCTCAAGTTCTTCGAGCATTGCTTTCTTCCACTGGGGATGTTGCTTTGCCACTCGCCAATCACTTGGTATAGGGATAGACTGTAAGGATGCAATGATAGCCCTATATGCAGGTGTAAGAGAAGCGTAGGAGACATGATTAGCAATATCAGTCTCATATCCATACCGTACAGGAGGCCTGCCGGCATTGATACGAGGCTCCCTACGAGATGCAAGTGGAAGATCTAAACTAGAGGAAGGCAAAGAAAGGTTACCATCCGTGGTAGGAGAGGAAGGCAGTAAGGAGGTCGGGACTCGAGCAGGCGTGATAGACTGATCAACCTCGACATGGGGCAGTGGAGCTAGTGGTTCTTCAGTGGGGAAGATGTCTTCTTGTTGTCCTCCATCGCCATGACTATCCTTCTGTCTCCTGCTATATTTCCTGCCGTACAGCCTGTCTTCCTCCTCTTCCACCAAGGTCCTTCCTTCCTCCCTACTATCAGGACCAGTACCAGTAGGCCTGACAGGGCACGGTATAAGTCCAACCACTACCCTCCTGTCATCAGTCTCCCCCTCTCGACCAACTCCTCCTGTGCTTGGAGAGGCCCCAGTATCAAATACTGATGTAGAATCTGTCAGTCCTCCATAAAACGGTTCAGTCTCCCTGAACGTCACATCCATGCTCACAAACAGCTTTCTTTCTGAGGGACTCCAACACCTGTAGCCTTTCTGATTTGAAGGATACCCAACAAATATACATTTAATTGCCTGAGCATCCAGCTTCCCCACAGAGGGTCTATGATCCCTCACAAAGCATGTGCATCCGAACACTTTTGGTGGAACTACAAAAGTGTTCTTTCCCATAAGAATCTCACATGGAGACTTCATACCAAGGATCCGTGAAGGCATCCTGTTGATAAGATATGTGGCTGTCATCACTGCTTCACTCCACAATATCTTAGGTACATTCATGGTGAGCATGAGTGACCTAGTTACCTCCAACAAGTGTCTATTTTTCCTTTCAGCAACTCCGTTCTGTTGGGGGGTGTTGGGGCAAGTGGTTTGATGAGTTATCCCACTCTCAGATAGGTAAGATGCAAACTCCCTGTTTACATACTCAGTCCCATTATCCGTTCTCAAGACACGGATCCTGGCCTCATACATGTTCCTGACACTTCTATGGAAGTCCTGAAAACACTTCAGCGCTTCGCCTTTGTTTTTCATCATATAAAGCCATGTCATCCGAGAGTGACAATCTATGAAGGTGATAAACCACCTGAACCCACTCACTGAAGTCACTGGGCAGGGCCCCCAAACATCTGAGTGAATAAGATGAAATTTCTCTACACTCCTCATCCATACACTAGGATATGACGTCCTAGTGTGTTTCCCAAATTCACATGCATCACATTTCAAATTCATTTCATTCACTCTATTCAAAATATCGGGATACATTTTACTCAAAATATCAAAGGGCAAGTGTCCCAACTGACAGTGCAACAAAAGTACATCCCTTTCCTTCTCTCCACCAACGACAGCCAGTGCAGCATCCCCACTAGCTCTGTCAAGATACCAGTCCATCACGCCTGACGCCAGTCCCAAGCCTCCTCCCAGTCTTCCTTTCCTGCAACACACAATGAGTAGAGTCAAAAGTAATGCTACAGTCGAGATCATCAACAATAGAGCCAACAGATAAGAGGTTGACTGGAAATGATGGGACGTGAAGGACAGAAGAGAGGCGTATGGAGGGAGTGCACTGAATAGTACCAGTCCCTCTAATGGGTTGGGATGTGCCATCAGCTGTCTGAACGGTTTCATGAATGGAATGTGGTTTATATGTGGAAAATTGTCTATATGCTCCTGACACATGACTAGATGCACCTGAGTCAATAATCCACTCTATATGATCTCTACATGAAAGGGCTAATCGGTTACCTGAGCCTGTGTGAGCGAAGTGGGCAAAGTTACCGAATGGCGAGGCAATATCCCCAGTCTGGTCTGCATGGCTCTCCGAGCTCTCAGTAGTAGACCTGGACTGTCTCCGCTGCTCTAGGTCTGACGCCTCAGCTGGCGTAGCCTCAATCATCACTGTCTCCTGTCGTCCATCAGCGGTAGCAAAGTTGGCCCGTGGGCCACCGTGACCTCGTCCACGGCCTCCACGGCCCCAACGACCTCCTCCTCTGCCTCCAGTGCCACGTCCTCGTCCACTGCCCTTCTGTGGGCAGTTGAAGCTCAGGTGCCCCTTCACCCCACATGTGTAGCACTCTCGATCCTCGCTCACTACTGCCACTGGGGGTACAGCCAGTGCAGCCCGAGTGACCTGAGTACCCTCATCCTTCATAACCCTCAGTCTGGTCTCCTCCTGTGCCATTGCAGCTATGGCCTCCTCCAGGGATGGGATGGAGGATAGGTGGCACATACTCGCCCTCCTGGCCTCAAAGTCTCCATTCAGGTTCCTCAGAAAGTGTGTCACACGCCTACGCTCCACCCACTTCCTGTGTATCGCAGCGCTCCTAGGATCAGGCAGGTCAATAGGGTCATAGTGATCTAACTCTGACCAAAGCCTTTTCAACTCCGCAGAGTAGGCTAGAATAGTCATCTCCCCCTGCTTCAAGGTGTCGACCTTGCCCTGAACCTCCATCATGAGCATCACATTCCCTGCTCCAGAGTACATTTTCTCCACCATACTCCAAATCCCCGCAGCACTCTCTATGGCCTCCACCATCCCAGCAATGGGTGGAACCATCGATGTCATCAACCAAGCAGCCACCAGTGAGTTGGTGGTGCTCCAGACTTTCCAATCATCCCCATCCTTGTCCAGCGGTTCCTTGCATGAACCCAGAACGACGCCTTCTAACCCCTTCGACCTCAGAATGAGAAGCACCCTCCTGGACCAACTGAGGTAATTCTTCGTCCCTTCCAATTTCACATCATTGGGCATCAATTCCAGCTTCTGCACGGGACGTGAAGGCGTCGATCCACTCGAGGATCCCAACTCCTTCGAAGCAAGTAGCTTCGTTATCTCCCCGATGAAGGCCTTCATGTCCGCTGAAGTAAGGTTGTCCCCCATCTCTTCAGATCCGCAGATCTCTCCTTTCTCCCTCCTTAGATCCGCAGATCTACTTCTCCTTCTCCTCTTCTAGGTCATACCCTAACCGTAAATCTATGGAGTCCTCTTCATGGCTCTACCATAGATCTAGGGTTAGGGTTTTTTTTGGGATTCTCTTTTTGTAGCTAGTTTAGGGCTTTGTGGTGGCTAGAAGAGGGTGTGCAAGGGAATAGGAGGGAGATGGTGGCGGCAGCAGGCGGCGGAAGCTACCGGCGGCAGCAGGAGGCGCGGCGGAAGCAACCAGAGGCAGCGGCTGCGCGCGCAGACGGCAGCGGCGGCGGCGCGCGCTGCAGGCGGCGGGCGGCGGCGCTGCAGGCGGTCTGTGCGGTCAGGCGGCAGGCGGCGGCGTGTAGGGTTAGGCGGGTTTTGGGTTTTAGGGTTTTAGGGATGTTTTTAGCTCTGATACCATGTAGGTTTTTGGGGAAAGTGTGATTAGCCTCCAAAGTGAGGCTATCACTTCTATTTATATGATTTCACACTTTCTTTACACACACACCCAATTTACTCACACACTACTCAATAGTTTTGAATAATACTAATAATAATAATAAGATCACACCTGAAGTCTTGACTTGACAGAATAAGTGAGAGATATATGATAATGCATGAGAATCACACCCTTGTATTTGTCCCCATTAGCCATATTTCTTTCATAGCGAAAAGGATAAAACCTAGAAGAATAGAAACATGGGGAGCTCACGCCCTAGAATCTGTCTCTTTAGGTAGGCTAATGCTTCTTATTTCAGAAAAATTTATAAAAACTAGAAGATAGAAACACGGGGAGCTCATGCCTTTGTATCTGTCTCCTAAGTGAGGCTAATGTTTCTTCTTTCCGAAAAAATTATAATTATCAGGAGTACTTTTCTCCACATGTTGTAGGTTGCCGTAAACATACTTTTATGCATTGATATATAACGTTTGAAATCTTTTTCTTACATGACATAGTTTGAGATAAACTATTATGTTTTTATGCATTGTAGTATATTGCAATTAAATGGTTGTGCTTTCCTATAAGTTTGACCCATTTCACTAAGTGAACTTGTCAAACAACTGTGGATAATTCTACCTTCCACGAGACCCTTCACAACGTATGCTATCAAAAGCATCTCATCCTAATGATAGTCTGGAAGCACTATCATGGGACGTCTACCTTGAGGATCAAGCATTGCAAACCTGTAAACTCATGAACAAAATATGAGGATGCCTTGTACTCTCAAAAATCATGAAAGGAAACTTACTAAGTTTCAATGAATATTCGTCAAAACGAACTCCCTAATAGAAAATGATAGTAAAAATAAATATCGAATATTTGTATGTAAGACTCAAGAAAAATAATGGCATGAAGACCATACTTGAGCATTTGAATGGACTTTCAGAAGGTCAATACCATAGAAAATTCATGGAGAGGAAACAAATTTAAGGAGCACTAGACGTGCCTAGACTCGTCCAAGTTTCTAATTTGGCACAATGACTTGGCCATCCCAGATCGGTGATGATGCAACACATCATATCCTAATCCAAAATACATAATCTAAAGAACTTGAAGATTCTTCAGAAGGAGTGAGTCTCCATATCCCCCTTATTATAAGGGAAAATTAGTTACGAAATCATCTACACTAAAAGTGGACAATGTATCTCAAAGCTTCCTCGAAAGAATTCAAGGAGATATATTTATGAAACTATCTCCACTAAAATGAAATAATGAAACTTTTGATGTTCTTGAGAGTACTTGATGGATTTTTGTGGACTTATCCACTCCCTCAGAAAGGGTAGATAAAGTACCTTACCATACTTATCGATATATCCTTTAAATGGTCATAATCAAGCCTATTATCCAATCTTACTATAGCTTTTCCAAAGCCATTAGTAAAAATTAACAAATTGCGGGTACATTGGATAATATTGTGAAATTATATTGGGAAATTAACAAATTACGGGTACATTGGATAATATTGGGAATTTAATATGCTACTGGAGTAATAATTGAACACCCAGAAGCTCGTGTTCACACCCAAAATGGGTTGGATGAGTCGATTATTAAAACTACTCCAATAGATTACTTATCCGTTGTTAATAAAATTACAGTTGTTGGTTATTGCATATGGACATTTTATTTTGCATGTAGCATTGTTGATTCATCTTTGGCCTTGAAGACGTCAGTCTTAACCTCCGATGCAATTAATATACAATGAAACACCGACCTCCTATTTCAAGATGTGTGGATGCACTACAAATATCCCTATATCATCACCACAGAGAATAAAATTAGGACCTTAATGCCGTCTTGGAATCTATATTGGGGTTGATTCACCTTAGATAAATAGATACCTTTCACCCCAAACGGGGGAGGCATTAAAAGCATGTCACGAAGACTGTGCATTGTTGTGTCCACATTCCCAGCACCAGGCTTAACTCGTTTGAAGCATGAAGCTCCACTGACCATTTAAATAATAGAAACAAAAATAAAATCTATAATTCGAGAATTATGAAATGTGATAATGAGATCCTAAAGATCCTCCACATTTAATAAAACTGTTCAACCGTTATCAAAAATAGTAACTGACTACAAGAAAATTGTCTAATCACACATCACTGCTGCTAATACTCTAGTTAAGATTGAAATCCCTGAATATGGATGTAATTCACCACAGTAGAAGTGGCTGCTTCTCAATTGAAAATAGGCAAACCACTAGGCTCCAAGGATAAAGTTTTCAGAAAGCGAAAAACTCTTGGAGGCCCTGAGACAATACCACCAAGGACAATGAGCTCATGTCCCTACCCTTACCCCTCCCGAAACTCCCAGAAGAGGAGAACCTGGTAGAAGCTGAAATATCATTAGATTTTGTACGTACTGGAGAGGTTTTGGACAGAAAGAGCACAATTGTCGACAATATATTCACGTAACATATTGCCACTTACATCACAAAAGCGATGATAATTATATATATATACACATATATATATATATACATACATATATATATACATACATACATATATATATATATACTAGTCATTACCCGTGCCCATAGGGCACGGTTTATTTAATGGCTGAGTTTTTCTCCCCCACAAATTTCAAGTTCCCCCAAATTTCAAGTTTTCCCACAAAATTTCAAGTTTCCCCCCAAATTTAAGTTTTCCCCCAAAATTTAAGTCCCCCCAAAATTGTCATTACCACCTAGGACAAACTTGCCACGTAGGACAAAGCTTTGTCCTAGAAGGATAAGATTCAAAATCTTCATAGAACTGGAAATAAAATGGCCGGAAGGGGTGAGAATAAAAAGTGTGGGTGTGTGTGTGGGGAGGGTCCATAGGCAAAAATACAAAAACCGGGGTTGTATGTGCAAAATTCCCCACCTCCTCTTTTATCCCTCAAAATCTCATCTCTTATATTTTCTCTTATTCAATTTCCCTGTTTTATATAATAGATATCCAAATTCTCTTATCCAATTTCTCATGTCCAAATTCTCTTATCAATTTCTCTTGATAACATCCGTCTTTTATATAATAGATATCTCTTATTCAATTTCTCTTGTCCAATATCTCTTATCCAATTTCTCTTGATAACATCTCTCGTTTGTAATATAGATATCTCTTATCCAATTTCTCTTGATAACATCACTCTTATCCAATTTCTATTGTCCAATATCTCTTATTCAATTTCTCTTGATAACATCCCTCTTTTATAATATAGATATCTCTTATCCAATTTATCTTGTCCAATATCTCTAATCCAATTTCTCTTGATAACATCCCTCTTTTATAATATAGATATCTCTTATCCAATTTCTCATGTCCAATATCTCTTATCCAATTTCTCTTGATAACATCCCTCTTTTATAATATAGATATCTCTTATCCAATTTCTCTTTTCCAATATCTCTTATCCAATTTCTCTTGATAACATCCCTCTCTTATAATATAGATATCTCTTATCCAATTTCTCTTGTCCAATATCTCTTATCTAATTTCGCTTGATAACTTCCCTCTTTTATAATATAGATATATACATACATACATACATACATACATACATATATATATACATACATACATACATACATACATACATATATATATATATATATATATATATATATATATATATATATATATATATATATATATATCGATCCACACTCCATTGCGAAAATGCAAACGTGGAGATTGGTCAATGTGGAACGAGGCAATAAAAGCTGAGCTGGACTCGTTTCTGAAATATGAAGTATTCAGACCTAAAGTCCAGATACCAAAAGGTGTCAAATCTGTGTGCATAATGAGTATTGTATAAATATGAATATATGCATGAAATCGTAAGCTATAAGGTGCAGCCTATAGCTCAAGGTTTTTTCACTGAAACTGGGGAATAAACAAGTAAGATGAGCTTGACTCACTTATATAAATGATCCATCAAACTTCCTGGTTATAGTTGTGAATACCTTACGATTTGGCAAAGGAAATTTTGGATATGTTGCTATTGGATGATGTGACAGCATACCTCTATAGATAACTTGATAAAGACACATTCCTCATTTCCTTAAATGCCTGAATAGACTTTGGGACGTTTATTCTATTGAAGAGATAATAAAAGATTGTACAACTAAGTGAGTCTCTTGACAAAGCAAGGTGTGTATTCACAGGAATCCCCATTAGATCAAGAAGTAATAAATCTCGATGAGTCCAAGGTCGTATTCCACAGGGACAATTCGCTCTACAATTATGCATGTTTAATCGATTAAGGAAAATAATGGTGAAAAAAGATTAGTCTCAAGCTATAAAAGTGGGTGGTATGATAGGTAATGTGAAAAGTGATCTAGGATTCATAAACATTGGTTCGCCTCTTAGAGAAAAGATAGGGGATTTGTATGTACAATGGCGTCATCTGGGGTTTATTCTAATTGTGATTCCAATGTCAATCGTGCATCCTTTTAGGAGGACCTCCCAGGGGAATGTACGATGAATGCTATAACTCAATGGTGAGCTGGTTAGGTGTGCACCATCGGAAAATGCCCTAATGGGGGTTAAACCAACATATAACTCAATTACACATCTGTTTCAAGTGCGCAATCAGATGATGAATCATTTAAATCAATATGATTTGCACTAAGTAATTCGTTGTGACATTAATCTCATGGCATTAAAATAAGTCAAGGGGGCCTCTAGGCATAATCACCTTAGATCATAGCCCTTTCGGGTAATCATCAAGCATGTGTAGAGATAATGACACAATGAATCTAAACATTGGAAATATGGTATGCAACAAAGTAATCACAACATCTCATTAACCCTAAAATCACCCAAAGCACATATAAAGAGAGATGTAATTCATCATAGCATGAAATGAAACATTTTCATAAAAACATCATCACGATCATCCTTACATTGCAATAAATCAAAATACACAAAGAGAGGGAGGAGGAATCAAATCTGCAATTTCTTGGTAAGAGATGAAGCCCCAAAATCCCTCCTTGAGTTCCTCAAAACCCTAACTCTAATGGGTTCCCCTTCGTTTTGCTCCTCCAAATATAATGAAAAATAAAGCCCTAATTAAGCTCCTAAAGCCCTAAGATCCTATATACTGCCCTAAATCCCATTTGATCTCTGCCGTTGATCACTCGAATCGACGGCTCAAAATGAGTTGGATTCATCTGAAATCACCCTAGAATTCATCAGGAAGATGATTGTCAGATGTCTAGAGAAGGATCTCTAGACATCTGGCCCTACTGACGTGGCAGGATTTAAGGTAAGCTTTCCAGGCGTTTGGTGAAGGTCAACCAGGTGTCTGGTTACTTAGTGATTCCAACTAGGGCAGCAACGATCAGTCGTCTATTGAAGGGGTGCTAGGCATCTGATGGTCGATCAGACGTCTCCTCGAGATTCTTTAGGCGTCTGGTGGCACCCTAGCATTTCCTTCTCAGCTCTTTGTTTTCTGTGCCAACCCTTTCTCGACTATTTAACCTTCTAAAGTACACTTACCAGACGTCTGGTTGATGTGCAACAAACGGATGGTGAGTCAAGAAATTTTGCCTTCTCGAATCTGATGCTCCAGATGTCTGGTGTTGATGGACCAGATGTCTGGTCCTGCATTGGGTTGTCTTCTTTCAAGAGTTGTAGAGGGTGCTACCGATCTTCAAAAAATCTACAAACATAGTCATTGGAATCATCAGAGAAACATCTTCATTATGAAAATATAAGAAAACAGAAATAAGGTATAAAAATAGTGTTTTGTGCATAAATACATGATTTCTCATGATAATCCACATATGCACATATCGTAGCTAACTGAATAGTTTTTTGATACATTGGAAAGAAGGGCTAAAATGAATATGAAATATGCACAAAATGCCCATGAAATAGGGGTATAAATATGCAATATTAATGCACAATCAATGACATACATGTAAGAATATCCAAGGCAATGATATCAAAAACTCACAAATATGCACATTCAAAAGATGAGATAGCCCATGATGTCATTGTTGAGAAATGAGTATGCCATCGAGGCAATTTATCTTTGTGTATATGTACAAACATCTTGTTCAAAATAACAGTAAGCTGTTTGGCAAGAATTTACCTAAGTAAATAATAATGTAATCTACATTAGAACTTAGGTAAATTCCTGAGACTTGATGCGAGGTCAAACAAGTATCGAGATGAGGATCTCGATCATGGAGAATTGCTTGACCGTTGGTAGCATAAGTCTAAAATTGTTCGTGGTCGTAGATGTTTCGAGAAAAGGATATCGATACATTGGATAAACCATTGTGTCATTGTCTTCACCATGGAGTGGTGACGATGATCTCATGGTTGTTCGACTTGGCGAAGTCGGAGACGAGACACATGTGCTCATTAGAGAATGAGTTCACTGCACGACCCAACAAGAGTTATCATATGGTTAACATTAACTACTCTGTCAGTGATAACTCTTAGTGATGATAGGCAAGTTAGTCCTTAGACTTGAGGTCATTGTACGAACCTGTACGTGAATGGTGTCACTTAGATACCTGATATAGCTTCGAGGTAATGCCTGTCAAAAGGCCTTTGGTTGGATGACACTTGAAGCGTGCGAGAAGAGTAATGACTAAGAAAGAATTCGTCTCTCTCGTTTATGGAGGGTTAGTGTTAAGTGTTGGTTCTGTCTTTAGTGAAAAATTTGGCCAAGAATGTTGGAAGAAGTCCAATATTGATTGACTAAAGACCGATGGAGACAAAACGAGTTCAAGATATTAGGGTTGATAGTTGACCGTACCCTAGGTTTGACTAAGCGACATAGTTTTGACGAAGGGACTAAAACTACGACATTCATCACGGACACAGTTAGGGTGGTCCTGATAATGCTCATGTCAATGGGCTAACCACACAATGATGATACCAAAACAGATGTAATAGGTACCTTCGTCAAGTAATAGGGTCAGCCTGCATGGTCTCAACAAAGTGGTACCTTCGTCAAGTAATAGGTATAATTAGGGAGATGATACACCAGATGTAAGGGAATTTATGAAGTTGCAAATAGTTTACGATATAGCCTAAAAGAAATTAATGATGTGGGATTATTGCATATGATGCAAAAGGAATGAATTATCGTAAAATGTTTACGAATGTATTTTATAATAAAAGGCATAGAACAATCTCATTTAGATGTCTAGGAATGTCCTAAACTCTTTTTTGGTTTTTGGTCAAAGCCCAATGGGATTGGAAAGGTGACCAAAAGAAAAAAGGGAACACTAAATTTGGGCAACAAGCCCAGGTTGCCATTGCCTAGGCCCAACCAAGGTGCTAGCCGCATGGGCTTGGGCCCAGGGCTTGGCCCGCCCGCTTGATGTGGGCAGGCCTAAGCTTGGGCCATCTGCTTGATGCAGACGGGCCTGAGTTGGGCCGCCCACTCAAGCGGGCACCCAAATCGCACCCAAATTGCTGGGCAGGTGGGGCCCGCAAGTGGACCACACCAGCTATAGTTCCTTGCTCCAAATTGCAACTGCATTTTTGTGCGAAAGTGCAACCTTTGGGGCATCTTTGGACATATGTTTGACGCGTCAAATGAAGACGGAATTGAACGCTGTTTGTTTCTATGCGTTCATCGTTCAATGCTCTTCAATTTGATGTAAGGTATGGCTTGCGAAGATCAACGGTGAGGAGAGAATATTCGTCAATGTTCGGCCTTCGTGGAGGGCAAACTTGATTTGATTTTTCCATCTAAACTATTAGTCCCACATCGAAATTGAGAGATGAGGAGGGGTGAGCTCCCTGTATAAATAGGGGCTGGCTCGCCTCCTTGAAACTTGTACCAAGCCTTGGATCAAGAGAGCTCTCAAAAGTTAAGAGCAAACCTAGATCGAATAGGCTAAAACAAAATCCCCTCTTTCTCCCTTATTCTTCCTTGCTCTTGTTCGGGCTCTAGCAAAGCTACGAAGGGGTTTTAATCGGATCCAAAGTCTTACCGGAGGATCCACTCAATGTGAAACTTTCTGGAGTATGTGGTTAGCTCAGTGACAAGGGGATTACTCGCCTCGAGAGGCGGTTCGGTTTGGGAGAAGTGGCTCAGCCCCAACGTGGGGCATTGGTTCGTGGGACTCTGCGCCTCACTAAAGTGCAAGGCAAAGGTTAGTAATTTAATTTATGCATTCTTAATTGCAGTTAAATATTATAGATCTATCCTTAGGGGTTGGTCAGACCCACCCCGGGATAGTAGAGATTCTGGTAGAGTTCATTATTCCTTAGGGTTTGACTTAAAATGGTTTTAATTTGTTCTTTCCGCTGCTTTTATGATTTCGTCGTCTTCCCGACTTAGGTCTGATGTCAATTTTGAGCCCTAAGGGTTGTAGAAAACCCAACAGCCGTGATTCAATATGAAAACGTCAGCGCATCAAGTATGTTGTGAAAAATAATGAAGATAAAGAATATACATTGACACATGTATTTTCAACTTCACCTCCATTTGTCCAAATCAAAAATCCATGATCCAATGAGAATATTCCAATCCATCAAATATTTCACCATGTTCTCCAACACGATATATGCTATCATCCGTATCTTACTGATACACCTGCAAGAGAAGATGTACCTTTTAGTATCTATCTTTTAGATCCAGAAGTGTTAGTAGATAATTTGCTTTGCTTTATTTGTCATTTGGGAACTCAAATGTAATTCTCAGGATAAATATGAGCAAAGCAATCATGGATGATATGTCTCTTCTTATTACAATAAAAACTTGTAACATTAGAGTGTCTATTATTAGAAGAAGCCATGTTCTCATCATGTATGCTAGATGGAGAGCTTATGTATCTAGCAAATCTCTTTTCCATGGGTTTCCTAGGCTCTTTAGATGTTTCCGTCTTTAAAAAACCTAGACCATGTTTGCTAGAGTGATTATTTAGACCATCTAATATCTCATTAAAGCTCTTTTGACTATTAGTGAATTTTTTGATTATATTGCTAAGATTATGATTTTTGTTTTCAAGTTCTTTAATCCTAGCTTCATATTTTTTCTCTTTTTCGCTCATCTCTAATTCACACACAATGTTTTCCCCTTTAATTTGATTAGAATTTTTTTCTCAAGTTGTTCTAATTTTTCCGAATAGCTAGAGACCTTTTGATTCAAAATTTTAATCTCTGAGTCTTTAGAATTTAAAGTGCTAATTTTCTCTTTTATCGAATTAGATTTATCTTTTTCTAAGTGTTTAATTTTTTCTTCATAAGTAGAGAGATTTTGATTTAAAACTTTAAGTTTATAATCTTTAGAATCTAAGGAACTAATTTTCTCATTTAAATTTTTAGCGAAAGCAGAATTTTCAAGTTCTAACCTAGCTAATTTTTTATTAGCCTCCTTTAATTCTAAGGTCTTGGTCTCTAATTCTGTTTCAATAATAATATCTATTATTTCTTTTAATTCCTTTCATTTAATGAACAACTCTTCTTTCTCATGATTAGCAACAGCAAGTTGGTCTTCTAATGATACTCGAAGGCTTTTAAGCTTAATATACTCAGGAGCCATTTTATTAAAATGATTTACTAAATATTCATATGCTTCTTCCATATCAAAAAACTCATCTTCTCTAATATTAAAACCATTTCTAACTTTGCGAAATATAGATTCCAAATTTACCTTGCTGCTACCTGCCGTAAAGCATGTCCCGCTATTGTTCTTCCTATCATCATCTAAAGAGAGCTCCTCTGCATCACAATCTCCTTAAGTGGCTGTTTTCTATCGCTTGAGCATCCTTTTTTTGTCTCCATCAACTTCTTTTCCTTTTATTTTGGTCTTGAGAAGAGGACAGTCAACTTTCATGTGACCTTTCTTGTTGCATCTGAATCATCTAGGTTCAATGTCCTCTTCTTCATCTTCATTTTACTTATCACCCCCATACATTGCCAAATTTTCTTTTGTTATTCATCAAGAATTTTCTAAACTTATGTGTAAGGGGATCAATCTCTTTATCACCTGAACTTTACTGGACCGCCGTCTTTAGGGATTTCACAATACCTGCAAAAGGAGAAATCAAGGCATCAAAAAATTTCATCGGTAGTTGTGAATTATCTATGATAGTGTGTGATGTGTTTGGACTATGTGCCATAGTAAGGATTTAATTCAACTAGGCTGTGAGTATAAGAGAATCACGCTCTGATACCAATATAGAAACACCTTAGTGGGGGGGGGGGGATGAATAGGTTGTATGCCACAAATTATAAAAAATTATCACGCAGCTGAATAAATCAAAATGCACACAATCACAGATTTTTAACAGAGTGGCGCACCGCCTAGGCTCTCTGCCTCTGCTGTAACCTCTCACTGAGGATTTAAACTCCTTTGATAACTAAAGGAAAACTTTGATCACTCTTGCGGGTGGTGATTGAACCATTACAATAACCAGTTCAAAAATAATGCTCAATGATTGCCTCTATATGAGACTATTCAATAATACAACCACGTAACAAAATAATACTAACTGATCTAAAATAGAAGTTAAAAATTAGAAATCTATCACCATGGCATATGTCGCAAAATCGTGATCATGTTAGTAAAAACGGTTCGTCAATCAGAGTTTTGGATTGATATATATTGCACTTTGAAGTGCAGGATCCAACTCTGTTCAACAGTAGTCTCTGTGTAAAGTAGTCGATTCTGGTTCGTAGGAATTACGAGACTGACTCGTGGAAAACATCACTTCTGTTTGGTCGAAATAAGTGGCTGGCCCACGTGCGTGGCTTTGGTCTGTATGCAAACCAAGCGGCTGTTGCAGAGCGCCTTGCATGAATTATGACCCAGTGTTCTGTCGGCCAGGGCTAAGGATTCTTGCTACTAGTGCCCATGCGTGACTTTCTGTAGCCAAGAAAGTTGCTTGCTTGATGCGTGAGTTGTGGCACTGGGGCTACTAGTGCCCATGCGTGACTTTCTGTAGCCAAGAAAGTTACTTGCTTGATGCGTGAGTTGTGGCACTGGGTTCTTCAGGGCGCGGCTGTGTGATCAGTTGGTTGCGCCCGAGCAAAAGGCAGCCCAAGCACTTGATGCATGTGTTGTTTGGATTGTGTGATTGGATGATCAATACTTGCTTGCTTGGGCTTGGACCTTGGTCTTGGATGATCACCTTGATGCAAGACTTGCCTTGCTTCTTCAATGGATTTTTGCCTTGGATGCTTAAAGACTTTGGCTCTATGCTTGGATGCTTGATGGATTCCCTTTGTGTGAAGATGAAGACCCTTTATGCGTGAGTTGTTGATGCTTAGAGTTTGGCATTTGCGTGAGATGTAGAGCTCCTTTGATAATCTTTAGCCTTGGATGCTTGAAGATGCTTATTTAAAGAGGAGGAGGCCGAAGCTTTAATGGTTGATCACGAAGAGTTAGGCCCTTGGTCTTCGATGCTTGGAAGTAGGCAAAGACTTTATGAATATGGGATAGGCCTTTTGCTTTGGTTGGTTAGGAGAGGGGGCCGGAAATTTTATTTGAGCAATGAGGAAGAGGCTGGCTAGCTAGGGTATTGTTCTTGTGGAATTATTTCTCTCCATAAGCTTTGGCTTTGTGCCGGAAGGGGTTATATAGGAGTGAACACAAGTCCTAATAGCATTAGAACTCTTGAGTTATTTGGTTGAAGTCCTAATTCTTGTAGAACTTGAACTCTTTATGTTTAATGTGCACATGAATCCTAGTAGTACTCAAACTTTGTGTTGCACATTAACTTTAGTATCCAACTTGAGTTTTTGGGACACAAGTACTCTTTGAATTACACTTGCACTAGGACACTAGTAGTTAACCCAATATGCAATACTTCATGTGCTTCATCCTTCATGCACTAGAACTCTTTGAGCCAACTTGAATCCTTCTTGAGTTCTTTCTCCTTCATGGTTTGACTTTCTAGAAAAGTTTGACTAATGTAAAATTACCAAATTTCCCTTGCATCTTCTACTTGCTTTTCGGCCATGATTTTGAAGCAATAATTCCTGGAGAACTATTGTGATGTGCTTTGGCCAGGGACAATGATCTTTGAGCATCTTTTGGGAAATTGAATGTTGTAGAAATTACGAAATTGTCCTTTGGTCAATATAGCCTTTTTGATCAGAAAGTCACTAAACAAATATATTAGTAGTATGTGGATTGTTTGTCATCATCAAAATTAAAAATGTGACCTAGTTAGTGGGCTAACTAGGCCAATAGGATCAAATATCACATAGGAAATGGGATTAAGTATCACATAGGAAATGCTACTGATATAGAATCAAGTATCACATAGGAAATGCTACATAGGATCAAGTATCACATAATATTAAGTATATGGTGTACTCAATATGAAATGCTACATAGGATCAAGTATCACATAATATTAAGTATATGGTGTACTCAATATGAAATGCTACATAGGATCAAGTATCACATAGGATCCAAATAAGATTTATTAATAGACCTTAATACGAGGTACTCAATATGAAATATATGGAGGGGGATGTCGGAATGATGCTCTAATGTATAAATTGACGGCAAGATATATAAACATATCAATTCATTTGCCTTGATCTAAAATCAGTTTATCACAAAGTAACATGTTTGGGAATTCTCAAGTTTAATTTTTTAGTTTATGCACATTCATGCTCTCTTTACTTCCAATCAATTTCCTCATTTATGTTGCCCTGAATTTCTTTGAAAAAAACCCTAATGCAAGCGCGCACGCGCACACACACTCGGGCTCGCCACATCTACGGCTACCACAGAAGCATCAGTAACGACTACTACAGAAGCAGCTGCAGCGACTACTGCAAAAGCAGCTGCAGCGACTACTGCAAAAGCAGCTGCTGCGCTTGCAAGCCGGTGGGCTGGGGGAGGCTTGTGTTAGGGTCAAAATTTGGTTTTGCAAGGGGGCTTGTGTTAGGGTCAAGGTTAAGTATTTATTTTCGTGATATTAAATTCAACTTTTTGACTTGTTTAATATATTTTTATCCTTTGAATTAATGAATAACTAGTCATTGCCCGAGGGCACGGTACGATATTCCACCCTCAAAATCTTAGAACCCCCAAAATTTAGCTCATCCCAAAATTTACGATATATATACTATGCTCTCGCTTGAAGTTTCCACCTTGCTGTAGACAGATACCGTGCAAAAACAAATCCAAGCTACAATTTTTTGTAAAAATTAATTTTAGTTGCAATGATTAATTAATCCAAGCTACAAATCCAAGCCAGTTATTGTGTGGTGCTATGAACTCGAGGTTGCAAATCCAAGCCACCTCGAGGTTGTACGGCTGAGGAGGTACTGCTGTGAACTCCGGTTGTGAACTCAAGGTTGCAGATCGGAGGAGAGTTGCGGATGGCCGGCTGTGAATACGAGGTTGCAGATGGGTGCGATTCCCGGATGTGAACTCGAGAGATGCATGCAGATGTGAAGGGAAGAATGCGTGAGGTGAATGATTTGAGACAAAAATTTGAGCTTTCCCTCCAAAAATTTGTGTTTCCCCCCAAAGGCAGTGAGCGGTTATCCCAACGTGAGTTGGGGCGTGTCTTTGTGTTTGTGGGCATCCAAACGTGAGTTGGAAAACGTGCGATGCGGTTGTTTAATTTTTTTGTTTTTGGGTTTTAAAAAAAATGCAAAAGGCTATGTCCTAGTCATCAAGTACAGTCATCTTTTTTGTCCTAGTCATACTTTTGGTGACACGTAGGACAAAATTAAAAAAAGGTCGTCATTTTTATAATAGATATTTTTTGGTAGGGTCATGGCGGCGGCGAAGGCTCTTCAAGCCAATGCGAAGAAGAAGATGGAGTTAGGGGAGAGTTGTGAGCGATAATTTTTTTTCTAATTTTGAATATTTGTCTGTTTGTATATTTAATGTTATATGTTTTTTAATATTTAATGTGTGGAGGTTTTGTTTTGATATGTGTCTATGTGTACATTTATTCATATTGTATACATAAATTTCGTTATTTTGTTTATTGGTTATTTTGTTCATATTCTGTGGAGTTGTCTTGTATACAAGGATTTCTGCGAATTTTTTTATTGGAATAAATTTTTTGAAATTAAAATCACAGAATGTCCGTGGCCGATTGTTTCCGGTCACGGAATTATCTGTGGCTGATATTGAGCATTAGCCACGGATTTGTCCGTGGCTGATGTGTTTTTAATATTATTTTAATATCCTTTACGGTCTTAGATATCCGTGGCCGTTGTTCCATGTCCGACAATCGGCCATGGAAAAGTCTGTAGCCGAAAGTCCATTCAGCCACGATAGTATCGGTTACAGACCTTCAGCCATGAAATTTTTTTTTTGTCCGTGGATGGAGGTCTTCAGCCACAGATTTTCGTGCTTTAGCCACGGATTTGTGACTGAAGCCTTTTAATTTACTAGTGTGTGTGTGTGTTAGTTTACAGGCTCGGAGCGTGACAATTGTCGGCTGGTTGAGGCAATCATCTACCCCTCCAGCCAAAAATGATCCGAAACACAAGGGACATTGTGTCGTGTTTAAAGATTCAAATTGATGCAACTTTATAGTGTTCTCGTAGCCTGACCTAGAGTGCGGATGCCATGCTCAAGATCCAACGACGTTCAGATCGTCTCTCTTGATATAGTTGGCTTGATCATTTTTAATTGATGGGTCGAGTAGAAGGAAACCAAGTCGTATAGCAAGTTCGACCATACTTGTTGCATAAACATAAACAAACCCTTCGTGGAAATTATTGAGCACGTACGGCAATTCTTTTACAAACGAGGGATCAACAACGAGAACAAAATCAAAACGCATCAGGGATGACACATGCATAACCAAATCACCCGCTTATGAAAACTTGAACATAGAGGCAGATGATGAGCACCGTCATCAATTCATTTTGCTCTCCGCAAACAGATCACCCGAGTCGGCGGTCTTGTGGTTGGCCGACTTTGGAGACGAGCCAGACCTTGGACTGCCGAAGTGCGACGACTGGCGGTGCTGCCTGCAGCGGAACGAGCCCGCATGGGTCGTCGGCGAGCACACGCAGTTCTTTGCCATCGGAAAGCTCGCCAGGGACTCGTTCGACCACGACTTCTTCACGTCCAAATCCTCCTGCCCGCGGTGCAGCTGAGGCTGGTTCTCCTGTGCCATTGTAAGCACCTACTTGTATGTATCTGCAAGAATCATCACAACATGATCAGTTGCAACTGTATGAATAAAGCCTAGAAACAACATCAAATTACAAGTAGATCTTACGTACGTTTGGATTTAGATCTTTGAATGAGAGAGAGAGAGAGAGAGAGAGAGGGAGTTATGGTGGCTTGTTTCCGTTTTCTTTGTTGTTTTATAATTACAAAGAGATGGTGAGATGGGGAGGAGAAGAAGGGCATCCAACCAATTAACCGGCAAATTTGGGAGTGGAAGTAGGAGATCCTCTCTATTTATAGTGGATTGTTTGTTACGCCGTTCACAACCATCTAATAGGCAGTTATGATCTATTCTAAACATAAACATAGGGGTGAGAGCAACCGTTCGCTACAGATCCCCATGCTTTAATGAATACAAGAGCAGGAATGATATGTGAATGAATACTTGTAGGCTTGCAAACTTCATTTTTTATTTCTTCCTATGTGCCCTTTGTAATTATATATTATGAATAACTTTTAGCCCAGTTGAGTAACCACGTTATAACGTAATGGGCAGATAACACTAGATGTGATTCATGTGATGAATGAGGTTACCTCTTGAGTGTCCTGCACATCAATAGCAACAAGAGCGTTAGCGAGTCGAACACATCGTGATGGTACTAAATCAGCTTCTCCGACGCTCAAATTGAAACCTAAAAGATAAAAAGATAATTAAACTTTGAACCAAGTACTTTTTAATAATTACACTTATGGTGTGAGCTTTTCCTAGGATATGTCATTTTTTGCTGATATTCATTGTTGAAAATGCTTCTGATATACATCCACTGGCTTCGTAATGTACTGCCTCCTCTCCCATTAAATATAGAGTATAGAGATTATTACCTGTTTCAGAGTGTTTTCTCACTACAAAGCGTTGACCGTGGAGAACCCGGTCAACGTGGTCAAGGGGCCCGCTTGGGTCCCTCGGGGGCTTCGAATCGGTGCAGATGGGGCGAGGGGAAGCCTCGGCCCTGGTTGAGACGCTCGGCCTCGGACAGACGAGCACGGCCTCGGAGGTAGGACGACGAGGGGTAGCCTCAGTCGCCCAGCTAGATGCGTGTTCGGCGAAGGGCGAGGGGAAGCCTCGGCCCGGGTCGAGACGCTCGGCCTCGGTAGGATGCGCTCGGCTTCGCCTGACGGACGGTGAGGGTAAGCCTCACTCGTCCAGTTGACTGTGAGGTTGGAGAGGGGCGAGGGGGAGCCTCGGCCCGTTGATCAGCTGTCCACCTGCGTAGACGAGAACGCTCGTCAGGGGGCCGGACCTAGGTTCCGGCCAAATCCCCTCCGATGCCTAAGTCAGATAGAGATCTGAAAGAGGAGGCCCGGCGGAGACGGTTCGACTCGTGAGGAGATCGGAACGGCGTCTCACGGCGCGAGCGGGGGAGGAAGGAGATAGGATGGGGGAGCCAGGTCGTTGATGGAGTACCTTAGGTTTTAGATACCTGAGATGCGGTCCCTTTCTTCGTCGTCTTCCTAGCCCTTTTGTAGAGCTCCCAGCGTGATTGCCTCTAGCCCACGTCCCACGCCCGCCCTCGATCGTGCCCCATCAATCCGCCCCCTCGCCGCCGCTCTCTTCGCCATGCCAGCACCTCCCCATTACCGCCATTTAGTGGTCGCGCGTCTGGGGGAGCGGTTTTCACAGGAGTGGGCGAGTGACCGGCGGGTTATCGGGGCCGGGTCGGATCGACATTCGAGAAGATCCCTTATAGGGCCTTTGTTGAATGGGCTTGAGGATGCAGATGGGCTCTCGACCAGTAGTCGGGCTCCTGGGCTCGTGTCTTTTGGGTCTCGGTCAAATAGGCGTAACAATTGCCCCCATCGGTCGGGTTAATCGGCCTCGGCCGGTTCGGCTCGGCCGATGTGACTTCTGCCGATTTTGACAAGCTCGCCAGTCGATGCCGACTCATTTATTAGTCGTCATCATGAGTTGGCCCGCTCGATATTTTTAAAGCGCGGGCTCCGAAGCGCCGTCGTTCTTCTGATGCTGCCACGTGTGGCTGCAAGCCTATCCCCACCATTCGTGGGGTTGTCTTCAGTTGAGAAGCTGAGGGGTTCGTGAGCCGCCCTTGGTGGGGTCGATCAGCCTTGGCTTGCTCGGATCGACCGCTGTGCATCCTGGGATTCCGAGTGGCGCTTCAATCGAGGCGTGGTCATAAATGTAGGTCATGATGAGGCGGATCGATTGGACTTCCCCTGGCGCCGATTTCGAAACGCCGCCGGTTCTTCGAGTCCTGCCACGCGTTATTGTCAGGCGCTTCGAATTCGTCCCTGCGTCCGATATATAAGATCCCCAGCTGCGTTGATCTCCTCTCCTTTCTTGCTCTTCCCATTGCTCTAGGCTTTCTATAACTCGGAGTCTCCCGTCGCCCTCGCTTCTTCGCCTCCTTCAAACTAGTTAGAAGGTAATTTCCTTTCTCGCTCTTGTATTATGGCTGCTCTTAGGATAGGCGGTTCTGGCCGAGGGGCGAGGGATTCTCCAGAGTCCAGGCGGGGCAGGCCCCGGCTAGTGGGATCAGGTTCCTCTTCCGGGAGTCGTCCCCCCCCCAGGATAAGGGGAAGGGGAAGCTATTCCCAGACTTCGCCTGTGATGACGTGGAGTCGGCTGCAGTGCGTCTTAACGTGCCCCCGGCCATCCTCCGTACACCGTCGAGGACCGTTCCTTCGGCGGTCACGGAGATCCGGGAAAGGTATCTCTGCTTCACGTACGATGTCCGAGTTCCATTCGTCGACGAGCGGATTTGCCTTCCGAGGAGCAATGAAGTCGGCGTCTACGTCGAAATGTTTCGCCTGGGTCTTCGTTTCCCGCTCAATCCCTTCCTTGTCCAGGTCATGGAGTATCTCATGGTGCCCCTTTGCCAGTTCACCCCTTGCTCGATTGCGGTACTGACGGGCTTCGTAACGCTTTGCTGCACCTGCGGTCTGGAGCCGTCCCTCCCCCTTCTCTTCCACTTTTACCAGGCCCAGACGGTCGGGCCGGGGTCATGGCTGCACCTCCGAGCCCGTTCGAGGAGGGAATGTCTGATCGGGCTACCCCGCTGGTCGGGGGATTGGAGCTCGGATTATGTCTTTGTGGTCTTTTTGGGTGATGCCCAGATTCTGACAAGCTGGGGCGCGTCCGTCCCGCCTCGCCTGCCGTTAGCCCTTTCTGACGCTGATCAGGCATCCGCCGCGCTGCTGTCGGCTCTTCCATTGGAATCGAAGTCCATCTGGCCTTTGTTGGACGACCTACTCCTGAAGGCCGTCTTGTGGTCTCCGGGTAGGTCGCTGTTTCATCTTCGAATCGCCCTGTGACTCATCCTGATTTCGGTTTCCTTTGCAGGGATGGCAGGCCGCGAGTTCGTCCGTGATGTTGATGAGCTGATCCGTCGTGGAGCCGCTCGGAGCCGAGACAGTACCTCCGGAAAGGCGCCTCGACGGACTGTTGAGGAGGAGGTGCGTCGAGCCGAGCCCTCCGTGGGCCAGGTAGTGGCCGCGCCTCCCGCCTCTTCTTCTGGCGATCTCCTCCCCGGGGGCGTCGTAAGGGCCGGACCCGCCCCCTCAGCCCGAGAGGAGGGGGGTAATGACAGGTCCGGGGCAGTCCCTCCTGCCCCTGGGGCGTCCCCTTCTGTCCTCGAGAGTGGAGACGGGGCAAGGCGGAAGCGCTCCCCTTCGTCGCCCGTGGAGCCTCATGGAGGGAAGAAGAGGAAGGAGGACGTGGAGCCCTCCAGCCCGGCCTATTCCGTGCCCCTTGCAGCCACCACCGGGGACCTTCAGGTAGCCCTGACAACCACCCCCGTCGCCGCATCCCCGCTTCTGTCTCCAGGAATCGGAGCTCTTTTGGCGGGCCATATGGCTTCCCTCGATGTCGCCCCCGGGAGTTCGGTGTTCGTCGACCGGGCCCTGTCCCAGCAGGTGGCCGAGAGCTCCGTCTTTCCCCGGGACCGCAGCACCCTCGAAAAGATTCCCGCCGACAAGGTGTCGGATTCTTTGGTTTGGGCCCTTCAACAGGTTCGGCTATCTTGCAGTCCTTTCTTTTCCTTCACTCTCCTCTTAGCTCATGTCCCGTCTTCCAGGGTTCCACGCTCGCCATGGAGTTGCAGCGGCGAGTTGTCCACTTGAGGAAGCTGGAGGAGTCCTCCATGAGGGCCCAAGAGCGAGCCGGGGCGACGGAGGTAGCGATGGTGAAGGCCCAGATGGAGTCCCGGCATCTCCAGCTTCGCGTGACCGAGCTGGAGGGACGAGTGGGTGATCTCCGGGGAAAGTTGGAGGACGCCCTGCAGTCGGCTGAGGAAGCGGCGGAGTCGTTCCGCCTGGAGAGGGAGGAGCTTCAGAGGGAACTGTCGGATCGGCGCCAGGTGATGCGGCTTGCCGAGGAGGTGGAGAAGGGCGTCGTCGAGACCCTGGGGAAGAGGATCTTCGAGGTTCTCAGGGAGGCCTTCGGTAAGTATGAAGACCTCATCGCCCCTCGGATCGTCGAAGTCGTCCAGTCTTCCTTCCGGGAGTGTGCGGAGCGTGTTCGGCAAGCCCCTCAGCCGGTCGATCCCCCTCGCTCCGAGCAGGGCGAAGTGCCCGAGGATGTGTCCTCCCGAGCTCGGGCTCCCTAAGCCGTCCCTCCCGGCCTTATCCTCAAATTTTTAAGCATCTGCTTCGCTTTGGGCCAGTCTACTTGAAATGGATCCCTGGCCCCCGCTATCTCCTTCGGCTTCGTTATCGGCTCCGTGGCCAATAATTGCTGGTTGCATGGCCGCTAGCTTGGGCTAACTACTTTGGGTCTTTTGTCAACCAATTTTGCTCTGTCGGTGTCGGTCTAGCTTCTGTAGGTGAAGAACTCTGTCATTCGTCGTGAGTGGATTATTTGTAGAGTGTTTCCTTCGCCTTGATTCCCTGTAAATATGACACGTTTTTGTACCCCGGTTAACTATTATAAACGAAATTGACTTACTCGGACTTCTCGTGTATTTTGCGTTGCTGCCTCGTTCTTGGCCTAGGATTGGATGACGTTCGCCTCTGCTGGGGGAACTGCCCCGGACTTATGAGCGCAGGAGTCGGTCTGCGAGGGCAAGGTCCCCCGACTTAGAACCGGTCGTCGTTCGCGCTGGCTGGGGGAATTGCCCCAGACTTATGAGCGCAGGAGTTGGTCGGCGAGGGCAAAGCTCCTCGGCTTAGGACCGGTCGGCGTCCGTGCCTGCTGGGGGAACTGCCCCAGGCTTATGAGCGCAGGAGTCGGTCGGCGAGGGCAAAGCTCCTCGGCTTAGGACCGGTCGGCGTCCGTGCCTGCTGGGGGAACTGCCCCAGACTTATGAGCGCAGGAGTCGGTCGGCGAGGGCAAAGCTCCTCGGCTTAGGACCAGTCGGCGTCCGTGCCTGCTGGGGGAACTGCCCCAGGCTTATGAGCGCTGGGGTCGGTTGGCGAGGGCAAAGCTCTTCTTCCTCCTCCAGCGAGGCGGCAGTCTCCATCCTTTTGCGCAATTGGTGACATGTCAACTCCGTCGGAGATTTAAGAAAAGACAAAAAGGGAATGCATTTGTACTCTCAAGAGTCTTGTCGGACCGGTACATTTGGAGGAAAAGGGAAAAAGGGAAATGAAGCTAGACAGAGGGATGTAAGCCTAGATAACTCCCTCTTACTAGGCTGCAACCGGGGGGAGAGACATCGCCCGCTCACTCTATGATGCGGAGGGGACCTTGGACGGTGTTGATCTTCTTCCCCTTGTCTAGCTGCGTGGAGGTCCCTTCTCCGTGGGCCGGCTCGTCGGCCTGGTTCCTGGCGTGCCCTCGGCTCATCAGCTTCTCAATGTCCTTCTTCAAATGCCAGCAGTCTTCAGTGTCATGGCCATCGTCCTTATGGTACTTGCAGTACTTCTCCCTGTTCCTCCCACCTCTTTTAGCCTTCGGTGGGGGGCAATCAGCCCGCTCTTCCTTCTGCACTTGGGCGAGGACGGCGTCTGGGGTGGTGTCCCTCGCGCTTTCTCCCCGTTGTCTGTTCCTCGGCCTCTTCTCGGTCCGGTACCCTTCGGGGCTGACTCGTCCGCCGTCGCCGCGCTTGGTCCCTCGAGTGGCTTTTCCTGCATCCTCGGCCAAGGCTTCCTCGGTCAGCATGAAGCGTTCGGCCCTCGCCATGATCCCGGGGAGGTCCTTCGGGGGATCGTTGTGCAGGGACTTCTTGAGGCCTCTGTGGCGAAGCCCTTCCTTAAGGGCCGTCTGGACCACCAGGTCGGGAGGGCTGTTCACGTTCAGCCTTTCCGCGTTGAAGCGGCGCATGAACTGTCGGAGCGGCTCGGCCGGGCCTTGCACTATGTTGAACAGATGTTCAGCACCGGGCTTGATCTGCCTCCCCGCCATGAACTGTTTGCAGAACAACTGGGTGAGTTCCTCAAAGCTGTCGATGGAGCGGCCGGGCAGGCTGTGGTACCAGGTCCTCGCCGCTCCCCTGAGAGTAGAATAGAAGCCCCGGTAAAGCAGGTCATCGTCAGCTCCCTGGAAGGACATGTCCCCCTCGTAGTCCATCACGTGGTGTCCCGGGTCCCCCATCCCGTCGTACTTTCCCAGCACCGGGATCCTGAATCGAGAGGGGACCCGTGCGTCGGTTATTCTCCGTGATAAGGGGCATCGGTCTCCGTGGATGCCCCCGGGGATGCGGCAGTCGCCTGCCTCTGGCTCGATCGGGGGTGGAGGAAGCACAGGCGCCGGCGGGGCTGGCTCCACGGCCCTCGCCACGCTGGGGGTCAGGCTGACCCGATGCTCCTGACTCCTCCTGCGGGAGCTCCTGCTCCGTCGTGATCGGTCTCTCGAGTGGTGTCGTTCGCTTCTCCTGCGGCGGGACGACCGTGACCGACGTGAGGATGCCGTCATCGATTCACCCTCCGTCCCTTCGGTTTCTCTTCGGCTCCTTTCATGATAAGGGGAGGAGGCACGTGACCTCGCCTGACGAGAGCCGGACAGCGTGAACCGACGCTCCATGTTCGGTTTCTGGGTCCCGTGGTCGTCGACCATGGCGGACCGCAAGTGCGGGGGACCCCCCCGCCCATCGATGGCTATCGTCCAACGTGCCTCCGTTGGACGGCGCAGGGCCGACGAGCTGCTGTACCGTCGCGACCAACGTCTGGAGGCTCGCGTTGGTCTCCTGAGCCAGGGCGCGGAGCTGTCCCTGCGTGGCCAGTTCTGAGCCGTCGGTCTCTTCGGTTGAGAGGGCGGGGTGGCCGCCGGCGGGCGTGTCCTCGGGGTTGCCGTTTGATGCGTCATTCCCCTCCTCCGGGATGGGGGGCATGCGCTTCCTTCCGTTGCTGGCTCGTGCCATTGTTGGTGTGGTTTGCTGCTTCGTGGGACGGTTTTCGGTTCCCACAGACGGCGCCAGATGTTTCAGAGTGTTTTCTCACTACAAAGCGTTGACCGTGGAGAACCCGGTCAACGTGGTCAAGGGGCCCGCTTGGGTCCCTCGGGGGCTTCGAATCGGTGCAGATGGGGCGAGGGGAAGCCTCGGCCCTGGTTGAGACGCTCGGCCTCGGACAGACGAGCACGACCTCGGAGGTAGGACGACGAGGGGTAGCCTCAGTCGCCCAGCTAGATGCGTGTTCGGCGAAGGGCGAGGGGAAGCCTCGGCCCGGGTCGAGACGCTCGGCCTCGGTAGGATGCGCTCGGCTTCGCCTGACGGACGGTGAGGGTAAGCCTCACTCGTCCAGTTGACTGTGAGGTTGGAGAGGGGCGAGGGGGAGCCTCGGCCCGTTGATCAGCTGTCCACCTGCGTAGACGAGAACGCTCGTCAGGGGGCCGGACCTAGGTTCCGGCCAAATCCCCTCCGATGCCTAAGTCAGATAGAGATCTGAAAGAGGAGGCCCGGCGGAGACGGTTCGACTCGTGAGGAGATCGGAACGGCGTCTTACGGCGCGAGCGGGGGAGGAAGGAGATAGGATGGGGGAGCCAGGTCGTTGATGGAGTACCTTAGGTTTTAGATACCTGAGATGCGGTCCCTTTCTTCGTCGTCTTCCTAGCCCTTTTGTAGAGCTCCCAGCGTGATTGCCTCTAGCCCACGTCCCACGCCCGCCCTCGATCGTGCCCCATCAATCCGCCCCCTCGCCGCCGCTCTCTTCGCCATGCCAGCACCTCCCCATTACCGCCATTTAGTGGTCGCGCGTCTGGGGGAGCGGTTTTCGCAGGAGTGGGCGAGTGACCGGCGGGTTATCGGGGCCGAGTCGGATCGACATTCGAGAAGATCCCTTATAGGGCCTTTGTTGAATGTGCTTGAGGATGCAGATGGGCTCTCGACCAGTAGTCGGGCTCCTGGGCTCGTGTCTTTTGGGTCTCGGTCAAATAGGCGTAACATTACCAGTTCGCTACACGTGCATTGCATGTGACCCACCAACTTGAGAAAGCAAAAAAGAAAAGATTAAAATGAGGGAGAGGTCGGCTGGCTTCATGCTGGACTGCCTCCTCTCCCATTAAATACACAGATTTTTTGTTTATATATTTAGTTGACTAAGTATAATTGTAATGAATAAAAAATTGATTTCAGGTGGAATAATGTGGAAAGCAAATTAAGGATTAGAAGGAAAAATTAATTTATACTTCCACTTAAATGTTCTTTTATGTCATGTGAAGTATAACTATGGATTAAAAAATCAAGCTATAACCAGTGGCGTAACTAGGATTTTTTTTGCCATGGGCGAAAATAAAGATGATATAAATATTATTTAAAAATACCAAAATAAAAAATAAACGTTAATAAGTAACATGCAACACAAAATTAACGTTAAATTATATCCAACACAGAAAAACGTTTTCGCTCTTGTTTCCATCTTCCCCTCTCGTAACAAATCTAGCATATGTTTACAAAAAATCTTATCAAAAAATTAAATATTAAATAATACCCAACATGAAAAAATTGATAATAAATAACAAATAATAATGAATTAAAAATGACAGCAATGTGTATCAAACCCAAAAATCTGTTCCTATACACAAGCGCACTATCCACTAGGACATAAAAAGACGTTGGCTAAAAAATATACAATAAGCAAAACAATACTAACCAATAACAAATAATAATGCATAAAAATGAAGAATTGCAATGCAAACAATCATTTTTGCTCAATTCACAGCCCACTTAAGTTTTATAAAGAAGGAAGGAACACATTTAAACACAAGTTAGGCAGTGGGTTTCGAACCCACAATCTTGGGTTTCCAGACCCGCGCCTCATCCACTTGGCTTTCAAGAGATTAGAGAATGCTAAACTATTTATTTTAGATCATTTCTTTGGGGGCAATTGCCAATAACATTCAGTCGGACGATTTCGGTTGGGGCAATTGCCCCCCTTTGCCCCCACATGCCTCTGCCTCTATATGTACTTATACACACACATACATGTATGTATGCAAATAGTATATTCTTTCAAAAGGTATGTTTAGAAACAAATGGGCACATGCAGACATGCATACAAATATATGTATATGCATACATATTCCTCTTTTTATATACCGACAAAAAATAATTATTCATTTCATAACACAAAAAAAGTTATTTAGGAACAAACACACGCATGCTTTTACATTTTTTTTCTCCACATGCACACACACATAAATACACAATCCCCCCCAATATACTTTACATATGCACATACATTTATACATATACACACGCATGCACGCACTATTGCACACACTGTCACGACTCGCTTCCCATTATACTTGGGAGCGAGGACGCGAGCGGGTTCGCATGGGTTGAAGCGGTGAAACTCAAACCCAATAAGCGTATGTGAATAAACCATACACAGGAACTTGCATACATTCAGAAAAAAAGAAATAACTATGAATTAAAACCAACATCCAGACAAGAGTACACAAAAGTAACAAGGGCCCCAAGCATGGCCTACAACAACATAGTTCTACAAAGATAGGCACACACCCTACAAAAGTGCAGTAAAAGAAATTCTAAGCAACAACAGATAGTGCTCAGCAACTAGTTCTCAATGGGGAGAACTTCTAGATCAGCGTACTCCTGGTCCAGTAGGTCAGTCTCCTCAATCAGATCGTCCTCGATGTAACCTGCCTCGTCACCTGACATATATTTTAGCAACATGGAAATATAAGTCAGCAAGGGTCCTTGGCAAGCAAAAGTGAGAGTGGGGCCCTTGGCAAGGTTTTCGAAATAGTTTACATGGCAATTAACCATTTATGAGTAAACGAACAATTACAATTTCTGAGCAGTTCAAACAGAGATTACATTAGCATGACAGTTCTACTTCTAACAAGTAAGAACAGATTTTTATATTAGCGTGGCAATTCTATTTTAAATGGAAGCAGTAGCAGTTCTCTACATTATACATGTTCAATATCGTGTTTTCAAGATGTTCATGAGTGTGTTCAATTTAGTGACTAAGGTTCACGATGTTAGGCGGCTAGCAAGTGAATCTACCTTCTCGTGCCCTCGAAGGTGACTCGTTTACTACCGAATAGTGCCCGTGAACCCAACCCTACCCACATTTACTTTCTGGACCACGAGCCAGAATTAGCCTTGCCGGCCCGCATGATTTATAATAATGGAACACGAGCCAGACTAGCCAAACCGGCCCACACGATAGCCAAATCTTGCCCTGCAACATCTAAGATTAGCCAAACAGGCCCGCAATAGTCATGATTTTTCAGGTGGTTCAAGTTATCCATACATGTCCAGAAATGTTTGCAATTTACAAGGCATCATCAGTTAACATACTAAAATGTCTGTTGAGTATTGGTGTTTCATACCAATCTTATTTTGATGATGATCACAACATTATGTTGTTGCTAATGAATCTCATGTTTTAGTCTCTCAGTTTATTTCAAGGATATCTTTCTTGGAGACTAATCACTTGGTGTAAGGATGGACATCATGTGAAGAGGGGCCAAAGTTTGGACTCAAGGAGTGCCAAAGCTTGGAGATGGTGGAGCACAATCAAGGCATCAAGATTGAAGACTTAGACTCTTAAGGAAGCATTGTAATCCATGTAATTTACTTTATTACTTTCTCTCTCTTTTGAGTCTAGGGTTGATGTAATGCCTTGATAGATGGTTTGCTCATTCATGCACATGCATTTAACCATCTTAGTGAACCTTAGGATTATCATAGAATCCAACTCAATAGGTTCAATCTGTCCAAAGACTCACTTGGAGTCTCTGGATTTCCATCAGTCGCCTGATGAGGGAAACACAGCCGACTGGGTGATTTCCAGTCGCCTGTAGATCCTTCTACAGTCGCCTGATATGCACAGCTCAAGTCAACATTTCAATTGACTCAAACTTGAGCTTTACGCACAGTCGCCTGTCGATCAGTTTTCAGTCGCCTGTATATTTACAGTCGCATGAGATTTGGCCAACAGTCGCCTGTCTAGCGTAAGTGCAATCTCTGCATCTCTCTGTCTTCTCTCCATACTTTACAGTAGTCGACTGATGAAGAATATACAGTCGCCTGACTATTTGACAGATGACTGTAGTATTAACATCAGTCGCTTGTGCGAAGAATTGGAGAAAGAGTGCAGCTCTCTGTTTCGATCCATCCCCTACAGCAGTCGTCTGCTGAAGGATTAACAGGCGCCTGTCCTGTTTGTCAGTCGACTGTATTGACTTCGTCAGTCGACTGTCCTGGCTCAGATTATAGCCGTTGGATATTTTCTAGCCGTTGATCAGTCGTCTGTCTTATGATCATCAGTCGACTGTTCCTGTCGTTTTCATCCAGTTTCTAGCCGTTGCAGATTTGATTATTTGGCTGTTTCTGTGGGTTTTTGGGCTTGATATAGGATTTCTATATATATGAGTGTGCTGCCATCACTTGAGAACACTTGACAACACTTGATAACTCTTGACTCTATAGAAAATCTCAAGAGATCTCTAAGCCACTTTTAAGCTCCCTCATTTCCCTCTATTGAGCATTCATCTTCCTTCATGCATTGAAGTCCAGCTCAAGGAAAATCATCCAAGTGCTCTCAAGCATATTCCAACACTTGGAGATCCTCTTCCATGCCTTGCATTCATTCATGAGTAAGCATCTCAAGGCATAGGTAAGAGTATTTACTTTACATGGTGTAATTTGTTATTCTATTTCTCTTTGTAGGATTAGGATACTCTCTTTGTGGGAGTTTCTCTCTTTGTGGGAGGTTGTCTCTTTGTGGGACTTGGATATTCTCTTTGTGGGAATTAACTCTCTTTGTGGGAGTTCTTGTGTCCTAGTGTAGGGCTAACCCTAATTCTCTGAGTGGGAGTTAGTGATTCTCTGTGTGGGAGTTTTGATCCTTGTGTAGGATTGGTTGGGTCCTTGTGTATGGCATAAATCCTCTTTGTGGGGTATCTCCTTGTGGGATTTGTATTCACTTCTCTATGTGGGAATATAGTGAATATTGGTGTGGCTGGATGTACCCAAGTTTGGAGAACCAGTGTAAAACTTTGTGTTTGCGTTTGGATTGATTGTGCCAGTTAATTCCTCTTGCATTTATAATTCCGCATTTGCAAGTTAAATTTTAATAGGACAATTTTATTGCCATTACACTATTCACCCCCCTCTAGTGTGTGTTGTTAGTATTACAAGGGTTAGATGATCTCTACAATTGGTATCAGAGCGAGGTTAAAGCATACTGCAACGATGTCATTCAACGCCTCATCCACATCTCATGAAGAAGGTCACTCAACCGTTCGACCTCCGCTCTTCAACGGAACCAACTACCCAAGTTGGAAGATCAGAATGATGATCTACATGGAGGGTCAAGACCTATGGGACATCACGGAGGTGCCATTTGAGAAGCCCACTACTCACGCGGCTTCAAGGACAAAGGCGGAGAAGGACTCAATCAAGTTCAATGCGAGAGCTATGAATGCATTACATTGCGCGCTCTTAGCTAGTGAGTTCAACCGCATCTCCATGTGCAAAACGACGAATGATATTTGGCACACCCTGGAGATTTGTCATGAAGGGACAACGAAGGTAAAGAAATCTAAACAAACTGTGTTTAGATCTAAATATGAAATGTTTAAGATGTAGGAAGGCGAAAGCATTTCAGAGATGTTTACAAGGTTCACCGATATCGTGAACGCATTGGAGGGTCTCGGGAAGACGATTTCCCAAGAGGATCATGTAGAGAAGATCCTAGACTCTCTCACACCTCGTTGGGAGTCAAAGGCCAACGGAATTTTGGAGTCTTATTACACGTCCAAATATACCATTGAGGAATGCATTGGAAATCTCATGGCGTATGAAGTAAAGCTTCAACACAAGAAGAAGATCCAACCAACAAAGCCCGAGAAGCTAGAGAAGCAGAAGGGGGTTGCATTCCATGCCAAGGAGGAGCCAATCAAGTGGAGGAGGAAATTCCATCGAGAAGCTCCTAGCGAAGAAGATGAACAAGAAGATGCAAGTAGAGAAGAAATTGAGGATCTTGCCGAGCAATTCAAAGCTGTCCTCAAATGCAAGCAAGGTAAGTCTTTGTCAAAGTTTGCTTCCAATTCTAACAGGGTTCCTACTTGTTACACTTGCAGTGGAAAAGGTCACTTGTCCACCGAATGCCCTTCCAAATCCATCAAGGAAACTTACAAGGGTAAAGGGAAGAAGTATTGGAAAGGAAGGTCCAAGTCCAAAATTCACAAGAAGGGACTTGTCGGGATCTTTGATGATTCGAGTGAGGACACTTCTAGTAACGAAGAAGAGGATACAAAGGAGGATGCTCACGCATGCTTTGTAGCCACCAATCCCCTCCGGATTAAACGAAGAAGAGTTGGATGCTTGGCTTGACGCATACAATTTCTATAAGGATTCGTGCCTCACGGCTAAGGAGGAGAAGTCGTCATCAAGCTTTTGCAAGGATGATGATGATGATGTTGAGATCGAGGAAGAAAAGATCTCATACGAGGAGCTCAAGATCAATTTTGACTTGGTCTCCGAAAAGGCTAGTAAGTGCATCAACTCTTACAATAAATTAAAAGCAAAATATAAGATTGCTAAGAGTAGATTGCATGAACTAGTTATTGCAAGTGTAATTCATGATGAAAGGCATGTTTATGACACTTGTGAGAGAGACACTTCTCTCTCAAGTTAAGGAATTGAGCATTTCTAATGAAAATCTCATTGCTCAAAACCTTAGCTTAGATGCTCACATTCTACAACTTACGTTGAAATGTGAAGAGAAATCCCGGAAGCTCATAAGCTTTGTGTATTCTAGGGATTCACTCCACGATTTGTTGGACAAACAACATCCGGCAAATCATAGAGGAGGTTTGGGTTATATTCAAAATGTGGTTTCCAAATCCACCTCTAATTCCTCTTATGGTGCAAATACAAGAATTATTGCTAAAGCACCTAAGAAAAATTACCATGCTTTCTTGTACAACAATAACACCAACAAGAAGCATGTAGATCACAGGGTGATGAGGAAGAATGAAGAATCTTCATTTTTGCTAAGAAGCAAAATCCTCATTCTTTGCATGCAAAGAAATTTGTTTCTACACCTAAGCATGCCACATCCTTCCCTCTTACAAAGGCAAAACCATTGCTTAGGAATTCCTTGAGATTATGGATTCCCACTAAGGTTAGTGTGCAAGAGAGAGATAGTTACATCAACTCTCTAGTTAGGGATGTGATCACCTCGTGTGATTACGTTAGGAAATCAAACTCCTCTTGGGTTTGGTTACCTAATGTTTAGGTTCCTCACACATATATATATTGCATGGGTATTATGCTTCTATGTTTTTTATGCATACCCATTGATTGTGTGTGTTTCATGATTTTGAAAATATTTTCAAATTTATTTCTTTTCATGAAAATGGGGACCTTGGGGTTTATTGACATGCATGCATTTTTGATCCATGTGTATGTCAACAGGGGAGTTAATATATTATATGTTTAAATTATTTTAAGACATATTTTAACTCTCATTTCGGAGGTTATTTGAGATTATTATATACATTTGGTTATTTTGGGTCTCAAACCAAACCTCTTATTTATTGCCAACTTGTTTCATGTCTCATTGTTTTTGACAATATCCTTGTGTATCTTTGAAGCTTGATTTCTTCATATCTATTGCTTTGATACACTTTTAAGGCCCATGGCTCCATTATTTAATTGGTATTAGATCCTAGAAGTCAAAAGTTGACCATTTCTATGATCTACGGGGAGCATGGGATAGTGAATTGATACCCACTAAATTTTTAAATTTGGTATCATATATATCTTTCTTTTCTTGCATATTGTCACATCTTGGTTAAGATGACAAAGGGGGATATTTTTGATGTCCACCTTTTTGACGATGTCAAGGGAGAGAGATATATGCATTATGTGATCATATCTATAGGGGGAGAGATATATACATATGCATATGGGGAGAGATATCTCTATAGGGAGAGATATATGGGATTAGATAAACCATTCATGTTTGCATGCCTTTATTCTTTGCAATTGGTTTATGTAATCCATGCCTAGTATATGTCACCATGTTTTTATTGGTATTATGAGTATTTACCTTTGTGTAGCTCATTATTTAATTGGTGCATATAAGTAGGGGGAGATCATTAGCTTTGTGCTTTAATTCTTTATGATTTACATAATGTGTGTCATCATCAAAAATGGGGAGATTGTTGAGTATTGGTGTTTCATACCAATCTTATTTTAATGATGATCACAACATTATGTTGTTGCTAATAAATCTCATGTTTTAGTCTCTCAGTTTATTTCAAGGATATCTTTCTTGGAGACTAATCACTTGGTGTAAGGATGGACATCATGTGATGAAGGTCCAAAGTTTGGACTCAAGGAGTGCCAAAGCTTGGAGATGGTGGAGCACAATCATGTCATCAAGATTGAAGACTTAGACTCTTAAGAAAGCATTGTAATCCATGTAATTTACTTTATTGCTTTCTCTCTCTTTTGAGTCTAGGGTTGATGTAATACCTTGATAGATGGTTTTCTCATTCATGCACATGCATTTAACCATCTTAGTGAACCTTAGGATTATCATAGAATCCAACCTAATAGGTTCACTCTGTCCAAAGACTCACTTGGAGTCTCTGGATTTCCGTCAGTCGCCTGATGAGGGAAACACAGCCGACTGGGTGATTTCCAGTCGCCTGTAGATCCTTCTACAGTCGCCTGATATGCACAGCTCAAGTCAACATTTCAATTGACTCAAACTTGAGCTTTACGCACAGTCGCCTGTCGATCAGTTTTCAGTCGCCTGAGATTTGGCCAACAGTCTCCTGTCTAGCGAAGTGCGATCTCTGCATCTCTCTGTCTTCTCTCCATACTTTACAGTAGTCGACTGATGAAGAATATACAGTCGCCTAACTATTTGACAGATGACTGTAGTATTAACATCAGTCGTCTGTGTGAAGAATTGGAGAAAGAGTGCAGCTCTCTGTTTTGATCCATCCCCTACAGCAGTCGTCTGCTGAAGGATTAACAGGCGCCTGTCCTGTTTGTCAGTCGACTGTATTGACTTCGTCAGTCGACTGTCCTGGCTCAGATTATAGCCGTTGGATATTTTCTAGCCGTTGATCAGTCGACTGTCTTATGATCATCAGTCGACTGTTCCTGTCGTTTTCACCCAGTTTCTAGCCGTTGCAGATTTGATTATTTGGCTGTTTCTGTGGGTTTTTGGTCTTGATATAGGATTCCTATATATATGAGTGTGCTGCCATCACTTGAGAACACTTGACAACACTTGATAACCCTTGACTCTATAGAAAATCTCAAGAGATCTTTAGGCCACTCTTAAGCTCCCTCATTTCCCTCTATTGAGCATTCATCTTCCTTCATGCATTAATGTCCAGCTCAAGGGAAATCATCCAAGTGCTCTCAAGCATATTCCAACACTTGGAGATCCTCTTCCATGTCTTGCATTCATTCATGAGTATGCATCTCAAGGCATAGGTAAGAGTATTTACTTTACATGGTGTAATTTTTTTTTCCTATTTCTCTTTGTGGGATTAGGATACTCTCTTTGTGGGAGTTTCTCTCTTTGTGGGAGGTTGTCTCTTTGTGTGACTTGGATATTCTCTTTGTGGGAATTAACTCTCTTTGTGGGAGTTCTTGTGTTCTAGTGTAGGGCTAACCCTAATTCTCTGAGTGGGAGTTAGTGATTCTCTGTGTGGGAGTCTTGATCCTTGTGTAGGATTGGTTGGGTCCTTGTGTAGGGCATAAATCCTCTTTGTGGGGGTATCTCCTTGTGAGATTTGTATTCACTTCTCTGTGTGGGAATATAGTGAATATTGGTGTGGCTGGATGTACCCAAGTTTGGGGAACCAGGGTAAAACTTTGTGTTTGCGATTGGATTGATTGTGCCATTTAATTCCTCTTGCATTTATAATTCCGCATTTGCAAGTTAAATTTTAATTGGACAATTTTATTGCCATTGCACTATTCACCCCCCCTCTAGTGTGTGTTGTTAGTATTGCAAGGGTTAGACGATCTCTACAATGTCCACACACACACACACACACGAGTTTTTATCTTGCAATACACAACAGATAAACATATGAAGTTGGTGTCGCATTAAGTGAAGCGGTATTTAGTACATGGAGAAAATGCACACTTGCTTGATTTTGGTGATTTTGGTAGGGTTAGGGGTTTGATTAGGGTAGGTGGTCGTACAGTTTGGTTAAGAGTAATTGATTAAGATAAAAGTAAATAATTACGATATGGTAAAATTTTGAAAACAGAGACGCAATCGCATTGACGCGTAGAAAAACATACGGACAACAAACACTTGGATGACTGAAATAAAATACTGTCACACCCCACTTCCCATTGTACTTGGGAGCGAGAACACGAGTGGGTCCGCATGTGCTTAAAGCAAGGAAGAAGTACTTTTTTCCTTTCTTCTCTAACTTAAGTACAATAAGCGTTTTGTGTAAATAGCAACCAGGTTCTTGCAACCGCAATATTCAGAAACAATACAGATATTTATTACAACTTTGCCTAGAGTTCAAAAGCAAGTACATAATAAATTAGGCCTAGCATGGCCGTACATTTTATTACATGCGCAACACACATGCAATGATAAATAAAACTAAATAAAATAAAGGCAGCAGCAATAATCTAGTCCTCACCAGGAAGAATCTCGGTGTCCTTGTAACTCTGGTCTGCTGGATCTGCCTACTGGTTCTGATCCTTGTAGATAGGGTCCTCGCTATACTCCGTCTCTGAACCTAACATATATTTCATAGTTTCATCGAAATATATGTCAGCGAAAAGCCTTGGCAAGATTTTATAGTAATTGAAAAAAATAACTTTGCAACAAGAAGAAACGGCAGACACAAATATGGTAAAAGTAAAGTTTGAGCATGCTAGAACAATATAACAGGTGAGTTGCATTTAAAGAAGTTAACACATTTAGAAATGGAATATTCTCAGTTATTTGTGTTCTTGTAAGTCCATGTCTGAGTAAGTATAATGTTCTCGATACACCCTATCATCGAGGTTTACTGTGACGCTTCTTGCCATCCCTAACCTGGAAAATGGCCAAGATGCTTGCTTCCATTAGTGTGGTATGAAAGTAGCCGTAAGATGTACAAGACACACTTACAGACTATACTACATGAACCAACCCCACCCACGTGTCTGTCTAATCATTTGACTAGGTTCATCCCATCTGTATTCGATGGTGTTACATATGTTTGTTTGAAGGTTGTGTCCTACCCTCTATCCAGTTTGGTTCGTTTCATTAGCAACATAAAACAAATTATTCTAAACAACAAACTCATTATTACATGTTCGTTTAATCGGAAGCAACTACTAAAGAGGGAACATGCATTTCAGTTATAAAGTCCACATGCGTTTTATTAAAAGATTTCAGCACAACGATTAAACAGTTTTGGTGTTGCAATTCATTTAAAATAAAATACTTGCCTGGGGATGGTGTTGGGTGTCCGAGTGGTTGTAACGGGAGGTGCGGTTTATCTATGCCATGGATTATTAATATAAAACAGTTAGCTTAATCTTAGATAACCATTATTAAATCTATACATATTATTAACGAGAGGTGCGGTTTATCTTCCGCCTTCAAATGCGTGGCTCTTGGATAGCGGTGCATCGCACCATGTTACCAACGACAACAACAATCTCTCACTCCATGCTCCATATGATGGTAATGAGGAACTTCTGATTGTTGATGGCTCGTCCCTTCAAATTCCAACACTGGTTCTTTCTCTTTCACTACCTCCTCTAAAAATTTTATATTCTCTAATGTTTTGCTTGTCCCTTCAATCTCTCGAAATATTCTGTCTGTTTCCAAGTTTTGCCAAGACAACAATACAAGCATTGAATTCTTACCTTCTCTTTTTCGTGTCAAGGAGCTTTCACGGGGAACGATTCTCCTTCAGGGTCCAACTAGAGCTGGCCTGTATGAATGGAAACCAAGTCCTCCTAGAGTCTTCACAAGTATCAAAATTCCCATGCATGACTGGCATCATCGGCTTAGCCATCCTTCACTTTCTATTTTTCGTATTTAAATTCCAATTTTTCATTATCTATTTCTGATTTCTCATTGTCTGATTGTAATTCATGCAACATCAACAAAAGTCACAAATTGCCTTTCTCCAACTCTACTCTCTCTTCCCATGCTCCTCTTGATTTAATCTTTACTGGTGTTTGGACTTCTCCTGTTTTATACTATAACAATTACAAATACTATGTAATTTTTGTAGATCATTTTACGAAGTATACTAGGCTATATCCTCTAAAACATAAATCTGATACATATGACATATTTTTACGTTTTCGTGCTCTTGTTGAAAAATTCTTCAAGCATCAAATAATTCATGTCTTCTCAGACGACGGGGGAGAATATGAAAAACTGACTCCCTATCTCACCTTAAATAGCATATCTCATCTCACATCTTCGCCACATACACCGAAGCACGACCGTTATGATGAACGCCGACATTAACATATTGTCGAGACCGGTCTCTCTTTTCTATCTCATGCGCTTCCTCTTACTCATTAGCCACATGCCTTTGTTACTGCTACTTATTTAATAAACTGCTTGCCGACACCAACTCTCCAAAACATGTCTCCATTTCTAAAATTATTTGGCACTCCACCAAATTAATTACCAGATACTTCAAAACTTTGGGTGTTTATGTTACCCTTGGCTTCGACCATATTCTTCTCACAAACTACACTCATGTTCTTTACCTTGTATTTTTGTAGGTTACTCACCTTCGCAAAGTGCTTACTACTGTTTACATCCATCCACAAATCGCATCTATACATCTTGACACGTCAAATTTTTTGAGAATGTATTTCCTTATCATGAGTTTTGCTCCTCCTATTTGCAACCCACATTAACATCAATTGATGAATGGTGCACTGTCACGATTCCAATCATACAGCAACAGCCACCAACACCTACTCCAACATCATCACTAACTCCTCCACCATCACCATCTCCTACTGCCACTTTATCATCATCACCATCACCCCAATCATCCCCTTCTCCTCCTTCCTCATCTCCCCGTCCTACTTGGACAATAGTCACCAGAATCCAAAACAACATTACCAAACTCTACCCCAAATTTTTCCACCATACTACTGTTCATCCTAACCTACTGAATCAAACACTATCACTCAAGCCCTTAAAGATCATCAATGGCACACTGCCATGGCAGAAGAACATAATGCTTTTACTCGAAACCTCACTTGGAATTTAGTTCCTTCGGACTCCTCTCAAAATCGGGTTGGGTGTAAATAGGTTTATCGAATTAAATACAAACCTGACGGTTCCATTGAGCGGTATAAAGCTCGCCTTGTAGCCAAAGGATTCCACCAACGTCCTGGAATACACTATTCGGAAATGTTTAGTCCGGTCATCAAACTCACTACTGTTCGACTCATGCTTTCCTTAGCTGTTACAAATGACTGGTCTATACTCAACTTGACATAAACAATGCTTTTTTACAAGGTATACTCAATGAGGATGTTTATATGGCCAAACCTCCCGGTTTCATTGACAAAGATCACCCTATTCATGTGTATAAACTTCACAAAGCCATTTATGGACTTAAACAAGCTTCAAGAGCTTTGTATCAAGAGCTTCACTCTTTTCTTCTCTTTTATAGTTTTCAAAACTCCATAGCCGATCCTTTTCTTTTCCTTTATCGCAAGAACACCATATCCTTCTATCTTTTGTTGTATGTCGATGACATAATCATTACTGATCCTTCCTCCACACTTCAAACTTTCTTACAAGTATCACTGCTCGTTTCTCTTTAAAAGATCTCGGTGCCTTATCTTACTTTCTTATGGTAGAAGTGCGTCCTCATACACAAGGATTGTTCTTAAGCCAAAATAAATACATTAGTGATCTTTTAAACCGTACTGGAATGACCGAAGCTAAACATGTTCTTATGCCAATGATTACTCAACCTTCTCTCGCTCTTAAAGATGGTACACCACTGCCAAACCGAACCAAGTATCGAGCTCTTATCGGTAGTTTACAGTACTTGTGTCTTACTCTCCAGGATGTTGCTTTTACTGTCAATCGTTTGTCTCAATACATGCATCGTCCAATATTTGTGCACTGGGCTACTCTAAAAAGGTTGCTCCGTTATCTCAATGGCACGTCTGACCATGGCATTACTCTCCGCCGCAGTTCACCATTACGGTTGCATGCATACAGATATGCGGATTAGGCCAGAGATTGCGATAACTATGTCTCAACTACTGGCTATATTGTTTATCTTGGTCAAAACCCACTGCCATGGAGTTCAAAGAAATAAAAAGGTCTAGCTCGTTCCTCCACTGAAGCTGAATTTCATGCCGTTGCATCTACTATTGCTGAGGTTCTTTGGCTACGCGTTCTCTCATTCTTGAGTTTGGTATTAAAATGGATGAACCACCAAGCATATACTTTGATAATTTACGTGCAACTCACTACTCAGCCAATCCGGTTTTTCATTCTAGAATGACACATCTTGCACTGGCATTTCACTTTGTAAGAGAACATGTACAGCTTGGTGCACTCCGGGTTCAACACATTTTTGGCAATGATTAACTCGCTGATGATCGTACTAAACCACTTGCCCGGACGCATGTCATGATCTGTTCTCCAAGATTGGACTTGCCCAAAGACCGTCCATCTTGCGGGGGCATGTTGAAGATAATTAGTCAAAGTTGTTAGTTGTTAGCTACTAATATCTAAGTTCTTTTTATCTTAAATATCTAAGTTGTTAGTTGTTAGCTACTGTGAATATCTAAGTTGTTAGTTGTTAGCTTGTATTTCGCATGTACATGTAAGTTTATTTAAAGACATTTCTCTCGTTAATAGAATGATATGACTTTACTATTCTTACATTGTCTTCTGGATAAGTATACCAAGAGGGAATAAAAGCTCAAAAGAGGTGATTCCAGTCAACCCCAACATTGAGTTCCTATATATCTTTATTATATAGATTTTGATATTGATGGATTGGAGAGATACTTATCTGGTCTCTGTCGGTAAATAACTTGTTACACTAGGTAACTCGTTATGATCGGATTTTCCGAGAAAGCAAGCATTTCTGTTCTAAGGTTAAATGCATGGCTTAATCGTTGGCTAGAAACTTTTAGATGCATCACACCGCCCGACACCGGTGCATGGCGTTGATTGACATACAGTGCATGTGGATCTCTGTTGGTCATGATTTATTCTGCATCCTTCATTTTTTTGAGATTACAGATATTCAGTTTCCTTGTTTTAGTCTTATGTGTTCTTTATACCAATGTTCCATCATGTTTTTTTACTTCAGTTGATCCCCTGGTATGTCTAGAAAGTTAACACCCTTTTTTCCCAGTAAGCATTAAGTTCCTCCCCTGCTTGTTTGTTCTTCTCATTCATCATTAGGTTCAATGTACCATTTGCATTTCCATATGAAGCTTGTATACGACTAGGTACTTGGGTGACTTAATTGCTTGGAATTCTAGCCTTATCAGGAAACATCGATGACATCCATGTCTTTTGCTTCCGACTCTCGCTGACACTTGTAATAGATAAGCATATGTGCGCGTATTTATAATAATATAACCTTCTTTCATTAATTGATAGATGGGTACGTAGTCACCTCTATTTAACACAACCAAACATAAAAAACAGTACTTGATTTAAATAATGCATAGCTGTAGACTTGCAGAAAGCATGCATACTGGCCATTGTCATTATTTTGAAATACTGACCTTCTGAAAATTGAGAGGGGTCTACCCTCTCTATCGATTATTTGAGACTTGCCCCCTTCTTGAACTGGGACAATCTTGTTTCCTAGTTACTTACTTCTTGTATTTTGGACTATACTGTGAGTTAAGATATGCAGTTGGGGTCTTTTTGGTGTTATGATCCATTTTTTCCTTCAACATTTATTTCATTACAACTTTAAAATTTTTTTATGTCGGGGTATCTATACATAAGCTCTACGGTGAACTTATGTCATCTGATCTGTGGGATGGCAATTAAACCATTGGTCTATTTATCAGAAATGTGTTTCATATCCAATTTTTGAATTCCTTGCCCGACAAAACTGACTAGTTCTTGATCTAGAAATAAGTCGATCGAGCAGGGCCTGCTGCCTTATTTGCTTGTCGAATTATGTATTGGCCAATTCCATGTACCATCGCTTGCAGATATAATATTAAAATGGCCCCCAGAGATTTTTGAAGGCCAAAACGACAAGGAGTCATGAACTTGGCCAATGTCTTCAAGTCGGCAGGTAAGCCAAATATTTTTTTTTCAATGTCAGAGAGATGATTGCCGATTGGTTACGTTTAAGAAATTTGAAGGATCAACTTGGTCCGTTTCAGTATCAAAGACTATATAAAGAGTGTTGGCTTGTTTTATGTCTGCACACCCTTGCTTCTGTTACTCACATCTATGGGAACAAGCAGCCTAGTCCTCTCTCTAGTCGTCCATGTTCTTCTGCTTCCTTTCTTCCCCCTTGTGATACTTGTCATCAGACCTGTCTTCCAACTAGCAACACCATGCTTTCAACGTCTCGCAAGAAACCATTTTGCGTGGCTGCCGGATTCTCCATTCCTCGGCCACAACCCAATTCATCTCGGCGCCGTCTCGCTGTATACAAGGGAGCTCGGGCAAGCGGAGTGTGTTTTCTGCCTTTGTGATATGGAGGAAGGCGAGGAGATCAGGGATCTGGCATGCATGCATCTCTTCCATAGATGTTGCTTAGATAGATGGCTTGAGTTCGGACGAGCAACCTGTCCACTGTGTCGAGATTCTTTGTTGTCATTTGAGACAAAGGGGAAGCTTGCAGAGATGGATGATGGGGATATCAGTGCGTCGGCTGTAGATATGGTGGCTGCTTTTGTGCACAATGGATGGTGGGGGTGGTGAAGTCTCTTAGGAACCATACATTAATGGATGGAGAGATTGAATAAAGGTTGTAGTTTTTTGTGTTCAGTACATTTTTCAGTTTCGCATGCTCTCTTTCTTGCTTCATTCTTGTCTCTTCTTAGCTCGGTGTGGGGGAGTGATGAATAAGATAGACAAGAATTTTGGTAGCAATAGCTGAACATGTGACATATCCCATTCTAAGCAAACACACTACAATACCAACATATTGCACTTACGACTTACAAGGGTTTTGCTTGGCTGTTTTTGATTCAATATGTTTTTGTTAACTAATATAATGCTGACCTTAAGGTTTAATGGCAGATTATGGAAGCATGATCAGTCTATCCTAATTTTAATTATGGTTTTTATTTCCTGCATGCTTACACAAGTTTGAATGCTACGGCTCAGAATGATATCAATCGGGCAAACACAAAAATAGAACATGAATGCATGTATGTGCTCATCCTAATCCTTAAACATTTAAGCAGCAAATAATTTTTTGTTTTTGGCTTTGTAGTACCTCTCTGTTAAAATCAGGAGTCAAGGTTTGGCTAGTCATCAGATAAGGATATATATGATGGTTTATGACATATTATAAACATTTACAATCAACTAATGAACACTTCAGCACTTCTCAAGTCATAACTTGGGGGATTATGAAATTTTATTGGACCTATTGGAACAATGAACAGAATAGAAAAACACATGAAATTACGTAATCTGATTGGATTCCAGCTTACGGTGAGGAAATTTTTTTAACTTCATTAATTAGATAGTTGGAAGATGAGATTTTTTGCACTACGTTTATATTAAACTAATGACGCAAATGTTTCGGTTAGAATTGTTAATTATCAATCATCCCTAATTTTATAATATTAAGTTGCATCATCAGATATGATATAATACAGTCTACTACGTAGTGCATGCATTTATATTCAACCAATCAATACATAAATCAAGAAATAAGTAACATGGCTACTATACTAGATCTAGAAACCACCCCGCTAGAAAGGATCCTTGCATGATTCAGCTGTTGCAAAAAGATCACTGGCGAAAATAGCAAACCCTACGACTAGCTAGGAGGCTAACAAACATTGATCAACATAACAACAAACAATCATGTCCTAACTGGACCTTGTTGGAGAAAAATGAACAAACAAAATACACATGTACTCAACAAAAGTAGAAAGTAAATGAGGCGTAGACTCTACCCTAGTTCCATCAAAGACTTGATCTACTCCAGCATTCTGAGACGAGTCCACTATTTGATCAAGAGTTAAAAGCTTACACCGACTTCTTCTTCCATACTCAAGTGAGTAATAACTTGGATGAATACACCAAGCCTCCACTATCTAACTCACGAAGAAAAAGTAAAGAGACAGCAAAAGAAGACCGAAGAACCCAAGAAATCACAAAGTCCTAGCTTTATATTATATGGTTCTTATCTCTTCTAATCTCTCTTCAAGTCTCTCTTGAACTCAATTCTCTTAAATGAACCATGCCCTAACATCTCTCAAGCAGCTCACTTAATAGCCCTCAAGAGACGCAAGCCATCGTGCGATTGGATTGAAAAAGTGCTACATCCAATGGTCACGAATCAGACCTAGAAAAACAATAACACAGCCGATAGTCAGATGTCTAGAATATGCATTCCAAACGTCTGAACCCAATCAGGTATCTAGGCGATAAGCACCAAGCTTCTGGTCCCTAACCAAATGTCTGATGCATTCTCCATGCCAAAGAACATAGAGTTTTGAGAAATTACACTGAATGCCACTTTAGCATCTGAAGCGGCCCATCCAGGTGTCTGACAGACCTAAGGTTTGAAACCTGATACGTCAAACGTCTAGGCTGCTTGTCCAGACGTCTGGAGCCACTACTCCAGACATCTGAAGACACTACTCCAGACATCTCACGAATGACCAGACGTCTAATCCTGTCCAGAATTGGATTTTCCATTACAATTTTAACACTATACCCTACTGCAAAATCCACAGCCACCTCTAGAACAACCCAGTAAGCTCTACCTGATCAGTATACCTCATCCACTCCACGGTCCTCATCCTCGTCCTCGGAACCTCGTCCTCCAGTGTCACATTCAAGCCATTTATTAAACGAATCAAGATCGGGCAAGTCATGAGCTTAAAGGCGGGAATTGACTTGGTGTGAACATGTCTGTAGGATTCTTGTCTGTCGAAACCTTCTGAAGTTTCTGTTGGGGGATATATGTCGTCAGATCATTTGTATTTGATGCAAATGATTTTTTTACAATAGATGTGGGAATTTTGCATATGATGCAAAGGGAATTAAATGTGTCATAAAATGTTTACATACATATTTAGTATAATAAACATGTGAAAATGGTTACCTAGATGACGGGATCGTCTTGGTCTAAATGCAGGTTCAAACCGCGTCAAAAATAGACTCCAAATGTGCAAATTATAGCCAAAACAGCACCAAAGGGGAACCTAGCCTAGTCCCGAAAGGGCTGGGCGCACCAGCCCAACTAGGCTGGGCGGCTAGGCATGTTTTGGGCCTGGGCGCCTAGCCCAGGGGCAGGCCCGCCTGCCCAAAGTTGGGCGGGTCAGGGCCCGCCCGCAAGGGCAGGCTCCTGACCCGCATGCACCCCTGGGCAGGTCAAGCCCGCCCAGCGGGCGCACCCCAGCCTGCAGTGCGTGACCGTGAAACCCTTGGGCCCCATGGTGGGACCCACAGATGCTGAAACCCTAGAGGTTAAATGACGGCGTCAGTTTTTGCGAAAGACCGGTTTTGGGCTATGTTTGGACACTTGTTTGAAGGATCAAATGAACTCGGATTGAGTCCCCGTTTTTTTCCTACGCGTTCACCATTCAACCCTCTTCGATTTGATAGGTTGTATCACTTACGAAGCTCAACGATGAGAGAGGAAAAATTCGCTAAAGTTTGGCCTTTATGAAAGGCAAACTTTAATTAATTTCTTCCTCCAAAATTAATAGTCCCACGTCGGATATGGAGTGAAGGGGAGGGGTCCGCCGCCTATATAAATAGGGGCATACTCCCCTCCTTGAAACTCGTCCAAGCTACAGATCTGAGTAGCTCCATTAAACGTGAGCAAGCTCGGATCTGAGCTTAAATTAAATTATTCTCTTTCTCGCTAAAATTCTTCCTTGCTCCAGTTCGGGCTCTAGCAATGCTAGAAGGAGCTTGGATCGGATCCGAAGTCTTGACGAAGGATCCATTCAAGGTAAAATCTTCTTCGGCACGTGGTTGGCTCAGCGACAAGGGTGTTGCTCGCCTCGGGAAGCGGTGCGGTTCGGGAAGCGGTTCGGCTCGGGACAAGGTGCGGCTCAAGACGTAGTTCGGCTTAGGAGAAGCGGCGCGGGGCCAAAGAAATGTTGCTGAAAACGACGCTTTGTATTATACGGAAACGAAGTGAAAAGTATGTAGTTTAAATATTCATGCTTTTATAAATTGCAAATGTTAGATAGATCTATCCTTAGGGGTTGGTCGGACCTAGCCACTGGATAATAGAGATCTTGGCTAGGGTTGTTCCCTTTAGGGCTTGATTTAAAAGTATTTTAAGTCTGTTTTTCTGATGCTTATTCGATCTCGTCGTCCGAGTGACTTAGGGCGGACGTCGAATTTATAGCCCGAAGAACTCAGAAAACCCTACATTGGTATCAAAGCTATGGTCTACATGATCTATGATTTGCAATTTATAAAATGCAGCATGTTTCTCCATGAGATGGAGGTTGAATTTTAAACTTTAAAAATGTCATTTTAAAGCAACGTTTTTATTTTCGAATTTTTCTGAAAATTAGATTTAATTTTTTTAAAATTAAATCTTTAAAATTATGCGATAATTTTTTGATGTAACTTAAAATTATTATATTTAAGTTGCATGCTTAGCAAAAAAATTTATGAGATAAATTTTAATTGCTTTGTTATGCTTAGTTATATTGTTTAGTTGATAATGGCTATATTAGTGTTATTGATTATGTGATAATTCAAGAAAAAGTATTAGGATAGCCATGAAAATCTTTCAGAAAATTATAAGATAATTTTTTAATGGACATGCTATGATTTAAAAATTGTTGCAACATATTAAATTCATGTTAAGGGTAGCCATCTCCAAATTATTATTTTAATTGTTCTAATAATAATTTTGAACAAAAGGCTATGATTTAGATTGTTGCAATTTGAACTTTAAATGCCTAATACATGATTAGGATAACACCATATATAATAACCCTTATAGTTGATAAGGACATTACTAGCTAAAAGTTATTAACCAATCCCAATAATTTCGAATTTTAGAATTCAACTAGTTGATAGGATTAACTAGTTTTAATGAAGCCAATTCTAATCGATAGGACACATATGAATAATAAGTTTCCTTCAATGGACCATTATCCAGTCTAGTGTTTTCTGACTAGTGTTGTGGATCACTCTAGCTCGACTGGGGATAATGATCTTGGCCTAGCAAATCCCTAGTCGTGTTCCGTTGGACCGCAAGGATGCGAATTATGATTATGTGACATCATCGAGTATATCTAGTCAATTACGTTAAAAGTATTCTTCAAGGTTAGCCGTAGCCCTCCTTGTTTTTGGATTAGGGGACTAAAAGACAACTGTCATAGTTGTTGAGTCTCATCAAGCTATGACATGGGCTCTTTTAGAAACCGACTCCATCATACATGAGATGTAGTCTGGTATTAACCCAAACCACTGTGTCGGGTCTCCTCGAGTATTAGTGTAAGTTAATATTAGACATGAAAACAAGGGTTCGACTAGACTAGTCACTATGGTTTGTTGAGTCTCCTCAAGATCATAAGTGACAAGGGGTAAAAACCAATAAGGAGTCACATGTGATGTGATTGATAATGAGATTATCTACCAACTGTAGAGTCGATCAACTTGTTGAGTCTCCTCAAGGTTGTGAAGCTCAGGTGGTTGGGTCCCTATCCCATTAAATAACTATATTTGTTCATCTATATGGCTAAAGATGATCGCAGAAATAGTGGAAGGATATAGTTGAATAAAAACCATTTAAACTATATTTAAAAAAATCATGAACAAATGCTAAACTAAGGATATTCTATGTCCAGGTGGAATCCAAAATTGTAATATCCTTAAAAGAAATAAGTCAACTGGACAAAATGATTAGTTAAGGAATATTTGATAAACCATACTATATTCTCATTGATATTAAAATGTCCTTCCCAGTACCGAGTTAAGGACAAAGATTTCCTAAAATCTAACACAATAAAAGCACGCTACTTAACACTCACCCATATGAACACGTGTAGCTTAAATATATTGATGTTCAAAGCAGTTTCTGCATATAACTTGTTGACTCTCCTCAAGGTTGTATGGAAAACAATTTCAATCTGCAAGGCTTGAACTTCGATCAAACGGTTTGACTCGAAGATGAGTGTAAGATCGGTACAAGACAATGTATCCAAATTAGATCTTGAGACGAGCAACTTGTTGAGTCTCCTCAAGGTTGTAAAGCTCAAGTGTTTGGATGCATGTGATGCTTGCACAGCTAATATTTATGTTATGATATGAAATGTATAAATATGATTTAGAAAGGAGAAGGCACTAAGGAAAATTAATTGAGAAAAAATGATTGGTCTAGCATGGAAAAAGGCATAGTAGGAGGAACTGAAAATACGACATGTTTGATGTCTAAAATTTCAGAACAATTGTTATACAAAGATAGCCTCACATATTGGTTAATGAACAAATGTTGTCTTTAGGCCATATGGAACTTATATCACATTTGGCGAATGTCGTCAAATTACTTTGTTTTGATGTGATTATAATGTATAACAATGCTGTATTAAGAGTTAATACATGAATACGCAAGTTAGTAGCAAATCTTATATGGCAAAATAGACTAGGCCGTACCGAAGAGACAAAGCTTCACAAGTCACATAAAGAGGGGTCTGACCTATCGTATTATGAGTCGAAAGACACTTGTGAATCTTGTCTCAAAGGTATGATGGCCGAAATTCCCTCAGTAGGACAGTGGAAGAATGAGTTGGTGAACTCATAGTCTCGTACATTCAGATGTACTCGGACTCAAGTCTAAATAAGCCGAGATAAGGTATTCTTATTTTAATACAACACGTATTCTTGATGAACACAAGTCTGATAAAATAGAGAACACAATGATAGAAGTATTTAAACTGATTCGATCGGATCGAAGAGTCGAATACTTAGCTGTGTAGTTCTTGCGTAACTAAAAGAAAATGAGCTTTTCTCTCAGGTCAAGTCTTTTAATACATCTGTGTATTAGAGAACATGAAGCGTACTCTGTTAGACTTATTGTGATACATTGCTTGTGACTCTGAGTTACAATCCACGTTCTAGGTTAAAACCCAGATAATAATGCCTCGGGATTTGAGAAGGTTATGTTAGAACCTTATAAATATAATATTCCTCAAATTAATCATTAGGAAGTCACAAGGTTACTCGAGTCTCGTTAGACGATAAGTCGAGTAAAACATCATAGTTGATGATGACTTAGTCAACTTCCAGAATGCCAATCGGAGTAGGGACTCTGATCAATAACTTGATGCAATCCGAAAAGGGTCCATGCATATAAATAAAGTATGAATTTAGTTTACGTGCACAAAGTGTAGGAAGATATATGCCCTCAAGGCAATTTATCTTAGAAAACATCTTGTTCAAATATAAATGGTACTAATTATCCTAGTATAATTAAATGTTTTTTAATACTTGGATAATATCCTTAGACTTAAATTAAGGTCATACATGTATCTAGATGCATATCTCGATTATGGAAAGTGTATGACCGATAGGCACTTGAGTCTTAAAACGTTCATGATTATAGATGTGTCGAGAAAAGGATATCGGCACATCGGACAGACCATTGTGTCTTTGTCTTATCCTAAAAGGTAATGATGATCTCATAATCATTCGACCTGGTGAAGTCGGAGACGAGGAATATGTACTCATTGGAGAATGAGTCTACTGAACGACCCAATAAAGAGTTGTCAAATGGTTAACCTTAACTAAACTGTCATTGATAACTCTCTAGTGATGATAGGATAGTTGGTCTTTTAGACTTGAATTCATTGGACGAACATGTGCGTGAACCGTGTCACTTAGATCTATGATCTAGTCTCGAGTCTTCACTCGTTGAAAGGTCTTAGATTGGGTGACACTTGAAGCGAACAAGGTAAGTAATGACTAAGATAGGATTCGTCTCTTCCATTAAGGGAAGTTAGTGTCACAGGCTCAGTACGGTTCTTTGTGCTAAATCTCAGCCTGGGTATGTTGTAGGAAGTACAACATGGACAAACATAATTATAACGAAGGGACTAAAACCGCGGTATTCATCACTAACACAGTCCAAGTGATCCCGACGATATTTTTGTCAATAGGCCAATCACGTAATTATGATGCCAAAACAGGGGTGACACCTGCTGCTCGTGGTCTCTGTCGTCTAGGAGCTTCGAGCCCTAACCTATAGTAGGGTCAGGCTGTAGGGTCTCACACCGAGTGGGATTTGCGTCTTAGTAATAGGAAGGGTTCAGGAGGAGTGCACTCAGGTGCATAAGAATAATTGTAGTCACAAAGAGTTTGTGACAATAAGTCTATGTAAATGGGATTTTAAAATGTCGCAAAAGGGTTGTGATTTTAGCATTGGTAGAATGCTATAAGGGATTGTTGCATATGATGCAAAATGGTTAAATATATATTGTAAAATATTTGCAAGAATATTTTTCATAACAAAAGGCGTAGAAATGGATACATGGCTTCTTGGATAGTCCATTCGAACCATGTTTTCCAATGGATCTGAAATCGGCCAAATCGGAGCTGTTGAGCTCAAGATATAACCCAAAAGGCCGTACCCAGTTCTGGCCCAGCCCAGCCTGGGCAGGCGGGTCCAACCAGCTAGGTGGGCTGAACCCGCCCACGAAAGGGGAGAGGGGGTCTGACCCGCCCGCTGATGCCGGCGGGTCAAGCCCGCCTGGGCGGGCTCTGGCTCGAGCCCGCTCGCCCAGCAGGCAGGTCAGACCCGCCCGCCCAACGCAGGCAGGCATGCCAGGCAGACTGGGTGCGCCCTTTGGGCATGCCCAGCTAGACAGTGGGCCCCACCAAGGGACCCACAGTCCAGAAACCCTAAGGGGGTTATGACGGCTGCGATTTTAGCCAATTTGTGACTTTTTGCTCAACTTTGAGCAATTGTTTGAGGGGTCAAACGAAGTCAGATTGGAGCGTCGTTTGTTTCTATGCGTTCACCATTCATTGCTCTTCGAATTGATAGGTTGTATCACTTCCAAAGCTCAACGATGAGGGAGAGAAAATTAGTTGAAGTTGAGCCTTAGTGTAAGGCAAAACTAGTTCTAATTTTCTCCCCTAATTTAATTAATCACACATTGCTCGTGAGACGAGCTAGGGGTTCGGCCTCCTATATAAATAGGGGTCGACACCCCTTGAAAAAATTGCACCAAGTCTCTGAATCGAGTAGCTCCGAAAAGTTTTGAGCACACTCAAGTCAAAACAAAAAATTATTCTCTCCTCCTCAATTCTTCCATTCCTCCGTTCGCGTCTTAGCAAGACATCGAGGAGGATTGGATTTGATCCGAAGTCTTTGACGCGGATCACACTCATGTGAAGCTTTCGTCGACGGGTGATTGGCTCGGAGGCGCGGTGTCGGTTCGCTTCGAGTGGACCAGTTTCAGAGGCGCAGAGGTGGCTAGCTTCGGGGAGCCAAAGCTGTTACTGAAAATGACACTTTGCTTTCTGCGGAAGCAAAGTTCCGGGTATGTTCTCTTAATGCTTTAAATTTATATTGTTGCAGTAGTTTAGATCTATTTTGGGGCTGGTCAGACCCACCCCAAGATAGTAGAGATCCTGGCTAGGGTCTTTGATATTCTTATGGCGTTTTATTAAATAGTTTAATAATTCGATTTTTTCGCTGCTGTTTATATTTCTATCGTCCGTCCGACGTAGGACGGGCATAGATTTATGCCCTAAGGGTCGCTCAAAACCCAACACAAAAAAGTGTTTCTTATTGGCTGCAAGTAAAACTTCAAGATAGAAGATTGATGCAGAAAGAAAATAGTGAAGTACAACTTATGTTGATTGAGAACGGTTATCATCCTAACTCCTATAAATGGATTATGATGAAACTGTCTCTCCAGCAGATGTGTGCAGATCTAATCGGACCAAACTTGATGTATATGCTTATGATGACCATGAAAACTGGAGCATTCATGTATAGTAGGTTTTCTAAATATGATTTAGAAGAACAAACTTATATGAATCGGCCAGAGAGTTTTCAAGGTCAGTGGGAGTGAACAAAAAACATACAATGCATTAAGGAGCTGGAACATATGTTTTGACAAAGTGGTCAAAGAGTTTGACACTTTATCAGGAATAACTATGAACCGTCTAAATGACCAGTAACTTACTTGGATTATTCGCGTAAGGTACGATGAGCTGGATGAGATCCAGGCAAGACATTAATTATGGATTCCAAGGGACCAAGGGAATTATTTGGATTAGATTCAAATGTGTGGTCTAAAATGAACATAGAAACCCCTTTAGCCTATACAGTAGATGATTTAGCAGATTCACTCACAAAGGCTCTGTCACATAAAGTCTGTAATGACTTATGTGTAAATGCAGTATCAGATACCGGGATAAATGCGACTGAGTGCAAGTGAGAGATGTTGGGAGATAAGTATGCCTTCCAACTCGAGGCATTTTATCTCTGTGTAAGTGTAAAAACATATTTTTCAAAATAACAGTAAGCTATTTGGTAAGAATTTACCTAAGTTTAATAATAATGTAGTCTTCATTAGAACTTAGGTATAGTTCTGAGACTTAATGCGAGGTCAAATATGTATCAAGATGTAGATCTCGATCATAGAGAAGTATTTGACCGATTGAGCATATGTCTAAAAACGTTCGTGGTCGTAGATGTTTCACGAAATGGATATCGACACATCGGATAGACCATTGTGTCTTAGTCTTCACCATGTAATGGTGACAATGATTTCATGGTCGTTTAACTTGGCGAAGCCGAAGACGAGACACATGTACGCATTGGAGAATGAGTTCACCGAACAACCCAACGAGCGTTATCATATGGTTTATATTGACCAATTTGTCAATGATAACTCTTAGTGATGATAGGTAAGTTAGCCTTTTGACTTGAGGTCATTGTACGAACCTGTATGTGAATAATGTCACTTAGATCACTGATCTAGCCTCGGGGCAAGCCCCATTGAAAGGTTTTTGGTTGGGTGACATTTGAAGCGTGCGAGGAGAGTAATGACCAAGATAAGATTCGTCTCTCCCGGTCAAGGGGAGTTAGTGTAGCAGTGTTAGTTCGATCTTTTAGTGAAAACTCTGGCCAGAGTATGTTGGAAGAAGTCCAACATTATTTGACTAAAGATTGATGGAGACTAACCAAGTTCAAGCTAATAGGGTTGACTGTTGAACATACCTTAGGCTTGACTAAGCGGCATAGTTTTGACGAACAGACTATAACTGCGATATTCATCATAGACACAGTCAGGGTGGTCCAAACAATACTCATGTCAATGAGTTAACAACAGAAGTATGATACCAAAACAGGGACAACATCTGCTGCTCGTGGTCTCTGTCATCTGGGGTTTCGAACCCCACATGTAGTAGGGTCAGGCTGTAGGGTCTCTCGCAGAGTGAGATCTTCGTCAAGTAGAAGGTAGAAATTAGAGAGAATATGCATTTGATGCAAGGGATAGGAAACTGCAAAGATTTTGCAGTTAGCTTCTGCATTTGGGATAAATGAGTCTGAGTGCAAGTGAGAGATGTTAGGAAATGTATGCCCTCAGATGATTTGTATTTGATGCAAATAATTTTTTTATAATAGATGTGGGAATTTTTGCATATGATGCAAAGGGAACTAAATGTGTCGTAAAATATTTACGTGCATATTTAGTATAATAAATGCATGGAAATGGTTACCTGGATGACGTGATCATCCCGGTCTAAACGCAAGTTCAAACCGCATCGAAAACAGACTACAAACGAGCAAACTAGATCCAAAACATCGCCAAAAGGGAACCTAGTTGAGGTTCAGCCCAGTCCCAAAAGGGCTGGGCGCACCAGCCCAACTGGGCTAGGCGCCCAGGCCCATTTTGGGCCTGGGTGCCCAGCCCAAGGGCAGGCCTGCCTGCCCAAATCTGGGCGGGTCAGGACCGACACAACAGGGCGGGCTCCCGCGCCCCTGGGCGGGTCAAGCCCGCACAGGCGGGCTGAGGCACCCGCACGTGCTTGCGGGCAGGTGCCCAGCCCATAGCATGCATCTGCGAAGCCTGTGGGCCCCACGGTGGGGCCCACAAATGCTGAAACCCTAGAGGTTAAATGGCGGCTGCAGTTTTTTTACGAAAGACTGGTTTTGGGCTATGTTTGGACACTCGTTTGAAGGGTCAAACGAACTCAGAATGAGTCCCTGTTTTTCATACGCATTCAACGTTCAACCCTCTTCGATTTGATAGGTTGTATCACTTACGAAGCTCAACGATGAGAGAGGAAAAATTCGCTAAAGTTTGGCCTTTGTGAAAGGCAAACTTTAATTAATTTCTTCCTCCAAAATTAATGGTCCCACATTGGACATGGAGTGAAGGGGTTAGCCGCCTATATAAATAGGGGCCTAGTCCCCTCCTTGAAACTCGCCCAAGCTCCAGATTTGAGTAGCTCCATTAAACGTAAGCAAGCCCGGATCTGTGCTTAAATTAAATTATTCTCTTTCTCCTTAAAATTCTTTCTTCTCCTATTCGGGCTCTAGCAAAGCTACAAAGGAGCTCAGATCGGATCCGAAGTCTTGATGAATGATCCACTCAAGGTGAAATCTTCTTCGGCACGTGGTTGGCTCAGCGACAAGGGTGTTGATCGCCTCGGGAAGTGGTGCGGTTCATGAAGCAGTTCAGCTAGAGACAAGGTGTGGCTCGGAACTCGGTTTGGCTCGGGGAAGCAGCGCGGGGCCAAAGAAATGTTGCTGAAAATGACGCTTAGTATTCTACAGAAACGAAGTGAAAGGTATGTAGTTTAAATATTCATGTATTTATAAATTGCAAATGTTAGATAGATATATCCTTATGGTTTGGTCGGACCCAACCCTGGAATAGTAAAGATCTTGGCTAGGGTTGTTCTCTTTACGGCTTGATTTAAAATTGTTTTAAGTCTGTTTTTCCACTGCTTATTCAATCTCGTCGTCCGATCGACTTAGGGCGGACGTCGAATTAATAGCCATAAGGACCCAGAAAACCCTACAGTTTCATCACTTGTCTTCCCTCTTCTAGAAAGCAATCTCGCACCTCTATATGCTTGGTCTCAAACTGTAGGCTTGAGGCTTGGCAAGATGTATGACGCTCTAGCTATCGCTAAACAATGTTGACAATCTCTGTGGCATGCCTAAATCTTATAACAGACTCCTGAGGTACTTTGCCTTCTTCACAGCTTCCACTACGACAATCAGCTCAGCTTCCTTGGTCGATAACGCAACCATCGGCTGTAGGACAGATCTCCACGACATCGTTGTGGTGCACAATGTAAACACATACCCTGGGATAGATCTATGTCTATCCCTATTGCCTGCATAGTCCGAGTCATAGAGCCCGGTAAGTACCATGGTGTCTCATCTACCAAAATGCAGGCCGACACCAACTGTAACATGGACGTATCGCATAATCTACTTAACGGCCTATCAATGCTCATTCCCAGGGTTTGATATGTATCTTCTCACAACCCCAACTGCTTGGAAAAATCTAGAGGCATGAAACCATCCCATGCATGAGACTCTCGACTGCACTAGCATACAGCACTTGAGACATCTATTTCTTCTCATCATCGGTACTGGGCAATTATAATGCCAAAAGCTGAAAATGATCTTCAAGGGGTGTAGAAACAGGCTTTGCAATCTCCATACCGGATGAGAACCATCTGAATATACACTTTCTAGCACAACCTCAGCTCGCCATTCTTCCTATCCTGGATAATCTCCATACCTAAGATCTTCTTTGCTAGGCCTAAGTGCTTCATGGCAAACTCTCTACCTAGCTCCAGCTTCAACTTCTTGAGCTTAGACATGTCGCAGGAAGTAATCAACATGTCATCAACATAAAGCAGAAGATAGATGTGGAAACCATCATCCAACTGCACACATAAACTTATTGATCCTTCACACTCCGCTCATATCCAATGTACAACTTGAAGCTGTCAAATCTCTTGTATCACTGCCTCGGGGACTTCTTCAGTTCGTACAAAGATTTCTTTAATTTTCAAACCATGCACTACTTGCCCTCTGACACGATTCCCTCCGGTTGATGCAGGTAAATTTCTTTATCCAATTTGCCAAGTAGAAATGTGGGCTTGACATCGAGTTGCTTCAACTTTATGTCTATGGATGCGACTAGTGCTAACAACACTCAGATGGACCACTGGAGAAAACATCTTATTGTAGTCATCTACCTTTGGCTGTGCAAATCCCTTAGCCACTAGTTAGGCTTTAAACCGTATATCACCACCATCTTTGGTAGATCTCTCCTTGAACTTGTAGATCAATCTACAACCAATGGCATGTTTGTCCTCTAGTAGACGACCTAAATCACATGTGTCATTGTGGTGGCATGACTCCATTTCTTGTTACATGGATCCTTGCCAATTGGAAATCTCATTCAAATTCATTGCTCTACCATAGGACAATGGATCCTCATGTTTGATATTCAGTGCATACGATGTCATGTCGTCAAAGGAGAATGTCGTGTAGTCTCAAGCACCTAATCTCTTGGGTGCCTTTCGGGTAGTCTTATACCATCACACCTGATCAGCATGAAACTCATCACATGCTTGTACTTGCATGAGTGTCTGTACTTGGTCCTCTTCTTGGACCTCATCATGTTCCTAAACTGGGACCTCAACGGTAGGCTCCTTGCTCGGTCTCCTGTGAAATTGGATCGGAATCTCAACCGTCTTCGGTTCGGGCTATAATAGTTTCAGCTCATCCTCTGACTGAGTGTGCTTCGCACTAAGAATCACAGACTCATCAAAGGCGACATGTCAGCTCAAGAACTCCTTACAGGCTACCGGATTTCACAAGAGATACCCCTTCACACCATCGCCACAACCGAAAAATATGCATTTCTTTGCCCTCCGCTCCAACTTGTCCCCCTATTATAAGCATATGACAGGTAACCAACGATGCGACTGTATGAATAATCACAAATCTTCACACTCCATTTCTCCTCAAGAATTTGGTAATCAATCACCGTCTACAGAACTCGGTTGACGATGTGCATGATGATCGTGATAATTTCACCCCAAAATTCCTTCTCCATTACAGACGAGTGCCTAAGCAACACACTCTCTCTCTAACAATGTCATGTTCATTCTCTCTTCCAGTAGTAAAATTTCGTCGAATCCCTTGGGATTGGCAATACCCTTTGAACTTCATTGAGGTGAACTCACCTCCAATATCGGATCTCAGGACTCTAACGATCCTTCCTATTTGCTACTCCACCATGGTTTTCCATTGCTTGAATTTTTTGATAGTTTGGTCTTTTGTTTTCATCAGGTACATCAAACACTTCCGACAATAGTCATCGATGAAGAGGACAAAGTACCTAGCACCACTACTTGATGTCATAAGACATGGTCCCCACACATCTGAATGTATATAATCTATGGGAGCCTTGCTAGAATGCTCTCTGGTGCCAAATTACAACTTTTTCCTTTCCACGATAACACATCTTTCACAAAATTCAACACTCTCTTCACTAGCTCCAATCAATTTTCTCCTTCGACGAACATCAAGTGTCTTGTCACACGAATGACCCAAATGATAATGTGATAGATTGGCAGAGTCTCTGGCACATGAACTAGAAGAGATTGCATTGGCTTTGCCTTCCATTGTGTTTCCATATAGGACATACAAATTCGTTAGTTTCCTACCCTTCATTACCACCATGGATCATTTGGATACCCTCAACTGGCCATTCTCGACCACTAACTTGCATCCAACATTGTACAACATGCTAATAGAAATGAGACTCTTCCTGAGATCGGGTACATGTCTGACATCTACAAGGGTATGCACAATCCCATCTTGCATGCGGATCCATATTGTTCTAATTCCGACGGTCTTGCATGCAGTGTTGTTCCCTATAAGGATATATCCTCCATCTTCTTGGGAACAATACGTCGAGAACCAACTCCTATGTAAATTCATATGAAAGGAACATCTGCTATCCATCAACCATGCAACTTGTACCTCACCGGACACTCCCGCTGCAACATTTGAGCTTTACCCATGTCATCATGATCTTTGACATCACGTATGTTCATGTTCTCAAAACCCACAGAAGCAGAACCATAGGCACCCTTGCCTTTCTTCATTTCATTGGCATTAGGGCATTGGTCTTTCCAATTACCCTTTTTCTTGCATATGAAGCAAGAGGTGTCCCTTTATCTCTGGACTCTCTAGACTTAGAGTGACCCTTCTTCTTGTAGTGATTTTTGCCCTCTTTTTTGTCCATCCTCCTCCCTCATATACAATATCATATCATGGTTACTCCCAAGATCCCTACCATGGACCTTCTCACATAGAATCTTGTTATGGAGAACAGCCTTCACATCTTCAACGGTGAATGTCGTTCGTCCATAAATCATGCAACAAACAAAATTAAAGAAGTCCTCAATCAATGAACATAGAAGAATAACATCTTGCTGCTCATCATATAACTTTAGTTCCATTCCTTGCAGATCCATTACAATTCTGGTCATCTCATCAATGTGATCCTTCACCGACGAATCATGCTTCATTCTCAATGTGTAGAGCTGATGCAACAAATAGAAATGGCTAGAAAACAATTTCTTTATGTATAATGTTTCTAGCTTCTTCCATAAGACCTTGGATGTGTCTTCAACGAGCGACAACTAAATGTTGCTAAACGACTTCCTCTCCATCTCGGCCTTTTGCACTGTAGTAACTGAAGCCTCAATCTTTTCTTTCTCGTACACTATTTGGTAACATTTTGTCACACATAGGACTTTATCCTAACTTGCCATCATTGGAAGTTATTACGGTCCATGAACCTTTCAATGTTGAGCGATGCCAAACTCGTTATCTTCGCCACTTAAATTCTCCACAAGCAACCTAAGAGCTTTGATACCACTTGTTGCAAAAATTTCACCTTAGAAATAAAAAAATCCTACGATGAGATAGGAAGTATGGCTCACAAAATCTGATCAACACAACAACAAACAATATTGTTCTAATCAATCCTTGGGGGAGCAAGATGAGCAAACAAAATATGCATGCACTCAACAAAAGTAGAAAGTAAGTGAGGTACATACTTTATCCTGGCTCAGTCAAAGACTTAACATACACTAGCTAGCATTCTGAGACGAGTCCACTATCTGATCTATAGTTACAAGTATACACCGATTACAATTCTTCCACACTCAAGTGAGTAATAACTTGGATGAATACACCAAGCCCCTACTATCTAACACAAAAGAAAAAGTAAAGATATAACAAAAGAAGACCCAAGAACCCAAGAAATCTCAAAAGCCATATCTTTCTCTTCTATGGTTCTTATCTCTTCTAATATCTCTTCAATCCTCTATTGAATGCTCAACAACTCTCTTGAATGAACCGTTCCCTAACATCCCTCAAGCAACTCATTTAATAGCCCCCAAGGGAGACAATCAATCATGGCCATTGGATTGAGAAAGAGCTCCATCCAATGGTCATGAATCGGGCCAAAAAAACTACTCAGCCGATAGTCAGACGTCTAGAATATGCATTCCAGACGTCTAAAGCCAATCAGGCATTTGGGGTATAAGCTCTTGGCATTTGGTCTTTAACCAGACGTCTGAGGCACTCTCCACACCAAAAAACAGAGAGTTCTAAGAAATTACCTTGAATGCCACTCAGGTGTCTGAAGCTGCCCACCCAGGCTTCTGACAGACCCAAGGTCTGAAACCTGATACGTTAGACGTCTGAAACCTGATACGTTACACGTCTGGCAAAAGTCCTTTTTGAAACATTGGGCAAAGTCCAGCATTTATCGGCGTTTCGAGAAAACGTAGAGAAATGCCAATGGTATTTACCGGCGTTTGGCTGAAACGTTGGAAAAAGTCCATTAGTTGCAGACGTTTTTTTGAAGTGTTGGAAAATGACAATGGTATTTACCGGCGCTTCCATGAAACGCTGGAAAATGTCAAGTTTTTTATTAAAAAGTAATATACCACCTGCCTGCCCTGCCGCCTGCCGGACGCCGTCGCCCCGCCGTCGCCCACCTCGCTGCTGGCTGGACCCGCCGCTCGGTTGTTCTATAGATGTTAGAACAATAGCTATTTAAACTTAGAAAAACTTCATAGTTTTTTCGATGTGAGACTAAAAAAAATGCTAGCATTTGCCGGCATTTTTAGTAAAACGCTAAGAAAAGTCTGGCATTTACCGGCGTTTCTAGTAAAGCGATGGGAAAAGTTTGACATTTACCGACGTTTTCTGGAAAGCGCCGGTAAAAGTCCAGAATTGCCCAACGTTTTAAAAAAGCGTCGAAAAACGTCTGCATTTGCTGGCATTTTTTGGAAAGCGCCGGGAAAAGTCCAGCATTTTCCAACATTTTAAAAAAGCGCAGGGAAAAGTCCAGCATTTCCCAACATTTTAAAAAAGCGCCGGAAAAAGTCAAGCATTTGCCGGTGTTTTTCGGAAAGCGCTGGCAAAAGTCCAGCATTTTCCAACGTTTTAAAAAATCGTCGAGAAAAGTCCATCATATTTGCCTGCGTTTTTTGGAAAACACCGGGAAAAGTTCAGCCTTTACCAATGTTCTTATAAACGCTGGTAAAAGTCTAGTACTTGCCGGCGTTCTTATAAATGCCGGCAAATGTCGAAATACCAATAGACACTTGCCAACGTTTCTTTAAAACACTGGCATAAAAACGTTGGTAAAGCCATTTTTTAGTAGTGGCCACTGCTCCAGACGTCCGACAAACGACCAGACGTCTGATCCTGTCCAAAATTGGATTTTGAATCACAATTTCAACATCAGCTACAACGTTCATTTTCGAGGAGGCGGCTTTTACGTAATTAGGTTGGAGTCAAAAACATTTTATTTGTTGTGAGTGGAGGAGGCTTTTGGCCTCCTCACCATTTATCCCCACATTACTGTACCACTCTTAATGTGGTGGAGACCTTTGGTATGCTAAAAGTCTCTTGGAATGCCATATGTAGTTTATAAATAAAGAACCATAGCTATTGGCTATGGTTACTCTTCTCCATATCTCTCAACACGTTATTGGCTATTTGGTCCCTTCGGGGACAAAGAACAAAACTGTTCAGCTTTCCCCCCCGAAGGGGGCCTCTGTCCCACAGCCTCCCGGTGGCGGGGATTTGTCTGGCGGTGGGGATTTGCCCGAAGGATTCCGCCCCCAGGCGGGGGGGGGGGGGGGGGGGTCTGTGACCGCCGCCCCCCCCAGACGGGGGGGGGGGGGGGGGGGGGGGGGCGTCCCCGATTTTGCCCCCCCCCCCCAGGCGGGGGGGGGGGGGGTCTGTGACCGACGCCCCTCCCATCGTGGGGGCCGTCCCCGATTTCGCCCCCCCAGGCGGGGGGGGGGGGGGTCTTTGACCACCCCCCCCGCCCACCGTCGGGGGGGGCGTCCCCGATTTAGCCCCCCAGGTGGGGGGGGTCTGTGACCCCCCCCCCCCCCCCCGCCCCGTCGGGGGGGGGGGGGGGGGCGCCCCCGATTCCGCCCCCCAGGCGGGGGGGGGGGGGGGGTCTGTGACCCCCCGTCGGGGGGGGGGGGGGGGCGTCCCCGATTCCACCCCCCAGGCGGGGGGGGTCTGTGACCGCCGCTCCCCGTCGGGGGGGCATCCCCGATTCCGCCCACCCAGACGGGGGGGGTCTGTGACCGCCGCCCCCCCCCCCGACCGGGGGGCCCTCCGACAACGCCCCCCTCCCAGGCGGAGGGGGTTTTCCGGCATGCGCCCCCCAAGATGGGGGGGGCTGCCTCCTCCGATCACTGAAACTGAGGGGAAAAGCATTGGGGTTTTGACAGTGGTTAGTGTATTTTTTGGAAGTTGAGCGGTCATCCTCTGGTTTGGGCTGATTCTGTTTAAAGGCTAATTCTGTTTAAATTATAATAAAATCTTTAGCTTTTTTTGTTAGGCCTGAAGCCCATCTGTCACAAATGCATATACATTCTTTGGGACAGAAGCCTAATAAATTATGTGTACTTAATATATTTTGCCTACCAAATACGGGCCTGAAGCCCATTAATTCTTATTGCAATCTTTAAATTGTTAATTAAAATTTTAACACTGGGCCTGCAACCCAAATGTTAACAATTTTATTTTAATTTTGACTTCTTATGGCCAGAAGCCTAGTAGATTTTATTGTAATATTTATTTTGTTGATTTTTGGCAAATGGGCTTGCAGCCCAATTATAAATAAAATATTACACAGATTGACATTTATGGGCATGCAGCCTCATTAAAATTATTAATTTATATCAATTCGTTGTTATGAGCATATTGCTAAATTATAACACTATGGCATTATTTTTATTTATGGAATTTTAGGGTTTTTTTCAAAATATAATTATCTTAAGGATCCTGCGACCGCTCTGCCGTTAGTAAACTAACCTAACGGTGTATGACGTCTCCCCGTGCTCCGAGAGATTATTATATTTTCTAGCCTATTTTTCAATTTAATATATGCCTGTGTGGTTGTCTATTTTGTGCCTTTCGCATTTATAAACTGCGTAGATGTTTATATAAGCTAAAATGTGATTTTTGGGATCGGCCAATTTGATACCCTTTATATTCCTTGCAATTTTATTTTCTTTTTGAGAGAACTTGTAAGTGAGGATTATATGTATTTATTCCAAAGACCGGTGTACTGACAAATGAAGATGGAGGCGAAAATTGGAAAATATAGGGACCCATTCTGGGTTTCCAAATTTTATTTTTCTTTTGTTTACGGACTATATTTTCAGACTTTGGACTGTGTATTTATTTGGGTATCTGGCCGATCCCCACATTTTACTTATTTTAATTTTTAATGCGTGAATTTCAATTTTAATTAATTCATGCTTATTTTAAATTACGTAGATAAAATGGCTAAATTGGCAAGCGTCGATTTCGAAGTACTTGACTCTGCAGGGAAGAATTACCTGAGTTGGCGAGTGGACCTGAAGTTCCACTTGTGTTCGATGGCCCTCTTTGGGTCCATTTTGGCTCCCTCCTCGGCCCCAGCAGCGGCCGATGCTTCTGCTGCATCCAGCAGCGGCACTACAACCACTGTATCCGATGCAGATAAGGCGAAAGCAATAATCTACATTAGGAAACATATAGATCAGACCTTAAAGGCCGAATACTTAACGGTTGAGGACCCAAAGGACCTGTGGACAGCGCTGGAGGCACGGTATAAACATCAGATTGATGGTATATTACCGCGTGCCAGTTATGAGTGGGAAAACCTCAGACTTCAGGACTGTAAGTCCGTCACTGAGTATAATTCTGCACTTCATAACATCACCTCACGCCTGAAGTTGTGCGGTGAAGAAGTGACAGAACAACGCATGTTGGAAAAGACATTTACCTCGTTTCACGAGAAAGATGCAATCCTCATGCAGCAGTATCGTGAACGCAACTTCACGAAATTCTCTGATCTGATCTCATGCCTACTTAGGGCAGAGCAGAATCGAGACTTACTACTCGCCACTCATAATTTACGTCCAGCCAGCACTGCCCCTATCCCTGAAGCCCACCACGTTTCTCCCCAGAAGTGGAAATACAAGAGGAAGGCTAAAAACAACAAAGGGAAAGCTGTAATGAAGTAACCAAGAGGTGCAGCTCCCCAGACAAATAAAAACAATAAGGGAAAGCGAAACTTCACATGGAAGCGAAAGAACGCCGAGCAAGTGTCACTTCCTAAGAAGAACTGGGAGGACAAATGCCATAGATGCGGCATGACTGGCCATTGGTCCAGAAACTACCGCACTCCTTGCCACCTCCAGGATCTATACCAGGCAAGCCAGAAGTCTCTACCTGAAACAAACTTGGCGGCTGTTCAGCCGCCAATGATGTTTACTGCAAAAGACTTCGAGAACGATGACATGCTCGATTGAGCATCATCCTTTATCTATGCATTTAAAATTTGATGTATCTTCATCTTTTATTTGCTTTAGTACGAACTTTTATTTTTGAATGTCGTCTACATTTTACTCAAATAAAATTTCGGTTTTGCTTATATAGATGAAGTATGAGTGCCTAGTGGATAGTGCCTCGACGCACACAATCCTTCGCGAACATTGCTATTTTAATAGCATAAATAAATATGACGGTCCTGTTATCACAATTTCAGGACTGTCCCAAATAATCGAATGATCTGGTGAAGCAATTATATTGCTCCCAAATAACACAAGACTTCAAATAAAAAATGCATTATTCTCTCCTAAATCAAATAGAAATCTCGTAAGTTTCAAAGACTTCCGTTTAAACGGATAGCACTTAGAAACCAGAGATGAAAATAAGGTTGAATATCTGTATGTAACTCGTCAAAAAGATGACCAGAAGATCATCTGCGAGTGATTCAAGGGACTCCTGTCGGGTCTCTACCATACATACATTCAACCAATTGAAGCCAATATGACTGAGCACCAGACGTGCCATTCACTGCCAGAGTTCCAACTCTGGCACAATAGACTTGGTCACCCTGGATCAGCAATGATGCGACACATCATCACTGAATCCCGTGGACATAAATTGAAGAACCTGAAGATTCTTCATAAGGGTGAATTTCCTTGTCTCCATTGTTTCAAGGGAAAACTTATAACGAGACCCTCCCTCCTGAAAGTGGGGTTAGAGTCTCCTGGCTTCCTTGAGAGAATCCATGGTGACATTTGCGGGCCTATTCACCCCGCAAGTGGCCCATTTTGGTACTTCATGATACTGATTGATGCATCAACCAAATGGTCTTATGTGTGCCTCTTGTCCACCAGCAACCTAGCTTTTCCAAAGCTTTTGGCACAAATAATAAGGTTGCGTGCTCATTTCCCCGATAACCATATCAAGATACTATGTCTTGATAATGCGGGCGAATTTACTTCACAAGTCTTCGAAGACTATTGTCGGGCAACGGGTATTGAAGTTGAACATCATGTAGCACATGTTCACACCCAGAACGGATTAGCTGAGTCCCTTATAAAGAGACTCCAATGGATTGCACGTCCATTGCTTATGCAATCCCAGTTGCCGGTGGATGCTTGGGGGCATGCTATTTTATATGCCGCATCACTTATTAGGATAAGACCCTCTAGAGGTCATACATTATCTCCGATGCAACTTACATATGGCGCACCTCCGGATATCTCTCATTTGAGAGTGTTTGGTTGTGTGGTATATGTCCCAAGAGCACCACCTCAGATGACCAAAATAGGTCCTCAGCGTCGTCTAGGTATCTATATTGGGTTTGATTCGCCTTCTATTATCAGATACCTTGAACCCCTGACGGGAGACGCATTCAAGGCACGTTTTGCTGACTGTGAATTTGATGAGATATTTTTTCCTAAACTAGGCACACAATCTAAGAAGCCTGAAGCTACTGAGACCATTAGTAGGGACCAAAAGTCTTTGTCCCTATATGATCCGCGTACTAATCTGTGTGAAGATGAGATCCTGAAGATCCTTCACATCCAGAATACAGTACATCTTTTACCGGATAAGTTCACGGACAACCAGAAGTTTGTCCGTTCACACGTCCCTGCTGCTAATATGCCAGCTAGGATTGACATCCCCATAGATGGATGCAATCCACCGGCAGAAGAATTGGTTATACTTCAAATGAAAAGAGGAAACAATAGGAGAAACAATAGGAGAAACAACAGCAGAATCCGTTCACACGTCCCTACTTCTCCCCTCCTTATTTCCCCTGCAGAGGAAACAATAAGAGAAACATCATTAAATTTTGTACGTACTGGAGAAGTACTGGACATAAATAGCACAGTCGACGACGACGATTTTGCGTTCGATATTGCCGTTCACGTCACTGAATATGACGATGACGTCAAACCATGATCTCTAGCGGAATGTAAACGCAGAGATGGTTGACCAAAGTGGGACGAGGCAATAAGAGTAGAGCTGGACTCACTCTTGAAATGCGAAGTCTTTGGACCACTAGTCCAAACACCAGTAGGTGTAAAACCTGTGGGATATAAGTGGGTTTTCATTAGAAAAAGAAATGAAAATAATGTGATCGTTCGCTACAAGGCACGCCTTGTAGCCCATGGTTTTTCCCAAAGACCGGGGATTGATTACGAAGATACGTATTCCCCGGTCATGGATTCGATCACATTCCGATTTTTAATAAGCCTAACTTCTCTGGAAAGCCTAGAAATGCAGCTCATGGACGTTGTGATTGCATATCTATATGGTGATATAGATAAAAATATCTATATGAGACTTCCTGATGGGTTTAATCTATCTCCAGAGATGAAAGAGATACCTCGGGACGTATTCTCTGTAAGGCTGCATAAATCATTATATGGTCTAAAGCAATTGGGCAAGATGTGTTATAACAGACTTAGTGATTTCCTTGCACAGCAAGGATTTACGAATAATGAAGGCTGCCCGTATATCTTTATCAAAAGAACGGGAACAGGATTCGTCATCATAGCAGTATATGTAGATGACTTAAATCTCATAGGATCTCCTGCAGAGATCATTGAGATATCTGAAAGCCTAAAACATACTTTTGAAATGAAAGACCTAGCCAAAACAAAGTATTGTCTTGGCTTACAGATAGAACACCTAAGAGGTGGAATCCTATTACACCAATCTAATTATACAAAGAAACTTCTACGCAAGTTTCAAATGGATAAATGTCATCCTTTATGTACTCATATGGTCGTAAGATCACTAGATATACATAAGGATCCCTTTCGGCCTCTGGAAGAGGGGGAGGATATACTGGGTCTTGAAGTACCCTACCTCAGTGCCATTGGAGCACTTCTATATCTGGCTTACTGTACGCGTCCCGATATAGCGTTTACAGTTAATCTCCTAGCCAGACACAGTGCAGCGCCTACAAAGCACCACTAGAACGGAGTAAAGCATCTTCTGCGATACCTCCAAGGTTCAATAGATCTGGGAATTTACTATCAGAGAGGTGCTTCCCCCCAATTATTTGGTTATGCTGATGCAGGTTATCTCTCAGATCCGCACACGCCAAAATCTCAGACAGGTTTTGTATTTACCTACGGAGGTACTGCTATCTCCTGGAGATCGGTAAAGCAAACCACTACAGCTGAGTCATCCAACCATTCAGAGCTCATTGCGATCCATGAAGCAAGCAGTGAGTGTTATTGGCTACGATCCGTCGTCCAACACATTCTTCAATCTACTGGCCTGAAGACCGGTGATTTGGAGCCCACCATCCTGTTTGAAGACAACGCTGCGTGCATTGCTCAACTTCAAAAGGGCTACATCAAGGGCGACATGACGAAGCACATATCTCCCAAGTTTTTCTGGACACACGAGCTAAAGGAGGACAAGCAGATTGAAGTTCAGCAGATCCAGTCCCGCAACAACTTAGCTGATCTTTTTACCAAATCTTTACCAAAATGTATTTTTGTAAAACTTGTAAAAGGAATCGGTATGAGACAACTGAAAGACCTACAAGCCTGAAGCTTGTACGGATGAGGGGGAGTAACATGTGTGTTGCACTCTTTTTCCTTAAGCTGTTGGTTTTTCCCACTGGGTTTTCCGCAGCTAAGGTTTTAACGAGGCAAACACAATTACTCATGATCCAGAAGTATCCACCCCTTTTTAGCCTTATACGCTAAGACCAAAGTAATGGATGGATAAGGGGGAGTGTTGTAAGTGGAGGAGGCTTTTGGCCTCCCCACCATTTATCCCCCCATTACTCCACCACTCTTAATGTGGTGGAGACCTTCGGTATGCTAAAAGTCTCTTGGAATGCCATATGTAGTTTATAAATAAAGAACCATAGCTATTGGCTATGGTTACTCTTCTCCATATCTCTCAACATTATTTTACTTTTTATTTCTCATTTTTCAGACTATATGTATTGAAATGACCATCAGCGTTCAGATTTGATGTGCAAACTATGTCAATACCAAACTGACCCCCTCTAGTTGGCTAATTGATAAAATCAATGTGGCTGATTTGACGGTTTGCAAGTGAGCAAGCCAGTTTCTCATTTGTGATTAGCATCAAAAACAATCTTTTCTATTAGCATACTATCAGTCAAAGGCTTGAAGTTGAGAACATGATCTTTGTGTTGATCAGTTGGGGGTTTTCGCTTATACTTTCAGTCATATTTATTGTTTGTATATCCATTTTCATTGCACTAGCACTGGTAGTATCATCTCTGAGCATTAAAGAATCTTTGCAACAACTTTGTATACAGTGTCTGTATATTGTATTACGATCACATGGGGTACGTTGCTTTGCATGCTGCTATCTCTGGATTACTTCAATAATAAAAATCTGACAAGTCATCAAAGCAATAGAAACAGGTGTTTGACTGCGCTCGGATATCTTGGATTGGATTTCATCAGGAACAGGTGGCGACTGGCTTATTTCTAAGGTTGGGTCAAAATCAAATGGCAGTTCTGATGTTTGAATGCTTTGCTGGCCCCTTTCCAACTAAGCGATGTCTACTGACTGACAAATGGATTAAAGAGCCTGTATTTTTATAAACAAACTTGCTACCATTGAATCACCAACCCTTATTAAGACAAATGAGACCAATACTGCAATCCTCTCTTTCGTAGCAGGCAAGAACAATCTCGCAAAGGAAGCATGGCCATCAACTAGCTTCCAATGAGTCTAGTGCCTTAACATGTGAGACACCAAGAAGAAATGCAACTATCCCTATACCATCATAAGTATTGCAAAAATTCTCCCCCATGCCATCTCAGGGGTGAATATAAAACTTGCTCTACTCCGACCTCCTATGACATTCACTTCCCACTAAATTCAAGATGATTGTTTTTGTCAAATTCGACTGAACATGTGACCCAAAGCATCATCTTAAATTATTACAAACAACCATCAATTTTGAAAAATTGGACATTAGCCACGGCCGTCGCGGACAAGTCAGTGGATAATACCACGAAGTCCGTGGCTAATGATCCGTGACAGAAAGTGTCGTGGCTGATGGGAAAAATTTCGTAGCAAAATGACGGTGGACTATTTGCCACGAACGTCCGTTGCTATTTTGTCCGTGGCTAATAATCATTAGTCCTAATAGCCACAGCCATTAGCCATGGAATGACCATGGCTATAGTCCTAATAGCCACAGCCATTAGCCATGGAATGACCATGGCTATAGTCCTAATAGCCACGGCCATTAGCCATGGAATGACCGTGGCTATTCATACGTATTTGCCACAAAGAGCATGTGGCTAATGGTTATTCTCCACAGCCTCTCTATCCACCTCTCCGTGAGTAATTAGAATTCGCCACGGACTGGCCGTGGCTAAAATAAAACATTAGCCACCACAAGTCCGTGTTTAATTCGTCTAATTCTTATTAGCCACAGAATGTCTGTGGCTAATGTTTTTTATTTTTTAAAAAAATTAAAAGTCCAAAAACTCCCTTTACAATCATAAATTTCCAGAATATCCACAACATCCCAATAATATCTCACAATCTATAGAAATAAATAAAATCATCATATCACAAATTTCCCAGAAACACCAAAAAAACCATCGTCATATACAAAATTAACATCATCACATTACATATACAACAACCGAAAAAACCATCATCATACACAAAACTAACATCATCACCTTTCATATACAAAAAAATTTTGTATACAAACTAACATCATCCCCCAATCTAATATATACAACACGAAAAGTAAAACAAAAAATTCTCACAACAGATCTCCATCGTCTCCACCCTCCGGACCGTCATCGTCGATTCAACGATCCTGAGCTCCGTCATGCGTACGCGATTCCTGGAAAAAGTTCAAAAAAATAAGTGAAATTCAGTACGCAATAATAAACATCAAATCCAAAGAAGAAACACAATCCAATCAGACACACACAAGACTTGGTAACGCAGTTCGGTGCGCACACCTACATCTGCGGGGCCACGCCTAGAAAATCAGAATACTCCACTATAATAATCAATGAGTACAAAGTCTAAAACCGCGTTTCTACTAGAAGGAACAAGCTCCTCTTAATACAAACCGTGAGGGGTGATTACTATCAACCCCATGGAGTATTCTCAGCAAGCTCCCCTTGCCTGCAAGCTCCCCTTGCACAACCGACTAGATCAACTCCCTTGATCCTACGTGCGTAGCTGTCAGCCTCCCTCCCGGAGTTTTTAAAAACCTTTTCCCAAAAGTTGTAACCTAGCCGTCGCCGCTGCAAACCCTCAAAAACCACGCTCCCCCTCAATCCGCAGGTCAATCGGGAAGATCTTCATTCATCGCAGCTCCAGCTTGGCAACCCACAATATCCGCAACCACCAAAGGCAGGTGGTTCCACAAATCTTCAAGAGTCCGTTGTGGAAGAGATTGTGAGTAAAATCTCTCCAACCGTCTTCAACAGAATAACCGAGAGATAATGGCTTCCAAATAAATCTTTAACAATATTCAATCATCATAAATACCCAATAATGTTAAAGATAAGAAGCTGGGATCACGAGTTACCAGTTACATGATCCCATACTCAGTGTACAACTATTACGGCTAACAGGCACATCGTGTTGAACGTTATGATAGAACATAAAGTTCAACAACTCTTCAAATATGACCAAGATATGCCGCATCTCTTCTTCAAGAAAATTAAGAACAAATAACATAATAACATGGTGCCACTATTGACAACACAGTCATATACGAGACCTAACAATCTCCCCTTTTAGCATTTAGTGGCACAATATCAATTATGGTATAGGAGGCAGAACGAAGAAGACATGACATCAAGCAATCATAAGATAGGAAACCACTTACAGTCCTTCCAAAATAACACCCCCAAAACAGCACCACCATATGCAACATACCATATGCAACATGCACAGCAGCATGTATCATCAACATCTATGCAACATGCACAGCAGCATGTATCATCAACATCCAAGAACAACGACGCAGTAACCTGCAGTATTCAACTCAACTCAACAGATCAACAGATCACAAACGTATCATACATATTCTCCCCTTTTGAGCCATTAAAGGCAAGTAATATACCTCAATTAGTTTTTAGCGCCGGAGGCAGCTCCCAAGGATCCTGACGAGCAAGACAAGAGTTTAGACTTAGTGCAGATAGTCTGTCCTGTAGCATAATCTTGTGAGACTCTAGTAGAATCTTCTGACTTTTAAGCAGTAACAGCTGATCATCAACATTTTTAATAGCCCTCTCGAATAACTGAACGTCTTCCACAAGAGCTGAAGGAAGTTCTTCCGTACACGGAACAGTGTGGGAAGCAGACGGAGTCTGACGCACAGACGAGGTATGATCACAAATCGGAGAAGGTGGAGATGAAGTGGATGCAACAGGTAGAGAAGGGACCATCTTGGAAATATCATCACATTTTCCTACAATAGACTTGGCAGTGTATGATATGATGTCACAGGAGATAGACAGATCAAACACAGAAAGAGAGACTTTTTGTGCCATGAGCATCATAGAAATGAGACTGGCGTGAGGTAAAGACGAGGCCGGAGAAGATGATTCTGACAGTGACAGAATAGAGTCAAAAATAATCCTCCCTGAATTGAATGGCTGCTTCGTGCCAGCTGTATACAAAAGCTTGCACATGTCCTTAGTAACCACTAAAATATTTGAAGTTGGGAGCCAGTTCCTTGTGGCAATCGGGTATAGCACGAAGTACTTTGCAGTAAGAGCCGATGAGGGAAAAGAGGAGGACCTGGGCCAACTCTTCAGTTTTCCAGCTGTGACAACATTTATGAATGTATTGAAGTCATCTCCAATGGACTTCCCAAAATCTGGCAGTGACGAAGAGCAGGACCACTTTAAAACCTTGTTCAACACAGAGGGGGAAAACGAGAAGATCTTTCCTCTAACATAGCTCCTGAAAGCCCAGTGTGAAGAAGCATCACCAGTAGACTTGGAAAGATTGCAGTAGAACTCACGAACCAGAACAGGATAAAAGGATTTAAAACAAGAGGCAGCATCAAACAGGCCAAGGTCTTTCAGAATTGAAACCAATTGAGTCATTTCAAAAGAGAAAACATTCAAGACTTTCTCAGAAAGAATAGATCGTTCAGAGTAGGAAACCCATCTATTCTTACAACCTTTATCAAAGAACACTCTACTCATGGCATCAGATGAAGAATATAATGGGGAACCAGAGGGAATTGATGCAGAAGAAGATACTTTTGACCTCTTGGAGGGAGAAGAAGGAGCATGACAGGATGACGCAGCACGCTTTCTTGAACCAGACCTGGCCTTCTGCACATGGGAAGAAAACAAGATATCTTCTAGAGAAGAAGGATGGAAGGAGGGTTCAGAACAATCAAGGGAAACTGGCTCACATGTTGCATCAAATGTTGCAACATTTTGTGCAGCATTACTAGAGTCATCCACTACTAGTTGTGAACATGCCCCATCCGCAGCTTCAACATCAGCAATGGCCTCAGCTGTGCACGGATCAACAGTAGAGACACCTGGAGGCATACATCAATCAACCTCAACAGGATGAGGAAGGAAGTCCTGAGCACTCCCATCATCTTCAGTAACCTGAGACTGATGCTTCTCAGGAAGAACATCAATAGGTGAAACATTCAACAAAGGACCATCTTGTTCCATGGGAGTACTTTCTTTAGGGCAGACATCTTGAGCACATACATTGACACCAGAATCACCTATAGGACCATCACCAAACTCAGAAACCATCTGATCACTTCATCCACATGCATATATAGGAGACTGAGCGACCTGTTCACCCTCCAGGGGTGAAACATCACCAACAACATCACCATTGAATCTACCTTCAGATTCAGCACATAACCTGACTTCTCAGCATTCTTGGGACCCAACTCCTCGGCATTCTTGGGATAAGAAGAAGCTTCACCATCACCCCTGTCTTTGACTTCTCAGCAGATACGGATGAGCATGAATCAGAGATCTCCACCACAACAATTTCAGAAATTTTCACCGAAGATCTTCTAGGATTCCAGGTATGAATAATGATTCTATCATCTCGGGGCACTTCCACACTCATCACTTTGCCACAAATCTTTTTATGCAAGAGCTGATCAACATTTACTCTAGAAACTTCCAACTATGAGAGATCCAATTTCCTCTCAGTCCTTTGAAGGTGCCAAAACCAGTCCTAGACGGTGACAGGAGCAGGATAGACTTCATCCTCACAAGAATCGGACACCAAAGGTTTCCGCAGAAAGGGAATTTCCAAAATTGGGGAAAACTTCACAACATCTAAATTCGAAACAACTGAAGAGTGCATGTCATGGAAAGATACTGGAGATGGAAAAGTGGGAGAAATACCAAAGGAAGAGGCACACGAAGTTCGAGGAGCCACTCCCTTTTGCTTGGTTAAAGGAGGAGAGGACGAAGAAGCACTCTTTTTCGATGAGTAAGTCCGACGAGAATAGCGTCGAGGGTTCTGCGACGATTTCTTCTTTTGATCTCGCGCCATTTCGGAAGCAGAGGGAGAATTTCACACGAAAAATCAAGAACCCTAGAAGAACCGCTCAGAGAATCTTGAAATATTTGAGAGAGGAAAGAGCACCGTGAGGAGTTGAGTGAAAAATGAGAACATAAATAACGGGCAGAAAAATAACTGCGAGGCATCCGACCCATTAACGAATGACGGCTCCATTCCTCCTTATGTTGCAACCGGATGTTGCAACATTTCTTTCAACAAAAAGATCAACATCAGATACGACACAGCCCTAGGGCTTGTCGCAGTTCTTCAAATCTACCATTCTAAAGGTTTTGTGAAGATGTCAGCTAGTTGATTTGCAGTAGCAACATATTCCATGGTAATGGATTTCTTCTCAACCAACTATCTGATAAAATGATGTCGGATATCTATGTGTTTGGTTCTGGAGTGCTGAACTGGGTTCTTGGAGATGTTTATTGCACTCTGATTATCACATAGGATAGTTAGTATCTCCTGCTCCAACCCGTAGTCTGTCAGCATTTGCTTCATCTATAGGAATTGAGACAACAACTCCCTGTCGTGATATACTCTGCCTCCGCCGTAGATAACGATATGGAGTTTTGCCATACCAGGAGACTAGATTGTTGCCCACGTAAAAACATCCTCCTGTAGTACTCTTCCTATTATCTGTATTCCCTGCCCAGTCTGCATCACTGTACCCCGAAATTAATGTATTTGTATCCTTGGTATACCATATGCCATAATCTGTCGTCCCACTGACATACATGATAATCCTCTTGACAGCTGTGATATGAGATTCTTTAGGACAAGCTTGATAACGGTCACAGACTCCTACACTGAAACTGATATCCGGCCTGTTAGCTGTCAGATACAATAAGCTACTTATCCTACTTCTGTATAGAGTAACCTCCACCGATTTTCCCCCATCGTCCTTGGAGAGTTTTTCACTGGTGGACATATGGGTGCGAACATGTCTAGCATTTTCCAGACCAAATCTCTTAACCAGATTCTTAGCATATTTGCTTTGTGAGATGAACAAACCATCAGTGCACTGCTTAACTTGAAGTCCAAGAAACAAGTTCAACTCACCAACCATGCTCATCTCAAACTCCTTCTGCATGAGGGCAATGAACTCACACACCAGCTGTTGTGAAGTTGATCCGAAAACTATATCATCCACGTATATCTGAGTAACCATAACACTTGACCTGGTCCTTTGGACAAATAATGTCTTGTCGGCTCCTCCTCGTTCATATCCATTTTGAGAAGATATGTAGTCAACCTCTCGTACCAAGTCCTTGTTGCTTGTTTCAATCCATATAGAGCCTTCTTCAACTGGTAAACATGATTCAGAAGAAAGGGATCTGCAAAACATTTTGGTTGTTCAACATAGACTTCTTCATTCAATAACCCATTCAGGAACGCACTCTTCACATCCATCTAATGGAGATTGAAGTTTAGATTGCGTGCTACTGCCAACAATAGTCTGATGGATTCCAACCGAGCGACTGGAGCAAATGTTTCATCAAAATCAATGCCCTCCACCTGGATGTATCCTTGAGCCACTAGACGTGCTTTGTTGCGAGTAACATTTCCCTTCTCATCAGTTTTATTCTTGAAGATCCATTTCATCCCGATGACATTTATCCCTTTAGGTCTCTCAACCAGGCTCCAGACATCATTACGTTGAAATTGGTTCAGCTCCTCTTGCATGGCTAACACCCAGAATTCATCAACAATAGCTTCCTTCACATTTTTGGGTTCATCAACAGAAAGGAAACAAGCATACCCAGCCAGATCTATATAGTTGACACGACTGGTACCTCTTGTCCGGCGGCTGTCATGCACATCACCAATGATCAACTCAGGAGGATGATCGCGTATAACTTTAGTGATTCCTTCAGCACCTTGAGCGTCTTTAGTCTCATTCTGTGGTATCTCAACTGTAGTTGCATCCTGTGTTGCAACATTTTTTTCAACATTGTCCTGGTTTGTCTTAGTGGTTGCAACATTGTTTTCAACACGATCTTCCTCATCGGTGCCGTCTTCTTGGAGCACCCTTCCTTCACTTAAGACTGCCTCTCCCTGATCAAAATCGTCAACCACTACATTGATTGATTCCATCATAACGTGTGTGCATTGATTTAGAACTCTGAAAGCACGACTTTTCGTGGAATACCCAAGGAAGATTCCTTTGTCGCTCTTAGCATCAAACTTTCGCTTGGGAGTACGGTCTTGCAGGATATAACATTTGCTTCCAAAGATGTGAAAGTAGGATACATCAGGTTTCCTACCTTCCCAGATCTCATAAGGGGTTTTCTCAGTTCTAGGCCGAAGATAAACCTTATTAATAGTGTAGCTGGCTGTGTTGACAGCTTCAGCCCACCACTTAACATTGACCCCCGGGCATTCAACATTACACGCGCCATTTCTTGAAGAGTGCAGTTTTTCCTTTCAACCACTCCATTTTGTTGAGGTGTCTTTGGAGCCGAGAATTCACTTGCAATACCTTGAGATTCACAGAATTCAGAGAAAGAATGACTCTCAAACTCCTTCCCATGATCACTCCGGATCCTGACAATTTTGCCAATGCTATCTCCTTTCTCAACTTGAAGGCGAGTGCACAGTCTCTTGAAGGCTTCAAATGTGTCTGATTTCTTCTGAAGAAAATCTATCCACATAAACCGAGAAAAATCATCAACACATACGTAAATATATTTCTTACCTCCCATGCTAGTTTTCGATGTGGGTCCGATCAGATCCATATGTAATAGCTCCAAGTTTTTCGAGGTAGTAATCATCTGGATTTGCGTGTGGCTCGTCTTCTTCTGCTTTCCCAGTTGGCACGGTCCACATACACCTTCTTTCTTCTTGGTTAGAATTGGTATACCACGAACAGCTCCTGCTTGAGATATCTTCATCAAGGTCTTGAAATTTAAGTGACCCAGTTTTTGATGCCACTGCTCTAAAACATCAGTGGTGATGTTGAAGCACTTGTTGAGTTCTTGCAGAAGGTAACAGTTGTCATTTGACCTTTTTCCAGTAAGGATACATACAGCATCTCTGTTGAAGACTAGACATTCATCTTTGGTGAACCGGACGAGAAAACCTTGATCACACAGCTGGCTTATGCTAATGAGATTTGCCTTCAAGTCTTCTACATGCATCACGTCCTTCAGCTTCAGGGACCCTATCACATTGAGATTTCCTTTTGCAACCACCTTACTCCTCTGACCATCACCAAAGGTTACATGACCTTTATACCAGCTGAATACTCAGAGAGAAGACCCTTATTGCCTGTCATGTGTTGGGAGCACCCACTGTCAAAATACCAAAGATTTTCTGAGAATGAAAATAATGAAGTGTATGCCACCATGCTTACCAACTCGGATTTCTTAACCCATTTCTTCGTTGTCCTTTTGCTGGGATGTCTAACACTTCTATCTTCACTCCAATGCTTCATACGACTGAAGCAACGCCAGCCAGTATGCCCTACTTGCCTACAGTAATCACATACAGGACACCTGGATGTTGAACCTTTTCTCTTCTTCAACTTTGCCTCATACCTGTTGTCATGTCCCAGTTTTTCATGCTCCTTAGTAGTGAGAACACGCCTTGTCTTGGGTGTATGTAAATAGCCTCATCTGTCGTATCCAACTCCTGTGCGATCTCCAGAAACCTTTCCCATGTTGAGAATATCATCAAGCTTAGACTTCCCCGAGTTCCATTTGTTGAGGGTACTCTCCGCCTTCTCAGCTCTAAATAGTGTTCTCTTGAGGCTATTCTCAAGATTCCTGAGACTGAGCTCCGTCTTCAACAGTTTAGCCCTAGTCTCATCCTTCTCACTTCTCAGTTTGGAACATTCATCCTTCAAATTCTTGTTCACTTTGTAGATCTCCATCCATTTGTTGAACGTAGTCTGGTATGCTGACCGAATGTCTTCTTCAGCAACATCTTCCTCACTGTCACCTTCAGAGTCATCCTCACTGCTAAATGTTGTACTAGATGTTTCAACATCATGTTTCACATTTCCCCGTCTGGTCCCCGATGTTGTAACAGATGTTGCAACATTGAGTTCAACATTTCTAGATGTGTCATACTCAGACTGGCCTTTCAGAGTGGCAGTAAAAGTAACATAGTTACTGGTTATGTCTTCATCTTCAGCACATCCTTCAGAATCTTCATCACTCCAAGTAGTGGCTAGAGATTTCCCGTTTTGCTTCTTAAGGGTATTGGCGCACTCAACTTGTATATGACCAAATCCTTCACACTCTCTACATTGTATTCCCTTTCCCTTGGTTTTTGACTCATACCTCTGAGTGGGACGGCTAGTAGTCTTTTCAACAGCGGGAGGACCTTAACGCGACATCCTGTTGACAGGTTTGAGATTCTGAGCCCTGTTACTGATCTTCCTCATCATCCTACTGAAGTTCTTGGTTAGTAACGCAATGTCGTCATCAAGCTCCGACTCATTCTAGAAGTTTCACTAGCTTCTGCCTTTAATGCCACCCCATTTTCCCTTCTATTCTGCTTGAGATTTATCTCATAGGTTTGAAGAGAACCCATGGGTTCATCCAATCTCATGGTGGAGATATTTCTTGCTTCTTCAATAGCCGTAATTTTTGCATAAAATTTATCAAGAAGGGATCTCAGCGTCTTCTCTACCAACTTCTTTTGAGAATATTTCTTGCCCAGTTGAAAAGCCTGGTTGGCTATGTCCCTCAGTCTACCATTAAATTAAGCAACAGTCTCATTGTCATTCATTCTAATATTTTCAAACTGCAACGCAAGCATTTGAAGTTTAGAAGCCTTAACTATACGTGTTCCTTCATGAACGTTCTGAAGAATGTCCCAAGCTTCTTTAGCATACTCACATGTGGATATCAGCTTGAACTGCTCTTCGTCAACTGCAGTGAAGATAGCATTCACCGCCTTAGAGTTTCCTAATGCCGCATGATCTTCTTCCGAAACCCAATCTCTTGCCGGTTTAAGATATTCCTTGCCTTCCTTGTCTACTCCAATCGGTGGACTCCATCCTTCAACCGTGGCAACCCATGCCTTCTCATCCAGTGACTTGATAAAAGCTCGCATCCGGGACTTCCAGTATGTGTAATTTGTTCTGGTAAGTAGCGGAGGGCGGGTAACAGAGGCGCCTTCTTAAGTATTCATGACTTGCGTACTACACATACAAGATCACACCTACTTTGACAAGAAAAAGTTACACGGATGACCAGCTTTGATACCAAATAAAATTCAGTACGCAGTAATAAACACCAAATCCAAAGAAGAAACACAATCCAATCAGAGACACACAAGACTTGGTAGCGCAGTTCGGTGCGCACACCTGTTGGGGTTTTGGCGGACACCCAGAGCTCGGATCTGTGTCTGTCCTAAATCGGACGGACCACAGAGGCACAAAAAAGCGCAGCAGAAATCGAAAACAAAATTTTCTAGACTAGCTAAACAATTTAGCTAGGCTCTGAGGGAGCCAGAACCTAGCCCGATCTATGCCAACTTGGGGTGGATCTGAAAGAGGGATCTACTCTAAAGCGACTAATTAAATCTACACTAAAATTACTTAACCACATACCCGGAATCTTGGCCCTGGAGCAGGCAAGATGTACCGCACCGTCTTCTGAAGCTCCTCGTAGCCGAGCCGCCTTGACTCGATCCGTCTGAGCCGCCTCGCACCCTCGAACCGATCCGCCCAAACCGACTTTCGCCTCCGAGCTGATCACACGCGGGAGAAAGTTTCACTTGAGTAGAACCCGCATCTTAGACGTCTGGATCCAAATCCAAACCCCATTCGTAGTCTTGCTAGGACTACTCCGGAGAATAGAGAGAGAGAGAGAGAGAGAGAGAGAGAGAGAGAGTAGTTTAGTCGCCGATCGAGCTTGCTCTAAAAGTCTGGAGCTACTCGATCAAGGACTTGGTGTGTTTTTCAACGAAGAGAGTGCACCCCTATTTATATATGGAGTCGACACTCACTCTTTCATTGCGAGCAATGTGGAACTTTTGCAAATGAGAGAAAAAATCAATTAAGCCAATTTAGCTTAATTTGTAGTTTAAGTGAACTTTTCATAAAAGCAAACTTTAACTAATTAATTCTCTTTGCTCATTAAACTTTAGACACCAAACAAGCTATCAATCCGAAGGGCTTCGAATGGTGAACGCGTAGGAACCGACGGCGATGAATTTCGATTTCGTTTGACCCCTCAAACAATTGCCCAAAGTTGGGCAAATAATCGATTTTCGTAGCCGTCATTTGGGGTTTCAAAAAACCCTAAATGACTTAAATTACGGGCGTGCCCGCTAAGCTTAGCGGGCGCGCCCACCCAAGGAGAGCAAGGGCAGGCCGCACGCCCACTGCTGCAGTGGGCTGCGCCCGTTTGCCCTTGTCTATGGGCTTGTTAGCCCAGTGGGTCTAACCCACTTCGCCTTGGACTGTTTTCGCGTTTCCGGGCTCGTTTGAGCTCCGATTTGGACGCGGTTTGAACCTGTGTTTAGACCGAGACGATCCCGTCATCCAGGTAACCCTTTCCAATATATTTGTTCCTACTAAATTTGTCGTAACCAATTTACGACACGTTTAATCATAGTTTGCATCAAATGCAACATTTGTCCCTATTGCTATTGCGACTAATTTTCACAACAAGCTTTGTGAATATCAACTATTCGATATCATCAAATGAATCTCTCTTAATAAATCTGCCTATTACTAAGACACGAACGTTACTCGGTGTGAGACCCTACAGCCTGACCTTACTACAGGTTGGGGCTTCGAACCCCTAGACGACGATCACCACGAACAGTAGTTGTCGTCCTTGTTTCAGAATCATCATAACGTGATCGACCATTTGACAAAAGCATCATTGGGTTTACATTGGCTGTGTCAGTGATGAATGCCGTTAGCTATAGTCCCTTCGTCAAGACTGTGTTCCTGTTGGCCTAGGGTATGGTTTACTGTCAACCCTATTAGACAATATTGGTCAGTATACGGCGGTCTTTGTTGTATTCACGTTGTACTTCTTACAACGTACCTCGGTCGAGGATTAACATAAAGACCGTACTGAGCCTGTAACACTAACTTCCCTTTAACGGAAGTGACGAATCCCATCTTAGTCATCTACTCACCTCGAGAGCTTCAGGTGCAATCCAACCAAAGATCTTTCAGCAGGCCTAGCCTCAAAGCTAGATCATGGGTCTAGGTTGCACAGTTCACTCACAGGTTCGTTCAAATGACTTCAGGTCATAAGGACCAGCTAACCTATCATCCCCCTAGAGTTATTAAAGACAGTTTAGTTAAAGTTAACCATTTAATAACTCTAATTTGGTCGTTCAGTGAACTCATTCTCCAATGAGCACATGTGTCTCGTCTCCGACTTCACCAAGTCGAATGACTATGAGATCATCATTACCCTAAGGTAAGACTAAGCCACAGTGATCTATCCAATGTGTCGATATCCAGTTCTCGACACATCTATGACCACGAACCGTTTAAGACTTACGTTTCTATTCGGTCGCTTACTAACTCATAATCGAGATCTTATCTAGATACGTAAGGACCTAACTATAAGTCTATGGATATTATCTAAGTATATTAATACGAACGATTTCATACTTAGAATAATACATACCATATACAGTATGAACAAGACGAATACTTAGGATAAATTGTCTTATAGGCATATATCCTCCTACATCTCCCACTTGCACTTAGGCTATTTATCTCGGTATCTCATACCGTTATAGCATATCAGTCACTTTGACATTTATATGACAAACCTAAGAGTGGTTTTACTAACGAGTATCTACAACGAATTTTAATTGATTAAATATATATACATCTCTTGATCACACAGGGTTGATCCTTTGGAAAATTGATCTAGATCAATTTTTCCTATCTTTGTATAGCTAACAATTAGCTAATACAACCTAGATGTAGGGTCTAACATTATAATCTATAAATCAGTCTCAGCTCATTCCACTTTTCTTGTGTCAATATGTCAAGTACATACATGACACCCTAAGTCTCTATATATACGATTAAATCAAAACAATTTTGATTCAATGTTTTATATAGATGATTTATAAGTTGGAAATCATATTTACTTAGTCCGAAAAACTGGAACTAAGTATACGAGTTGGCTCCCACTGACTTTAAGAATTCCCTGGTTAAGAGCTTCAATATCATATCTAAATCATATTTAGCTTTATATATAAAGATATAACCATTTGGTAAGTGCTTTAGGTGGAATGTACTAGTGTCAGGTTCGGTTTGACGAATGAGTCAAATCAAGATCGGTTTAAGGAATCTTGGCATTTGACTCACTCAATCAAACGTCCTACACTGTACTGTTTCATTAATACTGTTTCATTAACCACATTTAATATTAACTCTTTAATAACTAAATGCAGTTTATTAAGAATTGATCTTAATATGCGTATAATTGTGATCGCACACAATTAATACGCCCCTGGAACATATACTTAACTACCGATTGACTATAACATTAAGTCAGCTCCAAAAACAACATTTTCCGAAGCTTTGTATCATCATTCGAGAATTTTCGCAATCAACTCAGAAAGCCATAATCACAGAAAATTTAAGCCAATCAAATTTCAACTCAACAGAAAATGCAATTTCCGAGACATTCATTAAAACAACGGATTCATTAAGGTGAACCGTAATTTTTTTATCTAATAAACTTTAAGCGTAGAACACTCAATCATTGTTTTCAACCTTCAAGAAATGATACATTTTATTTAAATAAAATTTAGGATCATCTCCTTCTCGATCATGTCTCTCGAAGTCGTTGAACAGCCCCAGCAGCAACGATTGCTCAGATTGCCGACCGTCCTCCGCACTTCTCCCAATCTTCGCTTCATTTCAGCCACCTGTATACATTACACAGATGTCTTTAGTATCTCATTCTATATGATTGGAAATAATTACGTTTTATTGAATTTAATTTGTACCTGAGGTAGAGGCATCAGTATGCCCCTTCTTCTTCTCTGCAAGATAGATCTTACAGGTCCTCTTCCAGTGGCCAATCTTATGGCAATGGAAGCACTCAGATTTTGACGGGGCCCCTTTAGTCTTTTTCTTCCCTTTCTTCGCCTTTGCAGGTTGCGGGACCTGCCTCTTCTTACCCTTGCCTTTCGGCTGGTCGGAAGAAGCAGAGCCAACAACCAATGCAGTCGGCTTCTTCTCAATCTCCTCAAATTGCCTAAGCATATTGAGGAGACCATGAAGATCCGTTTCAAGACTGTTCAATATAAAACCAATGATGAAAGGCTTAAACTCAGGAATTAAAGACTTCAGGATAATGTCCACGGACATCTCATTGTCCCGGACAAATCCTAACTGGGCGACGTCCTCTACGTACCCGATCATCTTGATAACATGATCCTGTACGGGCTTTGTCTCCATCTTTGTGCCCCAGAGGTTGCTGGTGGCTTCGAACTTGGCAGCTCGAGATCGCTTGCCGTATAACTCTTGTGCATTTAGAAGCATACTTTGAACATCCATATGTTCATGCTTCTTCTACAACTCGTTACTCATCGAAGCCAGAGTAAGGCACCTGGCCTTCTCTGCATCCCTCTGGTATAACGTACAGGCTTCCTTGTCCTCGAAGGTCGAATCGTCATCGGGCTTCTCCGGAGCGTCCTCGAACAGTACGTATCCAATCCCGGCTAGGGAAAGGACCAACTTAATGTTCATAAGCCAGTCTTTGTAGTTCGTTCCATCGAGCACGTTCTTCTCAACCATATATCTAAGACCCGAATCCATTCTGCATTTTTATAGATACTTTGGTCAGTATATGTTCGTTGTATAGTTTTAATGGTTTTAATAAAACTATTTTTTCCCACTACATTTATTAAAGCCATAATAATAAACAATTTATTATAAAATAACATTTGTGAGAGAGGGATCCGATTACCCTGAGTCTGACAACCTTGAGTGTGTCTCAACAAGTTGTCTGACTCTGGAGTCGATAGACGAACTCGTCGTCAATCATATCTATTATGATTCCCTATCGATTTTACCCCTAGTCATTTGTGATCATGAGTGTGCTCAACCGGATCACAATGGCTAGCCTAGTCGGACCCTTGTTTTCGTGTCTAGCCTGACTTGCCCCGCCGCTCGGTGTATGCACGACACGTTGGTTTGGGTCAGGACTTAGACTACATTCTTGGTTAGACTTACGCCGATGCTCGGTGGATGAGACAACGATTTTAGTCAGGTCAAGATGTAAATCAAGAAATCGGTTTCTATAAGATTGACATGTCACGGCTTGAGTGTAGCTCAACAACCGTAACAGGTTTCTTACAGTTGCCAACTCCTAAAACAAGGAGGGCTACAGATTTATCTCGAACAAGATTTTTCTCGTATTTGACGTAGGTATAGTCGATGGACTTACACAGTCATGAATCGACTCCTTGCGGTTCAGCGGACGCGACCAGGGAATTGACTAAGGCAGGACCACTTAGTACCTAGTCTAGCTAGGTTGGTCCAGCAAACTTAGCCAAGCACATTAACCGACATCATGATCCATTGAAGGAGTTTTCATCAATTTTATGTTTTTCCAAACAACTAAATGGCTTTTAATTAAAAGAACTAGTTAATCCTTATCAACTAGTGGATCCTAAAATTCGAAATTTTATGGATTGGTTGAACAATTTTTATTAAGTCCTTATCAACTACAAGGTTCAATCGTTCAACGTGCTACCCCAATCTAATTAGGATTTTAATAAAACATTTACAACATTTTTCAAAAATAGTCTTTTTTTGAAAATCATCAATTAAACGATTTATTGAAATGATTTACAATCAAAGGGACTACCCTAATCTGGTACTAGGTTTTGATGTTGTTTTGTTTTATCAAACATAGCATGTCACTAGCTTATTAAAATTTCATCTCATAAAATTTTAAACATTTAATGGCTAACCTAATAAGGTTCATGAATACATTATTCAACATGTCCATTAAAAGAAAATGAAACAAATAATTTATCCGCATAAATGAAAGTTTCATTTAGTGACATATAATGAGTATTTGCAAGTTTAAAATTATCTACATAATAAATAACATGCAAATCTAAAATTTAACAATTAAATTTAAAGATCAAAATTTAAAGCTTCAAAACATTTTATCATATAAAACTAGGTTTCATAAAATTATCAAATAATTTTAAAACGTAGGCTTTAAAATTTTAATCAATCATTTCTAAAATTAAAATATCGCATAAATAATTTAGAAACTTATATGTAATTTAAAAGAAACTAATTTATCTTTTCATCTCAAGAAAATAAACTATTTCTATAATTTACATATCCACTAAAGCAATTTTAAAACACTTTTAAAATCATTAGAAATTGATTTAAAAGCTTTCAAATAAAGTTTAAAAAATTTATAACCTTAATGTAATTTAAGAAAAATTTAAATTTCAAAAATAAAATATATCCTTAAGGTTACATAAACTTTAAAACTTTCAAATGCTCAGAAAAATTATTATAAAGCATTTAAACATTGGAGACCAATTTAAAATTTATCGCATAAAATTAAATCGTCCCAAAAAAAATTTGTGTTGCAAAAACAATTTTTTTAAAAACAAAAAATAATTTTAAACTAACATAAAGCTAAAATAGTTCGTATATTTAAAATTAAGCAATTTAAAGATTTAAAAACGTCGCTATAATAGATCTATAGCATAACCGTGGCTCTGATACAACTGTTGGGGGTTTGGCAGACCACGAGAGCTCGGATCTGTGTCCGTCCTAAGTCAGACTGACCATAAAGGCATAAAAAAGCGCAGCGGAAATCGAAAACAAAATTTTCTAGACTAGCTAAACAATTTAGCTAGGCTCTGAGGGAGCCAGAACCTAGCCCGATCTATGCCAACTTGGGGTGGATCTGAAAGAGGGATCTACTCTAAAGCGACTAATTAAATCTACACTAAAATTACTTAACCACATACCCGGAATCTTGGCCCTGGAGCAGGCAAGATGTACCGCACCGTCTTCTGAAGCTCCTCGTAGCCGAGCCGCCTTGACTCGATCCGTCTGAGCCGCCTCGCACCCTCGAACCGATCCGCCGGAACTGACTTTCGCCTCCGAGCCGATCACACGCGGTAGAAAGTTTCAATTGAGTAGAACCCATGTCTTAGACGTCTGGATCCAAATCAAAACACCTTCGTAGTCTTGCTAGGACTACTCCGGAGAATAGGAAGAGAGAGAGAGAGAGAGAGAATAGTTTAGTCGCTGATCGAGCTTGCTCTAAAAGTCTGGAGCTACTCGATCGAGGACTTCGTATGTTTTTCAACGAAGAGAGTGCGCCCCTATTTATATAGGGAGTCGGCAATCACTCTTTCGTTGCGAGCAATGTGGGACTTTTGCAAATGAGAGAAAAAATCAATTAAGCCAATTTAGCTTAATTTGTAGTTTAAGTGAGCTTTTCATAAAAGTAAACTTTAACTAATTAATTCTCTTTGCTCATTAAACTTTAGACACCAAACAAGCTATCAATCCGAAGGGCTTCGAATGGTGAACGTGTAGGAACCAACGGCGACGAATTTCGACTTCGTTTGACCCCTCAAACAATTGCCCAAAGTTGGGCAAATAATCGATTTTCGTAGCCGTCATTTGGGGTTTCAAAAAACCCTAAATGACTTAAGTTGCGGGCGCGCCCGCTAAGCTTTGCGGGCGCGCCCACCCAAGGAGAGCAAGGGCGGACCGCACGCCCGCTGCTGCAGCGGGCTGCGCCCGTTTGCCCTTGTCTATGGTCTTGTTAGCCCAGTGGGTCTAACCCACTTCGCCTTGGACTGTTTTCGCGTTTCCGGGCTCGTTTGAGCTCCGATTTGGACGCGGTTTGAACCTGTGTCTAGACCGGGACGATCCCGTCATCCAGGTAACCCTTTCCAATATATTTGTTCCTACTAAATTTGTCGTAACCAATTTACGACACGTTTAATCATAGTTTGCATCAAATGCAACATTTGTCCTTATTGCTATTGCGATTAATTTTCACAACAAGCTTTGTGAATATCAACTATTCGATATCATCAAATGAATCTCTCTTATAAATCTTCCTATTACTAAGACACGAACGCTACTCGGTGTGAGACCTTACAGCCTGACCTTACTACAGGTTGGGGCTTGGAACCCCTCGACGACGATCGCCACGAGCAGTAGCTGTCATCCATGTTTCATAATCATCATAACATGATCGACCCTTTGACAAAAGCATCATTGGGTTTACATTGGCAGTGTCAGTGATGAATGCCGTTAGCTATAGTCCCTTCGTCAAGACTGTGTTCATGTTGACCTAGGGTATGGTTTACTGTCAACCCTATTAGACAATATTGGTCAGTATACGGCGGTCTTTGTTGTATTCACGTTGTACTTCTTACAACGTACCCCGGCCGAGGATTAACATAAAGACCGTACTGAGCCTGTGACACTAACTTCCCTTTAACGGAAGTGACGAATCCCATCTTAGTCATCTACTCACCTCGAGAGCTTCAGGTGCAATCAAACCTAAGATCTTTCAGCAGGCCTAGCCACGAAGTTAGATCATGGGTCTAGGTTGCACGGTTCACTCACAGGTTTGTTCAAATGACTTCAGGTCATAAGGACCAGCTAACCTATCATCCCCCTAGAGTTATTAAAGACAGTTTAGTTAAAGTTAACCATTTAATAACTCTAATTTGGTCGTTCAGTGAACTCATTCTCCAATGAGCACCTGTGTCTCGTCTCCGACTTCACCAAGTTGAATGACTATGAGATCATCATTACCCTAAGGTAAGACTAAGACAAAATGATCTATCCGATGTGTCGATATCCAGTTCTCGACACATCTATGACCACGAACCGTTTAAGACTTACGTTTATATTCGGTCGCTTACTAACTCATAATCGAGATCTTATCTAGATACGTAAGGACCTAACTATAAGTCTATGGATATTATCTAAGTATATTAATACGAACGATTTCTTACTTAGAATAATACATATCATATACAGTATGAACAAGACGTATACTTAGGATAAATTGCCTTATGGGCATATATCCTCCTACAACACCTACATCTACGGGGCCACGTCCAGAAAATCAGAATACTCCACTATAATAATCAATGAGTACAAACTCTAAAACAGCGTTTCTACTAGGAGGAACAAGCTCCCCCTTAATACAAACCATGAGTGGTGATTACTATCAACCCCGTGGAGTATTCTCGGCAAGCTTCCCTTGCCTGCAAGCTCCCCTTGCATAACTGATTCGGGTTCAATATTACATATTTAACCCCCCATTTAGCCCTATTTTGTGCTCATGTGATGCTACATTGTTCTCTAATTCATACGTATATTCTACATATTTATTTATTAGAGAAAACACACTATTTGAGCACAAAACAGCATTTAATGATGCAATTCTGCACATTTTATATTTTTCTTAGCATCGTCTCGATCTCACGATTCCAACGAATATTTATTTGTATTTTTCTGATATCTGTGCTAATTTCTATGTATTTTTGAATGCAGAATACTATTTTAAATGGAGAAATACGCAAGGAAATACGTATATACGGTCGGGGCGCGAATATTGGCGCACACGTGGCCATTTTTCGACCGTTGGATTCAGATCCAACGGCCCACGCACGCGAAAAAAATCACAGCGAAAAAGATGATGACGTGGTCATTTGTCGACCACACGATTGCGATCCAAGGGATCATTTTCACTCCGCACCAACGGCGTACGCGGCAGCATTGAGGACACGTGGCGCGGATCCAGCGATTCCCGCTCGATCCAACGCTGCAGCTGAAGCGGGCGACGCGGCAAAATCGAGAGCGTGCAATTTCAATCCAACGGCGCTCGCTCACCCCGCTCGAACGAAGCAACAGCGGAAATCTCTGGGCGACGTGGCATCATCCGGTCCGTTGCGCGAAGATCCAACGGTTCGCATCGCAGCGAACGAGAGCGGAGCGGGCGAAAGTTAAAGGGCTGCGTGGCTTAATCCGAGCCGCGAATATTAGATCGAACAGCCATCGTTATTCCGGGCGGAATTCGAATACGAATTCGGATGCGGGCCGTTGCACGAGAATTAGCGCACACGTGGCGCTACGACGTTTAATCCCGCCTTGATCCGACGGCCACGGATTGCGCCGCTTTAGATCTACGGTTCAGATCGATTCGGGTGCGTTTGGATGCGGGTTTAGACCCGTTAGCACAACCCAAACCCGCAATCTCTTTATAAAAGGTATTTTAGGGTTTTTTGAGGGTATTCAAGCAGATTGGGGCGTATTTTGGGCGTATTGGAGGCTCTAGAAGCCGTATTTCCCCTCTGAAAAATTTTGTAAAATTCCAGAGGCTATTTTCTTATTTCCAGAGAGTTTTGATGTCTTTTCAAGGATATTTGGTGATGAATTCTTAACTTAAACTCCTTATTTAGTGCTTTTTCTACCGTATTTTGCTATAATCTTGATGTATTTGGCTATGGAACTTGTTTATTCTGATATTATGTGTAGCTAAAACTTAATTGTGCTTGGTATGGCGTAGTTAGGGGGTGTAATTTGTGTTAGTTTGGTTGAAATTCCTTGTGCTTAATCGTTTAACGTCGCTAAAATTGTAATCGTTGTTCGTAAACCGACTTTTTAGATTCCAAAAGAATTAATTAAGTTGATGATCGCCCCAAAAGGGTGAGTTTTGATCCCCCCAAAAGGGAGTTTCATACCGTAGTTTTGATCTCTCCAAAAGAGAGTTTCATATCGTAATATAGTTTTAGCGACGATCTTTTTGAATATTATGTTTGAACCCCCAAAAGGGCATCTTCCGATGAATTGCTCCCAAAAGGAGAAATCATTGAGTTATACTGGATATTTTTCCCGGTGAATTGCTCTCAAAAAGAGAATTCATTGTGATGTATTCATCAACCAAATTAATACGAATCGTTGATCCTAACGAACCCATACCATGTGCAAACTTTTTATAGGTATTTTCAGACACGATTTTCTATGTTTATATTGTTCACGTGTTCACATCACCATCACCGTCACCATTGTTGAAGTGGTTAGTTTCTTTTCGTAGGATTTCTATTTGTTTTGAATTGTGGTTGCAACAGATTTCTTCCCGTGGATTCGACATCTGGACTCCCAGATTTTACTACTTGTACGGACTCTTGCGCTTGAGAGAGAGCACCTTTCCGGTCCCACCAATAACCGACTAAATCAACTCCCTTGATCCTACGTGCATAGCCGTCGGCCTCCCTTCCGGAGTTTTTCAAAACTTTTTCCCAAAAGTCGTAACCTAGCCGTCGCCGCTGCAAACCCTTATAAACCACGCTCCCCTTAATCCGCGGGTCAATCAGGAAGATCTTCAATCATCGCAGCTCCAACTTGGCAACCCACAATATCTGCAACCACCAAAGGCAGGTGGTTCCGCAAATCTTCAAGAGTCCGTTGCAGAAGAGATTGTGTGCTTAAATATCTCCAACCGTTTTCAACAGAATAACCGAGAGATAATGGCTTCCAAATAAATCTTTAACAATATTCAATCATCATAAATACCCAATAATGTTAAAGATAAGAAGCTGGGATCACGAGTTACCAGTTACAGGATCCTGTACTCAGCGTATAACCATTACGGCTAACAGACACAGCGGGTTGAACGTTATGATACAACATAATGTTCAACAACTCTTCTAACATGACCAAGATACGCCACCTCTCTTCTTCAAGAAAATTAAGAATAGATAACAAAATAACATGGTGCCACTATTGATAATACAGTCACGTACGAGACCTAACAATAAGTACTCACAAATACACGCATTTATAAATAAAGAATCATATTCCACTCCATAACTTTTAAAAACCCCTAAACATCCCCACCCCCCCCCCCCCCAAAAAAACAAAAAAACCCAGCTCGTAGCTGCAGCTGTAGTGCCTTGCAGCTGATTTCCAAAAAATTCCTAACATGATGTCCAAAAAATTCCTCATTTTTGGTATGTCATGTCCTACTGGATGTGACAGAAAAATTTTAACAAGCATTTTCATCATGTAACACAAACTTTTGAAGGTAGCATTACAAATTTCTATAAACAAACTTATGCAAACAATTTAAACTTCTACTTCTGTGTGGTATGGCATGTCCAAATAACACAAACAATTATGGGATGGCATGTCCGAAAAATTCTACATCTGCACTAACATACCTTCTATAAACAACTCAAACAATTCACTGCCATACTGGAAACATTTGAAGGTAGCCTTACAAATCATCAAGAGATATGGAATCAAGCTCAAACAGAACCCACTCCCCAGTAGCAAGCTGCTTGCAGCTGTAAGCAGATAGGAGTGGGTGTGTTGGGGGGGTGCAGCAGCATGGGGAGTGGGACAAATGATTGTGGGAATGCGGAAACTGGCGACGTTATATAAGCGGGTGAGGATGAGGAGGAGATGTGTAGCAAAATGGTATGTGATAAAAGTAAAATATGATTTTTGAATTAATTTGTGCACGCGCGCACAAAGTAGATTTGTGTAAGCATCTATTAGGTCTGCGTGCATAGTAACTCCCAAATAGATGTGGTGTAGTGCATATAATACATATATGATACATACGATACTATACATATATGCTACATTGGTGGTTATGGAACACGTGTTGTTAAAAATAACGCTATATGCATATCATATATATCATATATGATATATATGTATCATATGTATATACGATACATATATGATGCATATGATACATATATGATAGATATGATATATGATATATTTGAGGGACCATTTGGGTTGAATGCCAAAATTTGAGTCAATTAGGTATATCATGAGATGGACAACACATGTTTGATTGTAGATGTATTATGATTTCAAGCTTACGACTCCATATATACGTATCATTTATCATGTATATCATATATGATATATATGTATCATTTGTATATATCGTATATGATACATGGGTAAAGTGTTCCTAGGGTGACTCCTTAGATGAAATCTATGGAGTCACCCCCATTTCCCCCAGATATCCCACATTTTTTTCGAATTTTTTTCTTGGGATTGTTATTCACCTCATGGATGATTAACATCAACTTACCAAAAATCAAGTCATTACAATACTTTTAGAGCCCACATTTACCCCTTGCAACTTCATGCGGTTTTCAGCATGTTTTCAGACTGTTGAAGTTGCAAGGGGTAGATAGGGGCTCTAAAAGTATTAGAATGACTTGATTTTTGGTATGTTGATCATCCATGAGATGAACAACAACCACATGAAAAATAAAATCCAAAAAATGCGGGATATAGGAAAAAATGGGGGCGACTCCTTAGATTTCATCTAAGGAGTCACCTAGGAACACTTTACCCATGATACATATATCATATATAAGTATCCTATAACATATTTTAAGTTTCACATATCCATTTTCCACCCATACACTAACCATAATCCTAATTAAATATCATTAAAGTCACATAATTTAGTAATTAATAGAAATTCTTACCAGATCAGTATGGAGCCGTTGGTATTTGTACTGCATCTTTAGAGGCATGCAAGCGAGCAATAAATTGTACTTTTGGTCATACTGCTCCATCCTCTCCAAAATCTTGGTCAATGTAGTGGTGACCTCCTGCATGCCTGCTAGTAGATCGGTGGGCTCTGGACGTCAGGTATGCTCAGGAGCTGCTGAGGACGAACTGGTCAAAGGTCCATAGTCTCTGGACTCTGAACCTCTAAGCCGATACCGGTTCTTCCTCTTCCCTATAAGTACCCCTTCAATGAGGGTGTCCTCCTCCTCCCTGGTGAGCGGGCCAGAGCAACTGGAGCATGCCTTAGAGTGTGCCTTAATGTCTTCTATAGCCTGATAAAGAAGTGCCTGAAACAAATACAACTAATATTAAAATTATCCTTAATATGAAAAATATAATTAAACATAAGTTATTACTTACGAGCAGCTTATTATTCTTCTCCAGCTTATTCACATCAGTATACTTAGGGTGGGGCATGCGTAAGTGTGCACTCCACCAACGGCTCCAAATCGGGTTTGCCCTAAAAACAAATAGATAAATAATTAGACAGATATTAGACACATATTCCATTATAACATAATATATGCTCAAATTTAAAATTGAATAGATAACTTGTCGTGCTAAATCGTGGGCAGGTTGGGTGTAGCTCTTGGAGCCGGCATGATGCTCATACTCACGTGGCTTTTCAAGGTTCGCGTTGGCGATATCCACAATCCTCCGAGCATGTTAGGCAAATGTATATATATAATATATTAAAAGGGACCAAAATAGAACCATACCTTCCCCTCACCCGACTCCCAATAGGTACAGGATCCAAAGACATCTATAGCTAATAATAGGCATTTGGAACTGGGTGATTATCGCTCTATGATGATATCTATAGTTATTTCATTAGCTAGGCTCAGGGGTGCGACAGTAATTTTCCCTTTAGGCTGGCTTGTTTGTAGGACTCATGGAGCTGCTCAAGGAGTGGAGCTCGTTCGCCAGATTTGTAGTCTTTTACATCAGATATTTGGGCTCGAGCCCATATCATTTTCTTATCATCTTAGGCCTAATCCTCAGTTCACGTCCTTGGGCCTGACCCATACATGTAACAATCCCAACTTTGAAAACCCTCAACACATGCAGCGACCCTCTCTAAGCATATATACATTTTAGGATACATTAAAATTACAAATATACCTTTATGCTTTTGATTCAGATGGTACTCATATGGTTGTATGCAAGTCGCCAGCTAATGCTTTCTTTTTTGTGGGATTCGGCGAGATTTAATGCAGATTATACATGTAGTTGGTTTCCCCTGCATGTAGTTGCCAACCTTTTCATTTATCATGAAGAGGGTGTTGATAAAAAACCGTTGTCGACCCCGCGGAACAATAAGTCCTAACAAATAGCTAGGGAGCTAAAGCTTGAAAAATTGGGTCACACAACAACCAAACAACCAATCCGCCTTCGGATCTTGCGTAAGCAAATTAGTAAACGAAATACGACAAACTCAATTTGCAGAAAATAAATTAGGCGGAGGATTTTGCCCTGGTTCGGTTGCGAACAACCTACTCCAGCATTCCGAAACGATCCACTACTAATCAAGGCGAGCACACGAGCTTACACCAACACCTTATTCTTCACACTCTTGTGAGTAACAACTTGGCAATTCCAAGCCCCCACAAATCTTACAAAGGAAGAAGAAAAGAAATAGAAACATTAGAAGATTAATTACTCTCTTCTAAACTCTCACATGCTCTCACCTTTCTCTCTTCTCTGGACAAGCAAAATGGCAGCTCTCATAAGGGACGGCAGCTCTCTTTTGCTCTCTGGAAAAGAAGCTCTCTGAAAAAATGGTTGTCATGCTCTCTGAAAAACCTGCAGACACAACCACATCAGCTCTTGGCCCAAAAACCAACGGCAGCCCTATCCTTTACTCACTGTCGGCAGGCCAAACAAGAAAGCCCCAACAATGCCATTAATTCCAACAACCATCTTAAATTTTAGGGCCCCTTCACTGTGACTGGAGACTTTGCAGCACTTGAAAACAACACTCCACATTGCTACAAAATCTCCAACACTCCATCCAAGATCTACCTTGATCACAACTCTTTGGTCACTCCACGGACCTCGTCGTCGTCTCGGAATCTGTGCGCTGTGACGCCACACTCAAGCCATACATATCAAGCTCAAGTCAGTCTTGAGCTTGATCGCGGGAACAGTCTTGGTGAACATGTCTGCGGGTTTCTTCTCAGTTGGGACCTTCTGAAGATCTATCTGCTTGCTCTCCTCCTCTAGGAAGAAGTCACAGACCTCAATGTGCTTCGTCCTTGAACTGTACGCCTGATGTTTCGCAAGATAAATAGAACTTTAGCTATCGCTGAAAACCAACGACAATCTCTGCGACAACTCCAAATCCTCTAGCAAACATCTCAAATACTTGGCCTCCTTCACCGCTTCCGCTGCGGCAATCAACTCGGCATCCATGGTTGACAACGCAACCACCGACTATAGGACAGATCGCCATGATACTGCTGCGGTGCCCAACGTAAACACGTAACATGTGGTCGATCTCCGTCTGTCCCTGTCGCCAGCATAATCAGAATCACAGTACTCTGTCAGTATCACACTGTCACCTCTGCCAAAGTGCAAACCGACACCAACTGTGCCTCGCAGATATCGCAATATCCACTTGACGGCCTGCCAATGCTGCTTGCCGGGGTTCGCCATATATCTGCTCACTACTCCCACGGCATGTGCAATATCTGGACGCGTGCAAACCATCGCTTACATCAAACTCCCAACTTCACTAGCATATGGCACCTGAGACATAGCCTTCTTCTCATCCTCGGTGCTCGGTGACTGCAACGCCGAAAGCTGAAAGTGAGCTCCAAGAGGTGTCCCCACGGGCTTCGTGCTCTCCATTCCATAACGGACGAGCACCTTCTCAATATACCCCTTCTGTGACAACCTCAACTCACCCTTCCTCCTATCTCGGGATATCTCCATCCCTAGGATTTTCTTCGTCGGGCCCAAATCCTTCATATTGAACTCCTTGCACAACTTCACCTTTAGCTTCTTGACCTTCGACATGTTTGAGAAAGAAATCAACATGTCGTCAACATAAAGTAAGAGGTAGACGTGCGAACCATCATCCAATGTGTGCACATATACACACTGATCCTTCACGCTCCGCTTAAAACCTACACCCATCATGAAGCTATCAAATCGCTTGTACCACTGTCTGGGTGACTGTTTCAACCCGTACAAGTATTTCCTCAACCTGCAGACTATCCTCTCCTTGCCTTCCACTACGAACCCCTCTGGTTGGTGCATGTAAATCTCCTCATCCAAATCACCGTGCAGAAAAGCGGTCTTGACATCGAGTTGCTCCAACTCCATGTCCATGGATGCTACTAGTGCTAACAAAACACGAATGAAAGTGTGTCTCACCACTGGAGAAAATATCTCATTATAGTCCTCTCTCTTCCTCTGTGCAAAACCGTTAGCCACTAGCCTTGCTTTGTACCGTACATCACCACCATCTTCGGTCGAGCTTTCCTTTACCATATAGATCCACCTACATCCAATGGCACGATTCTCATGTAGTAGAGGCACTAACTCCCATGTGTCATTGTGGTGGAGAGACTCCAGCTCTTCCTCCATAGCTCATTGCCAATTCGCTGCATCACTCGAGCTAATGGCTCCACCATAGGTCATAGGCTCCTCGTGCTCAATGTTCAAGGCATACAATGCCATGTCGTCAAAGGAGAACGCCGTGTAATCCCAAGCTCCTGTTGGATCCTGTGGATGGCAAACAACACTAGAAGGGGGTTGAATAGTGTTGTACAAATAGTAAACTTTTTCAATCGTTAAACCTTCTAATGTTGCCTAAGAAACCAAGTAGAGTGATCTACACTTGGTCCTTAATCAACACGATTATATGCTTGTAAAATTGAGAGTTAATAACATCAGAAATGAAAGCGTACAAGCAATAATAATAAGTCAGAGATAAATGATCACAACGCAAACACACGACGATTTTACCCTGGTTTGGATACGCAAGTCCCACTTTCCCACTGTATCCTACTCCAGCAACCAATCCACTAGCTTTCCATGAGAGCAACCTTGCCTCAACACACGAAGAGGACTTTGTCCAAGCACCTAGCTTCCCTCGCTAGGAATTTCACCACCTAGTTACAACACGACTAGGATTTCCACTATTCCCTTATAACACGGGAATTTACAATTCAAAGTCTTCTTCAAAGACTTGCAACAAATATGAAATTAATTACAAAATTTCCTAAAGCCAAAAGAATATATTTGTGTATATGTGGCTTAAAGAAAATCGGAAAACTCTTTATCAAATTAAATGATATAGATAAGCACAAATTTGATCAAACGAGTTATCTTAAAAATTGATCTTCTAAAAATATGCACTTGGGCTTTTAGAGATCAAAGATCAAGTCTTTTTAATCATTAAAAGAATATAAACACAAATATTAAAAAGAAGGACTTGTATTTTGAATCTCAATATAAAAAGCTTTTAGCTTTGGAGATCAAAAACAAGTAATTCAAAAAGTTGTCTTGAAAATGATCTTCTAAAATATGCACTTGGGCTTAGAGATCAATGATCAAGATTTTGATCTTTGAGAGAAATATAAAAGTTAAGAACACAAAGATGAAAAGGAAAAACTTGATGTTTGAATCTCAAGAAGAAAAGCTATGCGCTTTGGAGATCAAACCAAGTTATAAAGGCTAGAAATAATCAGAGAAAATAATTATGAAATTAAGCACAAAAGAATTAAAAACTTAGCCTTTAGAAAAACTGAAGAACTTTGAGAGCTTGAGAACTTTGAGAACTTTTGAGAGAATTATAGGTTTGCTCAAGAATGAATTGTTAGGAAAAATGTTCTCATATGGTTCTCTATTTATAGAGTTTAAGAGATGATTTGAATTTCCAAAAGATTTGACTTTAGCCCTATAAATCAAGCAACGATTAAATGAAGGAGCAAATCTGGGAAGTCAAATCGCACAGCTGATAGTTGACTCCCAGAGGAGGTAGTCGACTCCCAGAGAGTTTTAAGTGAAAACTCGGCTACAGCAGGTAGTCGACTCCCTCCTTTGGTAGTCGATTCCCAGAGCAGTTTTTCAGAGAAACTCTGCTGAAAGATGAGTAATCAACTCCTGGGTGTTTGGAGATTGACTACGAGAATTGAATCAATAGCTGCGCTCTCAAAAATATTTAAAACAAGTTTAAAACATTTTTTCGAAAATCATTTTATGTGTGTGTATAGAATATTCATTTGGCTTTTACATTCTAAATACACAACTTACTAATACACACATCTTTAGCTCTTGTTCTTCGATCTTTGACTTGAGCCATCTTATCTTGATCTTAAGTCTGCTTATGCTTCGTATTGTTGAGCCATCATATGCTTCGTATTGTTGGCTTGTAAGTAGACTTCTGATCATGGCTTCTAAGTCCTTCATTTAGCTTTTCAATGCATTTGAACTTCATGGCCATAAAATAATTGATCAATGCCTATACACACTTGAATTAAACATATTATTGCATATATCACTTTGTGCACAACATCAAAATTCACTGGGGCGTGTCTCAATATCCTAACATTCTCCCCCTTTTTGATGATGACAACAAATGATATAAAATATTGAAAATATAATATGACAACAAAAATAACTTACGCTCCCCTTGCAGAAATGCATTAGCGCAGCTATGGAGAGGTTACTCCCCATGCATTAAGGCTAGTTAGCAATAAGAAGAGATGTGTACATATTCATATTATATTTCTTTTTCAAGTGTGGAACAATATTCTTTTACAATGAAACATGATTTTATATGCATTGTACTTTTCTCCCCCTTTGTCTCATCAAAAAATGTGACATGAATATAATCCAAGTGTTAAAAATATTCGTGACACCAAGTGTGAGAAAAAAATTTACATGGAGAGAATAATCTGCATACTATGTGAAAGAGATATTTAATAAATAGCATGTCTTAAACATTCATAGCATGCAATATTCAATTATTCAAAAAATGTCTCAATATCTCTTCATGCATATATTTCAATTTAGCATGGATTGAAGCATGAATTAAATGAAATCATACTTACTCATCATATAATAATGCATTAATCTCATGGAGGTGTTATTCTCTTGGCATTAAATGAGCAACATTTAAGCGTTGAATATATATTCAAAAACAGCAATTGTAGTCAATAAACATATTCAATTCAAACATACAATTTTAAACAGAAACATATTTATGATCTTAACATATGAATAAATCAAATATCATGCATAAAGAATGCATAACAACCATGTATAATACAATCTTTTGCTATCCATGAACAAATGGAATTTTATTCATTAAGGATGACTCAATAGCAAATTTTTAATCTTTTGAGTCATAAAATAATTTTGTTTCCTAATGAAATAAATATCCAAGCATTCATTGATTTTAATAGAAAGTATGATACTAAGTGTTATATCAATACCACATATAGAGAAAAAAAATATAGGCATGGATTCATATGTTATCAATGGTCATATTTCACAAAATGAATTGCATAAGCAAGAAATGTGAACAAGTGAAATGTAAACATGTTGTGCCATTTAGAGAATAATTCTATAATGAATTTTTATGACACTAAATCCAAAATAGACATCAAGGTAGATACATGTGCATCTCAATAATCAATAAGTATGAACAATGAGCATATGTGTGACTATTCTGCAAGATAAACTCCAAAAGAGTAATAGCACAAGATATCACAAAATGAGCTTAACTCAAAATATGTTCATGGATGTCACATATCAACATATGCATGTCTTAGCATTTTAGGAATATGTCATGATTATTTGTCCATAATTTCAATATACCATATTCCAACTTATCAAATGCTGATTATACTCAAGAATAATATCATAAATAATGTTGACATCAAATATTTTGCAATGAGATGATTTCTATGAGTATGATATTCACAAAAAATAAATCAGTAAATATACATCAATTAATAATTTTTATATATTAACAATGTCTAAAAAAATATCCAAGATATCACCAAGTATTGAAATGGATATCTAAATAATAGAATGAGCATTGAGATGCATCAAATATTACAATTGAGCAATAATATCATACGAGTAGTTGATATTTAATAAGGAGTAGGCTCAATTATGTCAACTAACTATTTTCTTCAAACAAGATATAATAATGAGGCACACGGAAATAAATCCATAAAATAATCAATTTGTGTGACATAATAGCATAGCATGGTAATTCATATACTAGAGATGATGTGTCATAAGTATGTCATAACATATATCATTTATACGATCTCTTATGTTAAAAAAATTTAAGCCTTTTTATGTCATCAATTAAATCTAGTACATATGTTATCAAGTGTTGAAAAAAATCACGTGTTTGATTAATAAACATATCGCATGTGATTTATAAATAAATTTTCATATGTACAACTTTTAGCTCCCCCTACAAATGAGTATATCAAATGTCAATCTCTTTCTTTGAGTGACATTCTTTGAAAATCAAGGCATTGACGGGGTTGGCTCCACTTTGTAAATATTACCTGAAAATAATACTTTTGGTACCCGTAATTTTTAGGGTCCTTGGGGTTAGTCATAAATTATATTTAATTTCTTCATTTAAGAATATACCATTATATTCAACTATAATTGATTCTATTTTATAGTTCAATTATCAACAAGATGAAATTATATGCATGAATACATAGGCATGATATATTTAACAAAAATCATATATTCATCATTTTATACAAGGGTATCAACAGAATAATCATGTATACACATGGATACCCATAATCAAAGGTTCAGGCAAAACTATCCATTAGGAACCCAAATCCTATTTGGATTTGACTTTCCATGAACAAATGAATCATTATAAAATCTATGCATGCTTCTAATCAAATTATGAACGTAAATATTTTTATCATGCAAGCCTAAGTGTTTAGGCACCCATATTATTTCTAACAGTGTGTACATTGTGAGATTTGTGTACAAAATGTGATCTTTGATGTGCTTTGTGTACAACATTTTTGTGTGCCGTGTTATGGGATATAACATGAGGTTTATTGTGTGCATTATGTATAACATGTGGATCATGTGAAGCATGAGGTGCATTATTGTGTCTAGCATTTTTACCATACATAAAAGCATACTTTTTAACATTGGCATGCACAACATTTACATTTCTACTCATATCTTTAGATGTAGAACTTGAGCATAAGTAGATCTATTAACAACATTTCTAGGAGTATAAGAACAAGAAGTAATATAATTATTCTTAATACAATCAAAATTTGCAATTAATTCTTCATGCTTTATACGGCTAGAAGCAATAATATTTGCAGGCGAATCTATCTTATCATTTAAACAAGAAACATACAAAGCATGTTCATTTTTCAATAAATCATTATCAATCAATAATGCATCATATTTTGCCTTCAAGGAACTATGATCATGTAATGAAATATTACTACAATCATTTTTCAAATCATTATAATCATCCAATAAGCTATCATGTTTCTTAGATAAATCATTATGGTCATCATGCAAAGCATAGTATTTATTATCTAACCTTTTGTATTTCTTTGTCAATCTTTTGTTTTCTCTATAGAGATTTTCATATGCACTAGCACTATCAAAATCATTTTCCTCATCGGAACTAGAATCACTAACCTTATTTTTGTCGTCTTAACGAGCCATCATGCATATTTCTTCTCTAAACTCTTCAGCATTAGATTTGATTGTCTCCATGGGTGATTAAATCAAATTTGAATCAGATCCGAATCTTTCGTTCAATATGTTGAGGATTTGATGTGCGGTATCTGCCTCTTCTACAAGATCTAACATCTTATCAGTTAAACCAATATAAATTAGATGTATTACCTTTATGTTTTTGAAGTAGGCTTCTTCTCGGATTCCATTGAGTTTGCGACATGGTTGGAATCTCATATGGTTCGCTAAGAAATCTCGTGTACTTTAGATCTTGTGTCTCCAAGAAGATCTCCATTCTTCTTCTCCATTGAGAATAGAAGTTGCCGTCGAAGATTGGTGGTTTATGAATACTGTACTCGGGAGGACAGAACGTTGTTGATGCCATCGCATTTGACCTCGCTTTGATACCAAGTGTTGGATCCTGTGGATGGCAAACAACACTAGAAGGGGGGTTGAATAGTGTTGTACAAATAGTAAACTTTTTCAATCGTTAATAAAAACCCTTCTAATGTTGCCAAAGAAACCAAGTAGAGTGATCTACGCTTGGTCCTTAATCAACACGATTATATGCTTGTATAAATGAGAGTTAATAACAGCGGAAATGAAAGCGTACAAGCAATAATAATAAGTCAGAGATAAATGATCACAACGCAAACACACGACGATTTTACCCTGGTTCGGATACGCAAGTCCCACTTGCCCACCGTATCCTACTCCAGCAACCAATCCACAAGCTCTCCACGAGAGCAACCTTGCCTCAACACACGAAGAGGACTTCGTACAAGCACCTAGCTTCCCTCGCTAGGAATTTCACCACCTAGTTACAACACGACTAGGATTTCCACTATTCCCTTATAACACGGGAATTTACAATTCAAAGTCTTCTTCAAAGACTTGCAACAAATATGAAATTAATTACAAAATTTCCTAAAGCCAAAAGAATATATTTGTGTATATGTGGATTAAAGAAAATCGAAAAACTCTTTATCAAATTAAATGATATAGATAAGCACAGATTTGATTAAACGAGTTATCTTAAAAATTGATCTTCTAAAACTATGCACTTGGGCTTTTAGAGATCAAAGATCAAGTCTTTTTAATCTTTAAAAGAATATAAACACAAATATTAAAAAGAAGGACTTGTATTTTGAATCTCAATATAAAAAGCTTTTAGCTTTGGAGATCAAAAACAAGTAATTCAAAAGGTTGTCTTGAAAATGATCTTCTAAAATATGCACTTGGGCTTTAGAGATCAATGATTAAGATTTTGATCTTTGAGAGAAATATAAAAGTTAAGAACACAAAGATCAAAAGGAAAAACTTGATGTTTGAATCTCAAGAAGCAAAGATATACGCTTTGGAGATCAAACCAAGTTATAAAGGCTAGAAATAATCAAAGAAAATAATTGCGAAATTAAGAACAAAAGAATTAAAAACTTAGCCTTTAGAAATACTGAAGAACTTTGAGAGCTTGAGAACTTTGAGAACTTTTTAGAGAATTATAGCTTTGCTCAAGAATGAATTGTTAGGAAAAATGTTCTCATATGGTTCTCTATTTATAGAGTTTAAGAGATGATTTGAATTTCAAAAAGATTTGACTTTAGCCCCATAAATCAAGCAACGATTAAATGAAGGAGCAAATCTGGGAAGTCAAATCGTACAGCTGGTAGTCGACTCCTAGAGGAGGTAGTCGACTCCCAGAGATTTTTCAGTGAAAACTCTGCTACAGCAGGTAGTCGACTCCCTCCTTTGGTAGTCGACTCCCAGAGCAGCTTTTTAGAGAAACTCTGCTGAAAGATGAGTAATCAACTCCTGGGTGTTTGGAGATTGACTACGATAATTGAATCAATAGCTGCGCTCTCAAAAATATTTAAAACAAGTTTCAAACATTTTTTCGAAAATCATTTTGTGTGTGTATAGAATATTCATTTGGCTTTTACATTCTAAATACACAACTTACTAATACACACATCTTTAGCTCTCGTTCTTCGATCTTTGACTTGAGCCATCTTATCTTGATCTTAAGTCTTCATATGCTTCGTATTGTTGAGCCATCATGTGCTTCATATTGTTGGCTTGTAAGTAGACTTCCGATCATGGCTTCTAAGTCCTTCTTAGCTTTTCAATGCCTTTGAACTTTATGGCTATAGAATAATTGATCAATGCCTATACACACTTGAATTAAACATATTAGTACATATATCACTTTGTGCACATCATCAAAATTCACTGGTGTGTGTCTCAATATCCCAACAGCTCCAAGTCTCTCAGGCGCCTTCTTGGTCCGCTTGGACCTCCGCACCTCATCTGCAACAAATTCATCATGTACCTGAGCTTAGACTGGTGTCTACATATGGTCCTCAACATGAACCTCATCATGTCCCGCAACGGGGACCTCGATCATCGGCTCCTTACCGGGTCGTCTCTGGAATAGGATCGGGAGATCAATCGTCTCTGGCGGGTCTCCTCGGGTGACTCGTCCCCCCTTCCAATGAGTATGCTTTGCCCTGAGCATCACAGACTCATCGAAGATGACGTGCCTACTTAAAATCACCTTGCGACACACCGGGTCCCACAAGCGATATCCTTTCACGACATCGCCATATCCGAGAAAAATGTACTTCTTGGCCCTCGGATCCAACTTGTCGCCCCTCTTATGTGTATACGCCGGGCAACCAACGATGCGTAGGTAGGAGTAGTCACCAATTTTCCCACTCCACTTCTCTTCATGAATTTGGTAATCAATCGCCGCCGTCGAAACTCGATTCACTATGTGCACGGTGGTAGTGAGTATCTCCCCCCAAAATTCCTTCTCCAAACCGGCCGAGTGCCTCAAGCAACACACTCTCTCCAACAACGTCATGTTCATCCTATCTACAACCCCGTTCGACTTAGGATCCCCTGGTGTAGTAAAATAACGTCGAATCCCATTGGATCTGCAGAACCCTGTGAACTCCCTCGAGGTGTACTCACCTCCGTAGTCGGATCTAAGTACTTTCACCGCCTTGCCAGTTTGCTTTTCAACCATCGCAAGCCATTGCTTGAACATGCCAAAGGTTTGATCTTTCGTCTTCATCAAGTATATCTAAACCTTTCGAGAATATTCATCGATGAAGAGGACAAAGTGCCTAGCCCCACCTCTTGACGCTACAGGACACGGCCCCTACACATCGGAATGAATGTAATCCAGCGGACCTCGGCTAGTGTGCTTCCTCGTGTTGAACTGTACCTTTGTCTTTTTCACGTACACACAGCTTTCACAAAACTCCACACTCTCATCACTAGCTCCAATCAATTTTCTTCGACGGAGAACATCGAGGGCTTGTCACACGGGTGACCCAAACAATAATGACATAACTTTGCTGAATCTCCATCACTCGAGCTAGTACATCGACTTCGCCTTTTACTGTGGTACCTTGTAGGGCATATAGATTCCCTATCTTTCTTCCCTTCATCACAACCATGGCTCCTTTGGATACCCTCAGCTGGCCATTCTCTACAACTGACTTGCATCCAACATTATCCAACACACCGATGGATATCAAGTTCTTTCGAAGATCTGGGACATGCCTCACATCTGCTAGGGTACGCACTATGCTATCGTGCATCTTGATCCAGACAGTTCCAATACACATGGTCTTACATGCCGCATTGTTCCCCATAAGAATAGAGCCTCCGTCTTCTTGGGAATGGTAAGTATAAAACCAACTCCGATGTGGAGTCATATGAAAAGAACAACCACTGTCCATCAACCATGCAACGTGTGCCTCACCGGACACCCCCGCTGTGAACATCTCTGGATCTCTACCCCTTTCACCGCGGTCTCTGTCATCACGAATCTGCATGTCCTCCAAACCCAAGGAAGCAGAACCGGAAGCTTCCTTGTCTTTCTTTCCAAATCTATTGGGACATTGGTTCCTCCAATGGCCTCTCTGCTTGCATATGAAACATGAGATGTCCTTCCTATCACGGGAATGCCGTGACTTCGAGCGGTCCATCTTGAAATGGACTTGACCTCCTCTCCTGTCCTGCCTCCCTCTCACATGCAATGCTTCATCACGGTTTCCTCCAAAGTCTCTACCTTTGACCTTCTCATATAGCATCTCGGTATGTAGCGTCGCCTTCACCTCTTCCACGGTGAGCGTTGTTCGTCCATAGATCATGGACCGAACAAATTGGGAGAGCTCCTCAGTCAACGAACATAACAAAATCATTGCTTGTTGCTCATCTTCGATCTTGACATACATTCCCCGCAACTCCAGCACAATCCAATTCAACTCATCTATGTGATCTTTTACTGCCGATCCGGGCTTCATTTTCAGAGTGTACAGCCGCTGTAATAAGTAGAGGCGTCTTGTAAAGGATTTCTTCATATACAACCCCTCTAGCTTATTCCACATATCCTTGGCCGTAGCCTTGTCCAAACCTCTATCAAGACGGTGTCGACCAACGATGACTGGATGGCGCTATACGCCATTCTCTCCATATCGGCCCTCCGTGATGCCGTCACATCCTTCTCAATGTTTTCCTCATCGAACACAATCTGAAAACATTTCGTCTGGCTCAAATAATTTTTCACCCTCGACTGCCATAACCTAAAGTCATTACGGCCGGTGAACCTATCAATGTTGAGTGTCGCCAAACTAACCATTTTCGCTACACAATTTCTCCACAAACAACCAAAAGCTCTGATACCACTTGTTGATAAAAAACCGTTGTCGATCCCGCGGAACAAGCCTTAACAACTAGATAGGGAGCTAAAGCTTGAAATATTGGATCACACAACAAACCAAACAACCAATCCCTCTTCGGATCTTGCGTAAGCAAATTAGTAAACGAAATACGACAAACTCAATTTGGAGAAAATAAATGAGGCGGAGGATTTTACACTGGTTCGATTGTGAACAACCTATTCCAGCATTTCGAGACGATGCACTACTAATCAAGGCGAGCACACGAGCTTACACCAGCACATTCTTCTTCACACTCTTGTGAGTAACAATTTGGCAATTCCAAGCCCCCACAAATCTCACGAAGGAAGAAGAAAAGAAATAGAAACACTAGAAGATTACTCTCTTCTAAACTCTCACATGCTCCCACCTTTCTCTCTTCTCTGGACAAGCAAAATGGCAGCTCTCATAAGGGACGGCAGCTCTCTTTTGCTCTCTGGAAAAATGCAGCCAGAAGCTCTCTGAAAAAATGGATGACATGCTCTCTGAAAAACCTGAAGGCACAACCACATCAGCTCTTGGCCGAAAAACTGACGGCATCCCTATCCTTTACTCACTGTCGGCAGGCCAAACAAGAAAGCCCCAACAATTCCTTTAATTCCAACAACCATCTTAAATTTTAGGACCGCTTCACTGTGACCGGAGACTTTGCAGCACTTGAAAACAACAGAGGGTCAGTGCCCTCGAGTTTTGAGGTTGCGGCCTTGTTTGTCAACCTATGATCCAAGTTTCCTATGATCCATGATGTCAACCGAATCCCATGTTTGCCTTTACAATTTCCTGTATGTTATTCACCGACCCAGTTTGAAGTTTCCAACCCCTGTAAGCAATATTAGCTGTACTAATCAGCTATCAGTTATCCATCAGTATCTGACGTGGACAGGGCCTGCATACAGGTAGACCAACCCCCTTGTCGGTAACTGCCTCTTATTACTCCTGTTTGAATCAGAGCACATATGTATGTGATCCTCGAGAAGGCCACGGGGGTGCTGCTGCAGCATTGGCTTCCAAGTTGGCAACTGGATTGTCTTTGTTTTCGTTTTGTTCCTGCAGGACTGTGCTCAATCATCATCACTTATAAAAGAGGCCTCCTTTATTTGTATTCCTCTTCGGGGGTCTCTCTCTTTCACAATGATAGAACTGAGGAGCATTCTCCTATCCTTGGCCACATACATCCTCCTCCTGCCATGCTATGCCGCCCTCTTCTTTCTAATCAGACCTGCTGTCCAACTTGCCATGCCAATCTTTCAGCTGGCGGCGAACACACATTTCGCCTGGCCGCCCGGCTCTCAGTTCCTCAACCCCTGCTCGGTGCCTTTGGATCAGTTCATGCCCTTCTGCGATGCGATGATTCGCGTCTCTCGGTACAGGAAGGGATCCGAGCGGGTGAAGTGTGTGTTCTGTTTGTGCCACATAGAGGAAGGCGAGGAGATCAGGGAGCTGAGATGCAGGCACCTGTTTCATAGGTCGTGTTTGGACGGGTGGCTCGAGCTTGGTCGGTCGACGTGCCCGCTCTGCCGGCTTTCTTTGTTCCCGGCCGGAGCAAATGCACAGGCTGCAGAGATGACTGGCGGAGGGATTGGTGATTCATCTATGGATTATGTGCCTTACGTCGATAGTGATTGGTGGAACTGATGAATGAGCTCGAGTGTCATGTTTGTTCTATGGTTCTTTATAGAATTTTTGTAATTGTGTAGGGATACAATATTGCATCCATATAAGAGCTGGACATTGTCAGACATATTTATACTCGAATACAATATTGTATCCAGGATTTAAAGGAAATTGATAAGATATTCACATTGAGAATTATTATCATATTGTTGTTAACTGCTTGGTGAGCGTAGAAGCGTAGCAAATCATCTCGTATCATAATTCCCCACAGTGACTAGAACTGTTCTCAAAATGGGGAATTGCAACATATCTGCTGCTAGGAAATCATGAAAATTTTGGAATAATTTAGAGGAGCCCCAATGTGGCTTTCCTTTGTTTATGGATAGAAAAGCCCCTCTCTCTCTCTCTCTCTCTCTCTCTCCTTTGGATTAAAAATGTGTTACAGAATAAGTACGCACATCAAATAACTATGAATGTTGTTGAATGAACCTGGATGGGGTAGTCGGGACATGCAGCCGGTGGGCGATTGGATGAACTAGCCGCCGATTAGCGGGGCCCTAATCTGCCCCCATGGAAGCCGGGATCTTATTGTCTCCTCCGCTAACTGCAACACAAGAAACTCGTCAGGGAGGTCGAGTCTGGGGCCCGACCAAATCCCCTCTGAAGCTTAAGTCAATGGCTGACTCAAAAGGGGGCTCGGTGGGGGCTAGGTCCGACCTGTTAGGAGGTCGTCTGCTAGTCCTCTGACCGAAATATGGAGGATGAGAGTATAGAATTTGATATAATATGTATAGAGTGTTTAGGTTACCTCCACGTTGGCTCCCCAATTCTCCCGTTGCACCTAGGAGCTCTTATAGGGACTTGCCTTGTAACGTTCGGGCCCAAAAAAAGTGGCTTTATTGTCAGCATTGATAAATAAGCCTTGATGAGGAGGCATTGATTGACGTAACGGTTGCCATGAATATTGCTTTCATTGTTAAAATAACAGTCATCATGAATGTAAGCCTAATTATTGGATTATTGGCCATGATGGTAGGCCATAATTGGTATAACAAAATGCATTCATTATTATTTATTATTTGGTTAATTAGGAGGAGTCAAACTCTAAAAATCAATATGATCAGTAACGAGGATATCTTTGAATACATAGATACAACTTGTTGCAACACAGAAATATATTTACTGATAACGTAAACAATAAAAATGTGGTATGCGATATACTGCTTACCAGGTTTGTAGATTACTCAAGATCCTCACTTTTACGACCCAAAAGGGAGACACATCCGTTCTTGGGACATGCACACACTAGCCGAGGACAATTATGGGATGTCAAGATGGCATCCAACTTAAAACCTTCCGCTTCTTCCTCGAGAATAATATTTATGCAGGAAATAAGGGTTAGTCGTACCTTGGGTTAGATACTGTTGTGTGCAACGGTGCAGATGCTTCGGACAGTTAGACGATCCAATGGTGAGGGGACGAGCAACAAACAACAAGAACACGAACATAATAAAGATTGAATGTTTAGGCCGTCCACTAGCAAAGGAAACACTCAATAGTTTTTATTTCAAAGGAAGAACAAATACAACTCTTTAACTTCTCAATGGAGAAGAAGCACTCATGATCTCCCTAAAAACTCTTAATACAATTTCTCAAAGTTGGATCTCTCAACCGGCGGCTTGAAGCTCTCTCTGAGTTCTTTCAACCTCTATCATACCCCTCCCCAAAGCTCCCCTTTTATAGCCTCTAGGGCATGGGAGCAAAACAAATTGTACTGTGAGATGAAATCTAATTTCAACAGAATTCTATCAATTCGAACTCAAACAAAATTCCATTGGGAGAGCAACTTTAACTCGAATAGGATTCTGCATCATGTAGTCGACGTCTCCAAGTTGTCGAGCTCTCTGATAGAGCCTGAGCTATCGAGGTGTCGAGATCCCAAATTGCCAAACTTTCGAGCAATCGAAAGCCGGCCTGTCAAGTCATCAAGCTTTCGAGCTGTCGAAAGTTGGACTGTCGAGTTACCGAGCTTCTAAGCTTCTGATCCTCCAAACTGAGGACTTAGGCCTACAGGAGTTTAGATTGGCCCTGAGTCACTGTATCTGGCCATACAGAGCCAGACCTGCGGGCCCCAAGGCACAGGCGAGCTAGCACTGCATGACTACATGCATGCACATCTCCAACTCGCTTAGCACATCAAATCAAGCCAATTTAAACAAATCTCCACCTTGACGAGATGTGGGCATGTGTCACACAATCAACCCTCAATTCGTCACCTCGATGAGAATCATCTTGTGTTCCCTTCGCCTTGCTCCAAAGAGCTCGCCTTGCTCCGAAGAGCTTGCATGGATCCTCAGAGCCTCAATGCCCCCATCGGGCCTTACCTTGCTTCTGTGAGCCTCAATACCCCACGAGGGTCACCATCGACATTACCTCAAAACAATGTTGAGAAAATACAAGCAATGCTTGAACTTGGCTCTAGATATAATATTCGTTAGCACATCAACTGGGTTATCTTTCGTTCTGATCTTCAACAAGTTGATGTCGACGTCTTCTTCACCCACATAGTCACGAATGAAGTAATATCTTACATCGATATGCTTAGTGTGTGCATGAAAAACTTGGTTCTTTGCTAACTGCACCGCACTTTGGCTATTATAATGAAAGTCACACCTCTCTTGGTCTAACCCAAGGTCATTCATCAAGCCCATAAGCCATATCGTTTCTTTTAATACTTTAGTCAATGCCATATACAGTGCCTCCATAGTAGACAAGACCACGGTAGACTAAAAAGACTATGCCAACAGATTGGAGTTCCTGACAGGATGAAGACATAGATCGTCATATATCTCCTCACATCCAGGTCACTTGCAAAGTCGGAATCGATATAGACCACAACTCGCGGACCATCATCACATCGGATATATGTCAATCACATATCAATGGTGCCATTGATATATCATAGTACCACTCTACTGCTTGCCAATGTAACTTCCATGGTACGTGCAGGTATGAGGTCACCATGCTCACGGATTATGTATGTCTAGTCAGGTACACCATGGTGATACTGCACTGGGCCTGATGCTGTGCTGGGTTGACCTTCAATGATCACTCGGCTGATTATTTAAGCGAACAAGCCTAGTAAAGTGATGTGTCCATATTTTACATATATTTTCTTCATCATTTCATATCATATTCGCCTCCAAAGTCAACATTTTCATCTATTCTCGTGCTTCTATTGTCATATTCGAGTTTCGTATAGCTTTGTGGATTTTTCATGATTTTTGGAGCGAATTGGAGCTATTTAAGGACATGGACACATCCTACACGTCCGGGACATCATTGGCGAGGTTCCATGAGAGTCTGCCGAGGCAAGGAAGAAAATTGGAGGAGAGGAAGAGAAGAGATCAAGGGATGAGAACTCTAGGCCTACATGTGTTCAGTTTCCCAGGCTACTCGGTCGAGTGCATCAACACTCGACCAAGCTGACATACAGATGTTGCAGCAGAAACGGACATGCCCCACTTGCCCGAGCAGACAGCCAGCTCAACCGAGCTATGTTCAAACAGAACGACTATTCTGGGCTATTCTCCAAGTGTTGTAGCTCGACCGAGCAGCAAAGCCACTCGACCGAGCTGATCAGCAAAGCCACTCGACCCGAGTCGCAACCAAACAGAGCAGCGTTCTGGAGGAAGTTCAGACCTAGAGTAGCTCGATCGAGTAGAGGAGCTACTCGACCGAGTAGCCCGTATCAACCAGAGCCAAGGAAGCAGCAAAGTGGTAGCCGCATGTAGCTCGACCGATCGATGCCGCTACTCGACCGAGTATGGCGACGTGGCCAGTCAAGTTGGTGGGCCCAAGTGTCCAGATTTTCTGAGATTTTGAGGGGTCCATACCCCTTGTATATAAGCACAATTTTATCCTTTTTTAGAGAGCTTGCTTATTTTCCTTAGTTTAATTTTAGTTTTAGATCTAGAGAGAGTTTGTGCCGTCGCTAATTGTTGAAGATAAAGTTGGGATTTTTATTGATCTCTTTTGCGTGGAATCTTATATCCTTAATTCTCTGGTATTGATTATCGTGTTGCGACGTTTTCGTAACGATTTCTTACTTTTCTATTGTTTTTTATGTCTTCAATTGCGATGGTGATCTCTTCTCTTCTCGTTAAATATTTCATTGTTTTTGCTATGATTCACGAGTAGTCTTTTCTAGGGCTAATGGATTACCCTAGGATCTTAGGATTTAGATGTAAAGTTAGGATTTCTAGGTTGTGTTGGCATGAAATGGAAGTGTTTTGGTTGATCTAGCCAAATTTGTAGGAGATCTCATACTAGGATCGTGACCACAAGAGTGGCACGATGAATTTAAGGGGTATCCTATGAATTTAATTAGGTAGGTTAGTAGATTCAATTAGGGTTTGTGAGTTGTGACCATGAGAGTGGCGCTCACCTTGCTGGGATCTACCGACGTCCTATATTACTATTGATGACTACGAGAGTAGCGTCAATGAGAGTATACCAATCCACACATCAAAGCTCTATCCACGAGAGTGCATGATTGGAGATCATTCTATCCACGAGAGTGGTATGAATATTGTCGATCCTAATGCACGGATCGCATGTTATGCCTATCGCGAGAGCGGGGTAAGCGTGCGATACTTTGGACCTATGTCATGTCGAGCCATGAGTTCTACATCTTAGATGCAACAATCCCTAATAAAGCCAATGCAACGTAAGAGTTCTAACCTAGCATCGACATCCGACAATCCTAGTGGTGAGTCCTAACGCCCTAGTCTTTCATTACTGATTACAATCTTGCTTGATAGATAACCTTGCAACAACCAATCTTCTGAAATCGACTGCTAGCACTATTCTAAAGATCTAGAGATTAACCAAGACCATAATAGCATTCACCTCCCTGTGGGATCGATATCTTTTATACTATAACTTGACACCGTGCACTTGCGGTATCATCTGGAGTTACATTCTGGTCAAGTTTTTGGTGCCGTTACCGGGGAGGTAACAATTATTACTTAGGTTATTTCTTTATTGAAGATAATTGTTAGAAACTCTTACTATTTCTTATCTTTCCATATTTTATTTCTTTTTATTCCATTGCTACTAACGGTATTTCTCTGAGCTTTTGTTGTGCATGAACACTCGCCTTGAGGGTCTTGACAAAGAATTATTATTTGACCCCGAGATCGAAAAGACCGCAAGAAGACTCAGAGCAGAAAAGAGGAATCATATTATTTCTGACCCAATGGCAGAGGGTAATGCTACTCCTCCTCATACTGGATCCATTCGGGACCATATAAAGCCAAACGTTCTTTAGCACATCTTCTATTTTGAGGCCGCAGCTGGCGGCGGGAAGCTTTGAATTAAAGACTGGCCTGATCAACCTGATGCAGCAAGATCCATTCCATGGGCATGCACACGAGAACCCAAATCATCATATAGACATATTCCTGGTGAAGTGCGACACCTTCCATGCCAACGATGTGACGGACAATGCTATCAAGCTCAGATTATTTCTGTTCACTCTAAGGGCCAAGGCCTCTATTGGTTAAGAGCACACCCTTCCAACACCATCACAAATTGGGAACAGCTGGCCTTGGCCTTCATTAATAAGTTCTATCCACCATCTAAGACGGTGAGGATCCGAGGAGCGATCACCAATTTTAAGCAACTTCCTCAGAAGTCGTTATATGAGGCATGTGAGAGATTTAAGGATATGCAGCATCAGTGCCCCCACCATGGAGCCCTGGAGTGGGACTTTATTCAGAGCTTTTATAATGGGCTCAAGCCAGATACTAAGATGATCATCGATGCCTCCGCTCAAGGCGCTCTTTCAGACAAGCTACCTGAAGAAGCTATATCTTTGTTGGAGCAAATTGCCGCAAATAATCGCCAGTGGAGCGACGAGTGCTCAACGACTAGAGGTCAAGAGGTGAAGGTAGTTTCAAACCTTGATGTGCAACTCGAGACCCTCTGCAAGCAGGTAGCAAGGATAGAACAGAGATTGGATGCTATTCCTCTCACTCCTAGAGCTCCGGTATATTCTGCTCATGAAGACTACGCCGAGCAAGGGTACGCCCCAATAGAAGTGTCATGTGAAGAATCGGTCGAACCGACAGAGCTAGTCCATTTTATAGCTGGAGAGGGAAGGAATCAGTGGTAGAATCCGGCGGCTAGACATCTTCCTGGGTTTTCTTATAGCAACCCCAATGGAGCATTGCAACCTCCACAGCAGCAGAGACCACAACCTCCACCTTAGCCACAAGGAGCGTCCCCACAGCAACAACAGTATAGGTTTAGGCCATATGGGCCTTACAAACCGTCGAGGTACAACAATAGACCACCACAGCAACAATATCAACCGGTGGCTCCAAGATCTAACTTGGAAGCAACCTTGGACGCATTTATTAGTGGGAAAACGAAGAACAATGCTGAAACTGCAGCCCACTTTAGGTCCCTTAACACCTCCGTTGACGAGATAAAAGCTCTAATGGCTCAATTAATGAAGACTCAAGGAAGATTGCTCTCTCAACCTGAGCCAAACCCTAGAGGGCACGTCAACACAGTGGTTGCTATGACCACGAGGGGAGGAAAGGTCACAGACGATGCCATGGTGCCGGTTTCCAAAAAAGGTGAGCCAAAGATCATCCATTCCCACTCAAGAGGAAGACACCACTATTTCAACCCCTATTGTGGCCAATGGCGAGGAGATGGCTACAAAGGATCCACATGCCATTGGAGAGAGGGAGACTTTTCCTTCTACACTTCCTATTTCCACTACTACGGCACCGACAGATGCTATTACTACTTCAAATCAATCTATTCCAAAGGATGCCACTAGAGACAAAGCAAGCCAACCTCCACCTCCTTATCCTCAAAGGTTAGCCATGGTGAAATTAGTGAAGAAGTATGCCAAGTTCTCTGATCTTCTCAAGGGAATCCAATTGAATATCCCCTTCATGGACGCAATCATGAAAACCCCCATGTATGCTAAGTTCTTAAAGGATCTAATAACGGGGAAGCATAAACAAGAAGAGGTGAAGCTTTTGGATAATTGGACCTCCGTCATCAAAAATTATTTATACAAGAAGTTGTCGGATCCCGGGAGTTTCACGGTACCGTGCTCCGTTGGCGGCACCCCAATTAGTAGAGCCTTGATCGACTTGGGAGCGAGCATTAGCTTGATGTCGCTCACTATCTTTAAACGGCTAAATACTTGAATGGAACTTGAGCCTACCGACATGAGCATCCAATAGGCGGACCAATCGATTACCTATCCGGTGGGCATAGCACGCGAAATCATGTTACAAATACCGCCCGGGCTATGCATGCATGTCGACTTTGCGATCATGGATATGTCGGAGAAGGGTAGTTCACAAATTATATTGGGACGTCCATTCATGGAGACGGCCAGAGTATTGATCGACGTCCGTGAGGAGACGTTATCTTTGAACGTGGGCAACATTAAGGTTGAATTCTGCTTGGAAAAGCCGATGAGGGACCGTGCCCCACGAGAGGATGCAAGCTATCTTGAGCTCCTAGAGGACGAGGTAACCAATGAACACGCCATGGAGGAGTTCTCTAGAGATCCCATGGGGAAAATCTTTGATGACGACGGTGACGTCGTACACGACAAGGCGTTGGCCACCTATTTGAGCATACTAGACGAGGAGCCGCCCGGTGTACCATTTCACAATCAAGAACCGGAGGATACGACCTCCTTGGCCGAGGAGGGCCAACAAGGAGAATCATGCCAACTCCTGCTGCATGGCCTCATTGGGAGCATAATGGTCGTATTTCATATGCGCCCAACATCCATGATCATCATTGAAAATCTTGAGTAAGTCGAGTTTACGACTTAAAAAAAGCACTTATTGGGAGGCAACCCGAGTTTTCTTTCTTTAATTTTTATTTTTCTTTTTATTCTTCCCTTTTCTATTGAAAAACCAAAATAAAAACGTTTTTAATTCCTTAAAATACAAAACATAAAAATTTGATGAGTTCTTCCTTCTACAGGTTGAACAATGGAGAGAGCGCGCCAAACGATGAAAAGAAGAAAAAGAAGGAACCAAGAGGAGAGAGCCATAGAGCAACACTAGCTTGGGGGATGAGTAGCAGGTCACTCGACCGAGCAGCTACACTGCTCGGTCGAGCTACGATCAGATGAAGGAGTAGGTCAAAAGAGCTCCCTGGAAGTTAACGTGACTCGACCGAGTAGCTACCCTACTCGGTCGAGCTACAATCAGAGCTCTAGGAGACCAAAAACAACACTCTGTTTCTAATTCGACTCGGCTGAGTAGCTACCCTACTCGGTTGAGCTACAAAAGGAGTCCAAATGTGCTAAAAACATCGATCTGAAAACTTAATGGACTCGACCGAGTAGCTACCCTACTCGGTCAAGCTACAAAGGGAGCAAAAGGAGCTGAAATCAACACTCTGTTTCAATTCAGCTCGACTAAACTAAGCAGCTCGGTCTAGTGCTAGGGCGCAAATTTGGGATTTAAAAATTCAAATTTTTTTATAACTTCCCAGCTCGACTGAGCAGCTATCGCTGCTCGATCGAGCAGTCATTAGTCAAGGGGCCCATGTAATGCCCTACCAGCTACTGCACAAGTACTAGAGGGGGGGTGAATAGTACTTTAAAATAATAAGGAGTGTAATTCCAAATTAAATTGCAAACAACTACCAAATCAATTTGCGGAATCTTAAATTGAATGACAACACAAAATTAACACTGCTAACAAACGAAGTTAATGGGTTCGGATCCACCCAAGTCTCCCCGACTTGTTCCCGGTGATCCTACGTCCCAACCACCCGGATCCCCTCCGGATACTTGAGTTAGAAACCCTAACTCAAGATTTCCACTATGAATATCTTGTGAAAAACCTTCACAAGATCAAATCATACATGCAATGGCAAAGTGAATCCCACAACCCGGGATCACAAACTTCTCTAACAACCGAGAGAAACACAAGCAATTAAATGAGTTTAATTGAAATAAACAATCTTACCACAAAATCCTATACCTTGAGTTTTTCTTACCCAAATGGTGAAATGGAGGATTTGAGGAAGATGAAGTCACCAAAACCTAGCACCAAGGAAATGACCAGCAATGGGTTCCTAGGGTTGAGTTGGAGACTTGGATCAAGCAATAGCTTGAAGAGCTCACCAAGAACAAGCTTCTCTCTAGATCTAGAAATGAGAGAGAATGGGTTTCTTGTGAGGAAGAGAGCTTTAGATTTGAGGGAGAATAGCTATCTCTTTTGATCTCAATGAATCTCTGAATGGAAGCTCTAACCTAGATAGAAATGACCTAGGTTCGTATTTATAGGAACCCAAAAACACAAGTTAGGTCATTCATCAACGGATAGAAATCTGTGTGAATTAGTCGGTCAAAGAACAATCACTGACCGACTAGTTCATCAACTAGTCGGTCAGCCAAACAACGTGGACCGACTAAGAGTAGATCTGAGAAGAGATAGAATTTCAGACCTAGAAATCTAGTCGGTCCAAGAAGACTTTCTGACCGACTAGTTTCACAACTAGTCGGTCAGTCAGTGAACGTAAACCGACTAAGAGGCAAAATAACTTAGTCTGAAAGCAAGTTGACTTAGTCGGTCCAAGAACAAAAATTGACCGACTAAATTGTCAACTAGTCGGTCACCAAACGTTCTTAGACCGACTAACGATAAACAGTAGCTTAGGAGAATTTTAGAGTGAACAGTAAGTCACAACTAGTCGGTCAAAGAAGCATCACTGACCGACTAGTTCACAAACTAGTCGGTCGGTGAGTCAACGTAGACCGACTAACTGTAAACAGTAAAGTCCAAGAAATTAAGGAATCAAACTAGTCGGTCCAAGAACAGTTGCCGACCGACTAGATCACCATCTAGTCGGTCAGTACTTGTTCTTGTACCAACTAATATGCACAATAAAGTCCGAATCGAAGCGCGACGCTTCGAGGAAGTTAGAATGAACTTGTGCAAGGATCCTAGAGCTACGAAATGAGCGTAATGAAGATATAGACGTAAGATATACTTAAGGCTTAACATTCTATATATCGAAGCTAAAAGACTATGAATAAAACCTTAATAAACGGTCTTCGATAGCTTCGATTGAATCTTCATATCTTCCAAAGCGTCGCAAGAGCTTCAACGAAGCTTTAGGCATGAATATGAGCTTTGGAAAGTGTTGAGATGTCGCTTTGAATGTTCTCGTGAAATTGGCGACGATCTCCAATACTGCGCTCACAAATTGTTAGTTCATGAATTATTTATGTTTGCTCATCATCAAAACCAAATCCGGGGAGTCCAATATTCAACATTCTCCCCCTTTTTGGTGATGACAAACCAACATAAATAATAATCAAAAATAATAATTCAAATGTAAAATACTTACTCCCCCTGCATTGATGACACGTTAATTCCAAAATGAATATATATGAATTGCATCAATCAGTTGAGTAAGATATATAAAGAGAATTGATTTTTGAAATATCGGATTTTGAAAATCCTTATATGTATCTTAACTCCCCCTGAATCTAACATATCAAACTAGATTCTTGGAAATTGAGTTAAATTTTCATTTGCGCTATTTATTATCATTATCTCTCCCCCTTTGGCATTATCCCAAAAAATGGGGGGCATACAACGACAACAATTAGGAAATGGAAAATCCAACATCGGGAGTCGTGGACAATGATGATGGACCAAATTGACACCAAGGGAAAAAAATGAAAAACAACTCAAGGTGTGCCAAAATGTCCATTATCAAAAAAATAATCAAAATCATCAAAAATAATATTTGGTAATTTTTTTTTATTTATTGAATAATGAAACATACTCTCCAATATTCAATATTTCTTGGTTAAATTTGTGCATGGAAAACAATTCTATATGAATATAGAAATATAATCTATTTAACCAAGTTTTTTTTAATCATCGAGCGACGAATTCACAATTCAAATGCATTCAACGAATATATAAAAAAATGCACGACGAATAAATGACAAAGTGAATGACGATGAACATATATATATGTAGAGACAACATGAGTACATCCAAAAAGATATCACATCGAATATATGAGGTACATCATATCAAGTGCTACATATCATCAAAAAGAAATACATCATACATCATCGACATCATCAAAGTATATCAACATACATCAAAACAACATCATATCATAATATCCAACTACGACATCCAGAAATCACAAAAATACATCAAAACATCTCTCAAACCCCAGCCTAACCCAAAACACTCTCACTAAGATATATCATCCAAAACGCAGTGGAGAGGCCTCGGAACAGACGATCACGAGGAGGAGGCTGGATCTGCAGCGTCCGTGGGTCCAGTCGACGGAGTGGACTCAGGCTCTGCAGGGAGTAGAGGTGTCTCAACAGATGGAATCATCGGGGCAGGAGTGGAGATCTCAGCAACAGGCTCATCAACTGGAATATCAACAGCAGCAGGGGTCTCGACAGAAGCAGCAGCAGTGGCAGTGTCAACAGCAGCAGGAGAGACATGAGCAGGCTTGGAAGTAGGGTCAGCAGCAGGCTCAGAAGGCTGAAGAGCTGAAGTAGTAGACTCTAGAACACCAGTAGTGGTGCCAACTCCAGGAGCAGAAGTGGAAGTACCAGCAGCAGCAGCAGTGGCCTCATCGCCACGGGCAAAAGAAGTGACAAGCTCGTCAAGCTCCTCATCGTCCATCTCCTCGGCCTCAGACACTGAAGGAGGAAGATCAATCCCTATCATACGAGCCATACGGCAGACTACCTCCTCAGTACGAGCCAAACGGGCGTCGTGCTGACGAAGTAGGCGTACGACATCGTCCAATGTAGCAGGGGAAGAGGAGGCTGCAGCAGCTGACGGAGTAGACTGAGATGCAGATGCGGTAGACCTCTGCACGTGACGAAGAGCCGCTAGAGATTTCTTCACGGCCGTCGCGTTCAGAGGCGTACCCAAGGGACGCTCATCATCAGGAGGGAGGGGGACTCGGAAATGACGGAATACGAGAGTCAACAGGCAAGGGTATGGAATGTGCGCAGACTTATTGGTCTTGCGTATACACTCGAAAGAATCCATCTTATCGAGTATCACGCGAGCCCAATTAATCTCGCACCCTAAGAAAAGAGCGTATATGAGTTTCAAGAACGGCTGGGATGGGAGTGAAGAGGATCCATACTTAGGGAGGAGACACGACTTCAAAATCAGGTTAAGAACCCACGCATTCGGCTTAAAAGATTTCGATGGAACACCAATGAATGCGGAGGGGATAACCTGGAAAATCTCAGAAAGAATAGACTGATCCAAGGAAGAAATGTCGTCTACGGAAATGTCCGAAGGGAGGAGGCCACACGACGAGCAACCAAGAATCTCCCCCAAGATTTCTGCCGTGAGAACTATAGGAGTTCCCAAGACAGTCGTCTCAATGGAGTGGCTGGCGTCGTACTGGCCTCGAATACGGTTGGCATAGAACAATTTCACGAGGCGAGGGTACGGTTTGGGATTGGCCTTGGGGTCGTATCGGAGATAATCTAGAAGGCCACTATAAGAGAGAAGATCAGCAAGGCCGAGAAAATCAGAGAACTGAACGTAATGCTCTAACAACAGTGGACAGTGCTCTATACGGTTGTACGCTGCGAGACACTGAGGGTCATCGCGGCACAACGATATGTCTACACCGCCGACTGGCATAGGAGCTTTACCCTTAGCCTTACGGGTCTTCGGAGGTGGAGTGGGTTCTTTAGTAGGCTCATCCTCTGGGATAAATTCAGAGTCGGAATCGGGAGGAGTAGCCGGAGTGTGAAGAATAGGCTTTTTGGTCTTGGATTTACGGGGCTTGACGGACGCAGTCCTAGGCTTCTTAAGAGGGGGCGACGATGGAGAGGCTTGGGTAGACTTGGCACGACGCTTAGGCTTCGGGGGATTCCTTGGTTCCGAAGGTTGTTCTACGGTCATAGGAGAGGCCCCGGAAGAGGCGATAGGAATTCGAGTCTTAGCCATAGCACTACGAGCACAAGCAATCGAAGATTAGGTCACTAACAACCTAGAGATCACAAGCTAACAACCCTAGAAATCAAGAAATTCGAAAATCACAAGCCCTAGGTTAGAAATTGAAACCCTAGGATCTAGAGCTTGAAATCAAGGAGAGACAACCCTAGAATAGGAAATCGACCTAGGAGAGGGAGGGAGATACCTAGGAGGTGGAGTCGACGGCGGCGGATGGCGACGATCGACGGAGAAACGGCCGGAAGACGAAGGGTTTCGAGTTGAGGGTTTGGGGTTTTCGGGCTGGAGCAAGTGAGAAGACCGACTAAATGAGAATTTAGTCGGACGAGATCGAGTATAAGTCGGTCGGGAAGCGAAAAGACTCAACTGCCCTAACACACTTAGTCGGTCACAGTTCAAGCACTGACCGACTAGATTACGATCTAGTCGGTCAGTCAATGAGCTTGAACCGACTAAGGCGAAACAGAGGCACAGAGGGATTTTTAGGGCTAGATTTAGTCGGTCGCAGTATATTCACTGACCGACTAGTTTTCAATCTAGTCGGTCGGTAAGTGTACTGTGACCGACTAACGAAAGAAAAAGATAGGAGATAGATATAGGCTTGATCTAGTCGGTCAGAGTTCATTTACTGACCGACTAGATGAGCATCTAGTCGGTTGACAAGTGAACTGAAACCGACTAGAAGAGTCCAAAAATTGAAATTTGATTTCTCTTCACAAACCACTTGGATGAAATATCATAACTCACTCATTAGTCATCTAAATTACCCCATAAAACGTCGAAATCTTAAATACGACTTTCAAATACGAATTCGGTCATAAATTCAAAAAAATCACATAAAATTCCCAAAAAAAATTTAATAAATCTAGCATGAATGAAATATCGTGAAATATAATAGCATGCAAGATATTTGAATGAAATATGAATCCTATATCTCGGATTCACCCATAATCCCCAATTCTCGACGCAACCGCACAAAGGAGTCCTCCTTTAGGGGTTTCGTGAAAATATCGGCGATTTGCTTTTGGGTTTCAACGTACACTAATATGATGTCCTTTTTAGCAACATGATCATCTAAGAAATGGTGTCGGACATCTATGTGTTTCGATCGGGAATGGTGCACCGGATTCTTTGAAAGACAAATAGCACTTTGGTTATCCACCATGATAGGGCTAGTATCACAATGAATACCAAAATCCTTCAATGTGTGTCTCATCCAAAGAAACTGGGCACAAGCGGCACCGGCGGTAATGTATTCCGCCTCGGTGGTTGAAAGTGATACCGAATTTTGCTTCTTGGAAAACCAAGAGACAAGAGAATTTCCTAGAAAATGGCAAGTGCCACTAGTACTTTTCCTGTCGGATTTGCATCCCGCATAATCAGCGTCACTGTATGAGACTAACTCATACGTGCTAGATTTCGGATAAAGTAATCCAAAATCTAAAGTGTAACTTAGATAGCGAAAAATACGTTTTACCGCTACTAAGTGAGAATCCTTAGGTTGAGACTGATAACGAGCACATATACAAACGGCAAACATAATATCGGGCCTACTCGCGGTAAGATAAAGTAAGCTACCTATCATACCTCGATATAGACGAATGTCTACATCTTTTCCGCCCGTATCTTTATCAAGATGCGTTGTAGTGCTCATAGGAGTCTTTTTCCCGGAGGCATTCTCCATTCCAAATCGCTTTAGCAACTCCACCGTGTACTTTGTTTGGTGGATGAAGATTGCATCGTTCAATTGGCGAATTTGGAGACCTAAGAAATATTTGAGTTCGCCCATGTGGCTCATCTCAAATTGTTCCTTCATAACATTAGAAAACTCTTCGCAAAGAGCAAAGTTAGTAGCACCGAAAATGATATCATCAACATAAATTTGAACTAATAATATATCATTATTCGCATGCTTAATAAAAAGTGTTGAATCGGCTTCGCCCATTTTAAAATTCAAATCCAAAAGAAAATTCTTTAGGCGATCATACCAAGCTCGAGGAGCTTGTCTCAAACCATAAAGAGCTTTCTTTAGTTTAAAAACGTGATTTGGAAATTTTTCATTTATGAAGCCCGGAGGTTGAGAAACGTAAACTTCCTCAACGACATCTCCGTTTAAAAATGCACTTTTAACATCCATTTGAAATAATTTAAAATTCTTATGGCATGCAAAAGACAAAAGTAATCTAATTGATTCTAATCTAGCTACCAGAGCGAAAGATTCTTCGAAATCGATACCTTCCTCTTGTCGATAGCCTTGAGCTACTAACCGAGCTTTGTTCCGGACGACGACTTGGTTTTCGTCGGTTTTGTACTTGAAGATCCACTTTGTCCCTATTAAGATCCAAGCGCTATCTTCGCATGCTTCATTAATATTCTTTGGCTCTATCGATGAGGCAAAGGCACAATTTGCGAAGTGGAGAACTTGCGATCTCGTCTTGACACTATCATAGATATTGCCAATGACTTGCTCATGGGGATGGTCACGAACCGAATGAAGCCGTTTGAGAATACCTAGATCACTAGGAACATTCTCAACAACTTCATTAGTTGGGTTAGTCTCAATAGAATCAATAGAATCATTAGACTTAGAATTATCAAACGAATCACATAAAACATCCATAGAATCATTATCATTTGAAATTCTAGTTGGAACAAATCCTTCATTAAATGAGACATGAAGCGACTCCTCGATCGTTGAGGTTCGTTTGTTGAATATCCGGTAGGCTTTGCTACGCGTAGAATATCCAACAAAAATCCCCTCATCGGATCTCGGATCGAATTTGTCCAAACTACCATATGTGTTCTTAATAAAACATTTCGAACCAAAAACACGAAAATGTTTAACTTGAGGCAACCTACCAAACAACAATTCATAACAAGTTTGTTTAGTGCCGGGCCTCAAAAGTATTCTATTAAACACATAGCAAGCGGTGTGTACCGCTTCCGCCCAAAATTGATGGCCAAGTTGGCTATCATCAAGCATAGTGCGAGCACACTCCACTAGCGTCCTATTCTTTCTCTCAACTACACCATTTTGAGGAGGTGCACGAGGGAAAGAGAAGGTGTGAGTAATACCAACTTCATCACAAAATGTCTCAAAAGACTCATTCTCAAATTCACCTCCATGATCACTACGAATAGTGACAATGGTGGTTCCTAAGAGATTTTGTACTTTCTTAACAAAAATTGTGAAGTTTTCAAAAGCTTCATTTTTATTACACAATGAAAATACCCAAGTAAATCTTGAATAGTCATCTACGATGACAAGTCCATACCTTGCATTTCCTAAGGAAGCTACTCTAGTTGGCCCAAATAAGTCTAGATGTAATAGCTCTAGTGGCCGTTTAGTAGAGATGCTTTTCTTAGGTTTAAATGAAGATTTAGGAAGCTTGCCGCGTTGACAACAATCACAAAAACTTTTCTTTTCAAAAACAAGCTTCGGAAAACCTTTAATAGAATTCAATTTTGAAAGCTTATATAGTGTTCCAAAGTTCACATGTCCAAAGCGTCGATGCCATAAGTGTTGTTCACTTGTGTTGGCAACGAGACATTGTTCATATGACAATTCTTACTATGCACGCTTATCGTCCGACTCACGTGTTTCCTTTCGTGTGTTCATGAATTATTTATGTTTGCTTTAAAACCGCGCTCGATTCAATTTACATAAAACCAACCCGACTCGGGTTTTTCCCTAATCCAAATCTAATCCAAACCCCCCAAAGCCGGAGTTCCCTTAGCCCTAACCCTACTCAGCTCGATCTGATGCTTCGCCGCCTCCGCTGCTTGCTCCGCCCGAGTGCCCCCCCCCCCCCCCCCCCCCCCTGCTCGGTCTGCTCAAAATGCCCTCCTCTCCATCACACACACACACACTCTCTCTCTCTCTCTCTCCCTCTCCCTCTCTCTCTCTTCTCTCTCTCTCTTCTCTCTCTCTCTCTCTCTCTCTCTCTCTCTCTCTCTCTCTCTCTCTCTCTCTCTCTCTCTCTCTCCCTCTCCCTCTCTCTCCCTCTCCCCCCCAATCTTCGCCCAAACCGCCCCCCTTCGCTTGCTCCAACCAAAACCACCGTCACCTCCCGAGCAACGCTGCCCCTGCTGCTCGGTCCGACCGCCATCCTCCCCATATCCCTCTTTCTCCCCTTTCACCCCAATTTCAAACCCCATTTCTAATTCTTTCTATTTTAAAACCCCATACCGATTCATTTTCTTAATTACCTACTGATCCTATCTTCATTATCATCTGCATGTATCCTTGGAGATATTCGTGGAGACGGTCGTCTTGGGATAGCTTGGGGGATCGTTTTGGTTGAGGCTTCGCACATGCACGTGCCGGTTGATTTCGCAACGACTATCGGTTTTGGTATATTCTCTCCCCTCCTTACTTATATTACCGTATATCATTCTCATGTCGTTAGCCCATATTTGCACGATGCCTCCTAGGTTGCAGCCTAGGAAGCCTCCGGCCAAGAAGAGGAAGGCCGCCACCACTGTTCCCTCCTCTTCTAGGATGTCACGCCGCTACCGCCGCTCACCCACACCTGGGGACCACTTGGTGGAATCCACGTCCTCCTCCTCACCCTCACAATCACCATCCCCCACGCCTCTACCAATAGAGGCCCCACTCACTACCCCCATCCCGACACCCACCACTCCCGATCCTCCACCCCGACCTGTTCCGCCACCCCCGCCCACCATGCGAACGTATGATATCGTCTTCTGGGACAACGCTCACCGCGAGCGTTGTCGTCATCTCTCACCGCACCATTGTCCCGACCCGCTTCATCCACGTCCCCACCCTCATCAGGCTGGGCATCCTACAGTGTGTCATAGTCTTTACCAGATCATCGGTTTCGACCGACTCCTCACCATGCATGCATGCACGTACACGCGCCTCACCCTCGAGGAGATGAGCTCCATCATCCGAGAGGGTGACGGCATCTGCTTTCGGCTACTTGACTGCGACATAGTGGTCATGCATGCCATGATCCGTGCACACTTCTGTTTCCCTGCCATCCCCGACCCATCCCTTTCCTACTCCCCAGAATACGAGCTTACCACGTTTGACGCCGAGCAGTTTTGGTGTCGTATCACTGGCCTCCGAGGATATAGCCACATCAAGGCTAAGTCCTCAGCCATAGTCCACCCCTACCTCTGCTATGCCCAGCACCACCTATCCACCACCCTCTTCTCCATGCTAGAGGTCGGGACACTCTCCCTTCCTGAGCTTACCCATCTTATGGGGATGACTCGACTTCTGCACCATTACCCCGATGGAACCATCCACCCCTTCCTACTTTCTGACCCAGCACACTGGCTATGTCACCGCCTCCTCCAGACCGTCCATGCCACGACAAATATTTGTTGTGGTGGTTTGTTCACCATTTTCGCTTCCATGTTCGGCCTTGCACTTCCAGTTGTTCTAGCGACACCCACCGGGCCTATTCGACTGACTCTAGATGTGCTTGCTCACATGAACATCATCAGGTAACATGTTAATCATCACTGGATCTACTTACTAGGCGCCCAGCGTGAGCACCACCTCTTTCTGCCCCGCCCTAATCTTACACGTGTTGAGCCAGTCATGCTTGACTGCGTCATTCCTGGAATTTTTCCCATCCCTCCATCCACGTGCTTGAGCCCCCAGGAGGAACAATCGTCGATGACGACTATGACTAGGTACTCAGCTCTGATGAGGAGGAGCCTGACTTTGCTGCCCTCCTAGCAGCCCAGCCTGCCCATCCCGCAAGCACTTCTGTCTACACAGCTGTCAGTGCTCTCACCACTTCCACACCCACTACCACCATAGAGACTTCTGGGACTGTCCACACCTCTATCCCCGAGGTCACTACTTCTGTCTCTTCCATACCCGGACTTGAGGGCGGTTCTGTATCTGTTGCTCCCGATCTTACTTTTTCCACCATTTTAGAGCCTACCACTGGTGTCCCCACCCCTTCGGACCCTGCCAGCACACACTACCTCTGTGGACACCCTCCATATCGAGCACACCTTTCTGGAGTCCACGACTACACTACCTGGCACTTCTTCTGTCCTCGCATCAGCCGTATTCTCTGATAGCATCGTGGTGTCTGTCACCACTTCTGTTGCCATGACGACTCCCATTTCTGATGCTGCAGCTGCTTCTGTCTCTACACCGGATCTCAGACCCATTCTATTCCCATCCTCTTCCACCAAGATCTCTGCTAGACCGCCCTCCTGATTTTGTCTTCAGACCTCGTTCTTCATATGGACAAGGCCATGCTGAGAGGGTTGTTTCTAGTAGTTCACATCCTCCTCCTGGTTCCTGCCATACTGACGCACGTCTTACTGCAGTGGAGACCAAGGTTGCTCGCTTGAAGTGTGCCGTTGACACCTTCGCCAGCTCGGTCGCCATCTACTAGTAGTCAGTTGAGCGGGACCTCACTACTATTCTTGATATTCTGAGGACGCAGCATGCACCAGCTGTTATACTCGCACACGCTCCTCCTGTCCGACCAGACCCTCTTCCTCTTGTCATACCCGCACCACTCACTGTGCCTCTTTCTCAGTCTTCTGCAAGGCCTGTCACTCATTCTGTTGAGTCGGTTGCATCACTGGTAGACGCATCTGTTGTTAACACACCCATTCTTACACATGTCAACACAGATGCGGTCACACCTTCTTCTGAGCCAGTCGCACCTTTTGTTGACATGCTGGTGGAAACACTCGTCGAGCCTTCACTGTAGTCCCATCATCTGGTCCCCAGCAGTCGGACCCATCATCAGCCACCCAAGGTGATGCCACTGCTTGATTCTTATATTAATTTTACACCTTTCACTCTCCCCCCATATTTTGTGCACATATGTCTCTTTGGGGCCCTGTTCTTGCATTGCTTGGGGGAGACCCATTTTGTACCATCTACATATACCATCTCATTCCACCTGCATATATCCCACTTGCATCATACCATCATTTACATCATCTGCCTGCTTGTCCATATTTTTGCATTTAGGCATTAGGTCATGCATCCGCATTTGCATTTTCCTTTTTTTATTTGTACAGTTCATTTTTTAGTTTACCTTTTTATTTCTCCACCCACTCCACCCTAGCATCATTTTTCGCCTTGCATGCGTGTTCTCAGCAATGAGGACACTGTTATGTTTAGCTTTGGAGATGAGCGCTATCGCTTTTTATTTTCATCTCTTATATATTTTCTTCCATTTTACACCTTTTTATTTTTATTTTGCATCCTTTTTCCATCATTTCATTTTTTTTCCTTTTAGCATCATATTTTCCATGTTTTGGTATGCCTGCATGCTTGTTTCTATTTTATTATCCCGCTTTTCTTTTCCCCTTTTGCTAGATATATTCCATATGATGATATCTCATATAGCCTCTGCAACTATCACGATGCTTGTTACTTATGTGATGCTATCTAAAGTATTTCAGTGTCTTGATATCCATATGCTTGCTTATATATTCTTTTGATGATCTCTCTATATGAACGCATGAAATGAGTTGAAGCTGAATGTATGCAATAGTATTTAATATGAATTTTTTTGGAAATGCACCAAAATTCACGCATCATTTGTTTATCTGAAGCATCTGCCTTGTTGTCTTATTTCACCTTCTGTTGCATGCCTGATATGATTGTATGTTTTACTGCCTGACTTCACTATTCGTTGAAATGATCAAGAATACACATGCTTTCATATGAGTTTAGTTGAAGTATTATCTTATTGAACCATCTGTTTACATCTTAGAGTGACCTGAGTGATATATTATTTCCTTCTACACATATTTTTTCTTCTCTACATGTCACTTAAGTTCACCCCTTGCAGCTAATTATATCGCATTTTCTTTTCCAAAAATCCCGAAAGAAAAAGTTAGCTCCAAAAGTACAAAAAGCCAAAATGGAGCCAAAAAACCAAAAATACATATTCTATAGCTCCTACAAAAAGAAAAAAGAGAGGAAGAAACGGATAGTTCAAAAAAAATATTTCTCTATTTTCATTATTGGAGCTACAAAAACTACCTGGGAAAAGTCACAAAAATTCCATTACTATTCTTTAGATGCGATACCTCAAGCTAAGCTTGGGGGGTGAATTCATTTGACCATATGAGTGAGTATGCCATTAGAGTGGAGTTATGCACAATTGGGAACATTTGATAATGCTGAAACTTAGCGAAATGCTTTAGCTATGGATACTTCTACTGAGTTGATATGAATATGTGGATGCCATGATTTATTATATTCTTCATTGCATGCTTGGTGTGAATTCTTATATGCTTCATTTATATCTCTTGATTGAAAAGTGCATTGCCAACGCTTGTATACTAGATTCTATGAAACACATGAAGTGGATATGAATTGATTGCATTAATTTAGAGAATCCCTTTTGTTGATCCAAAATGCTTGCAAGTACTATGATTAGTTAAGAGATGGAATCTCTATAGCATGTATTTCACATTTTTCAAAGCATCATAATATGTAGCCATGGCTTGAGATCTGATCGAATACTATAGCACCTTTCTCCATCTTTCATTCTTTTTTCTATTTCTTATTTTTATCGTCCGGTGAGCCTCGTATTCGTCTTCCTCGAGGACGAATAAGAGGTAAGCTTGGGGGATTTTGATGTGCCCATATTTTACATATATTTTCTGCATCATTTCATATCATATTCGCCTCCAAAGTCCACTTTTTCATATATTATCGTGCTTCTTACGACAAATTCGAGTTTTGTATAGCTTTATGGATTTTCAGGAGTTTTGGAGCGAATTTGAGCTATTTAGGGACATGGACACATCCTACACGTCCGGGACGTCATTGGCGAGGTTCCATGAGAGTCTGTCGAGGCAAGGAAGAAGATTGGAGGAGAGGAAGAGAAGAGAGCGAGAGATGAGAACTCTAGGCCTACATTTGTTCAGTTTCCCAAGCTACTCGGTCGAGTGCATCAGCACTCGACCAAGTTGACATACAGACGTTGCAGCAGAAATGGACATGCCCCATTCAACCGAGCAGACATCCAGCTCGACCGAGCTATATTCAAATAGAACGACTATTCTGGGCTATTCTGCAAGCATTGTAGCTCGACCGAGCAGCAAAGCCACTCGACCGAGCTGATCATCTACTGACCCGAGTCGCAACCAAACAGAGCAGCGTTCTAGAGGAAGTTCAGACCTAAAGTAGCTCGACCAAGTGGCTGGGCTATTCGACCGAGTTGCTCGTATCAGCCAGAGTCAAAGAAGTAGCAAAGCACATCTGCATGTAGCTCGACCGAGCGGCACCGCTACTCGACCGAGTAAGGCGACGCGGCCAGTCCAAGTGCCCAGATTTTCTGAGATTTTGAGGGGTCCATACCCTGTGTATATAAGCTTAATTTTAACCGTTTTTAGAGAGCTTGCTTATTTTCCTTAGTTTAATTTTAGTTTTAGATCTAGAGAGAGTTTGTACCGTCGTTAATTGTTGAAGACAAAGTTGGGATTTTTATTGATCTCTTTTGCGTGGAATCTTAGATACTTAATTCTCTAGTATTGATTATCGCGTTACGATGTTTTCGTAACCATTTCTTACTTTTCTATTGCTTTTTATGTCTTCAATTGCGACGGTGATTGTTGGAAGCAACGATCTAGGATTTTTAGTTTGATAATGACAAATGTGTATTTCTATTTAACGTGTGTGCTAAATGTGTTTCAGTGATGGCAAAGACGTAATTCTTCAAAGAGATGACTAAGTTAATTGTTGGAGGAATTGCTATTCATATAGCAAATGGGCTTGGTCAAAGTGCTATACACCTATCAAATTGGACTTGGTCCAATATGGGATGAGATGGAGAGAATCACTATGGATTTGTTCATATCAATTAGAGATTTGGGCAATCTAATATTCCTATCCAAATATCAATTAAGATCTCATACAAATCTCCTCCAAATCATATACAAATTCATTCTCCATATCAAAGATATTCCTATTCAAAAGAGCAAAAGTTGACTTGGTCTAAAGAGAGATGGGATCTAAGAAGATTGGCTCAAATCCTACTCCTAAACTCTAGGGATCCTCGTCTAGCCATCTTGTCAACCTATCCCTACCGCACCCCTTTGCTAACCCTAACCCCTACTCTATATAAACCTTTTATCAAAGATAGAAAAAAGTGCGGCTTACACAAAGGAAAGAAGTGCGGCCAAGTAAATTTTTCCAAGAGCCAAAAATAAACTCACGCAACTCCTATAGCCAAGGCCAAAACCGCTAAGGTCCTAATCATCTAGCCTTGAGAATCCAAGCCGCAAGCTTCAACATTGCCTCAACTTCATACAAGCTTCAAAGCCCATTGTCATTACTCACATACCCAAGGCCAATAGCTCTTATCCTCCTCCTTGTGTCACCATCAAAGAGATCTTCTATCATATTTCCTTAGCTGCAAGCTTTAGGTCACCTCCTTCATCAACTTACGCAAGGGAGAAGGAAACTCACGCAAAAGCTCTTCCTCGCACCAACGTGCCATCTTCCAAGCCACGCATCAAGTGTGGCATCCAATGCTTCGTCACCCGTGCCATCAAGCTATCATTGTGCTAACACCTCGTCGTCGTCAACCTGAAGACATCTAGCTGCTGCTACCACCAGGAGAACTCATGGATGCCTCTCCTTCATCAAGACGTAGCCTGCATGCCCTAGCAAACGCTGGAGTTCTCCTGTCGCTGGACACCTCCGCGCTGCCGTCCAAGAATTGCCGCCCATACTGCCATTCAAGAGCACCGCCCTAGTCGCCGTTCATCAGCAACGTCGACGAGACCATCCCCTTGCCAAGGAGAAGCACCTTGCTACCGAAGAGAAGAGACTTGTTGTCGTTGAAGCTTCACCTTACCACCGAACTGGGTTTGCCGTTGGAGTGACGCACGTCGTGGAGTCGAACCCGCCGCCGGAGTAGACCGTCTGCCATCGAGGATAAGTCGAAGCCCATCGTCAAAGTACTGCCATCGTTTGCCATAGAGTTATCGAAGTCGAAGCCCACATAAACGAGTCTCCGAGTGGTGAATGAAAGCGTGTTGACGTGGACAGTATTCCATACAAACGAATTAATTTGAAGTCTGGTATGCACATAGACCGAAATATTTTGAGTTTGAACTGGAATTTCTTTAACACAGACCAGAGTGCTATTCGAGCCACAGTTTGATATCTAGGAGTCAGATCGAGACACTGTTTGCACCAGACTGAAGCTGACGTCATGCTGAACGACAGAGACGACACACCATCACAATCTGAGCATTTCTGAACCCTTTACTTTACCATTATATTTGTGATTGTGTGTAGATCTCTGTAGGGGAAACTTTACCGTTATTGTGTTATTTGGGACTTGTCTGGTTGGGGCTAGACAAAAGGGTCTTGACGTGTTGTAGCAGTCAAGATACGCATTTACTAGGTTGATAGGATTCTACACTTTGTTGAGTGTGGTACAGTCTAGGTGGAGAGTTGGAGCTAGGACCACATTGTAGTTGTACAAAAGGAACATATTAATGCTAGTATTTGCTTGGGAGCTGGAGTAGGTCGTTGCTGCGACCGAACCTGGGTAAATCTATTGCGTATTCTGTGCTTGCATTTTATTTACCATGCTTATGTTTTTAACTGCGTGTGATTTCTCGTGGATTGCGCGAGAATATTTTATTAGCCTATTCACCCCCAGGCTTAGATCCAGATCCAACAAGTGGTATCGGAGCCGGTTTTAAGATCTAGCCTAGGATTGACCATGAATCACATTGATAGTGCCTTTGCTGAGGGTCAGTCCATATCATGTCCTCCTAGATTTAATGGTATAGATTATGCTTACTGGAAAAAACGTATGAAAATCTACTTGATATCTATTGATTACAAAGCATGGAATATTGTCGAAAAAGGTTATAAGCCACCTGTCATTAAAATTGAAAATATTGAAATGCTTAAACCTGATGATAAATGGGATGATAATGATTGGAGACTTTATGTTCTTAATGCTAAATCCATGAATGCGCTTATTTGTTCTTTAGATAAATCTGAATATAATCGTATCTCACATTGTCTAACTGCGCAGAAAATATGGCATACATTGGAGGTGATGCATGAGGGAACGTCACAGGTGAAAGATTCTAGACTTGCACGTCTGAGCACAGAATACGAGAGATTTTGCATGCTACCATCGGAATCCATTTCAGCGATTTGCAAGGTTCATCGATATCGTCTACAAGTCTAGTTCTCTCGGTAAGCCGTATTCTAGCCTTGAACAAGTAAGGAAAATATTAAGGGTGCTACCAAGCTCGTTTAGGCCTAAAGTCACCGCCATCCAAGAAGCGAAAGATCTGTCACAGATGAGGGTGGAGGACTTGATAGGTAATTTAATGTCCCACGAGCTTGAATTGCAAAATATTGAAGAAAGAGAGAAACCTGAGGAGAAGGAAAAAGCTACAAAGCCACTTGCTCTGAAAGCTAGCGAAGATGAAGATGATGAGGAGATAGCTCTGATGGTCAGAAATTTCAGAAAGTACATCAGAACTCCTCAAGGAAGATCAAAAATGCATAAAAGATTCATTCGCTCTAAAACTTTTAATTATGATAAGAATTCTTCTGAACAAGATTCTGCTAATAGAATCGAATGTTATAAATGCAGGAAAAAGGGGCACTTCACGAAGCAGTGCAGACAAGAGACAGCTCAGGTTGGAAAAGAAAAAGGAAAAGCCAAGGTGCTAACTTGGGACATGGACAGCAAAGCTGAGGATGAGGATGAAGAGGTGGTATCTCACTCCGCTATCGTCTGCTTAATGGCAAATAACGATGAGGTAAATTCCTTCACTAAAGCTAAATTGTTAGATGTTTGTAAAGGAATGCAAAATGAGATTAATGAGCTAGAACTCACGCTGAATGACTATAGGAATGCTAGCTTTAAATTACAAAAAGAAAACTGTGACATTTCTGATGAAGTAGACATTCTTAAAGAGAAACTTGTTGCCTGTAACGCTAAAATTGTGTCACTAGAAAAAGAAAAGCTAGCATGCCTGAAAAAGCTACATGTCTTTCTAGTCCTTCCTTATTGAATGATATTAGCATGCTTAAGCAAGATTTAATTAAGCTTGAAACTGAAAAGGATTATATGATTAGAGAGCTTAATAATAAATTATGCATGCTAAATAATGAACTTAAAAGAAAAATGGTTGAATTTGAAAAGAAGGAAGAGGAAAACAAGAAAGCTTTTATAAGTAAATGTACTTTGCTTGTGAATGAGAATGCATTGTTGAAATCCAAAGTCTCTAGCCTTGAATTTCCATTAAGAAATTTTCCATAGGAAAATAATCTTTAGATATCATTCTTGGAAATCAATTATATGGCAATAATAGACGTGGACTTGGATTTGGTTTGAAAAATGTTGAAAAGCCTAAATTTAAGAAAATTCACAATGTGTCTTCCATTGTTAAAAATATGCATGCAAAGTGCTTTTCTTATGATAGCGTTGGTCACACATCCTATTATTGTAAGTTTAGGAACACAAACATAAAGTTCAAACAAGTGTGGGTTCCTAAAACTTTGATGACTAACACTAGTGGACCTTGTTGGATTCCAAGGTCACACATGACATCTTTCATGTAGGAGAGATGGAGATTTAGCGAGGACCAATGAATTGAAAGTCTCATTTTTGCTCCTTAGTTAAATGGCGACGTGAAGGTATATTTATTTCCCTCTTTGCATTCATTGCATACCTTCATAGATTTTTGTGTGTGCTTGATTTAATTTTTGTTTGTGTGCTTGTTTTGTTTGCTTTTTAGATTTGTTTTTAGTTCTTTTTAAAAGATAAACAAAAAAATCAAAAAAAATATTGTGCTTAATGAACACCTCTTTATGATCCATTATAAGTGGTATTTTTGAATGTTCATTCACATCCTTTGTAGAACTCGTTGTATTATTTTTATAGCTACATGCGCATGTTAGAATCTATTTAGTAGCCATGACATACTTCATGAAATGATTAATTTGATTTCTACACCTACATGCTCGCTTCCACGAATATTAAACTTGTTGTACATTTGGAGATTCCTTTTATGAATATTGGAAAATAAATGTAGGATGAATAAAAACTGAAATATCTACAGGATATGATGTGAATTGCCATGAATAAAAATTGAGCACGAAAAGAAATGAATTTAAAAAAATACATAAAAATTGCTCCGTATGTAAAATGGATACAATTCATGGAAAATACACTACCCACGAGTATCCAACATATGTTTTATGGGTAATCTTTAGCGTTGGTGTATTTTACTCGTCAAGCAATGCCAACCCCACATCTAATTGTCCTTATAGGCTATGTTTTGGGGTTTGGTACCTTGAACTCATTTTTAATGGGGTGGAAAAAATCAATCCTAGGTGATATTCATGTTAAATGGAAAATGTAGATTGGTTTTGGTTGATGTTCTAAATTGAATCTCCCTTTGTACTTCATTGTTTAATTATTACACTTACACAATTGTGGTGAAGTCAAAATTATGATTTTTCTTTGAACTTGAATTGCCTACTTTATGGAACATGACATGCAAGTGATGGTTGTACTCAATAATATTTTATTTTTACATTTGATATTTGATGACTTCATTAATACGCTTTTGATGATAACAAAGGGGGAGAAAAGAAAGAAAGATTTGGTATGTTTGCTATTATTTGTTGAAGGGGGAGCATGCACTAGAAATACATGTTCAAGGGGGAGCTTGGAAAAAGGGGGAGCATCCTTACTTCATTGCTATATTGTGTATGCTAGTAATGCTTAAATCTCTTTGCTCATTGTATACATCATATGCATTGCATTACATCCTCCATCACACTTCACACACGCACATTTATTTGCTTAAATCTTTTATTGGTTTGTCGTCATCAAAAGGGGGAGATTGTTGGAAGCTACGATCTAGGATTTTTAGTTTGATGATGACAAATGTGTGTTGCTATTTAACGTGTGTGCTAAGTGTGTTTCAGTGATGGCACGGAAGTAATTCTTCAAATAAATGACTAAGTCAATTGTTGGAGGAATTGCTATTCATATAGCAAATGGGCTTGGTCAAAGTGCTATACACCTATCAAATTAGACTTGGTCCAATATGGGATGAGATGGACAGAATCACTATGGATTTGTTCATATCAATTAGAGATTTGGGTAATTTAATATTCCTATCCAAATATCAATTAAGATCCCATACAAATCTCCTCCAAATCCTATACAAATTCATGCTCCATATCAAAGATATTCCTATTCAAACGAGCAAAAGTTGACTTGGTCTAAGGAGAGATAGGATTTAAGAAGATTGGCTCAAATCCTACTCCTAAACTCCAGGGATCCTCGTCTAGCCATATTGCCAACCTATCCCTATCGCACCTCTTTGCTAACCCTAACCCCTACTCTATATAAACCTTTTATCAAAGATAGGAAAAAGTGCGGCTTACACAAAGGAAAGAAGTGCGGCCAAGCAAATTTTTCCAAGAGACAAAAAATAAACTCACCCAACTCCTATAGCCAAGGCCAAAACCCCTAAGGTCCTTTCAGAAAAATATTCCCTTCTTAGGTAAAATTATATTTCTCATATCTAGCCTATCTAAAATTTTAGAACGCATTTTGACACCTTGTCAAGCTATTATAAAATAAAAACGGTCGAGATAAATAGATAGAAATTGGTACGGCCTATAACCAACAAATTCTTATGATTGCAGGTGCCGATTCTCTTGCACAAGCTCCCTTAGAAGCTTTAGCTCCTGCCCCAGCTTATTACAACAACCTCGAAATCGGTAAATCACAATGAATTCTAAATTTAGGAAATTAGATAGCGTACTTGTATGAACTTAGGACATCATATATAGCCTCAGAACGGCTATTTACTTGAACCAACAACTAGAGACCTAATTTAATAGGAAACTAAACTTATAATCTCATAACGACTATTAACTTGAGCATACGACATTGCCAATTTTCAACTTTGGTAGTTGTAGCACGCAACCATCTACTTAGGTAAATTATGTACTAATGAAAATACCACATGCTCAAAGCATGAGATCAACATCATAGTTGTTGGCCTTGTCTTTATCCTCAAATTTCTTAGCATCCGCTTTGCTTAACTTTCTGGTTTTCAATAAGAAAGTCAATCAGTGGTCCTGGTTTAACTATCATAGTGGTATAGATCTAAAGAAGGAACTACTCTACTGGAGCAGATGCGATTATTGGCATTCTTAACATTGGTACCACCCGGTGTCTAGGATCGTTTGCGCCAAAGTTTGATTCACCCTGCTTACGGGGATAGTGACCTGCTTGGCCAAACCTGACTGGCAGTGTATGCATGGGTCAATGTTAGATTTCCAATTATCATCAATTTTGCAACCATTGATTATAAATACATTCAAATGAGTTTCTTCAACCTTTCATCGTACGTAAACTTGTATTCCCTAATACCATTATCTTGTCTCGTTCACCCGTCACATGAAGCTATTCATGGAATGTCGTGTAAAGTTCGTTTGGAAGCTGTATTGGAATCTCTGGTTGAATTTCATGTAAGAATTCCCGATTGGAATCTCATGTTAGAACATCGGGTTGAATACTAAATTGTAGATCTTGAACACTTGGCACTGATGGGTTTTGGGGTAACTCATCGTTGAGAGAGTGTGGGAGTGACTGGAGTTCATCTACATGTCTAGCTGCCTGAGTTTCGGCATCCTATCTAGCTGCCTGTGTTTCGGAAAACATAACATGCTGTCTGTATCAGCATCATGTCTAGCTACCTGCGTTTCGACATTCGTCTGGGTAAGCGCACCCAGGCAAGAGATGAACTCAATGGTTGCACATCATACTCTCTGGCTTGAGTCACATAGTTTTTTAGTTTATTCACCGCTTGCACTACTATGGTACAGGTTGTTGTCTTCCTTCAGTTCTGCTTACCTTTACTACTATGTTATGTACGCCTTGTCGCAGTTGATGCTCTGTACTTTACTTTTCGCTCTGGTTTGTTTGTACGTAATTACCTTTTTATCACCTGCTTTAGTCATACTTGTGCACTGCTTCTTTTTTATGTTTAGAATTATTGTGACTTACCTACGGTTCCATTTTATGGAACCGGCAGACGACGAACAAGTTGTAGAAAAGGCCCCTGAGTTGGAGGAGCCGGAGTTTGACCCAGAGACTGCTAATTTCTAAAGATAGTTGAGTTGGTGTGTGTATTGTATTCTATTATGTATTTCCTTTCATGTATTCAGTTTGAGTGTGCTTTTGTGTACTGTATTCTCGACTATGGACTGTAATAAATGTACGCTGGTTTGAGTATTAGTGTATCTCTGCATCGTTGATATATTGTTTTCACTGGTGATCTGTAGACCTGTAAATAAATCAAATAAGTAATGGCCCCCTGAGAGCGGGTCGTTATAGTCACTCTCAGGGAGCACCCTTTTAGGTATTGGTGTTTTAGACCAATATTGTTTTGATGATGATCACAACATTAAGTTGTTTCTAATAACTATCAATATTTTAGTCTCATGTTTAACGATTGAAGAATAGAATTTTGGAGACTAAAAGCTTGGTGCAAGGATGGACATCAAGAGGAGCATTGCCAAAGCATAGAACTTGATGAAAGGAGGCTTATCAAGTGGTGCCAAAGCTTGGAAGATGATGGGAGATCAAGGCTACTCATGCTTGAGGACTTAGACTCTAGGAGAAGCAAATTTTAATCCATGTCTTATTACTTGCTTTTCCCTTTTTGAGTTTAAGTATTTGTAATGCCTTGATTAAATGGTCTCATTCATTCATGCATATGCATCAACCATCTTAGAGAACCTAGGGATCATCATAGAATCCAACCCAATAGGTTTCCCATGCCATGACCTCTTATTAGAGTCTCTGGCCTTCCTTCAGGCACCTGCCGAAGGCAGGACATCACCAAGCGCTGGCCAGCCCTCTACAGGTGGTTGATCTTCACAGCTCAAGTCAATATTTTCTTGACTCTTAATTGAGTTTTTGGTGCAGGCGACTGAAGTACAAAAGACAGGCATCTGCCAACCATCAAGCGCCTAGACATTGTTCATCAGTCGCCTATATGCACAAGTGCATAAGTTGACATTTCTTAGCTTCTGTCCATTCCACATGACAGTTTCCTTACGAAGTCTTTACATGCACCTGCGCAGTTCTACAGGCACCTGTGTAGTCTTCTACAATCACTTATCCTGGCTCAAATTATAGCCGTTGGGATTTTTATAACCGTTGATCAGGTGTCTGACCCTTGTTCTACATGCACCTGTCCATGACGTTTCAGCCCAATTCTAGCCATTGCAGATTTGTTCCTTTGGCCTTTTTGCTTGGTTTTATTGGGTTTTCTTGGCTTCCTATATATAGGAGAGGGCCTAGTTCTATTAGAACTCTTGGTTAACATTGAAGATCACTAACAATCTTAAAATCCACTCCTATTTTCTCATTTCCATCTTTAGAGCTCTAATCCTCTTCATGCATTGAAGTTAGCAAAAGGGAAATCCTCCAAGTGCATCAAAGCTCATCTCAACACTTGGAGATCTTCTTCCATGCCTTGCATTCTGTAGAGGGATGTGCCCTCAGATCATTTGTTTTGATGCAAATGAAAATTTAAGCTTAGATAGGGACTAATTTGCATAAGATGCAAAAAGAGATTAAATGTGTCTTAAATTGTTTAAGACTATATTTAATTAAATTAACGAGTTGGAAAGGTTGCCTGTGTGACGTGAACGTCCCGGTCTAAACACATGTTCAACCCGCGTCACAAATGGAGTTCAAATGAGCCCAGTAAATCTATTTAAGAGTGTTTTAAATAGGAACCCAAAACCAAGCCCAAAGGAAAAACCCAAAAGTGTTTTTCTTAATTATTTGAGAAACAATTTTTAAAAAGTCAATTGGGCTTCAGGCAGCGCCCAAAATATTGGGGCGCTGCAGAACGCGCCCCAACGGGCCCGTTGGGGCGCGTGCTGCAGCAGTGCGCGTCCCTCAAGCCCTGAGTCAACTAGTGGGGTCTACACTGTGGGCCCCACATAATAGGGTTTCGAACCTATGATTAATTTTGGGTGGCGGCTCAGTTTTTGCGAAAAACAACTCCTGGGCTGATCTTTGGACGATCAATTGGAGGGTCAAACGAACTCCGATTGACGTGCCATTTTTTCCTATTCGTTCACCGTTGAACGCCCTTCGAATTGATAGGTTGTATCAATTATGAAGCTCAACGGTGAGGGAGTTAAAATTCACAGAAGTTTTGCCTTTGTGAAAGGCAAACTAAATTGAATTTATTAACTCTAAACTTTTGTCCCACATCAGTTGTGGAGAAAAGGTGAGAGCCAGCCGCCTATATAAGTAGGGGCATCCCCTTCCTCCGAACTTGTTCCAAGCTCAAGATCTGAGCGTCTACCAAAAACTTTGGAGCACGCTCGGATCAAAGCTTAAATTAATTCCTCTTCTCCCTAAAATTCTGCCTTACTCCTGAAGGGCTCTAGCAAAGCCACGAAGGAGTTCGGATTCGGATCCGAAATCTTGGCGAAGGCTTTCACTCGCGTGAAACTTTCTTCGGCGTGTGGTTGGCTCGGCGACACGAGGATTGCTCGCCTCGGGATGCGGAGTGGTTCACGAAGCTGTTCAAGGAGCGGTTCGAGGAGCGGCTCGGCGTGGGACGGGGAGCGGCTCGGAAGACGGTGCGGTACACCTTGCATGTCCCAGGGAAAGATTCCGGGTATGTTTTTAGAAGCTTTCTTTTTAATTATTCGCAGTAGTTTAGATCCATCTTGGGGTGGTCAGATCCACCCCGAGTTGGCAGAGATCCTGGCTTAGGGTCTTGTTTCTTAGGGCTGCATGTTAATTAGATTAACATATTATTTTTTCGCTGGTTTTTTCGCTTTTGTGTTCCGTCCAACTCAGGACGTGCACAGATTTGTGCCATATGGTCACCAAAACCCTTCAATGATATCGGAGCCATCTCTGTATGCTGATCTAGGACTGCGATTAATTAATTGAAATGCTTTTAAAATAACTTAAAATGTTTTAAAGTTATGAGATAATTTTTAAAATGTTTTTAGATGCCTTTTAAAATGGTTTTAAAATTTATGTGATGTTTTTAAAAAGGATAATTTTAAAAGCCTAAAAATTTATGCGATAAGTTTAAAGTGATTTTAAATGATTAAAAATTTTATATGATAAATTTTTAAACATGAAATTTTTTAAATGATGTTTTAGATTTATGTGCTAATTTTAAAAACTGATTTTAAAAACTTTGAAACTTTATGCGATAGATATTTTAGTAGCATGCATATCATATGATCCTTTTAAAACTATTATTTTTTATAAGATAAAAAAATTAAAATGTTTTAAATTCATTATTTTAAATTTAAATGTTAAATTTAAGAAATGCATGCAAAATTGTTTATTAGATAAATAATTTTGTATTTAATTGTTAAATGGTAGAACACTCTTTTTTGTGTTAAAATTAGTGTAACTTTATGTTAATGGCTATGTCAGCTTGTCCCTTATTTGATAACACAAGACAACCCTTTAGGTTAGCCATTAAGAAATCATTAAAATTTATTAATTGAATTTTAATGACATGCTATGTTTTAATAAGACATTAACAACACTTTAAGACATATTCCTGATTAGGGTAGTCCCTTTAATGTATATGTTAATTCTAATTGTTATGAAATTAATTCTCATTAAAGGACTTTGCTTTTAGCGTTGTTAATAAATTTATTAAAATCCTAATAACGATTAGGATAGCGCGTGAACCTTATAGTTGATAAGGATTTAATAAATGTTATTAAACAAATCCTAAAATTTTGAATTTAAGGATTCAACTAGTTGACAGGATTAATTAGTTGTTAATAAAAGCCTTTTAGTCTATGGGACGCATATAAAATTGACAAGCTTCATTCAATGGACCATGATCCAGTCAATGTGCTTGGCTAAGTTTGTTGGATCACCCTAGCTAGTCTAAGGGATAAGTGATCCTGGCTTAATTAATTCCCTGGCTGTGTTCCGCTGGACCGCAATGACGCGAATCATGATTATATGACACCCTAGACTATATCTAAGTCAAATACGTTAATAATCTTCCTCAAGATTAGTTGTAGCCCTCCTTGTTTTAGGGGTTGGCAACTATAAGACCCGTGTTCTAGTTGTTGAGCTACACTCAAGCTGTAACATGGCAATCTTATAGAAACCAATTTCTTAAAAACATATGATGTAATCTAAGACCTGACCCAAACCGATGTGTCGTGAATACACCGAGCGCTGGGGCAAATCAGGCTAGATGCGAAAACAAGGGTCCGACTAGACTAGACATTGTGATTTGGATGAGCACACTCATGATCACAAATGGCTTGGGGTAAAAACCGATAAGATAGTCATATCTAATATGATCGATGAAGAGTCATCTTCCGATTACAGAGTCAAGCAATTTGTCGTGCATACACCGAGGTTGTTAGGCTCAGAGTGATTGGACCTCTTACCCATTAATTTAATTTGATTAAATCGTTCATTTTTAAAAGCTTAGAATGATCGTAAAATAGTGGGAGGGTATAGATAGATAAAAGCCAATCTACCTATATTTAATATTGAACATATGCTAAACTAGAGTAAGTTCTAAGTTTACAAAAGGAATAAAAATATAATATTTTAATGGAATTAGTTAACTGGTTAAATAGGTTGATTAATGGATTGTCAAAGATAAATTCTAATTGATAGAATTAAACTATATTCTCGTTGACATTAAAATGACCTTCTAAAGAACAGACTTAAGAAATATGATTTCATTAAGTTCTGGGTCCAACAAATAAATTCACGCTACATGTCACTCGCCTCCATATGGGGCAGCTTGAACATATAGGATATTCGAAGTATGTTTCTCTCTACAACTTGTTGAGCTACACTCAAGGTTGTATGGAAAAAAAATTTTGATCCGCAAAGTTCGAGAATTCGATCAAACTGTTTGAGTCGAATGTAAGTGCATAAGCGGTGCAAGACTATGTATCCCAACCGGATCTTAAGACGAGCAACTTGTTGAGCTACACTCAAGGTTGCAAAGCTCAGGCGTTAGGATACATGATATCTTGCATAGCTATTTATTTATGTTGGTTTATATAATACCTAAATGAGATTTAGAAAAAGAAGAAGGCAGTCCGGAAAGTTAATCGAGTTAAATAGTTTAATTTATCATTAGTAGATGCATTAGTAAGAGGAAATGAAAATGTGACATATTTTGATGTCACAATTTCAAAATTATTGTTATACAAAAGGTTAACACATTTTGACGAATGTCGTCATATTGCTTCTGAAGTAATGAGTAATATGTATAAAGATAATATATTTATTAAATGTTAATATATAAATACACAAGATAGTAGCAAACTTATATGGAAAAATAGACTAGGCCGTATCGAGAGACTAAGCTTCACAAGTCACATAAAGAGGTGTCTGACCTCTCGTATTATGAAGTCTACAGACACTTGTGAATCTTATCCTCTTAGATATAATGGCTGAAACCCATCTGTAAGACAGTGGAAGAATGAGTTGTCGAACTCGGTCTCGTACATACTGATGTACCCGAGTCTAGATTAACCAAAATAAGTTATTCTTATATTTTAATATTTTATTAAGACATGTGTTCTTGATGAAACACAAGTCTAATAAAATAAAGAACGAAATGAAAAAAGTATTTAAACTGATTCGATTAGATCGAATGGTCAAATACTTAGCTATATAAAATCTTGCGTAATTAAAAGAAAATATGATTTTCTTTTAGGTCAAGTCTGTTAACACATCGGTATGTTAATAGGTATGAATTGCACTTAGTTAAACTTGGTGTGATCCATAGCAAGTGACTCTGAGTTAAGTCCTCCCTCTGGGTTCAGTCCTAGATAGCAATGCCTAGGTTTTGATAATGTTCTACGAGGACATTATCACTAAGATATTTATTAAATCAATCGTAAGGATATAATTACTCGAATCTCGTGAGACGAAGAGTCGAGTTAGACATCATAACTAATGATGACTTAGTCAACTTCCGGGATGAAATTCGGAGTAGTAACTCCGTTTAAAAACTTGATGTAGTTAGAATTGGTCCGAGCACGTGAATAAAAGTATGGACTTTAGTTTACGTGCCCAAGGAAAATGTTTCCTCATTTTCTGCAAGTAAATCTTCAAGTTAGAAGATTGCAGAAGAAAGGAAAATAGTGAAGTACAATTATGTTGGTTGAGAACGGTTTTCATCCTAATTCCTATAAACGGATTATGTTGAAACTGTCTCGCCAGCAGATGTCTACGGATCTACTCGGACCGAACTCGATGTAAATGCTCATGATGACCATGAAAACTGGAACATTTCGTTTTTCTAAATATGATTTAGACGCCAACTTGTATGAATCACAAAGAGAGTTTTCAAGGTCAGTGGGAGCAAACAACTTACATGCGAGGCATCAAAGGGATGGAACATATATTTTGACAAAGTAATCAAAAAGTTTGATACTTTATCAGAAATGGATATGAGCCATTTGAAATGACCAGTAACAAATTTAAATGATTATCGTAAGGTACGATGAGCTGGATAAGATCCAAGGATATAAAATCTTATGGATTACGAAAGACCAAGTGAATTATTTGAATAAGATTTAAATGGTTGGTCCAACGTGAACATAGAAACCCCTTAAGTCTATAGAGTAGACGGTTTAGCATATACACTCACGAAGGCTCTACCACATGAAGTCTAGAAAGACTTATGTGTAAAACGGTATACGATACCGAGATAAATGGGCCTGAGTGCAAGTGGGAGATGTAGAGAGATGCATGCCCTCAAAGCATACCATCTCTGTGTAAACAATACAAATGTCTTGTTCAAAATAACAGTAAGTTGTTTGGTAATAATTTATTTAAGTTATATTATAATGTAGTAAACATTAGATATTAACTTAGATAAAGTCCTGAGACTTTATGCAAGGTCAAACATGTATCGAGATGAGTATCTAGATCGTGGAGAAATGTTTGACCATCTGTAGCATAAGTCTAAAAGGGTTCGTGGTCGTAGATGTTTCGAGACAAGGATATCGAAACATCGGATAGACCATTGTGTCTTAGTCTTCACCGTTTAGCGGTGGCGATGATCTCATGATCGTTTGACTTGGCGAAGTCGAAGATGAAACACAGGTGCTCGTTAGAGAATGAGTTCACTGAACGATCCACAAGAGTTATCATATGATTATATTGACCAATCTGTCAATGATAACTCTTAGTGATGATAGGCAAGTTGGTCTTTTGACTTGAGGTCATTTTACGAACCTGTGCGTGAACGGTGCCACTTAGATCATTGACCTAGCTTCGAGGCTAGGCCTGTCGAAAGGTCTTTGATTGGGTGTCACTTGAAGCGTACGAGGAGAGTAATGACGAAGAGAGGATTCGTCTCTCCCGGTCAATGGGATGTAGTGTCGTTGAGTTATTCGGTCTTTAGTAAAATCTCTGATCAGAATATGTTGGAAGAAGTCCAACATTAGTTGACTAAAGATCGATAGAAACTAACCGGATTCAAGTTATAGGGGGTGACAGTTTGACCGTATCCTAGACTTGATCTACACGACATAGTTTAGACGAAGAGACTACAACTGCGGAACTCATCACAGACATGGTCCCGACAATACTCATATCGATGAGTCAACCACATAATTATGATTCTGAAGCATGGACGATAACTACTGGTAGTGGTTTCTGCCGTATAGGGCTTTGAGCCCAACCTGTGGTAAGGGTCAGGCCGTAGGGTCCCATACAGAGTGCGACATTCGTCTAGTAATAGGTAGAAACGATTAGGGAGAATATGCATTTGATGCAAGGGATAAAATATTGCAAAAGATGTTTGTAATTATCTCCTACATTCGAGATAAATGATCCTGAGTGCAAGTGGGAGATGTAGAGGGATGTGCCCTCAGATCATTTGTTTTTGATGCAAATGAAAATTTAAGCTTAGATAGGGACTAATTTGCATATGATGCAAAAAGAGATTAAATGTGTCTTAAATTGTTTAAGACTATATTTAATTAAATTAACGCGTTAGAAAGGTTGCCTGTGTGATGGAAACATCCCGGTCTAAACACAGGTTCAACCCGCATCAGAAACAGAGTTCAAATGAGCCCGGTAAATCTATTTAATAGTGTTTTAAATATGAACCCAAAACCAGGCCCAAAGAAAAAAGCCCAAAAGTGTTTTTCTTAATTATTTGAGAAATAATTAAAAAAAAGACAATTGGGCTTTTGGGGCGCTGCCTGCAGCGCCCCAAAATACTGGGGCGCTGACAGCGCCCCACGTGGAGGCGCTACAGCACGCGTCCGTTGGGGCGCGTGATGCAGCTACACGAGTGCCCCAAGGCCTGAGTCAATTAGTGGGGTCTACACTGTGGGCCCCACACAATAGGGTTTCGAACCCTATGATTAATTTTGGGCGACGGCTCAGTTTTTGCGAAAAACAACTCTTGGGCTGATCTTTAAACGATCAATTGGAGGGTCAAACGGACTCCGATTGACGTGTCGTTTTTTCCCTATGCATTCACCATTGAACGCCTTTCGAATTGATAGGTTGTATCAATCATGAAGCTCAACGGTGATGGAGTTAAAATTCACGAAAGTTTGGCCTTTGTGAAAGGCAAACTAAATTGAATTTATTAACTCCAAACTTTAGTCCCACATCGGTTGTGGAGAAAAGGTGAGAGTCAGCCGCCTATATAAATAGGGGCCTCCCCCTTCCTCCAAACTTGTCCTAAGCTCAAGATCTGAGTGTCTCCCAAAAACATTAGAGCACGCTCAGATCAAAGCTTAAATTAATTCCTCTTCTCCCTAAAATTCTGCCTTACTCCTGAAGGGCTCTAGCAAAGCCACGAAGGAGTTCGGGTTCGGATCCGAAATCCTGGCAAAGGCTTTCACTCGCGTGAAACTTTCTTCGGCACGTGGTTGTCTCGGTGACACGGGGATTGCTCGCCTCGGGGTGCGAAGTGGTTCGCGGAGCTGTTCGAGGAGCGGTTCGAGGAGTGGTTCAAGGAGCGGTTCGGCGTGGGACGGGGAGCGGCTCGGAAGACGATGCGGTACATCTTGCCTGCCCCAGGGCAAGATTCCGGGTATATTTTAGAAGCTTTCGTTTTAATTATTCGCAGTAGTTTAGATCCCTCTTGGGGTAGTCAGATCCACCCCGAGTTGGCAGAGATCCTGGCTTAGGGTCTTATTCCTTAGGGTTGCATGTTAATTAGATTAACATATTATTTTTTCGCTGCTTTTTTGGCTTCTGTGTTCCGTCCGACTCAGGACGGGCACGGATTTGTGCCCTATGGTCCCTGAAAACCCTTCACATTCAACAATGAGTAAGTTCATCTAATCAAGGCATATGTAAGAGTCTATTTATTTCATCTTTGTGATTGAAACCCTAACTCTTTTTGTGGGGGGTTAGTTACTCTCTTGTGTGAGTTTAACCCTTGTATAGGGTTAGTTGTGTTGTAACCCTAATTCTCTTTGTGCGAGTTAGTTACTCTCTGTGTCAGAGTTTAACCCTTGTGCAGGGTTAGTTGAGTCCTTATGTAAGACAAATCCCTTGTGTAGGGTATCCCTTGTGTAGGGATTGTATTCACTACCTTGTGTAGGATCATAGTGAATATTGGTGTGGCTGGATGTACCCAAGTTTGGAAACCAGGGTAAAATCTCTTGTGTTTTCATTTGCTTGATTATGTGTATTAATTTCATCTTGCACTTATTATTCCGCATTTGTAATTTTAATTTTTAATTACACAATTATTGACATTACACTATTCACCCCCTCTAATTTGTGTGTATTGTTGGTATTGCAAGGTAGACGGTCATTACATTTGGTATCAATAACAAGGTTGAAGCATACAAACAACTATGGCATTTAACGCTTCATCCATGTCTCAAGAGGAAGGTCTGTCAACCGTTCGACCCCCGCTCTTCAACGGAACAAATTATCCAAGTTGGAAGATCAAGATGATGATCTAATTGGAGGGTCAAGACCTATGAGACGTTACTGAGTGTCCTTTTCTGAAGCCTACTACATCCGCGGCTACAAGGAAAAAGGCAGAGAAGGATTCAATCAAATCCAATGCGAGGGCAATGAACGCATTTCATTGTCCCATCACTCCCAATGAGTTCAACCACATCTTCGTGTGCAAAATGGAAAACGAGATTTGGCATACCTTGAAGATTACTTTTGAAGGGACATCCAAGGTAAAGAAATCTAAACAAAGTGTGTTTAGATCTAAATGTGAAATGTTTAAGATGCAGGAAGGAGAGGACATCTTGAAAATGTTCACAAAGTTCATGGATATTGTGAACGCTTTGGATGGTCTTGGGAAGGTGATTTCTCAAGAGGATCAAGTGGAGAAGATCCTTGAATCTCTTACACCCAATAGGATTCAAAGGCCAATGGTATTTTGGAGTCAAACAACACGTCCAAATACACCGTTGATGAGTGCATTGGAAATCTCATGGCGTATGAAGTAAAGCTTTAACATACGAAGGAGATTCAACCATCCAAGCCCGAGAAGTCGGAGAAGCAAAAGGGGATTGCATTCCATGCCGAGAAGGAGCCAATCAAATGGATTTCATTAAGAAGCATCAAGTGAAGAAGATGGAGAGGATGAGGCTAGTAATGATGAAATCATAGAGCTTGCCAAGCAACTAAGAGCATTCTTAAAGGACAAGTAAGGTAAGTCTTCGTCAAAGTTTGTCTCTAATTCTAACAAGATTCCTACTTGTTACAATTGCAGTGGTAAGGGTCATCGCTCTATTGAATCCCCTTCCAAACCCTCCAAAGAATCTTACAAAGGGAATCGTGAGAAATATTGGAAAGGAAACTCCAAATACAAGAAAAAGAAGAAGGGTCTAGTTGGTACATTTGATGACTCAAGTGAGGACTCAACACTTGATGACTCAAGTGAGGACTCATCAAATGATGAAGAAGATGATGACGAGGAGGTAGCCCACATGTGCTTCACAGCATTGGATGATCTCTCCTCAAGATCAAGTAATGAATAGGTGGAGGCTTAGCTCAACCCCAATGAAGAAGTGTGCTTCATGGCTAATGGGGAAGGTTCTTCATCAAGCTCTAACGAGGAGGAATGCAATGATGAAAATGAGGGGGAGCCAAAGCTATCTTATGAGGAGCTTGAATATCGCTATAATGTGCTCTCCAACGGGGGCTAGTAAGTGCATCAACTTTTACTCTAAATTAAAAGCAAATTTGTTAATGTTAAGAGTAGGTTGCATGAACTAGAATTTACTGGTGTAAATGATGATGCTTTGCATATTTGTGACACTAGTGAGAGAGACACACTTTTCTCTCAAGTTAAGAATTTGAGCACTGCAAATGAAAAATTAGTAGTTCAAAATCTTAGCTTAGAGTCTCGCATTCAACAACTTACATTGAAATGCGAAGACGAATCCCAAAAGCTCATAAGCTTTGTTCATTCTAGGGATTCACTCCACGGTTTGTTGGAAAAAACATCGGGTAAACCATAGATGAGGTTTGGGATATATTCCAAAAGTGGTAACCAACCCCACCTCTAATTCTTTTTTTGGTGCAAAATCAAGACATATTACTAAAACACGTAAGAAGAATCACCATGCTTCCTTGTATAACAATAACCCTAACAAGAAGCATTGATGAGTGTTTATTGTACATAGTTTTTACCTCTTTTTTATGCACGTTTTCCATAATTTATTTCGCTATTTTCCCATGTTTCCCTCATTTTTGTTCCCTCTTTTGCTTTTATGGTCCCTCTTATACTTTGTAGGAAATACATGATGATTAGGGGCCATAAGGCATGAATATAGCGCGAAGGGGAAAAAGAACTGAAGCCGGGAGATCAAACTATGTAAAAGGGGGAGATTGTAAAGAACTGTGATCCAAACAGTCGCGTCGATTTGACGCAGCCACGTGTGTCACAGCACAAGAAGCTGTGTACAATTCCAAGCGGTCGCACAGACTAGCTTCACACGGACGCGTCATCAAGCCCCAGAACCCATTTCCACGTGGTCGTGTAAAGGATTTCCAAACGGACGCATCGCTAATGAGTTAATTAGAAGATTTGTAATCGACACGGCCTGTGTGACAACAGACAGCGTGGCCGCATAATTCAAAAGAGCCAAAGATGAAACGGTCGCTCGACGTGACCGTTAAGATCCTGACGCAGGCGCAAAGCTTAATTCAATGTGGCCGCATCCTTAGCGACGCAGCCGCATGGCTGTAACCCCGCTGCCACCAATTTATGCAAGCGAACGACGTGACCGCGTCATTTTCGACATGATCACGTCGATCAGGACTCCTGAATCGATTGGGCACCGATCTAGAGCAGTTGGGGGGGCTTTTTGATCATTTGAGTGATTGTATATCTAGGTTCTCAAGGGTTTTGTAAGGATTTTTATTGCTTTTAATTCCAGTTCTTTTGATTGAATTAGCTAGCTATGTTTGTCTTAGATTAACTTTTCTTAATAGAAGTTTTCTATTTTGTTATTGTTATTGTGTATTGCTATCTCTTGTGTTTATCTATGTGAATCCATGGCTTTCATTGCTTACCCTATGCTAGAAATCATGTTTAGTGCAATGGGTAGTGAGTAGTTTTCTTCTAGGGCAATGGGTTTAACCCATTTGATTGGGGCCATGGGTTGGATGAACTTTTGATTAATTGCTGGGTTGATTGATGAGTTGGGGTATATTGAGATGCCGATTATCAACGTAGATTCGACCCCCTCCCTTCGGGGTGATAGGATAGGCCGCCAACGAGAGTCGGGACCAATCTGGGGTTTCGATCCCTACGAAGATCCATACTACTAGTGTGACCGGCAAGAGTCACACACCAATTAGATCCCTCCTAATATAGTTCCAATCCCCGAACGTCACTATGGTCGGGAGGAAGATTGAGGACATTCGATGCTCCCAGTCAAGGGTTGATTTGGCCTCAGCCATTTTCGTCAAACGTCGCCACTGCTGCTCGACAGTTAGCAAAGACATTTGTGAAACAAAAGGGTCATAGACACCTGAGGATGGAGAAGAAAGGAAAGGAGGGGAGGAAACCAACCTGCTGGATTTTCCATACCATGCGTTCTGCCAAGCCATCAGGGTCGACTTTTTCCAAGAGGGAAGATCCCTTGCAAGGTTGGAATTCACCGCTAAGAGAACCGCCAAACTGCAATACAGGAAGACCGATTTGCTAGATCACACCGCATGGATAGGACGAACAGGATCGTCCCCACAATGATCCTGATCAGTGGGAAGGGACCTAAATACCGACAGTATCCGAGCCTGGTTCAACTCAGAGGGGGTCTGCTCAATCTGGCTGAGTGGGGAAGCCCCTCCCTGTGTCCGAGAACAGCCCCAGGATTCCACCAACGAGGCCAAAACCACAGGGTCCGTCTAGCCCCTTCCTCCTTATATCAGGAATCTCTGGACCCACGGAATCTCAAGAATCTCAGGAATCCTCCTAAGGCCAGTCATATCCCCTCCGACGAGACCAGAATCCCCAGGGGCCTCAACCAGATCCCCCATGGCCGAAGGAGAGCTCTCGATAACTAGAGTGGATACCGAGGAGGCACCAGCCAACCACAATGTTTCGATCGACGGCTCATTCACCCACCCACCCCGCCTCGTCCATCGGGTAGCGAGGCGACAAGCCAGATGGGCCACCCCTGATCCTCTGAAACCGTGCCAAATGAGCTGAGACATGTCAAAGGGTTGGTTGAACTCCTGACCATCCATCCCAGCAGAAAAGGGGAAAATCAGGGCAATTTAAGAAGAAAAAACAAAATCAAATGACCACCTTTACCCGGGGACCACAAGAGGCTCTTTAGCTGAAGATCGTCCAACAAGGTCATCAGAAGATCGACAACCCTGGAATCGACCTCAGAAATAGTTAACTCTGTTGAGGGATGTATGCCCTCAGTTCATTTGTATTTGATGTAAATGGTTTTTAATGGGATTAATTGCATTTGATGCAAGAATATTTAAATACGTCGCAAAATATTAGCGAGTCTATTTATAAAATGCATAAAAATGAAGAGGGTTTTTTCACGAAAGTCAGGGAGAAAACCGCGCTCAAATCGGATCTCATTTAGAGCTCAAAAGCTCCAAAAGGGGACAAATGGCCAGAACTGGGCTTTTACCCAGTTCTGGCCCAGGCCAGCCCAGATGGGTTGGGCTAGCCCGCCCGCTCTTGCTGGCGGGTCAAGCCCGCCCGCCCAGCCGGTGGGTTAGTCCCGACCGTGCGGGCGGGCACGCCCTTTAGGCGTACCCATCTGGCTGGTGGGCCCCATCGATGGGGCCCACACTCCTGAAACCTTAATCAGCAAATGACATCTATGTTTTTTGGGTTTTTTGTGACTTTTGCTCAACTTTGAGCTATTGTTTGTGGGGTCAAACAAAGTCGGATTGAAGCGTCGTGTGTTTCTATATGTTCAACATTCATAGCTCTTCAATTTGATAGTTTGTATCACTTGCAAAGCTCAATGGTGAGGGAGAGAAAATGAGTTGAAGTTTAGCCTTAGTGTAAGGCAAAACTAACTTAATTTTCTCCCCTAATTATTATTAGTCCCACATTGCTCGTGAGACGAGCAAGGGGTCCGGCCTCCTATCTAAATAGGGGCTGACTCCCCTTGGAAAATTTGCACCAAGTCTCCAAATCCGAGAAGCTCCAAAAGTTTTGAGAACGCTCGGATTAAAACTTAATAATTATTCACTCTCTCCTAAAATTCTTTCTGTCTCCTGATCGGGCTCTAGCAAAGCTACGAAGGAGTTTGTATCAGATCCGAAGTCTTGACGGAGGATCCACTAAAGGTGAAACTTTCTTCAGAGCGTGGTTGGCTCGGCGAGAAGGGTGTTGCTCACCTTGGGATGCGGTGCGGTTTGGCTCAGGACGAGGTGCGGCTCAGGAAGTAGTTTGGCCCGGGACGAGGTGCGGCTCAGGACGCGATTCGGCTTGGGAGAAGCGACGCGAGGCCAAAGAAATGTTTCTGAAAACGACGCTTCGTATTCTGCGGAAACAAAGTGAAAGGTATGTAGTTTAAAAAACATGCGTTTATAATTGCAAATAGGTTGATAGATCTATCCTTAGGGGTTGGTCGGACCCAACCCCGGGATAGTATAGATCTTGGCTAGGGTTATATCTTTAGGGCTTGATTTAGAATATTTTAAGTCTGTTTTTTCGTTGCTGATTTGTTTTCGTAATCCGTCCGAATTAAGCCGGACATCGAATTTATAGCCATAAGGACCCAGAAACCCCTACAGTGGTATCAGAGCTATGTCTACTTGATCTATAGTTTTTGCAATTATAAAATGTATATGATACAACATGTTTCTCCATCAGATGGAGGTTTTATTTAAACTATTAAATTGTCGTTTTCATGTGCTGAATTTCGAAAAAATTAATTTTTAAAAATTGGATCTAATTATAAAATTATGTGATAGTTTTAATAGTTAGATCTTTAAAATTCATTTAGCCTAATACATGATTAGGATAGCACCCTAAAATTCATTCCTTATAGTTGATAAGGACATTAATAAAAGTTATTAACCAATTCTAATAATTTTGAATTTTAGGATTCAAATAGTTGATAGGATTAACTAGTTTTAATGAAGCCTTTTCTAGTCGATGGCACACATATGAATAATTAGTTTCCTTTAATGGACCATGATTTGGTCTAGTGTTTTTTTACTAGTATTATGGATCACCCTAGCTCGACCGGGATTAATGATCCTGGCCTAGCCAAATACCTGGCTATGTTCTGCTAGACCGCAAGGAATGCGACTTATGATTATGTGACACCGTCGATTATATTTAGTTAATTACATAAAAAATCTTCTTTAAGGTTAGCCGTAGCCCTCCTTGCTTTTGGATTTTGCAAATCAGTGATTCCTGTTATAGGTGTTGAGTCAACTCAAGCTGTAACATGGGCCATCTTTTGGGAACCAATTCCATTAAACATGAGATGTAGTTCGACATGACCCAAACCGTCGCATTGTGAACATAACCGAGTGCCAGTGTAAGTTAGGATTGGACAAGAAAGCAAGGGTCTGACTAGACCAGTCGTAATGATTTGTTGAGCCAACTCAAGGTCATAAGTGACTCGGGGTAAAAACCATAATGGAATCACATTTGATGTGATTGATGAAGTGTCAACTACCGATCGCAGAGTTAAGCAACTTGTTGAGCCAACTCAAGATTGTGAGACTCAGGGTGGTCGAATCTTTTTTCCACTAGATATTATTATTCGTTCATCTATATGGCTTAAGATGATTGCTAAAATAGAGAAGGATATAGTTGAATAAAATCCATTTTAACCATATTTAAAAATCATTGAACATATGCTAAACTATAAAAGTTCTATGTTTTACATGATGGAATCCAAATATAATATCCTAAAGGAATATGTTAACTGGTCAATTAAGGAATATCAACCCAAGATCAAGTTTGATAGTCTAAACCAGGTTCTCACTGACCTTAAAGTGTCCTTCCTAGCACAAGCTTACGGACAATGATTTCCTTGAGCATTATGTCCAACAAAATAAAAGCATGCTACATGTCACTCGTATCTATGAGGGGCAGCGTGAACATACTGATGTTCAAATCAAGTTTCTTCATACAATTTGTTGAGTCAACTCAAGGTTGTATGGAAAACGGTTTCGATCTGCAAGATTTGAAACTTCGATCAAACGGTTTGACTCAAAGATGAGTGCACGAGCAGTGCAAGACCATGTATCCAAATTAGATCTTGAATCAAGCAACTTGTTGAATCAACTCAAGGTTGTGAAGCTCAAGTGTTTGGATACGTGAGGTGCTTGCACAGCTAATAATTTTTGTTGGGATAAGTATTGTCTAAATGTGATTTAGAACGAAGAAGGCATTGAAGAAAGTCGGTTGAGAAAGAAATTTTTGACTATGATGAGAAAAGTCAAAAGTAGGAGGAACTGAAAATGTGACATTTGATGTCATGATTTTAGGTTAATTGTTGTACAAAAGGAGAACACATTTTGGCCAATGTCGTCACTGTGCTTCTGAAGCAATGTTTCGGTGTGAACGTTTTGTATAACGATATTATATTAAATATTAATACACGAATACACTAGTTATAGAAATCTTATCTATGGCAAAATAGACTAGGCCGTATCGATGAGAACAGACTTAACAAGTCATGTAAAGAGATTTTTGATCTCTCGTATTATGAGTCGAAAGACAAGTGTCTCAAATGTATGATGGCCAAACTCCTTCTGTAAGACAGTGGGAGAATGAGTTGGAGAACTCACGGTCTTGTACATACGGATGTATCCAGACCCAAGTCTAAATTAGCCTAGATATGTTATACTTATTTTATTACGACACGTGTTCTTAATGAAACACAAGTCTAATAAAATAGAGTACACAATGACAAAAGTTTTTGAATTGCTTCGATCAGATCGAAGATTTGAATACTTAGCTATAAAATTCTTATGAAATTAAAAGAAAATGTTATTTTCTCTCAGGTGAAATCTCTTAGCACATCGGTGTGTTGGAGAGCATTAATCGCACTTTATTAGACATAGTGCAATACATGGCAAGTGACTTTGAGTTACAATCCTCCCACTAGGTAAAGTCTCATATAGTAATGCCTAGTTTTTGATAAGATTCTGTGAGGACCTTATCAATATGATATTCCTCAAAATTAAATAGTTAGGAAGTCATAGGTTACTCGAAACTCGTGAGACAAAAAGTCGAGTAAGACATCATAGTTGATGATGGCTTAGATAACTTCCAAGCTGCCATTCAGAGTAGTGACTCTAAGAAATGGCTTGATGCAATCCGAAAAAGGTCCTTGCACGTAAACAATGTATATACCTTAGTTGACGTATGATCGGCCCCGGATATACACCCGGAGAACGATTGCAGTTTTATCGCAAGCGCACGGTGAAGTGGCGAGCGGGTATCAAACACGAGGAGGTGGTGTTGGCTCCAATCTATCTTAGGTTGGCTCGACTACAAATGTTTAATTGGTGAAGATGCCTTATGAAGTGATGTAATGGAAATGGTGATGGATGTCGGTGTCGGTGGTAAAGATGTGGGATAAAATATTGATTCAAATTTAATATAATAAAAACGTCTAGGGCTAGGGAATTTCCACTACAGATCGTCACTTATTCTTGTGGATCATGAATCTCAATGTTGTAAGGCTTGAATGTGGGTGAACTAGTCGTTGTTGGATCTGGATCGTAGCCTAGAGGGGGGTGAATAGGCTAATAAAAATTCTCGTGCAACCCACGAGAAATCCCACGCAGTTATAAGCACAGACAGGGCAATAAAATAGCAATCACAGAATACACACAGATATACCCTGGTTCGGTCGTCCCCACGACCTACTCCAGCCCCGAAAGCAACTACTAGATAGATATGTAATCAAGTACAGCTACACAGTGAGTCAAGATCCCAAATTTACTCTCACCTAGCTCGTACACACACCACGTGCTCTACACTCTCAATCTAGTCAGATGCTCTCCATCCGTGACGACTCCCAAAGTCGTCAGGTCCCCAAAAGTAACATAAAAGGTAAAGTTTCCCTTACGAGGATCTAACACAACAGCTACACAAAATAATGATAAATAGAGTTTAGGAATCTCAATTTGTATAGCGGCGATGTCCTCGTCAATCAGCATGGGTCAGATCTCGTCTGACGTAGATGTAGTCTCTAATGTCCCCTCAATAGTTCTGCTCGCCTCTCGATGAAACTTGCGCCTTTTGAGAATTGCGGCTTGCACTACTCCTCTTGAAAGTTTCGGCTCCTGATTAAAACTTGTGCCTTTGTACAGTCCCTGTCTTCAAGAATTACGGCTATGTTCTCATAGGATTTGTGCGCTGCCTCCTTGGGAAAATTGCAACACAAATTTGCAGGCCTAGGTTGCGTTGCCTTCTTCTTTTTGTATCTGGCCGGCTGCTTTTCTCCTTAATGTTGTGGCCTGGGCTCCTTGAGAATTGATGATGAAGAATTCGGCAGGCTTTCCTCTTGGGATTTAAAAACGATGGAGAAAAAAAGAAAAAAAAGGACTCTTTTGATATATTTTTTTGATTGCGGCTGACTATCTAAATTTTCCTTTTGAATTGAAAACAACAGGACCCCTCTTTCAATCAACGAAGTGCTCTCCCAGGCCTTTTTGATTGGTCCCCTCTGTTTTGATTTTCTTTTGATGAGGAGATAAGAATTATTGCATTGGCCTATTTCCTTAATGCTCTCGGCTGCAACATGAAGATAAAGGAACAGAATTAATCCTATAATTAATTTTTAATAAAACACTTACCTATAATCCTTCAATCCTTTTGCAATTCAGCCGCCGTCCCTTTTTAATTCATCAATTTTTTGCTTTTCTTTGTGCTGGGCGTTTTCTAATGTGGGCGGCTGCTACTCTCAGAAATTTCGGCCCCCTCCGTTGAAAAAAAAATCGGTTGGCTTTTTTTTTTCAAGGTGCGGCCGCCTGAGACTTTTGCCAAGAGAAAAAAAATGCCGCTCTTGAGTTTTTTTTTATTCTTAAAAAATGATTCCTTTAGAAATTTAAGTGCGGCTGATTCCTAGGTTTCGGCTGCCTCTCTCTTGCGCAATGGTCTCTTGAAAAAATCGGCTTCCTCCCTTGGGATATGTGCGGCTCCTCTTAATTTTGATGGGGGTACTTATTTTTGTTGAAGCCTTTTGTTAATATAGCCCATAACCCCTTTTTCGGCAGCTAGGGTTTTCATTGTCAACAAAAAACAACAGCAGGCTTGGGGACCCAAATTGACTTGGTCCAAAGTGTGTAGTACCTCTTCCATCTCCTTGACAATTGACTAAGTCCAACTAAGACACAGTGCCCTTCACCAAAATTTTTCTTCCACTGGAATATAGTCCCTACGGTTTGATTCCAACAACTAAAAACTTTATGGTTGCATTGTTCCTCTGTATTAAACACACGTTTGCTATTCCTGAAACACTCAACACACACGTTAAAACATTCACACACGTTTGTTATCATCAAGCACAAAGTTCACAAATCGTTGCTACCAACAATCTCCCCCTTTTGATGATAACAAACTAGGTATAAGATTTGCACATTAAGTATCCAACTGGTGTGTGTGAAAGTGTGACGATAGTGGGTGACATGCAATGTGATGAAATGATGTGAGAACTATAATGTGTAAGGTGTAACAATAAGCATGCTCCCCCTATTTTTGTGCTTTCCCAATTGACATTAATGATGCCCCTTAATCTAACAATCATATTTTCACGAGCATTAATATCAAATCTTTCACAATTTTTCTCCCCCTTTGTTATCATCAAAAGTCAAAACACGAAGTCAAAATCATATACATGCAAAAAGAGAGTATTATTAACCGTAACTAATAATTGCATGCATACAATCATAGAATAATCAAGTCAAAGCCAATGAAATGAAACAACGAAGACTTCAACACCAACGTGTAAAGTGTGATGATTAAAATTGAAGCACATAGGGAGAATCATTAAGAAAGTCAACCGGAACCAATCCACATTTTCCAAATAACATTCTATCACCTAGGATTGATTTTTCCCACCTCATTAAAAATGAGTTCAAGGTACCACACCCCAAAACATAGCCTATAAGGACTCTTAGATGTGGGGGTGGCATTGCTTGACGAGTAAATACACCAACGCTAAAGTTTACCCATAACGCTTATGTTGGATACTCGTGGGTAATACCGTTGCCAAGGATTGTACCCATTTTCCATACGGAGCAATTATCTTTTGTTTTCACCCCCTTTTTTTAAAATACTTATAACAACACTTTCTTTTGCTCAATTTTTATCCATGGCAAGGTATATCATATCCCTTAGATTTTCAGTTAAGTTTTCCTCCTACATTCACATTCCATACTTCATAAACGATATCTCCAAATGTGCAACAATAATAATACATGTGGAAGTGAAGTAGGTGGTGTAGAAGTCAAGTTATTTTCAGTCATTGAATATGCCATGAATATTTAGAGAGATGAACATGCGCATGTAGCAAGAGTAATAATACACCAATTTCTACATAGATATGAAAATCATTCGTGCATACTTCAATAATGAATCAAAGAGAAAAGATACACATATAAGCACCAATTTTTTATATATATATTCAGTTTTTCAGTTTTTTTTATTTGTATGAAGTACTAAAGTAAACATGAGATGCAATCACACAAACAAAAAGAATCATGCACACATAGCAATGCAACTACTAGAACACAAACAAAGAAAAGTCACGCACACACACAAAAAGCTATGAAGGTATGCAATAAGTTCAAAGAGGAAGATATACCTTCGCGTCGTCGTTTGACTAAGGAGCCCAAAAAAATGAGACATTCAATTTATCGCTCCTCGTCAAATTTCCATCCACCTACAAAAGAGGTGTCGTGTGTGACCTTGAAATCCAACAAGGTCCTCTCATGTTAGTCATCAAAGATTTAGGAACACATATTTGTTTGAACTTAATGTTTTTGTTCCTATATTTGCAATGAGATGAAGTATGACCAACGCATCCACATGTAAAGCACTTAGCATGAAAATTTTCAACCTTTGTTGATTCAATGTGAACTTTTCTATATTTTGATTTTTCAGCATTTTTAAGACCAAATCCTAGTCCTCGCCTATTATTGCCATAAATTTGATTTCCAAGAATAATGTCCAAATTTTGTTTTCCAACGGAAAATCTCTTTATTGACAATTCTAGGGTGGTGACTTTGGATTTCAAGATATCGTTTTCATTCACAAGCAAAGTGCATTTACTAATGAAAGCTTGCTTGTTTTCCTCTTCTTTCTTTTCAAAATCCCTCATTTTTTCTTTAAGTTCAAGATTTAGCATGTTAATCTTTTCAGAAAGCAGTTCATTTTCAACTTCAAGCTTTATCTTATCTAGTTTATACATGCTAATATCTATATTATAAAATAGGGATGTTATCAAGAGAAATTGGACAAGAGATATTGGACAAGAGAAATTGGATAAGAGATATCTATTCTATAAAACAGGGATGTTATCAAGAGAAATTGGATAAGAGAAATTGGACAAAAGAAATTGGATAAGAGAATTTGGACAAGAGAAATTGGATAAGAGATGAGATTTTGAGGGAGAAGAGAGGAGGTGGGGAATTTTGCATATACAACCCCAGTTTTTGCATTTTTGCCACTGGATCCTCCTCACACACACAACCACACTTTTTACTCTTCCCCCCCCCCTTTTCGACCATTTTTTTCCAATCCACGTGCACGTGTGCACAGGTTAATAAGAGGGAAATTGGATAAGAGAAAATATAAGAGATGAGATTTTGAGGGATAAGAGAGGAGGTGGAGAATTTTGCACATACAACTCTGGTTTTAGCATTTTTGCCCCTGGACCCTCTCCACACACCCACCCACACTTTTTATTCTCCCCCCTTCCGACCATTTTTTTCCAGTCCTTTGACGATTTTGAATCTTATCCTACTAGGAAAAAATTTTGTCCTACGTGGCAAGTTTGTTCTAGGTGGCAATGACAATTTTGGGGGGACCTAAATTTTGGGGGAAAACTTAAATTTGGGAAGAAACTTAAAATTTTGTGGGAAAACTAGAAATTCGGGGGAACTTGAAATTTGTGGGGGAAAAAACTCAGCCATTAAATAAACCGTGCCCTATGGGCACGGGTAATGACTAGTCCTTTAATAAAGAGGGACATGAAAGACAATCAATTTTTTTTGGCAAGCTAGCTTTCTCCTTATTTAACATGTTAATTGTAGTGTTACAAGCAACAATTTCAGTTTTCAGTTTTTCAATTTCCTTAGACATGTCATACTCAGATTGTTGCATATCAAAGTTATCATTCCTACAACTATCCACATCAGCTTCTAGCTCATTAATTCTATGTTGCATTCCTTTACAGATTTCTAAAAGTTCGACTTTAGTGGTAGATTCTACCGCATTGTGTTTGGCCATCAATGCCAAGCCGGAGTAGATTTCAACTTCCTCCTCCTCCTCATCAGCTTCGCTATCCATGTCCCACGTCAGCACTTTCGTTTTTCCTTTTGCAACTTGAGCTGTGTGTTGTTGTGGGCAATCTTTTATGTGGTGCCTTTTCTTCCTGCATTTAAAACATTCGCTTCTATTAATAGCTTTCTGATCAGAGAAATTTCTACCAAAATTAGAATTATTAGAACGAATGAACCTTTTTCCCATTTCAGATCTTTTGATCAGTCTGAATGTATCTCTTGAAATTTCTGACCATTAAAGCTTTCTCTTCATCAAGATCATCGTCGTTAGCTTGAAGAGCTAATGGTGTGGAAGCTTTGGTCTTCTCTTCAGGTTTCTCTCTGGCTTCTATACTCTGCAACTCAAGCTCATGTGACATTAGGTTGCCTATCAAGTCCTCCACTTTCATTGTTGACAAGTCCTTAGCTTCTTGAATAGCGGTGACTTTAGGCCTGAACGAGCTAGGTAGCGCCCTTAAGATCTTTCGTACCTGTTCATGGCTAGAGTATGGCTTACCGAGGGAACTGGATTTGTAGACGATGTCTGTGAACCTCGTAAACATGTCTTTAACTGATTTTGTTGGTAGCATGCGGAAGCTCTCGTATTCTGTGCTCAGCAACGCAAGTCTGGATTCCTTTACTTGCGATGTTCCCTCGTGTGTCACCTCCAGAGTATACCAGATTTCCTGCGCAGTTAGACAATGTGAGATACGGTTAAACTCAGATTTATCAAGAGAGCATATAAGCGCATTCATAGCTTTACCATTAAGAGTATAAAGTTTCTTATCAGCTAAATCCCACTTGTCTTTAGGCTTAATCAGAACAGTGTCTTCAATTTTAATAGTGGGTAGACTATAACCATTTTCAACAATATCCCACACATCATAATCTACAGACACTAAATAGATTTTCATTCTAGCCTTCCAATATGCAAAGTCTACACCGTTAAACTTAGGGGGACGGGCTATAGACTGACCTTCAGCAAAAGCACAATCAGATATATTCATGGTCATCTAAAAATCTAGACTAGATCCTTTAAACTGGCTCTGATACCACTTGTTGGATCTGAATCGTAGCCTAGAGGGGGGTGAATAGGCTAATAAAAATTCTCGTGCAACCCACGAGAAATCCCACGCAGTTATAAGCATAGACAGGGCAATAAAATAGCAATCACAGACTACACACAGATATACCCTGGTTCGGTCGTCCCCACGACCTACTCCAGCCCCGAAAGCAACTACTAGATAGATATGTAATCAAGTACAGCTACACAGTGAGTCAAGATCTCAAATCTACTCTCACCTAGCTCGTACACACACACCACATGCTCTACACTCTCAATCTAGTCAGATGCTCTCCCTCCGTGACGACTCCCAAAGTCGTCGGGTCCCCAAAAGTAACACAAAAGGTAAAGTTTCCCCTATGAGGATCTAACACGACAGCTACACAAAATAATGATAAATAGAGTTTAGGAATCTCAATTTGTATAGCGGCGATGTCCTCGTCAATCAGCACGGGTCAGATCTCGTCTAACGTAGATGTAGTCTCTAATGTCCCCTCAATAGTTCTGCTCGCCTCTCGATGAAACTTGCGCCTTTTGAGAATTGCGGCTTGCACTACTCCTCTTGAAAGTTTCGGCTCCTGATTAAATCTTGTGCCTTTGTACAGTCACTGTCTTCAAGAATTGCGGCTCTGTTCTCAGAGGATCTGTGCGCTGCCTCCTTGGGAAAATTGCAACACAAATTCGCAGGCCTAGGTTGCGTTGCCTTCTTCTTTTTGTATATGGCCGGCTGCTTTTCTCCTTAATGTTGTGGCCTGGGCTCCTTGAGAATTGATGATGAAGAATTCGGCAGGCTTTCCTCTTGGGATTTAAAAACGATGGAGAAAAAAAAGAAAAAAAAGGACTCTTTTGATATATTTTTTTGGTTGCGGCTGACTATCAAAATTTTCCTTTTGAATTGAAAACAACAGGACCCCTCTTGCAATCAACGAAGTACTCTCCCAGGCCTTTTTGATTGGTCCCCTCTGTTTTGATTTTCTTTTGATGAGGAGATAAGAATTATTGCATTGGCATATTCCCTTGATGCTCTCGGCTGCAACATGAAGAGAAAGGAACAGAATTAATCCTTTAATTAATTTTTAATAAAACACTTACCTTTAATCCTTCAATCCTTTTGCAATTCAGCCGCCGTCCCTTTTTAATTCATCAATTTTTGCTTTTCTTTGTGCTGGGCGTTTTCTAATGTGGGCGGCTGCTACTCTAAGAAATTTCGGCCTCCTCCGTTGAAAAAAAATCGGCTGGCTTTTTTTTTTCAAGGTGCGGCCGCCTGAGACTTTTGCCAAGAGAAAAAAAATGCCGCTCTTGAGTTTTTTTTTTATTCTTAAAAAATGATTCCTTTAGAAATTTAAGTGCGGCTGATTCCTAGGTTTCGGCTGCCTCTCTCTTGCGCAATGCTCTCTTGAAAAAATCGGCTTCCTCCCTTGGGATATGTGCGGCTCCTCTTAATTTTGATGGGGGTACTTATTTTTGTTGAAGCCTTTTGTTAATATAGCCCAGAACCCCTTTTTCGGCAGCTAGGGTTTTCATTGTCAACAAAAAACAATAGCAGGCTTGGGGACCCAAATTGACTTGGTCCAAAGTGTGTAGCACCTCTTCCATCTCCTTGACAATTGACTAAGTCCAAATAAGACACAGTGCCCTTCACCAAAAATTTTCTTCCACTGGAATATAGTCCCTACGGTTTGATTCCAACAACTAAAAACTTTGCAGTTTCATTGTTCCTTTGTATTAAACACACGTTCGCTATTCCTGAAACACTCAACACACGCGTTAAAACATTCACACACGTTTGTTATCATCAAACACAAAGTTCACAGATCGTTGCTACCAACAGTCGCAACATAATGTAGAACCAAGCTCACGCTCTCTCGCTATTGCCTGTCGATAGCAACCTAGATTAAGGCCCACTCTCGTGCAAACCCTAACCTAAGTTACTAGCATGAAGATCGACATCATCGTCCAATCGCACCTCGAGCCCACTCTCGTGCAAACTCGAGCTACGATCTAGGTTATGATAGTTCGTATTTGTCCAATCTCTTGCAAACGAATATGGATATAGATTTATAATAAAAATCCTAGCTTTGGTCCAATCTCTTGCAAACCAAATCTAGAGAATTTCGATTATAAACCTAAATCGAATATCTAGGCCTTCCCATCAATTGGAATCCAATCTCTTGCAAAGTCCAATCGATGGAAATTCCTAGCTACTCGTAGTAAATCAATCACATCCTAACCTTTTATCAATCCTCGCAACAATTCAAATCATTCATCACAATTCAAAGATCGGATCCATAGGGTTCATCCACATGCCCTATAACAACAATCAACCAAGCATAGCAATAACGATATAGAAATCAATAAGAGACATTGCTTGCATATGAAAAGATAGCAAATCAAAGATTTAAATAATAAGAACAAAGATACTTAGCTTTGATGAAGAACTTCAATCCAATTACAAGCTTTTAGATCCAAGAGGGGGCCTAGGGCATGGCCTAACCTCTGAAATAATCCCTAAGAAAACATAATGGGAACTCCTTCTAATGAAGGCTACAAACCCCTTAAATAGCCCCCAAAACCCTAGCAGATAACCCCTAAAAACACTCTGAAACCCGCGCCCAAAATCAGATCTGTGCTTAACTTAAGTTCTGGGCTGGCAGCAACTCGGCCGAGTGGAAAGCTCACTAGGCCGAGTGAAAGTGTCACTCGGCGGAGTGACACTGATATGCGAATTCCACCACTGCAGCATCAACTTGCAGAAATTCTTCAGATTTCATCCGGCCTCCAATGGCGCGTTCTTGGCGACGTTGGAACCATCATGAAGTCTACTATCCATAAAAAATATGAGAAAAATAATTTACCCACTGGAATGATAGCAGATTTCAAAAGAGTAGGATGCTGACTGAAAATCTGGGCGCTCGTGTCATCGGCATCACTCGGCCGAGTGGGATTCTTCACTCGGGCGAGTGGACTTCTCTACTCGGCCAAGTAGGGTCTTCTACTGTTCTCCCAAAATTTCAGAGAGTTTGCCTTGATTTTCTTTAGAAATTCTGACTCTCTCAGGCGAGTGGAGTTCTCTACTCGGCCGGGTGGAATTCACCACTCGGCCGAGTGCATTGTGGCACTCAGGTATGCAGATGTCTTTGTATCAATCATACTCGACCGAATACTCTTCTTCACCCAGTCGAGTGGGCTGTGTTACTCGGCCGAGTGGCCTGTTTCTGGAGTTAACTCTTCTCCTCCTCGCCTCTTCGTCGATTCTATCGATTTCCTTCTTCTTCCACTCATCCTCCAGCACCATTAGCTTCTTAATAGTGCCATGGGCGACGCTCCGGTATGCGTGCAAGTCCTTTAAGCTCATTTTTGCTCACGATTACTCCATATCTCCTGAAATCTGACAACAACAAGAAATAGTGAAAAGTAACGCAATATCGTCGAATACTCGTGAAAATCGCGATATGAGCAATCGAAATGGCGTGAAAACATGCAGAAAAAAGGTGTAAACTATGGACCGATCAAAATCCCACAAGCTTACCTCTTACTCGTCCTCGAGGAAAATAAGTAGAGAGACGAACATGGGAGATGAAAACAAAGGAGATGAAATGAAAGAAAAAGAATACAAAGTGGAAGGGGTCGCTAGATTATTCTCTCAGATCTCAAGCCATAAGCTACTCATCACGATAACTTGGAAAATACGAATCACATGCTATAAAGATTTCATATCTTACTTAAATATGGTACTTGCAAACTTTTAAGAACAACAAAAGGAACTCTCTAAATTCATACAATCAATTCATATCCACATCATGCATTTCATATAATTTAATATACAAATGTTGTCGATGCACTTTTCAATCAAGAGTTATAACAGAAGCATATAATAATCATATCAAGCATGCAATGAAGAATGGAATAAATCATGGCATTCATATATTTACATTGATTCATACGAAATCTCCATAACTAAGTATTTTGCTAAGTTTCAGCATTATCAAACTTCCCCATTTGTGCACCCCTCCACTCTAATGGCGTACTCACTCATATGGTCAAATGAATTCACCCCCCAAGCTTAGCTTGAGACATCGCGTCTAAAGGAATATGATAGTGGAAAATGGGATTTTTGCCTTGGTTTTCCCAAGTATTTTTGTGGCTCCGATAATGAGATAGAGAAATATATTTTTTTCTTTTGGACTTTGTTTCTCATTTTTCTTCTTGGATTTTTGTCAGAGCAATTTGATTTGTATTTTTGGTTTTTGGCTCCTTTTTGTCTTTTTGGACTTTTTGGAGCAATCTTTTTCTTTTGTAGGGATTTTTGGGAAATAGATGCGATAAAAGTAGCTTTAGGAGGTGAACTCAAGTGACATTTAGAGAATAAAAAGATATATGTGGAGAAAGAAATAATATAACACTCGGTTCACTCTAAGATGTGCACGAACGGTTCAATAAAATAATACGTCAACAAAAACTCATATGTGAGCATGGATATTCTCAATCATCTCAATAAAAATTGAAGTCAAGCGGTAAAGCGCACAATCATATCAAGTATGCAACAGAAGGCGAATAAGACAATAAGGCAGATGCTTCCGATATACAATTGATGCGTGAATCTTGGTGCCCTTCCAACAAAAGCATACTAAACACTAATTCATACATTCAGCTTCAATTAATATCATGCATTCATATAGAGGAATCATCAAAAGAATGTATAAGCAAGCAAATGGATAGCAGGACTATGAAATACTCTAAGTAGTATGACAAGGAATAATAAGCATCGTGATGGTTGCTAAAGCAATAAGAGATATCATCATAAGGAACATATCTAGCAAAAGAAGGAAAAGAAAATAAAGAAATAAAAAAATAAAAGAAACAAAAGAAAAGAAAAAACAAGCACACAATATGATGCATGAACACACATAAAAGGAAAACAAGATGGAAAAATAAAAAAGATGATGCAAAAAATTTTGAAAAATTTTAAAAACCCTAAAATAAAGTAAAACTGTAACTAATGCATCTAAGTGGCATGGAAATGCACTTCCCTAAGCTTAAACTTCACATTGTCAATGTTATCATAGTGGAAGAATATAAGGAACAACGATAATAATAAGGGGGTGAATGAAAGCTGAAGAAATGAATGACATGAAATCCTAATGCAACTACATGCAAATACAATGATGCATGAGTGTGCTTTCCCCAAGCTTATGACAAACAATCCTATTCAAATAACTCGATCAAAAATGTCACGGCTTTGCTAAGCGAGATTGAGTCAAACGAATAAGAATGTGACTATTCACTTGAAAGAAATACTTGATGGGTGGTGAGCAAAAAGGATGTGACACTACTGGATTGATATCACCTATAGCAAAAGGTGGATCCAGTATCTTTGCCGGTGCAGGCACTGCTCCAACTGCTCTTTCCGTGGCTCCGCCAGGCGCATATGTCCATGGACACCAACGAACTCCAGCAATGCATCCTCCAGCATTCCCACAAGGACTCCACCTGTACCCTACGGAGAATAGGATGCATCAGTTCGCTGCAAAAAATTCACCCTCATAATAAAAGTATTCCAAAGAGGATCGTCTATAGAAATATATGGAATAAATAATGGTGGACGATACTTCCCTGGAAATAATCCAATATCCTCCTGTGTTGTGATAGCTGTCTCCATGGTGTCCTCTCTAAGATACTCAGGTAAATCTAGATCATAGGTGTAGACCTCCTCGATAGGCTCGTCAAACTGTGACACGTCCAAGCATACCTCCGATCCATAATCGTACGTGCACTGCAAAAGGTACGACGTGTCAAAAATATCTGAATCAAAGAAAATATCAAATGGAATACATAATTCAGAAATGGGATGTGTAAAAATATCTCCCTGAGTGGGAGCAGTAAGCTCTGCGGGATAGTCCTCGACGTCAGTAGAAGGATAAGGTGGATGCGGGAGCTCTAATGGAGGAGGGTAGTGCTCAGGATCCTTATGAATGGCTGTGTCCTCATCTCGATGTACGACCTCCTCGGTGATAAGCTCTGGCTCTGTGTGTAAGGCCTCCTCAAAAGCATGCTCTGGCTCCGCATGTGAGGCATCCTTGTCTATATGCTCTGGCTCGACAGTGTGCTCTTTTGCCTTCTCATCAACTATCAAAGTAAGCTCTCTCTGCAATGGTGATGCTGGCTGCTCATGTGTGTCAACTTGTGGGGATGTATCATGTGGAGGGGAATGCCCGCAAGCAATCCAAAAATATAGTCTATCCCCCTCAAGACTGACATTGATGTCCTCCTCAATTGTTCCTGCAGCTGAAACACGGTTCATAAAAAAATCTGTAAATCGTAGCTCAAATGCATCACCTGTTGTAATGCTCTCTGAACCGGCGAACCTCACTGACTCCAAGAGGCCCTCCAATAATCTCTAAAATGTGTCCTCCTCTGGCTGTGCATATGACTCAATTTTTGCTTCCTCCACGTCCTCTTCGTCCATACATTCTTTATAAGCAATAGTTGTATCGTAGGATGTGGGATCGACGACAGCACATTCTGGCTCTGGCAATATGACTGGCGATGCTTCTTGCCCATAAAATGAAGAAGCAGAATGATATTTTTGGAAATCTCTGCAACCTTAAGCATGAGCGCATTCATTTCAAGTTCCCTCTTCACCCATTCCAATTGAAGGTCGCCCTTATCAAGCGTGGCTTGTATTTCAACTTGGTGTGCATGCATCTCATCAAAAAAGTATTCTCCTGTCTGACCACTCTGATCAAAATAGTATTCTCCCATTTGAGCACTCTGATCAAAATAATATTCTCCCATCTGAGCATTCTAATCAAAATATTATTCTCTCATTTGAGCACTCTGATCAAAATCTGTGGTCCACATAGTATACTCCATAACACCTAATCAACAAAGATAAATACTTGGAGAAAAATATCAGTGGCACAAAAGAATATAGAAATGATAATAATGGTGGCGGGGGTGAAAATTTTCTTTTGTTAAATTTTTTTCATTAGTCAAATCAACCTAATTGTGAAAAATTGGCACCCAACGGGAAACACCTCCCCGGCAACGGCGCCAAAAACTTGATCGGCCCCGGATATACACCCGGAGAATGATTGTAGTTTTACCGCAAGTGCACGGTGAAGTGACGAGCGGGTATCGAACACGAGGAGGTGGTGTTGGCTCCAATCTATCTTAGGTTGGCTCGACTACGAATGTTTAATTGGTGGAGATGGCTTATGAAGTGATGTAATGGAAATGGTGATGGATGTCGGTGTCGGTGTCTGTGATAAAGATGTGAGATAAAATATCGATTCAAATTTAATATAATAAAAGCGTCTAGGGCTAGGGAATTCCCATTACGGATCGTCACTTATTCTTGTGGATCATGAATCTCAATGTTGCAAGGCTTGAATGTGGGTGAACTAGTCACAACTTAATGTAGAACCAAGCTCACGCTCTCTCGCTATTGCCTGTCTATAGCAATTTAGATTAGGGCCCACTCTAGTGCAAACCCTAACCTAAGTTACTAGCACGAAGATCGACATCATCGTCCAATCGCACCTCAAGCCCACTCTCGTGCAAACTCGGGCTACGATCTAGATTCTGATAGTTCGTATTCGTCCAATCTCTTGCAAACGAATATGGGTATAGATTTATAATAAAAATCCTAGCTTTGGTCCAATCTCTTGCAAACCAAATCTAGAGAATTTCGATTATAAACCTAAATCGAATATCTAGGCCTTCCCATCAATTGGAATCCAATCTCTTGCAAATCCCAATCAATGGAAATTCCTAGTTACTCGTAGTAAATCAATCACATCCTAACCTTTTATCAATCCTAAAATGCTAAGATAAATGATAACGGGCTAATCAAGCAGATTATCTGACTCGAAGTCTTTTGATGTGAATTTGACTGCATTATTCGCAGCCGCCAGGTTTTTTCGCACCCGAAGATCACCCTCTATATATATATATACATACATACATACATACATATATATATATATATATATATAGGAAAGTTAGCGTTGTTATTCATTGATCAAATATACAAGTTACAATAATAGCACATCTAGGCATATGGTATCAATAGGGAGAGGATAGGACACAAGCGCCGTCACTCCCCAAAACAATTCAATTCATTCATCACAATTCAAAGATCGAATCCATAGGGTTCATCCCCATGCCCTAGAACAACAATCAACCAAGCATAGCAATAACGATATAGAAATCAATAAGAGACATTGCTTGCATATGAAAAGATAGCAAATCAAAGATTTAAATAATAAGAACAAAGATACTTAGCTTTGATGAAGAACTTCAATCCAATTACAAGCTTTTAGATCCAAGAGGGGGCCTAGGGCATGGCCTAACCTCTGAAATAATCCCTAAGAAAACATAATGGGAACTTTTTCTAATGACGGCTACGAACCCCTTAAATAGCCCCCAAAACCCTAGCAAATAACCCCTAAAACCCTCTGAAACACGTGACCAAAATCAGATCTGTGCTTAACTTAAGTTCTGGGCTGGCAGCGACTCAGCTGAGTGGAAAGCTCACTCGGCCGAGTGAAAATGTCACTCGATCGAGTGACACTGATATGTGAATTCCAGCACTGCAGCATCAACTTGCAGAAATTCTACAGATTTCATTCGGCCTCCGATTGGTGCGTTCTTAGCGACGTTCGAACCATCATGAAGTCTACTATCCATAAAAAATATGAGAAAAATAATTTTCTCACTGGAATGATAGCAGATTTCAAAAGAGTAGGAGGTTGTCTGAAAATCTGGGCGCTCGTGTCATCGGCATCACTCGACCGAGTGGGATTCTTCACTCGGGCGAGTGGACTTCTCTACTCGGCCGAGTAGGGTCTTCTACTGTTCTCCCAAAATTCCAGAGAGTTTGCCTTGATTTTCTTCAGAAATTCTGACTCCTCGGGCGAGTGGAGTTCTCTACTCGGCCGAGTGGAATTCATCACTCGACCGAGTGCATTGTGGCACTCATGTATGCAGATGTCTTTGTATCAGTCGTACTCGACCGAATACGCTTCTTCACTTGGTCGAGTGGGCTGTGTTACTCGGCCGAGTGGCCTGTTTCTAGAGTTAACTCTTCTCCTCCTCGCCTCTTCATCGATTCTATCGATTTCCTTTTTCTTCCACTCGTCCTCCAGCACCGTTAGCTTATTAATAGTGCCATGGGCGATGCTCCGGTATGCGTGCAAATCCTTTAAGCTCATTTTTGCTCCCGATTGCTCCATATCTCCTTAAATCCGACAAAAACAAGAAATAGTGAAAAGTAACGCAATATCGTCGAATGCTAGTGAAAATCGCGATATGAGCAATCAAAAAAACATGCAGAAAAAGATGTAAAATATGGACCGATCAACGTACCTAAGGAAAGTGTTTTCTTTGGCTGTAAGTGAATCTTCGAGACAGAAGATTAATGCAGATGGAAAATAGTGAACTGTAAGTTATGCTGGTTGAGAAAAGTTACAATTAGAACTCCTATAAACGGATTGTGATGAAACTTTATCACCAATAGCTGTGTTTAGATCTATTTGGATCAGACTCGATGTAAATGCTCATGATGACCATGAAAACTGGTGTATTCATGTATAGTCTATTTTCTAAATATGATTTAGACGAATGAACTTATATGAATCAGCCTGAGCGTTTTCCAGGTCAGTGGGAGTGAATTAAAAGCATGCAAGGCATCAAGGAGCCGGAACAAATATTTTGACAAAGTGGTCAAAAAGTTTGACACTTTATCAAAAATTATTATGAACCAAGCAGTTGACCGGTAACTATGTAAGATTATTCTTATAAAGTACACTGAGCTGGATGAGATCCAGGCAAATTAAATATTATGTATTCCAAGAAACCAAGGAAATTATGTGGATGAGATTCAAATGTGTGGTCTAACATGAACATAGAATCTCCTTAAGTCTATATCTAAAGACGGTTTAGCAGATTCACTCACGAAGGCTCTGTCACATAAAGTCTATAGAGACTTATGTGTAAATGCGGTATGAGATACCGGGATAAATGGGCTTGAGTGCAAGTGAGAGATGTTGGGAGATAGGTATGCCCTCAAACTCGAGGAAATTTATCTCTATGTAAGTGTACAAATATCTTGTTCAAAATTACAGTAAGCTGTAGGGTAAGAATTTATCTAAGTTGATAAATGTGTAGTCGACGTTAAAAATTAGGTAAAGTCCTAAGACTTAATACAAGGTTAAACAAGTATCGAAATGAGGATCTCGATCATGGAGAATTGTTTGATCGTTAGTAGCATAAGTCTGAAATCGTTCGTGGTCATAGATGTTTCGATAAAAGGATATCGAAACATCAAATAGACCATAGTGTCTTTGTCTACACCATGGAGTAGTGACGATGATCTCATGGTCGTTTGACTTAGCGAAGTCAGAGATGAGACATAGGTGCTCATTGGAGAATGAGTTCACTGAACGACCTAATGAGAGTTATCACATGGTTAACATAACAAATTTGTCAGTGATAACTCTCTGTGATGATAGGCTAGTTGGTCCTTAGACTTGAGGTCATTGTACAAACCTAGACGTGAACGGTGTCACTTAGATTTCTGACCTAGCTTCGAGGCAAGGCATGTCGAAAGGTCTTTGGTTGGGTGACACTTACAGCGTGTGAGGCGAGTAATGACCAAGAGAGAATTCGTCTCTCCCGTTATGGGGAGTTAGTGTCGCATGTGTTGGTTTGGTATTTAGTGAAAAACTTTGGCCAATGTATGTTGGAAGAATCTAACATTATTTGACTAAGGATCGATGGAGACTAACGGCTTCGAGCTATTGGGGTTGACAGTTTGACCGAACCCTAGGCTTGATTAGGCGACATAAATTTGACGAATGGACTAAAACTGCGGTATTCATTACGGACACAGTCAGGGTGGTCCCGACAATACTCATGTCAATGAGTTAACCACATAAGTATGATACCGAAACAGGGACGATACCTGCTGCTCGTGGTCACTGTCGTCTGGGGTTTCGAGCCCCACCTGTACTAGGGTCAGGCTGTAGAGTCTCACACAGAGTGAGACCATCGTAAAGTGATAGGAAGTCTTTTAGGGAGATAATACATTGGATGAATGGGAAATAATTAATTCGCAAAGAGTTTGCGATATAAGTCTAAAATATTTAAGATGTGGATTTAATGCATTTGATGCAAGAGACATAAAGCTGCAAAGAGGTTGCAGATAGCGTCGGGATTCAGGATAAATTATCCTGAGTGCAAGTGGGAGAGGTTGAGGGATGTTTGTGTAGGGTTTTCTGGGACCCTTAGGGCACAAGAACTCTATGCCCGTCCTAAGTCGGACGGAACATAGACAGAAAAGCAGCGGAAAAATAAACATGTTATTCTAATTAACATTTAACCCTAAGGTCCAAGACCCTAATCCAAGATCTATGCCGACTTGGGATGGATCTGACCATCCCAAGAAGGATCTAGCCTACTGCGATCGAATTAAACCAATGCTTAAACACATACCCGGAATCTCAACCCTGGAGCATGCGAGATATTCCGCACCGTCTTCCGAGCTGCTCACGTCCCAGGCCGAGCCGCTCCTTGAACCGCTCCCTGAACTGCTCCTCAAACCGCTCCGCATCCCGAGGCGATCAATCCCGTGTCGCCGAGCCAACCACGCACCGAAGAAAGTTTCATGCGAGTGAAACCTCCGCCTAGATTTCGGATCTGAATCCAAACTCCTTTGCGGCTTTGCTAGAGCCCTCAAGAGTAAGGCAGAAATATTAATGAGATAGAGAAATATTTAATTTAAGCCTAGATCCGAGCGTGCTCCAATATTTACGAGAGCCGCTCAGATCTAGAGCTTGGGACGAGTTTTGAGGAGGAGAGCAGACCCCTATTTATATAGGCGGCTGACTGCTCCCCTTTCTCAAAATCTGATGTGGGACTATTAATTGGATTAATTAAAATCAAGTTAGTTTGCACTTCACAAAGTGCAAACTTCCGTGAATTTTAACTCACTCACCATTGAGCTTCATGATCGATACAACCTATCAATACGAAGAGCGTTCAACGGTGAACGCATAGGAAAAAACCGTTCGTCAATCGGAGTTCGTTTTCGTCAATCGGAGTTCGTTTGACCCTCCAATTGATCACTCAAAGTTCAGCCCACGGCTAGTTTTTCGCAAAAACTGAGCCGTCAAAACTGTTCTGCCCTAGGTGTAGAAAATCTGCAATTGTGGGACCCACCAGGCCAGACCTGGGTGCAGCCCAGACCTGGACCTGGGTGCAGCCCAGGCCTGGCCTGGGCGCAGCCCAAGCACCTGGCCTGGGCGCCCAGGGCGCCTAGGCAGGCGCCCAGGCGCCCAGCGCCTGGGCCTGCGCCCAGGCGCCCGGGCCTGTGCCTGGGCCGGGCGCCCAGGCCCAGGCCAGCCTAGGCCTTACTGGTTCTGGCCAGCAGGCCAGACTGGGCTGGTCTGTCTGGTCTGGCCTGATCTGACCCTTTGGGCTGTTTTGGGCATATCTTGAGAATCTGGCGTCCGATTTGGACGCCGTTCGAACCTGGGTCTAGACCGGGACATTCCCGTCTTACCTGTGAAATTTTCCTTGCGTTTATTTTATTAAATATTGTCTTAAACTATTTAAAACATAATTAATCTCATTTGCATCAAATGCAAAATAGTCCCTATCTAGACTTAAATTATCATATTGCATCAAATGCAATTATTCCATCCATTGCATCAAAATGCAAAATATTCTCCCTAACTAATTTCTACCTATTACTAGACGAAGGTCGCACTCTTTGTGTGACCCTACGGCATGGCCCTACTACAGGTTGGGCTCGAAGCCCTATACGACAAAGACCACGAGCAGTGGCTGCCGTCCCTGTTTCAGCATCATCATAATGTGGTTAGCTCATCAACATGAGAATTGTCGAGACCACCCTGACCGTGTCTGTGATGAATTCTGCAGTTATAGTCTCTTTGTCTAAACTATGTCGTGTAGATCAAGTATAGGGTACGGTTGAACTGTCAACCCCAATAACTTGACTCCGGTTAGTTTCTATCGATCTTTAGTCAAACTTATGTTGGACTTATTCCAACATACTCTGCGCAGAGATTATACTAAAGACCGAACTAACTCTACGACACTAACTCCCATTGACCGGGAGAGACGAATGCCATTACTCGCCTCGTACGTTTCAAGTGACACCCAATCAAAAGACCTTTCGACAGGCCTTGCCTCGAAGCTAGGTCAGTTGATCTAAGTGGCACCGTTCACGCACAGGTTCGTCAAATGACCTCAAGTCAAAAGACCAACTAGCCTATCATCACTAAGAGTTATCATTGACAGATTGGTCAACATAACCATATGATAACTCTTGTGGATCGTTCAGTGAACTCATTCTCTAATGAGAACCTGTGTCTTGTCTCTGACTTCGCCAAGTCGAACGATCATGAGATCATCGCCACTGCTTAACGGTGAAGACTAAGACACAATGGTCTATCCGATGTTTCGATATCCTTGTCTCGAAACATCTACGACCACGAACCCTTTTAGACTTATGCTACAGACGGTCAAACATTTCTCCATGATCGAGATACTCATCTCGATATCTGTTTGACCTTGCATAAAGTCTCGGGACTTTACCTAAGTTGATATCTAATGTTAACTACATTATAATATAACTTAGATAAATCATTACCAAACAGCTTACTGTTATTTCGAACAAGACGTTTGTGCTATTCACACAGAGATAAATAGCCTGGAGGGCATCCTTCTCCTACAGTTTGCCCTCCATTCATTTATATTTGATGCAAATGGTTTTTAATGGGATTAATTGTATTTAATGTAATAATATTTAAATACGTCGCAAAATGTTTTCGAGTCTATTTATAAAATGTATAGAAATGAAGAGGGTTTTTCCATGAAAGTCGGGGAGAAAACCGCGCTCAAATCGGAGCTTTTTTGGGGCTCAAAAGCTTCATAAAAGGGACAAATGGCCGGAACTGGACTTTTGCCCAGTTAAGCCCAGTTCTGGCCCAGGCCAGCCCAGCATGGGTGTGCGGGTCAATCTCGCCTGCAAGGCGGGCTAAACAAGCTTGCTCGTGCAGGTGGGTTAAGCCTGCCCGCCCAGTGGGCGGGTCAGACCTGCCCGCACAGGCTGGCATGCCCATCTGGCTTGTGGGTCCCACCAGTGGGTCCCACACTCCAGAAACCCTAATTAGCAAGTGATGGCTGTGTGTTTTGGGTTTTTGTGACTTTTGCTCACCTTTGAGCCATTGTTTGAGGGGTCAAACGAAGTCGGATTGAAGCGCTGTTTATTTCTATGCGTTCATCGTTCATAGCTTTTCGATTTGATAGGTTGTATTACTTGCGAAGCTCAATGGTGAGGGAGAGAAAATTAGTTGAAGTTTAGCCTTAGTGTAATGTAAAACTAACTTAATTTTCTCCCCTAATTATTATTAGTCCCACATTGCTCGTGAGACGAGCAAGGAGTCCGGCCTCCTATATAAATAGGGGCTGACTCCCCTTGGAAAATTTGCACCAAGTCTCCAAATCCGAGAAGCTCTCAAAAATTTTGAGCACGCTCAGATTAAGACTTAAATAATTATTCCCTCTCTCCTAAAATTACCCTTGCTCTTGATCGGGCTCTAGCAAAGCTACGAAGGAGTTCGGATTAGATCCGAAGTCTTGACGGAGGATCCACTCAAGGTGAAACTTTCTTCGGCGCGTGGTTGGCTCGATGACAATGGTGTTGCCCACCTCGGGACGCGGTATGGTTCGAGAAGCGGTTCGTCCCGAGACGAGGTGCGGCTCGGGACACGGTTCGGCTTGGGAGAAGCGGCTCGGGGCCAAAGAAAAGTTGCTGAAAGGGATGCTTCATATTCTGCAGAAACGAAGTGAAAGGTATGTAGTTTAAAAAACATGCGTTTATAATTGCAAATAGGTTGATAAATCTATCCTTAGGGATTGGTCGGACCCAACCCCGGGATAGTAGGGTTTAAAATTGTTTTACGTCTGTATTTAATGTAATAATATTTAAATCCATTCATTTCTTTAGTGCTGGATTTAAAATTGTTTTACGTCTGTATTTCCGCTGCTGATTTGTTTTCGCCATCTGTTCGAATTAGGCTTGATGTCGAATTTATAGCCATAAGGACCCAGAAAACCCTATAAACTCTATGTCCACGGTGTCGGAGTAACCCCAACATGTCAGAATTACGGCGTCCCCGAGTAAGGTAACGAAGACAAATTGGTTTCTCCCATCATCAACCCTACGTGGAAGCCCGAGCAGGAGGTTCCTGCCCTTCCTGGCAGAAATATGGAACCACGTCCCCGAAGGAGCAAGCCTCACTCGGTAAAAGTAAAAAAAAGTGGTAAGGTCGGCACAGCCTCGTGCAACTAGCAGAGTATGACGAAGCCCACCAAAGAGGGGATCGAATGGGGAGTTAGTTGACAGAGAGAGAGCTGCATGAATCCAAAAACTTTGAGAACAAAAGGATGAAAGGGAATGCGAAGCCCGAGCCGAAAGATCTCGGTGTACACCCTAACTTCACGGGTCCTAGGGAAGCAAATCCATGCATCATAAAAGGGGACCCGAACCCTATTTGGATAGAAGAGATACTCGGCCATGATCTCCACGACCATAGAATGAGGAACAAGGGAGGCTACATCATGGACCTCCGAGGGAACAGAGGACCCTTCATCCCCAAATGGGCCCCTCCGTTGAATCAAGGAATCGGCAAGCAAGTTGTTTCCATTCACATGAGATTTCCCGAGCTCGGAAGGCGAGAGGACTTCCGACGTCACACTGAGATCTTCGCTTTCGGACATACCCCCGATCCTTAGCACACTATCCATCGATTGGGATGAGAGCGCTAACAATGGAGGGGAATTACTTTGCAAAGGCAGGGAAGGAGAAGCACCGAAAGCGAGCTAGGCAGTGGATTCACCAGAGACGGATCAAGGCAGGCATGGAGCTAACTGGAGGCAAAGGGGACCCTTCCCTCGACCCATTATCTTATATAGGTAGCGACGTCGAATACAAACCCTCCAAGGTGGAACACGCGTCAACATCCGACAACGCCAACTCTCCAAATTCTGTACCGTTTTTGGACACCCGTGCCCTAGGGTACGAGTCATTGGTGGCCCATATTAAATACATTTTCTCGCCTTCCACCCCAGTCAAATCCCCACGTATTACATCCCCCGACCCACATTGCCACGACTGACTGACTCGGGCAATGGGGGACATTGATACAATCCCCCGAACAGGCCGGGGAGGAACAAGTCGACCAATCGGCCCATCATAGCCCTGGGCTCTGACCCTAGGGCCTCTCATACGAGTCGAGACATCATAGCCCAGGGCGAAAGTCCAACGGACCGTCGGCGCTTTGTGATTGAGGAAACCGCTCCACAAACCAAGCCTGCATTGACTGTCATTCAACCCACCATCAATGCAGGCAGACGTAGCGAGAGGGACCTTGAATGCCATAATCACGAGGGCATAACAGGAGGAGGCGTTGACATGACGCTCTCCTATAAATAACCCAACAATGGGAAGACGAGATGACGAATCTTTGATATCTAACACTCAGGTATACATATTCCGTACATATGCTTCTACCGTATATTTCTTCCTTCATAGCTTGGCTCGAGAACTCGTGTACGGCCTCCCAGTGAGCCGGAATCGATTCCCCCAAGCACTCCTTTGTCAAGATCTGATTTTAAGCATTGGAGGGGATTTGGTCAGAACCCAGATCCGACACCCCTGACGAGCTTCTCGTTTTGCAGATCATGAGAGACAGCGTCCAGCCAAAGCTCCACTTTGGCATCCCATCATTCGGCCCCGAGCACCCTCACACCAGAGCCCGCTCGGTCGACCGATCTCGAAGACCATCCTCGTCTTCCACGTCAGCGACGACCTTCGGACTACCCAACTACCAATATGTGGTGAGAAAACACTCCGAAACAGGCCGTTTCTTGGGTTGAAGTTATAAGGGGATAAAAGGGGGCAATTTCACCTACTAACTTAAAAAGTTACCTTGTATCATTGTCAGATAAAAAATTAACATTTGCCTCCATATTAATATTCCTTAGAGGGTAATTGATAGTTTTCATATACGAATAAAAGTCTAAGGAATTAAAAGAACTCAACAACGGGCTACATAGTATTCCTGGCTTCATCCAGTTCTATGGAAAATCCAAAGTTAAGCGTTCGGGGGGTGAGAGCAGTACAAGGATGGGTGACCACCTGTGAAGACCTCGTGTTTTTGCAACCCACGTGTCCTCTCTCCCACTGTATAAGATCGAGAGTTCTTTACTATTTTTCAATGAATCAAAAAAAACCTCCTACCAACTATATCTCTGTGTAGCCGTTATTTTAATGGGGCCCTCAATTAGATATAATTAGGATCTTCTAATGCAATGGCCAAATTGAGAGTTTATTTTTTTCTAGAAAGTGTCAATTAGATATAATTAGGATCTTCTAATGCAATGGCCAAATTGAGAGTTTATTTTTTTCTAGAAAGTGCCAATCAGTTATTCCATGTGAAAAGTCCCTTCATATTATTCTCTTCCTTTTATGTTATTTTTTCCTTTTCTTATAACTTTAGAAAGGGGAACTATCAAATAAATAAGGAAGAATTGAAAGAGAACTTTTTTTTGTGCTTCGGAAAATAAAAGAGAACTTTATTCAGTCTAAACATGCATGTATTGTTGTAGGCCCAAACCTTCTTCATTGTTCCAAACAGATTTTCAAGTTTTAATATTGGCCGGATATTTATGGCTTAATTTTGCAAAACTATCTCATATTTTTGCTGAATTCCAAAAAATACATCTTACTATGATATAATCGCAAAACTACCGTGAACTTATCATGTTTCAATAAACCATCTAACGTCCGTTAACGGAAAATTGAATTAACTGAATTAACGAAATTGCCCCCACTTTTACTCTTGAAATAATAACACCGAGAAAAACATTATAAAAGTAAGTCAAATAGCATTTTAAGTATTACTTGACACTTAACCATCGCGTGCTCAGGTCAAACAAATCGGTCGACACATTAAGGACTTTTCTGATTCATGTACCCAAGTTGGCCGTGCGCGTGGGGCCCCAAACCAGTATTGAATGGCTGCCGCTCTACAGGTATCTAGCCCCGGTTTTGCCTTCGTTTTACTAAAACCACGGACGCCAACATCTTGATTGTCTTGTTTCAACGCAGCTGCCCACTGTATCCCTTTTTCTTAAAAGAACCCAAAAGACAAGTGAAAACTTTGACCCAAACCAAACAAAATCAGGTGCCCCAAAACAAGGGCACCGTGGTCAGCGTGCACAAAGCAGTTGAGGGTGGAAGAAGAAACATGAATAAACTGTGGGCAAATCGTTAAAACCAAAGCCAACCTCGTTCATATTTATAACACACAGGGATATCCAAAAACCTTCAACAATCTCTTCTTCATATTGAATATCAACTTGGGTGCAATCTGTGAGTCTGCCCTGATGGCCTCTCTCGTTCTTCTCTTCTCCGAGCTCCTCCACCCCGAAGATGCCTACTTGATCCCCGACGACCGACTCCGTCGGACCCGCAGATTTTCTCCGGCGGGCAGCAGCATGCAGCATGCCAGGGCCAGTACCGAAACGGACAAGAAACCGGCGAGGGTCACAAAGAGAGAAGAAGATGCAGATAAGGTTGATGACCCGATGGATTATGCCAAGTTCTCTGTCGACTCGATTTGGCCTTGATGATATCAAGGGGGAAAAAACGTTGTTTGGTGGCTTGGTTTGATCAGCTCAGTTGGGAATCTGGATGTAAATTATTAATAAATGCTTGTAGCATATTCAAACTATGTAAACATTCAGTATTTTTTTTACACGTTTACTTTTTATTTCTCTTTCTTTTCTATGTGAAACTCTGAACAAAATATTCTTTTTAATTTTTTCTTCGAGGATCTAAATAAAATCTTCAGTTTTATTGAAAAAAATTTTTATAAAAAATGCATAACCAGCCAAAGACAATTTGAAAAGCGGCAATACATAACCATCAACAACCAAAATTAACATGACATACTCAATTTTATTTATACTTAGTGACCTTCCCTTCATTCTTTTCTCTTCAAAGCTGTCAACTGTTGTGAATGGATATGAACCAGAGTTGGTTAGGATTGTGGATATCTTAGAGATACACTCAAATCTATGTATCTTATCTTATTACTCTTCTATCCTGCCTATAAATAAATGGTTGGGGGTTCCACCGTCAGTAGTTGATTCATAACACGTTGTCAGCACGAGCCTCTAAAAATTCCACAAATATCGATCGTTGCAAAGGCGAAGGGAGACAGGAGATCCACGCGCGTGGTGCAAGGCTTCATCAAATGAGCGTCTTCATTCGCGTAGGCTTCGTCCAACCGTCGCTATATCTGGAGGACGGATATAGAGGTAAATCCCGTTAAAAATGTCGTTTTTATCATACGTATGATAGATCTACCCATAGATCTCGCAAGATCGGAGTTGTAATAGTGCTAATCGCCTATATCGACGATCTTTATCGTCTAAAAATCATGTTTTTAACATGCTAAAATTCTGAAAATAATTAAAAAAATAGGGTTTCACCCCTATCCTGCCCCCTGCCGCCGGCCTTGCCGCCGGCCGCTCCCCCATCCGTCCCCCAGCACATGAGTCCACCCCCCCCCCGAAAGCGATGGGGGCCACGATCGACGCTTCCATCAAAGCCCCCTCTCCCCCCCGAAGGGGGGTGGTGCTCTACCGCCTGTCGAACCCCCTCCCGAAGAGGGGGCGGCCCCTCGTCGCTGTTGAACCCCCCCCCCCCCCCCCCCCCCCCCCCCCCCCCCCGAAGGGGGGGCGTCGCATTCGTCGCACGGCGAACCCCCTCCCGAAGAGGGGGGCGGCCCCTCGCCACTGTTGCCCCCACCCCACCCCCCCCCCCCACCCCCCGAAGGGGGGCGGCACCCTGCAATCGAAGACCCCCTAGGGGGCCGGCGGCCCGCCGTACATCGAAGCCCCCCGAAGGGGGCCGACGCTCCGCCCTATAGCGAAGCCCCCCGAAGGGGGCCAGCGGCTGCCGTACATCGAAGCCCCCTCCCCCCCGAAGGGGGCCGGTGCTCCGCCCTATATCGAAGCCCCCCCCCCCCCCCCCCCCCCCCCCCCCCCCCCCCCCCCCCCCCCCCCCCCCCCCCCCGCGAAGGGGGCCGACCGCCGTACATCGAAGCCCCCCCTGAAGGGGACCGGCGCTCTGCCCTATATCGAAGCCCCCCGATGGGGGCCGACAGCCTGCCATACATCGAAGCCCCCCCCGAAGGGGGCCAGCGCTCCGCCCTATATCGAAGCCCCCCCCGAAGGGGGCCGACGACCCATCGTACATCGAAGCCCCCCGAAGGGGGCCGGCGGCCCGCCGTACATCGAAACCCCCCAGCCGAAGGGGGCCGGTAGCCTCGCCGTAATCGGAACCCCCCCCCCCCCCGAAGGGGGACGACGCCCCACCGAAAATGACCCCCCTCCCGAAGGAGGGGCCACGGACTGGCCCCCTTGCTTTGCCGTCGGTGGGGGGCGGCGCTCTGGCCGCCGCCAGATCCCTTCTCCCGCCCAGTTTCGATTTGGGCCTGAAGCCCGTACATAAAAAAATGTATTACAACCATGCGGGCTGAAACCCACAGGCAAACTGCGGGCCTCAGGCCCACAGGCAAACTGCGGGCCTCAGGCCCGCAGGCCTTTAAAAAAGGGGCATGGCTAATATATAAGCTTTAAAAGGGCTTTTTGGGATAAAAATTGATTAAAATGGCATTTTATGGCCTAAAATTCATGAAAAATCATGATAAGTTATGGGGCTATAAGGGGACTTTTGTGGATTAACTGGGGATAATTTAAAAGGGAAACTTTCTTCCTTTCTTGAAGAACATGTCAAATACTGGGCTCTTTTTCAATCTTTTTGAATAAACCCAAATAGCACAACCCTTGCATTATATGATACCTCTGTAGATCATAACTATATGCTTCGCATCATTTTTGGCTTATTCTGTGGATAAACTATGTTTGGTTGTGCAAATATTAAAACTTAATAAGTAGGAAGATCCTGCGACCGCTCTGCCGTTAGTCAAGTAACCTAACGGTGTATGATGTTGCCCAGTGGTCCAATAATTATTAAGTAATTAAATTGTGTATCCCTCTCTATGAATATAAATGCATGTGATGCCTGTGATGAAAATGTTTGATGAGCACAATTTTTTGCATGGATGGCTAATTGCTGTTTTGGATCGGCTGTTTAAGTCCTACATTTTATTTCTTGCACTTTTCTTTTACTTTTGAGAGAAATTGTAGTGAGAAATTTATGTAAATGTCCAAGACCGAAGACCACTTTCCATGGAGACGGAGGCCACAATTGAAGCTGAAGATCTTATATGGAATCCACGGGGTTTCCAAAGTTGTAATTTCTTTTTTAAATCTTTCATTTGTGTAATATGGACTGTAATGGAATTTGAACTTTTTATTTATGTGGGCCTGGCCGATCCACGTAATTAGCTCTTCATATTAAAATTGCCTCCGTATGAAAATGTTTATTATTTAAATTATTAATTCATGCAAATTTGTGCTCTGCTAGATAAAATGGCTAAAATCACCAGTGTCGATTTCGAAGTGCTATATGCATTGGGAAGAAACTATCTGAGCTGGTAACTCGATGTGAAGTTTCATCTGCGAGCAAAGTCCCTCATTTCTGCTGTGACTAATATTGAAAATGTAAGCGATATAGAAAAGGCGCAAGTCGTTATCTATATTCGCCGCCATGTGGACAAGACCTTAAAAGCTGAATACCTTATGGTCGAAGATCCACTTGAGCCATGGACTGCCCTTGAGGATAGGTATAAACATCAGAAAGATGTTATACTCCCAAAGGCATGATATGAGTGGGAGAACCTGAGACTGCAGGACTTTAAGTCCATAGCTGAGTACAACTCAGCTCTTTTTAGCATCATCTCACGCCTGAAGTTGTGTGGTGAAAAGTCTCAGAATATCGCATGCTGGAAAAGACGTATACGTCCTTCTATAGAAAAGATGCGATACTAATGCAGCAATACCGTGAATACAAGTTCACCAAGTATTCTGAGCTACTGTCATGTTTACTCATGGCAAAACAAAACAGAGAGCTTCTCCCCGCCACTCACAACATGCGCCCCTGGCACTGCCCCTACCAAAAACTCACAATGCCTCTTCTTTTTCCAAAAAGAAGATAGACAATAAACGAAAAGAAAGACCACAGAAAGGGATACAGAACAAAAAGGCTAGGGGCCAAGTTCAGCATCGAAGAAATGAAAGTAAGCAGAAGTTCACTTGGCGCAGAAATGACAACAATAGAAATGATGCACCCCCACCCAAGAGGGAATGGAAAGAACAGTGCCATAGCTGTGGCATGAAAGGCCACTGGTCCAGAATGTGCCAAACTTCGCAGCATCTCCAGGATTTGTATAAAGAAAATAAGAAATATAAAGCTGAAACAAACCTGATGACCTCTGATGCTCCAGTCAAGTTTACAGCTGACCACTTCGAACATGATGACCTGCTTGATTAGCCTTCTATTTTTATCTTAGCAAATTGTTTAGAACATTTCATGATATGAGAGCATTTGAATTACGTAATTTGTTTTGAATGAAAATGTTTATCTGGAAATACATGTGCCTATATGATTCATCTTTTAATAGATGAACTGATCTCATGACTGATTAGTAGACAATAAAACACATACGATCTTTCAATACAAAGCCCAACATCAGGGCCATATTGAAGATACAGGGAACGCAACACGTTGCCCCCAAATGACACAGAAACAAAAATAAAGGATGCACTAATCTCTCCGAATTCCAAAAGCAACTTTCTAAGTTTCAAGGACATCTGTTTCAACAGATTCCATTTGAAAACAGAAAATGTAAATGAAAAACAAATTACTGTATGTAATGTCTCAAGAAAAAGGAGTAAAATCCATACTTGAACGTTTTGAGAGCCTTACAGGCCTCTACCATACAAAGATTCGGAGAAAGGAAGCGGAATTAAACGGAGCACCTGAAGTGCCCGACATCAGCAAAGTTTTTACTCTGGCATGATAGACTTGGCCACTCTGGATCAGTGATGATGCACCACATCTTATCCTATGGGTATGATTTGAAGAACCAGAAGATTCTTCAGAAGGGAGAATTCCCTCGCATCCCTTGCTATAAGAGAAAACTAAATACAAGGCCATCTCTACGAAAAGTTGAAAAAGAATCTCCACGCTTCCTCAAAAAAAATATATGGAGATAGTTGTGGATAAAATCCACACCACCTAGTGGGCTATTTCGGTACTTCATTGTACTGATAAATGGATCCACAGAATATTCATATGTGTGTCAACTACAGACCCGCAACTTAGCTTTTCCAAAGCTATTGGCACAAAAATAAAAATGTTGTGGACACATTTCCCAGACAATCAAATACAGAAAATAAGTCTGGTTAATGTTGGGAAATATACCTCCCAGTCATTTCAAGCATACTGCCAAGCAACGGGAATAGAAAATGAACATACAGTGTCGCATGTTCATACCCAAAATGGATCGGCAGAGTCACTGATAAGTAAACTCCACTGGATTGAACATCCATTAAATACCGATTGCCGATGGATACATGGGGATATGCAAATTCTACATGCTGCATCGTAAATAAAAGACCCTCTGGAGGTCAGAGTCTCCAATGCAACTTGCATATGGAATGCCATCGAACATTTCTCATCTGAGCATCTTCAGTCGCGCAGTTTAAATCCACATTGCACCACCACAGAGGACCAAATGCTCCTCAACGTCGCCTAGGTATCCATGCAGAGTTTGACTCACCCTCACTTATAAGATACCTAGAACCCCAAACAGGGGACGCATTTAAGGCACATCTTGAAGACTGTGATTTCGATGAGACGAGTTCTCCAAAATAGGCCCAGATACTGGAAAATTTGGCGCGAAGCAAATTATAACGTTGGATACAAAAAGCTTGACCCACTATGATTCGGTAACAAACCCAATGTGAAGATGCAATCTTGAAGATCCTCCACAGAACAATGTTCACCACTTACCGAACTCATTTACTGACAACTAGAAGATTGTCAGATAACACATCCCTGCTGCAAAAACTCTGGCTAGGATTAACATCCCCGAGAATGGATGCAGTCCACCAACAACAGAAGTGGCTGATCCTCAACAGAAAAGAGGCAGACCACCAGGCTCCAAGGACAGAAACTCCTGGAGACCTTAAGACAATACTACCACAGGATAATGAGCTCATGTCCACGCCCTCACCCTATCTGGAATCCACTGCAGAGGAATTGCCGGGAAAAACTGAAATTGAAAGTAAATGTTGTACGTATTGGGGAGGTATTGGACAGATATAACATAAATTGTCGACAATGTATTCACATATCATATTGTCATATACATTGCAAAAGCGATGATGTATATAAATTATCATTCCATACTCCGTTGCTAGAATGCAAACATAGAGATTGGCCAAATGTGGAGCGAGGCAATAAAAGATGAGCTGGACTCACTTATGAAACGTGAAATGTTCGGACCTGAAGTCCAGACACCAAAAGGTGTCAAACCTGTGGGAAAAATAAAGTATTACACACATAAGAAAAATAAATACAAAATCGTATGCTATAATGTATAACCTATAGCCCAAAGAAAATTTCGCTGAAAATAGGGATCGAACAAATTAAAATGAGCATGCCTCATAAATGATGCATTAGTCTCCCAAAGTTATCAAAAGCGAATACCTTACGATTTGGCGAAGTAAAATTTTGGATTTGCTGTTATTGGATGTTGTGACGGCATACTTTCGTGAATATCTTGGTAAAGATAATTTCTACATTTCCTTAAATGCCTGAATAGACTTTGGGACGTCTATTCTATTGAAGAAAAACAATAAGAATAATGTACAACCAAGAGAATCGCTTGACAAAGCAATGATTCCTACTGAGGGTTGTCTTTGCATATGAGCAAAAAGCAGGATTTAATATCATAGTTGTAAACAACTAAAATCTCATCGGATCTCCTGAAGAGAAAACTGAAACTTCTATTCAAGCCTGACTTTTAAACATGAAATAAAAAGATCTAGGCAAATATAAAGTCATGGCTCATTGAATCCTGTTATATACACCCAGAAGTGCGTTGGAGAAATTAAAAGGACCATTGTCATCCAAAGTACACCTATGGTAGTATACTTAATGGATGTATAAAAAGAACCCTTCCGATTACTGGAAGAGGGGGATGATATAACTGGTCTTAAAGTCCCTTATCTAAGTGCAATCAGGCACTCCTGGCTAACTGCACGCGTCCCGATATAGCAGTTGCAGTAAACTCATTAGCCAGAGATAGTTGGCACCTAAAGGGCCATTAGACTGAAGTTAAGCCTTCTGCGCTTCATCCAAGGGTCGAAAGATTTGGACTTACAATATGAAGTATCATCCTTCAATGTTTATGCAAATGCAAGTTACAGGTCCGGTCCCTATACTAAGAAATCACAAAACGGGTACCCACAGTGGGATGGCCATCTACTGTAGATCTGCAAAGCAACTTATGAAGGCAACATCATCCTATCATTCTGAGATCCTCACCACACAAATGGTGTATTTGAGGGCGCCTGCTGGTACATCACATCCCAGTGATGATTGGGATAGAGCCTGGTATTATGGAGCTGACTACATAGTCTGAAGACCACATCAGAGGCGACGATACTTAGCACACCTGTCCAAAGTTTCTGGATTCAGCAGCTGCTTAATTGTGATAACTTTGTAATGTGTGTATATTTTCGAAATGTTGTAAATAGGAGTGAAGAGATAAGCCTAAGAGATCTGAAAGCCTAAGAGCTTTTACAGATCAGGGGGAGTTGAGGGAATTTGTACTCTTTTCCCTTAGCTATGGTTTTTTATCGCTCCATATTTTACACCTTTTTTCTGCATGTTTTCATGTCATTTCGATCGCCCATATTGCATTTTCCATGATTATTCGACGATATCGCGTTGCTTTTCACTATTTCTTGTTTTTTTTCGTATTTTAGGAGATATGGAGCGATCTGAAGCAAAAATGAGATCAAGGGACTTTCGCGCACACTGGAGCATTGCCCACAGATTATTTGAGGAGTTAGCAGCCCTAGAGGATGAGCGAAAGAGGAAGAAATTCAATAGAATCGACAATGAGGCGAGGAGGAGAAGAAAAGAGCCCAGAAGCAGCCTACTCGGCAGAACAGAGAGTTCACTCGGCCGAGTAACGGGCTGCGTTCGGCCGAGTGAAACGGATACGCACAGCCAATTTTCAAAGTTTCCTCGGACGAGCAAGAAAGTCTACTCGGCCAAGTGAGAAAGCTCACTCGCCCGAGTAGAACAGGGATTTTCTTCCGAGAAGAGGCCAAGTTACTGGAAATTTTGAGAAGCCCACTCAGCTGAGCAAGATTGATTCCTCGGCCGAGTAAAGAAGCCTACTCGCCCGAGTCAGTCAGAGCGATAGACCCCCGAAACCCCCAGATTCTCTGTCTTTTATTGGGTCTGTCACTCGGTCGAGTAACATAGCTCACTCGGCCGAGTGACGCAGTCCGACTGCTATGCAAATTGGGATTTCTGGGCTGCGCAGGGGCAATTCTGTCAGGATTTTTTGGACGATTTTGGCTTGTATTTAAACCTAGTTTTATCCCTAGTTTTAGGAGAGACTTCTATCATTTTTCACGGCTTTCCTTTTGTAAAATCTCAGCTAGAGATCATAAGCGACAATTTTGGTTTGTCCTTTCTTGCTAAAACTCTTATTTTTATGAATTGTCTCTTCTCTACAATGAATTGTGCTATGATCTATTGCTTTATTTCTGAGATTTCCATGATGATTTGTGAGTAGTTTATTCGTTCTAGGATATGTGGATGAACCCTATGGACCCGATCTTTGAATTGTGATGAATGAATAGAATTGTTGCTAGGATTGAAGAAAGGTTAGGTTTTAATTGATTTATTACGAGTAGCTAGGAATTTCCATCGATTGGGATTTGCAAGAGAGTGGATCCAAATCGATGGGAAGGCCTAGATAATCGATTTAGGTTTATAATTGGGATTCTCAAGATTTGGTTTGCAAGAGATTGGACCAAAGCTAGGATTTTTATTATAAAACTATACCCATATTCGTTTGCAAGAGATTGGACGAATACGAACTGTCATAACTTAGGTCGTAGCTCGAGTTTGCACGAGAGTGTATCCGAGTTGCGATTGGACGATGATATCGATCTTCATGCTAGTAACTTAGGTTAGGGTTTGCACGAGAGTGGGCCCCAATCTAGGTTGCTATAGACCAGCAATAGCACGAGAGCGTGAGCTTGGTTCTACATTAAGTTGCGACTAGTTCACTTACATTCAAGCTTTGCAACATTGATATTCATGATCCACAAGGATAAGAAACGGTCCGTAGTGGGGATTTCCTATCCCTAGACGCTTTATTATATTGAATTCTATTTGCTATTTGAACGATTATGACATTACCATCCAAACTATTCTTATTCCATCGATAGCTAGGTGATCAAAGTAAGATACTGTCAATTGTCCTCCCTGTGTTCGATACCCGCTCGCCACTACGCTGTGGGCTAGCGGTAAAAGTACAGTCGTTTTCTGGATATATATCTAGGCGCGATCAAGTTTTTGGCGCCATTACCGGGGAGGCGACAATATTTTACTTTCTTTACTTAGCTATTTATTTTTATTATTATTATTTTTACTCTTTTTTATTCCTCAATTGTGCTAACAATTCCATCGAGACTCTCTTTTTCTATGTATGTACACGAGATCAAAGGCACATCAAGAAGACATATTATTTGATCCTGAGATCGAGTGTACAGCAATGAGGCTTAGAGCCGAGAGGAGACTTGTTATAGAGGAAGATCATATGACCGCTCCGGAGACACCAGAGGAGTTAGCGGCACGCACGGCTAGGCTTGTCTCTATCCGAGATAGGCTAAGGCCTAAGACTACTTCTACTACCTCGTCTATTGTGATGCCGGAGTTGGCGGAGGACAAGAACTTCGAGCTTAAAACGGGACTTGTGGTGTTGATGCAACAAGACCCATTTCATGGGAACTCGCAGGAGAACCCACACTACCATCTACAGTTGTTCTTGTCCAAATGTGCGACTTTTCAGATGCCCGACGTGTCGGCCGACGTTATTCGGTTGCGCCTCTTTCCATTTACTCTTCGAGACAAAGCATTGTATTGGTTGAGGACGTAAGCGGAGGGGATCTTTACCCCATGGGATGAGTTGGAGAGCGCATTTATTAACAAATTCTACCCACCATCCAAGACCATCAAGTTAAGAAGCGCGCTCATGTCCTTCAAGTAAGGACCTCAGGAAACACTATTTGAGGCATGAGAGCGTTTCAAAGATCTCCAACACCAATGCCCCCATCATAGTATTGAAGCATGGGAGCTTGTGCATAGTTTTTACAAAGGATTACAACCAGACACCAAGCAAATAATCGATGCAACCGCTAATGGAGCCATTTTATCTAAGACGCCGGATGATGCTACGGCCCTTCTCGAGGAGATGGCCTCGAATAACCAACAATGGGGTGATGAGAGAGGACATTCTTCGTCATCCTTGAAGCCGACACGTATTTATGAGGTAAATGCCGTACCAGAGCTATCTACAAAGTTTGATTCTCTCTACAAGATCGTGGAGAGATTGGAGAAGTTGATTAGTGAGCCGCATGGGACCCCCATCGTTTCTACACCGAGGGGAAGCATGAGCGATTGGCAAGACCAAGCACAAGTTATGTTCGTTGGAGGAGAGCAAGGAGAAGGAGCTACAGAGCAAATTCAATATGTTGTGGGAAACACCGGTTAGTGGGCAAACCCAGCCATGAGAAATCACCCGAGATTTTCACATACGAATAATGATGGAGCCTTAAATCCACCACCGCAACAACCTCAAGCTCGGCCTCCACAACAACCGCAATATCATCCGAGAGGGCCTCAACAACAAAACTTCCAACCGAGGCAACAAGCGGGACCATATAGACCTCCGAGTACAATCAAGGGCGGAGAGCACCTAATCTATCACAAGCACCGCCGAGGTCGGACCATGAAGTAAGGGTCGAAGAATTTATGACCGAACAAAAGAAGGTAAATGCTAGATTGACGGCCCAACAAGACTCTCTCAACACCGTCGTGGCACAATTGTCGGAGCAACTAGCATTGCTCAATAAGAATACTCAACAATTGCAGGCTCAATCGGAACCAAACCCACGGAGCAATACCGGCCACATCAATGCGGTGGTGGCGGTAACTACTAGGGGCGGGAAGGACACTACTCCCACCATGATTCAAACTAAGGATCCGGGGGAAGAAATTTTGGATGACAAGGAGCCGGTTAATGTGGAGGAGTGCCCAAAAGAGCCAAAAGACGGTGAAAATTCTGAAATTGTGAAGCCACGTGAGGAGCGCAACTACATGCCACCGATACCCTTCCCACAACGGTTGGCAAGGGTAAAGATTGAGAAGCGGCTCGCCAAATTTCTAGAGTACTTGCGAGTTGTGAGCCTAAATATTCCTGTCTTGGACGTTATTGGAGAGATCCCGTCTTACGCCAAGTTCCTAAAAGACTTGATTTCGGGAAATAAGCGAAAGGAGAAGATAATGCTCGTCGAGCAAGGCACATGGTTCACCAGGAAGGAGAAGGAGCCTACAAAATTTAAAGATCCCAGAAGCTTCCGCATCCCTTGCACGCATCCCTTGCACGCTTGGAGGAGTCCCGCTACAAAAAGCTTTGGTAGATTTGGGAGCAAGCGTGAGCCTAATGCCCATAACAATGTTTAAAAAATTGAATACGAGGACCGACCTAAAGCCGACAGACATAAGAATACAATTTGCGGACGGTCGTGTCACTAGGCTGATGGGAATTGCAGAGAATAAACCGCTCCAAGTACCGGGAGGAATTTGCTTGCCGTGCGACTTCGTGGTTATGGATATCAAGGAGGTGGACGATACGTCACTAATTCTTGGACGTCCCTTCTTGGCCACCGTCGGCGTGATAGTTGACGTGAGAGATGGCACCTTGTCTTTGAACGTCGAAAACATTGAAGTTGAGCTCCACATTAAGGCGATGAAGCATATGCGTTGGCAAGAGGACGTCGATTACGTGGACTTCCTCGATGAAGTCATTGAAGATGATATGCCATTCGCCATTGGAGCTACGCACAATGACGGCTTTGAGGAAGGCCAATCTTCTAGAGGTGGAGAAATGTTGGCAGACCCGCCGAATCATTCTATGGTTGATGACACAGACGACGCTGATGTCGCAAGAATTAGAGAGCTATGCAAGCTCTCTACGGCAAAAAACGCAAAGAAAGCTTCGCCGGACAAGAAATTATCGCCGCTGGCAAAAAAAGAACGGGAAAAGCTAAAGCTTGGGGGACTCGTCCACCATTACTACCCATGATGAAGGGGAGCCGAGGAACGCTTATGAACAATAACAATTAAATCCAAGCGGCCTTCCTGACAAATTTGACGCGCGCATCCCACATGCGCCGAATATTGAGTATTAAACGAGTATCTCGAGGGGTCGAACTCAAGACCTTAAATGAGCGCTTGTTGGGAGGCAACCCGATGGTTTTATCTTATTTTTAGTTGAATTTTTCATTTTATTTTTTAAGACCTTTGTTAGCGTTTAGAGTCAAGAGTCGATGAAAATCCTGAAAACGGGCTCTATTTTTCATGACAGATGATGGAGAACAAGGAATCATTTGAATGGATGATGACCATGGCAAAGGAGAGCGATCCAGGTACGTGCTCAGGTCTCAGGTGGAGGAAGGAACTGACGGGGAGACGAAAAACAGAAAGTGGGGTAAAAACAGAGAGTTAGAGCTGAAAACAGCAGTCCACTCGACCGAGTGAAATTCTCACTCGGCCGAGCAAAGACCCTACTCGGCCAAGTAGAGTACTGATCAGGGAAGATCCTAAAAACTACTCTCTATAATTTATATGCCACTCAACCGAGTGACTTAGTCACTCACCCGAGTGAATCAGACACTTTCTTGCGCTTAAAAGCTCTGAGTAGCCTTGCTACTCGGCCGAATGACCTTTGTCTACTCGGCCGAGTGGTAAGATCTACTCGTCCGAGTCGCAACTTCTGTGGAATAATTTCGAAAAAATTTTAACCGTGCCATTCGGCCGAGTGAACGCGTCACTCGGCCAAGTGATTTATCCTTTATAAACCCAAAAGTCACGGGCTCAAATCCCGAAAATGAAAAATCCCCAAATTTTTCCACGAGCTCTTCGACTTCCCCTCTCCTCGCCCGAGCCACCCTGACCCGCTGGCCGAGTCGCCGCCCCCCATCGCCGGCCTACGCCTGTCGTCGCTGCCTGCGCTGCGTTCCCTACAGTCGTTCCTCCTCCATTGAATCCTATTTCGCCTTTTTTTCTCCCAATCTCCGATCCGTAAGCCCAATCCCGCCCTAAATCTAAATTAATCTTTATATATATCTATTATACCTGATCTTACCCCATAAGTATTGATATTCAATGCTGATTTGAGAATTTTTGTTTCAGGCTAGCTTGGGGGAGATTCAGGGCAGATTTGGAGCTTCTAGGAGGAGGCCAGTCTTCACACGCATCCACTGCTTGCTCTTGCATCGTGCACAGGTACACGCGTTCCTTATTTTCAGCACTTTGCATATCCGGTAGGCATGACACTCGGCTCACATGCTGCCACGCACCAGAGCACGTTCGCGGGCGCCTGCCTCGAAGCGAAAGAGGACCAGCGAGCCTGACCCCTCTTCCGCTAGAGCGGACTCCCCTCCATCTAGCCCACCACCACCCACACTTTCGTCGCCTACCGCACCTATCCCACCACCACTGACACAGCCCGCCCCCGCGTTCGACACGATGGAGATTACGTTCAGAGATGACACACAATGTGCCAGATTTGAGTGTATCTCCCATCGCTCGATCGTACCCTCTAGGTTTGTGCACATAGCAGACTTTGAGCGCCTGGGGGTATTTGAGGGGCTGCTCCAGTTGTATGACAACGTAGGGCGGCGTGACTTTTTGTTGGTGTCGACGGACACCTATATCTGTCCGACACTAGATGTTCTGAATTCTATAGCTAGGACTCCTAGGGGTTGCTCTTTCCGACTGATGGATCGTGAGTGCGAGATCACTCTCGACATACTTCGAGCCTACTTTTCGTGGCCCCCAGTTCCAGACCCAGACCGAGCCTATAGTCCCATACACATCCCACCGCCGTCATTCGACACATACGCTTTCTGGACACGTATCACGGGATCGCCCCTCGCTTTTGACCCTAGCCGGGCCAAGGCCTTTGCTATCCTCCACCCATGCCTTCGCATTGCACAATGCCTTATGGCGACCACTTTCTTAGCGAGGTATGAGCCGGGGACGATGTCGACATCGGAGCTCTACATGCTCTACGCGATGACTCGAGCGCAAGCCTTTGAGAGAGGTGGAGATGTCTTACTCCCTACCATTGATATTCATATTGCTAGTTGGTACTTGGACCGCATCGTTATTTCTGTCGGCGCTAGGACGCCTATCTGTTGCGGCGGTCTGATTACTCTTCTGGCTCCCATGTGCGGAGTAGACCTTCCAGCTGGTTTGCTTAGACCCACGGGCCCCACTTCTCTTTCCATAGACGTTATGGTCCGGATGAGGATGCTATGCCCTCATGGTCAGCACCACTGGCTATGGCTGCATGGTCCTTTTGGCACTGATTATGGTCCCGCTCGGACCCATATTGGACCTGTAGGAGAGGAGTGGATTCCAGCGATGGATCTTCTCATCCCTGCTGCGTACATGCTTGAGCCTAAGGGTGCTCAGCAGGAGCCCCTCCTTCCACCTCTGGACCCAGTGTTACCTCAGCCTGCACCTGCTTCGTCTGCATCTCCTGACACCTCTGTCCACACTTCTGTCAGTGTCAGGAGTATATTTGCTGAGTCCACCACCACCACCACCTCTGTGCCGATATCCATTGATCCCATTTCTGCTGTGAGCCCTGAGCGACCCACCACCATTATTGAAAGCGGCGAGCCCTCTTTTGCCTCCGCAGTGGATACCCTATCCACTTTCTTATTCTCGACCCCAGGGGAGTCATTTTCTTCGCACTTCATGGCCTCCCCAGTAGTTGACCTTACCGTCTCCACTGCATCTGTCTTCTCCGAGAGTGTCGTGACGTCTGTCCCCATTTCTGTGTCACCGACCTCTCTGTCCTACTCGCCCGCTGTCACCGTTTCAGCCTCTGCTGTTGCTCCTTCTTCCTCGACCATTCCTGCGTCTCAGCCTCCTACAGAGGCTGAGCATCTTTTTGTGAGCACAGCACCACAGCCCCACTTGATAGTTGCACCTGTCATTTACGGTAGCCGTGCGAGGCAGCCCCTGTTCCTCACCTGTTCGATCCTCTGCTCCACCTCCCTCCGACACCCTAGTTCAGCACATGCGTGCTCTAGAGGGGGTAATCAGTGGACTCTGAGGAGACTTTCGGGCTCTCTCTGCTACCGTCTCTGCTGTACAGTCTCGCGTCGCTTTACTTCCTGGTATTCAAGCTAGCCTGAACCAGATTCTTGTGCGACTGTCACAGCCGCCACCTGCCACTACCCGACCACTACCCAGCAGCCACCCCCACCACCTCCTCCACCACAGGACGGTGCTGGTGCTCCACCATCCACTTAGGCATACACTGGATGCCTCTCATACTTTTGTTGTTGTTATGCTGGATATTTTCTGCCAGCTGATTTTGCGCCCCTCCTCCACACACACACAAACATATATTTGTCACATTTTGCTCATACTTGTCTATATCATTTTGGGAGAGATGAGGTATTTTTGGGGACACTTATATTGCGCCATCTTGATCTCTGCATGCACCACTTGCATCTCTGCATACATCATTTGCTTTTACATCTCATTTTCTTTTATCTTCATCATGCATGCATCCTCACCCACCCCACCCATATCATTTTTCTCGGTGTGCCACACTTAGCACATTGAGGACACTGTGCAGTTTAGCTTGGGGGAGTGAGTGTCTCATGCACTTTTCATTTTCTCCATTTTTACTTTTACTTTTTTCCATCTTTCTTTATTTTACACTTGTTGTCACCCACTTTTTCATTTTTTTCCATGCATCACGTTTTCTTACTTCTTGTGTGTGCTGCATATGTATAGTAGTTCTTACTTTTCTTTTATCCTTATTTCCTTTAGCCCTTTTTGCTAGAGATGAATTTTCTGTGATGATGATGACGTAGTATTGGCTTATCTCTATATGCATATTATCTTGTCATGCCATCATTTTTATTTCAGATATCATATGATGTGCTTTGCTGTGCGTTCGAGATAGTAACCCGCACTTCCGTTATATGAATGTGAATGAAATTCTTCTATTAGCTGAGTCTGCTGATTTATACTATATACTCTTCATAGAAAATACACCAAGCTTCACGCATTGATTGCCTATATTTGGAGTACTGCTTTGTTGTCTGATATCACTTCTTATTGCATGAAAATTGTACGCTTCACTTTCAGGTTGATTGAATGTACGCTATGTTAATATAACTGGATTAGTTTACTTTCTGAGATTAAACTGAGTAGATTACATTACTCTGCTGAAAGTTGTCGTGCACATTCTAGAGAGTGAACCGAGTGTTACATATTTTTCTTTCTCCACATATCTTGAGCATTATTTCTATACTTAAAATCATTGGTGAACCTCCCTTTTAGCGAATCTTATATTGGCATATCCCCCTTGCTATAAAAAATCCATGCTCCAACCCCCCAAAATCAAAAAGAAAAAAAATACATGTATATATCTCTATCTTTTGATTTGGGATCCTTATTGTATATATTGATTGAAAAAAAGAGGGAAAAAAGAGAAAAAAGAAAAAAAAGAGTACATATATGATCACATTTCATTTCATTTCTTTCTTCCCTCTTTTTCTCTTGGAGCTTCAAAAAATGGGGAAAGTCTTATTGTTAAATCTGATGCCACCACGCTTATAGATAAGCTTGGGGGAGGATCCAATGATGTGTGAGAGAGTGACTACGTCTGTGCATGACAACCTAAGTTCGGTAATTTTCTATACTCTGTGAGATTACTAAAAGTTTTACGAAGTCCAGGAATTGAAATTTAGCATGCATTTCATGAAAACCAGTCCTTTCTATTCTTATTGCTTCATATTATGTGATACATCTTATACTCCAAATAGAAAGCGATCAATTGAAAAGTGTGTGGTCTATGATTATGTATATTGCTTTAAATGCTTCAGACGATGCTAATTCTATGATGATTTCATATTTCATATTGTTTAGATATTCTTGGGTTTCTATATTGAATGCATCCTTATATGATCATGATATCGAGATAAAAATCTTTGGCATGTTTTTATTCGTCGTATGCTATATGAGTAAGCAAGTCCACATTCTAAGGAAATGATCTAGCACCTCCCTCTTCTTTTCTTTTCAATCTTCTTCCTTTTTCTTTATTTTTTTTCCGCCGGGTTCGCCTTTTACTCATCTTCCTCGAGGACGAGTAAGAGGTAAGCTTGGGAGATTTTGATCGCTCCTTATTTTACACCTTTTTCTGCATGTTTTCATGTCATTTCGATCCTCATATTGCATTTTCCACGATTATTCGACAATATCGCGTTGCTTTTCACTATTTCTTGTTTCTGTCGTATTTCAGGAGATATGGAGCGATCTGGAGCAAAAAAGAGAACAAGGGACTTTTGTGTACACTGGAGCATCGCCCACAGCTTATTTGCGGAGTTAGCAGCCCTAGAGGATGAGCGAAAGAGGAAGAAATTCAATAGAATCGACGAGGAGGCGAGGAGGAGAAGAAAAGCGCCCAGAAGCAGCCTACTCGGCTGAACAGAGAGTTCACTCGGCCGAGTAACGGGCTGCGTTCGGCCGAGTGAAATGGATACACACAGCCAATTTTCAAAGTTTCCTCGGCCGAGCAAGAAAGTCTACTCGGCCGAGTAAGAAAGCTCACTCGCCTGAGTAGAACAGGGATTTTCTTCCGAGAAGAGGCCAAGTTACTGGAAATTTTGAGAAGCCTACTCGGTCGAGTAAGATTGCTTACTCGGCCGAGTAAAGAAGCCTACTCACCCGAGTCAGTCAGAGCGATAGACCCCCGAAACCCCCAGATTCTCTGTCTTTTATTAGGTCTGTCACTCGGCCGAGTAACAAAACTCACTCGGCCGAGTGACGCAGTCCGACTGTTACGCAAATTGGGATTCTGGGCTGCGCAGGGGCAATTCTGTCAGGATTTTTTGGATGATTTTGGCTTGTATTTAAACCTAATTTTATCCCTAGTTTTAGGAGAGACTTCTATTATTTTTTCACGGCTATTCCTTTTGTAAAATCTCAGCTGGAGATTATAGGCGACAATTTTGATTTGTTCTTTCTTGTTAAAACTCTTATTTTTATGAATTGCCTCTTCTCTACAATGAATTGTGCTATGATCTATTGCTTTATTTCTGAGATTTTCATAATGATTTGTGAGTAGTTTATTCGTTCTAGGGCATGTGGATGAACCCTATGGACCCGATCTTTGAATTGTGATGAATGAATAGAATTGTTGCTAGGATTGAAGAAAGGTTAGGTTTTGATTCATTTATTACGAGTAGCTAGGAATTTCCATCGATTGGGATTTGCAAGAGATTGGATCCAAATCGATGGGAAGGCCTAGATAATCGATTTAGGTTTATAATTGGGATTCTCTAGATTTGGTTTGCAAGAGATTGGACCAAAGCTAGGATTTTTATTATAAAACTATACCCATATTCGTTTGCAAGAGATTGGACGAATACGAACTATCATAACCTAGGTCGTAGCTCGAGTTTGCACGAGAGTGTATTCGAGTTGCGATTGGACGATGATGTCGATCTTCATGCTAGTAACTTAGGTTAGGGTTTGCACGAGAGTGGGCCCCAATCTAGGTTGCTATAGACCGACAATAACGCGAGAGCGTGAGCTTGGTTCTACATTAAGTTGCGACTAGTTCACCTACATTCAAGCTTTGCAACATTGATATTCATGATCCACAAGGATAAGAAACGTTCCGTAGTGGGGATTTCTTATCCCTAAACGCTTTATTATATTGAATTATATTTGTTATTTGAATGATTGTGACATTACCATCCAAACTATTCTTATTCCATCGATAGCTAGGTGATCAAAGTAAGTTACTGTCAATTGTCCTCCCTATGTTCGATACCCGCTCGCCACTACGCCGTGCACTTGCGATAAAACTACAGTCGTTTTCCGGGTGTATATCAGGGCACGATCAGTTTTTTCCACTGTGTTTTCCATAGCCAAAGGTTTTAACGAGGCAAATCACATCAACTCTGGACCCTGAAGTATCCACCCCTCTGTGACGCTCAGAATCCAGAAGTATTCATGAGCAGAGTCACTTGTACAAATTAGGGGGGAGTTAAAGAGCATTTGTACTCTTTTTCCTTAACTATGGTTTCTCCCACATGATTTTCCATAGCTAAAGGCTTTAACGAGGCAAACCTCACCAACTCTGGAACCGGAAGTATCCACCCAATGTGAGACTCTTACTATGCTCAGAATCCTGAAGTATTCATGAGCAGAGTCCACACCTATGGCTGGATAAGGGGGCGTGTTGTGAATGGATATGAACCAGAGTGGGTTAGGATTATGGGTATCTTAGAGATACGCACATATCTATGTATCTTATCTTATTACTTTTATATCCTGCCTATAAATAAAGTGCTGGGGGTTCCTCCCCCAGTAGTTGATTCATAACATCAACAAAATTTTCTTTCTTTATTATTTCTCCTCAAAAATTTAAACACAATATTTAGTTTTATTTAGAATTTAAAAATACATATCACTCTGTTACGACCTTGGGCCGGCCCTCGAAGGGGAGAGAAATATCCGTGACTGAGTGAAGAAGCCCACAAAGGCGGAGATGCGGCCCGTCCCGTGAAGCCCACACGAGAGGTTAATCATCCGCCTAGTTAAAGCTATGGCATAATTTGCCTGTTGAACTTCCGAAGCTTAAGGAGATGGTTAATAATGGGCTCATTGATGGCTGGGTAAGTGAACAGTGGTTATCCCCATCTTTCAGGAATAATTGTGTCACACAATAATGGGGGGCCGTTACTCGCCAACGGCATGGAAGGGATGCCTCCACTTATAAATAGTCAAAACACCAACATGACAAGGGGCAGAGGCCAGAGATACCAAGTACTAGGTTCTCTGACAACTCTTCCCTCTACTGTCCACTTATATTTCTTCCTCTAAAAAACTCGGTGAGACAGGGCCATGACGATCTCTATTTGGGTCGATCTTGCCTGCCCTGAGCCATCTTAAGTCCCTTATTAACTTAAGCATCGGAGGTGATTTGGGTCAGAACCCAGATCTGACCCCCTGACGACTGTTGTTCGCTCCTGATTTACACCCGGAGGCACGACTCACCGCTAGTGTACGGTTGTGTACTATAGATAAGAATGTCGAACTCTAGGGAGGCAGTTGTTTGGTGTTTCGTTTGTGTGAAGCAGGAGAATACGTGGTTGGGGTTGTCACGATTGAATGGTTGTCACAATTAATTGGTTTCTCAAAATATTAATAAGTCCAGGGCAATTTGGAATCCCCGCTAGGTCTTTCGGGCTTGGACACTAGGTTAAGAATCCTTTTGTTGAATTATAAGTTAGGGTGAGAATGTCACATCTGAGAATGAGAGCGAGTAGTCAACTCTTGTAATGACCCGTTATCCAGAATACCTAGGAAGTATGAATCCGTCACAGGTATTCCTAGATCAATGAGCGTTACGTAGAACAAGAGAAAAGAAGAGAGTAAAAGAATCTACAGGTCACCACACACGTGCTAGAAATTACAGGTAAAGATCCATCACAGATATCACAGAGAGTTAAACAAAGGTACAAACATTTCTTTTATTAATACAATGATACATCCTTTACATACATCATCTCTGTACAAGGGTACAATGGTAAAAACCAAAATAAAGTCCCAAAACCCACAAAAGGTAAAAGTATTCCCACTCTGCACAAAAACACAAATCACTCCCTAACTACCCCTAAAAGTACAACTGAACCAAACTACCCTCTGAGGCTTCATCTCTGAGTAGCTCCTGATTATAACCCTGCTCCGATAATCCTGCTATTAGACCTGGAAAAGTAAATGGGGCACGTCAACGCATGATCCAGTAGGATTCCTAACAAAGCTATGCAGGACCCAGTTTAGAACCGGACTACCTATCTAAAGGATGGTCTACGGAAGTAAAAGTTCTATGCATGAATGACTATAATATGCAAGTGTTATAAGTAAACATGGAAGTATATTAATATGAGTTATCAGCATTAAAGTAAACATACGAACAAGTAGACATGAGATAACAACATTTATAATTTAAGAGAAAATTACTTTAAGTTATCAATTCACATGTTTGGGAACTCGTGTAAATCGTAGGACACTTAATGAGCTGGACTTCACCTAGGTTGGTGAAAAGTGGTACCTCAACCAGCGACACGAGCACTGGAGGGGCCTCTCGTAACTCCTCTGTCGGGAGTGAGAAATCTCGGGTTTTAAGTGAAAACGAAGCAACCCATCATTTACCACCATGGCGCATCACGAGTACACCACCGGCCTCATCAACGCTATCAACTCTCCTACTAACTGTCAGGAGTGTGGGTGAGATTCATCATAAGTGTCCACTCCTTAAAACCTACTCTTTACATGTGTCCCCCCCAAAACCCATGTCTAAAGTCTCACCCAGTTCTAAATGGATTGAAGACTTCAGACTATTACTCTCATTCTCACACTTGTTTGCAACTTACATTCTAACGTTGCATTATCGTTTTCATATTTCACACTCCTTTTCATTATGTTGTATGGTGTGTACATTCATCATTATCATATAATCATTTTTCTTTATTAAACTTATATGGAACATTTCATGGAACAACATGCCTCCTTTCTTTCTCAATTTCATATAAAGATGACATAAAATTAACATGCTAAATTTCATTATATTTGCATCTTGGTAGCAACATGAATTTCACAATTTGTCATGGATTTCTAAGGGTACGAACTGAAGTATATTTACTACATGAATATCATTCAAAACATAGTATTTTTGAAGCATATGAATCAACAAAAATGATAAAGATGAAGTTCTATGGAAACGGGGAAAAGACATAGTCACACGGCAGTATGAAGATTTCATACGGCCGTGTGGAAAGCTCAAAGGAATCCACATGGCCGTATGGAGAAATCCATACGGCCGTATGGATTTGAGTTCGCTCAGGTGAAGAAAATGGGCACACAGCCATATGGATTTCATACTGCTGTGTGGATTTTTAGGGACTCAGAGCTGTGACACGGCTGTATGGTTTTGCCCATACGGTCGTGTGGAGTTAATGGTGCGACCATACGGTCGTATCTAATTCTCAAAGCTTTAGTGTATGACACGGTCGTATGGTTTTATCCATACGACCGTGTGGTGCTAACTTTCTCAACGCGGTCATTATTTCGACCATATGACAGCTTCATGACACCATATGGTCGTATGAAAAGGACCATACGATCGTATGCTTTCATTTGCTGTCAAATTCGACATCGACGAAATCAAAAACCTTACACGATTGGTTGACTCGGAAAACGTGCACGGGGCACGCCTTCCACTCCCAAGCGTAGGAGTGTCAATGCAATATAAAAATAACTGGTGAGTACCGGGTCGGATCACAGGGACAAGTCGTTCTACGTTCACAAAATTGATCGATAACGAAAAATAAAGTGTTTTACAGCTACCTCAATTAACGATGGATGAGTAGGAAAGAGTGTGGTGAACTAAAAATCTATCCTAAGTGGGTAGGGTTGGAGAGCCATGGGGGAATTAGGATTGATAGGCGAGGAGAATGGGTTGTGGGTTCATTAAGATTGGCGTTAATTAAACTCTAATTACCGCATATAACACAATCGGTCATCTGGCTAAGGAAGCCCAATCAGAAAATTTAGCTTTAAAAACACAACAATTTGCAATAGGGATGAACGTATTATCATAGCACTAATCAAATTAAGCACATGGATTTTCTCAAATTGCCCTCTCGGGACTTAACCAATTAAATTTGTGTCATAATAATCATCCAACATTAACATTCAAAATTTGGCAAGAGGGAAATTAGGGCTACAATTAACTACCAACCCAATGATTCACAACCCAAGCAAATTTTACACTACTCAATCATACTAAACATGAGATTGAATTTTCATTCAAAAATTTACTCAAATTCGTTACAAAAAAAAGAGATGCTAAAATTACAAAAGGGGTTAGAGAGATATCACCAAGGATCTCTCTAAGATGAAGCTCTACTCTCCCTATTTGCTCCTCCTCCAAGCTTTCCCATCATCTCCATGGCCTCCTCCCTATCCCTTGGCCTCTTGGGGAAGAAGAACCCCTCAAAGCCCTAAAAAACAGCCAAAAACCAAGCAGAGCCCGCTGGAAATGAACTCAGGCCAAATTAACCCCCCAAGGGGCTTGCAGGTCGGATCTGGGTCGGATCCGACCCGCGGGCTCCAAGAACCGCAAAAGAAAACGCCCCCAGCGGGGGGCACGCGCGATGCGCGTGCCCCCGCATTCGCCTGCGCGCGCGCTCATTTTAATTTTTTTTATATTTGCGCCCGCCTGCGATTCAGGGGGCGGGAAACAACGGAGCACGCCGGGTGGGCCGGCCCGCTTCGTTCATCTGTTTTTTTAATTAATATATATATATATTTAATAAGACAGCGGGCCGGCCAAAGCGGGCCGGCCCGGTGGAAAAAGAAATTATTTTTTTTATAATATCAAACGACGCGGCTGCAGCGGGCACCACGTGGCACCACCTGATTGCGCCACGTGGCGCCCCCAGTGAATTTCTTTTTCCTGGCTTTTCTCCCCCTTTTCTCCTCCATTTAATCCACGAAAAATATCTATGAGTCCCAGAAAAATCCCAGAAAATTCTGAAAAATCTCCAAGACTCCCAGGAGTACCTGAAAAATATGAGAAGGAGAAATTAGTTCATATGATGATAAAATAAATATAATGACTATTAAAAAACAATATTGACCTCCCAAAAACCATATAAATTAGTCCAATGCTCAAATAATTCCCAAAAAATGGAGATGATCACAATAATAGCAGGAGCATATGAAAAATAGTAGGAAGCCAATAAAGACGGTAAAATCTATATTTTGTGCCAAGAATGAGATTAAGCTCTTAAAATGATATGAAATGCAAATATACCCAAAAAGAGCAACATTACGTATAATTCTTAGCACAAAATGGGGGTAGTTAGGGGGTATAAATATACAATTTTCACTCCGAATCACACCCCCCAACTAGCTTTTTGTTAGTCCCTAGCAAAATATGCGATAAATTCAGATTAAATTGAAAAACATGCACCAACTCAAGATATCCTCATGGCACACCCAAAATGGTATTTCCAATTGATTTCAAAGCCAATATACCAAATGTATGAAAGTAATAACAAATGAAACTCCCATCAATCCAATTCAAAGAAAAGTAAGGAAATAAGCACTGTATCACACGTATCGGGAAAATATCACGATGTCAAATTTTCAAATTTTCATGGAAATGGCCAAAACAAAAGAAAATTTCTTCTAAGTGATGGGAGATGAGATTGCATCACTCATGTGGCTTATTCTTTCATTTTTTCATTCATTTTTCTTTTCTTTTCCTTTTTTTTTGTTTTTTTGTTTTTGATGTTTATGTTTTGCATTCACGCGATAACGCCATAAATGCAGACACGATCACATTTACATACACGCGATGACGCTATATATGCAAATGGATGGAATGATTCCCTAAATCTCATCTTTGGCGTCCTCCCCAATGTTTCGTGGGGCACCGGCTACTCAATTTGATTAGAAAAACCATTCGCTTATACTACTCTCTTTTTCATTCTCCAACCTGAATTATCAACTCATCCACCCACTCCTAAGAGGAAAACAAAGCATGCACAATTGGCCAAATCCAATCCAATTAAAAACTACACCATTCATCCCAACACATGCAATCACTTACAACAAACTTTTCACAAATTATCTCAAAGAGAGTATCACAACATCTAATGTAGTTTCATACATGGCATATTAACATTCGACTCCAAATTGGAAAAGAAATGAAAACGTGCCAATCGAACATCGAGAATTTGATACCAAAATGATAATCAGAAAAATCGCATGGCATTAAGCAAGTAGGGACTAAACAAAGCTAATGGCGTAAGGACAAGGAGGCTAAAATATGATATGCAATGAAGTGTAATGGGTGATGGAGAAATGGAGGGATCTCAAAAAAAAATTTTAACGCCAAAATCCTGACAATCCTAAAGATTCTAACACTCTCCCCCCAACTTAAAATAAGCATTGTCCTCAATGTTGGGAGAGTACTAGATCTCGGCAAAAGATCCTAGAAAAGAAAAGAAAAGCACACGAAAATACTAAAATAAAAATTTTATTTATTTACACTCCATGGAAAGAACACACCGTGGCAAATGGCGGATCTCGAATGTATAACGGTGGTGGTAGCTGCTCGATCATATCCTTTTGCTCCTCTGCCAACTGCTTTGGAGTTAGGCCACCACCGGCCTCCTTGGATTCCAGCAATGCAACTCCAAGCATCTCCTTTGGATAATATGGATCACGTGGGAGACGAGCTGCATCAATCCAAGTCATGTCCTCATGCCCTGCAAAAGCATTCCAAAACGGGTCGTCAAAACAAATAAGAGAATTTAAATGCAATGGACGACAATCTGAAAAAATGTATATGAAAGTGAAAATTTGGTTTCAGAAATGCAAGGCATGAGATGGTGGAAACTTCCCTGAATAACGGTGCTAGGCGTGGCATGATACGCTGCCTCAGGAGGAGTGGGAAGCGGCTGCAGAGAGAAAACTGGAGTATGAGGGAGCTCGGGCTCAATATATACCATCTCGCAATCCCCGTCGCTATCCTCTTCCTCGACATCAATATCAACATCAACGATTTCTGCGGCACTCCCCACAATAGGTAACTGCGCCTGACAAACCTCCTCGATGACTGGCAAGTGCACATCCTGAGGCGAGGGAAGTGACATCAGTGACGGGATTGGAGGTAGACTCGTATCGGGCAAATCCAAGCACGCATCATCCTCGCCATCCCAGAAATAGTCCATCTCAGTCGTCCTCCCAAAGTACTCAACCGTCTCAACCTGTGAAGCTAACTCTGAAGTAGAATGTGGCTTAGGCTCCATGGTGTCCTCAATCTGCTCTCGGCCATCATGCACATCCACTTCATCATCAACCTCAAAGTGAAAAAACATCGTGTCACTGTCGTGGTCGACACGCACTCCATCATCCATTTCCTCTGACTCATCCCAAATATATATGCTCAATGTCTTCTACCTGGCTCGGATGCAACCCATCCTCCTGATCTGCTCTGTATCCCATGGAGTCGCAAGAAAAAGAGCCCAAAGGTGGCTCCTCAAGCTGACACTGGACCTGCTGCTCTGTCTCTTGAAATGGAACCAGTGACTGTCCATCATCCTCATATCCAAGTGACGGCTCTCCGGATGGCACAGTCTGCTCCCACTTTGCAAGGTCCCTTAGGTAACACCATGAATCCTCGGTCGAATAATCAAAGAACTCCCCGCCGCAACTCATCTGCACAAAATCTCGCCCAGATGGCGATAATCCTGTGTAGAAGATCTGCAGAAGATGATCCTCGTGAAAGCTCTGGTGTGGGCACGCAAGCACCAAATCAGTGAACCTCTGTCAAGCCTGATGGTAGGCCTCCCATTCAGCTTGGGCAAAGCTCGCTATGTACTGCTCCATAGCCTGCCGCCCCTGTACCTGCTCCAAAAAGATAGGCAAAAACACTTGGAGAAATTCAGCCTGAAATGACAACCAAGTAAAATGTGAGTCGAGAGACAATGAATCAAACCACAATCTAGCATCATCTTGTAAAGAAGAGGGAAAAAATCTAAAATAAATGCAATCATCATCAATATTCCCACCAAGACATGCATACATCCACTCTTCAAAATTTTTAATATGTAAATGAGGGTTCTCCCACTCCGAGCCATGAAAGAATGGCGGAAGTGTGATATCCTCCAAATCAATGTCCGAAAAATCTGAAGATGATGCCATGTTTTTTTAAAAAAAATTCAAAGAAAATGAAAATAAACAATCAAAAGACTCAATAAAAGGAAAATAAATAAACGGAAAGACACACACTAAGAGATAGAAGTATCACACTAAAAATTTCAAAATCAATCAAAAATTGCTACTAATAAAAACCGTTGTCCCCGGCAACGGCGCCAATTGGTTGACTCGGAAAACGCGCACGGGGCACGCCTTCCACTCCCAAGCGTAGGAGTGTCAATGCAATATAAAAATAACCGGTGAGTACCGGGTCGGATCACAGGGACAAGTCGTTCTACGTTCACAAAATTGATCGATAACGAAAAATAAAGTGTTTTACAGCTACCTCAATTAACGATGGATGAGTAGGAAAGAGTGTGGTGAACTAAAAATCTATCCTAAGTGGGTAGGGTTGGAGAGCCATGGGGGAATTAGGATTGATAGGCGAGGAGAATGGGTTGTGGGTTCATTAAGATTGGCGTTAATTAAGCTCTAATTACCGCAAATAACACAATCGGTCATCCGGCTAAGGAAGCCCAATCGGAAAATTTAGCTTTAAAAACACAACAATTTGCAATAGGGATGAACGTATTATCATAGCACTAATCAAATTAAGCACATGGATTTTCTCAAATTGCCCTCTCGGGACTTAACCAATTAAATTTGTGCCATAATAATCATCCAACATTAACATTCAAAATTTGGCAAGAGGGAAATTAGGGCTACAATTAACAACCAACCCAATGATTCACAACCCAAGCAAATTTTACACTACTCAATCATACTAAACATGAGATTGAATTTTCATTCAAAAATTTACTCAAATTCGTTACAAAAAAAGAGATGCTAAAATTACAAAAGGGGTTAGAGAGATATCACCAAGGATCTCTCTAAGATGAAGCTCTACTCTCCCTATTTGCTCCTCCTCCAAGCTTTTACATCATTTCCATGGCCTCCTCCCTATCCCTTGGCCTCTTGGGGAAGAAGAACCCCTCAAAGCCCTAAAAACAGCCAAAAACCAAGCAGAGCCTGCTGGAAATGAACTCAGGCCGAATTAACCCCCCTTAGGGGCTTGCGGGTCGGATCTGGGTCTGATCCGACCCGCGGGCTCCAAGAACCGCAAAAGAAAACGCCCCCAGCGGGGGGCACGCGCGATGCGCGTGCCCCCGCATTCGCCTGCGCGCGCGCTCATTTTAATTTTTTTTATATTTGCGCCCGCCTGCGATTCAGGGGGTGGGAAACAACGGAGCGGGCCGGCTGGGCCGGCCCGCTTCATTCATCTGTTTTTTTAATTAATATATATATATATATTTAATAAGACAGCGGGCCGGCCACAGCTGGAAAAAGAAATTTTTTTTTTATAATATCAAACGACGCGGCTGCAGCGGGCGCCACGTGGTGCCGCCTGATTGCGCCACGTGGCACCCCCAGTGAATTTCTTTTTCCTGGCATTTCTCCCCCTTTTCTCCTCCATTTAATCCACGAAAAATATCTATGAGTCCCAGAAAAATCCCAGAAAATTCTGAAAAATCTCCAAGACTCCCAGGAGTACCTGAAAAATATGAGAAGGAGAAATTAGTCCATATGATGATAAAATAAATATAATGACTACTAAAAAACAATATTGACCTCCCAAAAACCATATAAATTAGTCCAATGCTCAAATAATTCCCAAAAAATGGAGATATGATCACAATAATAGCAGGAGCATATGAAAAATAGTAGGAAGCCAATAAAGACGGTAAAATCTATATTTTGTGCCAAGAATGAGATTAAGCTCTTAAAATGATATGAAATGCAAATATACCCTAAAAGAGCAACATTAAGTATAATTTTTAGCACAAAATGGGGGTAGTTAGGGGGTATAAATATACAATTTTCACTCCGAATCAACGATTCCAAAAGAACCCTATCTAACTTAGTTAGAACCCTACCTGAGATGTCCATCTAAGTTCCGGGGCCCTACTTCTCCTTGAAGACCATCTGAACTAGCTTCCCCTTCTCCTCCAAAAGCTCAAGGAACTAGGGGTTGTGGTAGGTTTTGCTTTGGTTGAGGAACAGTAGCAAGTTTCCGTTATATGGACTAGTGAGCGTAAGGAGAGAGTACGGGAGAGAGAGTTCTTCTCCTTTCTTCTCCTTTTCCCCCAAATTTTTCTCCCTTTCCATCCTATGATAATCATCCTCATCCCTTAATTTGCTCCAAGCTTCACACGTGGGTAAGGGTTAGGTGGGACTGATTAGGTAAAGACACATCCATAGTGACGTGTCTCCATGTGAATGTTTTGTGATTTTGATTTTTGATAATTAAGAACACCCCACTAGATACCACATACACTTATTAATACAAGTATTTCCTCCGAACCCAGAGGAAGGCAGCTGCTTATATAGTCTTGGGTCTATTCTTAATCTCAAAACAATGTCAGTTGGGCATACTCAAAAGGTTGTCACGAATGATACTATCTCAGATTAACAATAGAATAAAGAACTAAGGCAATACGAGTTACCACTGGGATCGTCGGATGTCGATGCTAAGTTACAATTTCTATGTTGAATTGACTCTATTAAGGCGAGATTGTCGCATCTAAAATATAGAACTCATGGCCAACTATCGTTGTGCCACTCGTCTAACGTATCACGTGCTTAGTCCAACCATCGTGGATGGCCTTACACGCGATCCGTGCATTACGAACGAAAACTATTCTCAATCTCTACTCATGCCACCATCGTGGGTTAGAGCTTCGATCTGTGATCTGATGACTCTCATTGATGCTACTATCGTAAGTCATCAATTAGTAATATAGGACGTCGGTGGAAACCATCAAAGTGTGTGCCACTATCGTGGATCACAAACTCTAATTGAATTCACTAACGCGCCTAATTAAGATCATAAGATACCCGTCTAGGATGTGTGCCTCTATCGTGAATCGCAAACCCTTTATGCGGTCTCCTACAAACTTGTCTAGATCAATCAAACACATCCCTTTTCTACCAAAAAAACGTAAAAATCCTAACTTTACATCTAAATCCTAACTAGTTCTAATCCATTAGCCCTACAAACGACTACTCATGATTCATGGAAATATCAACAGAAATATTAACAATAGCAATAGAAATCAACATCGCAATGAAAGGCATTGAAATAAGCATAGAGAGGCAAGAAATCGTTACCAAACCATTGGAGACGAATAAGCAAACTCAAAGAATTAAGATCAAGAGATCCCAAAGCAAACTTTAATAATAAAAATACAATAGACTATCTCCAAAACAATTACGACGGCTCAACTCTCTAAGAAAAATAAGAACTAGCAATTAATAAAATCTGAATAGCCTCCTAAAACTAGGGTAAAATGTGTACTTAAATACAATGGGGATGGACCCCACAGAAATCTGGAAAAAAGGGCTTCTTGGTCCCATAATAAGTTGGGCTGTGGCGCCCTACTCGGTCGAGTAGCAGCTCCGCTTGGTCAAGTACTGATACGGGCTGCCGCTTCCTCTATTATTTGTTCGGCTTCAGATATGTTCGGCTTGGTCGAGTCAGTGCAGTGCTCGGTCAAGTCACTGAGGGCTGATACGAGGCTCAAAATATTGCTTTGTAATTGATTCCGCTCGGCCGAGTAGTTGCAGTATTTGGTCGAGTTGCTGGTCTACTCAGTCGAGCTACTATATGCTGGAGAGGCCTTCAAAAACATTGTTCTGTTTGGATTCAGCACGAACGAGTGGATGCAGTGATTGGTCAATTCGACTTTGTGCTCTCTGACTTTAATTAGGAATGTGAATGAGATTTAGTCATCCGAGTTGATCCGACCGAGTAGCTGATCACTCCTTATTTTACACCTTTTTTTCCGCATGTTTGCATGCCATTTAGATCGCCCCAAATCATGTTTTTCACGATATATCGACGATATTGCGATGCTTTTCACGATTTGTTGTTTTTGTCGTATTTCAGGAGATTTGGCGCGATTTGGAGTGATCTTGATATGTGCTCACTTTAGACGGTCACCGACGACCTCCCCGAGGGGTATTTTGCTGTTGGAGAGGAGCGGAAGAAGAATGGACGTCACAGGAGCGACGAGGAGGCCAAAACAATCAGATTGGGCATTTTTTGTGTCCCACTCGGCCGAGTGGAGGAGCCACTCGGCCGACCAGCGAGACACTGCTCGGCCGACCTGAACAGATACAATTTCTATGTGCACTCGGCCGAGCATCGAAGACCACATCGGCCGAGTGACGATATCGCGTCCGCCCGAGTGGCGCCCAGACGAAGCCCTTCCAAAACATCGAAGTTACTGTTTTTCGGCTGCCTGAGCTTCAGAAGACCCACTCGGCCGAGTGGATTATTACGTCCGCCCGAGTGCCTTGAAGCCATCGGCCGAGTGACTACAACTCACCCGGCCGAGCCGCCCCCGAACTGAAGACCCCTGAAGCCCCCGACTTACTGGAAAATGACAGGGTTTTCACTCGGCCGAGCGACTTTTGTCACTCGGCCGAGTGCGATGCGCTGCCTGTAGCGAAATCTGCGGGAAAACAGGCTGTGCAGGGGTATTTTGGTCACGATTTTTGGACGATTTTGAGGGCTATTTAAGCCCTGTTTTTACCCTAGTTTGGGGAGCCTCTCTCTTAGATTTTTTGCAGCTTTTTAGATTAGTTTTTAGCTTTATTCTTTTGATTGGAGAAGAGACAAATTTGTGATTTTTGTTGGAGCAATTGAAGAACTCCATTGGTTTGCATCTCTTTTCCTTAAAAATTCTATTTTTATTGCTTATCTCAATATTGTGATGAATTCTATTGCTTATTTCATTGATTATTTTTGTGATCTTGCTATGAATTGTGAGTAGTCTCCACGTCTTGGGGCGTGGGGATGAACCCTACAAGCCCAATTTCGTATTTGTGATGAATTGGTAGAAATTGTGCTAGAATTAATAATAAGGGATTAGATTGTGATCAAATTACTACGGATGGCTAGGTATTCATATCGATTGGGATTTGCAAGAGATTGGATCCCAATTCGATAGGAAGCCCTAGAAATCCGAATTGGGTTGGAATCGGATTTTCGAAGTATCGGTTTGCAAGAGATTGGACCGATACTAGGATTTCCGGTTGCAATTCCATGCCGATACTCGTTTGCAAGAGATTGGACGGGTAGAAACTATCACAATCTAGATCGTGGACCGAGTTTGCAAGAGATTGGACTCGGTGCGCGATTGGACGATGATGTTGATCCTAATGCTAGCTTTCCTAGGGTAGGGTTTGCAAGAGATTGGATCCAAACCTAGGATAGCTATAGACAGGCAACAGCGCGAGAGCGTGAGCTTGGTTCTACATTCAGTTGCAACTAGTTCATCCAAATTCTTATTCAAGCAAATTTGATACCAACGAACCACATTTATGAAATACGGTGAGTAGCGGGGATTCTCCATTCCCTAGACGTTCTTTATTTGATTTGGTATTTCTGCACGTTTTGTCTGACGATTGTGACAGGATCGCCAAAGGCAAATTTCTCTCTTAAGTAGCCAGGTTGATTAGGAGCAAGCACGGTCATTCGTCCTCCCTGTGTTCGATATCCCGCTCGCCGCTACACCGTGCGCTTGCGGTAAAACTACAACCGTTCTTTGGGTGTATACTCAGGACCGACCAAGTTTTTGGCGCCGCTGCCGGGGAGGCGATTGCGTTTGATTCTTTCTCACCCTAGCTATTTCCTTTTTTATTTTATTATTATCACTATTTTTATTTTTATTTTTTATTTCTTACCTAACCCTTCTACGGTTCTAATCATTTCTTTGAAACTCTGTTTTCTCTGTGCATGAACACGAGATCTACGGCGGACTCTGCAGCTATACTATTTGATCCCGAGATTGAACGTACCGCGCGGATACTTAGAGCGGAAAGGAGACAAGGTCCGGAAGGGCGGTTCATGACCAACCCGGAAACTCCTGAAGAATTGGCGGCAAGGATGGCGAGAATAATTTCTATTCGCGATAGGCTTAGGCCTAAGACTTCTTCTACCACCTCATCCATTGCCATGCCGCAGTTGGCGGCCGACAAGAACTTCGAGCTAAAGACTGGATTGGTGGTTTTGATGCAACAAGACCCATTTCATGGGAACGCACATGAGAACCCCCACTACCACATCCAACTATTCTTGTCGAAGTGCGCCACATTTCAGATGACGGGGGTCTCCATTGATGCCATCAGACTGCGCCTCTTCCCCTTCACGCTAAAGGACAAGGCACTCTATTGGTTGAGGACGCAAGCTGAGGGTGTCTTCACTACTTGGGACGAGTTGGCGAGTGCATTTATTGACAAATTCTATCCGCCATCCAAGACGGTGAAGATCCGGAGCGCTCTCATGTCCTTCAAGCAAGGACCACAGGAGACGCTCTATGAAGCTTGGGAGTGTTTTAAGGATCTACAGCATCAATGCCCGCACCACAGTATAGAAGATTGGGAGCTAGTGCATAGCTTCTACAACGGTCTCCAACCGGGGACCAAATAAATTATTGATGCCGCGGCGAATGGTGCAATCTTGTCAAAGACTCCCGAGGAAGCTACGGCCCTAATTGAGGAGATGGCCTCAAATAATCAACAATGGGGCGATGAGAGAGGACACTCCACATCCTCCTTAAAGCCAACAAGCATCTACGAGGCGAAGGCCGTAGCGGAGCTCACGAGCAAATTCGACTCTCTCCACAAGGTGGTGGAGAGATTGGAGAAGTTTATCACGGAGCCCCAAGGAAGCCCATCCACCTCTGCACCGACCAACCAAATGAGTGATTGGCAAGACCAATCTCAAGTCATGTACTCGGGAGGAGAGCAAGGAGAAGGATCCTTGGAGCAAGTACAATATGTTGCGGGGAACCAAGGGTATTGGTCCAATCCGGCCGCAAGAAATCATCCGGGATTCTCCTACGCCAACAATGAAGGAGCTTTGAACCCGCCACAACCACCGCCTCAACAAGCTCGACCACCACCACCCCAACAACAAAACTATCCACCGAGGGGGCCTACTCAACAAAACTTTCAACCGAAGCAACAAGTTCAACCATATAGGCCTCCCGGATACAACCAAGGGTGGAGGAACCAAAATCAAAATCCGCCACAAGCTCCACAACGATCCGACTTCGAAGCTAGAGTGGAGGCATTCATGGTCGAGCAAAACAAGGTGAATGCTACTTTGAAAGCGGGGCAAGACTCTCTTAATACCGTAGTGACTCAAATATCGGAGCAATTAGCGTTGCTCAATCGGAACACTCAACGATTGCCGGCGCAACCGGATCAAAACCCACGGGGCAACACCGGCCACATCAACGCCGTAGTTGCCGTCACTACTAGAGGCGGGAAGGACACCACCCCCGCTATGATTCCTACCGAGGAGGCCGTGGAGGAAAGCTTGGAGCCGGTTGAGCCGGTAGTTGAGGTTGATAAGGAGAAGGAGCCACAAGAAAAGGAGAAATCTAGAGCAGAAAAATTGATTGAGGAAAGGCGCTTCATGCCACCGGTCCCATTCCCCCAAAGACTAGCGAAAGCGAAAATGGAGAAAAGGCTAGCGAAATTCCTCGAGTATCTAAGAGGAGTTAGCCTCAATATTCCCTTCCTCGACGCCATCGTGGAGATCCCCACGTATGCTAAATTCTTGAAGGACTTGATTTCGGGGAGAAAGAGGAAGGAGAAGATCATGCTAGCCGAGGAGGGCTCTTGGTTCACCAAGAGAGAGAAGGAGCCGGCAAAATTTAAAGATCCGGGGAGTTTTCGGATTCCTTGCACCTTGGGCGGCGTTCCTCTTCAAAAAGCATTGGTTGATCTTGGGGCTAGTGTGAGCCTCATGCCCCTCTCCATGTTTTTAAGGCTAAACACCGGGACAAAGTTGAAACCTACCGACATGCGCATTCAATTGGCCGATGGGCGAATAACAAGGCCGGTAGGGATCGCCGAAGACATACCGCTACAAGTCCCAGGTGGAATATGCTTGCCATGTGACTTTGTGATCATGGACGTTAAGGAGGAGGGAGACACTTCGTTGATTCTTGGACGCCCATTCCTCGCCACCGCCGGAGTAATTGTTGACGTGCGCGAAGGGACCCTTACTTTAAACGTCGGCAACATCGAGGTGGAGCTCCACATTCCTAAGGCTATGAAACACATGCCCTACCACGAGGAGCTTGATTACATGGACCTCCTTGATGAGGTGATAGAGGAGGCGATCCCCCACTCAATTGGCGCTCTTTTTGATGAAGAATTCGAGGAAGGCCCGGATTTAGGCCACGAAGAGAATAAAGATGATTCCCCCGACCTCTCCGCTGAAGATGATGAAGGCGACGCTGATGTCGCAAGGATTCGAGAGCTCTGCAAGCTCTCGAAATTAAAGCCTCCGAAGAAAGCTCCGCTGGCACGGAAACCGGCGTCACCGGTAAAGCCGTTGACCGGATCAAATGCTAGCTTGGGGGAGCCTCCCCCCAACACAATCCAAGATGAGAGACCACCGCGGGAGAACACGACGCCGCCACGTCCCAATCCAAGCGTTCTCCCCGGAAAGTTCGATGGGTGCATCTCATATGCACCAAACATCCCACATTAATTGAAAATCATAGGGGGTCGAGCTCACGACCTTAAACGAGCGCTTGTCGGGAGGCAACCCGACGGTTTTTGCTTTATTTTTACTTTTTCTTTATTTTCGTTTTAGAAATTTTTAGTGTTTCGAGTCGTTCGCCCAAAAATTTTGTGATAACGGGTCCTATTTTTCTTGACAGGAGAGGAGATAGGTAGATCCATCATAAGGAGGATGAACGAGACGACGGGGAGTGTCCCAAGAAGGCGCTCGACGCTTAGGAGGAGGATGAAATCGACTGGAGGAAGAAAGACGGAGTTTGGAGCCAAAACGAAGACAAACAGCAGAACACAAGGCTCACTCGGCCAAGTATACTCGTCACTCGGCCGAGTACACAAGTTCGTCCGGCCGAGCCGCTCACGAACGAGGGAAGTCTGCTGTACCCAACTCTCTGTTTATTTTCTTGATTTCGATACAACTGCTACTCGGCCGAGTATATATATCCACTCGGCCGAGTAAAACGGATACCCTCCTAGGGCGAGTCATGCCGAGTAGCTTGAGTCACTCGGCCGAATGGACTTACTCCACTCGGCCGAGGCTGGCAAAGCCACTCGGCCGAAGCGATAGCGGGGAGGAAGTTTTCATTGGTCCCGCTCGGCCGAGTGACCACGTCACTCGGCCGAGTCGTAACTTTTATTATATAAGGGCGAGGGGGGCGCAGATTTCGAAACGCAAAAACCCCAAAACCCCCGCGCCCCTTCAGCTGCTTCGCCCGAACCCCGCTCGCCCTCGCCCTCACTCGCCCGACCAGTGCCGCCCCGCCGCCGCTCGGCCCGCCGCCGCCGGCCGAGCTCCGCCGACGCCTCGCCCGAGTCGCCGCCGGCGGCCGCCCGTCCGATCACCTCCGGTACCCCTGTTTTCGCCGTTTTCTCCTCTTTTCTTGTATTTCTAGAGGATCCATGTGCTAAACGCCACCCTAACCCAAATCAATTTCTATATCTATCCATTATACCCCTATTGCTCCATACATTTTGATTATTACTCGCTGATATCGCTTTTTCATGCGCAGGTTGCTTTTTGGAGCTTAGGGGAGCTCAGGGGAGCTTCTACGGGCTGTTTTGGACTTCGTGGAGGCGCAGACTTCGCACGCTTCCACTGCTTAGCACTCGCGGCGTGTTTGGGTATACTCTTTCCATTCTTTTTGCATACGCCGCACTTTTCACGTTTTTCGGCGCGCGCTCGGGGCCGATATGCCGCCCCGGACACGGCCGCGGACGAGGAGACCTTCCGCTAAGCAGAAGAGGTCGGATGAGGCCGGCCCCGCCCACGAGGTGAAAGAGTCTCCTCCTCCTTCCCCCACACACGCCGTCCACCCAGCACAGCCTGCAGGCCCCGCGCACCCCGCACAGCCTGCAGCGCACCCACAGCCCGCACAGCCTCTTCCCGCCGCTGCACAGCCACCACCACCGGCTCCACTGGTCAGGCCGCTCGGGATTACGTTCCGAGACGACGCACACCGCGCCGTCTTCGAGCGCATCTCCCAGCGCTCGATCGTACCCTCCAGGTTTGCACACCTCGCTGACCTAGGACGCCTGGGGGTACTTGAGGGGATGCTCACGTTGTACGACAACGTGGGCTGGCGAGATTTTTTCCAGGTGTCGGCGGATACTTTTACCCGCCCGACACTTGAGGTTTTGAGTTCGATCGCCTGGACCGACGAGGGATGCTCGTTCCGGTTTATGGATCGAGAGTGCCAGGTCACTCTCGATATGATGAGAGCGTTTTTCTCGTGGCCCGCTGTCCCCGGAGCCGATCGCGGTTACGGCCCCACACATATCCCCCCACCCTCTTTCGATGCCGGTGCCTTCTGGGCACATATCACGGGTCTCCACGCCGCCTTTGACCCTAGTAGGGCCAAGGCCTCGGCCATCGTCCACCCCTGCCTTCGCATTGCTCAGCGCCTTATGGCGACGACATTTTTGGCCAGATATGAGCCGTGCACGATGTCTACGCCAGAGCTTTACATGCTCTACGCGATGACACGTCCCAGAGCTCTATCTAGGGATGGAGATGAGCTTGTCCCCGCCGTCATGATCGATATCGCGGCATGGTACTTAGATCGCATCATTGTATCGGTGGGCGCTCGCTCACCGATATGCTGCGGCGGCCTGATTACCTTGCTTGCTCTTATGACCGGCGAGGACTTCCCCGACGACTTGCGACGCGTCCCGGGCCCCACTTCTTTGTCGATAGATGTTATGGCCCGGATGAAGATGCTTCGTCCGCATGGTGAGAGTCATTGGGTCTGGTTGCACGGCCCTTTCGGTGCCGACTACATGATTCTCCCGAGCCCAGCTCGGACCCAGATTGCACCGGCCCACGTTGACTGGCTCCCTGCGATGGATGTCCTCATCCCCGCTGCGTACGTGCTCGAGGCCGAGGAGGCCGAGCAGGCCCCCGCTGCCCCTGTAGACCCTGTTGCACACCCTACCGAGCCTGCTGCCGAGCCCGTTGACCCTGTGCCCCCTCAGCCCATACCTGACGTTTCCGTCGCTCCTGACACCTCTGTCGGTGTCGGGGGAACCTTAGCTGAGCCCACCTCCACCACTTCCGAGGCTGTCGCCACCACTCCCACCACCACCACCGGCCCTCTGTCTGTCGAGCATCTTTGCTCTGCACTCCCCGAGCGCCTGCAGACCTTTGTTGAGAGTGGAGAGCCCTCGTTCGCCGCGGTCGTAGAGACCATGGCTAGCATGATCTCCGCTGGGGTTGCGCCTTTTGGACCACACACTTCCACCCCAGCGGTAGTTACTTCTGTCTCCACCCCTGCCGTATTTTCTGAGAGCGTCGTGGCGTCTGTCCACACTTCTGTGCCATCGACCTCTCTGGCCGCCTCGTTGCCTCTTTTGCACTCTTCTTTCGCTGCTGCCGCCTCCACTTCTCACCGCCCGCCCCGGCCTCACACTGAGGCCCGGCCCACATTTCCAGGCGCAGCACCTTTTGTACCCTTTCCCGCTGAGCCCGTCACATACTCGACCCGAGTACGCCAGCCCAGACCTGCCCAGCCTCGCCAGGTGCGTCCCTCTGCACCACCTCCCCCTGACACAGTACTTCAGAGCATTCGTGCTCTAGAGGGGGCGGTGAGTGGCCTCAGAGGCGACCTCCGGACCTTGTCCGCCACCGTCACTGCGATGGCTGGCCGCTTCGACCTGCTACCACATATCCACTACTGTCTCACCCAGGTTCTGGGGCGTCTCCCGCGCGTACCCCCACCCACCCAGCAGGTTCCCGCCCACACTTCCACACCCACTCAGCCTGCTACCACTCCCACACCCACCCCCGCTCAGCAGCCTGTCCAGCCAGCACCACCCTCACGACCTCCGCCTCAGGACGGAGACGGTGCATCACCGCCTTCTTAGGCACTCTTGATGCCATCGTATATTCTTGCCGTTGTGCTGCCCGTTTCTGCTGGGTCCTGTTGCACTTTTGTCCACCCCCCTCACTTATTTAGGGATTCTATTTTTGTTCATATCTATATATATCCTTTTTGGGAGCTAGGGAGAGTTTTTGGTGCCGCTTATATATCTGTATCACTCCTATCTGTGCATGCATCATGTCCGCATCATGTTTTCATTTCTTTATTTTTCTTTTTCTTTTTCACTTGTCCATGCATGCATCCTCACTTGCCCCTCACATTTCTTGTCACTCGGTGTGCCACACTTTGCACATTGAGGACACTGTGCGATTTAGCTTGGGGGAGTGAGTTCTCATGTTCTTTTTGATTTACCACCTTTATTTTTAGTTTTTCACACCGTTTTTCACTTTTGCACTCATTTTTCATTATTTTTCTTTCACTTTACCATGCATCACGTTTTTTTATTTTCTGTGTGCTGCATTGTAAATAGTTCTATTTTCCCTTTATCTTTATTTCTTTTTCATCTCATGCTAGAGATGACTTTTCTGTGATGATGATGACGTTGGATTTAGCTTACTCTATATGCATGCTATATTTGTCGTGTCTTAGATTTTATTTCTGATATCATATGATATGACTTGCCTTGCATCTAGAGATAGCAACCCACACTTTTTCCACATGAAAATGGATGAAATTTTATTATTAGCTGAGTCTGAATATTCATATGTATGCTATCACAGAAAACACACCAAGATTCACGCATTGAATGCCTATATCCGGAGTACTGATTTCTTTTCTTACATCACTTCTATATGCATGAATTGTACACTTCACTTCAGGATGATTGGATGATGTTAGCTATGATAAATCTGGATTAGTTAGCTTTTTTGTGATCGAAACTGAGTAGATTAGATTACCCTGCTGAAGTTGTCGTGCATGTCTTATAGAGTGAACCGAGAGTTATATTTATTTCTTTCTCCACAAATCTTGAACATCATTTCTCTACTTTTAAAATCATTGGTGAATCTCCCCTTAGTGATTCTATTTTATGGCATTTCCCCCGCTATTAATTCCTAGCTCCAAGTCTCTTATTCTATAAAAAAAATAAAAGAGATAAAAACATTCTTGTATATCATTATCTCTCTTTGAGTTGGGATCATTGTATATATGCTATATCAAAAAAAGAGAGAAAAAAAAGAGAGGAAAAATCCTCAATAAGAGATCCCATCTCACTTTCTTTCTTCCTTCTTTCTTTTTATCACTTTTGGAGCTATATGTATATAAAAATGGGGATGTAAATATTTTTTATGCCGCCACGCTTATAGATAAGCTTGGGGGAGGGGATCCATTGATGTGTGAGAGAGTGACTACTTGACATTGCACGACGACCTAGGCTAGGTAATATTCTATACTCAATGAGATTGTTTTTAGCTTTACGAAATCCAGGAATCTAAGCCTAGCATTCATCTCATGAAATCCATACTTTTCTATTCTCTCTATTCTATAGTGTGATACTCTTATACTCCTGATAGAAAGCGTTCAATTGAAAAGTGTATGATCTGTGATTTGTATACCGCTTTAAATGTTTCAGACGATGCTAATTCTAAAATTATTCCGTTTTTCATGATTATATCGTTGTTCGTGGGTTTTCTATTTCTACTTGCACTATTATACTATGATATCAAAATAAAATTCTTTGACATGTATTTTTCATTCAGGGCATGCTATATGAGTAAGTGAAACCCACGTCCTGAGGAAATGATCTAGCATACTACCTCTTCGCTTCTTTCTTTCTTACTTTATTCTATTTCGTTTTCATTCTTCTTCGTTTTTCTTTTTTTCGTTTCTTTTCGCCGTTTTCCGAATCCACCGGGTTCGCCGCTTACTTATCTTCCTCGATGACGAGTAAGAGGCAAGCTTGGGGGATTTTGATCACTCCTTATTTTACACCTTTTTTTCCGCATGTTTGCATGCCATTTAGATCGCCCCAAATCATGTTTTTCACGATATATCGACGATATTGCGATGCTTTTCACGATTTGTTGTTTTTGTCGCATTTCAGGAGATTTGGCGCGATTTGGAGTGATCTTGAGATGTGCTCACTTTAGACGGTCACCGACGACCTCCCCGAGGGGTATTTTACTGTTGGAGAGGAGCGGAAGAAGAATGGACGTCACAGGAGCGACGAGGAGGCCAAAACAATCAGATTGGGCATTTTTTGTGTCCCACTCGGCCGAGTGGAGGAGCCACTCGGCCGACCAGCGAGACACTGCTCGGCCGACCTGAACAGATACAATTTCTATGTGCACTCGGCCGAGCACCGAAGACCACATCGGCCGAGTGACGATATCGCGTCCACCCGAGTGGCGCCCAGACGAAGCCCTTCCAAAACATCGAAGTTACTGTTTTTCGGCTGCCTGAGCTTCAGAAGACCCACTCGGCCGAGTGGATTATTACGTCCGCCCGAGTGCCTTGAAGCCATCGGCCGAGTGACTACAACTCACCCGGCCGAGCCGCCCTCGAACTGAAGACCCCTGAAGCCCCCGACTTACTGGAAAATGACAGGGTTTTCACTCGGCCGAGCGACTTTTGTCACTCGGCCGAGTGCGATGCGCTGCCTGTAGCGAAATCTGCGGAAAACAGGCTGTGCAGGGGTATTTTGGTCACGATTTTTGGACGATTTTGAGGGCTATTTAAGCCCTGTTTTTACCCTAGTTTGGGGAGCCTCTCTCTTAGATTTTTTGCAGCTTTTTAGATTAGTTTTTAGCTTTATTCTTTTGATTGGAGAAGAGACAAATTTGTGATTTTTGTTGGAGCAATTGAAGAACTCCATTGGTTTGCATCTCTTTTCCTTAAAAATTCTATTTTTATTGCTTATCTCAATATTGTGATGAATTCTATTGCTTATTTCATTGATTATTTTTGTGATCTTGCTATGAATTGTGAGTAGTCTCCACGTCTTGGGGCGTGGGGATGAACCCTACAAGCCCAATTTCATATTTGTGATGAATTGGTAGAAATTGTGCTAGAATTAATAATAAGGGATTAGATTGTGATCAAATTACTACGGATGGCTAGGTATTCATATCGATTGGGATTTGCAAGAGATTGGATCCCAATTCGATAGGAAGCCCTAGAAATCCGAATTGGGTTGGAATCGGATTTTCGAAGTATCGGTTTGCAAGAGATTGGACCGATACTAGGATTTCCGGTTGCAATTCCATGCCGATACTCGTTTGCAAGAGATTGGACGGGTAGAAACTATCACAATCTAGATCGTGGACCGAGTTTGCAAGAGATTGGACTCGGTGCGCGATTGGACGATGATGTTGATCCTAATGCTAGCTTTCCTAGGGTAGGGTTTGCAAGAGATTGGATCCAAACCTAGGATAGCTATAGACCGGCAACAGCGCGAGAGCGTGAGCTTGGTTCTACATTCAGTTGCAACTAGTTCATCCAAATTCTTATTCAAGCAAATTTGATACCAATGAACCACATTTATGAAATACGGTGAGTAGCGGGGATTCCCCATTCCCTAGACGTTCTTTATTTGATTTGGTATTTCTGCACGTTTTGTCTGACGATTGTGACAGGATCGCCAAAGGCAAATTTCTCTCTTAAGTAGCCAGGTTGATTAGGAGCAAGCACGGTCATTCGTCCTCCCTGTGTTCGATATCCCGCTCGCCGCTACACCGTGCGCTTGCGGTAAAACTACAACCGTTCTTTGGGTGTATACTCAGGACCGACCAGTAGCCTCTCTACTCGGCCTGAGTAAGGAATATATTTCTTCAGTTGGAACTCCTTTTGGTCTGGATGTCAGCTCGGTCGAGTGCTGATGCACTCACCCGAGTACTCTGGGAAAACATCATGTTTCTTCTTGAGCTCCTTTCTCTCTTTCTCTTCTTCTTTTCTCTTCTCCTCCTCCAATCTTCTTCTCCACCTCGTCAAACACCTAATGAACCTCGCCATAGATGCTCTGTATAGCTTGGATGTGTCCTATGCCATAATTGCTCCAAATCGCTTCAAAGTTCCTGAAAATCCACAATTCTTTACGAAAATCGTATATATCGTGAAAAGTGCAATAATATACATAAGTGAACTTTGGATGGCAAAAATGCTATGAAAATATGCAATAAAAATATGGAAAATATGGACACGTCAGTTATGAGCCTAATCTGATCACCTTGGAAACCAAATCCAATTGGGCTTGGATTTTCCATCTTTTACAAACTTGTAATTAGGTGAATTATGAACATCTTGCATAAAATTAATTATATAATCATTAAATGCATTTTGATTTAACGATTTAGGAACCCAAATTTTAATCAATTTTCCTTTGTTAGGATTAGAAGTTGAAGGGGTTGTCTTTTAACAGAAGTTTAATTATATTGGCTTTTAGGGGTCATATAATTGCTAGTGTTAGAAATTGGATCATATCCTAATCACATTTTATTATCTTTAACTAATTGAGATCCTATTAAAGAATTTAGTGTCTCTTTGCCTTTATTAAACTTTTGAACATTAACATATAAATCATTATACTTATTAAGTGATGCTTCTACTTCATTACTGATTTATGGTAAAAAGTGTATATTTATACCCCCTAACTACACCTATTTTGTGCTAAGGATTAGGCTTAATCTTGCTCTTTTGGGTATAAACTCACTTTATGTTTCATATTAGAGCTTATTCACATTCTTTGCACAAAACATCATTATAAGGACTAATTTCTCCTTTTCCTATTTTTCAGGTACTCCTGGGAGTCTTGGGGATTTTCCAGAATTTTCTGGGATTTCTGGATATTTTTGGTAAATTATTTGGGTGAGAAATGTAATTAAAATAGGGAAAAGAGGATTTATTTGGGGCGCCACGTGGTGCGATCCTACGGTGCCACGTGGCGCCAATCCGGAATGTCAGCAGCAACCAAGCGGGGCACGGGCATCGCACGTGCCCCCGCTTCAGCAGCGGGGCACACGGGATGCACGTGCCCAGCATAAATGTAATGCAGGCTTGCCCCGCTTAAGTTCAGCGGGCCGCTGGCCCGCTGGAAATATTCGAGTGGGCTTCGCCCGGCTCTCACGAGCGGGCGGCCCGCTCGAATATTTCGAGCAGGCTTCGCCCCGCTTCAAGATGCGGGGCGGCCCATCTCATTTCACAAGTTGCCCGTGAGCGGGACCCGACCTGCTTTGCAGCTGAACGCACGCGCGGTTGGTTTTGAGCGGGTCGGGCACTCGAATACCCGACCCGCAATGCAATTCTCACGCCCGAAATCAACAACTGGGGATTTATTGTGCATGTAGCGTTCCAGTGGCCAGGAGAGTTCGGCCTGGGCATTTTACTGTTCCATTAGGGGGTTTTAGACCCCCTCTTCTTCTCCAAGAGCTAGGGCAAGGGCTTGGAGGCCATTGGAGGCTAGGAGAGCTTGGAGGAGGAGCAAGAGAAGTGGAAAGCTTGAGCTTCTAGGGTTTCTATTGGTGATTTCTCCCCATTTCTTGTAGCTATTGGTTTCTATTTCATTGTATGAATATTTGTGAATGATTGTTGAATGAATGTGAGAATCATTGGATAATTGTTTGCTTAATGGTTTGTAATGAAGATTTGTGTTCTCATCTTGAATGATGATTATCTTGTTTTTCATTATGAAGACCTAGAGCCAATAGGGTGTGGATTGGATTAATTAGGGTTTGGTGAGATTGATTAGAATTGGTTCATTTGGATTTAATTAATTTTTATGTGGCGTAGATTTAAGTTTCTAAATTAACTCTCTTGTATGAACCCACAATATTTTATTAGAGTGCCGATCATCCCAAAAGGATGAGTTTGATCTTCTCAAAAAGAAGTACCAACTTAACTTCCATGAAACCTAAATCTTAAGCCACTACCCTTTTCCAATCGTTTTAACTCCCAAAAGGATACCCCCGATGACGCTTCCCCAAAAGGGATGCCATTGAGTCATATAGAGCCATAACCTGTGGCCGCTATCGCTTCCAATTGTGATCTCAAAAGGGATCCACAATTGAATCGCATTTCACACTTATTTTCACCTCCAAAAGAGTATTTTCCGATGGTGCGTCCACAAAAGGGACATCATTGAGTTATATGTTTATATTCTCAATTCACAACCCTAATGACATCCTACCCCCACACACTTCTCCTTGCTAGACTAGTTCCTCATTTTGGTATCCACCCTACCTACCTGCCTAGGGATTGACTTGACAGTGTCCTCGCCCATTTTCTCTCTCACTTGTTAGTTTAGTTGGTTGTTCCAACACTTTTAGCTTTCCTTAACTAATTGAGATTGTGAAACGAATTGTCCATGTGATCCGACCTGGTACTCACTGGTTATTTTTATTGCATTGACATTCCTACGCTTGGGAGTGGAAGGTGTGCTCCTTGCGCGTCCTCCGGTTCAATCAATTACCTAGTTTTTCTATCCAAGTATGCAATATTTTTGAATTGTTAAGAAGACTTTTATTCTCGTGTTTTAGATGTTGGTTTTCCAACCTAAGCTTTTTATTTTCTTTATCTAATTCTTGATTAAGGAGAGTTAGCTCTTCGAGGGTCTCCTTTAGTTTGTTCAATTCCGATTTTAACCTAAGATTTTCTTCTTCTAAATCTTTTATATTACATCTTTTATGGATTTTCTTTAATTCATGGAACTTCCTAATCCACTTTTCATGCGCACTACAAAGATCATCATATGCACCATTCACATCAAATTCAAAACTATCGCTATCATAATCATAATCATCACTATCATCACTATTATTATCATTATCGCTATCGTTACAACTAGCTACATCATTAACTTGAGTGGAAGTGCTTACCTTGGATGTTGAAGCCATAATGCACATGCGTGCTCTCTCCTTCAGTTCTTCATCCGAAGATGAGGATGATGACTCCTCCGAGCTATTCTCTCCATCGCTAGGGTCCCATACCCCGAATGCCTTCTTCTTTGGGCTTTTCAAATTTTCATCCTTGTGACTCCTTCTTTTTCTCCTCTCCTTTTCTTTGTCATTCTCCTTGCTCCTTCTTCTACTATCTTTGCTCTCAATTTTTCCATTGTCTTTGTTTTCTTCCAATGTGCAATATCTACTCATGTGTCCTGGCTTGTTACAACCAAAACAAATAATATCGTTAGCTAAATGAGATCGTTGTTTAGAAAATTTACCTTATATGAATTTTGTTTGAATCTTTGTGAAAGAAGCGCTATTTCTTTCTCATCCTTCTCCGAGAGTTCTGAATCCGAGTCACTCACGCTAGCTTTGAAGGCTAGATTCTTCTTCTTGGGTTGTGCCTCCTCCTCCTTTTCATTGTGTTCAATCACATACATCATAAGATTTCCCATGAGTTCTTCTAACGTCACTTTGTTCATGTTGTTTGCCTCATGAATGACCGTCGTCTTCGGTTTATATTCTGGTCTCAAGTACCTAATGATTTTCATCACCGCTCATACATAGAAATCTTTTTGCATAATCCGGCAAGGTCATTACTAATTTCGAAAAAATGAGTGTTCATTTGAACAATAAATTCATTCTCAAGCATTTTAAATGACTAAAATTTAGAATTTAACATATCTATGCGTGATTCTTTTACCTTATCAGTTCCTTCGTGTGTTATCTCAAACATATGCAATGTTTGGTGTGCGGTTTCACATTGTGATACTCGTGTAAATTCGGTACCTATAAGAGAACAAAACAATGCATTCATAGCTTTTGCATTTAACTTAACTTTCTTTCTTACCTCTCTCTACCACATCTCCATGGGTGTAGTATGGCGATTGTATCAGTTCTTTGTAATAGTCCAAATGTCAAGATCGAGTGAATGGAGATGATACGTCATCGAAATCTTCCAATTTACGTAGTTCGTCCCGTCAAAGAGTGGGGGTCAGGTTGTGGAGAATCATGGGCCACTCTCTCGCGGGCTGATCTAGCTATACGATCGGGGATTATTTTGAAGACCTCGTGGGCTAATCTGTTTATACGATCGGGGGCCACTCCCTCGTATGCCGATCTTGCAATACGACCAGGAATTGCTCTCAGCTGACCTGACCAACCTCACCACCGCCACACCACCTAACCTCAACTCTCGCATCAGTTGAGCTCGGTAGATGGAGGCCATTGATAGATCATTATTACAAGTGAGGCCCACAGCTCTAACCCAACAATCTAGAGGCACACACGTCAGGCCGACGGTCTCCTCATTTAAGATGACAGCTCAGCTTACCGTTGAGCTTCTTCATTTAAAGCATCAAATCATAATAAAAGCATTCAAATGACCGACCATTAGATCATCATCAACGGCGACAGCTCAAGGAATAAAGCACCTTAAAGGCTCGGACGTTACCCTCTAACATTCCACTTACAAATAGCTTCTCGAACAACTTGGGAATGTGTCATTCACAAGCTGAGACAATCTCTTAGAGAACTCTTGGAGAACCCCAAAAGTCAGGTACTTCTATACTCAGGATCTATACCAACCTAACCTTCTACATTTCCTCCATAGCTCGACGCGATAACTATCGGTTGGTCTCCTAACAAAACATCCATAGTTACCACGAGCCACCTTTAAGTCAACATCTGACTTAAGCATAGGAGTGGATTAGGTCGGACCCCAGATCTGACCCTCCCTAATGAGCTCCTAGTATTGCAGGAAGCTTAAGATAGACTGGAGGTAGCTCAGACGAGACTCCAACATTTAGACTTCAACCCAGAGATAGCTCGGACTGGCGCCAACAGCTCGGGTTGAGGCGTGTTCAACCCAAGGATATCGCCTAGTACCCAGCCCGCGGTCAACGTCCTCTCTAGGCAAGCCATTGCAACGTCAGTCCCACCGGGTCAGCCATCATCCATTAACGGACCAAGGCCTGTTCGGCCCAGGGTCAGCTCGCCCAGGGTCCAGTCGGCCACCACCGCCCTCCTACATTAGCTGCTGCAACCATACTATTGTATAACAATATCAGGGTGAGAAAACACCGTTACTTCCAAAGAAATTATAGGGTATTTACAAACAAACAAAAGTCAATGAAGACATACTAGAGTTTCACAAAAGGAACATCAATTGAATTGCTTAGGGCACTATAATACATTTAACACACGATTGCGCATAATTGCTTGCAATTTAGAGACCAAATGCATCATGTTTCCGTTGGAACGAAAATATTTCAAACGCGGTCCCAATTATTTGTCAAAATGGTAACGGGTCAGATAGCGGGTACCTTGAGACCCGAGCCGATTCGACAGAGATGCGCGGGTCCTGCGGTCCCTTGCCATCGGGCACCCTCCCCCCGAGCCTTCGACGTTCATTCACCCTTTCTCATGACATTGCGATTGCGATCAAATTCTCCAATGAATGTTAGGGCTTTCCTCAAGAACCAATTTTGATACTTGCATATTGTTATTCAAAGGTAAGAGGAGTTAACTGTTTTGTTACAAATTTTTTCCCTTTTTGTTTACTTACCATTTACCCCTTTAACAGACTCGGTTATTAGAGTTCTAGATTGATAAACCCTTGCGCGTTAAATTTTTTTTAACTGGTAGCATTTTACAGATTTTATACTGGAGATAGAGAGAATATATTTTTTCTTTTTCTTCATGTGTTTAATTCATATAACCCAAAAAAAGACGGAATCTGAAATACGACACCTGAATTCTTTAATTATTTTTTAACATGTCAAGTACCAGTGAATTTAGAAATGGTATTCAAGAAGTGGGCTTAATTATTTATTTGTTCCTTCAATTCTTATTTTGTTACCTTTGATGTGGAAAAAACTACTAAAAATTGAAGCTTGTAAACTCATTGATTTAGTTAAATGGTGTTTGAGTGAAGTCAAGTGCAATGCAGAATGATTACATGAGTGCTTTTTATAAGTTTGTTTCGAGAGCGATTTCATTTGTTTTGAATTTCTGCAGGAGAGATATGGCTCCCATATGTTGTATTGGTAGATAAATGCTTCATTTTGGGTGAGTTTCTTTTGATTTTTTTTGTTAGGCCTTAGTGAAAAAAACCCCATGGATTAGTCCTTCAGATGCCAGTGGTGAAGGGATGGATTGGGGAGGAGTTTGCAAGGGGAAAATGTGAAAGGCGAGGAGAAAAGGTATTGCTTATATACCAAAGAATTCATATATTATGGTCTTATTTCCTTATTAAGTAATTCAACTAATGGAGTTTCAGACTAGATTTATTTTCTGTTAGAGTTTCGTAATTGTTTGGTATGCATTTTCAGACACTTCAACATGCACCAAAATTCAATACCGATAATTATACATTTGCTATTATAAATAACTTCCATTTAATATCTGAATATTAGTTTCATCTAATGTATGAGGTCAAATTCCCAAAACTCCAAAAGCTTGATTGCATTTTGAAGTTCTGATTTTTTTTAAAAAGATGTCATAAATTTGAGTTTTCTAAATGGATGAATGTTATACTTGTTGCAACACAAAACTTAGGGATCTAACCATAAATAATAGATTAGTGTAGCATTGGTCCAAACATGCTAGTTTGTTCTCAGGTTTTACAGGGAAATCTCCTTTTATACCAATACACATGGGGCATGTTTGGTTACTTGAAGCTTAACTATAGCAACCTAGCCAAACGAGAGCCATATCGCCTATGCACGTACTGTGAAGACTGCTCTACCATGCACAACAAATGCTCTACCCTGATGTCAAGCTCCTCAGAAGACCTCTCTACTCTGAAGCTAAAGCTGCACAACTCAACACGCTGGTCCTCCTCAGAAGCAACCAACTCATGCGTGCTAGAAACGTGAGAGACCTCCGTCTCCTCACCCACTGCAACCTCTGGCATCGGTGCGGAAACCAACTGCCCTACTCCTCCGTAGATCGACGGCTCTACCTCAAAGCTAAAGTTGTACACCTCAGCATGCTGGGTCTCCTCAAGAGCACCCATAACGTGCACGATGGAACTGTGAGAGACCTCTGTCTCCTCACACACTGCAACTGACTGCATCGATACGACGACCGACTGCAAAGCCTCCTCGTAGACCGCTGTCATCTGCACCTCCAACTGAACTGAATCTGGAGATACATCGTGAGATACCTGCTGATCACTGACACTGACCACATCGGATGAACTCTGCACCCTGTCCGTCTGCACACGTGTCTGATCATCTGTCTGAGTCTGAATCTGAATCACCTCATCCTCTCTATGGACCGGGCTGTCCTCTGTTCTCTGCACACCGTCAAGAGTCTGCTCCGCCCTAAGCACTGCAGACTCGTCAATCATGACGTGTCGTCTGACAATCACCTCGCGGGTACTAGGACACCATAACCTGTACCCTTTCACACCTCCACTGGCGTACCCGACTAGAACACAATCATGCATGCACTGTCCTACATCGTCATCGTCCCTCTTGTGCGGCCGCACCGGACATCCAAACATACGCAAGTGCGAAAAGTCAACGACTCTGCCCGTCCATAACTCCTCGGGAATAGAACTACCTGCAGCTAGTGACTGTGTTCGGTTGATGAGGTATGCTGCAGTAGCAAGGGTCTCCGCCCATAATTCCCTAGGAAGGCCGGATGGTCTCAATAGCCCCCGTGTCTTCTCTACCAACATCCTGATCATGCTGTCTGCTACGCCACCGTGAGGGTCTCCATCAGGAATGGTGTATCGGCACGCGATCCACTCTGACTTGCAAACATCCTGTATCTCTACATCGTTGGTACGGATCTCTCCTACGGGTCTACCCATCCGCCTCTCGACTATGCTCCTCCATAGCCGCACCTTCTCATGGATCTCCTCCCGAGATCCCATCAGAGTAACCTTGACTCTCCTCGAGAAGTCATCTATGAAGGCCGTGAAGTACCTCGCGCCTTCCAGAGAAGGAACTGGACATGGACCCCATACGCCGACGTAGACGCACTCCAGGGGTTCCCTGCTGTGTCTGACACTTGTCCCAAACTGCACTTGCCTCAGCCGCTCTGCACCACAGTCACTGCAAGACTCAAGCCCACGATCACCTCCGAACACACTCCTCCTCTGAAGAATGTCAAGGCTCTGCTCATCAGCATGCCCCAATCTGAGATGCCACAGTCTCGCTGGATCTCTACACTCGGACTCCTATGATCTGCCAGTCTCACCTACTACTGTGTGCCCATCGAGCGCATACAAGTTACCATGCTTCTTCCCTCTCATGACAACCAGGCATCCTCGGGAAATACGCAGTCGATCCTCCTCGATCACTGCCCTGTAGCCCATCCCGGTCAAAGCTCCTATCGATATCAGGCCACTGTGAAGATCAGGAACATGTCTGACGCCATCAAACACACGGACGATGCCATCGTGCATCCTGACTCTGACTGTGTCACTCCCAACCTGCTCGCACTCCATACCATTTCCCACGAGAATCCTCTCTCCAATGCATGGAATGTATGAGTCGAACGCACTCCGATCCGGAGTCATATGGAATGAACACACCGAGTCCAATAGCCACGAACATTGCGCTTCTCCCACGGAGTATGCCGCAAACACTGAGCAATCATCCTCGTCAGAAAACATCCCGTCTTGTGCTCCAACATGAGTCGAACTCTGAGCAACATCTTCCACAATACCAATCAACGTCCTCGCTTTCAACCTCGGACAATCCCTCTTCCAATGCCCGCTTTCCTTACATAGAAAGCATTTGTTGTCACCGCGGCCCCTTGACTTGGACCGCCGCCGCTGCCGCCGCTGCCGCCGCTGCCAACTCTTGGAACGGCCCGTCTTGGATTTTGGAGTGGGTTCGCCCTCTTGGCGACCCCTGATGACATTGGGTACCTCACAACCATCGGTGTCACCTAACACCAAACTCTGGAAATCCTCCGTATGAAATGCAAACTTCACCTCATCCAACGTGAGTGAGTCTCGGCCATTCAACATCGAACCTACAAACTTGGAATACACCGGAGCAAGAGAGCACAATAGTGCCATAGTATGTTGCTCGTCCTCTATCACACTCCCCAATTCCCGTAGGTCCATTACTATACGGTCCATCTCGCCAATATAGTTCCACAACGAGGTTCCCCTTTTCATCCTGTGAGTATGGAAGCGTTGCCACAATTGCAACCTTCGTCCAATCGGTGTCTTGGTCGAGTATCGAGCTTCAAGCATCCTCCATAGGTCGCTCACGACCTCCACATCGGCAAATTGCCGAAGGATCTCATCCTCCAAGGATTGCAATATATCACCGAGGGCTTTAAGCTCCATCATTCGCTTATCATTCACCGTTGCCTTACATGGCATGCCCGTATCACATACGGCACCGTAAACTCCATGGTGCTTCAACAAAGCCACCATCTTTTGTCGCCACGGACCATAATTGTCCCGGCCTTTAAGCCTCTCTACTTCGTATAAACACCCGGCCGCCTCCTCACATGAGCAAGACGCCATTACGGCACTACACTTCTTCGCAAACCGGAAGCTCTGATACCACTTGTTGGATTCCCGTGCACCTCTCCAACACTATGGCTAGGTACACAACGCCACCTACAATGCGCGGAAACGGTGGCCAAACAATCCCAAGCCCGAATTCCACCGAGATGTCACCTAGGCACAAAACCAAACACCTCACGGGCACAAGAGAGAGTTGTCACCAACTACCAACTCCCTCGACGATCTTGCGATAGATAATGTAAGCACGCAAATATAATACGAAATTAAGAGCAACACAAAAGAGACGGAGATTTACCATGGTTCGGTTGCGAACAACCTACATCCAGCATCTAATGCACCCGGTTCCACTACTGATCAAGTAAGGTATACACAGACACCACCATCTTCTTCCTCCACATTGAGAGGCAAGCTCCAAGCAACAAGACCTAACCTAGATCTCTCACCAAGCTCACACACACTCTCAAACCAAGTGGGAATCCTTGATAACAAAGCCTCTACAACACGTAGAGCTCCTCAAGGGACCAATCCCACACCAATGGAGATCACTCCTTGGTAATATAGCCCCAAACTAGGAAGCTACCCAAGGGACTCTAGATCTCAAACGCGGAAGAAGAAATGGATGCACTCACCTTGGCTCTCACACGAGAAGAAGCTCCCTAGCTTTCTTCTCCTCCAATTCTCAGATCCAAGACCCTTTGCTTCTCCCTGAAAAATGGCAGCCAAGCCTCTTTTTTTCTTCTCTGCAGAAAACCGAGAGTAGGCACTCCAAATGCTCTCTGGAAAATGGGAGTGCTTCAATCCATCTGCTGTCGGTTTCCTCTAAGAGACAAAAGCCAAGTTGGCTTTTAATTCCCAACAACAAAAAACAGAGGAGGGGCCCATGGAGTGAAGAAGTGGGGTTTATCAGCAGAAAAACAACAAAGTTAGGTTAAAGGTAATTGATAAGTAGTTGCAACTATCTTATAGAAGATTTGTTTACTGACAGGTAATTGAATCCTTTTCTCATATGAATTTGAGGGGTCAGTTGCTCTTTGTAGAATATGTCAAACTGGACTGGGCCGAAGCGATTTTTAAGCGGATGTAGCATTTGTTTGGCTAGGGCTAATAGCCCCAAGTGACTTCTGGGTCTAGATTAAATGAGATGCTTGGCAGTAGGTTTGAAGCCCGAGTGTGGAGCTTCACTACTATGAAATGAAGAATCAATCTAGGGAACCGATGCATGGGAAGTCAAATCGGCATGGTTGGAATGTGATCCATGAATTGTTAGAACAACGAGTCAAGTATTTTGAGCAAAGAATGTTGGACCTCTCCAGGGTTATAAATTGAGAACCAATGAGGATCTTCCTACTGCTCCATCAAGTTTTTAGTCATGCTAGGTTGGCGTGTATGCCGTGACCAAGGTAGGATCGTCATTCTTGAGAAAGATGGTTCAAGCGATAGTAATGACCTTTCACAGCTGAACTGGATAGGTAATGTGCAAGCTTAGTGGTCTGCATGCTAAGGCAAATTCAAGAAGATGTTCATGGAATGCAGGCGGCCTTAGCTCCGCCTTAGATGAACTAGAAAACCATGGCCAAAGTCCCAACCGAGTTCATAATATGTGAAACTAAAGGAGTGATTTTGTTTATACTGGTTTGGACCAATCTCCTTTTTTGTTGGGTTTATTACCAGAGCTTGTAACTTTGTATTTGTTGGTCCTCAAGATCATGTTGTTTATTTTGTTATGGTCACCCCATGGAAGTTGGCGACGTTAACTTTTCCTCGCTAGTTAGACCACCATAACCTCCTTATTTTGTTCACTTTGCCATTTTAGGCGTGCTTGTCCCATTTCATCGTTACTGATGTAAAGGTCTTTGGAAGTTGCTCTGATAGTTTCTTGATTTGGTGCTTCTTCATGGGTTTTATTACTATAAAAGAAAAGTGCTTGATGCTAAGATTGGTGACTGTGCGCTTGTCAAAAATTGTAGAATTGATTTGGCCCTAGGTTTCTGATTATATCACTGACTTCATTGATGTTAGCTGTCGACCATCGCCCTCTGCCACATAACCTTTGTTGCTGCCCAACACACACACCTCTGCTCTGTTGTCATTTATTGCATATGACATAAGCCTTTAACACAATGATAGTGTGGAAGAGTCATGGCTTAGGCTGCCATCCGTGTCATATACTTAACTATGCTTAAGTGGAGCCACTATGGTGTTTTAGCTTGTTTCTTTTTGGGTTGATAGTATGTCCTGTGGGGTTGGTCTGTCACTATGACAGTTTTAAACTTCCTCCTCAACATAGGTTGAAATCCTTTGGCCAATCATATGGTAAAAGCCTGTTTATCAGGTTGAATAGATTGGTCCAAAGTATTTTTACAGTGGCAAGAGATAAGGCCTTCTTTTTGTTTAAATTGCATGCTATAATATCTGCTATTTAAGCTTCTTAAGTACATAGATCATAGCCCATCCCTAGAAATTCATATAAAGGTTTTTAGGGTGTCAGATTGCATATGGAAAGCGGTAAATGTGTTGTGCTTTTGTATATGAGGGATGAAGATGATACTGATTGGGGTTCGATGAATGTGGACGATGCGACGAATGCGGACGATGTGGAGAACATGGACGCGATCTCATCTGGAAATGATTTAAATGCAAGAATCATGTCATTTAATGAGAGAATAATGTCAGGACTTTATTTGGCAATATTTTAAATAGTGAGGGTGATTTAGTCCTTTTAACTAATTGCCTAATTAGTGTGAGTATTATTATAAATAATGGTGGAGAGGAGAGGAGGATGGCATGTTGAATATGAAGACGAAGATTCCTTCTAGGAGCGAACCCTAGTTCTTGGAGATTTAGACTTTAGTCTCGAAGTTAAAGCTAGGAGATATGACTTCTCTCCTAAAGAGGCCACATATCCCTCGTATCCCCCTTTCAATAAATAAAAAATACCATCTTTCTTATATTTCCATTATAAAAATCATTCTTTTCTCGAATATCTTGGCGAAGATCGTATCAAATTGGTGTCAGAGCGAGAGATCCATGGCGCCGATTTGGAAAGAGGAAATGAGCCTAGCGATCTTGGAGATGTTGCAGTCCATTTCAGCATCGTTAGAGAGGGCCGTGTAGAATTGCTGCTGTCCGACGAAGATTCCAACACTAGATCTGCCGAAAAATGAGTTCAGCTGCATAGATCTGGAGAAGACGAATGCAAACGACGCCGATTGAAACCTACAAACGTCAGTGACTCGGATTCGATGCCGGCAAGGGACGTCGCACACCCATTGGAGGCGGCGGCCTCCTCGTTGGCCGCACTTACTCCGGCGACTCCCGGGAGGGCCGTCACGAGTCGGGCGAACCCCCAGAGGGCTGCACTGACCCTGTCGACCCCCGAAGGGCCGTTCCGAGGCGAGCGAGCCCTTGGAGGGCCACACCGACCCTGGCGACCCCCCGACGGGCTATTTCGAGGTGAGCGAACCCTCGGGCGGGCTGCCTTGAGTCCCACGTGCCCCGAGGAACTTTTCGGGGGGCCCGCGGGCCCTAATTTGCAGCTAGGGGTCTTACTGGGCCTCAGATGCAGTGTTTTGGGCGCGACCGATCTTATGGTGGGTTCGCGGGAGATGACGAAGACCTTGGGTGACCTTTTGACTCTGGAGGGGACGAGTACATTCATTCGGAGTAGCACGGCTCATAGACTGCATGCACCATCTTGAGGACAATGTGGATTTTTCAGGAGTGGCGTAATGATACGGATGGGGGTTCGACGAACGCGGACGGTGCGTCAAACGTGGATGTTGCGACGAATGCCGATGATGCGGCGAATATGGACGCGATCTCATTTGGAAATGATTTAATGCAAGATTCATGTCATTTAATGGGATAATAATATTAGGACTTATTTGGTAATATTTTAACTAAGGAGAGCGATTTAGTCATTTTGACTAATTACCTAATTAGTGGGAGTATTATTATAATAATAGAGGGGAGGAGAGTGGGATGGTTTGTTGAATATGAAGAAGAAGATTCATTCTAAGAGCGTACCCTAGTTCTTGGAGATTTAGGCTTTAGTCTTGAAGTTAAAGATAGGAGAGCGGCCTCCTCTCCTAAAGAGGCCACCTATCCCTCGTATCCCCCTTTCAATACATAAAAATACCATCTTGCTCATCTTTCTATTATAAAAATCATTCTTTTCTCGTATCTCTTCGCAAAGATCGTATCAGAAGAACCACATGAATTTTAAAAGAGTACGTGGATACATGTCAAAGTGATGTTGTAAAGAAAAATCGAAATTGGGCTCAACTTGACCCATCGATTGACTTAGAGCAGAATTTGCAAATGCTTGGCTAAGATTCAAGCTGGTTGAACTAGAGGTTTAGGTTTATGCTTGTTTTTTTTGGATGTAGTGGTCCAAACTTGGACTAGACTTGTGTCTGTGCAAACCAGTTACACTTTTATTGATTGCTTTTTCATTTCTCATGTCATGTAGGATTACAAATCATTTGATGAGCATAAAGTATACAATTTTCATGTAAGCATATGAAATACACATGCTTTTTGGACGTTTTTAATATCATCACTTGAAAAAATGCTCATGGTAGTTAAGGATTTCAAGACATTCATTTGCATAACTCTTGAAATAAAATAATTTCATATCAATTAATATTTTCATACTTAACATGATGATGCAATAAGTTCAGAAATCAAATGCAAACTAATTTTCTTCATTTTATGATAATAAACAAAATGATTACTAAATTCATACTCTTGCACAAAATTTTCATTTGTCGTAATAATCATGAAATAATCATATGCATATTCATTGCAATATTACATGTCTAGTCCATCATGTTATGTCTAAAAATAAGCAAAATATTTGCCTAGTAAATTTGCACAATTTCTATTTCTTTTAAATAAATTAATGTGAACTTATTTTCAATCCCATAATAGTTACTCAAATTAATCTACTTAAAAATATCTGGCATTCTTTCTATTAAGTCCATGCAGACAATCCCAATTCTTTCAGATGAAGGCTATGAAGAAGAAGAAGAAGAATATGGTTAGGATTATCATATTTAATATTTAAGTCAATAATTTTATAAAAATATTCTAGTGTGAGATTGCACTCACCTTGGATTTCAGCGAATTGACTCCCCTCACGAGTCTGATCAGTTCACATGAATTCCAAATGCAATAGTTAAGACTTGTCAAATTATAATGTTACATAATTTGTACAATCCATGTTTAATAAGTCTTCATATTTCATGATTTAGGCCAATTAATATTTTGTCATCGGTGTTTACAAGCCCATACTATTTTAGGAAAATTTTATGGATTTTTAGAAATCTTACAATATTTTTAATCATGAGAAGTTTTTTTTTGCAATTTTTGCAAAGTCTAGAGGTCATTATGAAATTTTACCAACGTACATAAAATCTGCTTCTATGCTTCAGAAAATTAGTGTTTTGAGCTCGAAAAAATATCCATAAAATCCTCATAAATCCTAGATTAAACTTGGGATATTTTTGGTGTTTTTATCACATTTTTCAACTTCACAACAAGTCCTACATCTTGTTTTTAAGATTGCATGTGATGTGAAAGCAACTATTCATCAAATTTCAATTAGACAAATGGATGAACTAACGGAGACCCCTTATTTCAGAGGGTTGTGGATGAATGTATGACCTTCGAGCATCAAAATTCCTTTATGCTAAATACATAAATGTAAAAGAACACCACAAGTTTTTACTAGGATACATTTTTCTATTTCGAATTCCACCTTGTTGGTGATTTATTCAAGTTATCAGATATATCTGAAATACATGGAAATGTACATGCTTAATGTGAATATTGGATTGAATATTGAATTGACGGATTAATCAAGCATCTCATTATACAGGACTTTTGGGCTTCGTCTTTCTTTCTTAAAACTTTTCCTCTGTACAGATTGAGAATCATCAAAATTTGTATACCAACTCAGTGGTTTGGATTTAGACTGTTCCGTGGACGCTGATCCCGACTCTGTTGCTTGAGACCTGCTGGCTGATGGTACATCCGTAATCGCATGTTTCTGTAATTCTGTTTCATGTCCACTGTCAGAATCATTTGATCTTTGGAAGCTGCTATCTGAAGAGCGATCAGGCGAAAAATCTTCAATAGCGCTCACAGTTTCCCCACTTATTATGCATTTTAATGCATCTTCCACCTGAAGTGATGTGAAGGGGAGTTGCTTTAAGTGTGAGTACAGTATATGATTTAAAACACTGGATAAAATGGTGCAAAAACTTAATTGACAGCAGATATGGTTCATATTCTATTATTAATTATTGTGTACATGCTTCTATCATTGGAGTCATACGTGCTAAAACCAAGTTCAATTTTTGTATGCGTGTGATGGATTGTGTGTTTTTACTCATGAGAGAGAAGGGGCCCATGAATTTGAGATAAAAAGGAAGAAAATTGAGAGGGAGGGGGGGGAGCAAGGGCAGAGCTATGCTTGGGCTAAGGTGGGATATAGCCAGGTAAGTATTTGAATAAACCCATGTACACTACCATTCAACATCATAAAGTAGCCCAGTTGGTTGAGCATTCATGTCTTTGACTTGGAAGTCAGAGGTTCGATTCTTGGCATGCTCAGTCGATAGAGAATTCACTATATTTTTCTATACATTATCGAAAAAATTATCTTATCACTTGTACACTTTTTTTTGTCATGAAATCCAGCTTTGAAAAAATTATCTTAGCATGTCGTTACAAAGCACAGTTTGATTTAGCACATAGTTTAAGTTCAATTAAACACACTTATCTAAACCCACGGGTTAATGACAACAACGTATAACATGCAAACTTAATTGTCTACGGAAAAGATGAATCTAACGGTGGTCAGCCTAAAATTTTGATACTTCAACCATCAAGTCGTGTCGTATTGGATGTCTCCGATACGCATGCCAGATACACCCATCGAACATGATGTTTTTCTTGTTTAAGTATATCCTTTAAAAGAATTTGCTAAAGTATCACCGCATCGTATCGCGTAATTAACCATGTTTGATGTCAATTATTGGTAATTCGAAATCTTTGAACAAGCAATTAAACACGGATTCAGGCCAAGACTAAGCCGGCTAATGATGTGCAAGTTGGTCATCAGAAAAACCCAGACTTTGTACCCTATTTTAACCGGGTCAAATCCATTTCCTACAAATTCCTCATAGCATCATCAAAATCCTTAATAATTTAGTGTATATACTATTAAATTTATATAGTTCAAAGACCAATGTGTAATATTTTCTAACAAATTGATATCAAGATTACATATTAACCTATTGACCACTAACAATGTTGTTTTTGGATGAATGTATACAGTGAATAACATGAAACATTTCCGATTTGTGATCTAAAGAAGTCACTTTTATAAAATTGAGTTCAATCTTTCAACATATTTTCTTGCAATCAAACATAATCTAAGCTGTAATTCTCATTCAACATATAATAAACCGCTATTTATAAATAACCGAATATTAAAATTGTATTTGCAACTGTACTTTGCCCAAATAGCCAAAAACCTGTGCCAAAAAGATCCAGAAATGAAGCATATTAACAAAAAGAAAAGAAAAGGCAGAATCCCAATCACCACAAAAATCCCCCCTTTTTGAATAAAATGTTTCTAAAAGGCTTGCCCGCCAACCGTCAAAATCCAATATCCCAAACCTAATTTGCATCCTTTTTGTATTTGGTCGGTAGCCCAGGGCAGAAACAATTCCTGGCTCCGCCCCTGAGGGTGAGGGAGAGGGAGGGAGGGAGGGAGATTAATGGATAACTCTAGTAAAATGTTATATGTGCAGGAACTTATATTGTTTGGATCACAATCAGGTTTGGAGGGAGGGAGGGAGGGAGATTAATGGATAACTCTAGTAAAATGTTATATGTGTGCAGGAACTTCTATTGTTTGGATCACAATAAGGTTTGGAGGTCTCATCAAGCACTGCAAGATTTCAAACTTCCGGGTAAGGGTTGGAAACTTTTCTTTCCCAATACCAATTGCATCCTTGATAATGGTAAAAATGCGGAAGACTTCCCGGATAATGGTTCTCGAATATCCCATTAGGTGTCTCTGACCACGCCTTGCCCACGTTGCATGGAATAATGATGGCGTAGATGCTGACTGATGGTTGTAAGGACAAGCAAATCTGCATTTTAAGTCAGCACTTGACCCAAGGTTGACAGGAAGTCCAGATGAACTTCCATGTATCTTGATGTAACAGGTAAACCATCCAATGGACTATACATCAGCAAGTTGAAAAGAGAGATCTTTGTTAATTTCTTGGTTAAGTCAAGCATATAAGCTCTGGGATGGTGGACGTAGGACCCATATGGAATGATATCATTTGGAACCCCCATGTACCCCTAAGGTCGCGCAGCATTTCCAAGGTTGGTTGCCTTGTATAAAATGTTAACATAATGTGGCCTCATAAAATGGTGGAATTCTCCTTTAAAGAGAGAAACAAGAACATGTGAGCATCTATTTCCCAAATGCCCAACCCAAGAGCTTGTGTCTGAGGAGCAGTCGTAGATTTTTTCCCCCCAGATTTTAGTGTTCCCCCAGTTCCATATCAGGCATATGGACTCAATGGATGACTCAAATGCTCTGCAGTTCTTGATATTACAGTGGCATCTATGCTTTGATCAGTGTGGCTTGACATGAATAACCCGTGCTTCGGGTTCCAGGACTTGAGCTGTCATGATCTATCCAGAAAATTTTTAATGCTAATTTCTTTTGATGCATGTAATGTTTCGGAACGACCCAAGCTTAAAACATGAGTCATCTTCTGGCTGAAAGATGACACAGACTACCAATAACAGAGAATATTGGCACTTATTCCTGAGTTTTATTCACATTTTGCTTGAGTTTAATTATCATTTTGCAGAGTTATTTGGGAGCATATTTTGATTGTTTGTTCCTTCTGTACCATGGAGTGGGGGGTCTTGGTGTTCGTCAGTTTATGTACTAGACGCCCTACATATCTGTAGCCAAGATGTTCAGAAAGCTCCCTTTTTTCATACTTTCACATTGTGGGAGTTGGAAACTTACGGTATCTTGCTGATTCAAGGAAGTTAAGATAGTGTAAGTAATTTCCTTATTTAATTTTTTTTCAATTATGACGGGTTGGGACGGAAAATTAATTGTAACAAGTTAAATAGATTTACAATCTTTTCGGACGAAAATATGTCTTTGTTCTCTGGCCTTGAATGATTTAGCTATATATGAATTATGATCTGTGGTGCAGATCTTGGTACCCACAGGATGCGGGATGCAATCCATTCCAATTAAGTCTCTAATGACTATTCTTTCGTCAACAACATGATACACTGGTACATAGTATTCATTCGTTTGATTTTTGTATTATTGATGTTTCAAATAACAGACCAGGACTAACAGTATGTACTGTCAATTTTGCTACCCTATAATGTAGGATTTCGTAGCGTATAATTGCATGGTGATGGTAGATGTTTTTGCATTTTATACTTGGCATAGAGTTAAATTGTTTTTCCCCTCCGCTTTTAATCTGTGTTGCAGGGGATTTTGTGGTTGTTGTAGGACGAAATGTATTTCTAGTGATTAAGTAAAACTTAAGATGCTATTAGCAGATTGGTAGATGCTCTTAGTTTGAAAATGGCTGTTAATGGAGTTGCAGAATTTAGAGGCTTTTTTGAGGTTTAGCTTGGGAAAGAAAAACTAATCAGTACATTACTGAATACATCCTTTTGGGACCCAATCATTTATCAAGAATGTTTGGTTAGTCATTGACAATAATTAAACAAGGTGATGTTAATGTTTACCTTATCCATGGATGGCCGTTTGTCGGGATCATTGTGAAGACATTTTTCAGCGACACGGACCATCCAGAACAGTTCATGAACATCATGACAATCTAAAATCCGCTCATCTATCAACTCTGGATACTTCTTTTCTTTCAAAAGTGGTCTTGCCTGTTGTCACACAATGAAGAAAGTACGTGATGAAGAATTATATGGATGATGATAATGGTGGCAGTAGCAGTGGCGGTGGTTGTGGTGAAAGTGTTTGTGCTGCTGAGGCTTACCCATCCTACAAGACTTTTTTCTGCTAGACTCTTATCCATAGTGGTCCGACCAGTGATGAGCTCTAATAAGACTACACCAAATGAATATACGTCACTCTTGGTCGATACTCTTCCTTTTTCTGCATACTCTGGTGCCAAGTAACCAAATGTTCCGACAACCTTGTTCTCTGACAAGCTATCAGACTCATCCTGTTGTGCTTTGGCAAGCCCAAAATCTGCTACCTGTAAGTTTCGAGCAAAGAATGCGGGTAAGTTTAAAATTTGATCGAGTACCCTTCCAAACTAATGCTTGAAGGCATGAGCTTCAAGTTTTGTAATTCAATACCAACGGTTCATAGTCATGGTTTATAAGAATGTTGTTGGGCCTCATGTCTCTGTGGATTATGCTTTTCTGATGCAGATAATTTAAACCTCGAGCAACTCCAACTGCTATGTTCATCCGGTTTTTCCAACTCAAAACATTGGGGTTGTTTTCTGCATCCATTCAACTAATTGATTAGACGAATACTCAAATTCATAATAAAATAGAAATTTTTCGTTTAGAAAATGAACAAGGAAATTGGTTAACAACATATTAAGAAAAAGTACGTTGAATTGTTAATCATTTCATTCACCGTGTATTATTTTATTCACCGTGTAAATGTCAAATTGTTTGTACTAAAGAAAAACTCATGGACATGTTGTTGTGATATTGGGAAACTAGATTGTCTATCTGTTTGATAGAAGTTGTGTCTAATCTGCGAGACTGTCTGTACATGTTTTGGGTAGTTGTTAATGATTCATCAGTTTGAGCTTTCTGACATGAACCTTTCTCTTGGGGTTGATTTGCAGCGAATTTATCTCTTGATTTGGTATCTTGGATTTGTTTTGGCAGTGCTGATTAGTAAGTTGCAGCGAAAAGTAGATAACAAACTCCATGCAAACTTTTCTTTTGTACAAAATGCAGTTTGAAATCGAGAATACTTGTTTTGCTTTGCTCCTGTTTGTTTTCTTTGAGTTCTTAACGTACATATACTCTTGTCCTCTTCTTCAATCGTGTTTTGGACTCCAACTCTTGGCCGTTTTCTACTTTTTAACATCTCTTATTGATCTCAACCAACAGATCTATTTCCCACGAGAACAGTATCGCCCTATTGATACCTAACCTTTCTCTATATCAAGTAAGAACCACCAGAAAATTGCACCCTCACACTCAAACTAATGGAGCAAAGGGAACACTTTTAAAATCTGATTAGGTTCAATTTGTTGAGTATTGATTCCCCGGATTTGGTTTTGATGATGAACAAACATAAATATCGTGAACTAACTCTTTGTGAGCGCAGTTATGGAGATCGTCGCCAAACTTCTATGAACATCAAAAGCGACGTCTCGAGACTTCTCAAAGCGCGTGATCGTATGCTTGAAGCTTCGTTGAAGCTCAAGGACCATTATTGAAGTCAAGAGATTCGAATCGAAGCATTTGAAGACGGTTCGTCAAGTTTTATTTATAGTCTTCTAGCTTCGTTTCGTAGACTGTTAAGCCTTGAGTAGGTCTTACGTTTTAATCTTCATAACGATCATATCTTAGAGCTAGGATCTTAGTAGAAGCCCATAGAAACTTTCCCGAAGCTTCGCGCTTCATTTCACAGCTTTTTGTGCATGTTAGTTGGTTCAAGAAGAACCAACCGACTAGATGACAATCTAGTCGGTCGGCAATGCTTCTTGAACCGACTAGAATGCCTTTGCTAATTTCAGCTCTTTACTGTTTACAGTTAGTCGGTCCAAGAAGGTTCACCGACCGACTAGTTGTGAAATTAGTCGGTTTGGAATCCTTCTTAGACAGACTAGTTCTGTGTTCAGTTTTCTGCCTGAGCTACTGTTTATCATTAGTCGGTCTAAGAACGTTTGTCGACCGACTAGTTGAGAAACTAGTCGGTTGGAATTTGTTCTCAGACCGACTAGTTCAACTTGATTTCAGCCTATTCTATTTTGAATCTTAGTCGGTCAAAGAACACTCATCGACCGACTAGTTGTGAAACTAGTCGGTTGGCAAGTCTTCTTAGACCGACTAGTTCCTATTGTCTGAACTTCTTCCTTTGGCTGTTCTTCAGTTAGTCGGTTCATGTTGAATCACCGACCGACTAGTTGATGAACTAGTCGGTCAATGATCCTTCTTTGACCGACTAGTCTGCTTCAGAATAGAGCCGTTGGAGCATTAAATGCCACGAATTTTGCTCTCTCTTTCCTTTATCCTATATATACTTGAAGGGCTGCTTTCATAGTATTCAAGGCTGATATTTATTGAAGTTTAGAGATCAAAGAGAAACAATTAATTCTCATTCAAAGCTCATTCATTTCATTCAAGAATCTCTCCTTCACTCTTATTTCAAAAGAGAGATTCATTGATTGTGAGCCTTCCAAGCCAAGAGCTTGATTCTAGGTCACCAACATCTTCCTAGGCCTCCATTGCTGGTCAACATCTTGGAGCTAGGGTTTGGTGCCTTCATCTTTCACAGAATCCTCTTTGCCCTAAATCGTAAGTTTTACTCAAGGCATAAGTTTTTGTGGTAAGCATTCCTTATTTCATTTACATTGCTATCGCAAGTGTTTTACTCTCGGTTGTGAGAGTTTGTGTGTGATCCCGGTTTGTGGGAGTCACATTTTCATTTGTGTATGATTTGATCTTGTAGAGGTTTTCTACAAGTATTTCATAGTGCAAATTTGAGTTAGAGGTTTCTAACTCAAGTATCCGGAAGGGATCCGGGTGTTTGGAACGTAGGATCACCGGGAACAAGTCGGGGAGACTTGGGTGGATCCGAACCCGTTATATTGTCTGTTTGCGATTGCATTTCTTTGTTGTCTATATTTACATTTCCGCATTGTTGGTTGAGTTTGCAAGGTAATTAGGAATTATCTTCTTAATTATTTTAAAGTACTATTCACCCCCATCTAGTACTTGTGCAGTAGCTTCGTAGGGCATTACATTTGGTATCGGAGCCAAGTACCTAGCTATATCTTCCAACGACAACAAAACCGTACGTCCACCTTCAGACTACAACACCTTCAGGAACCGTGAAGGAGCTTCTTCGGTGATGGAAGGACACTCCTCGACTAGGCCTCCTTTCTTCAACGGTACCAACTACGGGTACTGGAAATGCCGGATGGAAACTTTCCTTCGGAGCGCTTCACTGTGGAGAGCCACGTTGACGGAGTACGTCGAGCCCGAAGAAGAAGATTTCGCTAAGTGGACTACCGCGGAGGTCGTCGCGGAGGTAAGCAATGCCAAGGCAATGAATGCCTTGCAATATGCTTTGGAGCCCGAGGACTTCAACAAGATATGCACATGTAAGAGTGCATATCAAATCTGGAACTCCCTCCTCATCTTGCATGAAGGAACGAGTAGGGTAAGAGACTCCAAACTCGTTGTTGTTAATAAAGATTACGAGTCATTTCATATGCAACAGGGTGAGAAGATGAAGGAGTACTATGCTCGCTTCGTCGACATCACCAACGAGTTGGAGGCTCTTGGTAAGACCTACACCCAAAAAGAGAATGTCTCAAAGATCATTGATGGACTTCCTTCTTGTTGGGAAAAACGTACCTTCGCAATCGAGGAAGGTAATGATATGAGTAAGTATACTGTTATCCAACTAATGGGTACCTTGATGTCTTATGAGGTACGCAAGGATAGCAAACTAAAGTTGCAGGATAAGATGAAGTCCTACTTAAAGCAAGACGAGCCAAAGAAAAAGGCGATTGCGTTCAAGGCCGCTCCATCCACATCTACATCTACCGATGATGAAGAATAGGAAGAAGAGTTGGACTTGGAATCCATTGCCCTCATGGCAAAGAAGTTCAACCGGTTCTTCCGGAAAGGTAATTTCAAGAACAAATCAAAATTTAGTTCTTCTAACGCCTCCGCTCCTTTGTGCTTTAAATGCAACAAGCCAGGACACATGAAAGCGGATTGTCCTCAAAACAAGCAAAAGGAGAAGTGGAAGGCGCCAAAGTTCGACAAGTCCAAGAAGTACAAGAAAGGGTACAAGAAAGGGCTTGTCGGGACATTCACCGACTCCGACGAGAACTCGTCAAGTGGAGAGTCGGATGATGAGCAAGTGGAGCAAGCACACATGTGCTTCATGGCTAGAGAGGAGCATGATCAAGAGTCTTCCTCCGATGATAGCGAGGATGAAGGTGATGAGGTAACTATGGACGACCTTAGATTAGCTAACGAGCAAATTTGGTCTAAATATTCTAAATTAGTAAATAGATATACTAAGACCAAAGATGAGTTAGTTAGTCTCCAAACCTCGCCTAAATCTATCGTCATCAACAACGACACCGTTGTTGAAGACTTGAGAAATGAGATTGTAGATCTCAAATCTCAACTTGAACATGTTCATATTGAGGATTCGGAGGAACACAAGATTGCGGATTTGACTTCTCAAAACTCAACTTTGAGTATTGAGAATGAGAATCTCAAATCTCGTGTTTATGTGCTCACATCGCAAGTGTCCACCTTGGATGCTTCTATGCGTTCTCTCACCGAGAAATATGAGTGCACATTAGGCCGAATTAATAAATTCAATAAGGGTAAGGATCATTTGGATAAAATCCTAAATGACTTACTTCCGGCCAATCACCACATTGGCTTAGGGGTATAAGATGGGAAATACATCTAAATCGTCTACTACCTTTGTTAGGCCAACTTCTGATGCCTCAACGAGTGGGACCAAACACTCTATTGGTAGTTCATCTACCAATGGTGCTTCCACTTCGTACACACTCTCGTTTGGAAAGAAACACACTTTGGGTGGACCTCCAAAGAAGGGTCATGCATTTATGTACACAAATACCATGCCACGTAGGAACACACATCCTACTCCACATGTTCACACATATGATGAGTTTTATGCACCACATCCATGGGCACGTGCACACCAAGTGAGACACCCTCACGCACGTGTTCCTCCACATGAATATGTTCACCCACACCATCATATGAACAATTATCATCATGCACCATTTCATCATGTGCCATATGCCTATCCACGACATGCATCACGTAGAAATCAATAACGCATGCATGCTTCCAATAGGAATAGGGCTCCCAAAATCTTCACTATTTGGAGCCCGAAGGACACAAATATGCATGAAAAACAAGTTTACATGAATTCTTATTTCATGAATGTAGTGCATAATGATGATTATGTGGGGAAGTCTAAGTCCAATTGGACTTGGCTTTCAAAGGTCTAATCTTTAGGACCCAATGACCTTGGGTACCATGGAATGATATGTTTATCTTTAGGTACTCAAGAAAAAGAAACGGAGCAACAAATCAAAATTTAGCTCCAAGAATAATTGGATACTCGATAGCGGGTGTTCAAAACACATGACGGGTGATGCTCAATTGCTCTCCGGAGTGGTGCCCATTGCAAATGGGAACCGAGTCGTCTTTGGAGGCAACGAGAGCGGAACCATCATATGTGTTGGTAAAGTAGGTAATCCTTCTAAACCATTAATAAGTGATGTTTACCTTGTTAAAGGATTAAACGACAATCTTATTTCAATAAGCCAACTTTGTGACAAAGGTTACAAAGTTAGCTTTGCGAAAGGAATGTGCCATATTTTGAATAAAAATACTAATGATGTATTATTCTCTGGCACACGCCTTAAGGATATTTATATATTAGATCTTCCAAAATCACATGAACAATGTCTCATTGCCAACACAAGTGAACAACACTTATGGCACCGACGTTTTGGTCATGTGAACTTTGGAACACTTTTTAAGCTTTCCAAGTTAAATTCTATTAAAGGATTTCCTAAACTTGTCTTTCAAAAGAAAAGCTTTTGTGACTCGTGTCAACGAGGCAAGCTTCCTAAATCGTCGTTTTAAACCTAAGAAAAGCATTTCATCTAAGCGGCCTCTAGAGCTATTACATCTAGATCTTTTTGGGCCAACTAGAGTTGCTTCATTAGGAAATGCATGATATGGACTTGTCATCGTTGATGACTTTTCTAGATTTACTTGGGTATTTTTCTTAAGTAATAAAAATGATGCTTTTGAAAACTTCACAATATTTGTTAAGAAAGTACAAAATCTCATTGGAACCACCATTGTCACTATTCGTAGTGATCATGGAGGGGAATTTGAGAATGAGTCTTTCTCAACTTTTTGTGATGAAGTTTGTATTACTCACACATTTTCTTTCCCTCGCGCACCTCCACAAAATGGTGTTGTTGAAAGGAAGAATAGGACGCTAGTGGAATGTGCTCGCACTATGCTTAATGATAGCCAACTTGGCCATCAATTTTGGGCGGAAGCGGTACATACCGCTTGCTATGTGTTTAATAGGATACTTTTGAGGCCCGGCACCAAACAAACTTGTTATGAATTGTTGTTTGGTAGATTGCCTCAAGTTAAACATTTTCGTGTTTTCGGTGCAAAATGTTTTATTAAAAACATGTATGGTAGTTTGGACAAATTTGATCCAAGATCCGATGAGGGGATATTTGTTGGATATTCCTCCCGTAGCAAAGCCTACCGGATATACAACAAACGAACCTCAACGATCGAGGAATCACTTCATGTTTCATTTAATGAAGGTTTTGTCCCTACTAGAATTACTAATGATGATGACTCCATGGATGTCTTATGTGATTCTATTGATAATTCTAATTCTATTGATTCTATTGTTACTAACCCTACTAATGAATCTTTTGAGAATGTTCCTAGTGATCAGGGAATTCCCAAACGGCTTCATACAGTTCGTGACCATCCCCATGAGCAAGTCATTGGCAACATACTTGATAGTGTCAAGACGAGATCTCAAGTCAACTACTTCGCTCATTGTGCCTTTGCCTCCTCAATAGAGCCAAAGAATATTAACGAAGCGTGCGAAGATAGTGCTTGGATCCTAACCATGGAGGATGAACTCATTCAATTTGAGAGGAATGAGGTTTGGGAGCTTGTTCCATTGCCTTCGAAGAACCACACCGTTATAGGAACGAAGTGGATTTTCAAGAACAAGACCGACGAAAACCAAATCGTCGTCCGAAACAAAGCTCGGTTAGTTGCTCAAGGCTACCGTCAAGAGGAAGGTGAATCCTTTGCTCCGGTAGCTAGATTAGAATCTATTAGATTATTATTATCTTTTGCATGCCATAAAGATTTTAAACTCTTTCAAATGGATGTAAAAAGTGCGTTTTAAACGGAGATGTTGTTGAGGAAGTTTGCGTTTCTCAACCTCCGGGTTTTATAAATGAAAAATTTCCAAATCACGTTTTCAAACTTAAGAAAGCACTTTACGGTTTGAGACAAGCTCCTCGAGCTTGGTATGACCGTCTAAAGAATTTTCTTTTGGATTTGGGTTTTAAAATGAGAGAAGTTGATTCTACATTATTTGTTAAGTATTCGAATAATGATATTATTTTAGTTCAAATTTACGTTGATGATATCATTTTCGGTGCTACTAACTTCACTCTTTGCGAAGAGTTTTCTAATGTTATGAAGGATCAATTTGAGATGAGCCACATGGGTGAGCTCAAATATTTCTTAGGTCTCTAAATTCGCCAAATGAATGATGCAATCTTCATCCACCAAACCAAGTACACGGTGGAGTTGCTAAAGCGATTTGGAATAGAGAATGCCTCCGGGAAGAAGACTCCAATGAGCATGACTACACATCTTGATAAGGATTCGGGCGGCAAAGATGTAGACATTCGTCTATATCGAGGTATGATAGGTAGTTTATTATGTCTTACCGCAAGTCGGTCCGATATTATGTTTGCCGTATGTGTATGTGCTCGTTATCAGTCTCAACCTAAGGAATCTCTCTTAGTAGCGGTAAAACGAATTTTCCGTTATTTAAGTTACACACTTGACTTCGGATTACTTTATCCAAAGTCTAGCACATATGAGTTAATCTCATATAGTGACGCAGATTATGCGGGATGCAAATCCGACAGGAAAAGTACTAGTGGCACTTGCCATTGTATAGGAAATTCTCTTGTCTCTTCGTTTTCCAAGAAGCAGAATTCCGTATCACTTTCAACCACCGAGGCGGAATATATTGCCGCCGGTGCGCGTGTGCTCAGGTTCTTTGGATGAGACACACTCTTAAAGACTTTGGTATAAACTGTGTTACTTGCCCTATCATGGTGGACAACCAAAGTGCAATATGTCTCTCTAAGAATCCGGTACACCATTCACGTTCTAAACACATAGATGTCCGTCACCATTTCTTAGATGATCATGTTGCTAAAAAGGACATCATTTTAGTGTACGTTGAAACTCAGAAGCAAATCGCTGATATTTTCACGAAACCACTAAAGGAAGACTCATTTGTGCGGTTACATCGAGAATTGGGGATTATGGGTGAATCCGAGCTTTATGATTCATATGTTCAATAATCTTGCATGATATTAAATTTCTTTATATTTGCTCATGCTAGATTTATTGGGATTTTCTGGATTTATGTGTGAATTTTCGGAATTTATGCTCGATTTATTCATAAATGTCAAATTTAAGATTTTCGATGTTTAATAGGGTAGTATAATGTTATGTGAGAGTATTTCGATGTATCATCCAAGTGCGATTTGGAGAGAACTCAAAATTTCTAAATTTCTAAATTTTGGATTTTCTTAGTCGGTCCAAGTTCATTGGCCGACCGACTAGATTCAGTTTTAGTCGGTCAGTGAATGAGCTTAGACCGACTAACTCTTGCTCAGAATTTTGGCTTCAGTTACTGTTTGCACTTAGTCGGTTCATGTTCATTGGCCGACCGACTAAATGACAATCTAGTTGGTCAGCGCTTGAACTGTGACCGACTAACTGCGTCGGGGGCTGTTGCGTCTTTTCGCATTCTAATCGACTTATACCCCTCCGCACCGACTAGTTTTCTTTCTAGTCGGTGCGAAAAACTTCCTCAGCCTAAAACCCCTCGACTTCCTCCTCTCCTCCGTCGATTTCCGACCGTTTTCCGACTTGCCCTAGCCGTCGATCCCTCTCCTCCTCCTAGGTATCTCTCTCTCTCGTTTCTAGGGCTAGACTTTGTCTATTTCCGTCGTTTGTGTTAGGGTTTCGGTTTCTAGGTTTAGTTTCTTCCGTTTGTGTCGATCTAGTTTGTTTGCGCGTGTCTCGTCTCGATTATGGCGAAGACACGCATCCCGATCGAACCCTCGCGTCCGTCACATATGACTGTCGAGTCGCCTCCTTCGGACCGCACTCAACCCAAACGAACTCCTCCCAAACGCCGAGCCAAAACGACCCAACCTTCGTCTTCTTCGCCTCCTCTTAAGAAGAAGAGGACGGCGACCGCTAAGCCTAGATCACAACCTAAGCCTAGGAAGGAGCTTGTGTCTCCAGCTTCATTCCGTGCTCCCACTCCTCCCGGTGCTTCGGATTCCGACACCGAGTATATTCCGGAGACCGAGCATACCGCTAGGGCTCCTACTCCTCCTCCTAGGTCTAGCACTCGTCCGACTTCTAGTACTCGTCCCTCTAAGGGGAAGGCTCCCATGCCAGTTGGCGGTGTCGATATATCGCTATGTCGCGATGACCCGATGTGTCTCGGGGCATACAACCGTATCGAGCACTGTCCTTTGCTATTGGAGCACGTCGTTCAGTTCTCCGACTTCCCTCACCTAACCGATCTTCTTTCGTATAGCGGTCTTCTTGATTATCTTCGCCATGACCCCAAGGCGAACCCACACCCGTACCCCCGTCTAGTCAAGCTTTTCTACGCGAACCGTGTTCTGGGTCAGTATGACGAGACCCATTCCATCGAGACGACTGTCTTGGGGACACTGATTGTCCTCACGGCAGAAATCTTAGGGGATTTGATTGGTGTCTCCTCGTCTGGCCTCCTTCCTGCCGATATCTCTGTCGATGACATCTCTGATCTTGACCAAGCCATGCTCTCCGAGATATTCCATGTGATCCCTCCCGCCATGATTGGCGTCCCATCCAAATCTTTCAAGCCCAACGCTTGGGTCTTGAATCTTATTCTGAAGTCATGCCTCCTTCCGAAGTACGGCTCATCGAGCTTGCCATCCCAGCCATTCCTTAAGCTGATCTACGCTCTCTTCATGGGGAGCGAGATCAATTGGGCTAGGATTATTCTTGATAAGATGGATTCCTTCGAGTGTATTAGGAAATCCACAAAGTCAGCTCACATCCCATACACTTGCCTTCTGACACTCGTCTTCCGTCACTTCAAGGTCACTCTCCCTCCCGACGACGAGCGTCCTCTTGGTCCTCCTCTGAATGCGACGACCGTCAAGAAGTCTCTTGCGGCGCTTCGTCACGTTCAGAAGACGACCCCTTCAGCTTCAGCTTCTGCCCCTCCTCTTGCTCCTACTCTTGCTGAGTTTGCCGTCTCTCTGAGACGTGTGGAGTCTCGTGTCTCTAGGTCTGAGGTGATGCTAGCTCGCAGCTGCTCTCACTTGGGCATTGAGGTTCCTCCGTCTGTTTCTGACGATGAGGAGATGGATGAGGATGAGCTCCAGGAGCTCGTTGGATCTGCTGCTCGTGCCCCAGAGGGTACGTCTGCTGCTGTTGCTACTTTTGCTGGTGCCCCCGAGAGCACACATGTTGCCACCATTCCTCCGGTGGATACTTCGTCTGGTGCTCCCGAGGCCACTCCCGTAGCGACTTTACCTTCTGTGGACACTCTAGCTGACCCAGTAACCACCACCCCTCCTGCAGAGCCTGCTGCTGCTGTTGACCTTGCCTCCTCCTCCTGAGCTTGCTTGGAGGACTCTCCATATGCACTTTGGATGATATATCTTGTAGTGAGAGTGTGGGTTATGATAGTTTGGGTGGTTATGATATTTTGATGTATTTCTGGATGGTTTGATTTATTTTTGATATTTTGATGTACACTTGTGTTGTATTGTTCATTTTGATGTCCGTCGTGACATATGTTGTATGATGTGCCCCGATCTGAGGATCGTTATTATGTATGTTGTCAGATGTATCCATTTTGTTATATATATATACATCGTGTTGACTTTTACTTCAGTGTGCACATTATTTTATTTGTCTCTGATGTTGACTTCGTCGCTCGACGACCTTCTTGATCTAATAGAAATTATTTCTATGAAAACATAGAATTGTTTTCTATGCACTAAATTCATCAAGAATGTTGATATTGGAGAGTATATTACATAACTAAATTCGTGAAATTAATTTGAGTTTTGATGATTTTATTTTTCGATTCTCTACTATGGTCTCGTTGGCACGCTTTGATTTACTTCGTATTTTCCTATGGTGTCATTTGGACCGTGGTCGTATTTTACGACTCCCGTGCTTTTATTTGAAGCCATTGTTGTTGTCGTTGATCTCCTCCCACTCTTTTTGCTAATGCCAAAGGGTGAGAGAATTAATAATGACAATGTGCTAAATGATAATTTAAAGCAATTTTCCGAGAATCTAATTTGATATGTTAGATTCAGTGGGAGTTAAGATATAAAAATAGATTTCAAATCCTAAATTTCGATAATTGGATTCACATTTTATACTTTCCTCGTCTGCTTGATGCGTATGATTATTATTTAATTTGGAATTAACGTGTCATCAATGCAGGGGGAGTAAGTAAATTACATTTGAATCATTATTTTTTATTATTATTTATGTTGGTTTGTCATCACCAAAAAGGGGAAGAATGTTGAGTATTGATTCCCCGGATTTGGTTTTGACGATGAACAAACATAAATATCGTGAACTAACTCTTTGTGAGCGCAGTTATGGAGATCGTCGCCAAACTTCTATGAACATCAAAAGCGACGTCTCGAGACTTCTCAAAGCGCGTGATCGTATGCTTGAAGCTTCGTTGAAGCTCAAGGACCATTATTGAAGTCAAGAGATTCGAATCGAAGCATTTGAAGACGGTTCGTCAAGTTTTATTTATAGTCTTCTAGCTTCGTTTCGTAGACTGTTAAGCCTTGAGTAGGTCTTACGTTTTAATCTTCATAACGATCATATTTTAGAGCTAGGATCTTAGTAGAAGCCCATAGAAACTTTCCCGAAGCTTCGCGCTTCATTTCACGGCTTTTTGTGCATGTTAGTTGGTTCAAGAAGAAGAACCAACCGACTAGATGTCAATCTAGTCGGTCGGCAATGCTTCTTGAACCGACTAGAATGCCTTGGCTAATTTCAGCTCTTTACTGTTTACAGTTAGTCGGTCCAAGAAGGTTCACCGACCGACTAGTTGTGAAACTAGTCGGTTTGGAATCCTTCTTAGACAGACTAGTTCTGTGTTCAGTTTTCTGCCTGAGCTACTGTTTATCATTAGTCAGTCTAAGAACGTTTCTCGACCGACTAGTTGAGAAACTAGTCGGTTGGAATTTGTTCTCAGACCGACTAGTTCAACTTGATTTCAGCCTATTCTATTTCGACTCTTAGTCGGTCAAAGAACACTCACCGACCGACTAGTTGTAAAACTAGTCGGTTGGCAAGTCTTCTTAGACCGACTAGTTCCTATTGTCTGAACTTCTTCCTTTGGTTGTTCTTCAGTTAGTCGGTTCATGTTGAATCATCGACCGACTAGTTGATGAACTAGTCGGTCAGTGATCCTTCTTTGACCGACTAGTCTGCTTCAGAATAGAGCCGTTGGAGCATTAAATGCCACGAATTTTGCTCTCTCTTTCCTTTATCCTATATATACTTGAAGGGCTGCTTTCATAGCATTCAAGGCTGATATTTATTGAAGTTTAGATATCAAAGAGAAGCAATTAATTCTCATTCAAAGCTCATTTATTTCATTCAAGAATCTCTCCCTCACTCTTATTTCAAAAGAGAGATTCATTGATTGTGAGCCTTCCAAGTCAAGAGCTTGATTCTAGGTCACCAACATCTTCCTAGGCATCCATTGCTGGTCAACATCTTGGAGCTAGGGGTTGGTGCCTTCATCTTTCCCAAAATCCTCTTTGCCATAAATCGTAAGTTTTACTCAAGGCATAGGTTTTTGTGGTAAGCATTTCTTATTTCATTTACATTGCTATCGCAAGTGTTTTACTCTCGGTTGTGAGAGTTTGTGTGTGATCCCGGTTTGTGGGAGTCACATTTTCATTTGTGTATGATTTGATCTTGTAGATGTTTTCTACAAGTATTTCATAGTGCAAATTTGAGTTAGAGGTTTCTAACTCAAGTATCCGGAGGGGATCCGGGTGTTTGGGACGTAGGATCACCGGGAACAAGTCGGGGAGACTTGGGTGGATCCGAACCCGTTATATCGTCTGTTTGCGATTGCATTTCTTTGTTGTCTATATTTACATTTCCGCATTGTTGGTTGAGTTTGCAAGATAATTAGGAATTATCTTCTTAATTATTTTAAAGTACTATTCAACCCCCTCTAGTACTTGTGCAGTAGCTTTGTAGGGCATTACACAATTGTCGAAACATGGATTTGCCAGCATCATGATAGTAGTAGCTGTTTTGTGTGGGTGGATGGGTGGGTGGGTGTGCGTGTGTTCGTTACATGTTCGTAACTATATGCGCATAAACACGAAAAGCTAATTTATTTATGGATAATTATAAAAACAAGAGTTCTTTAATCAGACATAATTATTAACCACAATAATCCAATCAGGAACTGCAATGATGTTTGCACTCACTGTTAAAGCTAAACAAGATGCATAAAGAATGAAACATAGAAGGTTACAAGGTTTCTCTTACTTGATAAATGTATGTCCAGTGATCCATTGCATATGTATTCATAAACAAGCAGCCGATGATTTCCTTCTGAACATGAACCCAACAGCATGACCACATTCTTGTGTCTAGCTTTGCTGAGTACATTAACCTCAGACCTAAATTCTTTCTCTCCTTGTAAACTTACATGTTTATGTTGCTTTACAGCAATCCTTTGCCCGTTATGATGGAACCCTTTGTAAACAGATCCAAATCCTCCTTCAGAAATAAAGTTCTTCCTAGAAAATCCATCTGTGGCAGCATGTAGTTCAGCATAAGTAAAATCTTTCTTGAACTCTGATGCCCACTGTTCATTCGTACACTCGGAACATGCCGAGTTTTCTGGACTTTCATTCGGGTTCTTATTGGTAAATTCATTAGTAATAATCCCGTCAGTAGTGTTTATATGCTCCTGCCCTGAGTGCTGGATTATAAATCTGTTGCTTCCGATAGATGCTATTTTACCGTCGTTAGAAATTGAAGATGCTGCATCATTATCTGATGCCGCTTTTTGGATGATTTCATGTTCATCTTCTTGAAATTGAAACGGCTTGACTGCCTCTTTAAAATATGAACTTGCTAGGTTTATCTGGTCAGGACTTGAAACGATACTGAACGATGATATGGCTTCATATGATGTGGACGTGGAAAATGTATTGGTATGTGAGTTGTTTCCTGGGATCTCTTGTCCAGTAGCATAGTTGTTTTCGTCATTTGTGCTGTTATTATAAGTACACCTGGAACCTGGAAAAAAATTCAACATTTTATATTACGACCATTCTGGAAAAATTTGTTCAGTATATTTGCATGTAGAATTCAAATCTCACAACACGTCTATGTTCATAATGAGGTTTTCAACGAATCAACTTAACACCAAGATTTAAAAAAACTTAGTGGTTCTTGCGATCACACCTTGATGATAACTTAAATACTGAGTAAGTTCTTTTCTTGGCTTGGGCTTTTGTTTTATATTGTACGTTGGAGATGAATGTAAGTCCATGCTTTGAATCTATAGGCTTCATCCCTCTATGTTCCTTTTGGCTTAGGAGAATTTTTTAGAGCTGGTTTTTTATTTCTTGAGTTGTGACTGCACAGGGTTGGTTTCTTAAACCGGGCACTTGCCTGGCTCAGTATCTTTTTCTCTTGCCCCCAGTGTTATTTGCCCAGAAATTCACGTGTGGACCAAGATCATGTTGTTGGCTAGTTGTACAATTTCATGAATCTTTTTCAGTATAGAGTTTGCCCCAAAGGTCCCCCCACCCGCGGGGGGAGCCATTGACCAACTGTATATGAAATTCTTCTTATGTGATACAAGGAATTGTTAAGTTTGCTTGGTATGGATTGTCGTTCGGGGAGGCAATTTCAATTTGACCTGCAAACGATCCAAACCATTTATTTTGATTTATGCACCTAAATTAGTCTAAAAAAGAAAAATCAACTGATTTGGTATGGATCAAGTCGTGGCATGAGCCCCTTTTTTCAACCATTGAAGAAGTGTAACACTTGATCCATAACTCAAACAAGTTTGGACTCTTTTGGATTTTTATTTTTAGACTAATTTAAGTATGTCTATCAAGATAAATGGTTCGAAATATCTACATGATGACTCATCATGGAGTTCTCACAAAGCTTAGTTTAAGATCCATTCTCAAAGCTCAAATGACCGTTTCCATTATATTTACACACACAAGCAACTGGTGTAAGAAAGTTCACGTTTCAACTCTTTTTAACCATAATTGACTTGTTCATGTTGATATTTGTATGCTAAAACTCAAATATACCAAGATCTATTGAACCTTAATCTATTTTTTTAGATTTATGTGTGAGGAAAAGTTCTATTATTGTTAAACCATTTCATTTGAAATGATCTGAATCATCCACAATTAATATGAAAATCAAAATATCATGGATATATCTATGTTGAAGGATGTGTAGATCTATATGAACGATGTAAAATAATCGATTTTTTGGCGTTAGTATAAGAAATTTTCTAAACTGATTGCACATCTATTTTATTTTTATTTGTGTATGAAGAATAATGGAAGTCAAGACATATAAGCACTTTTGTTATATGGCAGTCTGAAAAGTTCGCTCCATATTTTTTTTGAAGATCAGCACCTACCAAATGCATAAAAAATCTAGTGGAGCCAAAGCTTTTTTGCTCATTGATCTAAGGGTAGTAAAAGTCATATTGCTTTAAAATTGTTAATTTTTAACTAGTAGATCCATGAGGAAAAACCTTTAAATTCATTAGATCTTAGATGTATTTGGGTTTTAGAATATGATGATCTAAATGAACGTGCAGATGTCCAAAAAATGAGTGTAGGACATTTCAAGCTGTCATATGACATAAGTCCTTATATGTCATATGAGACATATTACTCTCATAATAGTAAACTGGGGCTAGTGCACCCCTCTAGTCCCTTGGCTAGAGTGACTATATTGAACATCACCGACTATTTTTTTGAATGATTGAAAGCATTCACGTTGATCCACATATGCTAAAAGTCAAATTCACCAAAAAATCTACTAAATAATTTGTCCTTAGCTTGCTAATTGGATCTGTAGAAATTTTAATGGGTTTTTGATAACAAAAGTATTTTCAACAAGCAACGAGCATGTGGTTTACTAATTTTTAGGTGTATTTGGGTTTTAGCTTGTGTTGACCAACGTGAAGGCTTTTGAATGTAAAAATAGCCAAAGTGTGTGACACATCGACATCAATATATCCAAGAGGATATATGGACATACTATTTCCAGTTTCATATAATATTATATGGCCATGTTCATATGCAAACATTTTGAATAAGAATATGGTGCAAAAACTGTTTTAAATTTTTTTGGAAACTTTTTAAGTTTTAATTCATACACACCCCCCCATAGAAAAATAATGATGAATCTTAAGGAGATTTGACATTAGAACAAATTGTTACAAATTTAACGGTTTCGGAACAATGGAACATTATTTCGAGGGGCAAATAGGGGTGGATTTTTTTTTAATTTTTGGTTTGGGATGGCATTAGGATGTGTAGATAACAACCTATAGTTTAGATTTAGGAAAAATATGTCAAGTAGACACTTTTGTCATGATGTTTGCCTGGAAAAGTTTTTGCAAATGATCATCTGCCTACATAGATGTTGGATTGTATCCACTGAAATGGATCAATACACACTTTCTATCTCAATCTCTCTCTAGAGAGAGATGTGCATTAGTTACCTAAGGAGGAATTTCCTTATGTGCGTTCATTACATGGTCTATTTCATATTTTTTAAATCATCAGAACAATTCATTTTGATCTTCATATTCTTAAATCCTAATGCAATCTAGTAAACTCAAAGTGTTTTTCTTATTATCTAATCATTGCAAATATAACGGTTTTGCAGTATTAGTTCAATTTGCAATGAATTGATCAGGGAGAAAAAACTTTGGGCTCCCCAGATCTTTGGTGTGTTGTAATATGAGAATATGAAGATCAGAATGAACATTGTTCATCATCTGAACAACTAATAGAGAGTGGAGATTTTAATATTCAAATAGATATAAATTTATCCTTTGCTAGTTGACACCCATATTTCTCATATATATATATATGAGAGATATGGATGTGCTGTCAGTGGAAGAAAATTTATGAGCTGATAGCTCACGGACTAGATAAAAAAATTTTGAAATTTTTTCAGGGTTGTAGATATTCTAAAATCCTAAAACCCCAAATATGGATGAACCCGGGGTCATTTGACCATCGATCCACCTGTTGTAAAAAGTTCCATTCTTTCAAAACCGTTGAATTCTTTCAAAACCGTTGAATTTGTAATGGATAATCAAAGGTCAAATAGCATATGATTCACTTGATTTTTGATGTGGTGATTAGCCATGATATGTAGAACAAACCCTAAAAATTTTTTACTTTTTTTATAAATATCAAATCATATGCTGATAGCATATGAAATTTCTTGCGCTGTCTGCAAATATACATTATGTATGTGTATATATATATAACAATGGAGGGCATTCCCCCATGAGAGAATACTGACTGGGACAAAGGTGGCAGTAAAGTGTCACCTCATCCCTCCCACCTCAGCGAGTGGGGCTTACCACCCAACCCACTCAAAAACGCCCAAACCCCTGAGACAATACACACCCACACTCTCTTCTCTCTCTTTATCGCCTGGGTGTGGGTCCTGCATTCTATGAGGGGTTGGGGTTTTTGGTGCACGTAATCTTTGTGCACGGGTTATTTCACACCCACTCTTCTCTTCCCTTTTCTACCTGGGCATGAGTCCCGTATTTTGTGAGGGATTGAGATTTTATGGTGCTCGTGCACTTTGTGCATGTGTTATTGCTAGTATATATATACGTATAATTAGATAGGCTCCATTTGAATGAACCAAACATGCGAATCTTTCGAAGTCAATTTTAAAATTGGACAATCTAAATGGAAAATCTATTATGTTGGATGTGATGTAACATATCTAAATTACATACAAATAAAATTTCAAATGATTTGGACATGTTTTACCCATGCGTTAAGTTGTTGCAAAATTAATGTTTTAGAATAGTCATAAAATCGATTAATTTTGTAATCACTTGATGCATGGTAAAACATGTCCAAATCTTTTGAAATTTTGTTTGTAAGTAATTTATACATAGTAGATTACATCCAACGGAATGGATTTTCTATTTATATTGTTCAATTTTAAAACTAACTTGAATGGATTAACATGTTTGGTCCATCCGAATGGAGACTAGTCTTACTATATATATTGGAAAAAGGGGATCTTAGGTGCCTCCTTAGATTCAATCTAAGGAGGCGCTCCCATTTCTCCCCATCTCCCATATTTTTTTGAAATGTTTTTTCATGGGTTTGTTGTTCACCTCATGGATGATCAACATACCAAATTTCAAGGGATTCCAATACTTTTTGAGCCCTCATCTACCCCTTGCAACTTTTCGTCGCAGTTGAAACACCACATTCGCTCACTTTTCTCTCATCTCAGCATCAGTCATGAGCATGTACTATCTTTCCTGTAGTGGCCCTTTTTACCGCCTAGTCCTTCTGCTGGTGGCTTTTGTCCCCCACCGGTTAATGGCTGCGAAGATTCGATCCACTCCAAGCCCCTTGGACCTCCGTTCCTTTGCGAGACGGTCCTCGACCAACTAAGCGAATTCCATCGTTTCCATCAATCCTACATATGCCTATGGATGCAGAGCTCTGCATGGATAATCGTCTCGAGCCCTTTAAGAAGCTTTCCTCCAAGGTCTCCTCTGGAATGTCCCTCACTTGCCCCGAAGTGCCTTAAATTTCCTTCTATACGCCTCATCGAATCCATTCTACCTGAGTGTCATAGGTTTCCACCATGGGTATCTCGAAACCTGTTCATCAAACAGGCTTTGAGCTCCTCACATGAGTGTTTAAATCGCATTTGCTCCCTCTACAGAAACCAAGAGAATACATTTCCTTCGAAACAGACGCTGGTCACCTCCTGTTTCTGCATTTTCGTCAGGCGTGTCATTACAAAGAATCTCCCAACTCGATATATCCAGCCATAAGGATAATCCTATCGAACATCGACATCTTCAATTTTCTCACTCTCCTATTAAACCCAAGCTGCTCCTGATCCACTCATCCTCCCGCATGTCGATAGTAAAGGGAATCGTAATCATTGTTGTGACATACTTATCTGCGTAGCACATAGCCCCTCAAAGGGCCGTCAACTCTTTCGCCATTGACGACCCAGTCATCCATTTTCCGAGCGCATTAATATTCTCCTTAAAGCTTGGATCTTGTTATGATTACCATGAAACTCCTGGTAGGTTGGAAGTACTTGGTGTCGTCACCTCTCTGTCGTGTACAGAGGCCCACGACGCCCCTGAAACTCCTCGAAGTCATCCTCAGGTATTGGAAGCAGCTAAAAATCATCATCAGAGTCTCGACGCTCCATTCGTATGCCACGAGGCTCCTTACGGGTCTGCCAAAGCTCGGTGGGCCTCTGGCGGGTCTACCAAGGATCTTCAGGGCCTTGGTGAGCCCGTCGAGGCCATGCAGTGGCCTGTAGGCCCTGCATGTGCCCTGCAGGGTGTTGCTGGCCTTGCAGTTGCATCGCAGTGGCTGGATGGCCCTGCAGACACCAATGCTGGGTTTCACCGCCCTCCACCTCGCCTTCCTCGTTCTCCTCAATAGTTGTCGATGTTGGAGAGTAAACCATCGCCGTATTCCTCCGTCTTCCCTTTCTATTTCTCCGAAGCTTTCGTCTTTGGATCTTGAGATCCTAGGACAAATTGTTGAGCTAGTTTTTACATGAAAGCTTCCAACTTTGCATCCAATTTCGCATCCATCCACGTCTCAAGCCCTTCGATCGCCGCATTCATCGAAGACGTCATAGATTCCACCGACGCGAAACACTCATCCATGGTTTTATTCAAATCTTTGATTTCGCTGTCGTACTTTTCCTCAAAAGTTTCAAACTTTTCATTCGATTTCGTGCCCTCCATGAGGATTGTACGGCTCTGATACCAAATTGATAGGATCCACTTGGGTTTTGATGTAGAACGTTGGGTTTTTTTGGTGGAAATGTAGTATTTTGGTGGAAAGGAGGGATTTTTAAGGTTAAAGCAGGATTTTGGGGGAAAGATGGAACTTTTATGAATAATAGGTTGAAAATAAAGAGATACAAAAGATAGTTGAGTTCTTTCGAGAGGAACTCGCTTTCCATTTGCCACGTTCGAGAGGTGGACCACTCTCGTAAGCTTCTATTTGATGCAAAGCTACACCATCACACAAAAGAGTCACTTCTCTCAAGATTCAACACGATAAATTCCTAATCCACCTAGTCCTCATATAAAAAATAAACTAAAAATACAAAATTGTAAAAATAACCCTAAAACCGAAAATTACGAAAAACCTCCTAGAAAACTGAAAATGACTAAAATACCCCCAAGACTCCAAAATTTTCAGATCTTCTCTTTTTTTTCATTAGAACGCGGTCTCATCAATGAACAAGAAATGTCAGTCTCACAGACCGTCACCAGTATAAAGTAAGGCATCACTATCATAAGCTTATGATATATCATACTGATTAGCATGGTATTGTGGGGTCAAAAGTTTTAGTGGTGGCAGTTGGAGAAAGTTATGTCAGATGATCCTAAAGCTTGTGCATCACTTTTATGTTTTTTTCAGAAGTTCAAGTAAAGTCATCGGCCAAGAAGGAGAGCAGCTTACTTGAAGGGAAGATTTCCAGACTGAACAGATCATCATCTTCAGGAGTCCCTTGCATCATCAGAAATGTTTCTCCTTTCAATTCTTGTGCTGGTAACTTCTCATTACTATTTACATGTCTGCTTTGATTTTCCTTGCGGGATTCCACATTTTTTGGGACAGCTTTTGGTCCCCTCAGGAGTTCGACACTGTCATTACGTTTCATCCTTGAGATCCCACATGATAGCTTTTCCATAAAATATTTCTTATCCTTTTTCATCTGCCTGCTAAATAAAGAAACTACTGCTTAGTTGAATTACTTTTTAGTTCATGATTGATGGTACTCTTTGTTAAATGCCATGGACTGGTTGATAACAAAATATCAATAGTAGAGAATCCATGTTTCTTCATTTGTATGTTATAATCAGCCTTGCTAAATGGCCAATATGTGTTTTCATAAGTAGGTACTTAAAATATTAAACTGTCCAACATTCTTTTAGCGTATGGATAAACTAATGCAGCTTAATGAAATGTTATAGTGTGGAAGAGGATATGTTTTGTAAGCTTGACCTGTCAAGAATTATCCATGTTGCTCCTAATTCCTTGGCAGCTTCAAGAGCAGTTACCTTTGGGGAGGATGCTGGCACAATCTTTCTATGAAAAGCAATCTGTGATGTACACAATAACAAGCATCACTGAACATTCTCTTCTCGAAAATAATTCTGTTCTCTGTCAACTTATAATGTGGGGGAAAAAGACGTTAGTAAAGTTTTATAAAATTCAGAAAATGGGATTTGCGAAGGTCCCAAAAAGATCTTGTTCCTTTTTGTTATGGCATGTATATCCTGATACACATGCATTTTAGTATTTATCAGTCGACTGAAACATATAATTAAGGACAAACCTTGTTCATTTCGTAGAGCTTGCTAATTTCCAGTATTTCTGTACTGTTTTGATATTCCAGTTCCTTCCTCATGATTTCTTCCTTGATGACTTTTTGGTTGGCCCCCAACATGGAAGTAGCATCTACCCTGATTTTATATCCCACTGGAAATGAAGGAATGAAATTAAAAAAAAATAGATGAACCATAAATAAATTTCATTTTTTTTTTCATTTAACACGCTACTACAAGTTTTCTCAGCATTTCACAAATAATTTTTTTTCATCTTTATAGTCTGGCCCAAAAAAACTTGAATTCTTACTCAATTTCCCAGCTCCCAAGAAAGGAAACATACTAGGGGTATTAACCTGGTGAAGAATGCCAAGGAGGGTAACCTCATCCCCAGGTTTAAGGGAGAGGCCCTCGATGGCCCATTTGATTGCGCTTGAACTGATACTTCTCGATGCATCCTGGATCACCACCACCTTTTTAATATCCTCCGACATCTTGCGTTTGAAGAATTTATTGCTCTATCTATTAAAAAAAAGTTTAGAGAAAGAAATAACAAGCAAAGATGAATAACAGGGTGGTCTATCACTAGTATGTTGTTTGGCAAGGTTACTAAACTAGGTGGCTAACAAATCCAAATTTATATTGTTACATAGATTATTGTTTTACTTATTTAAAAAACCAGATTACTTGACTTAATCATTTATCGCCTAACCGAAGAAAACATACTTTTTGTGACATATTCTTCAAATTTTAATGAAATGAAGATGCATGAAGTTTATAGTTTTGGAGGTGTATAAATAATGAAAATAATTTAAACTGCACTCAATCTCGACTTTCAATGGGAAGTGGCAAAAGATAATCAAGAAAATGGACAAGTTTCTAAGAAGCTAAATAGATTGTGATGTGGACTTTTAGAAGGAACAACATATTATTGGCATACCAATATTTTTGAAAAAATAACCGTTCAATTGCAGAGCTAGAATTATAACCTCAAAAATGAATTAAACTGATATGCATTTTCAAGAAAAATAGAAAATAACGGACTTGCACGATGAAAGAAATGGACATGATGTAATCTCCCAACGAGAGATCTTTAGTACCAAGATATCCTAAATAGACATGAGGAAGGTGGTGGTGATTCTGGATAGCATCTAGTATACACAGGTTCGAGCGCATATACCGGGATATTCAAAGGTCCCATCCATTGGTTTTATTTGAGTGAAAGGAATTGGTTTAGCTGATGTTTGATTTCTGTAAATCCCAATGCATCGGCCACCGATTTGTCATGTTTATCGTCTACAAGGTTTGCAAGAGACAAAAGGAGGTGGAGAAAATTAGGACTTCTGGGGATTAATGTATAAATTATATGTCACTTTCTTTCTAATCGGTTTCTTTCTGATTGGTTTTCACCAAGCCAAAAGAATGTTTATAAAGAATGAGTTGATTATCCTTTATAGAACCGGCTTGGTGATCTTAATCTGCAGGATTAAATTCTCTTTTTGCTGTCTTTAGTAGATTATTGGAGTAGAATTGTTCTTCATGATTTTATTATAGTGTGAGATGGACATTTTTCTTTTGGTTGTATTAGCACTTTGGCATCAATCTCTGGCTGCAGCCAATAAAGAATACAAGTTAATTCAAGCATTTCAAAAAATTTAGCATGATTCATGCCATTCTCCCTAGTCAATTGGCAATATTGTCACCCAAATAATATGCATATTTCTATCTATTATCCTGAAGTACCCTTGTTCGTTTATGTAAGTGGCTTTGAGATTGTATTCAGCATGACTGGATTTTCATTACCTATATCTAGCAGCAGCTTTGAGATCGTATTCAGCATGATTGCATTCTCATTACCTATATCTGGCAGCAGCTTTGAGATTCTATTCAGCATGATTGGATTCTCATTACCTGTATCAAGCGGACTCTTCTAGCAGAAAATATTATTCTGGATTTCATAATCATGATGTTGAATTTTTCTTTTTGGTTATATGCATTTTTTTCGCTCATGCACTTTATTTGCAACCAATAATGAAATAATCTCCGGTTAATTCATGGATCACAGTGTGTTTCTCTTCATGATGCAGGGTTTCAAGTCAATTGATAATTTGGTCTGTGGTAATCTTGTTTCTCGAGGAATCTCGTGAGGGAAGTTGTTGATATGCTTGATTGATTGCCTAGGAAACCACTTTGGCAGTCCAGCTGGTGCATGGAGGTAAATTTCTGTATAGATGACCGTCAGCCTTTACCAAAATATTATAATTAGTTCTATTTTTAAAATAATTGTGCACCCTATAGCCAATGATTAGTTCTTCCATATCGACAACCCAGTCTCGATGCTTTTGAGCTTGGGAAGCTGACAAGGTTTACGTGTTACTATTTACTACCGTTAATTTTATCATTGTCTTTAAAAAATATATGATACTAAAATATTGCTGAACTCCTTTGCATGCCAATGTTTGTATGGTACAATAGCATTTCCATGACAATTTTAAAACTTTTATATTGTTTCCAAAATGATGCTAACATTTACATATTGGTGCCATCATTTAGATGACACCCTTTTATAAGTTTCCTTCTTACAAAAGATCAGTAAAATGGAAAAGCATGTAAAATGTCTAGCTTACATACGTGAAAAATTTTTATGGTGCCAAAAGCTATAGGTCAAGGCGTTGATGCATGCAAGTCAGCATGCGGCGAATAAGATCAGTATGCAAAACCATCAGTTAAAGTTGAAATGAAAAAACAACGGTATCATCATAGCACACCGAGCTCGCATAATATTTAAAATTCTCGTATGACAGATAGTTTTTTCCTTGTGTTTTACCCTTCTGTAGTCACTCTCTGACATGATATTTTTGGTGCTCTCTGCTGCAGATGACCAAAAAAATGGCGATAACATGACTATCTCCATTTGTTGCAGCATGTTGTGACGATATTTTTGAAGTTTTTGCATATTAAACAAAGAAAGAAGGATGGTTGCTATGAAATCTATTGATGTGCTGTTATGTAACCAGCTGCGACAATTTATCACAATACCGATTCTTTATATTTTTGTGAATTTGACGATGGTTTTGGAGTATGACATATCGAAACATGAATAAACAAAGATCCTATGGCATTAAACATTAATTTTCCGGCATCCAATAATGTTCTCCTTGAAATTTATAGAGGTACCTGTCTCTGGCTCAGGACATGTTTTCAAGTCCAATATGTAATTTGTTTTGTTTTGTTTTTATTATGTTATCATTATTTTTTGGTTAAATTATGGTGGGAGCAACGACTATCATCAAATGGTGACAAGCTTGATATCTCAGTAATTAAAGTTAAGAAAACATGAAAATATAAGCTCATTTATATAACACACGATGCACTACGTAATGTCCTTTTTTTATTCCCTTAGCAAATGTATTAAGTGATTTAATTTTGGTTTATTGTCAAAAAGCATCATTTTCTTTTATCGTCATTTTTCTTGTAACAACTTGCATTCTCTATATTGTCCAATTTCCATACTAGCAAGCATTCCTTGTTGCCATGACCGCGATCACACTACCATAATGCCGTACACATCTCATTGTCACGAGGACTAAGTTGACATTGTTGGATCCTATGGATGTCAAGTAGTGTTTTAAAAGTTCTACTTTAAGATTTCTAAATGAGTTAGCACTTAGAATCTTAATAAATATTAGTAAATATTGAACTAGCAGCTGAAAATAACACAAGTAATTTAATGTAAACAGAGCTAGAAATGCAAACAAGAGAAACACTCAAGCGCAGATACAAGGAATGGAACTGTAAAAGTTATATAACGAGCCGTTCAGTCCATTCAAGGCATAATTCTAACATAGAATGTTAGAATGCTACCATCAACCATGCATCAAAAGCACTGATGACATGAGTATCACGCTCATCATCTTTGAACTTAACAGCATCCTCAGTCAAGAATCTCGCAAGATTCAATGTTGTTAGGTAAAACAGCATTTTCTACTGGAATATATGTCTTGAGTTTCAGGCTGTTGGATTTCTTTGGTTTCTCACTGTGGTAACCACTGCACTAACAGGTGTAGTCAAATGTGCCACAATGGCTGCGAACTGATAAGATATCTCCTTCTCATTAGTCATAACAGCAGGAATGTTTGAGCCCGTTGTCAATGATTTCCTCCTACCAGTGCACATGAGAGTGCCTTCGTACTTGCATTATTACCAGGAGTAAGAAACACAGTTCTATTTAACACACCAAATTTCTTTTCTCTCTTTCCAATGTGGCACTAGAGTTTTTCTTTAACTTTCCGACTTCATGGATGCACTGTGAGAGTCAATTTCTCATTTACCAGTGCATTATTTTGAGCGTATGAATGCATTATCTTGATCTCCTTACAAAGGAGAACACGTTTCCTTCAAGACCAGTCACAAATGAGTATTGGGTCTTACTCTAAGTTGGGTGGACTTTATTAACTCTCTCAAATAACTCATATAACCATGTATCCATCAGAAAGCATGTGGGCAGTTCTTTGGGATTAATATAAAGATAAAGAAGGTCATCTATCTTACAATTGAGGGATGTGGGTCCCATGTTTGTCCTACTAGGACAAACCTTTGTCTTATGTGGCCGGTGTAGAGGTGTGCCACCTTACCCCCCCACATAGGGGACACGAGCTCACCCTCCCAAATGAAAGGCCACCCATGCCCCTTTTTACAACTCTGCCATTGCCCTATCATATCCCAAAAATCACCTCCCAGAAAACCCGGCCTCTTCCCCCTGTTTGCGGGTTGCCATTGGGTTTTTCCCGCTTAGCCCATGACGTGTCAGTTTTACATTTTTACCGCAAGCACACGGTGTGTTGCAGTACTTACAAGTCGATCCACAAGGAGATTCTCTGACCAAGTACTAGCCACTCCTATGTTATGGTTAGATACAAGTGTATTTTTATAAAAGAGAGAAGATGGACGAAAGAAAGGCTCTAGGGCTAGGTATCCCCTTTACAACGGGTTGAACGTGGAATTTAACTCCATCATCTAGCTATTGGATTGATCCTAGGGTGAACCAGATTATCGCATCTGATGTTAACACCTACCCCCCCCCCCCCCCCCACTTTCGTGATGCTATAATAGGACTGCATATCGTGTGACAAAGCCACCTGTCGTTGGTCGTCGACACACGACAGGTGCATGACGCACAACAATATTCCCCAACCTTCATTCATGCCATTGTCATGGATAGAAATCTGATCATTGCCTGGAGGGTCTAATCTACACCCAACTATCGTTGGCGACATAAAATAATATACATTGCTAGTAAAACATCCAGGGCAAACCCCTAATTCGACAATTCACTAACTAAACAAATTAATTCATCCATATTCAATCTCCCAATAGGGTTCAACCCATGTCCTATATAAACCTACACTATACATAATAAAGAATTCATCGCAGAGGTCATACAAGAACAAGGAAACACATAATACAAGAAAGAAGAAAATATTTAGCTCGTCGAATCCACAATACAAAAGTCTTCAAAGTGATACAAATTGCTTCAAAGAAAAAGCCAGAAATAAACCTAACCAAACCATACTCCTACTCCTAAACTACTGCCATTGAAGAGGAATCAAAAACTGGAAGAAAAGTCGGCTCTCATACCTCAAGAAGGCACACAAAACCCTTAAATACAACCCACAAAAATCCTAATTGGAGTGGCAAAATACGACCCACCACGACTGTGCCAAGTAGTTGACACATTCGTGTCAACCCAGCACAGCATGGTATCATTGCAGCTTCAGAAAAAGTGAACTCGATACAGTCGTGTAGAAAATCTATACGACTGTTGGTCGGCTTTGGATGTATACCCAGAAACAATGTAGTTTTACTGCAAGCGCACGGTTAAGTGTTAAGCATGTATCGAATAACGAGGATGAACTGTTGGTATTATATTGATTACTTGGCGGAGCTGGAACAATGGTGGAGGAATATATGGTTGGTCGTCCCGGATAGTAACTCCGAAGTTTTACCGCAAGTGCACGGTTAAGGGGTGAGTGTGTATCGAATCACGGGGAGAAACTATTGGTATCTATATGGATTACTAAGCTATTGTGAAATGGTGGCGAAGAAATGTTGGTGTCACAATCGTTCAAAGTGTTGGTTGCAAATTCAATTTATAAGAATGTTTAGGGCTTGGGAATCCCCACCATATATTTCAAGCAATCAATGTGAAACACGAATTTCTATATTACTACTCTTGATTTAGGGTGGACCTGTCGCAACTAAATTGGGAACCAACACACGCTCTCGTGCTACGCAAGTCTATAGTAATCTAAACTAGAGCCTCGCTCTCGCGTAAGCCTAGTTCAAACTACTAGCATTAAGATCGACAATAATATCCAATTCTAACTCAAGCTCCCTCTCGCGCAACTTAAGCTCGAATCTAGATTGTGATAGTTCGTATCTGTTTTACAGTTGTACAAGCGAATCTAATTATAGAAATATAATAAAGATGCTAGCTTTGGTCGCTCTCGTACACCAATTCTAGGAAATCTCGATTATAGATCTAAATCGAATATCTAGGGCTTCCCTTAGATCAAGATCCTCTCTCGAGCTCTCAAGATCCAATAGAAACCCCTAGCTATCCGTAGTAAATCAATAACAACCTAACCCTTAACACGTTTAGCGACATAGCAATTCAATAGATCTCACAAATCATACTTTAAATCCATAGGGTTCATCCCTTTGCCCTAGAGCAAAGAGACTACTCACAATTCATCATAAATATCACAATAGAAACAAGATGTGCAATATTCATCACAAAACTCAGATCTAGAAAGAAATATAGCATAAAAATATCAACTTGCAAGAGTTTAGACAAACCAATTTTGAATACAAGCTTCAAGAATAAGAAATTTAGATCTTTCTCTCCAATCCTTTCGCCAAAAGAAAACTAGAACTCAAATTAAAACTAAGAAAATTATTCTCAAGAGTTTCTCCTTGGGCTGCCCACAAAATTGGGTATTTATAGCCGCCCAAAAAGTACAGAAAATCCTGACAGATTTGCCACTGAATAGCTGCAAACCCTAGTTTTGAAAACTGGCAGACGGTGCACTCAGCCGAGTGAACTGCTCACTCGGTGGAGTGAGAAATCTACAGAAAATAGGGATTTTCAGCGTTCTAGAAGTTCGGACCACTCGGCCGAGTAGTCTTCTCACTCGGTCGAGTGAGATTCTTGCTCGCTCGAGTAGGACCTACTGCAGATCCTCTCTAAATACAGAGAAGTGTCGAAGGATTCCTTCACATTTTTTATCTCCACTCGGTCGAGTGGGATTCTCACTCGGTCGAGTGGAAATTTCCACTCGGTCGAGTACATTACGGCTCTTCTTTAGGCTGGATTGGGTGTGTCAGCTTCACTCGGTCTAGTGCACTGCTTCACTCAGCCGATAGCATGTTTCAGTACTATTTTCTCCTTCTCGTTTCCTCGTCGTTTCTTTCGCCTTTCTTCTTCTACTACTCATCCTCCAGCGCCGTTAGCTCTCCGATATCATCGTCAATGATGCTTCGGTACGCGTGTAAGTGCTCGTGTCTCCAAATTGTTCCCGATTGCTCCATATTTCCTAAAATCACACGAAAAAAGGAATAGTGAAATATATCGTAAAACATCGTATAATCGTTAAAATCGCGATACGAGCAATCGTTATGGGATGGAAAAATGCAGAAATATAGTGTAAAATATGAGCATATCAAAATCTCCCAAGCTTACCTCTTATTCGTCCTCGAGAAAGATAAGTAAAAAGTGAACTTGGCGAATAAAATAAAGAAAAATCAAATAGATGAAAAAAAATGAAGAATGGAAGTGCTAGATCAGTCTCTCAGAACTCGGGTTTGCTTATTCAAGTAGCACGAGCAATGAATACAAACATCACTAAAGCTCTTATTTCGATATCATTTCATATGGGTACACTTGATATAAAAACTAAGACTAACGTGAATCATATGAAATATGAAATCATTTTAGAATCAAACATCGTCTAAGGCATAGAAAACGATATACATAATTATAGATAACACACTTTTCAATTGACTGCTTCTATTTGCAGTATACGAGATATCACGCAGTTCAAATCAATAAGAATAGAAAGAGATGGTTTTCATGAATTTCATGCCAGTTTTTCAATTCATAGATGTCGTTATACTCTAATTCATCTTCTTAAGTATCGGAAATTACCTAGCTCAGCCTGACGGCCTCCACCGAAGCTGATTCTATCCAGCTCAGCCTGACGGCCTCCACCGAAGCTGATTCTATCCAGCTCAGCCTGAGCTCTCTCCACTCTCGACCTAACGGCCTCCAGTGTGACACCATGATTGGCCACCACCGAAACACGGCGATGCAATGCCGCGATCGCCACAAGGACATGCAAAGACCACATGACGGTAAGCATACGAGCTAGCATCACCTACAGGGGAAGCTAAAGCAACAATTACCTGGGCGCTAGCATGAACGGCTATCAACGCAAGCCGCTTATAATCAACCCTCTCCACGACAGCCCTATCCCGTGGAAGGGTCGCATTCTCAGCAATACGGGAGGCGGCCCCGCAATCAAGAAGACCGGAATCCCCACGCCTCAGTGAAAACCCAGCTCGGACGAGCTCCTCCTCGAAACAGTCGAATCGGGCCTGAGGAGATGGGCCCTTCAGCAACATCGGCATGTATTCATTAGGGATGTCCTCGGACAGCCCTACAGATGGGAACAGACCCCCCTAGGGCCATGAATCCTGGTGCACGAGAAGCTCCGGTGGTACCTGAGTCTCCCTCGAATCTTCCTCGTGATAAGCATCATTCCCTAGCTGGGAGACCTTCTCCGCAGTTGCATTCGACCCAGACGGCTCCGAGTCGCTGAGAATGATCTTCTGACTCTTCTTGGTACCATCTAGCGCAACCACTTCAAATTCGAAAGGGGACCCTTTCTTCTTCTTCTGCTGAGGGCGAGCCACCTGGGCAACCCCCTCGACAATCATGGGTCGATCAATGAATGGCTGGGCTATCGACATCACTACGGTCGGTGTCCGGGGTAACAATATGCTCGCCTCCGCCTCTTTGATGGAAGCCTCGACTGCTTCCCTCAATGCGGGATCCACCTGATAATCCACGTTAGCCATGCATTTCAAAGCAACAAACAAGTTGTCGAAAGACAAAGGTCGAGCAGTTGGTGTGCACGACCGAACCAATCTTTCGTGCACACGGTCCGACACAGCACGTCGTCATACCATAGCCACTTGACCGACCTCATCTCTTCTGACAGGCTCATCAAAATATCGGCGTCTTTTTTCTCCTTGAGAGTCAATGGCTTATCACCGGCAAGTCCCAAATCATGGGCACCCCAACCGGTGCAAAAGCTAGCCTCCCCTTGGAAAACCACAAACATAAACTCGTCTTTCCACTTGGGATTGGAGGTGGGAAGATCTTCCAGCAGCTTCCTACCTCGATGGGCCATTATCGTGTACAACCTCGGGGTCTTAAGGGGAAGGATTAAGAAAAAAATGGTTGAACAGACTCAGAGATGGTTCAATCCCCTTCGTCATACACAGAACTATGAAGCCCATCAGCATACCAATGGCATTCGGTATTAGCTGGCAGAGAGAAATGTTCAGGGTACACAAGAAGTACCGCATGAAAGGGTGCATTGGAAATCGCAGTCCACGCTAGAAGGCTCTGACATAAACCCCCGCTTCTCGATCGCCAAGACGATGAGCCCTCTCGTCCCTCCCAGGTAGCCTAATTTGGTAGTCGAGACAGAAGTAACTCCTCTGAAGCTCGGCGATCTGACCGGCCTTGACTTTGGACCTCACATTCGCCAGCATGCCCGGCTCTATGATCCTTTCCCGATTCTTCTGCATGGCTGAGACCAAGTTCCTTTCGGAGACAGAGATGGAGGATGAAGCCATTGCTTTCGAAGAGAAGGAAAATCTGAATCAAGAGAATGAAAACGATACCTCCACACTCTATTGCTGGAACCGTTATATATAGGCGAGACAACAACCGCATGTTGGAGCACGTGTCAAATATCGAAGAGCCCTGAATGTCATGGATTTCGAGCCAACAAATCATCTGAATCGACGAGGCAGGCGTTTTGGTGCCTAGAACTCAAGTGCTATTTTCTCGACTGCCGAGCCCCATTAATGCGATGTAACGTCGCTTGACTTCAGGGGATGTATCCTTCAAGGTCGTGCGACGAGGGCCATTGTTGAGTCATTGGGCCGGCATTCAATATGACTCAGTCGGCAAATGATTATAGCCCATAAGGCCCACCTCAGAAGCCCGATACCGACTCAGTCAAAGCCCAATGGTCAGTTGACCGTTGAGTCTGCTTCACTCAAATGTGGGATTAAAGGCGGGCTAGTGAATCTCGGGGACGTGCACAACATCTATTCCTATTAATGGGGAAAGATCTTGGTCCCATTATGGGGGCTGTTATCACCCCAACGTTTCCAAAGGAATCCTGAACGTTTATAAATAGAGGAAAGGGTCCCATTTCTAAGGTATCGAAGTCTAAGACATAGAGCTCTACTTTCTCAGCTTATACTTCTTATACATTCGAGCTTGTGTCGCCAGTCTTGAGACGAACCTCTGTAGGTCGATCTCAGATGCACCAAGCTCCCTCTCTCCCTTTAGTTCCATACTAACTTAAGCATGGGAGGAGATTTGGATCCGACCCCCCTAACGAGTCCCTGTGGTGCAGATCGACAGTCATCATCCAACGTCGAAGGTCGACATCGAGCTTTCCAGCCTCGAACGATCGATGCAACAACCGCTCGAAGGTTGATCGAACGTCGCATTATCTCCAACTACCATCATTCGACCCTTGTTCTTCCAACCGAGGGTCCCACTCCAACTGTTAACGAGTTCCGACTCAGCATCTCGAGTCTACGTCAGCTTGACAACTGTCTCGGTCAATTTTGGCCTTAACACCCATTTTCTGTAGTCAGTCAGTTATAGACGTCTGAAGTGTATTACTGGACGTCTGAACAGTTGACCAGACATCTGAATGAAGAACATCAGAGGACTAGATGATCGGACCATATATTTCATATAACACTGTTAGAATAAATCAGATGTCTGATGGCATGGTGCCAGACAACTGAACAGTGGACCAGCCGTCTAAAAAGTCTTCTTCAGACGAATGGTATATATCCGTTAGACTGCATTTAATGCACAGTCAGAATAGTACTACAGTCGACTGATTGCCCTTCATTAGCCAACTGATGACTAGGATTTCTGTCCGTTAATAACCGTTTGAAGCATTAAATGCTTGGACTCTTCAGCTGATTTTAAGCTGATTTACATGGCTTATAAATAGGACTTTAATGCCTTCACTTGAGGAGTTAAGAAAGCATCAAAGACTTCATTCATTACACTCTCAAGTGCACCAAAGTCATTAACTTCTCACCTAGAGCATTCAAGAGCATTCGAAGCAAATCAAGCTCAAGCTCTAAAGCTCAACTTGTCTCCAAAGATTTCAAGATCAGCTCATAGCATTCATTGCTACACATCTTGAGACAAGTTTGTATGTGCTCTCACTCTCATCATTTAAGAGCACATTTCACACACCTTTATTGCATCATTCTTAAGAGTCATATTCAAGGCATATGTTGTGAAGTTGTTTTATATTTCATTTCAAACTCTCTAATTGTATTTGAGAAGTTTCCTCTCTGGTTGAGAGAAGTCCATTCCTGGTTTGTGGGAAGTGGAAGAATGGTGCTTCTCGGTTGTGAGAGACGTTCATTCCTGGTTTATGGGAAGTGAAAGTGATTTGTATCATTTGCATTTATCAAGTTTGACAAGTGGACATTAGTGAAAACACTAATCACTGGCGGGGAGCTAGTGGGTTGCTGGAGTAGGATTCAAGGGAGTCGGGGAGACTTGGTGAATCTGAACCAGGGTATATCTCTTGTTTGCATTTGCTTTTTGTGTTATTGTTCTCTTTCTTTATTCCGCACATAGGTTGTATAAGGGTTATTTAATTTGGCATAAATTCCTTATTAATTTTTATAAAGCATTATTCACCCCCTAGTGTTTTACCCCTTAGTTTCAGATCTTACAGTCCTATCATGCACCACAAGAGTGGGGGTAGGGTTAATATAAGAGGATATCTTATCATGCACCACGAGAGTTTGGGGTAAGAGAATACCCTTAGATTAGACGACCTCTCTCTATCCCATGAGTTAAACAACCGATCAACCCACGGCGGCCGCGTTTCTGAGCGGCTAGCCGTCGCGGCGACACGCCGCGGGCCCCCCTAGGGTTTTCCGAAACCCTAACCCTAAACGGGCCAACTTTTCGGGGGAGGCCCAATTAACCCTAATGGGTTGTTTTCATGGCCCAAAAGGCCAGAAAATTAGCCCATTTACATAAATAATTTTTATTTTTATTTTTGGCCCTAAAAAGCCCAAAATAATTAAAAGAAACTTTAAAGGGTTATTAAGCGGTAAATAAAACATTAAAATACGGATCAAAAGGTAAAAGTTTTCAAAAATAAATTTTTGCACGTCACACACGTTAGATTATTTAAATTAATCTGTACATGCCTGTGATTGATTAGCTACGTGGTTGTATGTTTCAAATATATTATCTGCGTGGATGTGCAAATTAGGCTATGTTTTTAGGGATCAGCCAGATTTCCGACACCTTTTAATTTCCTGCAATTTTCTTTTTTTGAGAGAAATTTGTAAGTGAGGATATAAATGTAAAAAGAAGACCGAAGGACACCAAAAAGGAGCTGAAGGCATTTGCACAATGGAGATAGGGGCTTCTCTCTGAAGTTCCCGAGTTGTAATTTATTCTTTCATGCAATTATTTTTGATGTAACTTCGGACTGTACTTCCTTTTATTTCGGTGTCGGCTAGCTGATCCCCATAGTCCTAAGTCATTTTTTTTCTGCTTCATTTCTTATTGTAACGGCCAGTTTTTTTAGGCAAGTTTTCGATTGTGCGTGCCAGTATTTTACGTCTGTTATCCAGTTAACTTTTCGTCCGTACGTGTCGACGCGAGTGCGTCAATGTTTTCGTTTTACCGTGTCGTCAATATTTACCATCAAGTTTTAACTAAAATAATTTAACTTAATTATTCTGCTAATTACATTTTACTAATTACAAAATCTTAATTACTTTAATTAATTTCACTAATTACTTTTCATTTTTTTAATGATGACTAATTAAACTTACTTAATTACGTACGTGCATTAACCCTTAACTACACGACAAAACACATGTTTTAAACAACCAGATACATTTCTGAAGTCAAAGTTGGCTTTTCTCTTTGTTTTCGTTTGAGCAAAGCAATACGTCTCTACCATTAGTCTAAAGATAGAAATAAATTCTATCATAATCATATTGATGAGGAGTTTGACAATGGGGAAGGATGTTCCCCGGCTCAACTTCTTAAAACTCGTAATCTCCTCTGCTAAACTTGCTGAAAACTGTTTCCTGAGTATTCCACAACCAGAAATCCACCTTCATCGTCTGTAAACAAACCCCTTCACCCAAATACTCATCAGCCTCAACAAATCCAAACAACAAATTCAAACCCATTCATCATCCCCAAGATCAATTTGAACCCAAATTCCCAAACCAGAAACAATTTCATCACACCCAAACTGATTTTGAAATCAAGAAGCAAGAGGGAAATTCGACCCACAAATTTCAGATCCAACAGACTATTCCAGAGACCAAAATCAAACCCAAAATCGAACCAGAAATCAGGGAAAGATACCAACTTTCAGATCTGAAAACTCAAACCCTAACCAACTTCATCTCCTCCAAATCAACCCTCTACAAACCCTTGATCCTCCCTCCTCCCTCAGCCCTAACCTCCTCCCCTCACCCACGCCTGGAACCGCCGTCACCGTCGTGGAGCTGGAGCCGCACCGCCACGCCGTCGGAAGAGACCCCCCCCCCGCGCGCCTCCCGCCGTCCTCACAGGCGCCGCCGCCGCCGGACCCGTCGCTCGCCGTCGGTGATCACCCAGCGCCGTCGGCCTTCATCTCCCCTAGGTGCGTGCGTTCCTTCCCCACTTCGAGATCTCCTTGCGTGAGTTCTCTTGCTGCCTGCAAGTTTTTATAAACAAAAACAAATGAATAAGAAATAGATAGAGGCTGAGAAAGTATAAGAAAGGAAGTGAGAAAGAAATAGACAGACAAGAGCCTAAGAATTGAGGAGGGCCTAGCTATTAAAGAGGGAGTAATTTAATATAGGAGAGAAAGGGGTGACAGTGAGAGAAGTTAAAGGACATGCTATAGCTAATAATAATAATAAGTAAGAGACATGAGGACACCCTATGTTAATTTCAGGCATTGAAGAGTCGGAGAGATTAAGAAAGAAAGCCGTCATCCTATAGTATAAGAGAAAGAGTTTTGGGTATTTAATAATGTATGAGTAGTTAGGGGTATTAAACGGAATGTTAACATGAAAATAAACCCTATCATTAGTTGGTATTAGGTTAATTAACAGGTTGCTAGTAATAGGTCTAATATCAGCTTATTAAATTAATTTCAGCATGTTAAGTGACTATTAATTAATGTTAGGTTAATAATATTAAATGAAATGAGGCATATCAGGTTAATATGACACAACATCACCCTAGCCAGTTAACCCGATAAAATTAGACGAACACAGTTTAGGAATTAACTCGATATTTTGATTATCTCGCAATAAATCTGATTCGGTGATTTGTTTAACCAAAACAGAGAACCGGACATACCGACACGTAATACCCGTCCAGACGAACCCACGACAACCGATACTATCGAAAACAGGCAAGTGATACTTGTCAGTAAATGTTTAGGCACGTTTTAGGCCAATGTATTTGTTGGCGTAAAAGAGACTAGGCAGTGAAATGATAGCTGCCTAGACGCCTTTTTGATCTAGTTTGACAACGAAACTAGATCCGACACTTTACCTGCTTTCATTCATGTTGCCATGTCATGTTTAATTTCCAATTAACGATACGCACTTTAACTGCTCATCTCATGTCATGTTATGCATCATGTGTTCTTCGTGATTGAGTAGCACACGCTACAAATGTTATTGCTATTGAGGCTAGGTGCACCCCTATGCCAAATGAAAACACTTCCTGGCTCGTGATCCAGAAGTGAGCACAGTGTTGTTGTGAATCCAACGCTCGATACACGTGGAGGGGTAGGGTTAAGCGACCACTCAGTGTAGAAGTGTGCCCGTACAGCCACTTCAGCTGTAAGGCGTAAACTCTGTGCACAATGTGAAAAGTTAATGATTCGTGAAAATCGTGAAATAGTGTTTTCGTAGTTTCTGCTACGACGTGCATGCATCATGTCATTTAAACTATTGCATTCTTTAAATGTCATTTCATATTGTTTGGAACTGCTAGACGTTTTTCTATATTTGTATCCTTGCACAAAAGTTCTCCGTTTTCCTTGGGAGACTTTTGCTGACATGTGCCCTTTTCTCTTTGGGTGTCACATGTCAGACTTTTAGACAGAGCAGGTAGCAGAGGACGAGCAGTTCGGGGACGCTGAGTTTGAGGTCCCTGCAGAGACCGAGTTCGAGGACACGAGTGACCAGTCCTAGACTCGTTTGGAGTTTCCCCTTAGTTGTTGCCTTTCCTTAGTTGCTGTTAGCACTTATCTCTCTTTGTTTTGTTTGGCCATGCTTTAGGCCTATTGTTCAGACTTGTACTTATGTGACTATTCTGTGATGTTGTAATAATTGTTGGATGTTGTTGGTGGATGTTCTTTTATCTGTTTTATTATTGTTGTTGTTGTTTCGTCGCAATGAAAGGACTTGCACTTTTCGAAATTTTTACAGACGCTTATCAGACTGCAGCTTCACAGCTCCACGTCTGAGCGGACCTCCTCACGTCTCGCCTTCCATATTAGGGAAGCGGGGCGTGACAGGTTTTAGTGGTGGCCCATGCAGGTCTCCTCTTTGCATCTGCGAAATATCGGAACAACAATGATGATAATAACATCCAATTAATTATTCATAACATTCGAGTCATGATTAAGTCTAACCTGAACATTTCCTTGTCTTAGATGGCCGGTAGACGCGTTACCCGAGGAGCTGGTAGTGGATCTGGAGCTGGTGGTGGAACAGGACGTGTTGCGGATGCTGATAGAGAACCCACCACAGCTGAGATGATGAGAATGATGCATCAGATGATGCAGGTTCAGCAGGGGATGCTTCAGAATGCCCCTCGCTTCGAGCCGGGAGCGAAGCAGTTTCGGGAGCTGGGCCCGTCATATTTCACTGGGTCAGCAGGAGCATTAGCTGCGGATGAATGGATGAAGAACACAGAGGATAACCTGCTTCTCTCGAAGGTTAACTCGGCTGGATGGGTTGACTTAGTGAAGAAACAACTGAAGAACAATGCCCGCAGTTGGTGGGAGTCAGAAGAGCGGCTGTTGGCAAAGCCTATCCCATGGGCCACTTTCAAGGCGAGATTTAATGATGAGTATTTCCCTCGAGCTGCCAGGAGGGAGCTGATGCAGCAGTTCATCAATCTGAAGCAGGGAAATCTGACGGTGGATCAGTACCACCAAGAGTTCATGAGACTGAGTCGCTTTGCGCCGAAGATGGTGGAGACGGCTGAGGATCGAGCTCAGAGATTCTTACAGGGTTTATCTTTGGAGCTGCAGAGTCTGATTTCCTCTTCGGACTTGGATTCTTACCAGAAGTTGTTGATCGCTGCTAAGAGGCAAGAGCTGATTGCCAATCATAAGAGAGGGCAATATTCAGGTGCTGGAAAGAGGCCTATGGAGCAGGCCAGAGCTGTGGTTAGGCCTGGGTTCAAGCCTAATCAGTCCGTGCAGTTTAAGAGGCCAGGTGGGCCTACTCCGAATTTGTGCCATTTTTGTGGCAAGGCTGGTCATGTGAAGGAGCAGTGTAGGAGGTTTCTGGGCCAGTGCTTGCTTTGTGGCGACACTACGCATTCAGTGAAGGATTGTCGACATGCCAATCAACTACAGAAGGCACCAGTTGGAGTTCAACGGCAGAGAGCTCCGGTAGTCGCTGGACGTGGAGCGCCTCTCATTCCCCAGAAGCAGGCTTTCCAGCAGGCCGTTCAGCCTAAGAGGCAAGCTTTCACGATGACTGCAGCAGAGGTGGTGACTGAGGACGGAGTTATTGCAGGTAACCTCTATACTAGTCTTCCTTATTTATGCATTATATTAGATTAGTTAGATCCATGTTAATCTAGTTGCATTTTACCCTTAGGTGTCATCTTAGTTTCATCTCACCCGACCTTGACCCTGTTCGATTCTGAAGCTTCCATGTGCATCCTATCTCGGAAGTTCGTAGTAGAACACTCGATACACACATATACACTTCCCAAGTGTTGGAACATTACAAGTGGGAATGGTGTAGTGAAGGTTGCACTGGGATGTAGACCATGCCCGTTGGTGATTAGTGGACACGAATTATATGCTAATTTCATTGTCCACGACCTACCCAACTTTGATGCTATTCTCGGCATTGACTGGCTAGGATCTTTTTATGCCACGATTGACTGTCACCGGAAGAAAGTGGTGTTCGAAATTCCTGACCACCCAGTGTTCGAGTTTGTCGGTGGAGGACGTTCGCTTGGACCTGTGAAGTTCCGAGCCCAGCCTTACCGATTGACCGTCGCATCAATGATTATTGAACCAGAGAAGCTTGCAGTAGTGAGAGATTTTGAAGACGTCTTCCCTGAAGACATTTCTGGACTGCCGCCCGATCGAGCATTGGAGTTCGGCATCGATCTTATGCCAGTAGCTCAACCGATTTCGAAGGCGTCGTACCGTATGGCTCCAGCAGAATTAGAAGAGTTGAGGAAGCAGTTAGATGAGCTACTACAGAAGGGTTTCATTCATCCCAGCATATCTCCCTGGGGTGCACCCGTCTTGCTGGTAAAGAAGAAAGATGGCTCGAGGAGAATGTGTATTGATTATCGGGAGTTGAATCAGATCACAGTGAAGAACAAGTACCCGCTGCCCCGTATTGATGATATCTTCAATCAGCTTGGTGGATCGAGGGTATTTTCGAAGTTGGATCTCCGGAGCGGATACCATCAAGTCAGAGTCAAGAAGGAAGATGTGCTCAAGACCACTTTTCGGACTAAGTACGGGCATTACGAGTTCGTTGTCATGCCATTCGGTGTGACCAACGCTCCTGCTGTGTTCATGAATCTCATGAATCTTATCTTTTACGACTTCCTCGACAAGTTCGTGGTGATCTTCATAGACGACATCTTGATATACTCGAAAAGCGAGGAGGAGCATGCAAAACATTTGAAGATGGTGTTGGAGACGCTCCGTCACCATAGACTATATGCCAAGTACAGCAAATGCGAATTCTGGTTGGACAGAATTGCATTTCTTGGACATGTAGTATCGGGAGCTGGTATCTCAGTAGATCCGGAGAAGGTCAAAGCGGTCAGTGAATGGCCTACTCCTCGATCGGCATCGGATATCAGGAGTTTCCTTGGATTGGCTGGGTACTACCGCAGATTTATCAAATATTTCTCGAGGATAGCTGAGCCGATGACGAGATTGACGAGAAAGGATGTTAAGTTCTGTTGGTCAGACTCTTGTGAGCAAGCTCTTTCTACCTTGAAGGAGAGACTGACTACTGCACCAGTTTTAGCTATTCCAGACAGAAGCGGAGGCTTCGAGATTTTCTGCGACGCATCGGGCAAGGGACTTGGATGCGTTCTGCACCAGCACGGTCATGTAGTCGCTTATGCTTCTCGACAGTTGAAGATCCACGAGAAGAATTATCCGACTCACGACTTCGAGTTAGCTGCCGTCATCTTTGCTTTGAAGATTTGGAGGCATTTCTTACTGAGTGAGAAAGTGAAAATCTTCACTGATCACAAAAGTTTGAAATATATATTTACTCAGAAGGAGCTGAATATGAGACATCGTAGGTGGTTGGAATTGATGGCAGACTACGACATCGATCTTCAGTATCATCCAGGAAAGGTGAATGTCGTACCGGATGCCTTGAGTCGACTGCCCGAAGTGATGATTCTTACATCTCAGTGGAGATTACAGCAGGATCTGCGAAGGATGAATGTTGAAGCTGTTCTACCGGGAGTCACGTCGTCGTTAATGAACATGCAAATTCAATCGACGATCGTGGATCGAATCAAGACTGCTCAAGCTGGAGATGCTAAGTTAAAGAAGATCAGAGAACAAGTCGAAGTAGGACTTCGGACAGATTTTCTGATTCATGCGGATGGATCACTAAGATATGGTAGCAGGATCTGCGTACCTGCAGGAGATGTCAGAGAGGAGTTGATGAATGAGGCTCACAGTTCGCCTTATTCTATTCATCCTGGAGGTACTAAGATGTACAAGGATCTTCGTCAAAATTTCTGGTGGCATGGAATGAAGAGAAGTGTGGCACGGAGCGTTGCCAAGTGCCTCGTGTGTCAGCAAGTGAAAGCTGAACATCATCGCACTGCTGGACTATTGCAACCTCTGCCAATTCCAGAATGGAAGTGGCAGCACATCACGATGGACTTCGTGACTGGCTTACCTCGGAGCACCAAGCAGAACGATGTGATCTGGGTCATCGTTGATCGATTGACCAAGTCCGCGCACTTTATACCTTTCCGAGTTGGACAATCCACGGAAATATTAGCAAGGAAGTATATGGAGGTAATGACCTAACGCATACCTTAATAGTTTCCTTCTAGTACTAGTCGTGATGTGAAATATGTCGTGTAGGAGATCGTGCGCTTACATGGAGTCCCTGTGAGCATTGTATCAGATCGTGATACAAGGTTCACATCTCAGTTCTGGAAGAGTCTGCAGACCAATCTGGGTACCAGTCTGAAATTCAGTACTGTGTATCATCCACAGACTGATGGACAGTCGGAGCGCACTATCCAGATATTGGAGGATATGCTGAGAGCATGCATGTTGGATCTCAAGGGTTCATGGGAGGACCATCTGCACTTAGTGGAGTTTTCCTACAACAACAGCTACCAGGCGAGCATTGGCATGTCGCCTTTTGCTGCTCTCTACGGGAGAAAATGTCGATCGCCACTGAGTTGGGATGACGTAGGTGATAGAGAACTCTTGGGGCCAGAGATGATAGTGGAAGCAGTTGATGTTGTGCGAGATATCAGAGACAAGATTCGAATTGCTCGGGACCGTTATAAGCATTGGGCAGATGCTAAACGGCGTCCTTTGGAATTTCAGCCGGGAGATCATGTGTTCCTGAAGATATCACCAAATCGAGGAGTGATTCGATTTGGGAAGAGAGTCAAGCTTAGTCCGAGATATATTGGACCATTCGATGTGCTAGAGCGAGTTGGAGAAGTAGCATATCGCTTAGCTTTGCCACCATCCTTAGAGGGAGTTTATGACGTCTTTCATGTGTCCCAGATCCGTCGTTATATCAGCGACCCTTCTCATGCTGTAGATTACTCGGAGATTACAGTTCGACCAGACCTGACGTACGAACATCAACCAGTGGAGATCCTAGATCGACGTCAGAAAGTCTTCAGAAACAGGACTGTTGATCTAGTCAGAGTGATGTGGCGTCGTGACTCGCCAGGAGAGTCTACCTGGGAGCGGGAAGATGAGATACGAGAGCGTTATCCATATTTGTTCCGTATTCTTCAGTTGATAAGAATTCCGAGGACGGAATTTTTCCTAAGGTGGGTAGAATGTAACGGCCAGTTTTTTAGGCAATTTTTCGATTGTGCGTGCCAGTATTTTACGTCTGTTATCCAGTTAACTTTTCGTCCGTACGTGTCGACGCGAGTGCGTCATTGTTTTCGTTTTACCGTGGCGTCAATATTTACCATCAAGTTTTAACTAAAATAATTTAACTTAATTATTCTGCTAATTACATTTTACTAATTACAAAATCTTAATTATTTTAATTAATTTCACTAATTACTTTTCATTTTTTTAATGATGACTAATTAAACTTACTTAATTACGTACGTGCATTAACCCTTAACTACACGACAAAACACATGTTTTAAACAACCAGATACATTTCTGAAGTCAAAGTTGGCTTTTCTCTTTGTTTTCATTTGAGCAAAGCAATACGTCTCTACCATTAGTCTAAAGATAGAAATAAATTCTATCATAATCATATTGATGAGGAGTTTGACAATGGGGAAGGATGTTCCCCGGCTCAACTTCTTAAAACTCGTAATCTCCTCTGCTAAACTTGCTAAAAACCGTTTCCTGAGTATTCCACAACCAGAAATCCGCCTTCATCGTCTGTAAACAAACCCCTTCACCCAAATACTCATCAGCCTCAACAAATCCAAACAACAAATTCAAACCCATTCATCATCCCCAAGATCAATTTGAACCCAAATTCCCAAACCAGAAACAATTTCATCACACCCAAACTGATTTTGAAATCAAGAAGCAAGAGGGAAATTCGACCCACAAATTTCAGATCCAACAGACTATTCCAGAGACCAAAATCAAACCCAAAATCGAACCAGAAATCAGGGAAAGATACCAACTTTCAGATCTGAAAACTCAAACCCTAACCAACTTCATCTCCTCCAAATCAACCCTCTACAAACCCTTGATCCTCCCTCCTCCCTCAGCCCTAACCTCCTCCCCTCACCCACGCCTGGAACCGCCGTCGCCGTCGTGGAGCTGGAGCCGCACCGCCACGCCGTCGGAAGAGACCCCCCCCGCGCGCCTCCCGCCGTCCTCACAGGCGCCGCCGCCTCCGGACCCGCCGCTCGCCGTCGGTGATCACCCAGTGTCGTCGGCCTTCATCTCCCCTAGGTGCGTGCATTCCTTCCCCACTTCGAGAGCTCCTTGCGTGAGTTCTCTTGCTGCCTGCAAGTTTTTATAAACAAAAACAAATGAATAAGAAATAGATAGAGGCTGAGAAAGTATAAGAAAGGAAGTGAGAAAGAAATAGACAGACAAGAGCCTAAGAATTGAGGAGGGCCTAGCTATTAAAGAGGGAGTCATTTAATATAGGAGAGAAAGGGGTGACCGTGAGAGAAGTTAAAGGACATGCTATAGCTAATAATAATAATAAGTAAGAGACATGAGGACACCCTATGTTAATTTCAGGCATTGAAGAGTCAGAGAGATTAAGAAAGAAAGCCATCATCCTATAGTATAAGAGAAAGAGTTTTGGGTATTTAATAATGTATGAGTAGTTAGGGGTATTAAACGGAATGTTAACATGAAAATAAACCCTATCATTAGTTGGTATTAGGTTAATTAACAGGTTGCTAGTAATAGGTCTAATATCAGCTTATTAAATTAATTTCAGCATGTTAAGTGACTATTAATTAATGTTAGGTTAATAATATTAAATGAAATGAGGCATATCAGGTTAATATGACACAACATCACCCTAGCCAGTGAACCCGATAAAATTAGACGAACACAGTTTAGGAATTAACTCGATATTTTGATTATCTCGCAATAAATCTGATTCGGTGATTTGTTTAACCAAAACAGAGAACCGGACATACCGACACGTAATACCCGTCCAGACGAACCCACGACAACCGATACTATCGAAAACAGGCAAGTGATACTTGTCAGTAAATGTTTAGGCACGTTTTAGGCCAATTTATTTGTTGGCGTAAAAGAGACTAGGCAGTGAAATGATAGCTGCCTAGACGCCTTTTTGATCTAGTTTGACAACGAAACTAGATCCGACACTTTACCTGCTTTCATTCATGTTGCCATGTCATGTTTAATTTCCAATTAACGGTACGCACTTTAACTGCTCATCTCATGTCATGTTATGCATCATGTGTTCTTCGTGATTGAGTAGCACACGCTACAAATGTTATTGCTATTGAGGCTAGGTGCACCCCTATGCCAAATGAAAACACTTCCTGGCTCGTGATCCAGAAGCGAGCACAGTGTTGTTGGGAATCCAACGCTCGATACACGTGGAGGGGTAGGGTTAAGCGACCACTCAATGTAGAAGTGTGCCCGTACAGCCACTTTAGCTGTAAGGCGTAAACTCTGTGCACAATGTGAAAAGTTAATGATTCGTGAAAATCGTGAAATAGTGTTTTCGTAGTTTCTGCTACGACGTGCATGCATCATGTCATTTAAACTATTGCATCTTTAAATGTCATTTCATATTGTTTGGAACTGCTAGACGTTTTTCTATATTTGTATCCTTGCACAAAAGTTCTCCGTTTTCCTTGGGAGACTTTTGCTGACATGTGCCCTTTTCTTTTTGGGTGTCACATGTCAGACTTTGAGACAGAGTAGGTAGCAGAGGACGAGCAGTTCGGGGACGCTGAGTTTGAGGTCCCTGCAGAGACCGAGTTCGAGGACACGAGTGACCAGTCCTAGACTCGTTTATAGTTTCCCCTTAGTTTTTGCCTTTCTTTAGTTGCTGTTAGCACTTATCTCTCTTTGTTTTGTTTGGCCATGCTTTAGGCCTATTGTTCAGACTTGTACTTATGTGACTATTCTGTGATGTTGTAATAATTGTTGGATGTTGTTGGTGGATGTTCTTTTATCTGTTTTATTATTGTTGTTGGTTTTTCTTCGCAATGCAAGGACTTGCACTTTTCGAAATTTTTACAGACGCTTATCAGACTGCAGCTTCACAGCTCCACGTCTGAGCGGACCTCCTCACGTCTCGCCTTCCATATTAGGGAAGCGGGGCGTGACAGGTTTTAGTGGTGGCCCATGCAGGTCTCCTCTTTGCATCTGCGAAATATCGGAACAACAATGATGATAATAACATCCAATTAATTATTCATAACATTCGAGTCATGATTAAGTCTAACCTGAACATTTCCTTGTCTTAGATGGCCGGTAGACGCGTTACCCGAGGAGCTGGTAGTGGATCTGGAGCTGGTGGTGGAACAGGACGTATTGCGGATACTGATAGAGAACCCACCACAGCTGAGATGATGAGAATGATGCATCAGATGATGCAGGTTCAGCAGGGGAGGCTTCAGAATGCCCCTCGCTTCGAGCCGGGAGCGAAGCAGTTTCGGGAGCTGGGCCCGTCATATTTCACTGGGTCAGCAGGAGCATTAGCTGCGGATGAATGGATGAAGAACACAGAGGATAACCTGCTTCTCTCGAAGGTTAACCCGGCTGGATGGGTTGACTTAGTGAAGAAACAACTGAAGAACAATGCACGCAGTTGGTGGGAGTCAGAAGAGCAGCTGTTGGCAAAGCCTATCCCATGGGCCACTTTCAAGGCGAGATTTAATGATGAGTATTTCCCTCGAGCTGCCAGGAGGGAGCTGATGCAGCAGTTCATCAATCTGAAGCAGGGAAATCTGACGGTGGATCAGTACCACCAAGAGTTCATGAGACTGAGTCGCTTTGCGCCGAAGATGGTGGAGACGGCTGAGGATCGAGCTCAGAGATTCTTACAGGGTTTATCTTTGGAGCTGCAGAGTCTGATTTCCTCTTCGGACTTGGATTCTTACCAGAAGTTGTTGATCGCTACTAAGAGGCAGGAGCTGATTGCCAATCAGAAGAGAGGGCAATATTCAGGTGCTGGGAAGAGGCCTATGGAGCAGGCCAGAGCTGTGGTTAGGCTTGGGTTCAAGCCTAATCAGTCTGTGCAGTTTAAGAGGCCAGGTGGGCCTACTCCGAAGTTGTGCCATTTTTGTGGCAAGGCTGGTCATGTGAAGGAGCAGTGTAGGAGGTTTCTGGGCCAGTGCTTGCTTTGTGGCGACACTACGCATTCAGTGAAGGATTGTCGACATGCAAATCAACTACAGAAGGCACCAGTTGGAGTTCAGCAGCAGAGAGCTCCGGTAGTCGCTGGACGTGGAGCGCCTCTCATTCCCCAGAAGCAGGCTTTCCAGCAGGCCGTTCAGCCTAAGAGGCAAGCTTTCACGATGACTGCAGCAGAGGCGGAGACTGAGGACGGAGTTATTGCAGATAACCTCTATACTAGTCTTCCTTATTTATGCATTATATTAGATTAGTTAGATCCATGTTAATCTAGTTGCATGTTACCCTTAGGTGTCATCTTAGTTTCATCTTACCCGGCCTTGACCCTGTTCGATTCTGGAACTTCCATGTGCATCCTATCTCGGAAGTTCGTAGTAGAACACTCGATACACACCTATACACTTCCCAAGTGTTGGAACATTACAACTGGGAATGGTGTAGTGATGGTTGCACTGGGATGTAGACCATGCCCGTTGGTGATTAGTGGACACGAATTATATGCTAATTTCATTTTCCACGACCTACCCAACTTTGATGCTATTCTCGGCATTGACTGGCTAGGAGCTTTTTATGCCACGATTGACTGTCACCAGAAGAAAGTGGTGTTCGAAATTCCTGACCACCCAGTGTTCGAGTTTGTCGGTGGAGGACGTTCGCTTGGACCTGTGAAGTTTCGAGCCCAGCCTTACCGATTGACCGTCGCATCAATGATTATTGAACCAGAGAAGCCTGCAGTAGTGAGAGATTTCGAAGACGTCTTCCCTGAAGACATTTCTGGACTGCCGCCCGATCGAGCGTTGGAGTTCGGCATCGATCTTATGCCAGGAGCTCAACCGATTTCGAAGGCGTCGTACCGTATGGCTCCTGCAGAATTAGAAGAGTTGAGAAAGCAGTTAGATGAGCTACTACAGAATGGTTTCATTCCTCCCAGCGTATCTCCCTGGGGTGCACCCGTCTTGCTGGTAAAGAAGAAAGATGGCTCGAGGAGATTGTGTATTGATTATCGGGAGTTGAATCAGATCACAGTGAAGAACAAGTACCCGCTGCCCCGTATTGATGATATCTTCGATCAGCTTGGTGGATCGAGGGTATTTTCGAAGTTGGATCTCCGGAGCGGATACCATCAAGTCAGAGTCAAGAAGGAAGATGTGCTCAAGACCACTTTTCGGACTAAGTACGGGCATTACGAGTTCGTTGTCATGCCATTCGGTGTGACCAACGTTCCTGCTGTGTTCATGAATCTCATGAATCTTATCTTTTACGACTTCCTCGACAAGTTCGTGGTGATCTTCATAGACGACATCTTGATATACTCGAAAAGCGAGGAGGAGCATGCAAAACATTTGAAGATGGTGTTGGAGACGCTCCGTCACCATAGACTATATGCCAAGTACAGCAAATGCGAATTCTGGTTGGACAGAATTGCATTTCTTGGACATGTAGTATCGGGAGCTGGTATCTCAGTAGATCCGGAGAAGGTCAAAGCGGTCAGTGAATGGCCTACTCCTCGATCGGCATCGGATATCAGGAGTTTCCTTGGATTGGCTGGGTACTACCGCAGATTTATCAAATATTTCTCGAGGATAGCTGAGCCGATGACGAGATTGACGAGAAAGGATGTTAAGTTCTGTTGGTCAGACTCTTGTGAGCAAGCTCTTTCTACCTTGAAGGAGAGACTGACTACTGCACCAGTTTTAGCTATTCCAGACAGAAGCGGAGGCTTCGAGATTTTCTGCGACGCATCGGGCAAGGGACTTGGATGCGTTCTGCACCAGCACGGTCATGTAGTCGCTTATGCTTCTCGACAGTTGAAGATCCACGAGAAGAATTATCCGACTCACGACTTCGAGTTAGCTGCCGTCATCTTTGCTTTGAAGATTTGGAGGCATTTCTTACTGAGTGAGAAAGTGAAAATCTTCACTGATCACAAAAGTTTGAAATATATATTTACTCAGAAGGAGCTGAATATGAGACATCGTAGGTGGTTGGAATTGATGGCAGACTACGACATCGATCTTCAGTATCATCCAGGAAAGGTGAATGTCGTACCGGATGCCTTGAGTCGACTGCCCGAAGTGATGATTCTTACATCTCAGTGGAGATTACAGCAGGATCTGCGAAGGATGAATGTTGAAGCTGTTCTACCGGGAGTCACGTCGTCGTTAATGAACATGCAAATTCAATCGACGATCGTGGATCGAATCAAGACTGCTCAAGCTGGAGATGCTAAGTTAAAGAAGATCAGAGAACAAGTCGAAGTAGGACTTCGGACAGATTTTCTGATTCATGCGGATGGATCACTAAGATATGGTAGCAGGATCTGCGTACCTGCAGGAGATGTCAGAGAGGAGTTGATGAATGAGGCTCACAGTTCGCCTTATTCTATTCATCCTGGAGGTACTAAGATGTACAAGGATCTTCGTCAAAATTTCTGGTGGCATGGAATGAAGAGAAGTGTGGCACGGAGCGTTGCCAAGTGCCTCGTGTGTCAGCAAGTGAAAGCTGAACATCATCGCACTGCTGGACTATTGCAACCTCTGCCAATTCCAGAATGGAAGTGGCAGCACATCACGATGGACTTCGTGACTGGCTTACCTCGGAGCACCAAGCAGAACGATGCGATCTGGGTCATCGTTGATCGATTGACCAAGTCCGCGCACTTTATACCTTTCCGAGTTGGACAATCCATGGAAATATTAGCAAGGAAGTATATGGAGGTAATGACCTAACGCATACCTTAATAGTTTCCTTCTAGTACTAGTCGTGATGTGAAATATGTCGTGTAGGAGATCGTGCGCTTACATGGAGTCCCTGTGAGCATTGTATCAGATCGTGATACAAGGTTCACATCTCAGTTCTGGAAGAGTCTGTAGACCAATCTGGGTACCAGTCTGAAATTCAGTACTGTGTATCATCCACAGACTGATGGACAGTCGGAGCGCACTATCCAGATATTGGAGGATATGCTGAGAGCATGCATGTTGGATCTCAAGGGTTCATGGGAGGACCATCTGCACTTAGTGGAGTTTTCCTACAACAACAGCTACCAGGTGAGCATTGGCATGGCGCCTTTTGCTGCTCTCTACGGGAGAAAATGTCGATCGCCACTGAGTTGGGATGACGTAGGTGATAGAGAACTCTTGGGGCCAGAGATGATAGTGGAAGCAGTTGATGTTGTGCGAGATATCAGAGACAAGATTCGAATTGCTCGGGACCGTTATAAGCATTGGGCAGATGCTAAACGGCGTCCTTTGGAATTTCAGCCGGGAGATCATGTGTTCCTGAAGATCTCACCAAATCGAGGAGTGATTCGATTTGGGAAGAGAGGCAAGCTTAGTCCGAGATATATTGGACCATTCGATGTGCTAGAGCAAGTTGGAGAAGTAGCATATCGCTTAGCTTTACCACCATCCTTAGAGGGAGTTCATGACGTCTTTCATGTGTCCCGGCTCCGTCGTTATATCAGCGACCCTTCTCATGCTGTAGATTACTCAGAGATTACAGTTCGACCAGACCTGACGTACGAACAGCAACCAGTGGAGATCCTAGATCGACGTCAGAAAGTCTTCAGAAACAGGACTGTTGATCTAGTCAGAGTGATGTGGTGTCGTGACTCGCCAGGAGAGTCTACCTGGGAGTGGGAAGATGAGATACGAGAGCGTTATCCATATTTGTTCCCTATTCTTTAGTTGATAAGAATTCCGAGGACGGAATTTTTCCTAAGGTGGGTAGAATGTAACGGCCAGTTTTTTTAGGCAAGTTTTCGATTGTGCGTGCCAGTATTTTACGTCTGTTATCCAGTTAACTTTTCGTCCGTACGTGTCGACGCGAGTGCGTCAATGTTTTCGTTTTACCGTGTCGTCAATATTTACCATCAAGTTTTAACTAAAATAATTTAACTTAATTATTCTGCTAATTACATTTTACTAATTACAAAATCTTAATTACTTTAATTAATTTCACTATTTACTTTTCATTTTTTAATGATGACTAATTAAACTTACTTAATTACGTACGTGCATTAACCCTTAACTACACGACAAAACACATGTTTTAAACAACCAGATACATTTCTGAAGTCAAAGTTGGCTTTTCTCTTTGTTTTCGTTTGAGCAAAGCAATACGTCTCTACCATTAGTCTAAAGATAGAAATAAATTCTATCATAATCATATTGATGAGGAGTTTGACAATGGGGAAGGATGTTCCCCGGCTCAACTTCTTAAAACTCGTAATCTCCTCTGCTAAACTTGCTGAAAACCGTTTCCTGAGTATTCCACAACCAGAAATCCACCTTCATCGTCTGTAAACAAACCCCTTCACCCAAATACTCATCAGCCTCAACAAATCCAAACAACAAATTCAAACCCATTCATCATCCCCAAGATCAATTTGAACCCAAATTCCCAAACCAGAAACAATTTCATCACACCCAAACTGATTTTGAAATCAAGAAGCAAGAGGGAAATTCGACCCACAAATTTCAGATCCAACAGACTATTCCAGAGACCAAAATCAAACCCAAAATCGAACCAGAAATCAGGGAAAGATACCAACTTTCAGATCTGAAAACTCAAACCCTAACCAACTTCATCTCCTCCAAATCAACCCTCTACAAACCCTTGCTCCTCCCTCCTCCCTCAGCCCTAACCTCCTCCCCTCACCCACGCCTGGAACCGCCGTCGCCGTCGTGGAGCTGGAGCCGCACCGCCACGCCGTCGGAAGAGACCCCCGCGCGCGCCTCCCGCCGTCCTCACAGGCGCCGCCGCCTCCGGACCCGCCGCTCGCCGTCGGTGATCACCCAGCGCCGTCGGCCTTCATCTCCCCTAGGTGCATGCGTTCCTTCCCCACTTCGAGAGCTCCTTGCGTGAGTTCTCTTGCTGCCTGCAAGTTTTTATAAACAAAAACAAATGAATAAGAAATAGATAGAGGCTGAGAAAGTATAAGAAAGGAAGTGAGAAAGAAATAGACAGACAAGAGCCTAAGAATTGAGGAGGGCCTAGCTATTAAAGAGGGAGTCATTTAATATAGGAGAGAAAGGGGTGACCGTGAGAGAAGTTAAAGGACATGCTATAGCTAATAATAATAATAAGTAAGAGACATGAGGACACCCTATGTTAATTTCAGGCATTGAAGAGTTAGAGAGATTAAGAAAGAAAGCCATCATCCTATAGTATAAGAGAAAGAGTTTTGGGTATTTAATAATGTATGAGTAGTTAGGGGTATTAAACGGAATGTTAACATGAAAATAAACCCTATCATTAGTTGGTATTAGGTTAATTAACAGGTTGCTAGTAATAGGTCTAATATTAGCTTATTAAATTAATTTCAGCATGTTAAGTGACTATTAATTAATGTTAGGTTAATAATATTAAATGAAATGAGGCATATCAGGTTAATATGACACAACATCACCCTAGCCAGTGAACCCGATAAAATTAGACGAACACAGTTTAGGAATTAACTCGATATTTTGATTATCTCGCAATAAATCTGATTCGGTGATTTGTTTAACCAAAACAGAGAACCGGACATACCGACACGTAATACCCGTCCAGACGAACCCACGACAACCGATACTATCGAAAACAGGCAAGTGATACTTGCCAGTAAATGTTTAGGCCACGTTTTAGGCCAATTTATTTGTTAGCGTAAAAGAGACTAGGCAGTGAAATGATAGCTGCCTAGACGCCTTTTTGATCTAGTTTGACAACGAAACTAGATCCGACACTTTACCTGCTTTCATTCATGTTGCCATGTCATGTTTAATTTCCAATTAACGGTACGCACTTTAACTGCTCATCTCATGTCATGTTATGCATCATGTGTTCTTCGTGATTGAGTAGCACACGCTACAAATGTTATTGCTATTGAGGCTAGGTGCACCCCTATGCCAAATGAAAACACTTCCTGGCTCGTGATCCAGAAGCGAGCACAGTGTTGTTGGGAATCCAACGCTCGATACACGTGGAGGGGTAGGGTTAAGCGACCACTCAGTGTAGAAGTGTGCCCGTACAGCCACTTCAGCTGTAAGGCGTAAACTCTGTGCACGATGTGAAAAGTTAATGATTCGTGAAAATCGTGAAATAGTGTTTTCGTAGTTTCTGCTATGACGTGCATGCATCATGTCATTTAAACTATTGCATTCTTTAAATGTCATTTCATATTGTTTGGAACTGCTAGACATTTTTCTATATTTGTATCCTTGCACAAAAGTTCTCCGTTTTCCTTGGGAGACTTTTGCTGACATGTGCCCTTTTCTCTTTGGGTGTCACATGTCAGACTTTGAGACAGAGCAGGTAGCAGAGGACGAGCAGTTCGGGGACGCTGAGTTTGAGGTCCCTGCAGAGACCGAGTTCGAGGACACGAGTGACCAGTCCTAGACTCGTTTATAGTTTCCCCTTAGTTGTTGCCTTTGCTTAGTTGCTGTTAGCACTTATCTCTCTTTGTTTTGTTTGGCCATGCTTTAGGCCTATTGTTCAGACGTGTACTTATGTGACTATTCTGTGATGTTGTAATAATTGTTGGATGTTGTTGGTGGATGTTCTTTTATCTGTTTTATTATTATTGTTGTTGTTTCGTCGCAATGCAAGGACTTGCACTTTTCGAAATTTTTACAGACGCTTATCAGACTGCAGCTTCACAGCTCCACGTCTGAGCGGACCTCCTCACGTCTCGCCTTCCATATTAGGGAAGCGGGGCGTGACACTTATACATTAACTGCGTGGATGTTAATTACTTTAATACCATGTTTAATGTTACAATGAAAATACTTGGCAGCATGCGTGAATGTTAAACTTTATTAATTATTCACATTATGAATCTGTAAAAGCATGTATGTTAAATTCACATTAATTAAATCCATGCTATGAAAATGTTTGCATTATATGCGTGGATGTCTATTTTACTCAGTTTTAATGATACATGCTGTCTTTCTTTACATTGCTAGATCATTGAATGGCTAGACTCGCAAATGTCGACTTTTCGGTCCTGAAGGCCGATGGGTCAAACTACCTGAGTTGGCAGTTGGACCTGAAGTTCCATCTGCGCTCTCATGGTTTCAGTCTCACACAAACTGAAAAGGCAACAACAAGTACTGCCCCAGCAAACAAGGAGGCTTCAGTGGAAGCACCTCATACAGAGGAAGTTTCCGATATATTAAAGGCGAAAGCCATTATATATATCAGGAAACATTTAGAATCGACCTTAAAGGACGAGTACCTCACTGTAGAGGACCCTTACGAGCTGTGGGACGCACTCGAGGAGAGGTACAGACATCAGAGGGATGTCATACTCCCCCGTGCACAGTACGAGTGGACTCACCTCCGCATACAGGACTTCAAATCTGTAGCGGAGTACAACTCAGCTCTCTTCCGCATCACCTCACGTCTGAAGTTGTGTGGTGAACCAGTGACGGAGAAAATGTTGCTGGAAAAGACGTTCACGTCTTTCCACGAAAAGGACATGATCCTTATGCAACAATACCGCGAGAGGAAGTTCACTAAGTACTCTGACCTGCTTTCATGCTTGCTTATGGCTGAACAGAACAGAGACCTGTTGGTTGCCACCCACAACCTGCGCCCTCCTGGCTCCGCTCCATTGCCACCTCCTGCAGAGGCTCACTTCCAGTCTTCCCAGAAGAAGAAGACGGACAAAAAGGCAAAATTCCAGAAATGGAAAGAACAGAAGCAGCGGAAGAAGGCCACTCCCCCAGCTCCTCCTCAGAACCAGAAGTTCGTGGACAAGAAGCAGAAGAGGATTCCCAACAAAGGTGGCACTCCCAAGAAAGACTGGGAGGACAAGTGCTCTAAATGCGGGATGACGTGCCACTGGTCCAGAATCTGCCGCACAGCAAAACACCTCCAGGACCTCTACCAGGCAAGCCTCAAGCCTCGAGCTGAGACAAACCTCATTGAGAGCGCAGCGTTGGCAGAGACCTCATGGACTCCTGAAGACTTCATGGGAGATGACACTCTCTAGATCTGGACCATTTCTATGCACTAGCAATGTATCTTCTATTTATGCATCGTATCTAGTTTTATTTTTCCATGTCAAACAATATTTTGAGCATTTATTTTATGAAAGTGGATCTTTTCTCTTCATTTATTGCTTGATTGTCTTTCCTTTTTTAGATATGGAACTTATCTGCCTAGTGGACAGTGCATCGACGCACTCGATCCTTCAAAACATAGACTACTTCACGAGCATAAGTAGCTATTCTGGCCCACTGAGAACAATCTCAGGACCAGCAAACATAATCGAAGGATCAGGGGAAGCAATTATATTGCTCCCCGGCAACACACAAATAACACTTAAGAATGCGTTATACTCCCCTAAATCCATCCGAAACCTCCTAAGCTTTAAAGACATCCGTTTAAACGGATATCACTTAGAGACGGTCGAGGAAGATAAAAGGGAATACTTGCTTGTAACATCTCTTACAAATGGTTCAAAAACCATTGTGGAACGTTTCAAGGGACTCCCCTCGGGGCTCTACCAAACAAGTATACAAACTCCAGAAACATCCATGGTGGAGCACCTGCAGTGCCCCCAAACACCAGAATTCCAACTCTGGCACAGCAGACTGGGACACCCTGGCTCTGTTATGATATACCGCATCATAAAGAACTCCAGGGGTATAGACCTGAAGAACCTGAAGATTCTTCAAAAAGGCAAATTCCCATGTCCACCCTGTTACAAGGGTAAACTGATCACGAGACCCTCTCCACTAAAAGTGGATGTGGAGTCCCCCAGTTTTGTGGAAAGAATCCACGGAGACATTTGTGGGTCGATTCACCCATCAAGTGGTCCGTTCAGGTACTTTATGGTACTGATAGACGCATCTACTAAGTGGTCACATGTGTGCCTACTGTCCACCCGTAACCTAGCACTATCTAAGCTTTTACCTCAGATAATCAAGTTACGGGCCCACTTCCTCGACTACCAGATAAAGAAACTTCGTCTGGACAATGCGGGGGAGTTTACGTCACAAGCTTTTCTAGACTACTGCCAAGCTCAGGGAATTGAAGTCGAACATCATGTAGCGCATGTTCACACCCAAAATGGGTTAGCAGAATCTCTAATTAAGAGACTGCAATGGATCGCTCGTCCATTATTACTTCAATCACAGATGCCAGTGAATGCGTGGGGTCATGCAATTTTGCATGCTGCATCTTTAATAAAATTAAGACCTTCTGGAGGTCAGTCATCTTCTCCAATGCAACTAACACTTGGAGCCCCACCAATTGTCTCACATTTGATAGTATTTGGTTGTACAGTATACGTCCCCATAGCACCACCGCAAAGGACAAAGATGGGTCCACAACGTCGTCTAGGCATTTATGTTGGGTTTGACACCCCCACCATAATTAGATTCCTATAACCCCTTACGGGAGACGTCTTTAAGGCACGTCTAGAAGACTGTGAATTCGATGAAACATCGTTTCCAAGACTATGCTCACAGACAAAGAAGCCCGAAGCTTCAGAAAGTATCACTTGGGATACAAAGACATTATGTCACTTTGATCCGCCAACAAGCCAGTGTGAGGAGGAGGTCCTGAAGATTCTCCACATCCAAAACACTGTCCATCTCTTGCCGGACAAATTTACTGACAACCAGAAGATTGTCAAATCACACATCCCTGCTGCTAACACTCCAGCTAGGATTGACATACCGCAAAATGGATGCAATCCGCCTGCAGCAGAAATGGTTGGACCCCTCAAAAAGAGAGGACGACCACCGGGATCCAAGGATCAAGTCCCTCGAAAGAGTAGGACCCTTGGCAATGGTAAACAAATACCACCACAGGATGCTAATATAAGCCCTACTACCCCATCTCTCCCAAACTCTCATGAAGAGGAAAAACCGGGAGAAAATGAAGTATCGATACACTATGTACGAACTGGGGAGTATTGGGACAGAAAAAGCACAACCATAGATGACACATTTGCGTGTAATATTGCCATCAACGTCGCGTACTGCGACGATGATATTGAACCACTCTCTCTGACAGAATGTCAAAGCAGAGATGATTGGCCAAAGTGGAAAGCGGCAATAGGAGTGGAGTTGGATTCACTCACCAAACGCAAGGTCTTCGGATCCATAGTCCAGACACCAAAAGGTGTAAAACCTGTGGGTTATAAATGGGTATTTGTTAGAAAACGAAATGAAAAGAATGAGATCGTTCGCTATAAAGCAAGGCTCGTAGCGCAGGGTTTTACCCAACGTCCTGGGGTGGATTTTGAAGCCACATACTCCCCGGTCATGGACGCGATCACTTTCCGATTTCTCATTGGCTTAACAGCCCAAGAGGGTTTAGATATGCAACTCATGGACGTGGTTACTGCATACCTATATGGCAACCTAGACCGAGACATCTATATGAGATTGCCTGACGGTTATTCTTTGCCTGCAGCACTAAAAGAGAGAGAACTGCAAAGATCATTATATGGTCTAAAACAATCTGGAAGGATGTGGTACAACAGACTGAGCGATTTCCTTGCGAAACAAGGATTTACAAACGACCCAGTCTGTCCTTGCATCTTTATAAGAGCAAAGGCAACAGGATTTGTAATTATAGCCGTCTACGTAGACGACTTAAACCTCATCGGATCTCCTGAAGAGATCGCAAAGATTTCTAGAAGCCTGACAGAAACCTTCGAGATGAAAGACCTCGGAAAGTCAAAATTCTGTTTAGGTCTTCAGATAGAGCATCTTAAAGATGGGATCCTGTTACACCAGTCTACTTACACATCGAACTTATTGAAAAAGTTTCAGATGGATAAGTGCCACCCCCTCAGCACTCCGATGGTCGTCAGATCATTGGATGTACACAAAGACCCCTTCCGGCCGCTGGAAGAGGGGGAGGAAGTACTAGGCCCCGAAGTGCCTTATTTAAGTGCTATCGGTGCACTCCTTTACCTGGCTAACTGCACTCGCCCCGACATAGCATTTGCAGTAAACTTACTAGCCAGATATAGTGCTGCACCTACACAGCGGCACTGGGCCGGAGTTAAGCATCTTTTGCGCTACCTCCAAGGGTCCATAGACTTAGGTCTATTCTACAGGAAAGGGGCATCAACTGGTTTAGTTGGTTATGCTGATGCAGGTTACAGATCCGATCCTCATACAGAGAAGTCTCAGATCGGATACATGTTCACATACGGCGGCACAGCCATATCCTGGAGATCTGTAAAGCAGACCATGACGACCGTCTCATCCACTCACTCAGAACTCATAGCGATCTTCGAAGCAAGCAATGAATGCTTCTGGCTACGCTCTGTGATCCAGCACATTCTCACCTCCACCGGCCTGATGACCGGCGTTCTTGCGCCTACTCCACTCCATGAAGATAATGCAGCATGTATAGCCCAGCTTCAGGACGGCTACATCAAAGGCGACAAGACGAAGCATATCTCCCCCAAGTTCTTCTGGACGCACGACCTTTAGAAGCAAAAGCAGATTGAGGTACAGAAGATCCAATCATGTAATAACTTGGCGGATTTGCTTACCAAATCCCTGCCTACTAGTATCTTTGAGAAACTTGTATATGGGATTGGGATGAGGAGAGTGAGTAAATGTACACTGGGTCAGGATGAGAGAACTATGAACTCATAGATACATAGGAGACTGATGTATAGATTCATAGGAAATCTGCAAGCCTGAAGCTTGGTCAGATGAGGGGGAGTCAACTGCAGAGTTGTACTCTTTTCCCTTGGCTACAGGTTTTTTCCCACTGGGTTTTCCGTAGTCAAGGTTTTGACGAGGCAACCTCGTTGACTCTGGATCCTGAAGTATCCACCCCTAGACACATCCCTAAATTAGGGGAAGTTATGGGTTAACTGTTCTTTCTTTAACAAGGCAGTTACTCTAACTCGGATCCTGAAGAATCCACCTCTTATCCAATGTTGGTTGGATAAGGGGAAGTGTTATGAATAGGCCCATGAGGCCCATTGGGTATCCAAGCCCACTATTGAAAGCTATATATATGAGGGTAGGGGGCTCTTACCCCTCTACACCTATTCTCCCTAAATTTTCCCTTCATAACAATAAAGCATTATTCACCCCCTAGTGTTTTACCCCTTAGTTTCAGATCTTACAGTCCTATCATGCACCACGAGAGTGGGGGTAGGGTTAATATAAGAGGATATTTTATCATGCACCACGAGAGTTTGGGGTAAGAGAATACCCTTAGATTAGACGACCTCTCTCTATCCCATGAGTTAAACAACCGATCAACCCAAGTCAATTCCTGTCCAATCCACACTTGGGTGAAACCTAGCTCTAGATTCTCTTTTTATTCTATTGCTTCTCCCTATTCTATACACACTTCATATATCTCTCACGTAGCTAACCATGGCATAGGATTAAGCTAGTACTCAATTACCCAACCTCCTTGCGGACGACCCATTAGTGCTACGACTACAGCTATGTGCTTGTGGTTTATACGTGTAAAACTTCCATAACAATGAGCTATCTGAATCTTCATCATCGCCTCCATCCCAAGTTGCAAAAACTTCTCTCTTTGGCCTTTTGTCCTTGTAAAACGTCAGTCCCTTATCTCTGTTTTTCTTTAGTAGACACTCCTTCTTTATGCGACTTGGACTATTACATTCATAGCTAATAGTTCGTTAGTTGAATTAAATTTTTTGTTTTGAGACTTACATGCGCATTGATGATTTTCTTGATTTCTTTGGAGATGAGTGCCATTTATTTCTCCATTTCATTCTTGGCTTCATCGTCGGACTCCTCCATCTCTGATGTGGCTTTGAATGCAATGATCTTCTTCTTTTCTTTTTGTTCCTTTGTTGCTCTTTCTTGTATTTGAAACTAATATGCCATTAGGCTGCCGATGAGCTCCTCCAAGGGTAGCTTGGTGAGGTCATTTCCCTCTTCAATGGCCGATGCCTTTGATTGCCATTCGGGTATAAGGGATCATAGGATCTTGCACATGTGATCCTCTTGGGGGTATTTCTTTCCTAGGCCGGTAAGGGTGTTGATAATCTCGGTGAATCGCAAGTACATCTCTGAGATTGTTTCTCCTTTCTCCATCATAAATTGTTCATATATACTTTGAGGCTTAGAAAGAAGATTTAGAAGTTTTAACCTTTTGATTTCCTTCATGTGTTACCTTGAGGATTTTCCAGATTTGGTATGCTGAGGTAGCCATGAAGATGTGGTTGTACCTCGTTGTGTCAAGGCCGCAATATAGAATGGACATTGCCTTGGCATTGAGTGACACTACGTCCATTTCCTTCTTGGTCCACTTTTCTTCCTTAATAGTGGGTGCTTCATAGGGTTCTCCACCGTCTTCCATAGCTCATAAGAGATAGAAAGTAGGTACATTTGCATCTGATTCTTCCAAGCTCCATAATTTGATCCGGTGAGAAGTGGTGGTCGTGTGCTTGATTGGTTTCGGGGGAAATGATCGGTTGACGCCATCTTGTAACATCGCTTTGATACCAAGTGTTAGGACCTGAGATGGCAAAGAGAACACTGGGGAGGTTAATAGTGCTTATGAAAAATTAAAACTTCTCTAGAAATTTCCTCACTAAGATCAATATTAGTGTTACCTAATTATATCGTAATCAACCAACAATACTTGCAAAAATAAAGATGCGTAGCGGAAATAAATGTAAGTAAGACAAATATAGCACAATTCACAAACATACAATTTTTATTATAGTTCCCCACAACCTGGGTACATCCAATCCCCATACTCTCTCGGGCTTTAATCCACTATTTAATCAAATAGTATACTGAGCAACCTCAACTCCAATGAGGAATTATAACTCACACCACCTTCCCTATAAGATGGATTTTTACTTGCCCACAACCTGATGACATTTACAACACACCTCCCTACAAGAGGAGTTACTCTCACTATACCCAAGTGAGAAAAAAAATACTTATAACGCTTTTTGAAGATTTTACCTATAGCCTAGTCGATTTGTAGCCCAAATGTAGAAGTGTTGCTATAGGATGAACTTGATCTCAAAGATAAAAACTTTGGAAGAAAGGAAGATCAAGAATTACGGCCAAAATGAATTTGAAAACTATTGAAACTTTGGCCAAGAAAACAATTTAAAGCTTGAGAAAGATCTTTGAAAACCCTTTTTGAAAACACTAGCTTTTCATCAAAAATCTTATTTTTCTTGATTTTAAAACCCAAGCCCAAATCCTATATTTAAAGATGAAAGAGTATTCTGCTCAAGAAATAATCCCAAAAATGCACCTCCAATGGCTACAAAGGGCTATGTGCATAATTAAAGAAAAAAGTCAAAATATGGACGTTGGGCTCCGATAGCAGGTTATCCATTTGGATAGTCGGCAATCTAAATGAGCTAGCGGCTATCTCATTTAGATAGTCGGCTACTACAGAGAGTTTCCAGCTCTACCATGTTACATAATAGTCGGCTATCATAAATTGGATAGTCGGCTATTATGAGATATATATGTCATTTTGGCTTGAAAAACCTAGGAAAAATATTTAAAATCATTTTAAAAACATTTTTGGTCTAATCCTAAGTGAGTGTGAGTTTTATCAACAACCTTTAACATATTCATAAGACTCAAATAAAATTCAAAAAGTTACATAACATTATTTAAGCTAAGGATGCAAATCTTTGTCCGTTGCATTGGCTTTTACTTGGGCGTTTGATCTCTATAGTCTTTTGTGCATGTTTTTCAATGCTCATGGCCTCTTAGCCTTGTATGCAACTTAATTTTCTGGTGCTGGCACCAACATATAAGTTTGACTTTCACTTTGAATCAATGCTTTTTTGGTGCCAGGTCGAGACAATCAGACCGGCACTAGACCATTTTTATACCTACCTACCAGTGGCGTAACCAGGAAATTTTTTTGCCCTGGGCAAAAATGAAGATGATGTAAAAAATATTTTTTTTAAAAAAAAATACCAAAATAGAACAAAATTAAATGCTAATGTGCTTTAATTATTTAGTGATAATAGCTACAAAGTAGTATTATGCATATATTCAAATTATGATATATAACCTATAAAATGTCTATTTAAGTCGATAAAATAATATCATACATATAGACATGCATGCCTATGGAAATAATATTTGATACATAATATAATAATTGAAGATTAACGGTTTTACATTAATACACACACATGCATATAGAAATAATAAATGATATAGAATTTTTTACATTAATTTATAGATAGAGATAAGTGAGAGTTAGAAAAAGAGACAAAAAAGTGAGAGGTAATGTCAGGAAGACATGAGAGAGAGAGAGAGAGAGAGAGAGAGAGAGAGAGAGAGAGAGAGAGAGAGAGAGAGAGAGAGAGACGATGTTGATGATTATACATAATAATAAATTTTTATTTTATTTTTGCCCTGAGCTACCCAATGCAAGTTGTACACAGTTCTATGACTGCATGTTATATTAGCATAGGAATTGTTGCATGTAACATACATAAGAAATGAAAATTTTCTTCACTTAGAATCAAAAACATAACATATGATCCCATACACCGTTAACTTAGACATTTAGCTATAAAGAAATGGGGATAGTACAAGCTAGGGGTGGCAATTTTCGGCCCGGCACGATAGCCCGGCACGGGCCCGGCACGATAAGACCGTGCTTGGACCAACAATTTTGGCCCAAAATCCTTATCGGACCGGGCCGACCCGGCCCGGTTCATTTTCGGACCGGACCCGGGCCAAGCTTTTCAGCCCATGGGCGGCACGACACGGCACGGCACGAAAAGCATTTGATCGCCGCACTTCAATTTGACCACACACTGATCTAAAGCGGATTTCAGTAATGTGCATTCATTTATGGTGTTGAGTCCAATGTCATGAATCTTATCAGATCAAGGTCCAAATATCATAAATTTTAACAACTTCCTGCCAACGTCAACTTTGATGTCTTCGAATCTTGGGGTTCGATCTCAGTTTCTGAGAGGAGACAAAGAACCATCAAACATGTTACTTCATCTTGCCAAATAAATGAAAACAATGTAGGACACATCACCTTATGCAACCCACTTAATCCTCTTCTTTTGTGCTCCATTTCCATGCATCTTAAGCATATGCGACAAGTTTGTGTTTAAAAACATGATAAAATATTATCACAATACATAATTCATTCAACCCTATCGGGCCGGGCCGGACGGCCCTAATTTTTATCGGACCGTGCCCGGGCCTCTCCGAAATGGCCCGAAGTCTTATCGGGCCGGGCCGGCCCAGTCCTTTAAGAAAACCGGACTGGGCCAGCACGACCCGATAAGACCGGGCCGGCCCGAATTGCGAGCCCTAGTACAAGCCATTTGCAATGAATAAATTGTATGTAAAATATGTAATGAACGTGATCCCATGTGCAAATGCCCTTATGACATTGAGTTTACATTGGGCCATAAGCAGATTGTTACAGCACAAGGGGTTTTTTTAAAAATAATACTGATTATTTTATGCAAAATTTGATATAAATGAAACAACCATTTGCTGGGAATCGAACACATACATGCACCAGCGGTCCAACACACCAAGGCCTTAACCACTAGGTTTTAACGGAATAATTTTACATTTCTTTTGACTTATAATGTTACATTTCTTTTTATTTTGTTGCCCCTGGGCAGGCACCTCCCACGTAGTTCCCCCCTGCTACCTACAAGCACATTATAACGACAGTCTTCTCCTATAACACCACACATCAATTCAAGCCAATCCTCTCAGTCCACGTACAACGTCCGTAGGCCCCACGCTTGTCTACTAACATGCTCGTGACTTTATTGATTCGTCGGGCCTCCCGGAAGCTGTGGCCTGCGGAGCACCAGACTCTATCAGTTGCTACTCAAATCTCAAATCTCAAATCTCAGTGAACCCCGCACCAGATATCGATTCATGAGCAGGTGGGTTTAAACCTGTTCGCTGTTCACTACAAAACATCAGATACCGGCAAAAATACACAGCCCGCTATATAAAGCTCAATCGCACCACGAGGACACACAGTATGATCATAGTGATCGTCTTCGGTACTCTGCTCCGCCTGCGAAGCGCTAGCGTTAACGTGCTCCGATGGCGAGCGAGAACTCCAACTCAAGCTCAAGCTCAAGCTCAAGCTCAAAGAGCAGGGTCCTGATCATCGGGGGCACGGGGCACTTCGGTAAATTCGTGGTCGAGGCGAGCACGCGGTCCGGTCACCGCACCTTCGCCCTGGTGCGCGAGAATACCGCGGCGTCAAGCCCTGCAAAGGCCCAGCTTCTAGAAGGTTTCAAGGCCGCCGGCGTCACCATTTTGCACGTAAACACCACGAAAGTTCAGTTATTTGCGATGTCCTTACGGCTGGGGTTTGATTTGTAAAAATTTGGATTTTATAGGGTGATTTGTACGATCATGAGAGCTTAGTGAAGGCGATTAAGCAGGCGGACGTGGTGATATCGACGGTGGGCGATGCTCAGCTTGCCGATCAGACCAAGATTATTTCTGCAATTAAACAGGCTGGAAATGTGAAGGTCAGTTTTTTCTTTTAGACAATTTTTGGATAATGGCCAAAATTTAAAAATAATTTGAAAAATCGGAAAAATGATAATTAGCAAAACGGACCAACTGTAATCGCCCAAGGGGGAACGACCGTGCACTGACATGCCTCGCTTTAACTTGGCCGCGGTTGCCAACGGTGGCCAAATTGTGCATGTGGCTGGTAAGCCGCCCGTGGCTCGTTGTAGAGTCACCTGCACTATAAAATAAGCCACGGGTGGCCACCGCGGCCAATTTTCATATAAAACAGCAGACCTCTTCTTCTTCTTTTGCAAAAACACGAAATCATCACTCCTTTCTGTTAGGTTTAAACATGGCCCATAAATCTCCACATTGGCATGAAATTGTCCAATTGCGCCCACCGGCTCAATTGGTTTTGTTCTTGGGCTTCCCCAAAAGGCATCATGCAAATAGATAATCCTAGCCATATTTTAAATCCCCAAGGATCCGCATCCATCACCGATGTGGGACTATTGTTCGGTTCCCAACAATCATCCCCTCGAACAAAGGACCACATAAGTTTCCTCTCGAACGATCATACTGTAGGAACTAAAGATCTAGATGTGTACAAACCGAATAACACAGATCTAGATATATAACATGCGGAATCTTAAATCATTGCATACTCTGATTTAGCGGAAGCGTACCTGAGTCCATCGCTAATAATCTGAAAGAGATCCCGACGATACCGTGGCGGACGATCTTTCAGAATAGCACGAATCAACCGTTAGAGAACCCCTTTAACTTTCTCCTGGTTTCTCTCCTAGCGACGGGACGTAGAAAAGACGGCTCAACTTTGTTCGTGTATTCCGGGGACCATGACCGCTAATATTTATAGGCTAGCCTCCATAGCCCTATGGTTTCCAACTCGGCCCATCAATGAGTTGAAGCCCAATAGTCTCTACACATAAAGGCCCCACAACCTGTTTAACTCATTTAGCCCATTTAATTAATTAAAACCAGATCACTAATATATTGGGCTTAATACGACAGCGTAGCACTTATATAATTATTCACAGCATATTAGCCCAACGTTGGATTAAGATCCAACTTAGTTGGATAGGTTCCAACAATCTCTCACTTGGGCTATATGCTAAACTTTATAATTATATTTCATAGTGCATACAACCAAATAAGATCTTAACTTGCTGTCATTTCTTTAATGAGTCAAGAACAATCCGATCCATCAATTATATTAGCAAGGGATCAAAGAGATCTTCGCCGCAGCAATTGCAGCTCGACCCATCAGTGGTCACCGTGCTAATACAAAAGAATGACATGGATTATGAAGTGGATGTGTAGCATGGAAATTACATGTAATGTGATCTAACATGTCTATTTCCAACTGATCCTCCTTAACCTTAATGAGATCATAAACAAACCAAATTCGGAGTGAAGCCGAACTGAAACCAAAAACTTTATTTCTGATCCGAAAATAACCTCAAGCTTAAGCTGGAGACTTAATTTTGTCTATCATATGAGCACCCAAAAGAACAAACTCCCACAAAACTGAATTTTCTTAATGAAATGACATCCATATGAGTAGTTAGCTCATAAAACCTTTTGGATGACATTTCCTTATTATAACGGATCCGTAATTACATGGTTTGTTCCGATGTGCTCATTAGACAATTATACACTCCTATTAATCAACAATCTAGGAACTTGATATCTGAATATCTAAACTTTGTCGAGTTCCTGTTGTTGCTTGAATATAAAACTGCAGACTTCATTACCACTAAATAAACTGTGTGGTGTCTCAACACCATCCCTAATTTGCAGCATAGTGACAAAATATGCAGATATATTTCATGATTTGGATGTCACATAATATGATATGAAATCTAAAGCCATGTTAGAGGAGACTATACAAAGGGACCATTTAGATCTCTTCTAGTAGATGGCGCCTAACATAGATTTTCATATATTCTTTGCATCCAATAAATGATCAGAGTCAGTATACCAAAATGATCTCAAACCTTTTGACTACTGATCCTTGAACATGTAACCCATTTGTTCTCCATAAATACCGTACGACACATTTGGCTGCTGTCAAATGGTCAACTCCTGAACTTAATAATCTGTCCAACACACCTGTAATATATGCAACAACCAAATGCATATAAAACTGAGCATACTTTAGACTCCCTATTGGTGAGATATAGGAAATCTTCTGAAGATTATTCTCAGGGCAATAATTGAGACTAAACTTGTCTCCCACAGAACTTAGCATTCATTACCACATAGATATTATATAAATTACATGCTCCTACAGAACTCAGATAACATCATTAAATATCATCTCAAAACCGAACGAGGTGATCACTCAATGAAATTTAATGTATCAGTAACGATATTGAAATGCTCTACTAATGCCATTTAAAACCTTATAGAGTCTTTCATGAAAAGCCCAATAGAAAGTCTCTTTACACATTAATGCATTCTTTTCCATATAAAGTCTTTGAGTGATACGCTTTAAATCTTTTCTTAATACCCTTTTGAATTCCCTTTTGATTGTAAAAGACTATTTACAATCAATAGGTTTCAAACCTTATGGCAATGAGAAAAAGAATTTAAGTATCATTCAAGGACTTTCTTAATTAATGCATTAATCCATTTTAGAGATGTAAACCTTTTATGACTTGATGTAAGTCAAACTTCCATCATCCTAATGTCAACAATAAACTTGTCATCTCTTTAATGGATTTTCCTGAATGGCAATTAGTCACTTGAGGTGCAAGAGTTTGTCCTTATGAACAATTTTCCCGAATGGGAGGAATTGCAAAATTATCTTGAATTTATTATGTCTTGAACAATGCCAGGAATACCATCCTGAACAATGCCAACAACACCTGTGATGATATAATCCTTTTCAAGAATAATGTCACTAACTAAATTTCCCCCCTCAAACTCAGCATCCTCAAATAGTTGTGCATTTCCTAATTCGTAAACTAACTTAATAGTGGGATTATGTAAAATCGTACAAAATAATATCAACTTAAAAACTATTCAACAAAATTAGAAAATCATTAGCATTATGTCCTATTACTTTATTAGGCTTATAAAGCCTTACTTTAGTTGGACATATCCAAACATGCAATTGATTCATTTGTTGAAACTTTATTAAAGGATATAAGCTGCAATCAAAATATAACTGAATTCTAAACTGTTAATTCTTTCATTACAACACATGTACTTAAACTGCAGGAATCTTAGAAATAAAGCAACATTTCCAAATAAATGAAGATTATAATGATCTTTTAAAGAACTAGAATAAACTAATTTTGAATTAAGAGACAACCAAATTTTCCATTCATGATCGAACAATTATAACCAAATTAGTTCAAAATAGAAATGGAAATCCAAGTTCCGTTAAAAACGGTACATAATAGTCTCATACAATCTAGCCTTTAAAAGAAATAATCTAAATTAAATGTGCCTATACTTGAACCATCTTGCCATTGCCCATATCGATGTATCTTTCACCATCATTTGGCTCTTGGCATCTTAGGCAATCCTGCATAGACACAATGATGTGAATGGTTACACCAAAATCTTTCCATCACGTGTCTATAAGTACCAAAGGTTGCATGAAAAGAAATTAACTTAGAATTAAACCAAATATCGCAGCATACCTTTCTTATCTTTTAGTGGTAGAGATCATATGAGCACTTTCTGTCTTCCTTGCTCAAGCCTGTTCTCTTCCTGGACACAGTGCGAGATGAGCTCATCCAGAGACCAAGTCTCATCCTTCAGATTGTAGCTCATCTTAAATTGGTTGAACTATGATGGAAGAGATATCAAAACAAAATGCACTAACAGATCCTCAGAGAGGTCTGGCTGAAGTGATTTCAACCTTGAAGCAACATTAGACATCTTCAATATGTGCTCCCTAATGTTTCCCTACCCTTATACCGCATTGAATTTAGAATTGTCAAGAGTGTACCAATTTCACCCCTTTCATTCTTGACAAATCTATTTTCAACATCAGAAAGGAATCCTTTAGCTGTAGTAATTTTATCTGAAATAGTGCTCCTGAGATTTTCTGGAATGGCAGAAAAATTTTCAGGAATAATAGCTGAAAAGAGAACTAGTAAACAATTTTTAACATGTTCATATGTGTATTAAAACATAACAACACCAAATTCAAATTAATGCTATTTTCCCATCTCAAGACATCCCCCACTAGTCCAATATTTATCTTTGGATAATCTATTGACTAGTCACTGACATCTTGTAGTAGCAATCAGACAATGACAATAATAACATGCCAAAAATAAAACTTCCTTTGGGCCGAATTAAATTTGCATGCATTGAACTCACTAATCATCACCTTGTCTATTGCTACAGGTGCGCATGAAATGGTAGAGAACGGTAATCTTCCTTTGGGCCGATTTAGCATTCTTACGCAAATCACGGGCACATTTGATTCTTTTTATATTCATGAAATGAAATAATGTAAATCAACAGAGCCCACTTTGGCGAGGTGATGATTGCACGAAATCATTGCAAAAATATATACCTTTGCAAAATTTGAATCTAAGTCGCAATTTAATACATGAATATACTTTAAGTGGAGATATTCAAGGCCACTTTTCTTCAAAATCAAATTTAAGGCAACCAAAATTTTCATACAAAAGTATGTATTCAACTTGTTACATTTCGAGATTAAAACTAATCTTCACAAGAAAACCCACTTTGGTGAGTTGATGATCCAATCAATTTATATTCGAAATATATAATTAATTGTGCCAAAAAATTGAATTTGAAACTAAATTGAATTTAACACACAAAAAATTATTACACTAGGTGGAAATATATAAAAGAACCTTTTATTCCACCCTTCTAATCATTTATATTGAGTTAAATAAAAAGTCCATAACTTCAACACAAATTTTCTTCTTAAAATGGAGTATATAGGTGTACTAATGTGTATATGAACATACATATAAACTTATATATATATATATACACACCCTATCCCATTTCATGTATAACTTTAAAATGTGTCAAATTTCCTTAAGGCCATTTGTCGATGGTTAGTGCACAAAAAATATTTAAGGCCTTTTAAACTTATTCTTGAGGAGAAATATATGGTAAAGCTTTTTATTTGCTCCCGAAGAAAACACCTGAATTTTGTGTTTTAATTTAAATCGAAATTTAGGCAAACTAAATTTTCATACCAAGGTATGAAGTCAACTTGTTATATACCGAAGTATATATATATATATTGTTTTATGCCATAAACTTCGAATTTAAATTTATTTTGCACAATTAACACAAAATTTATCTTTGAGGAGAAATATACATTTAAACGTCTTATTTCCTCCTTCAACCCAAATTAAATTCAATATTGGGCAACCAATCATACAAAAGTATGCATTTAACCGTTTGTGTTACGAAATAATAATAATTTAACAGTAAAGCCCACTTTGGTGGGATCCCGTAATAATTAAGATTATTTTAAAACATATAATTTAATGCGCCCAAAAATTGAATTTAAATTAAACTGAACTTAAATGTGAATATATTTGAAAGCCTTTTATTTACTCCTTTGTTCCGTTTAAAATTCATCCAGGCAACCGATCATACACAGTATGTATTTTATCTGTTTACATTTCGAAATAATAACAATTTTAATAGTGGAACCCACTTTGGTGGAATTTCAAAAAAAATAGAGTTATTTCGAAATGTATATTTAACTGAATTTTTGCCTAAAGAATTAAAATTGGAATGAACTTAATTTAACACACAAAATTGGATTTAAAGGATCGATATATATATAGTTAACCACGTATATCCTTATTTCACGAATTTAAATTCAAAACTTTAGGCGATAAATTTTCATGCCAAGCATGTATGTAGCCTTTTATATAAATCGAAGTAAAATTAATTGCCACGATCAAGCCCACTTTGGTGGGTTGTCCTTTTAAATAAAATTATTTCGAGATATATATACAATTAATTATGCCTAAAATTGAATTAAAAGGTGAATTTTAACACAAAAAATTATACATAATGGAAATATACAAATTGCCCTTTTATTTCCTCCTTGATTTGTGTTAAAACATCCTAAAATAGGCCCAAATTTGTGTCCAAATGACCCAAAAATTGGGTCCAAAAATTAGCCATGCGTGTGCCCAAAACTGTTTTACAATAAGCCTAAAAGAAGGCTAAAAAACTGGTTTGCAATAATAGGCCCAAAAAACAACCAAATAACCCAAACAGGCCCACTTTTAACAGCCCAGCCCCCTTTTAAAAAAAATAACAGGATTTTTTTAATATTGCATGTGGGCCGGCCCATGGGGCTGAACTGCAATCACGCAAGGGGGTAGGGTTATCTGTTGGGGGGGGCGGCGGCGGCGGCCGCCGCCCCTTGCCGTCGGGCGCTGGCGGCCCCGAGTTTCCGGCGGGGGCGGCTCGGCGCCGCCCCCATTTAAATCGCCCGAGAGGGGGCAGCCCCCGCCGTCCCCTGTTGCTGAACGGGGGCGGCGGAGGCCGCCCCCCTGTACCTGAACGGGGGCGACGGGGGCCGCCCCCTTCATACCGACGGGGGGCGGCCTCTGTCGCTCCCCCGTACCTGAACGGGGGCGGCGGGGGCCGCCCCTTCATTCTGTACGGGGGGGCGGCGGAGGCCGCCCCCTTCCCTTTTTTTTAAATTAACGGCAGGGGCGGCTGTGCCGCCCCTTGCTGTTCCACGTCGACGCCGGTCTCCCGACGGGGGCGGCAGAGCCGCCCCTCGTTTGCTGTGTCGGGCGGCGGCCGGCGGGCCGCCCCCGATCTAGGGTTTGTAAAAAACCAAATTTTTTTTATTTAAACAGGAAAAATCAATCAAAAACCCATTTTTCATAGATCTGAAAATTAAAACTGATAAAAAACTAATTTTTATCAGAACCGAAACTTAAGACAGATTAAAAATCTGATTTTTATCAGATCTACTACGAGCAGACATAAAATTTAAGATCCACAGCATGTGGGCTCTGATACCACTTGTAGGAACTAAAGATCTAGATGTGTACAAACCGAATAACACAGATCTAGATATATAACATGCGGAATCTTAAATTATTGCATACTCTGATTTAGCGGAAGCGTACCTGAGTCCATCGCTAATAATCTGAAAGAGATCCTGACGATACCGTGGCGGACGATCTTTCAGAATAGCACGAATCAACCGTTGGAGAACCCCTTTAACTTTCTCCTGGTTTCTCTCCTAACGACGGGACGTAGAAAAGACGGCTCAACTTTGTTCGTGTATTTCGGGGACCATGACCGCTAATATTTATAGGCTAGCCTCCATAGCTCTTGGGTTTCCAACTCGGCCCATCAACGAGTTGAAGCCCAATAGTCTCTACACATAAAGGCCCCACAACCTGTATAACTCATTTAGCCCATTTAATTAATTAAAACCAGATCACTAATATATTGGGCTTAATACGACAGCATAGCACTTATATAATTATTCACAGCATATTAGCCCAACGTTGGATTAAGATCCAACTTAGTTGGATAGGTTCCAACACATACATCATCCCAGATCTATCTAGATAGACTCATCTTCACCGTAAGGGAAGCTGCACACGTCCACGAAGCACCAGGAGCGACTCCTCTTTTCATCGTGTGTGGGCATATGACACATATGTCCTATGAAGTATCTGGAGCTCACTGTCTTTTCAATAGATTGAAGCTCACCATCTTTATTCGTCGCCCAGAGGATGCATCATCGGGAGTACGTGGTATGGCTCTGATGTCATTTGTTAGGTTTAAACATGGCCCACAAATCTCTATGTTGGCGTGATATTGTCCAATTGAGCCCACCGACCCAATTGGTTTTGTTCTTGGGCTTTCCCAAAAGGCATTGTGTCAATGGAGAATCCTAGCCATATTTTAAATCCCCAAGAAACACATGTTTAAACACTTTCACAAAAATATGAAGCCGCCGACCAACCAACCCACTAGAAAAGCTTGGATCCAAAACTTACCGTTAAAAACATTGGATCCGACACTATCGGACACCGGAGAAGCCATGAAACAATCAAATATAGCTTGATATTGATCATTTCTCATCATTGCAAGATTTTTCTATCCCTCTTTATAAGAAAATTATTATGAGATTTAGGTGAAATTTTTTATTTAATGTGATTTTTCGAAGATATATGAAATTGTGGACTAGAAAAAAGGCACTTAAAATTTTTCTTAAAGATAATGAAAATATATAATTAGTGCATAACTACTACGAAGGTGATTATGCAGGTTTATAATAATTACTAGTGATCGGATCTTTGTTACATGTTATTATGATGAAAATTTAATGATTGGTGACAATAACGAATCAAGATATTTCGGATGTACTGTTAAACCAATTATGGTGAGGAGACCATCAACGTATGCCAAACGAGTAGATCCGATATACAATGTTACAAAGATCAGTCATTATGAGTATGCTTTGAAACTGGTGTACAACTGGTCGAGGACGGAGCACAGAACTACAGCTGTGATTATATCAGATAACAACGATATGGAGAATCTATTCAACTTGGGAGAAGTTCACTGGTCAGTTGAAATTTGTATGGACAAGAAAACAATAATTAACACCCAAGTGTCTGAAGCACGTGGTACATTAGCCCGCATACTCGATTTAGAGAACAACTTGGTAGGATTTATGTATTTTTCTCCAAATGAAGAGTATCATCATATGGAAAATATGACGGGAGAAGGGTGTTCTAACTATCTATAAAAGGATGAGAGTATGGATGCATATGTATCGACATCGTGCAAGTATTTTGTACTTATATACGATTTCTTTTAAATATAAATTCGATTTTTAAAAAACTAGACGTTCTCATATGTTCTTAGCAGGTTGAATATTACGGGACAAGGCATTAAAATTTCCGAATATGGAGGGCAAGCAACCTACTCAACTTACATGCAAGGCACATACGTATAGTTGTCAATCACCAATCCATCGAATGTGCTTCCTTAAGATATTTACATACCAACAAATCTGTCGAGACCTGTGGAAGAAGAAAGTGATGGCAATGATAATGGAGCTGCGCATGCTGCCAATGCTAGAGTTGTCCATGCTAGAGCTGCACAGAACGATGAGAAGCCTGGTCCTACAGGACCGCAAAAGATACAGGTTCCGCCTCCTCCCTAAGATAAAATACCATAATTTACAATCAAACTTGAACACTCCATAAACATATAATTTGAACTCAAACTTACAATCAACCTTCTACATTTCAAAATTACAAATCAGGATAAAGGTGCAACTTAAACGACCATCTAATGATTAGTCTACATCATATATGTCAGACTTATGTAACTAGGCAATATTATTGCTTTTAAACGAGAGCCAATCTCATAATTCCCTTCTGTTGTCAATTCTATGTCCGTTGCAAAAAAAAATTTGATGGACACTTTTGGCATGCTCTAACAAGTAACAATCCAGTGTCATACGTATGGTGACTTAGTTGTGGAGAATATATGATGATCATTGGTGAACAGAAGAATATCTATTGGCATGTTGAGGGCACTGGAGAGCATAACTACTTATTATCTATTAGCAATCAAACTATGAGAATTCTCACTCTGTAAATCTCCCACTCAGTAAGCTAACATCCTAACTAAATATGAAATAGATAAAATCCTAGATCCTTTAAATTTGGATTGGAACTTGTTGGTGGTATTTTTGGCCCCTTAACAATGAAAGATCATACAGAGACGATAATGATGGAGATGACATAGCAGTAGCTGAGGTCGGCAGATGACAGAAGTTGTAGGAAGACTGGACGAGCTAGCCCCCGGGTTGGAGAGACTTTGGCCGAGCTCTCGTAGTCCGAGATATCGCCGGTAAGCTAGCCCCCGGGTTAGAGAGACTTTGGCCGAGCTATCTTAGTCCGAGATATCGGCGGCAAGCCCAAGATATCCACGAGCGGATCCGAGCTATCGTCGAGTTCCAACTGTTAGATATAACGATCGATGACTTCGTCTTTGATGATAACAAACGTGTGTGAACGATTTGATGTGTGTTAAGTGTTTGCAGGAGTGTCAAGCTCGTAAATACTCAAACGATGACTGAGTCATAGTGATGGAGAATTTGTCATTCATTAGCAAAGTGGACTTGGTCAAAGATGGAGATAATGGCTACACATATTGGACTAAGTCAAAGATATGGAGATAAGGAGGAAATCAATTCAAATCCATATTTGAATTGATTCAAATCAATTGGTGCATGAATCAAATCCTAAAGTCATACAAATTGAAGACTTGGTCAAAGAGGAGAGATATGGAGAATCTTATGCAAATCCATATAATGTTGGGTTTTGAAGGACCCTAAGGCACTTTCTGTGCATGTCCTAAGTCGGACGGACAACCGAATCAAAATGAAAGCAGCGGAAAAGAAGATATTCGCTAAACAATTTAGCGAAGCCTTAAGGAAAATCAAGACCCTTGAGCCAGGATCTATGCCAACTTGAGGTGGGTCTGACCACCTCAAGAAGGATCTAAATCTACTGCGACATAATTAAAATAAAGCTTCTAAATCATATACATGGAATCTTGCCTTGGTACAGGCAAGGTGTACCACACCGTCTTCCGAGCCGCTTCCCGTCCCGCGCCGAACTGCTCTTTGAACCGCTCTGCGTCCCGAGGCGAGCAATCCCATTGTAAGCCAACCACACGCCGAAGAAAGTTTTACCTGAATGTGAATCTTCGCCAAGACTCCGAATCGGATCCGAACTCCTTCGTGGCTTTGTTAGAGCCCTTCAGGAGTAAGGCAGAAATTTAGGGAGAGGAGAAAATATTTAATTTAAGATTAGATCCGAGCGTGCACCAAAATTTTGGGAGCCGCTCAGATATAGAGCTTGGGACGAGTTTAGAGGGGGGATAGGCCCCATTTATATAGGCGGCTGACCCCTCCCCTTTACTCCACTTCCGATGTGGGACTATGTTTTTAGAGTTTAATAATTCAAGTTAGTTTGTCTTTCATAAAGGCCAAACTTTCATGAATTTTAACTCCCTCACCGTTGAGCTTCAATCTTGATACAACCTATCAAATCAAAGAGGATTAAATGATGAATGCATAGGCAAAAAAGGCTAGTCAATCCGATGTCGTTTGACCCCTCAAACGTCGTCTCAAAGTTAGCCAAAAACCATTCAGAGATGGAAAATCCAGCCGTCAAAAAAATCCCGGGTTTCAAAAAAACCCTAACCAGAAAATTCGGGCTTGGTGGGACTCCATTTTCGCTGGGTTCAGCCCAACAGTTTGGGCTGACTTGTTTTGGCTCTAACTTGTGCATTTGGACTCCGTTTTTGACGCGATTTGAATCTGCGTTTAGAGCGGGACGATCTCGTCATCCAAGTAACCTTTTCAATGCGTTTATTATATTAAATATGGTCTTAAACAATTTAAGACACATTTAACTGCTTTTGTATCACAGCCAAAATAATCCACCATCTAAGCTTAAAATATCATTTGCATCTGATACAAATGATCTGAGGGCATACATCCCTAAACATCTCACACTTGCACTCAGGATCATTTATCCCGAATGCAGAAGATAACTGCAAACTCTTTACGGTTTTTTATCCCTTGCATCAAATGCATATTCTCCCTAATGTTTCTACATATTACTAGACGAAGGTTGCACTCTGTGTGAGACTCTATAGCCTGACCCTACTACAAGTGGGGCTCGAAGCCTCCAGATGGCAGTGACCACGAGCAGCACTTGTCGTCCATGTTTCAGTATCATACTTATGTGTTTAACTCATCGACATGAGTATTGTCGGGACTACCCTGACTGTGTCCGTGATGAATTCCATAGTTATAGTCTCTTCGTCTAAACTATGTCGTTTAGTTCAAGCCTAGGGTACGGTTAAACTGTCAACCCCAATAGCTCGAATTCGGTTAGTTTCCATTGATCTTTAGTCAAATAATGTTGGACATCTTCCAACATACTCTGGCCAGAGTTTTCACTAAAGATCGAACTAACACTACGACACTAACTCCTATTGACCAGAGAGAGACGTATCATATCTTGGTTATTACTCTCTTCGCACGTTTCAAATGTTACCCAACCAAAGATCTTTCGACAGGCCTTGACTCGAAGTTAGGTCATGGATCTAAGTGACACTGTTCATGTGTAGGTTCGTACAATGACCTCAAGTCAAAAGACCAACTAGCATATCATCACTAAGAGTTATCATTGACAGCTTGGTCAATCATAACCATATGACAACTCTCGATGGGTCATTCAGTAACCTCATTCTCCAATGAGCACCTGTGTCTCGTCCTCAACTTCGCTAAGTTAAACGATCATGAGATCATCGTCACCGCTATACGGTGAAGACTAAGACACAATGGTCTATCCGATGTTTCGATATCCTTCTCTCGAAACATTTACGACCACAAACTCTTTTAGCCTAATGCTACTAACGGTCAAGCACTTTATCATGATCGAGATATTCATCTCGATACATGTTTGACCTTGCATTAAGTCTCAGGACTTTACCTAAGTTAATAATGATTACTACATTTCTATTAACTTAGATAAATGCTTACCAAACATCTTACTATTATTTTGAACAAGATGTTAATTTGTACAATTACACAGAGATAATTGCCTCGAGGGCATACCTATCTCGCTACATCTCCCACTTGCACTTAGGCCCATTTGTCCCGGTATCTCATACCGTGTTTTACACAAGTCTTTCTTGACTTCATGTGGTAGAGCCTTCGTGAGTGGATCTGCTAAACCGTTTACTATATAGACTTAAGGGGTTTCTATGTTCATATTAGACCAACCATTTGAATCTCATTCAAATAATTCCTTTGGTCCTTTGGACTCCATAATATTTAATTTCCCTGGATCTCATCCAGCTCATCGTACCTTACGACAATAATTTTAATAATTTACCGGTCATTTTAGATGGTTCATATTTAAAAGTGTCAAACTCGTTTAACCACTTTATCAAAATATGTTCCAGCCCCTTAATGCTTCGCATGTATTTAATTCGCTCCCACTGACCTTGAAAACTCTCTGGTCAATTCATAAAAGTTTGTTCTTCTAAATCATATTTAGAAAACAAACTTTAAATGAATGCACCAGGTTTCATGGTTATCATGAGCATTTACATCGAGTTCGGTCCGAGTAGATCTGTACGCATCTGCTGGCGAGACATTGTCATTATAATCCGTTTATAGAAGTTAGGATGAAAATTGTTCTCTACCAACATAATTGTACTTCACTATTTTCTTTCTGCACCAATCTTCTATACTCGAAGATTCACTTGCAGTCAAAGAAACACTTTCCTTTGGCACGTAAACTAAAGTCCATTTATTCATGTGCACGGACCATTTTTGATTGCATCAAGTTATTAATCGGAGTCACTACTCCGAATTTCATCTAGGAAGTTGACTAGGCCATCATCGGTTATGATGTCCAACTCGACTCTTCGTCTCACGAGACTCGAGTAATCTTTTAACTTCCTAACAAATGATTTAATGAATATCTTATTGATAAGGTCCTCGTAGAACCTTATCAAACCATAGGCATTACTATCTGGGACTTAACCCAGAGGGAGGATCGTAACTCAGTCACTTTGTCATGAGTCGCACTATGTCTAATAAAGTGCGATTTATGCTCTCCAACACATCCAATATGTTAAGAGACTTGACCTGAGAGAAAATCACATTTTCTTTTAATTTACACAAGATTTATACAGCTAAGTATTCGATTATTCGATCTAATCGTATCCGTTCAAATACTTCTGTCATTTTGTTCTCTATTTTATCAGACTTGTGTTTCATCAAGAACATGTGTCGTAATAATAATAAGAACAACTTATCCTGGCTAACTTAGACTTAGGTTCGGGTACATCAGTATGTAGAGACTGTGAGTTCAACAACTCATTCTCTCACTGTCTTACAGATGGGTTTCGGCCATCATACCTTTGAGAATAAGATTCACAAGTGTCAGTAGACTTCATAATAAGAGAGGTCAGACCCCTCTTTATGTGACTTGTGAAGCTTAATCTCTTTGATACGGCCTAGTCTATTTTACCATATAAGTTTATTTCTATCTTGCGTATTCATATATTAACATTTAATATATTATAGTTATTACAAATTACTCACACAAAACATTGCTTTAGAAGCAAGGTGACGACATTCGTCAAAAATGTGTTAGACGTCTTTTGTATACCAGTTATTTTGAAATCGTGACATCAAATATGTCACATTTTTCGTTCCTCCCACTTACGCCTTTACTAATGATAAATAAAACTATCTTTCTCAATTTGACTTTTTCTGAGTGCATTCTTCCTTTTTTAAATCTCATTTAGATATTAAACGTCTCAACAAAAATTAAATGGCTTATGCAAGCATCTCATGTATCCAAACGCCTGAGCTTTGCAACCTTGAGTGTAGCTCAACAAGTTGCTCATCTCAAGATCTGGTTGGGATATATAGTCTTGCACTGCTCATGCACTCATACTTGATTCAAACAGTTTGATCGAATTTTCGAACCTTGCGGATCGAACCTTCTTTCTATACAACCTTGAGTGTTGCTCAACAAATTGTATGGAGAAACTTGCTTTTGAACATCAATATGTCCCAGCTGTTCCATATAGAGGATAGTGACATGTAACGTGCATTTATTTTGTTGGACTCAGAACTTAATGAAATCATATTCCTTAAGTCTGTCCTTAAGAATGTCATTTTAATGTCAATGAGTATAAATTATAGTTTATCAATTAGAATTAGATATTCCATTAACTAATCATTTTGGACCAGTTGACTTATTCTCTTAGAATATTATGTTTTTGATTCTATCGGTAAACATAGACTTACCCTAGTTTAGCATATGTTCAATATTAAATATAAATAGAATGACTTTTATCAATCTATATCCTCCCACTATTTTCGCGATCATTTTAAGCCTTAATAACGAACGATTTAAATAAAGTAAATTAATGGGAAAGAGATCCAACCACCCTAAGTCTTACAACCTTGAGTGTGTCAACAAATTGCTTGACTTTGCGATCGGTAGATGACTCTTCATCAATCATATCATATATGATTCTCTTATCGGTTTTTCCCCTAGCCACTTATGATCATGAGTGTGCTCATCCAAATCATAATGACTAGCCTAGTCAGACCCTTGTTTTCGCGTCTAGCTAAACTTACGCCGGCGCTCGGTGTATTCACGACACGACGGTTTGGGTCAAGTCTAGACTACATCATAAGATTAACTTACGCCGGCGCTCGGTGTACTCACGACACGACGGTTTGGGTTAAGTCAAGATTACATCATATGTATTTAAGAAGTTGGTTTCTACAAGGTTGCCATATCACAGCTTGAGTATAGCTCAACAACTGGAACATGGGTCATATAGTTGCCAACCCCTAAAACAAGGAGGACTACGGCTAATCTTGAAAAAGATTAACTTATTAGACTTAGGTATAGTTCAGTGTGTCATATAATCATGATTTGTGTCATTGCGGTCCAGCGCACACAGCCAGGGAATTGACTAAGCTAGTGTCACTTACCCCCCCAGTCTAGCTAGGGTGACCCAACAAACTTAGCCAAACATATTGACCGGTATCATGATCCATTGAATGCCACTTATCATTTATATATGTGTGCCGTAAGAACTAATTAATCCTATCAACTAGTTGAATCCTTAAAATTCAAAATTTTAGGATTTGTTAATAAATTTTATTAAATCCTTATCAAGTATAAGGTTCACGTACTATCCTAATCGTTATTAAGATTTTAATAAATCATTAACAACACTTGTGGTCTTTTAATGAGAATATTATAATAACGATTAAAATAATAATCGTCGTTAAAGGACTACCCTAAACAGGAATTAGGTTTTAAAAGGTTGTAATGATTATTAAAATATAGCATGTCATTTAAAATTTATCTTATAAATTTCAAATAGGTTTTAATGGCTAACCTAAAAGGTTTCAACAATTATCACATAATGAAGCATGGCCATTAAAACATAATCTAACTTTATCAACTATAAAATTAGCATGCAATTATTAACCTAAATATTGCATAAAAGGTTTATAACTGTTTAACAATCATCACATAATTATTAAACATGCATCAACACATTAAAAATTAATCCTATAAATAATTAATGTGCAACTAAATTTAACACTTAAATTTAAAAGCATGATTTTAAAACTTAAAACTGTTTCATAAAAATTATCTTATAATTTTCATTACATAAACTATGTTTTAAAATCATCATAAAATTTCCATGTTTCAAACAATAATTTTATCGCATAAAAGAATTTTAAAAACATCTCAAATGAAACCGGTTTCATTTTTATCAATATCGCATAAAGTTAAAAATCTTAGCATGCATTTAAAAAGCATTCATCTTATAAACGTCACAGTCCTAGATCAACATGCAGATTAAGCTCTGATACCACTGTTGGTATTTGATGGACCCTCAGGGCAAAAATCTTTATGTCCGTCCTAAGTCGGACGAACAACAGAGGCAAAAGAAAATACAGCGGAAGAAAATATTTGCCAAACAATTTAGCGAAGCCCTAAGGAAAATCAAGATCCTGGAGCGAGTATCTAGGCCAACTTGGGGTGGGTCTAACCACCCCAAGAAGGATCTAAAGTTACTGCGACATAATTAAAATAAAGCTTCTAAATCACATACACGGAACCTTGCCTTGGTACAGACAATGTGTACCACACCGTCTTCCGAGCCGCTCCCCGTCCCGCACCGAACTGCTCCTTGAACCGCTCCGCGTCCCGAGGCGAGCAATCCCCTTGTCGTGGAGCCAACCACACGCCGAAAAAAGTTTCACCTGAATGTGAACCTTCGTCAAGACTCCGGATCAGATCCGAACTCCTTCGTGGCTTTGCTAGAGCGCTTCAGGAGTAAGGCAGAATATTAGGGAGAGGAAGAAATATTTAATTTAAGCTTAGATCCGAGCGTGCTCCAAACTTTTGGGAGCCGCTCAGATCTAGAGCTTGGGAAGAGTTTAGAGGGGGGTAGGCCCCTATTTATATAGGCGGCTGACACCTCCCCTTTGCTCCACTTCCGATGTGGGACTATGTTTTTAGAGTTTAATAATTCAAATTAGTTTGTCTTTCATAAAGGCCAAACTTCGATGAGTTTTAACTCCCTCACAGTTGAGCTTCAATTTTGATACAACTTATCAAATCGAAGAGGGTTGAACGGTGAATGCGTAAGAAAAAACGCCGAGTCAATCCGACGTCGTTTGACCCCTCAAACGTCGTCTCAAAGTTAGCCAAAATCATTCAAAGATGGAAAATCCAGCCGTCAAAAAAATCCCGAGTTTCAAAAAACCCTAGCCAGAAAATTTGGGCTTGGTGGGCCTCCATTTTCGCTGGGTTCAGCCCAACAGTTTGGGCTGACTTGTTTTGGCTCTACCTTGTACATTTGGACTCCGTTTTTGACGCGGTTTGAACCTGCGTTTAGAGCGGGACGATCCCGTCATCTAGGTAACCTTTTCACTGCGTTTATTATATTAAATATGGTCTTAAATAATTTAATACACATTTAACTCCTTTTGCATCACATGCAAAATAGTCCCTATCTAAGCTTAAAATATAATTTGCATCAGATATACATGATCTGAGTGCATACATCCCCCAACATATAAGAGATTAACTGAGATCTTAAATGAAATCCTATAGCTATTCAAATTCACATCCTTTGGCCATACAAATTCAAGCTCCATATTCATGGTGCTTCATTCAAATCCTATTCAAGTTAGGATTCCTTTCAATATCCATCAATTATGTGAGTCTATTTGATTCTAATTGATTTCCACCTCCTCATATATAAACCCACATCCAAAGGAGAGAGAAAAAAACAAGGCCGGCCCTAGACTCATTTCTCTTCATCTTGGCCGAATTTATACTCCAAGCTTCAAAGAGATCACCAAATTCGTAGAACGAAGACGGAGCTCGACGGACAACGCTAAAAAGTGCATAACTTTCTCCACAGAGCTCGGATCGACGAACCGTTTGCGCTAGGACGACCACAACTCAATACTATACAACTTGGTGATTTTTTCTGTATTAAATGAATGGTATTTATTTTAGCATTAGTTGTATTCTGAATAGCTTCATATATTTCATCATCTCCTTGGCCAAAGTTCTTCATCACCTTCAAGCCTTGCCACAACCATAAGGAACCATCCATCATCAAGCTAGATATCTAAGCATACGCCATCTTCAACCTAGAGGAGCAAGCAACCAAGGCCACCCTCTTTGAAGAAGCAAATTCTAAGAGATCAAATTCCAAGCCCTAGGACACACTTCAAAGATATGAGAATTTCTCTCCACAAGAGCATCCAAATTGGCCCTTTCTTATTTTTCAGTCGAAGAGGATGAGCACACGATTCCAACGAGTATTTATTAGGATTTTTCTGAGCTCGGGTCAATTTACTATAATTTCTGGAAGACGGGGCAGAAACATACGTTACGCACAGACTGCTGCCAATTCTGCAGAACAGCGAATTGATTTACACAGAGACCAGATTCGGGCAGATTTGCGCATCGAACTTAGGGGGGCTATATCTTGAGATCCGGACATCGGATTGAGACACCGTTTACGCCAGCGTGAAGCTGACGACGCGTTGATCGAAAGAGACGATTACGGCTACACAAACTGAGATTTCATAAACTCTTTATTATTATATTTGTGTAGTAGTTTAGTGATCTTTGTATGGAAAACTTTACCATACTTGTGTTTCGGGGTCTTATCTAGTTGAGGCTAGACAAGAGGGTCTTGACGAGTTGGGGCTCGTCAAGAGAGAGAGCATCTTCTAGGTTAATAGTGTTGAGCACTTTGGGAAGTGCGTACGAACTAGGTGAGAGTTGAGTTGGGGCTCTAGCTCATTGTAGTTATACGAGATAACATATTAATCTAGTATTTGCTTTCGGGGCAGGACGGAGGTCGTGGGGACGACCGAACCAGAGTAAATCTGTTGTGCATTCTGTGATTGCTTTTTATTTTCTCTGCATCTGCTATAATTGCATGTGATTTCGTGTGGGTTGCACGAACATTTTTATTAGCCTATTCAACCCCTCTAAGCTTAGATACATATACAACAAGTGGTATCATAGCCAGGTTAGAGGATCTAATCTAGATGACCATGAATATATCTGATTCTGCATTTGCTAAAGGTCAGTCTATAGCCCGACCCCTAAGTTTAATGGAGTAGACTTTGCATATTGGAAGCCAAGAATGAAAATTTATTTAGTGTCGGTAGATTCTGATGTGTGTGATATTGTTGAAAATGGATATAAAACCTCCACTATTAAAATTGAAGACACTGAAATTATAAAGCCTAAAGATAAGTGGGATGCTGCTGATAAGAAACTTTATTCATTGAATGGTAGAGCTATAAATGTACTTATTTGCTCTTTGGATAAAGCTGAATTTAATTGTATCTCATAATGTTTAAATGTGCAGGAAATATGGCATACGCTGGAGGTGATGCATGAGTGAGCGTCACAGGTGAAGGAGTCTAGACTTGCCTTGCTGAGTACAGAATATGAGAGCTTCCGCATGCTTCCATCAGAATCCATCAAAAAGATGTTTGCGAGGTTCACTGACATGTCTACAAGTCTAGCTCCATTGGTAAGCCATATTCTAGTCTTGAGGGCGCTACCAAGCTCGTTCCGTCCTAAAGTCACAGCCATTCAAGAAGCTAAAGATCTATCAAAGATGAGAGTAGAGGACTTGATATGAAACTTAATGTCATACGAGCTTAAGCTGTAGAGCATCGAAACTAGAGAGAAACCAGAGGCCAAAGCTCCCAAACCATTAGCTCTTCAAGCTAACGACGACGACGATCTTGATGAGGAGCAAGCACTAATGGTCAGAAACTTCAAAAGATAGATCAAGACCGACCAAGGAAGAACTGAGATGGCGAAAAGATGTAATCGTTCTAATAATTTTCATTCTGATAGAAATTCCTCTGAACAGAAAACTACTAATAAACCGGAATGTTTTAAATGCAGGAAGAATGGACACTTCATGAGGAATTGCCTACAAGAAACGAATAATGTCGCGGAGAAGAAAGGAAAAGCTTTGGCGTTAACGTGTGACATGGATAGTGAAATGAGATTGAGGAGAATGAAGCCCACTCCTCCATTTGCATGATGGGAAAGCACGATGAGGTAAAATCTTGCTCTAAAGCTGAACTTTTGAATATTTGTAAAGAAATGCAAGATAAAATAGATGAGCTAGAATCTACCGTATATGACTATAGTGATGGTAGCTTTGAATTGCAACAAGAAAATTATGACATGTCTAAAGAAATTGATAGTCTTAAAGAAAAAATTGTTGCATGTACTTCTACTATTAATTTGCTGAAAAAGAAGAAAGCTAGCTTGCATGAAAAAATTGATTGTCTTTCTTGTCCTACTTTATTAAAAGATATTAGCATGTATAAACAAGAATTGATTAAGTTTGAAACTAAAAATAAAGGGCTTATTGAAAAGTTGTGCATGCTAAATAATGAGCTTAAAAGAAAAATGATTGATTTTGAAAAGAAAGAAGAGAAAAACAAGAAAGCTTTCATTAATAAATGCACTTTGCTAATGATTGAAAATGCTTTATTGAAATCCAAAGTCACTAATCTAGAATTGTCCATAAAGAAATTTTCCATTGGAAAACAATCGTTGGATATTATTCTTAAAAACCAACTTTATGGCAATAATAGACGTGGACTTGAATATGATTTTAAAAATGTTGAAAAGTCAAAATATAGAAAAGTTCACATTGAAACAACAAAAGTTGGAAATATTCATGCAAAGTGCTTTACATGTGGTTGCGTTGGTCATACCTCATATCATTGCAAATATCGGAACAAGAACATTAAATTCAAGCAAATATGGGTTCCTAAAAATTTGAGGATGAACGTGAGTGGACCTTATTGGATTTCAAGGTCACACATAACATCTTCCGTGTAGGTAAGATGGAGGCGGCGAGGAACTATGAATTGGACGTCGGATCTTTTAGTTCCTTAGCCAAACGACGACGCGAAGGTATGGTTTCTACTTTGAACTTAATGCATACCTTCATAGTATTTTTTTCTTGTGTGCTTGAATTTTTTATTTTGTGTGCGAGTTTGTTTGGTCTAATTCTTTATAAAGAAAAATAAAAAAATGATAAACACAAAAATAAGAAAAGGAGCTTAATGTATATCTTTTCTTTTGAATCATTTAAGTGATATTAATGAATGATAATCATATTCACGTAGAAATTGATGTATTATTGTTATGGCTACATGTGCATGTTTGATTTTCTAAATAGTCATTTCATGTTTAATGATTAGAATAATTTGATTTCTACACCTACACTTTCACTTCCACGAGTATTAAATATTGTTGTACATTTGGAGACATCTTTTATGAAATATTGGAAAGTGAATGTGGGATGAAAATAACTGAAAATCTACGGGATATGATGTGTCTTGCCTTGGATAAAAATTGAGCACAAAAGAATTGAATAAAAAATTGAAAAAGAATGAAAATAGCTACGTATGAAATATGGATACAATCCTTGGCAACGACACTACCCACGAGTATCCAACATAAGCTTTATGGGTAAACTTTAGCGGTGGTGTTATACTTGTCAAGCAATGTCACCCCCCACATTTAAGAGTCCTATATGCTATGTTTTTTGGTGTGGTACCTTGAACTCATTTTTAATGAGATAGAGAAAATCAATCCTAGGTGATATCATGTTACATAAAAATGTGGATTGGTTTTGGTTGGATTTCTTAAAAGTTCTCCTTATGTGCTTCAATGTTTAATCATCACACTTACACACGAAGGTGTTAAAGTCGATGTTATAATTTTCATTGAAGTTGAAGTGCTTAGTCTACGAATGTCTACATGCAAGTACTTGTTGTAATTTATAATGCTCACTTTTTGCATGTGGTATAAATTTGACTTCATATATACACTTTTGATGATAACAAAAGGGGGAGAAATATTGAGAAGATTTGGTGTGCATTAATGCTTACATGTTGAATACATGAATATTGGTTTAAGGGGGAGCATTAATGAATAATGAATGAATGCATGTGCTTAATGAATATGTGAATATATGTTCAAGGGGGAGCATGAATAAAGGGGGAGCATGCATACATGTTTGCATGCTTGAATATCATTGTAGCATACTTGTATGTTTGAACGTCATTGTCATACTTGTTGCATATTATATATAGCATCCATCACCACACTTTACACTCACATGTCAGATGATATTATTTGAATCGTTATTGCTCAAATTTTATATTAGTTTGTCATCATCAAAAGGGTGAGATTGTAGGATACAAAGATCGATGACTTCATGTTTGATGATAACAAACGTGTGTGAATGATTTGATGTGCGTGTTAAGTGTTTGCATGAGTGACAAGCTCGTAAATACTCAAACGACGACTGAGTCAAAGTGACGTAGAATTTGCCATTTATTAGCAAAGTGGACTTGGTCAAATATGGAGATAATGGCTACACATATTGGACTAAGTCAAAGATGGGGATATAATGAGGAAATCAATTCAAATCCATATTTGAATTGATTCAACTCAATTGGTACATGAATCAAATCTTAAAGTCATACAAATTGAAGACTTGGTCAAAGATGGAGAGATATGGAAAATCTCATGCAAATCAATATAAGAGATTAAATAAGATCTTAAATGAAATCCTATAGCTATTCAAATTCATATCCTATAGCCATACAAATTCAAACTCCATATCCATGGTGATTCATTCAAATCCTATTCAAGTTAGGATTCCTTCCAATCTCCGTCAATTATGGGATTCTATTTTATTCTAATTGATTTCCACCACCTCCTATATAAACCCACATCCAAAGGAGAGAGAAAAAAACAAGGCCGGCCCTAGACTCATTTCTCTTCATCTTGGCCGAATTTATCCTCCAAGATTCAAAGAGATCATCAAATTCACAGAAAGAATGAGCTCGACGGACGACGCTAAAAAGTGCATAACTTTCTCCACAGAGCTCGGATCGACGAACCGTTTACGTCAGGACGATCACAACTCAGTGCTCTACAATATGGTAATATTTTTCTGATTTTAATCTATGTATTAAATCAGTGGTATTTATTTTAGCATGAGTTGTATTCTAAATAGCTTCATATATTTTATCATCTCCTAGGCCAAAGTTCTTCATCATCTTCAAAGCCTTGCCACAAGCATAAGGAACCATCCATCGTCAAGCTAGATATCCAAGTATAAGCCATCTTCAACCTAGAGGAGCAAGCAACCAAGGCCACCATCTTTGAAGAAGCAAAGTCCAAGAGATCAAATTCCAAGCCCTAGGACGCACTTCAAAGATATGAGAATTCCTCTCCACAAAAGCATCCAAATCGGCCCTTTATTATTTTTCAGTAAGAAGAGGACGGGCTCACGATTCCAACGAGTATTTATTAGGATTTTTCAGAGCTCGGGTCGATTTACTACAATTTCTGGAAGACGGGGCAGAAACATATTTTATGCATAGACTGCTGCCGATTCTGTAGAATGGAGAATTGATTTACACACAGACCAGATTCGGGCAGATTTGCGCATCGAACTTCGGAGGGCTATATCTTGAGATCCAGTCATCGAATTGAGACACCGTTTGTGCCAGCGTGAAGCTGATGACGCGTTGATCGACAAAGACGACTACGGTTAGACAAACTGAGATTTCCTAAAATCTTTATTATTATATTTGTGTAGTAGAGTAGCGATCTTTGTAAGGGAAACTTTACCATACTTGTGTTTTGGGGTCTTATCTAGTTGGGGCTAGACAAGAGGGTCTTGATGAGTTGGGGCTCGTCAAGAGAGAGAGCATCTTCTAGGTTGATAGTGTTGAGCACTTTGGGGAGTGCGTACGAACTAGGTGAGAGTTGAGTTGGGGCTCTAGCTCATTGTAGTTGTACCAGATATATTAATTTAGTATTTGCTTTCGGGGCTGGATGTAGGTCATGAGGACGACCGAACCAGGATAAATCTGATGTGCACTCTGAGATTGCTTTTTATTTACTCTTCATCTGCTATAACTGCCTGTGATTTCGTGTGGGTTGCACGAATATTTTTATTAGCCTATTCACCACCACTCTAGGCTTAGATCCAAATCCAACACCAACCTCCAAGCTATGGACTCTGACCTGTAAGCTATCTGCAACATGAATAACTCGTGAGGGTGGGTCGGATCTGGGGTCCGGCCTAAACCCCTCAGATGCTTAAGTCAGTAATAGACTCAAGATGGCTCGTGACAGCTATGGCCGATCTGTTGGAAGATCGTCAGTAGTTGTCACCGAGCTAAGAGAGAAAAGAGTTAGGCTGGAGGAGATCATGTTTAGAGAATACCTAAGGTCAGATGTGTGATCCGACCTGACTGTTGTAGGTGATCGTATGAGGACGATCCAGAGGATGAAGAAGAAGATGAAGTTCTTGCCACCATTCATAGCAGAAGACCTCCATGTCTAGTGTGGAAGAAGATGAAGAGTTTTTCTTCTCTTTTTTCTTGTTCCAGAGTTCCTTTATAGGGCGGAGAATGTGAATATAATTCCCTATCATTGATGTCACATTAACGGCCCGCCATTAATGAGGTACAATGGCCTACCAATGATGGTGTGTAATGGCACATTAACAGCCTGCCATTGATGAGGTATAATGGTCTACCATTGATGGTGCGTAATGGCACATTAATGCCCCGCCACTCATGGTGAATAATGTCCCACCATTGATGATGAATAATAGCCCGCCATTGATGGTGCATAATGGCATGCCACTGATGGCTTCTTGTGAGCGAGATGGTGGTTGACCCATTCAACTATGGAGCTTTGGGACGTAGGCCGGCTGAGCATATTATATATTTAACATTATCCCCATCTCCCGAGCTTAACTGTTGAACTGTTGTGACAGTTGAGGTTGGGTGATGTAATCTGATCGATCACATCGGGGTCTACAATCTCCTGAGGAAGCCCCGATTAGGTGGGCGGTATCCTCGTCGCCACCATAAATGAAGAGTCCCACCAATAGTTTGGTCGCAATATAGACCGGGTCGCTCTCGTCATTCAAGGGTCTTTGTTGTCGGCTGAGGCAGATCACCGAGGTCAGACAAACATGAGGGCCAAACTAGGATACCAAGGTCGAGCCAGCAGAAATTCGAGCATGGGTACCGAAGTCGGACCAATGGGCGAGCCAAGCTGGGATGCCGAGGTTCTAACCAGCGGAATGAGCTGTGCTCGCCTACCGAGGTTTGACCAGCCAGAGAGCCAAGCTGAGATGTCGAGGTTCTAACCAGCGGAATGAGCTGTGCTCACATACCGAGATTTGACCAGCGGGAGAGCCGAGCTACGGGGCTGAGGTTAGACGAACGGAATGAGTTGTGCTCGCCTACCGAGGTTTGACCAGCAGGAGAGCCGAGCTACGGGACCGAGGTCAGACAGCGGAAGCCGTGCTAGGATATCGTGGTTAGACCAATAGGTAAGCCGAGCTGGGGCGTTAAGGTTTGACCAACGGATGAGCTCTACCGATGCTTTTGCATCCCAAGGATGGATGAGCTTGTATCACTGATGATGTGCCTTGCGAGGCCAAGCTATCGCCGGGCAGCCTTCAAATTTAAGTCGGCTCGTGTGGCTCTTTATACTGAGCCATAAGCCTGCACACTTTAGTGAATGTAAAGCGGGAAGAAGGCCGACCAAATGCTAATGCATTTGTCAACAATATTGTTAGCCTAGCCAAATATAATATAACCTTCTTTGAAATGGAAAAATCAAAAAGGTAGGGTAAAAGATGGCGGAATGAGCCAATGTTAGTGAAGATATGGATACTGACATAGGTGTTCAACTCGTTCCCACAGACGGCGCTAATTATTGGGGGTATTTTTGTCCCCTCAAAATGAAAGATCGTACAGAGACGATGATGGTGGAGATGCTGTAGCAGTTGCTGAGGTCGGCAGATGACGAGCGACAGTTGTAGGAAGACTCGGCGAGCTAGCCCCCGATTGGAGAGACTTTGGCCGAGCTATCGTCGGCAAGCCCAAGCTATCCCGAGCCCGATCCGAGCTATCACCAAGTTCCAACCTCCGAGCTACGGACTCCGACCTGTAAGCATCTGAGGTCGAATGTTGGATTTGACCTGATTGTTGTAGGTGATCGTATGAGGACGATCCAGAGGATGAGGAAGAAGATGAAGATATTGCCCCCATTCATAGCAAAAGACCTCCATGTCTAGTGTGGAAGAAGATGAAGAGTTTTTCTTCTCTTTCTTGTTGTTCCAGAGTTCCTTTATAGGGAGGAGAATGAGAATATAATTTCCTGTCGTTGATGTCATATTAACGGCCCGCCATTGATGGTGCGTAATGGCACATTAACGGCCCGCCACTGATGAGGTACAATGGTCTACCATTGATAGTGCGTAATGGCATATTAACGCCCCGCCACTGATGGTGAATAATGTCCCACCATTGATGATGAATAATGGCCCGCCATTGATGGTGCATAATGGCATGCCACTGATGGCTCCTTGTGAGCGAGATGGGGGTTGACCCATTCAAGTACCGACTGAGCATATTATATCGGTAACTTTGTATTGGAACTAATTCTAAACTTATGCAAGCATATGCAGTTGATAAAAGTATTATACAGCTATAGCTACTAATACCAAAATAACATGAGATATGCAACCATATATTTTTAAAAAGAAAGTAGCATTGAACCTACAAAATGGTTGTGCCTTAGATACGAGAACATATTATTTGTGCTACCTTTAACGATGTTTAATATTAATACCATAGGCATCTCATTGGTACTCATAGACTATGCACCATACAGCCTCAACCCTAGCTAAACCCTTCTTAAAAACCTAAACCCTAGCTACCAAAAGACAATCATTATTTTATTTTACATGAAGAAATACTCACAGAGGATTTGAGGGGCCAAGCGACGGGGTCATGTGCAGGGCTAATGGCAGGGCCAAGGGCGTGCCTATGGGGCGACGGGCGGGGTCGTGTGTGGGGCTATATGGCTGCGGTCGTCTATTGTTCCTTTGCGGGGGTGTGCGGGGCCGCCTCACTTGCTCGTTTCATGCGAGCACAGCGAATGCTCGGCTTTTAGGGCAACTGGTTTAAGGATTTGGCTGCGGTTGGCAACCATTGTCAAATTTATGGGACCCGTCACTTACACAAATTGGCCACGGTTGGCAATCTCGGCCAAGTCGAAGCGACGACGTTGATGTGGCCTGCGTTGGTCGGTTTACTAATTATTTTAGGTCGATTGTTTAATTTTTGGCTTTTTACCAAAAAATTGTCCTTTTCTTTTTTTTTCACTTTTTAAACTATAAATTTAGGTTTTTTATACAGACCTGAATCCTTTTTATTTAGAAATTTATCTCCTAAATTATGTATTTTACCAATTTATCCTTCAAATCTTTGAAGGGTTAAAACTATATCCTTCAAATTTCTTAAGTTTTAATAATTTTTCCGACTGTTACTTATTTGAAGTAAAAAATGAATTATTCTTGTTCTGTGTTATATCAAAAAAAATAGAGGTATGACTTTGCAACATTAGGTTACAAGTTCCATTCCTCTGCTTATGTTCCTGTGCAACCCCTTTCTTCATATCCCAATAAAGCCCATTAAAGCCAGCGGACTGTGGTCTGATTGGCATCACCCCCCACTTCCTTGCGGGTCCATCGGGGTTCGAACCCTATCGGCTGGGGTCTCCGTATGCGTGCAGTGCCAACTTTTTGAAGGGTAAAAAAATAAAGCCAATTAAAGTACATTCAAAATTAAAAAAATAAAAAGTGACAAAAATGGAAAAGAAAATACTAACTTCTTCCTCTTTAACACATTAGCGTGCATTACAATTATAGACAAGGGTAAATTCCCCTTAAATTTTCCTAAATCCCACCCCTCCATTTTGGTATTTTCCTTATTAACTACCCTTACTTTTAACCCGATTTCTTAAATAAAAGACAATTTTCAGCTACACATGGGTACATAAACAAATACAAATAATACAATCCAAATTTAATTTCGTATATCGAGTTTGACTAACTTGGATGTCCGTATCTACAGTGTGTAAAATATAGATACAAATATGAATACACTTAGCTATTTGATATATCCGAATAAATTTCCAAATTTTCAATTATTACCCGAATAATTCAACGTGAGTATGATTGTAAATAGATGTAAGTCTATTTTAGCATTAGATTATGCAAAATAAAGCTGCCAACGATGTTGGGAAGCTTGCCAATGCTCGCTATAACATTCCTACCACGAGAGTCGAGCGATCTCAGAACCCCATCATCACTAAGGTAACGTAAGGAGCCAGAATGTCACCCTTCCACTGCAAAACTCTCATCAACAATCCCACATGCATGGAGCTAGGCATAATCTTGTTGGAGGGCACTTTAAATCATATACACAAGAGATCAGGAGAGAACTACATTGAGATGGGAACAATCCAATTTTTATAGCCATTACCGAAGCCGACAATGTGGAAGTTTGCTCGATTTGGCACTGAAAGAGCATTGGTCGTACAGACGAGTTGTCTTGTATAGAGATAACTCGACTGTGCTTGGGTTCGACCGATCTGACTTTGCACAAGTCAGATACGAGGATGCTGAGCATTTGGTCTTCTACAGCACAGTTGGTCGATCGGTCGTCAGTTTCGGTCTGATGGTCGATCGTTCAGCATTGGGTCGTTCGGCCGTAACTCGGTTGAATTCCGTGTTCGGTTGAACGGTCATATGGTGGCACGTTGGTTGATAGTTCGTACGCCTGGCTCGGCACTTCGGTCGTTTGATACAGAAGGAAGATCGCTAGGTCGAAGGAAGCCCATTGTGATGAGGCCCACTAGGGTGCGACGGAGGCCCACTAGGGTGCAACGCATTAATTGCGTAGAGCTGTGATTTGATAGGATGTTGTTAAAGTCGGGATCTGTATCTTCTGGAATTCCTAGCCAATGATGACACCTATTGTAACCTAGGGTTATTAATATAGATTTTTAGGTTAGGGTTTTTGTGTGGAACATTGTGGAACCATTTGTGTGAGCCGCCATTATGAGAAGCAACTTTGATAGATTGTATTGTGAGTTTTTGGAGAGATCTCGTGTGCTTCTTCTTCGTCTATGAAGGAGAAGATTTGGTTTGTTCTCTCCTTTCGTAATAAAGCTTATCGGTGTTCCCCCTTGACTGGTCCACGACTTAAAAGCAATTCTCATAGTGCTCTATTGATTTGTTTGTTTACTCGTATTTGTTCCGGGGTTCTTCGACGATCCGAGTTTCTGCGTCTCAGTGCACAACAGACAAGACATGTCTTGTGACCATCACCTTAAAAGCCCCCAACAAGGTAAGAGAGACCGCTTTTATGACCATCACCTTAAAAGCCATCAACAGAGTAAGCAAAGTTGCTCTTGCAATTCTGTCTATGATATTACTCGACATAGCAAACGAGATAGATTTCATGACCGATAATAAGGCAAATGAGATAGACATCATAGTGCTTAATGCAACAAGAAAGAAAAATCTTGTAGAAGAGAAGAACACCCTTTCAGGATACACAAGCATCGACTCACTCTTGATAAGTCCAGCACTTTTTCGGTGAGATCACAAAAGGAGATGATATGAACCGCTGATAGACCTGGCGGGTCTATAGCCGAACCCATGGGCTTGGGCCCTTGGCCACCGGCCCCTTTGGGTTATGCGCGCGCCCCATTAGCCTAGGAACCCTAGTTTCTTCTATTTATAGGGACTAGCCGTCATTTGTATTTTTCATGCTTGATATTTGATATTTTCTATTGAACGTCCTTAGGTTTAGATCTTAGATTAAATGAGTGCGGACGTCCTCTTCGGCGTCTTGGGAGGAGAGCACACTTCTTTTGTGCTCAAATATCTTGTTATTTCTACTATTTTCTCAATAAAAATTATATCTTTTGTTGGTTCCTAACATTTTGGTATCAGAGTATGTGACGATCCATGGCGGTCACGACAAGATCGCACGATAAAATTGAGGCTTTGGAGGCAAAGTTCACGAGCGAAATCGACGGGATCAAGAAATCATTGGCGGCAAACGATGAATCCATGGCAAAGTTGACGGCTTCCATCAACCAATTGGCGACGAACCAAGCGAAGCACGACGAACAATTCGTGCAAATGATGGAAATCTTAAATCAATTGGCGACGAACAACAAAGGGGATGGGAACCCTAATCCGACACCAAAGGCGGCACCTTTGAAGAAAGAGAATGAAAAGACGGATATTTTTATCCAAAATCAACCCTATTTGGTGGAGGAATTGGACGAGGACGAAGACGAGGAGCCATGGAGGGTCGACTACCGTGAGAAGGTACGGCGGAAGGTGGTGGAGAGCCAAATTGACGGCGGCGGCCCTAGCCGCCGCAATTGGGAGCAAGGTGCCATCAACGAACCACGGCCGAACCCCCAAAACATCCAGGGGGTTCGGCCGCCACGGGAAGGAGGCGGGGAGCCCTCCCCGCCTCAGGCGACCTCCGGCAGGGGGGCCAGGCCCCGCCGGAGGTCGGCGGGGTCCGGCAAACTCGCCGGACCCCCCGCAGGGCCCGCCGGCCCTGGCGGAGGCCCAGCGAGGCCTGCAGGCCCTCCGACAGGGTCCCGTGAGGGGCGGGAACCCCCTAGCAACCGCAGGGGGTGGGGGGCTTCCGGCGAGCCCCAAAGGGGGTGAGAACCCCCCTGTCAGCCGCCAGGGGGAGGATGTTTCCGGCGAGCCCCAAAGGGGGCGGGAAACCCCCCGACAGCCGCCGGGGGGGTGATGTTCATGGCCAGGGCTCGGGGGGTTTTCGAATCCTCCGGGCAGCGGACAGAGGTTAGGAGGGCGGATTTCAGAGGGGAAGACCCCCCCGCTGACAGCTTTTGTGAGGGTTTTATGACCCTTCGGGACGGCGGTCAGTAGCAGATGACCACTTTTACGGAGACGGACACGGCAGTGACCATTATTATAACGGCAGGGGTGGCTACGAGGCGGAGTTCGGCAATGACGCAGGTTAGGACGATTTTGAGGGTCGACAGGGAGATTACCGTGGAGACTACGGAGGTCGCGAAGGAGGGCCACCTAAGCATTATGAGACTTTGGACGAGAGGAGACAGCACTACCGCCCGCATCACAGAGAAGATGGAAGGCCAGAGCAGGGGCACTTTGGGAGAGAGTGCAGGGTGCAGAAGCTGACGATGCCGCTATTTTCTGGGGAGGATCCACATGGCTGGTTGTTCACGGCAGAGAGATTTCGCGGCCCACCACATGACCGAGACACAGAAGCTGGAGGCAGCAGCCATTTGCATGGAGGGGAGAGCTTTGGGGTGGTTCCAGTGGAAGGAGAGAAGGCAGCAGATCCGGAGCTGGGAGGAGCTGAAAGACTTGGTGCTGGAGAAGTTTAGAGACCACTGCTTGAGAAACCTACACGAGCAGCTATTTTCCCTCAGGCAGGAGAGGCCGGTGCGCGAGTACAGCGAGAGATTTGAGACACTGGCAGGGCGAGTTCATGGGGTGTCGGACGAGTCGCTGGAGGGCACCTTCCTGAAGGGACTGTGACCTAGTCTTCGAGCTGCGGTGAGGTCCTACAAGCCTCGAGGGCTTTCAGAGGTTATTGAGACGGCGCAGATGGTGGAGGACTCATGAACTGAGGATAGGAGAGGCGGGAGCAGCTACAGTGGACAGTTACAGCGGGGCACGACGACCGAAGCAGGTGGAGCGGTGGTCATTACTGAGGCAGCACAGGCAGGGCTCGAGAAGACGGGAGAGCAGAGCAACCCACCACCGGCTGGGGGCCCATTCCGAAGGATGACCGATGCGGAGATGAGGGAGAAGAGGCAAAAAGGGATTTGTTTCCGATGCGTCGAGCGCTTCACTCCCGGACACCCCTGCGTGGATCGGAAGCTGTAAGTGTTGATAGCAGAAGCCGATGAGGATGATGGCGTGGAGGACGAAGGAATCGGAGGGGATGACGACTCCCACTCGGAGTAGCGCCGCCTGCACTTATATGCACCACCTTGAGGACAATGTGGATCTTTAGGTGAGTATTGATAGACCTGGCGGGTCTATAGCCGCACCCATGGGCTTGGGCCCTTGGCCACCGGCCCCTTTGGGTTATGCGCGTGCCCCATTAGCCTAGGAACCCTAGTTTCTTCTATTTATAGGGACTAGCCGTCATTTGTATTTTTCATGCTTGATATTTGATATTTTCTATTGAGCGTCCTTAGGTTTAGATCTTAGATTAAACAAGTGCGGACGTCCTCTTCGGCGTCTTGGGAGGAGAGCACACCTCTTTTGTGCTCAAATATCTTGTTATTTCTACTATTTTCTCTAATAAAAATCTCATCTTCGTTAGTTCCTAACACCCGCCTTGCTACTGATGGCGCGATGAGCCCCCTTCATGCTATTATCGACGTGATAACAGAAATACGTTATACATGTACCTCTTGCGGCACCACCACCAAATTTAAGATGTTTACTTTTGTATAATATAATAGGATGAATGACCAGAAGAACATCTGAAATCCTTTCAAACAACAATGCATCCTTATGATGGCTTTGACACCATCCTTTGCAAGGTGTTATATGCCGCACTTAAGGGCTTAGCCTATAATTGGTAAAATTGGCTATCTACCGGAAAGATAACCTCTTTTCATCGCCTTACATGTATCTTTTCGTACCACTTTACCTTGTTATAGAAAACCTCCAAGGAATCCCGCTTATCTAATAACTTTGAAGTTGCAAGTTGGCAAACCTTCGTGACTTCCTCACGAGATTAAATGAAGCCTGAAACGAATCGGGTGATATAGTATATAACATGGTGTTGATAGCTATGATGCAGGCCATAAGAAGCTACACACTCACTGTGACCTACACAACTTCACCGGGAAGATATAGTATATGACATGGTGGTGGTAGCTATGATGCAGGCTATAAGAAGCAACATGCTCACTTTGACCTGCACGACTATCACCCACACAATCTCCCAATTAATGAAGCATGTCAATGCATTAACTGATGTGAAGGAGATCATAACAATAATAAACCAGGACTATAGAGTGGAGAAAGCTGAGCAGAAGGTAAAAAATCAACAAAGATCATCTCTTGGGGGATCAATGACTATAGAAGAATAATGGTATCTTCACTGTTGATTGTAATCTGATGCTAAAACGAAGAGAGTACACTCCACTTAATGGTCTTATGTTTGAGATTATAAGGACGGCTACTCCATGAACCCAATAAGATTAAAGCTCTCTGGAGAAGCGTAGCATTTCAAGATTCTACAACTACTGTAAAGAGGCTGGCCACTAGATGCTTGACGTGTGCAAAATGATGCACTCTCTCAAGTGTAGGAGTTATTAATGCAATATATCCTGATGAGCTCAGAGTCGATCCACATGGACAAGTCGTCTATGGGTTCACAATTTACAATTAGGCCAGGAGATAGTAGGTGAAACACAAACCACCTTTTGAAGGAGAGAGGGTCTGTATAATAGGTCGAGTGAAAGGATACTAAAACTAAAACCAAGTTGGGGTTAGTGTTGGCGTCGTAGTCGAATAAGGGGGGGTGTGTGTGTGCTGTGACTTCATTAGCGTTATGCCACACTATGCATTCTAATTTTGATGTCGTGCCTTGTGGGATAGCAACATCAGATGACTCAATCTCGCATCCATGCCAAGGTAAGTGGATTGGAAGATATAACGACAAGACACAATGGTGTTAATGTCAACATGTAATCTATTGGGTTATGGGTTTTATATTCTAATCGCTAGGTAGTACCTCGCGGCACACCACCATAACTATGTCTACGACCATTCACGTGTCTTATGCACTTAGGCAATGTCTCGTGGCACGTCATTCTCGGATCCCTCGACGTGTCATGTAGGCGCGCATAGACAACGCCTCGCGGTGCGTCATCCTAATAGGACCCCTCACGGGTAGTGCTATAACACTTAGGAGATGTCTCACGGCATTTCATCCTCATCGAACCCCTTGACGGGTTGCAATACAAATATGGATAACCTAACACAATGATTTAAGCATCAAATTGTGTGGACATGAATGGAAGCATAGATGGTATAATCCCTAAATTCATCACACCACACACACAATAGAGATTAACTACTCATGTGATTAAAAACATAAAACTTTATTGACATTGATTAGAGTTCAATACAAAGAGAGATACGAATAATCAAAATCAAACGAAGAATTAGGATTCTATCACCTAATTGAAGCTCAAACTCTGCCCTAGATCCTCAGCTCAGTCGCACACCTTCCGCCAACTCAAAACCCTAATCTAGAAAGATAAAGAGGAAGATGATGAAAACCAGAGATATCGTAATCCTTTTTCATTAGGGTTGGATACCCTCTTTGGTCGAATCCACATGCTCCAACTCATCCAATGATCGAGCTCGTCCTCTCAAAGATTGGGTCCAAAGCGGGTTTAAAATCTCAGCAGATTCGCCAAGAAATCGTGCAACAGTATCGACACGGTCATGACACGATCGTATCGAGACTTCCTTCAGCAGCTTCTTCTCAATATCGACATGGTTGTGTCAATAAGACACGATCGTGTGATTGCAGGGCTCCAAAAACCAAGCTACTGTTCATTTTGCTCACTGGTCTGACACGGTATTGTCGGTGATGACATGATCGTGTAAGGGGTTGCTTTGCGCTTTGATTTTGAGCACCACACGGTCGTGTAAACGACAATGTATGCTACTTCTGCTAGGGCTGCATTTGTTACACTCCACACGACCGTGTGGAGTGTGACACACGACTGTGTAAGGGCTGAATTCCTACTCTCTTCGTCTGTTTTCTTCTGAAAATTGTAGAGGATGCTTCCAAAGTCCTAAAAATCTGCAAAAATAGGCGTTGGAATCGTAAGAACATATACACATGAAAAATATAAGAAAGCACGATAGAGCAATAAAAATAACATTTTGCACATAAATAAAGAGTAATCTCCAAATCCTAATGATATTCACATCATACACATAATCAAGCTACAATAAGTATGATCTATGCACTAAATGCAGTTAGTTAAGGGTTATAATATGCAATATTCAGTCCTAATCATATCCCCAACTAGCTCGTTGCTAGTCCCTAACAAAATGAGTGAACATTCCAACAATATAATATACACATCATATTCAATTCATCGACCGTAGAATGAGTTAAGAATAACATCACCCAATATAGTTCCACAAATCTCAAGGGTTTTCATAAATCAATGCAAAAAATTCATAATGTTACTCCAATCCATACATATAAAGCGTAATGCAAATCATGCCATGCAATCGAATAAATACGTAGGTAATCAAGTGATTAAGTGACTAAATCCTATAAATCATGACCAACTCAACACTTACGAATCAAAAGCTTATGATTTTGAGTTTACTCATCACATATCAACTCTTATTCTCATATCTCATTTTTTGAACTTAAACGGATTCATTTAGCGAGTTATGAGTCAGTAGCTCCTAAACTGGACGGTCTTAGGGTATTAGGCCAAGATAGACCCCTCGGACTTAACGGCTTGAATCCTTTACGTTTATTTTTATTATGCACACCTCCATACTCCATTTTTTCGACGCGAACCCTAATGCTTCTCGAGGCACGAGGACCCGGCTATCAAATGAAGTTGGAAGAACGGTGCATTTTATGTTTCATCTTTTTCTTTTTTACTCTTTTTCTTTACTCTTTTTTGTATGAGATATGCATGAGTAAAACTCTCAATCATTCACTAATGATAAACTTGTAAATGTGGGTTTAGAACCTAATCCACATGATTACCACTTTAATAATGCATACATGCAAGAAAATGTGTTACACCATACATTAGCTTCATGAAGCAACAATTATGACCACATGCATTGAATCCATAAAAAACTATGATAATTTGTAGTTCCAAACTATGGTAAATCATCCTTAAGAGTTCCATGATATAATCGGTTCAATCAAAATGTATGGAATATTCACTACATTGGCACATAAATGATTTTTGGTGAAAAGAAACTAACTCTCTCATTTATGTTAACTCTGTGTATGTGTAAGGAAAATTGATTTTTTTGATTTTTTTTCTATATTGCTATTTATACGCATGCATAAAGGAAAATAGGCAAAACTCTACATTCTCCCCCTAACTTAAAGATTTACATTGTTCTCAATGTAAGAAAGGGTAGTAGATTATTCAGCATGCATGCGGGGAATGAAACCATAATAAAAGAAAATATACTACTAAAGCGATAAAAATAAAACATTTATTTATTTAACTACACTACTAGATAGGATACACCGTGATCAAACGACGAATATAATATCTCTATCGGAGGTGGCAGCTGCTCAATCAGCCCCTTGCGCTCCTCAGCAAGCGCCCTCATAACCAATGCTCCACCTCTATGCTCAGCATTGGTATCTCTTAACACAATCCCTATCATTTCCATAGAATGTGTACTTGCATCGTGTGAGAGACGGATTGTGTTAGATATCAATGGGGGCACTTTCCCAAAAATAAGTCTTTCCCAAATATAATCATTAAAAGAAAAATATGAATCTAAAGCATAATGAAAATTTTGGAAAACTTCCTGGAAGGTTTCAGGAGATTCAGTTTGCTGATTCTCTTCCATCTCCAAGTCCTGCACCAAAGAAAGATCATCAATATTATTAACAATAATGTTATCAATAAAATGATCAATGAAATTTAAAGCATGTACAAGGTCGAGATGGTCATCTTCTGAGAAGGGGGTGGTGGTTGCTGGGATGCAAATGTAGGGTGGTGGAGTTCATGTTCCATCATGATGGTCAATTCACTCTCTTCCTCATCCACATCCTCGTTAGCACTAGGAAAAAGGGCATCCGTAGCAATCCATCAAAGGCTTTTAACTACCACTTCATTCATTTTTCCCCAACTCAACTTCATCATCGTGTTGGGGGTGAAGGTGGACCACTAAAATTAGACTCTAAGGGCTCATCCAAGTCCTCCGGAGTATCTCCTTCACTTAGTTAATCTCCCATGTCAACTCGGAAAGAGTAGACTCCATCCTCTACTTCTGTAACGACTGCTTTTCATGTATCTGGATTTAATATAATATAATATATGTTTTGGTGGATTTTCTCCTCTTGTGTGGTTTTCGTCTCCGTAGTTTTCATTTTCGATCGATTCGTCGTATTTTCTCGATTCTTCCTTAGGATTGTCGATTTCGAAGTATGTCACTCGTGACGGACTTCATAACGGTCGTATCTAACTATTAGATCAAGCCTAGGAGTCTTATGAATCGATCCCGGGGCCCCGCGCTCCGTATCGGAACTTTTCTATGCTCATTAGCCGGTGTAAGAAGGGCCACCGACCGACTAGATGACGATCCAGTCGGTCGGCAATCCTTCTTGGACCGACTAGTTTGCTTTCTAAATTTCTCAGGAGTTACTGTTTATCGTTAGTCGGTCTAAGAACGTTGGTTGACCGACTAGGTTGCAAACTAGTCGGTCAGCAATGCTTCTTGAACCGACTAACTTATCATCTTATTTTTGTATCAGCTACTGTTTACTCTTAGTCGGTCTAAGAACGTTCATCGACCGACTAGATGCCAAACTAGTCGGTCAGTACTTGTTCATGGACCGACTAACTCTAGAATCCTATTTTCGTTCAGGAGTTACTGTTTGCACTTAGTCGGTCTGCGTTGATCGACCGACCGACTAGTTTCCAAACTAGTCGGTCAGTGGTTGCTCTTTGACCGACTAACCAGTGTTAAAACCCTAATTTCTGGGCAGCCGCCAGCCCAACCTATTTATACCCAACCCAAACGACTTCTTCTTCTCCAACACGACCCAAAACCCTAAAAACTTCCCCCTTCAGCCCCCATCTTCCTCCAAGCTTCATTTCTCCATTCCAAGCCCTACATCCATCATCCAATCCATCCATTCACCCTATCTACCTCTCACCATCCCCAAAATCTCACCCTCATCCATCAAAATCCCCAAATCCCCCAAAACCCTAGTTTCTCCAAACTTCCCCAATCCTTTCCAGATCTGGTCCTAGGGTTCCCCGGAGTGTTTCTTCCGCCTCCTCTCGGTAAGAAATCGATCTACCGTTGTTTTCTTATCCTATTGTAATTTTTTATGAAACCCTAATAAAATACTTGTGTTTTGATGATTGTTCCCCATAACAGCGATTCCACGTAAGCTAGCATCCGCGGAAACGAACTTTCGTAACCGTCATCCCCGGTGATAGGCAAGTGAAACTTGCATTTCTTGGTTTGGGCCATGTCTTAGGCCATTTCCCTTGCTTTAGCGTAAAAGAGACTAAACGGTGAAAGGATAGCCGTTTGGACGCCATTGACCTAGCTTGACAACGAAGCTTGGTCCGTCACCCTCCTCATGCTCATATGTCACGTTTAAATTCCATTAACGGTACGCAATTATCTGTTCATGGCATTGCATAGTGATTATTTATCGTGATTCCGTAGCACACGCTACAATCCCATGTTTCCTGGCTCGTGTTCCAGAAGCGAGCCCTGTAGTTGGAAACCCCAACGCTCGAATGTCAACACACACTTATTTTCCTGGCTCGTGACCAGAAGCGAGCATAATGAGTTGGAAATCCCAACGCTCGTCACATGTGGGTGGGGTAAGAGATAAGCGGACTGAGCCCGAGTGGCTTGATCAGCCACTCCGGCCAGCAGGTGAAATCTCTAGTGTTTCAATGGTGATAGTGATAGAGATAAACGAGCTGGCCAGTAAGTGGACTCTCTATGCACTAAGTGTTAAGTGTTAAGTGCTAAGTGATAAGTGATAAGTGATTAGTGATTAGTGAATTGGTAGCTTTTGCTACACCGTGCATGCTTGTCACTCTTTCAAACTGTTGCATCATATTCAACTGTTACGTCATTGTTTAACAATTAAATGATAGGTTGTTAGTCACTTTCAGTTTCCTTGCCCAAGTCTTTTTAGACTTGCTGACATGTGCCCCTCTCTCTTTTGGGTGACACATGTTAGACCTTGAGCCTGAGTTGCCAGCTGAGGGTGAGGTGTTTGCGGACGCCGAGCTTGAGCCCGTGTTGGACGGGGAGTACGTGGACACTGGGGACCAGTCCTAGTGTCTCCGTTGTGTTTTATTTTTGTTAGACAATAGTTTTGTTATCGGTGCGTAGCACCTATACTTTGTTGTTGTCGTTGTTTTTGTTGGCCTTGTTCTGGGCCTTTAGACTCTTTTCTTTTAGCCTGGTGGCTTTTCTGTGATGTTGAATATTTTGTGGACAAACTTTGGGATTGGTATTTCATATCCGTCTCATATTATTATTATTGTTGTTGTTTCGATTGCAATTACAGGGACCTGCTTATACTAAATTGACGCTTATCGGGTTTGGGGCTTCACCGCTCCACACCCGTGCGGACCTTTTCACATCTCGCCTCCATTTTAGGGAAGCGGGTCGTGACAGGTTTTAGTGGTGGCCCATGCAGGTCTCCTCTGTAATTGCGATTGTCGGGATAACAATAATAATGCAAGATTGACCAACAAATAAGTTCGACATCTGAGCCCTAAGCTGTGAGTCTAATTGTTTCGTTTTCTGCGTCATTAGATGGCAGGAAGGCGAATCACCCGTGGTGGTGATAGTGGTGCGCCCCCTCATGACGAGGAGCCTGAGCGGGAGCCCACTAATGGAGAGATGATGCGGATGATGTTGCAGATGATGCAAGTTCAGCAGGGTGTGCTTCTGCAGGTGCAGAATGCTCCGGTGACTCGAGCTGCTCGGGTGGTGGAAGCCCCTCGCCCTGAGCCCGGGGCGAAGCAGTTTCGAGAGCTGGGTCCTGCGTATTTTGATGGAACCGAAGGTCCTCTAGCTGCTGATGAATGGATGAGGAATATCGAGGACAATCTGAAGATGTCCAAGGTCAACGAAGTTAGTTGGGTTGACTTGGCGAAGCGCCAGCTGAAGGATAACGCCAGGAATTGGTGGGATGCTGAAGAAAAGATGTTGGTAGAGCCAATCGTCTGGGCTACCTTCAAGGCCAGATTTGATGGTGAGTTCTTCCCGAAGGCTGCCAGGGAAGAGATGCTGCAGCGTTTTATCGATCTGAAGCATGGGAACTCGTCGGTGGACATGTACCACCAGGAGTTCATGAGGCTAAGTCAGTTTGCACCAAAGATGGTGCAGGACGCTGAGGAGAGGGCTCAGAGGTTTCTGTAGGGGCTTGCTTCAGAGCTCCAGAGCTTTGTGACCTCTTCTGACCGAGAATCTTATCAGAAGGTTTTGGTCGCTGCCAAGAGGCAGGAGCTGCTCGTGAACCAGAGGAAGGGGTCTGTTGTTGGTGCTGTGAGGAGGCCTGTGGAGCAGGCGAGAGCTGTGGTTAGGCCTGGATTCAGGCCGAACCCGCCTGTTCAGTTTAAGAGGCCAGGAGGGCCCGTTCGGAGGACTTGCAATTTCTGTGGCAAGGAGGGCCATATCAAGGAATCATGTAGGAAGTTCTTGGGGCAATGTATTATCTGTGGAGATCCCGCCCATGCTATCCGGGAGTGCCCGAGGTTGAGGCAACCTTGGAGGACACCTATTGCTGCCCCGCCGTTGCAGCAGAGAGCCCCGGTGCCCGCTGGTCGTGGGGTGCCCCTCGTTCCGCAGGGGCAGGCTTTTCGGCAGGCCGCTCCGCCGAGGAGGCAGGCATTTCTGATGACTGAGGAGGAGGTTTTGGCCATGGATGAGGTCATTGCAGGTAACTTTCGATCTATATTGTTCCTTCCTTAATTAATTGATTGTTAAATTATGTGAATGCTTGTGTATGGTGTTGCTAGGATAAGATTTGATCGATTAGACTGTTTGTTAGGTGTGGTTTTGGTTTGCACGTTCCCTGCCCGAGTCCTCTTTGACTCAGGTGCGTCAATGTGCATTTTGGCCCAGAGCTTCGTGGAGAAGCATTCCTTGTCGACGTCCCCTCTCTCCAAGAGTTGGAATATCGTCACAGGGAATGGAGTAGTCACGGTGCATCGTGGGTGCAGTCCTTGCTCTGTGGTGGTTTGTGGACATGAGCTTTATGCTGATTTTATTGTCCACAACATCACCAACTACGATGCGGTCTTTGGGATGGATTGGCTTGCGAGCTTCTATGCTACGATCGACTGCAGGAGGAAGAAGGTGGTGTTCGAGATTCCCGGACATCCAGTGTTCGAGTTCAGTCGTGGTAGCCGTTCGCTTGGTCCTGTCAGATTTCGGGCCAGGCCGGTGGAGGCTGTGGCTATGCAGATGGAGCTGGAGTGGCCAGCTGTGGTGCGAGATTTTGGTGACGTCTTCCCCGAGGAGATGTCTGGTTTGCCACCTGATCGAGCTCTGGAATTTTCTATCGATCTTGTTCCAGGTGCGCAGCCGATTTCGAAGGCGCCGTATCGTATGGCACATGCTGAGTTGGAAGAGTTGCGGAAGTAGTTGGATGAGCTGTTGCCGAAGGGTTATATTAATCCTAGTGTGTCTCCGTGGGGAGCACCGGTGTTGCTGGTTAAGAAGAAGGATGGTTCGCGTCGTATGTGCGTGGACTATCGGGAGTTGAATGCGGTAACCATTAAGAATAAATACACGTTGCCACGCATTGATGATATTTTTGATCAGCTTGGAGGTTCGAGGGTGTTTTCTAAATTGGATTTGAGGAGTGGTTACCATCAGTTGAAGGTGAAGAAGGATGATGTTCCGAAGACAGCGTTCAGGACGAAGTATGGACACTATGAGTTTGTGGTTATGCCTTTCGGCGTGACTAACGCGCCCGCAGTTTTCATGAATCTGATGAACCTGATTTTCTACGACTTTTTGGATAAGTTTGTCGTTATCTTTATTGACGACATTCTGATCTATTCGAAGTCGGAGGAAGAGCATGCCTCGCACTTAAGGACGGTGTTGGAGATTTTGAGGAAGCATCGGTTGTATGCTAAGTTTTCGAAGTGCAAGTTTTGGCTGGATCGAGTTGCTTTTCTCGGGCATGTGGTGACCGGAGATGGTATCTCAGTGGATCCCGAGAAGATTCGGGCCATCAGGGAGTGGCCTGTTCCGTTGTCAGCGTCTGAGATCCGGAGTTTCCTTGGACTTGCTGGTTACTATCGGCGATTCATTAAGGACTTTTCCCGTATTGCTGAGCCGATGACCAGGTTGACGCGGAAGGATGTTGCTTATGTTTGGTCGGGTGATTGCGAGAGTGCTTTTGGTGTTCTGAAGGAGAGGATGACGAGTGCCCCTATTCTTGTCGTGCCTGACCGCAGCGGTGGATTTGAGATCTTTTGCGATGCTTCTGGCAAGGGTCTCGGTTGTGTGTTGCATCAGCACGGGCATGTTGTGGCGTATGCGTCTCGTCAGTTTAAGGTTCATGAGAAGAATTATCCGACGCATGATTTGGAGTTGGCTGCCGTTGTGTTTGCTCTTAAGATTTGGAGGCACTTCTTGCTGAGTGAGAAAGTGAAGATTTTCACCGATCACAAAAGCTTGAAGTATATTTTCACGCAGAAGGAGCTCAACATGCGACAGCGTCGATGGTTGGAGCTTATGGCGGATTATGAGATTGATTTGCAATATCACCCTGGCAAGGTGAATGTGGTTCCAGATGCTTTGAGTAGGCTTCCAGCGGTGATGATTTTGACCTCGCAGTGGAGATTGCAGCATGATTTTTGTGAGTCTGGCGTGGAGATTGTTCTTCCTGGAGAGGCTTCTTCGTTGATGTACATGCAGGTACAGTCGACGATCGTGGATCGGATTAAGGCCGGCCAGGCTGAGGATCCGAAGCTGGTGAAGATTCGGGAGCAGGTGGAAGCCGGTCTGCGGACTGACTTTTTGATTCATGAGGATGGCTCGCTGAGGTTTGGAGCCAGGTTGTGTGTGCCAGCTGGGAATATCAGAGAGGAGTTGATGGTGGAGGCACACAGTTCGCCGTATTCTGTGCATCCTGGTGGCACCAAGATGTACCAGGATCTTCGTCTGAATTATTGGTGGCATGGTATGAAGAGGAGCGTGGCTCGGAGTGTAGCCAAGTGCTTGGTTTGCTAGCAAGTGAAGGCGGAGCATCAGCGTTCGGCCGGATTGCTACAACCGCTTCCGATTCCGGAGTGGAAATGGCAACACATCACTATGGATTTCGTGACTGGACTACCTCGGAGTCCGAAGCAGAATGACGCGATTTGGGTGATCGTAGATCGATTGACCAAATCTGCGCACTTTATTCCGTTCCGAGTGGGACAGTCCACTGAGACGCTAGCGAGGAGATATATGGAGGTAAAATTCTTTTACTCTCCGTTTTATTTCCTTTTCCTAGTTTAGATAGTGATGTAACGTGAATCGTGCAGGAGGTTGTGCGACTTCATGGAGTCCCCGTGAGTATCGTGTCGGACAGAGACACGAGGTTCACATCTCAGTTCTGGCAGAGTTTGCAGAAGAGCTTGGGTACGCGTCTGAGTTTCAGCACGGCGTACCATCCGCAGACGGATGGCCAGTCCGAGAGGACGATTCAGATTTTGGAAGACATGCTGAGGGCGTGCATGTTGGATTTCAAGGGTTCGTGGGAGGACCATCTGCATTTGGTGGAGTTTTCCTACAACAACAGCTTCCAGGCGAGTATTGGCATGGCGCCTTTCGCCGCTCTTTATGGGAGGAAATGTTGATCGCCATTGAGTTGGGATGACGTTGGAGATCGGGAGTTGTTGGGACCTGAGATGATTGTGGAGGCCGTGGATATCGTCAGGAATATTCGGGAGAGGTTGAGGATTGCTCAGGACCGTTTTAAGCATTGGGCGGATGCTAAACGTCGTCCTTTGAAGTTTCAGCCAGGCGACCATGTGTTCTTGAAGATTTCCCCGAATCGTGGTGTGATTCGTTTTGGGAAGCGTGGGAAGTTAAGCCCGCGATACATTGGACCGTTTGACGTTTTGGAGTGGGTTGGCGAGGTAGCTTATCGCTTGGCCTTGCCGCCATCTTTGGAAGGAGTTCACAATGTTTTCCATGTGTCGCAGCTTCGTCGATACATTAGTGATCCGTCTCATGCGGTGGATTTTTCGGAGATTACCGTTCGCCCCGATATGACGTATGACCAGCATCCAGTGCAGATACTGGACAGGCGTCAGAAGTCGCTTCGGAACAAGGTTGTCAATCTTGTGAGGGTGATGTGGCGACACGGTTCGCCGGGAGAATCTACTTGGGAGAATGAGGATGAGATGCGAGAGCGTTTCCCACTTTTGTTTCCGGACTCGTGAGTTTTTGGAAATTCCGAGGACGAAATTTTTCTTAAGTTGGGGAGGATGTAACGACTGCTTTTCATGTATCTGGATTTAATATAATATAATATATGTTTTGGTGGATTTTCTCCTCTTGTGTGGTTTTCGTCTCCGTAGTTTTCATTTTCGATCGATTCGTCGTATTTTCTCGATTCTTCCTTAGGATTGTCGATTTCGAAGTATGTCACTCGTGACGGACTTCATAACGGTCGTATCTAACTATTAGATCAAGCCTAGGAGTCTTATGAATCGATCCCGGGGCCCCGCGCTCCGTATCGGAACTTTTCTGTGCTCATTAGCCGGTGTAAGAAGGGCCACCGACCGACTAGATGACGATCCAGTCGGTCGGCAATCCTTCTTGGACCGACTAGTTTGCTTTCTAAATTTCTCAGGAGTTACTGTTTATCGTTAGTCGGTCTAAGAACGTTGGTTGACCGACTAGGTTGCAAACTAGTCGGTCAGCAATGCTTCTTGAACCGACTAACTTATCATCTTATTTTTGTATCAGCTACTGTTTACTCTTAGTCGGTCTAAGAACGTTCATCGACCGACTAGATGCCAAACTAGTCGGTCAGTACTTGTTCATGGACCGACTAACTCTAGAATCCTATTTTCGTTCAGGAGTTACTGTTTGCACTTAGTCGGTCTGCGTTGATCGACCGACCGACTAGTTTCCAAACTAGTCGGTCAGTGGTTGCTCTTTGACCGACTAACCAGTGTTAAAACCCTAATTTCTGGGCAGCCGCCAGCCCAACCTATTTATACCCAACCCAAACGACTTCTTCTTCTCCAACACGACCCAAAACCCTAAAAACTTCCCCCTTCAGCCCCCATCTTCCTCCAAGCTTCATTTCTCCATTCCAAGCCCTAAATCCATCATCCAATCCATCCATTCACCCTATCTACCTCTCACCATCCCCAAAATCTCACCCTCATCCATCAAAATCCCCAAATCCCCCAAAACCCTAGTTTCTCCAAACTTCCCCAATCCTTTCCAGATCTGGTCCTAGGGTTCCCCGGAGTGTTTCTTCCGCCTCCTCTCGGTAAGAAATCGATCTACCGTTGTTTTCTTATCCTATTGTAATTGTTTATGAAACCCTAATAAAATACTTGTGTTTTGATGATTGTTCCCCATAACAGCGATTCCACGTAAGCTAGCATCCGCGGAAACGAACTTTCGTAACCGTCATCCCCGGTGATAGGCAAGTGAAACTTGCATTTCTTGGTTTGGGCCATGTTTTAGGCCATTTCCCTTGCTTTAGCGTAAAAGAGACTAAACGGTGAAAGGATAGCCGTTTAGACGCCATTGACATAGCTTGACAACGAAGCTTGGTCTGTCACCCTCCTCATGCTCATATGTCACGTTTAAATTCCATTAACGGTACGCAATTATCTGTTCATGGCATTGCATAGTGATTATTTATCGTGATTGCGTAGCACACGCTACAATCCCATGTTTCCTGGCTCGTGTTCCAGAAGCGAGCCCTGTAGTTGGAAACCCCAACGCTCGAATGTCAACACACACTTATTTTCCTGGCTCGTGACCAGAAGCGAGCATAATGAGTTGGAAACCCCAACGCTCGTCACATGTGGGTGGGGTAAGAGATAAGCGGACTGAGCCCGAGTGGCTTGATCAGCCACTCCGGCCAGCAGGTGAAATCTCTAGTGTTTCAGTGTTGATAGTGATAGAGATTAACGAGCTGGCCAGTAAGTGGACTCTCTATGCACTAAGTGTTAAGTGTTAAGTGTTAAGTGCTAAGTGCTAAGTGATAAGTGATAAGTGATTAGTGATTAGTGATTAGTGAATTGGTAGCTTTTGCTACACCGTGCATGCTTGTCACTCTTTCAAACTGTTGCATCATATTCAACTGTCACGTCATTGTTTAACAATTAAATGCTAGGTTGTTAGTCACTTTCAGTTTCCTTGCCCAAGTCTTTTTAGACTTGCTAACATGTGCCCCTCTCTCTTTTGGGTGACGCATGTTAGACCTTGAGCCTGAGTTGCCAGCTGAGGGTGAGGTGTTTGCGGACGCCTAGCTTGAGCCCGTGTTGGACGGGGAGTACGTGGACACTGGGGACCAGTCCTAGTGTCTCCGTTGTGTTTTATTTTTGTTAGACAATAGTTTTGTTATCGGTGCGTAGCACCTATACTTTGTTGTTGTCGTTGTTTTTGTTGGCCTTGTTCTGGGCCTTTAGACTCTTTTCTTTTAGCCTGGTGGCTTTTCTGTGATGTTGAATATTTTGTGGACAAACTTTGGGATTGGTATTTCATATCCGTCTCATATTATTATTATTGTTGTTGTTTCGATTGCAATTACAGGGACCTGCTTATACTAAATTGACGCTTATCGGGTTTGGGGCTTCACCGCTCCACACCCGTGCGGACCTTTTCACGTCTCGCCTCCATTTTAGGGAAGCGGGTCGTGACAACTTCGCTCATGACTACTCCATCAGAATCATCCATGTCATCATCACGTTCTTCAACTTCCACTTGACATAGGACAATTGTTTCGCAAGTAGTTGTTGTGGCGATATCTTTGGTGTCCTGGAGGTCCTGGGCCTGAGGGGCTACGTCATCATCACCAACTGCATGTTGGCCACAATGCGTAGGCTCTAATCGCTCACTCCCCTCTCTATCTAGAGTCTCATCAAAAGTCTGAACATCCTCGCCTAAAGACTCCAAATACTACCAAGCATCGTCTGCAGTCCTGTCCATGAACTTGCATTCGTCTAACATCTCCATATATAATTGGGACTCCGGTTCCAACCATTCAAAGAAGTATTGGAACAGTTCCACCTTCTGGTACCCTTGATGTGGACAATCCAGCAAAATTCCTGTGAAGCACTTACAGGCCTCATAAAATTTTTTACCATCTAAATTAGTGATGTTCACGATCTTAAACTTCAATATTTTGGTCCTGAATGAGGGAGAAAATTTTGTGAAGAAAATAGAGCATAATACAGACCAAGAAGAAATACGTATAGAATGTAAAGCATCAAACCACATTTTAGCTTTGCCTTCCAAAGAAAAGGAAAATAACTCAAGATAAATTGTTTCGGCATTAGTGTTCCCATCAATAAAGTGCACACATACCTCTTCAAACTTCTTCGTATGTAAATACGGGATTTCCGCATCCATACCGTGAAAAGTTGTTAGAAATTGGATCACCTCCATGTTAAAGCCAAAAAAGTTTGAAAAGGTTGTCATTTTTAAAAAAGAAAATTAAAAGATGGATTTACGTAAGCTATTTACACAAAAGATGGGAGGATCTCACCAAATCCTCCAAGCTAATTGAATAGTAGGAAATTGTGGATCCGTTTTCCTTGGCAACAGCGTCAAAATGATTGACGTGTGTAAAATGATATACTCTCTTAAGTGTAGGAATTGTCAATGCAATATATCCTGATAAGCTTAGGGTCGATCCACAAGGTCAAGTCGTCTACGGGTTCACAATTCACAATTACTCTAGGAGATAGTTTGGTGAAACACGAATCACCTTTTGAAGGCAAGAGGGTCTGTATGATAGGTCGAGTGACAGAATAATAAAAACTAAAACTAAGCTAGGATTAATGTTGGCATCGTAGTCGGATAAGGGTGTGTGTGTGTTGTGACTTCATTAGGGTTATGCTCCACTATGCATTCCATTCTCGATGTCGTGCCTTGTGGGCTAACAACATCGGATGACTCAATCCTGCATCCATGCCAAGGTATTGGGGTTTGGAAGATATAGCGATAATGCACAATTTTGTTAATGTCAACATGTAATCTATTGGGTTATGGGTTCTATATTGTAATCTCTAGGTAGTGCCTCGCAGCACACCACCCTAACTTTGTTTAGTGCTCCTTGACGGGTCTTATGCACTTAGGCAATGCCTAGTGACACGTCATTCTTGGATCCCCCGACGGATCATGTAGGCGCACGTAGACAACGCCTCGCGGCGCGTTATCCTAATAGGACCCTTCACGGATAGTGCTATAACACTTAGGGGATGCCTCGCGACATTCCATCCTCATCGAACCCCTCGACGGGTGATGCATAGCAATACAAATATGGATAACCCTAACACAATGATTTAAGCATCAAATAGCATGTACATGAATGGAAGCATAGATGGTATAATCCCTAAATTCATCACATCACACACACAATAGAGATTGGCTACTTATGGAATTAAACATAATACTTCATTGATATTGATTAGAGTTTAATACAAAGAGAAATACAAATAATCAAAATTCAAGAGAAGAATCAGGATTCTATCACCTAATTAAAGTTCAAACTCTACCCTAGATCCTCAGCTCAGTCGCACACCTTACACCAACTCAAACCCTAATCTAGAAAAATAAAGAGGAAGATGATGAAAAACGGAGATTATGGAAGATGCCCTCGTAATCCTTTATCATTAGGGTTAAATACCCTCTCTGGTCGAATCCACACCATCCAACTACTTATCCAACGATCGAGCTCGTCCTCTCAAAGATCGGGTCCAAAATGGGTTTAAAAATCACAGTGGATTTGCCCAGAAATCTCGCAGCAGCATCGGCACGGTCATGACACGGTCGTGTCGAGAGCTCCTTCAACAGCTTCTGCTCCAGATCGACAAGGTCGTGTCAATAAGACACGACCGTGTGACCACAGGGCCCCAAAAATCGAGCTACTATTCATTCTGCTCACTGGTCTGCCACGATCGTGTCAATGATGACACGATCGTGTAGGGGGTTGCTTTGCGCTTTGATTTTGGGCACCAAACGGTCGTGTAAATGACCGTGTATGCTGCTTCTGCATGGTCTGCATGTGTCACACTTCATACGACCGTGTGGAGTGTGACACGACCGTGTATGGGCTGAATTCCTGCTCTCTCTCTCTTCATCTGCTTTCTTCTGAAAATTGTAGAGGAGGCTTCCGAAGTCCTAAAAATCTGCAAAAATTGGCGTTGGAATCGTGAAAACATCATCTACACATGAAAAATATAAGAAAGCACAAGAGATCAATAAAAATAGCATTTTGCATATAAATAAAGAATAAGCTCCAAATCCTAATGCTATTCACATTATGCACATAATGAAGCTAAAATAAGCATGATCTATGCACCAAATGCAGTTAGTTAGGGGTTATAATTTGCAATATTCACTCCTAAAGCTAGACATGTGACTATAAGGTGCTCTAAGTGGAACATCTAGATCAAGAAGGGTTAGCTTTAAAAATATGTTTACAGAAGCAACACCAAAGTGCATGATCAATCGATGATGCCTCCCGAGAAGCTGAAGCTAACTCAGCCTTAACCAACAAAATTTATCATATGATCAGAGGTGGTCCAAAGATGTAAGTTCAATCTACCACATCAACATGGAGATACGCATTAGTCGCTAACGCAATATCCCATGAGCTTAAGAACCAAGTTAGGTAAAAAGAGATCAAGTTCTCCAATGATAATGTAAGAAGAGTCCAGACTTCTCATGATGATGGCATCTATATATTAGTCAACATAGGCAGAGTGACCATTAAGCAAATACTTGTTGACACATGTAATTTTTGTGATGCTTTATTGAATGATGCTTTTTAAACGATGCAGGTGGATATTTACATCCTTAGACCATATACCTATATTGGATAGTTGACTTTATGGGATAGCTGCAGAGGTTGTTAGTGTTTTAGAGTTCGTAATGATCATAGATAAATGTACTTTAACTCGTACGATTTCTGTACAATTTGTCATGGTTGATGTCTTTTTAGCCTGTAACTCTCTAGTAGATTTAAAGGCAGTAGTTTCTCTTTTTCATTAGCTAATAAGCTTTCTATCACCAGAGGCATCAGACAAATGCGACGTAACTAAGCTGCATCACGGTCCTATAATATGACTGTACTTAAGGGCCACTTAACTGGCTACTACATGCACATAGAGTGACTGGATTTGCGAGGTGAGCTTCAGCAGCTGCTTCTTCGTGATTGGTCGAAGAAGTCTAGAAGGTCCCTTACCCCAAATGAAAAAGAACGCTACTATGTGGAACTTTGTTTCCTTATGTGGAACTTTGTTTCCTTCAAAAATCCGTATCTCCCTAATCTTCCTAATCCTTAACAACATGGATATACTAATATGTGCACCCCTTAGATATGCCTGGTATCGATCTCGATTCAACTATCAACTCAAGGTTGATCTAAAGTTTTATCCCATCAGGTAGAAGAAAAGGATGATTGGTAGGGAGAAGCAAGCTACTCGAAGAAAGCATCATCTGTGAAGTGCATTATATAATATTGAAGTTTATGTCGATGACATTCTCTTCAAGTCAACTTCATATGAATCACTTGCAAAGGATTTGTGAAAAACCTTTGAAGTCTTTAGGCATGACTAGATGAGGCATAACCTTAAAACACATATCTTTGTGGTACCATTAGGGAAGTTCGTTGGATTTGATCATGAGATAAGGGATAGATGTAAATCTTAATAACATACAAGTTATCATGTTCATAGAGCCACCTCGCAACTTGAGAGACATGCAAAAATTGAATGAGAGACATGCAAACAACAATAGCAGCCACCTAGAGTCAAGGATGAAACAGGCCAATGAGTTGCAAGGCAAAGAGCTCGACTGCTCGAGCCTCCTGGATCAGATCCTAAAAGCACCGTATGCTGCTCTCTAGCCCCCATTCATCCACCTTGGTCTTGAGGCAAAACGTCACTAGCAAATGGAGGAAGGACTCAGAACTTCTTGATTGCCTATTCCCATAGTAGAACATCAATCTCCTCCTCATCGTGTTCAACAAGAAAGATGTATACATACCATATATCTGATCCTCCTCGCTACCAGGCATAATTAAAGATTTGTGTTAAAGATGGAAGTACTAGTCAAGTTGTCTTTGTTATATGTATATGCAGTGGCTTAACCAGGATTATTTTTTGCCCTGGGTGAAAATAAAGATGATACAAAGAATACTACTTAAAATACTATTGACTTTCTAGCACGGGCTTTATGTCAAGCATAGATCACCATGTTGCAATTTCAATTATGATAAGAGTTTATCACATCTAAGGATATGTTTTAGGTAATTATTTAACTAATTAAAAATAAGCATATTTATTTTGGGTGTTGCTTTGGAAATTATTTTTCCAGGAAATAACTAGCAGACTCATGAGGCTAAAGTAAAAACGATATTATTAACCAATGGTAATATTAAAAAGCTAATATGAAAAATTCATTCCAAATAAATGTTCTACTGGGATCAAACTATAAACAAAGACATAAAATCTCTATTAAAAGGCAAAGAAAAATATCGAAAAATATTAATTCTATATTAAAATAAATACCAAATTCAATGCAAATGCTAAAAAATAAATATTGAATTTACACTGAATGGTAACACAGCCAAACCAAAATCTTAAAGTAATTAAAGCTAAATGCGGGATCGAATAAATCAAGAAAGACAGTTCTTGAAAAATCAATGATTTAGCCAAAAAAAATACAATCGAAAAGAGAAAAACACAATTCAAGTAAATCAAAATAATCATATGTTGAAGCATATGTAGGCATATCGTCAATTGGATATAGAACCGGCAGGTGAAAACCCTAAAATATTATCAAATTCAAAACAAATTACAATATCAAAACCCACTCAGAACTATCAGGAAAAATTTGGAAAAAAGTATTTAAAACCCCTAAACACTTTAGATGCCTTGAAATCACATAGAAACTCCTTTAACTAAGAAATTAAATGGTATGTATTCTAAGTCCTTAGGTCTGTTTGTATAGAAACTCCCTTTAGAATTTTTATGACCAAAAGAAAATTTTAATAAATCGTATGTGTACTGAGCAATTAGATCTGTTTGCATGGCAACCCATATTAGAATTTTATGAGCAAAGAATAATTTAATAAATTTAAAATATGATGATATGACCCAAGCATGATTCAAACCTGAGACCCACCTGAGACGCTGAAGAAACCAACATCACGCTTTAACCAAATGAGATAGTACCCCAAGGCGTTAATATTTATAAATATGTTTTATTTGTTATTGCCCTGGTTAGTTGTGCAGGATAAAGCAAGTGTGGTTACGCCCCTGTGTATATGGATGACCAGCCGCTTCAACTACCCTTATTAATTACAGCTATTAGGATTGAGTTTTGAGTAATGTGATGGAACGAAAATAGAATAATTATGTTCTGCTTGATAAATCAAACTTAAGAGTGAGTGGACAGCTGTTATGCCATAAAAATATGGCTAAACACCTCAGCCTAAGAAATCGCTCAGGAAGATATTTAGACTTAGTTCACCTAATAGTCTTTGATTCCAATGTCATAAAAGAGCCCACGAATGTAAATTGAGCTTCTAGAATACGTACGAGAATATTTTACAAACAGAATCCTATACACACATGTATTCTACAGTCAGAATACTCATTATCATTTTTGTCCATCATGCTACGGTGTCACCAAAGAGATATCCAACCTAACCCACTATATATAAGCAAAGACCTTAGTGTGAAAGACAGTCTAATTGAAAATTTCGTAACTATCTTAAGCAAAGATCTAACTTCAGCATCGGATGGTTTTAGGTTACGAGCAATTTGATCACCTTTGACATATTGTTTGTCTGTACATGCAACCCGAGAAGTGGCTTGCAAATTATTCTCTATTTCCGTCCGGCATTGAGTTCGAAAGGGATGATCCCATTCATACAACTACCATGGTGTATACTATTGGGATTCAAAAATCCTGCAAACGAGAGACGGACAGCGGAAGCAAATGGTCCCCTACAAAAGGCGGATAGCTACCTAACAATTGCTACGCCGCGATCTTTCAGAGATACAACACAATAGCAAATATCCAACCAAAACAAGTAATACGAAAAGTAACGAAAACAGGAAAGCACAAATCAAGCGACACAGAGTTTACTATGGTTCGGCCCACTAACGGCCTACGTCCAGCTTTCCGATGACATGTTCTACTAATATGATTAGAGAGAATTACACCGACTCTTTCAATCTTTTTTAACAAACGAGAACACCAATAACTCCAAACGTGGAGTTCAAACTCTTCTTACAAACCCAATGGAGATCTCAAATCTCACCAAAAAAAAGAAGAAAACAAAAACTCTCACCAAAATCACTCAACCCGAAAAGAGAGATAACAAGAATAAGATTACAATGAATTTCACAAAGAAATCTCAAGATCATTCACCAATTCATGCCCCAAAGATCCGAGACACACGAGGAAGAAGAAACTTGATGTCAAGCGCTCTATTTAAAATAAACCATAAGAGGGGTTTAAATAGCTTCATGGGTCGTGTGAAATCTCAATCGTGTGATCAGATTAGGTTTTAGATCAAAACCCTAACATAGATCTCGGATTTGGGCCAACTACAGTCGGCACGTCCATGCTGTCGTCCATGCTGAAGAACTGCTCTCTGTTTTCAGTGCATGCAGGTGGCACGACCATGCTGTCGTCCGGGCTGAAAATGATCTCTGTTTTTAATGCACGTAGGCGGCATGGGCCGTGCTGCAGTCCGTGCTGAAAAAATGCTCTCTGTGGTCATGTCGAACTCTGCATGGCCGTGTCAGGCCCAAAACACAAACTTGAAGTACAAAACAACAAACTCGGCCCTGCTTCAAATTTCATCCAACGACCCGTCATCAAAGGCTCTTTATGGCGCTACCCAGATTCTAGCCTCTCCATATGATCAAGAAACACCAACCTGTCATCGGGAACCGCGTCTTTCAGCGCACCAACACTCCAATAGACCTTTCAAGGTCAAACACCTTTTGAGCTCGAAAAACTGAACCATGCTCGCCACCCTACTTGTGGCGATCTCTCTCTTTGAGGTTGACACCGCTACCTTATGCCCTATCATCGACTAAACTGACACCAAACTTATGTCTCCCAAAGTACCCGAAGTCGATCCATGGCCGCACTCCATAATAGTCGCCCGAGTTGATCTGTCTCAACCTTCTGAGGAAGCGCCGGACACCATCTTTCACAAACATGAAGTTAGAGCAACATCTTCATCTGCCTTCGATGACCTCAACTCACCGCCTTTGGATTTAACTCTCCAATATGACTTCACAACACCACCACGATCTCTGTAAGATCCACTGCTCTTAGTCATCCCTGAGTCGCTGGGTCTACGCACTCTGGTTGCTCCCTTGGACGAACCACGTCTCGTCCACCTTGAGCAATGATACCCACGTCGCCTGCGCGAGTGTGCATCAGTGTGCTGCAACTACTCTACCCGAATACCTAACTCCTCCTTGCGCTCAGCAACGGGTCCTCCGGAGGACTGCAACTCTACCCTGAAGCCACCTGCTTCGCTGTAGACAATTTGAGACATACATGGAGTTGAACCACGATGAGATGTGCTATGGACTCCGTCTCTTGAAGATCCCTCACTGCACACCACAGTTATCTCATCCTGCAACCGACCACGCTTCTCTGTCACGACGTCCTTATGAGTCGCAAACGCTCCTCCACTGGAGCTCTCTGGTGCACCAGACTTTTGACTCAATATCGTCTGACCCTGAAGCATATAAATGTTGCCAAACTTTCTCGCCGACCTCACAAAACGACCACACCTGGACACCCGTAGTCACTCTCCCTTGAGTACCATGCAACACCCCACATATGCAAAGCCTCCAAGCAAAATCAAATTTCACTGTAAATCTGGTACATGCCTAACACCCGTAAGTGTTTGAATGTCTCCATCTTCCATCTTGAACCTAACTGTACCGACCCCCACCACTCTAGACATTTCTTCGTTCCCCATGTATAACGTCTGGTCCATCTCTAAGAGTATGTCACGAAATGAATCCGTAGCGGAGTCATGTGGGAATCACACACTGAATCAAGAATTCATAAAGCCCGATTGTCTTCCAAAGAAGACATCCATTATTTCTCCATTATCAACATCAATGCATGCACCTCCAAAAGCTATTACCGACTGAGCAGACTCGTTACCTTGGCATTCAACAGTGGACACTTGTTCTTTCAGTATCCTACCTTCTTACAATAATGTCATGTCCGGTCGTTACGAACTTGACCATTGGACTTGGATCTCTCAAACTTGGAGATAGGTTTGGATCATACACCTTGACGACCCCCAAAAAGAGTCACGTCCTAATCATCGGCACTTGTGTCACCTCTTGACACCTTCCGAAGTCATGCAAGCGTAGAGCTGCCTCTACCTCCTCCAAAGAGATTTTTTCCTTCCCTTGTGTCATGATCTCGACAAAATGTGAGTACTCCTCAAGTAGAGAACAAAGCAGTGCAATTGCTTGGTACTTATCACTAACATTCTCTTCCACAGCTTGCAGATCCAACACCAACTGATTCAGTTGATCAAGATGATCTTGTAACGATGTACCTGATTTCATCTTGAGTATGAACAATTTTTTAGTAGATACAACCTTCCTGTGAGTGATTTAGCCAGATACAAAGATTCAAGCCTTTTTCACAATGCCTCTGCAGTCTCCTCTTTCGCAACCTTGCAAAAGATATTGTCTGACAGTGCCATCTGAATAGTGATGTGTGCTTTTATCTCTAGCTCTGATCTCATATAATCTGTGACAGATTCTGGAATAGATTTCTTGTCAAAGACTATTCTGTAAAGTCCTTTGTGCTTGAGCATAGCCTTCACCCGCATACACCAGAGAATAGCTTTACTCTCTAGCTTGTGAAAGAATAGCTTTACTCTTTGGTGTATGCGGGTGAAGGCTATGCTCAAGCACAAAGGACTTTACAGAATAGTCTTTGACAAGAAATCTATTCCAGAATCTGTCACAGACTATATGAGATCAGAGCTAGAGATAAAAGCACACATCACTATTCAGATGGCACTGTCAGACAATATCTTTTGCAAGGTTGCGAAAAAACTATTCTTTCATGTAAACTTCTCGATCTTGTAACCAGATGTTGAATGTCTCCGCCATTGTGTAACCTCCGACAACCTGAAAGCTCTAATACTACTTGTTGGGATTCAAAAATCCTGCAAACGGGAGACAGACAGCGAAAGCAAAGGGTCCCCTACAAAAGGCGGATAGCTACCCAACAATCGCTACGTCGCGATCTTTCAAAGATACACCACAATAGCACAATATCCAACCAAAACAAGTAATACGAAAAGTAACGAAAACAGGAAAGCACAAATCAAGCGACACAGAGTTTACCCTGGTACGGCCCACTAACAACTTATATCCAGCTTCCCGATGACGGGTTCCACTAATATGATTAGAGAGAATTACACCGACTCTTTCAATCTTCTTCAACAAACGAGAGCATCAATAACTCCAAACGTAGAGTTCAAACTCTTCTTACAACCCCAATGGAGATCTCAAATCTCACCAAAAGAGAAGAAAACAAAATCTCTCACAAAATCCCTCAACCCGAAAAAAGAGAATAAGAAGAAGATTACAATGAATTTCACAAAGAAATCTCAAGAAGATCACTCACCAATTCATGCACTAAAGCTCCAAGACGTGCGAGGAAGAAGAAACTTGATGACAACACACACTCTATTCAAAATAACCCAAAGAGGGGTTTAAATAGCTTCATGGGTCGTGTGGAGTCTCAGTCGTCTGATTAGATTAGGCTTTAGATCAAAACCCTAACCTAGATCTCGGGTTTGGGCTGACTACATACAGCACGACCGTTCTGTCGTCCGTGCTGCCATCCGTGCTGAAAAACTGCTCTCTGTTTTCAGTGCATGCAGGCGGCACGACCATGCTGCCACACGTGCTGCTGTTTGTGTTGAAAAACTGCTCTATGTTTTCAGCACGACTGTGCCGAACTCTGCACGGCTGTGTCAGGCCCAAAACACAAATTTGAAGCACAAAACAACATATACTACACTGGCAAAATATGGTGAAACAATCTGTGTAGACAATTTCAATCCCGTAAGACAAAAAAGAAAAGTCAACAAAAGGGCAAAAAAACTCTTTTTTCTTCTCTTTTCCGACTTAGAGAGTTCAGAAATGAAAAATAAATGTTATAATCCGTTTTCTGATGGTATCGGAATGTATTGAGCTTATTTCAATGGTTCTTGCAACCTTTTCGAATTATCAGCCCATCAATATACTAAACATATTTTGAGCTATTTGCAGAGGTTCTTTCCATCAGAGTTTGGTAATGATGTGGACCGTGCTCATGTGGTGGAGCCGGCAGAATCAGCATTTGCAAGGGAGGTGAAGATCCGAAGGGCTGTTGAGGCCGAGGGGATACCCTACACTTTTGTCTCCTGCAACTTTTTCGCGGGGTACTTCCTTCCTTCGCTTGGTCAAGCCGGAGCAAGTGGCCTTCCCATCGACAAAGTAACTATACTTGGCGATGGTAACACAAAAGGTAATTTGTCTGTCTCTTGTCGACTACGTAACATCGACTTTTCTACCATGAATTCCTGTCATATCTGAAACATATCCAACACATGTCGTGTGTATGTTTTTGGTTGTGTGGTTTTAGATTTTGCCGTGTGACGACATGTCATGTTTATGGCTATGTTCATGCAAAGTAGCTTGTCAACTGCTACGTAATACGAAAGAAGCCGTTTTCTCCGGTAGATACACAAGATGAAGTTCTACCAGAACACTTCACCTATTCTCATATAGTTTGCCGAAATATATAATTAAGAAACCCAGAATTTTATCTTGTTCTCACAGTGAAACTAAAAGGACTTGGACATAATTCTTTTTAGCTATGGTGATATTCTATACAACCTTAGCTTTCTCAGTTAGAATATGGTACATGTACCAACCTTTTCGATCTGTATTTTCAATATTTGTAGCATCGACACCCCAACCGTGGAGATCTTTCATGTCAAACTCAATGCGTGATTTCTCTATTTTCTATGTAATTTTCAGAATTTATCATATGCCATCATGGCATATCATCTACATGTCAATATATCGTATCCTGTACATGTCAATGTATCATGTCGGAACATAGTCTTCAACATGTCAGGTTGCTAAACGGGTACACAGAGGTCTGCACCTTCATGTAAACATTCTGTTTTCTTAACGCTTGATGTACGGATGCTGTCATACGTCTCTTGTAAGAAGCAAGTTGCCTGCATCGATGCGATCTGAAAATCTGTCTCGCTTATTCTTTTTTTTGTCCCTCCTCCATAGCAATTTTTGTCAACGAGGAGGACATTGCCACATTCACCATACGAGCTATAGACGACCCTCGAACCTTGAACAAGATCCTATATCTGAGACCTCCCGGCAACATCATATCCCACAACGAGCTCGTCTCCCTCTGGGAGAAGAAGACGGGCAAGACCTTCGAGAGGGTCTATGTCCCCGAAGAACATGTCCTCAAGCAAATCCAAGGTATGCTTCCTGCAAACCCTATAGGATTCACTTAATAACGTCTCTTAACCGACATCTATGTGTTTTCTTTTGCAGAGTCCCCATTTCCCCTGAATTTTCTCCTGTCAATGTGCCACTCGGTGTTTATCAGGGGAGACCACACTAACTTTGAGATCGAACCATCGTTTGGCGTGGAGGCGACACAGCTCTATCCTGATGTGAAGTACACAACTGTCGATGAATACCTGGACCGGTTCATGTGAGGAGAAATGCGCTAGCCAACAGTCTGTAACATCCAACTTTGTGCCGGTTTGATTGAATAAGAACAGTCTATGTTGACTGTGAAGATACTGGCTCAGTGTCTTTAAATGCATGATTCATGGTTGTCTGTTAAGTGCTCTTCTATATATCGTCCGCTATTGATATTTGTTATTATTTGGAGAGAAACAACCTCACAATCTAGGAGGAATTCACTGCTTGATCTTTTGAATGGTTGGGAGAATGAATGGATACACAACAAATCTGCTCGGTTGAGATTAGAGCAAGCGTTTCCAGCTCTTCCACCATTAGTGGATATCTGGTTTTCTTCTGATTTACTCCTCTCGTATTCTTTTGCTTCATTCTATTATTGCCATAGTCCGGGGTTTGCTAGTGGAGTCGTCTGTGAGACTGGTGGAGAGATTGATGATAGAGCAATTGACGTGATTTGTTAGGTTGTTTTTCTGTTGTTATAAGTTGGCATTAGTAGCACTAAATCTGGAGAGCTTAGTTTGTTGAATCAGAATTGTTTTTGAGCAGTTTGAGCTGTCATGTTGTACATAATGTTGCAACATTATATACAACATGCGGGATCTGGAGTATGGTTCGTATGAAGATATGTTGATTTGGTTTGCAGATCTGTCTTGCTGATTCAGATCTGATTTGTAGCCTAGAATCTTGGGGGTTCCTGAATTGATTGATGAAATATCGTGGTGAGATTTTTATATTCATTCTTACCCGAATTAGTTCCTTAATTGATGGGAGGATTGCTGAGAATATTTGGGAATCTGGTTAGTTCCTTAATTGATGTGAGAAAATATTTGCTGAGATTTATTGGTTCTATTTACCAGAAATAGATCCTTATTCTATGGGCAAAATATCCGCATGAGATTTGTTTAAATCATTTTACCCGAAATGGTTAAATGGTTCCTTGATCTATGGGATTTCTTACTCGAAGTATTCCTAGATATTGGCGGAATATCTGCATGAGAGAAGATTGAAAAAGCTTTCCAATATCAGTAGCTCTTAATTATCTTGGAATGAGAGATCTAGTTTATTGGCCATATTATATGACATGTTGAATGTTATGTTGCAACATGAGGTCCAACATGTTGTGTCGGAAGCTTTGAAAAGGATGACGGCCATCAACAGTTTTGAAGGTGGATTAATTCAGATCTTATTGCAGTATCTTTAAGATACTCTGGTATATGCTGTTATGATTGAAGAATCGTTGAAGATACATTTGGAAGCTGTTATCTCCTAGAGTTGATTGAAGAATCTGATGGAGAAATATTAGCCCGCAAATATTGGTTAAAAGATCTTGTTGAAGATATTGCGGAACCACTTGCCCGAAGTGATTCCTTAATTTGTGGGCTGTCGATTTGCACGGGATTTTATCGGGCAACCCTCCATATCTACTCCGACCTGCTCTAACATCCCGGCAAAAGGACGATGAAGAAATGGGTAAGGAAATCTGAATTGTACTGCATAGTGGCTTACACTTCGTTGATTGCTTTTTCCGAAAACCTTTGCTACTTCGATAGTGGATGCTCCCGACATATGACAAGCAATAAGGGTTTTCTTACTGAGTATTTAGCTGGTAACAAAGGCCATGTAACCTTTGCCGATGGTCAGAGGAGTAAGGTTATTAGGAAAGGAAACCTAAATGTGACATGGTCTCTTAATCTGAAAGATGTGATGCACGTAGAAGTCTTGAAGGCAAATCTCATCAGCATAAGCCAACTGTGTGATCAAGGTTTTTTTGTATGGTTTACTAAAGATGAATGTCTAGTCTTCAATGGAGATGAAGTATGCGTTCTTACTAGGAAAAGGTCTACTGACAACTGTTATCTTCTCCAAGAAACTAACAAGTGTCTTAATGCCATTGTCGATGTTTCAGAGCAGTGGCATCAAAAGCTAGGGCATCTAAACTTCAAGACTTTGATGAAGATATCTCAAGTAGGAGCTGTTCGGGGCATACCAACTCTAACCAAGAAGAAAGAGGGTGTGTGTAGACTGTGTCAACTAGGAAAGCAAAAGAAGACGAGCCACAAGCAACTTCAGATGATTACTACATCTAAGAACTTGGAGTTGCTACATATGGATCTGATCGGACCAATGTCAGAAACTAGCATGGGAGGTAAGAAATATATCTACGTCTGTGTTGATGATTTTTCTCAGTTTACCTGGGTAGATTTTCTTAAGGAAAAATCAAACACGTTTGAAGCTTTCAAGAAACTATGTACTCGTCTTCAAATTGAGAAAGGAGATAGTATTGGCAAGATTGTCAGGATTCGGAGTGACCTTGAGAAGGAGTTTGAGAACCATTTTTTCTCTGACTTCTGTGAAGCTCAAGGTATTACGCATGAATTCTCGGCTCCTAAGACTACTCAACAAAATGGAGTGGTTGAAAGAAAAAAAACCGCACCCTTCAAGAGATGGCGCGTGTAATGCTGAATGCCAGGGAGGTCAGTATTAAGTGGTGGGCTGAAGCTATCAATACTGCATGTTATACTATAAATAGAGTCTATCTCCGCCCTAGAACCGAGAAAACTCCATATGAGATCTGGAAAGGTAGGAAACCTGATGTATCTTACTTTCATATTTTCGGAAGCAAATGATATATCCTGTAAGACCATACTCCAAGGAGGAAGTTTGATGCTAAGAGTGACAAAGGGATATTTCTTGGATAGTCCACAACAAGCCGTGCTTTCAGAGTGTTAAACCACTGTACCAACGTCATGATGGAGTCAATCAATGTAGTGGTAGATGATTTTGATCATGGAGAGGCAGCCATAAGTGAAGGGAGGGCATCTCAGGAAGACTGCACAGATGATGGAGATTATGTTGAACCTAATGTTGCAACAATTGATACAACTCAAGGTAATGTTGAACAAAATGTTGCAACACAGGATGCAACATCTGCTGAGAAACCACATGAAGAGGTAGTAGAAGTTCAAGCCCCTGAAGCAATCACTAAGGTTATACAGAATCATCCGCCAGAGTTGGTCATTGGTGATGTTCATGACAGCTGCCGGACAAGAGGTACAAGCCGAGTCAACTATCGTGATCTTGCCGGGTATGCATGTTTCATCTCTGTTGTTGAACCTAAAAATGTGAAGGAAGCTATTCTTGATGAGTTCTGGGTGTTAGCTATGCAAAAAGAGTTGAATCAATTTCAGCGTAATGATGTCTGGTTTCTGGTTGAGACCTAGAGGGATAAATGTCATTGGGACAAAATGGATATTTAAGAATAAAACCGATGAGAAAGGCAACGTCACCTGCAACAAGGCTCGTTTGGTGGCTCAAGACTATACTCAGGTTGAGGGCATTGATATTGATGAGACGTTTGTGCCTGTAACTCGGCTGGAATCAATCAGACTTCTTCTGGCAGTTGCCTGTAGTTTCAATTTAAAGCTCCATCAGATGGATGTGAAGAGCGCTTTCATGAATGAGATATTGAATGAAGAAGTGTATGTCGAACAACCAGAAGGGTTTGAAGATCTATTTCTTCCAAATCATGTCTATCGACTGAAGAAGGCCCTCTATGGATTGAAGCAAGTGCCAAGGGCTTGGTACGAGAGGTTGACTAAGTATCTTCTCCAAAAAGGTTATGAACGAGGGGGAGCCGACAAGACATTATTTATTCAAAGAACGAGGACTGGTGTTATTGTTGCTCAGATCTACGTGAATGCTATAGTTTTCGGCTTCACTTCACAATAGCTGGTGTGTGAATTCATTACCCTCATGCAGAAGGAGTTCGAGATGAGCATGGTTAGTGAATTGAACATGTTCCTTGGGCTTCAGGTAAAACAATGTAGTGATGGTTTGTTTATCTCTCAAAGTAAATATGCTAAAAATCTTGTTAAGAGGTTTGGTCTGAAAAATGTTCGACAAGTTTGCACTCCTATGTCCACCAGTGAAAAGCTCTCCAAGGATGATAGTGGGAAATCGGTGGAAGTCATGCTATATAGAAGTATGATAGGGAGTTTTGCTATATCTGACTGCTAGCAGGCCGGATATCAGTTTAGTGTAGGTGTATGTGCTAGTTATCAAGCTTGTCCTAAAGAGTCCCATGTCACGGCTGTTAAAAGGATTATCAGGTATGTCAGTGGGACTGTGGATTACGGTATATGGTATACCAAGGACACAAACACACTACTTTCAGGCTACAGTGATGCTGACTAGGTAGGAAATGTAAATGATAAGAAGAGTACTACAGGAGGCTGTTTTTATGTGGGAAACAACCTTGTCTCCTGGTACAGCAAGACGAAAAATTCCATCTCTCTATCTACGGCAGAGGCTGAATATATTGCAGCAGGGAGTTGTTGCACTCAACTCTTATGGATGAAGCAAATATTAACAGACTATGGGTAGAGCAGGGGATACTGACTATCTTATGTGACAACCAAAGTGCGATCAACATCTCCAAGAATCCTATGCAGCACTCTAGAACCAAACACATAGACATCCGACACCATTTCATCAAAGAGTTGGTAGAAAAGAAACTTCTTTCCATGGAATATGTTGCAACGTCTAACCAATTAGCTGACATTTTTATTAAACCCCTGGACTCGAGCAGATTTGAAGAATTACGACAGTCTCTTGGGCTGTGTCGTGTCTAATGTTAGATATTATGTTGAACATAATGTTGCACCTCATGTTGCAACATAAGGGGATATTGAGCGGCTATTAGTTGGTTGGGCCGGATTTATCTTTCGATCCGCTATATTTGTTTCCTCATTTCCGTGTTCATCTCACGGCACCCTTTCCTCCCTCAAATATTTCAAAGCTTCGCAGTGTGTTTTTCCTAGGGTTCGTGATCTTTTCGTGTGAAATTCTCCCTCATCCTCTGGAATGGCACGCGATCAAAAGGAGAAATCGTATCAGTCCCCTCGGCACTCTTTCCACTGAACTTCCTCATCAAAAAGAGGTGCATCTTCGTCCTCTCCTTCACAGGCCAAGCGAAAGGGAGTGGAGCCTCGGTCTGCTCGTGCCTCGTCTTTCGGTATTTCTCCACGTTCTTCGTCTCAGATGTCTTCCCAGGGCATGCACACTCCAGTAGCACCGAATTGGGAGGTAGTTCCTTTTTCCCCAATTCTGGAAATTCCCCTTCTGTCGAAACCCTTGTTTTCTGATTCCGGTGAGGAAGAAGTCCATCCTGCTCCAGTCACTATTCAGGACTGGTTCTGGCACCTTAGAAGGACTGGTCTAAAATTGGATTTATCAGGGATGGATTTCACTGGGGTAAGACTTGGTCCATACAATTTGGACAGGCTAAAAGGAAAATTGATGAGTGTGGAGGTCCCAGAAGATGAGAAGATCATTTTTACTATCTATCGCATCAGGAAGTCGTTTGTAAAATTAACCGAAATCGAGATTAGAAATCTCTGATTCAGACACAACAATTCCAACTGAGGATGTTGATGCTAATGTTGAAGTTTGAGGTGGATTCTGGTCCTATGCATGTGAATGCTAAGTATGTTCCTGCTCAGGCTGATCCTGAGATTGATGAAGGTCACATTGTTGATACTGGTAACAATGTTGATGCTCAAGATGTCAGTATTGAAGAGGGAACCCCCATGGTGGAAGACGGTCATCACTTGAATGATTCATCTGTGTTGGTAGAGTCTGAAGTCCCCTCTGAAACTTATATGTCTCAAGTTTGTGTAGAAGATCTGGCTCAGGACTCTGTTGATTTGTCTGATGTTGATCCTCTACCAGTAGATGGTGAAGAAGTGATACCACCAGTTGCCCATGCTATTGTTTCTAGCCAAGGTGAGGCGTATGCTGAAATTGGTTCTGCTGATGGTTCAGGTGCACCACAAGCAGTTCATGTTTCTTGTAATGTGGCACAAAATGTTGCATCATCAGATGCAACATGCCCACCAGCTTTGCAAACAGAAGCTGGATCGGTGCCCTTGTCTGGGTCTGCTAATGTTGATCTGGTTCCTCCTCATGCTCGCAAACCTAGGTCTTCATCCAGAAAACGTGAAGCTTCATCTTCACATGCCTCTCCATCTACATCTAAAAGAACCAAAGTCTCGGGTCCTTCAGGTTCTCCCTCCACTTCTCTCTTTACGGCTTCCGATGCAGTCTACTAGAAATTTTTTGACACATCATGTAAGAAGAGGTGGACCTCATACTTTGATAGATTTCTTCATGCTGAAAAGTCCCTATCCATATCTTCCTTTGCCAAGACGCAGTTCATTTCTATTCTAAAGGACATCAATCTTCTGCATGCTACCACCTGTTTCAAGTCTTACTATCATGTCTTGGTCAAGGAGTTCTATTGCAACCTCTCCAAGTCTGCTGGAGAATCATCTTCCAGATGGGCTTTCAGGGCATTTATCAGGGGAAAGGTTATCTCATTCTCTCAATCATTGTTAAACAAAATATTGAAGTGGTCATGCTCTCCTACCATGCCTGCTTTTGGGGATTCAGTAGGTGATGATTACGATATGTTTATGAAGTCAGTCACAGGGGGCAAGCTCAGGTGTTGGCCAAAGTCAGCATCTTTTCCATCTTCTGCTCTATCTGCAAAATTCTTTTTGCTCTACAGGATTGCAACTAGGGACTGGCTCCCAACTTCGAATGTTTCTGTTGTCATAAGGGACATGTGCATATTGATTTATTCTACTGATACTAAGCAGCCTTTTAATCTTGGATGAATCATCTTTGACTCCATATTATCTCTTTCTGAGTCCTCTGCACCTTCATCATCCCTGGCTCATGGCTCTCTTATTTCTATGCTGCTAATCTCCCAGAGAATCGTCCCCTCCCCTACTGATCTTGCCTCAGTATGTGAGGGCATCAGCTTTACGGCAAAGTCTGTGGCTGGTAAATTAGATGATATATATGATATCTCGTCTCATATCTCTGGGACTTCCCTGTCATCTCCTATGTCACCTGGATCTGGGTCGACTGCAGCTGGCAGGGAGTTTCCCTCTGCTCCTGTTATTACTGATCATCCTAACTCTGTGAAATCTCAGTCTCTTCTCATGGAGGACATCCAAGTGTTTGAAAAGGCTGTTCAGAATGTAGACGATCAGCTGCTTCTTCTCCACAGTCAAAGGGTTTTGCTTGAAGCTCATAAAATCATGCTTAAGGACAGACTATCCCAGCTGAGGTCCAAGCTTGCTTCTGTCCCTTCAGAATCTTTGGATGTTGCTTCTGGTAGTGTCCCCAAGTGGTCCCTTCAGAATCTTTGGATGTTGCTTCTGGTAGTGTCCCCAAGTGAGGTATGTCCTTTGTTTTTAGTGGCTCAAAGGGGGAGTAGTATAAGTATGATTTGTGTGTATTTGTGTGTAGTTTGTCAAACTGTTGTTTGTCTGGACTGTTGTTGTTTCTACTGGTGATAATGATGTTGTGGTGATCTATATGGAGCTTCATCATATATGAATGAATTCTCACATGGAAGTCCTTTATCATCCTTCGGTCTTTCATATTCTTGGTTGTGCCACTAAATGCCAAAGGGGGAGATTGTTAGGTAATATGTGTATGGCCATGTTGTCATTTGTGGCACCTTGGGTTCATCTGGCTGTTCTTAATTATCTTGTTAAAGAATGTTGGATGATGTATTGAACATTATGTTGTAACATATGGTTCAATATGCTTCGTTAAGAAGCTGGGAATGAATGACGGGCTGTGGTATTATTGAAGATAGAAGCTCCGGTATCCACTTTAGTATCTTTAATATATTCTGGTGTATTCGGTTGGAAATACATTTAGAAGTTGCAATCTCTCGATTTTATTGTTGAGACGGATAGAGAGATTCTTGCCCGCAATATTTTATTCATCGGATCTTTGGAGATACGCGGAACCATCTGCCCGAAGTAGTTTCGAAAATTGTGGGTTGCTGATCCGCATCTGATATGATTGATCGGCTTTCCCTATTGACCTGTGGATTGAGGGGGAGCGTGGGATACAAGGGATGCTGCTTTGACGGCTAAGGTTACGACTTTGGTGAAAAGTTTTTGAAGAACTCCGGGAGGGAGGCCGACGGCTACGCACGTAGGGATCAATGGAGTTGATCTAGTCGGTTGTGCAAGGAGAGCTTGCATGCAAGGGGAGCTTGCATAGATTACTCCATGGGTTGATTGAGATCACCCATCACGGTTTGTATTGAGGGGTATTATGCTTCTCCTAATATAGATCTGATATTAGTGATTGTATTCATTGATATTTTTAGTGGAGTAATCTGATTTTTAGGCACGGCCCCGCAGATGTAGGTGTGCACACTGAACTGCGTTACAAAGTTTTGGTTGTCGTTGCTTGGTTTTTATGCTTAATCACTATGTTTAATTTATTAATCACTACGTACTGAATCACATGTGTAACGGTCGCTTTCCGACCTTATGGATTTTCTGCGTGCACGTGCTTTATCGTGCACGTATTTTATTTGGCACTTTCTGGATTCCGATCTATGCGATGTGATATACCGTTGTGACCATATAAGAGTGTAGAATTTTATAGTAATTTTTGGGAACGTCATTTCACGGCTCGTTTTCTCGCAAAACGACTTGGAATGATAGGGGCGTTTTAGTCTTTTATCTCAAAACACAGTTCCCGATTTTACGTAAATTCTTGGTAGGTGTAACGCACGATCAGACTCTGTAGTTCCGTGCATCACGTCTTCACGATCGTCCCGGTATTTTCGGATTAATTTTCTGACATCCGTAGTGAGAGTTATCTTCCGATTAAATCTCAACCGTTGATCTCCCCAAATCAATTCAAATTTCGAATGGTAATCAGATCTTAGCAAATCCCTAAGTATCTTCATACGTATCTTTCCAAATAATCTCCCTCTATTGTTCCCTAAACTTTCCCCTCTTTCTACTCCCTCTATCTATTTATCTCCACTCCTTTAACTTATTAACCGATATCTAAATATCAAATTTATTATTTTAAAAACCCTAAACCTCATTCACGTGAATACAAGACCTAGGCTGTGAAATTTTCTTCAGCCGCCACCAACGTGCAACACCCTCCCGATATCTCTCTCTTCCTCGCTCTCAACCCCCCCCCCCCCCCCCCCGCCGGCGCTGCCTCGCCCCGACTGCCGGCAGACCCATCCATGCCACCACCACCCCCGTCTCCGGCCAGAAGCTCCGCCCAAAGACCCCCCTCGCACAGACGTTCCCCGTGCGAACAGCAGCCGCGCTGTTGTGTTTCCTCCGACCCGTCGACGCCCAGTCACCCCAAGTCACCGGAGACGCCCTGATCACCGGAGGCGACCGTTTCTCGCCGTTCACCGTCAGAGTAGGCCGACGACAGCCCGTCAGGCTGTCTCCCTCGCGTGAAAACAGTAGCTCAGAGCTGCTGTGCATTTTTCCGCCGTCACCGCCAGTTCGGGTCGCCGCACCATCGCTCGGTCGTCGCCGGAGCCACAAAGTCACCGTCGATCTTCCCCGAGGCTGTCACCTCAACTGCAGCCCCTCCCGCGGATTGTTTCCTCTTGCAAACCGCAGCAACGGCGCCGGGAGCCGCTGTTCGTGCTTCCGGCACCACCCCGACGCTCTGACCCCCCGCCACGCTCTCTCCCCTGTCGTTAACCGCCGTTAACGACAGCCCGAGGCTACCTCCTCACCCTTCGCGGCCAGCCATTGCTTCATCCGACGCTCCGACGACGTTGTGTAGCCGTTGTGTTGCTGTGCTCGCTGTTTTGCCGTCGATCTGACCGTGCTCGCTGTCCACACTCTTTGTGCGCTGTCCGGAACAGATTTTACTACGCTATGCCGTAGACGATGAGGAGATCCCACTGTTTAGACCCTACTTCCATTCCATGTCAAACACCAGAGAGGTTGGTTCCCCTAACTCGTAGCGAACCCACACCGTAGCAAAATCAAACCCTAAACTAAAATTTGACAACTATAACTAAATTTACTTTCAGCGCCTGTAAAACGATTGCCACCGTAGAAAGATCGACAATCGGACAACTTTTCTGTGCACATAGGGTAGAAGTCGATCTAGGTTGAACGAAACACCAAAAACGTGACTTTGACGAATAGGGTAGTCCCGACAATCTACAAACAAACCCTAAATATGACTTATTGAAAAACGCGACCTGACACCGTCGCCGTGATCCTATTTCAGACGGACTACCACGGACGCGATGCCTGGACGAGACGCTCCGGACGGACGACACGCTCGCCACCGCAGGCAAGTGTATTCACTTGCACTTTCGGCCGTGGCTAGGCCTTAGACTGTTAGAACTATTAAACTGTGAACGAAGAGAACCGGACGTGAAATGATAGCGTCCGTGATGCCCTGACGACTTAGACTTGACGACGAAGTCTAAGCGCAACAACAACTTTTGACACCGTAGGGTTATTTTGTGTGTGCGTCCGTGTGGATCCCCTAGAATAACAAGTCCTTCTGTGTCGTGTCCTGTTACACAAAAAGCCTCCGGGCGTTTCGGATGCTCTCCACGTGAGAGTGATCCCTGTTACACACAAAGCCTCCGGGCGTTTAGGATGCTCTCTACGTGAGAGTGATCCCTGTTACACAAAAAGCCTGCGGGCGTTTCGGATGCTTCCCTAGCGGAAGTGATCCCTGTACCTTCTTGTCCTGAGTTCCTAGGTTGGGGTAGGGTTGAGCGTGCGCACAGGGAGAGGGTCTGATCCCCCTCGAACCGTAAGGAGTGAACCCTTCGTGTCACACGTGTCTTGTCCTGTCTTGACTTGTCCCGTCTTGTCCCGTCCCTCTTAGGTTAGTACCGTAGTCGATAGCACACGCTACGACTACTGCTTGACGAGGTTTTACTTTTTCCTGCTCCGTTTACTTGCTCTGTTACTATGTGATAACCCCAGCATGCTAATCAACCAGTAAATCGTTGCTTAAAATTTCAGTACACTTGCAGTAGAGTCTAACCCTCTTTTGTAGAATTTACCTGACATACAGTTCCTTTCTTTTGGGTGATGTACGTCAGGTGCCGCGCCAGAGTACGTTGACGAGACAGACCTGCCAGAGTACGTAGAGCTGAAGGACGCCGATCCAGAGTACGTGCCCGAGGAGGACTAGAGCTAGAGGCTTTCACGTTGCTGATCCAGGGGTCTCACTACAGCTTAGTTGGGTGCGTAGCACCGTTTATTTTTTGTCTAGGTTGGGTGCTTGCACCAGTAGTTTACTTTTCTGTTGTTGTAGCCGAGTCAGGCTTTGTTAGACTCTCAGTACTCTGGATTGATAAATTTGGAATAAAATGAATGTTTTCTTTTTCAGTACTTTTATTGTTCTGTACTAACATGCAGGGACATGTTCCTTCGTCTTGGAGTACCACACCGACGCTTATTGGGTCCTAGCTTCACAGCTCCGGCCTAAGCGGGCGGCCGAGTGAGTTGTCGTCACTCGGCCGATGGCTTCACTTCACTCGGGCGGACGGGATTTGCCACTCGGCCGAGTGGGTCTTCTGAAGCTCAGAGGCCGAAAAACAGTAACTTCGGTCTTTTTGAGAGCCTTCGTCTGGGCGCCACTCGGGCGGACGTGGTTTCGTCACTCGGCCGAGTGGGTCTTCTGTGCTCGGCCGAGTGCACAGGTAACTCGTGTCTGAATTGGTCGGCCGAGCAGTGTCTCGCTGGTCGGCCGAGTGGCTCCTCCACTCGGCCGAGTGGGACACAAAAAATGCCCAAACTGGTCGTTTTGGCCTCCTCGTCGCTAGAATAGTGCAAGTAGAAAATAGAAAACCCACGAACAACGGTATAATCATGAGAAACGGAATGATTTTAAAATTAACATCGCCTGAATCATCTAAAGCGGTATACAAGTCTCAGATCACACACTTTTCAATTGAACGCTTTCTATCTGGAGTATAAGAGTATCACATCATAGAATAGAGAGAATAGAAAAGTATGGGTTTCATGAAATGAATGCTAGGCTTAGATTTCTGGATTTCGTAAAGCTAGAAACAATCTCACCGAGTATAGAATATCACTTAGCCTAGGTTGTCGTGCTATGTCAAGTAGTCGCTCTCTCACACATCAATGGATCTCCTCCCCCAAGCTTATCTATAAGCGTGGTGGCACAAAAATATTTACATCCCCATTTTTATAAAGCTCCAAAGGCAAAGAAGAGAAAGAAGAAAGAAAGAAAATAAGCGAGATGAGATCTTTTATTGAGGATTTTTTTTTTTTTTCTATCATATATACAATGATCCCAATTCAAAGAGAGATAATGATATACGAGAATGTTCTTCTCTCTTTTATTATATATATTTTTTTTCTTTTTTTTTGGAATAAGAGATTTGGAGCTGCAAAAGTGAAAAGCGGTGTGAAAAACTGAAAATAAAGGTGGCAAATCGAAAAAAGAACGTGAAAGCTCACTCCCCCAAGCTAAACGGCACAGTGTCCTCAATGTGCAAAGTGTGGCACATAGAGAGACAAGCAATGTGAGGGGCAAGTGAGGATGGATGCATGATGGGAAGAAAAAATATAAAAAAGGAAAAGTAAGAAATGAAAATATGATGCGGAAATGATGCATGCACAGCTAGGAGTGATACGAAAATAAATATGGCACCCAGAACTCTCCCTCTCTCCCAAAAAAGATATATATAGATGTGATCAAAAATGAGAATCCCAAGTAGATATGATATGATATGCACAAATAGATATGATCAGAAATATAATCCCAAAATAAGTGAGGGGAGGGGGGTGGACAAAAGTGCATCAGGACCCAGCAGAGACGGGCAGCACAACGACAGGAATGGATCAAGGCATCAAGAGTGCCTAAGAAGGCGGTGCCGCGCCGTCTCCGTCCTGAGGCGGAGGAGGTGGTGGTGGTGGTGTAGGCTGCTGAGCTGGGGTGGGCGTGGGAGTGGAAGCAGGTCGAGCGTGTGTGGGTGTGTGTGTGGGAACCTGCGGGGTGGGTGGGGGTACGCACGGGAGACGCTCTAAGATCTGCGTCAGGCAGTAGTGGATCTGAGGGATCAGGTCAAAGCGTCCAGACAGCGTAGAGACGGTGGAGGACAGGCTCCGAAGGTCTCCTCTAAGACCACTCACCGCCACCTCAAGAGCACGTATGCTCTGCAGTACGGTGTCGGGCGGGGGTGGTGCAGAGGGACGCACCGGTCTAGGCTGTGCAGGGCGAGGCTGGCGTACGCGTGTGGAGTATGTAACGGGCTCAGCAGGGAATGGGACAAAAGGGGCCGCGCCTGGAAAAGTGGGCCTGGCCTCGGTGTGAGGCCGGGACGCCGGCTGGCGAGGAGTGGAGGCAGCGGCAGCAAAGGAGGCGTGCAAAAGAGGTAACGAGGTGGCCAGAGAGGTCCGTGGCACAGACGTGTGGACAGACGCCACGACGCTCTCGGAGAATAAGGCGGCGGTGGAGACATACCTTCCGTGACCATGAAGTGGCACTTCTCCCAATTGAGAGTGAGATTGTTTTGTTGGCATCTTTTTAGGACTTTAGTGAGATTTTCCAAGCAAGAGTCAAACTCACTTCCATAAACCGAGAAATCATCCATAAAAACTTCCATAATATTTTCAATATAATCGGAAAATATGGATGTCATACATCTTTGAAACGTGGCGGGAGCATTACAAAGGCCGAACGGCATCCTACGGTATGCGTAGGTGCCATAGGGACAAGTGAAAGTTGTCTTTTCTTGGTCATCTTCGTGCAAAGGGATTTGGAAGAAACCCGAATACCCGTCTAGATAGCAAAAGTATTTATGGTTCGCGAGGCGTTCAAGCATTTGATCGATGAATGGCAATGGGTAATGATCCTTTCGGGTAGCTTTATTGAGTCTCCTATAGTCAATGCACATTTGCCATCCCGTGACAGTGCGCGTGGATATTGGCTCACCTTTGTCATTTTTTATGACAGTCATCCCTCCTTTCTTGGGGACAACGTGGACGGGGCTAACCCATCTACTGTCAGAGATAGGATAAATTATACCGGCTTCAAGCAATTTTAGGATTTCCTTTTTAACCACCTCCTTCATGTTCGGGTTCAACCGCCTTTGAGGCTCTATGGAGGTGGCTTCGGTATCCTCCAAATGGATCCGATGCGTGCAAAGCCTAGGGCTTATTCCCTTTAGATCGGAAATAGTGTATCCCAAGACACCTTTGTGGCTCCTAAGGACGTCTAGGAGTTTTTCAAGTTGATCTTGTGTGAGGTGGGAATTTACTATCACCGGAAAAGTCAATTTATTACCCAAAAAGGCATACCTTAGATTCGGCGGTAATTGTTTAAGCTCTACCTGAGGTGGCGCTGCTTCTTCCACCTTTTCAGCTCTCATGAATTCGGCTTCTTCCTTGTCATCCGGGTTTAGCTCATTTTCAGATGGCATGCTTTCATGTGACAAGTCGGACTCGCTGCTTAGTGAGGATGAGGCATCGAAGTATGCGCCCTCTGATTCAGTGCTAGCATCGCCAAAACCTTCGCTCTGCTCCAGTTCGTACCTGGAATCAAGAAACACATCAGACGATTCATAAAAACAAGAGTGAGCGTCATAAAGTGTAACATCCTGAATGTCGGTTTGCTCGAAGGGTTCTTCGGTAGCATAGTGCTCTTCGACATTTGCTCTATTGTCTTCGAAATGCAATTTGTCGTCGACCACGTCAACTCTGACATTGCCTCCGATGGTCCCTTCCGGGGAGATTTGGTCCATCACAAAGCTAGCAAATAGTTGTTCGTCGGGGTCCGTGATATTGATAGCAAATGCTCCGGTAGTGTGGACCTCGTCGACAAGCTCCTTAAGGAGGCCTGTAAAGGTGTCATAGTCTTCCCGACTGAGTTCTATTGTTGGCGTTGCATCCCCCATTCTCCCTGTTAAGATCTTATGCAAAATGCGGGGAGAATGTGCAAATAGGGCTACGAATGAAGTTAGGATAAGATGGAGAGGGAAGTAAAGGAAGAAAGTAAGAAGAAATAACCGGGTGGTCGGTGCTGAGCACCGACTAAAAATCTCCCCGGCAACGGCGCCAAAAACTTGGTCGCGCCCCGGCGTACACGTCCCGGGACGACGGTTGTAGTTTTACCGCAAGCGCACGGTATAGCGGCGAGCGGGTATCGAACACAGGGAGGACGAATGACCGTGCTTGCTCCTAATCAACCTGGCTATTTAGAGGGATAATTGCCTTGGGCGATCCTGTCACAATCGTCAGACAAAAGTGCGAAATATCAAATCAAATAGAGAACGCCTAGGGAATGGGGAATCCCCACTACTCACCGTATTTCACAATTGTGGTTCGCCGGTATCGAAATTGCTAGGATGAGAATTTGGATGAACTAGTTGCAACTAAATGTGAAACCAAGCTCACGCTCTCGCGCTGTTGCCGGTCTATAGCTATCCTAGGTTTGGGTCCAATCTCTTGCAAACCCTAGCCTAGGGAAGCTAGCATTAGGATCAACATCATCGTCCAATTGCGCACCGAGCCCAATCTCTTGCAATCTCGGTCCACAATCTAAATTAGGATAGTTCCTACCCGTCCAATCTCTTGCAAACGGGTATCGGCGCGGAATTGCAACCGGAGATCCTAGCATCGGTCCAATTTCTTGCAAACCGATACTTCGAAAATCCGACTCCAACCCAATTCGGATTTCTAGGGCTTCCTATCGAATTGGGATCCAATTTCTTGCAAATCCCAATTGATGTGAATACCTAGCTATCCGTAGTAATTCGATCCCAATCTAATCCCTAATAACAATCCTAGCTCAATTTCTACCGATTCAACACAAATACGAAATTGGGTTGGTAGGGTTCATCCCCACGCCCCAAGACGTGGAGACTACTCACTAATCATAGCAATAGCACAATAATTGGCAAAGAAATAGACAATGGAATTCATCACAACAATGATATAAACAATAAAAAATAGAGTTTTTGTGGAAGAGAAGTGCAAACCAATGTAGATCTTCAATCAACCCAACAAAAATCCAAGTTTTTCTCTTCACCAATCACAATTAATAAAGCTAAAAAGTAGACTCAAAAAGCTGCAAAAAATCTGAGAGGAGGCTCTCAAAACTAGGGTAAAAACAGAGCTTAAATAGCCCCAAAAATCGTCTAAAAATCCTGACCAAAACGCCCCTGCACAGCCTGTTTTCCGCAAATTTCGCTTCAGGCAGCGCATCGCACTCGGCCGAGTGACAAAAGTCGCTCGGCCGAGTGAAAACCCTGTCAATTTCTAGTAAGTCGTGGGCTTCAGGGGTCTTCAGTTCGGGGGCGGCTCGGCCGAGTGAGTTTTCGTCACTCGGCCGATGGCTTCACTTCACTCGGGCGGACGGGATTTGCCACTCGGCCGAGTGGGTCTTCTGAAGCTCAGAGGCCGAAAAACAGTAACTTCGGTCTTTTTGAGAGCCTTCGTCTGGGCGCCACTCGGGCGGACGTGGTTTCGTCACTCGGCCGAGTGGGTCTTCTGTGCTCGGCCGAGTGCACAGGTAACTCGTGTCTGAATTGGTCGGCCGAGCAGTGTCTCGCTGGTCGGCCGAGTGGCTCCTCCACTCGGCCGAGTGGGACACAAAAAATGCCCAAACTGGTCGTTTTGGCCTCCTCGTCGCTCCGGCGACGTCCATTCTTCTTCCGCTCCTCTCCAACAGCAAAATACCCCTCGGGGAGGTCGTCGGTGGCCGTCTAGATTACACGCATCTCGAGATCACTCCTAATCGCGCCAAATCACCTGAAATGCGACAAAAACAACAAATCGTGAAAAGCATCGCAATATCGTCGATATATCGTGAAAAACATGATTTGGGCGATCAAAATGGCATGCAAACATGCGGGAAAAGGGTGTAAAATAAGGAGTGATCAGCGGGCCTTAGTCACGCGTCGCCTCTGTTGTTTTGGGAAGCGGGGCGTGACAGGTTTTAGTGGTGGCCCATGCAGGTCCCATCCTTTCTGCAAGTTTGGAACAATGGGAGTATTGACATTCATTTTATTGTTATCCAGTAAATCGTACGAGTCCAATCTGTGTCTTTCTTATCAATAGGATGGCAGGACGACGCGTCACCCGATCCGGGAACTCAGGCGATGGAGTTCCGGAAGACCAGGGCGGAGAGTTTCGCCAGTTTCTGGGCGTAATAAAAGAGATGATGGACGTGCAGCACCAGTTGGTTCAGCAGTCCCACCGTGCTGCCCATGCTCCTCCAGTTGCACCACCACCGCCTCCGCCTGCCCCTCGAGCTGCTCCGGGAGTGAAGCAGTTCAATGAGCTTCAGCCGAAGACATTTTCTGGGAAGGAAGGACCATTGGTTGCTGATGAGTGGATTCTGAGCACTGAGGAGAAGCTGATTGCTGCGAAGATTCCTGATGATACCCAAGTTGAGATAGCAAAGATGCAGCTGACCGAGAACGCTAGGAACTGGTGGCACATTGAGGAGAGGCGCCTGCAAAAGCCAGTGGAGTGGAGGACCTTCCGATCGATGTTCAAGGAGAAGTACTTCACCAAGGCTGCTAGGAGGGAGCTGTTGAGCAGATTTGTAGATCTGAAGCAGGGGATATGACCGTCGACGAGTATGAGGCGGAGTTCGAGATGCTGAGTCGGTTTGCCCCACATATGGTGAGGAAGGAGGAGAAACGAGCTGATCGTTTTCGTCAGGGACTGCGTCCGAAAATTCAGGCCTCTATGTCTTTGGCAGATTTCACGACCATGGGAGCGGTGCTGAATGCCGCGAGGAACCATGAGACCATATCACGTCTACCTGACCCTCCAGCTGATAGAGAGAAGTGTCCCATGGAGCAGTACCAGCCACCTGCTAGGCCGGCGATGAGACCAGTTCAGACAGTGCCTTTCAAGAGGCCTGGGGCACCCATGCAGAGTCAGAGCAAGGGACCATGTCATTACTGCGGGAAGCCATGGCACGTTCAGAATGATTGCAGGAAGAAGCTGGGATTGTGCTTGGTTTGTGGAGATGCCTCGCACGCTGCTAAGGATTGTCCGAGAGCGCGTCATGCAATAGTCGGAGCACCAGCCCCGCTACAGAGTAGAGCGCCTGCCCCGGTTCAGAGAGGAGCTGCTGTCCGTGGACCACCCTTGGCGCCACAGAGGTAGATGTATCAGCAGGCAGTGCAACCCCAGAGGCCGGCTTACACCATGACCGCTGTTGAGACTGAGGAGCTGGATGGAGTTATTGTAGGTATACTTCGAATCTGGACTTTCATTTCATAGTGTAGATCTTAATATTAGCTATGTTTGTTTGCCTTGTTTGTTAGAGTAGCTTGGTTTGACCGTAGTTCTTTCATATCTTAGGCACCATTCTAGTGTTCACTTACCCGGCCTTGGCCTTGTTCGACTCCGGTGCATCCATGTGCATCATATCCCGGAGATTTTTAACAAGGCACTCCATTCCCACCCATACACTTCCTAAGTGTTGGGACATCACCACAGGGAACGGAGTGGTGACTGTGAATTTGGGTTGTCGATCGATCCCTTTGGTGGTCAGTGGACACGAACTATTTGCAGATTTCATCGTCCACGACCTGCCGCATTTTGATGTCATTCTTGGCATCGATTGGCTGGGAGACTTCCATGCGTCGATCGAATGCCACAGCAAGAGGGTGGTATTCCGGATTCCAAGCCATCCGGAGTTCGAGTTCCGTAGCAGAGATGAGTCGCTTGGGCCCATCAGATTTCGGGCCAAGCCGGAGGTGCCAATTGTCGCAACTATGCAGATGGAGATCGACCGACCAACAGTCGTCAGAGAATTCGACGACGTCTTCCCGGAGGATATCTCGGGTCTGCCACCCGACAGAGCTCTAGAATTTGGAATTGATCTTATGTCGGGAGCGCAGCCGATATCGAAGGCGCCGTATCGGATGGGTCCTGCTGAGCTTGATGAGCTGTGGAAGCAATTAGATGAGTTTTTACAGAAGGGTTTCATCCACCCTAGTGTGTCACCGTGGGGTGCACCAGTATTGCTTGTGAAGAAGAAGGATGGGTCCCGCAGGATGTGCGTGGACTATCGAGGGCTGAATGCTATCACATTAAAGAATAAGTATCCGCTGCCGCGCATCGATGATATTTTTGATCAGTTGGGAGGTTCGAGAGTTTTCTCGAAGTTGGACTTGAGGAGCGGATATCATCAGCTGAAGGTGAAGAAGGATGATATTCCAAAGACAGCCTTCCGGACAAAGTACAGACATTATGAGTTCGTGGTTATGCCTTTCGGTGTAACCAATGCTCTAGCTGTGTTCATGAATTTGATGAACTTGATTTTCTACGACTTCCTGGATAAGTTTGTCGTTATCTTCATTGACGACATCTTTATTTACTCGAAGTCTGAGGAGGAGCACAGCTGTCATCTGAGGACGGTGCTGGAGACGCTGAGACGACATAAGCTATATGCCAAGTATAGTAAGTGCGAGTTCTGGTTGGACAGAGTCGCGTTCCTGGGACAGTGGTATCCGGTGATGGCATATCTGTAGATCCGGAGAAGGTCAGAGCAGTCAGAGATTGGCTGACTCCGCAGTCAGCGTCAGATATCAGGAGCTTTCTTGGTTTAGTAGGCTATTATCGGCGGTTCATCAAGGATTTCTCGAAGATTGCAGAGCCGATGACGAGGCTGACGAGGAAGGATGTGGAGTTCCATTGGTCAGATGCTTGTGAGGAGGCCTTCAGTATCTTGAAGGTGAGATTGACCACGGCACCGGTTTTGGCTGTACCGGATCGGAGCGGAGGCTTCGAGGTATATTGTGATGCATCAGGGAAGGGACTTGGATGTGTTTTGCATCAGCATGGCCACGTGGTCGCGTACGCTTCTCGTCAGTTGAGGACTCATGAGAAGAATTACCCGACGCATGATCTGGAGTTGGCAGCGGTGATATTTGCACTGAAGATTTGGAGGCACTTCTTGCTAAGTGAGAGCGTGAAGATTTTCACTGATCACAATAGCTTGAAGTACATCTTTACGCGGAAGGAGCTTAACATGCGTCAGAGACGATGGTTAGAGCTCATGGCTGACTATGAGATAGACTTGCAGTATCACCCGGGGAAGGTGAACGTAGTGCCTGATACGTTGAGTAGGCTTCCTACTGCGATGGTGCATACTGCCGACTGGAGGATACAGCAGGAGCTGAGAGAGATGGATCTAGAGGTCGTCCTACCTGGTGTGGTTCTTTCATTCATGAATTTGCAGATTCAATCCACGATCGTGGATCGGATCAAGGCAGCACAGGCAGGAGATCCGAAGCTGCAGAGGATCAGGAGGCAGGTTGAAGCTGGGCTACGGACGGAGTTCGTGATTCATGAGGATGGTTCGCTGCGGTACGGCAGTAGGCTCTGCGTACCTGCAAGTGATGTTCGGGAGGAGCTTTTGAGCGAGGCTCATAGCTCGCCTTATTCTATACATCCTAGATGCACCAAGAAGTATAAGGACCTCCGTCTGAATTACTGGTGGATTGGCATGAAGAGGAGTGTGGCACGGAGCGTTGCCAAGTGTTTGATATGCCAACAGGTGAAGGCTGAGCACCATCGTACGGCTGGTTTGCTACAACCGCTTCTTATTCCGAAGTGGAAGTGGCAACATATCACGATGGATTTCGTGACTGGTTTGCCTCGGACCCCGAAGCAGAACGACTATAACTAAAATTTACTTTCAGCGCCTGTAAAACGATTGCCACCGTAGAAAGATCGACAATCGGACAACTTTTCTGTGCACATAGGGTAGAAGTTTATCTAGGTTGAACGAAACACCAAAAACGTGACTTTGACGAATAGGGTAGTCCCGACAATCTAGAAACAAACCCTAAATAGGACTTATTGAAAAACGCGACCTGACACCGTCGCCGTGATCCTATTTCAGACGGACTACCGAAGACGCGACACCTGGACGAGACGCTCCGGACGGACGATACGCTCGCCACCACAGGCAAGTGTATTCACGTGCACTTTTGGCCGTGCCTAGGCCTTAGACTGTTAGAACTATTAAACTGTGAACAAAGAGAACCGGACGTGAAATGATAGCGTCTGTGACGCCCTGATGACTTAGACTTGACGACAAAGTCTAAGCGCAACAACAACAACTTTTGACACCGTATGGTTATCTTGTGTGTGCGTGTGTGTGGACCCCCTAGAATAACAATTCCTTCTGTGTCATGTCCTGTTACACAAAAGCCTCCGGGAATTTCGGATGCTCTCCACGCGAGAGTGATCCCTGTTACACAAAAAGCCTCCGGGCGTTTCAGATGCTCTCCACGCGAGAGTGATCCCTGTTACACAAAAAGCATGCGGGCGTTTCGGATGCTTCCCTAGCGGAAGTGATCCATGTACCTTCTTGTCCTGAGTTCCTGCGTTGGGGTAGGATTGAACGTGCGCACGGGGAGAGGGTCTGATCCCCCTCGAATCGTAAGGCGTGAACCCTTCGTGTCACACGTGTCTTGTCCCGTCTTGACTTGTCCCGTCTTGCCACGTCCCTCTTAGGTTAGTCCTGTAGTCGATAGCACGTGCTACGACTACTGCTTGACGCGGTTTTACTTTTTCCTGCTCCGTTTACCTACTCTATTACTATGTGATTACCCCAGCATGCTAATCAACCAGTAAATCGTTACTTAAAATTTCAGTACACTTGCAGTAGAGTCTAACCCTCTTTTGTAGACTTTACCTGACGTACAGTTCCTTTCTTTTGGGTGCTGTACGTCAGGTGCCGAGCCAGAGTACGTTGACGAGACGGACCTGCCAGAGTACGTAGAGCCGGAGGACGCCGATCCAGAGTATGTGCCCGAGGAGGACCAGAGCTAGAGGCTTTCACGTTGCTGATCCATGGGTCTCACTGCAGCTTAGTTGGGTGCGTAGCACCGTTTATTTTCTGTCTAGGTTGGGTGCTTGCACCAGTAGTTTACATTTCTGTTGTTGTAGCCGAGTCAGGCTTTGTTAGACTCTCAGTACTCTGGATTGATAAATTTGGAATAAAATGAATGTTTTCTTTTTCAGTACTTTTATTGTTCTGTACTAACATGCAGGGACATGTTCCTTCGTCTTGGAGTACCACACAGACGCTTATTGGGTCCGAGCTTCACAGCTCCGGCCTAAGCGGGCCTTAGTCACGCGTCGCCTCCGTTGTTTTGGGAAGCGGGGCGTGACAACATGATTGATGCTGTTGTTAGCAGGAGGATTGATTAGGATGTGTCTCAAGGAATTGATGCAAAGCTTGTTATGGAAATGTATGAGGAGATTGATAGGGAATTCGTAAAGGATTTTGTTGAGTGAATTGCGAAAGAGGTTACTGTTGTGCACGAGAGCGGAAAACTAGGATTGTCGGACGATCGAGACGAGGACGAACATTAAACAATCAGATGGAGCGTTATGAAGAAAACAACGTTAGGCTGTCGGCCGACCAAGGGAACACCATGTTGGGACCTGAGATGGCAAAGAGAACACTAGAGATGGGGGCAAATAGTGTTTTCGGGACATGAGATGGCAAAGAAAACACTAGAGATAGGGGCAAATAGTATTTTCGAAAAATTAAAGCTCCTCTAGAATTTTCTCCATAAGATCAAAATTAGTGGTACATAATTTTGTCTTAATCAACAAATAATACTTGCAATAATAAAATTAACATAGCGGAAATAATAAGGCGTAAGTAATGAGTCAAGAACACAATCACAAATACACCAACAATTTTTCATGGAAGCTAATCGTTCGAAAATATTGTTTATGATGACTTTTAAGAAACACGCTCTTTAATTTTGCTCTTTTTGTAAATATATTATCTACTAACAAAGGGAGCATGAACCATGGATTTCAATAAGACTCAAATCACGTTAATTATTTGTCCTCTTTTATATATTTATAGCCTCTTCTCTATTCATTTTATTCTATCTCAATTATGAGCCTTCTATCTTTACACACCCTAGTCAACCAATTATGAGTAAGCTGATCATTTATATTTGATTTCCTACTCTCTTGCTAAGTAACATATGGATTGCTGACAAAAGCATAAAATTATAAACACCAATACACACATATGCACAATGCCAAGGTGCGCGTGTGAATGAACGGAAGTAGAATCCCTATTTATAGGGCTAAAACCTAAAATTCATAAATGTTGACAAACGATCAAAAATATGGCCATTGTAATGGATATGTTATGAACAATCAAAAGCAGACAACTGGACTATTAGTCATAAACGTTGGTTGACTAATGGTTCAAGCCAAAGAAAGATTTGCATCTACATTAGCCGACTAGTAATGTCGTGATTGATTGCATTGTTTTGAATCGGGTTTGATTTATTTTTTCGCTTTTTTTAAAAAAAAATTTGAGATGAATTTAAAAAGCAAGAAGAGGGTAAATTTGATTCAGAAATGGAGGTGGGCAAGAAGGAATACATTTGCAAATAATGCGATGAAAGTTATAGGAAACCATCCTATCTGAAACAACACATGCAGTGTCAGTCTTTAGAGGCGATTACTGTGTTTATTTTATTTTATTAAATTTGTATACAATTTCTGTTAGCTGTATATCTGTATATCTGTTCTTTTGTTTTGTTACAAATGCATACTGTTTCACAGAATCCCTTCCCATGGTAATGATACTGTATTGTACGAAGTAATGTTTGTTTCCATTACATTTGACATAAAATGCAGCTACACTATTTTTGTTAACAGTCTCAATTAAAAAAACAAATTCCTCTAAATGATGTCTGTTGTTGCCCGTTAATATTGTTGAAATTTGATTCCGAGATGAGCAGACTTTGTGGTATTTTGATCTGTTCACCTCACAGTGCATGTAAATCATTTGAAATTCGACTGTATGCATTGGTATTGATGAAAAGGCTTTGTTGTATTTTGTTTATCAGCACCTTGATAATATACTTGTTGTTCTGAATAACAATGAAGTCAGCTGAGTTCAATTTGTATAGACATTCTTTAAAAAAACAGTCTCTAGGTTGATTATGCAATGGTTTTTAGTTGATCCTTGCAATTTGTGGGGGAATAACGCTATCTGTAAGCAAAAGTTTGAAGCATACTGAATGTACTGATGTATTTGATAACTATAAGCTGTTATGACGTTTGAATTATACTGATGTATGTGAATGTATTTGATAACGCTATCGTTGCTTTGATGGCTTCTAAATGTATCTCAGAAATATTCTTTGAATTTTTTTGTTAAGACTTTACTGTTTTGTAGACTATGCTAAAATCCTTTAAATGTTGTGCACACGCAAAGAGTGATCATAGTGCATGACCTATAATAATTTTACCCAATAACAGGTTCTGTTTCCAAATGAATCCCTGGTAATGATGATTGCTCGACTGATTGGAATGCTTGGTCGTATTGATATGTGTTACGCCTATTTGGCCGAGACCCGTAAAGCACGAGCCCAGGAGCCCGACTACTGGTCAAAAGCCCATCTGCATCCTCAAAGCCCATTCGACAAAGGCCCTACAAGGGACCTTCTCGAACGCCGATCCGACCCGGCCCCAATAACCCGTTGGTCGCTCGCCCACTCCTGCGAAAACCACTCCCCCGGACGCGCGACCACTAAATAGCGATAATGGGGAGGTGCTGGCAGGGCGGAGAGAGCGGCGGCAATGGGGAACTGATGGGGCACGATCAATGGCGGACGTGGGACGTGGGTCAGAGGCGATCACGCCGGGGCTCTACAAAAGGGCCAGGAAGACGACGAAGAAAGGGACCGCATCTCAGGTAACAAAACCTAAGGTACTCCATCAACGACCTCGTTCCCCCAATTCATCTCCTTCCTCCCCCGCTCGCGCCGAGAGACGCCGTTACGATCTCCTCACGAGTCGGACCGTCTCCGCCGGGCCTCCTTTCTCAGATCTCTATCTGACTTAGGCATCGGAGGGGATTTGGCCGGAACCAAGGTCCGGCCCCCTGACGAGCGTTCTCGTCTGCGCAGGTGGACAACAGATCAACGGGCCGAGGCTACCCCTCGCCCCTCTCCGACCACTCGATCAACCGGACAGTGAGGCTTCCCCTCACCGTCAGCCTACCGTGGCCGAGCACGTCCTACCGAGGCCGAGCGTCCTAATCGGGTTCGAGACTCTCCCTCGCCACCCGTCGGTCGTGCGTCTACCCGGGCGACTGAGGCTTCCCCTCGTCCCCCTTCCATTGGCGACTGAGGCTTCCCCTCGTCCCCCTTCCAGCCGAGGCCGAGCACACCTATCCGAGGCCGAGCGTCTCAACCTGGGCCGAGGCTTCCCCTCGCCCCTTCTGCACCGATTCGAAGCCCCCGAGGGACCCAAAGCGGGCCCCTTGACTACGTTGACCGGGTTCTCCACGGTCAACGCTTTGTAGTGAGAAAACACTCCGAAACATCTGGCGCCGTCTGTGGGAACCGAAGACTGTCCCACGAAGAAGCAAACCACACCTACAATGGCGCGAGCCAGCAATGGAAGGAAGCGCATGACCCCCATCCCGGAGGAGGGGAATGGCGCATCTAATGGCAACCCCGAGGACACGCACGTCGACGGCCACCCCGCCCACTCAATCGAAGAGACCGGCGGCTCAGAACTAGCCACACAGGGACAGCTCCGTGCCCTGGCTCAGGAGACCAACGCGAGCCTCCAGACGTTGGTCGCGACAGTACAGCAGCTTGTCGGCCCCGCGCCGCCCGACGGGGGCGTGCTGAACGATAGCCACCGATGGGCGGGGGGTCCCCCGCACTTACGGTCCGTGGTGGTCGACGACCACGGGACCTGGAAACCGAACACAGAGCGTCGGTTCACGCGGTCTGGCTCCCGTCAGGCGAGGTCACGTGCCTCCTCGCCCTATCGTGAAAGGAGCCGGAGAGAGACCGAAGGGACGAACGGCGAATCGATGACGGCATCGTCTTGTCGATCACGGTCGTCCCACCGCAGGAGAAGCGAACGACACCAATCAAGAGACCGATCACGGCGGAGCAGGAGCTCCCGCAGGAGGAGTCGGGAGCGTCGGGTCAGCCCGACCCCCAGCGTGGCGAAGGCTGCGGAGCCAGCCCCACCGGCGCCGGTGCTACCTCCACCCCCGCTCGAGCCGGAGACAGGCGAATACCGCATCCCCGGAGGCATCCACGGGGACCGGTGTCCCTTATCGCGGAGAATAACCGACGCCCGAGTCCCTTCTCGATTCAGGATCCCGGTGCTGGGAAAGTACGACGGAATAGGAGACCCGGCACACCACGTGATGGATTACGAGGGGGACATGGCCTTCCAGGGAGTTGACGATGACCTGCTCTGCCGGGGCTTCTATTCAACTCTCAGGGGAGCAGCGAGGATCTGGTACCACAGCCTGCCCGGCCGCTCCATCGACAGTTTCGAGCAACTCGCCCAGTTGTTCTGCAAACAGTTCATGGCGGGGAGGCTGATCAAACCTGGTGCTGAACATCTGTTCAACATAGTGCAAGGCCCGGCCGAGCCACTCCGACAGTTCATGCGCCGCTTCAATACGGAAAGGCTGAACGTGAACAACCCACCCGACCTGGTGGTCCAGACGGCTCTTAAGAAAGGGCTTCGCCACAGGGGCCTCAAGAAGTCCCTACACACCGACCCCCCAAAGGACCTCCCCGGGATCATGGCAAGGGCCGAACGCTTCATGCTGACTGAGGAGGCCTTGGCCGAGGATGCAGGAAAAACCGCTCGAGGGACCAAGCGTGGCGACGGCGGACGAGCTAGCCCCGAAGGGTACCGGACCGAGAAGAGGCAGAGGAACAGGCAGCGGGGAGAAAGCACGAGGGATACCACCCCAGACGCCATCCTCGCCCAAGTACAGAAGGAAGAGCGAGCTGATCGCCCCCCACCGAAGGCTAAAAGAGGCGGGAAGAACCGGGAGAAGTACTGTAAGTACCATAAGGACGATGGCCATGACACGGAAGATTGCTGGCATCTGAAGAAAGACATTGAGAAGCTGATGAGCCGAGGGCACGCCAGGAATCAGGCCGACGAGCCGGCCTACGGAGAAGGGACCTCCACGCAGCCAGACAAGGGGAAGAAGGTCAACACCCTCCAAGGCCCCCTCCGCATCATAGAGTAAGCAGGCAACGTCTCTCCCCCCGGTGGCAGCCTAGTATGAGGGAGTTATCTAGTTTTACATCCCTCTGTTTAAGCTTCATTTCCCTTTTTTCGTTTCCTCCAAATGTACCAATCCGACAGGACTCATGAGAGTACAAACGCGTTCCTTTTATTGTCTTTACTTAAAATCCTGACGGAGTTGACATGTCGCCAATAACGCAAAAGGCCGGGGACCGCCGCCTCACTGGAGGAGGAAGAGGAGCTTTGCCCCCGCCGACCGTCTCCGGCACTCATAAGTCTGGGGGCAATTCCCCCAGCAGACGCGGAGGCTGACCGGTCCTAAGCCGAGGAGCTTTGCCCTCGTCGACCGACTCCGGCGTTCATGAGTCTGGGGACGATTCCCCCAGCAGGCACGGATGCTGACCGGTCCTAAGCCGAGGAGCTTTGCCCTCGCCGACCGAATCCAGTGCTCATAAGTCTGGGGGCGATTCCCCCAGCAGGCACGGACGCCGACCGGTCCTAAGCCGAGGAGCTTTGCCCTCGCCGACCGACTCCAGAGCTCATAAGTCTGGGGGCGATTCCCCCAGCAGGCACGAACGCCGACAGGTCCTAAGCCGAGGAGCTTTGCCCTCGCCGACCGACTCCAGAGCTCATAAGTCTGGGGGCGATTCCCCCAGCAGGCACGAACGCCGACCGGTCCTAAGCCGAGGAGCTTTACCTTCGCCGACCGAATCTAGCGCCCATAAGTCTGGGGGCAATTCCCCCGGCAGGCACGGACGCCGACCGGTCCTAAGCCAAGGAGCTCTGCCCTCGCTAACCGACCCCTGCGCTCATAAGGCGGGGGAGAATCCCCAACGCCAGTTTCGTTCATTCCCAAGCCAAGAACAAGGCGACAACGCAAAGCACGCAAGAAATCCAAGTAAGTCGATTTCGTTTATAATAGTTAACCCGAGTACAAAAATGCGTCTTATTTACAGGGGATCAAGGCGAAGGAAACACCCTACAAACAATCTACTCACGTCGAACGACAGAGTTCTTCGCCTACGGAAGCTAGATCGACACCGACAGAGCAAAATTGGTTGACAAAAGACCCGAAGTAGGTAGCCCAAGCTGGCAGCCATGCAACCAGCAATTATGAGCCACGGAGTCGGTACCGAAGCCGAAGGAGGTAGCGGGGGCCAGGGATCCATTTCAAGTATACTGGCCCAAAGCGAAGCGGATGCTTAAAAATTTGAGGATAAGGCTGGGAGGGACTGCTTAAGGAGCCCGAGCTCGGGAGGACACATCCTCGGGCACTTCGCCCTGCTCGGAGCGAGGGGACTCGACTGGCGGAGGAGCTTGCCGGACACGTTCCGCGCATTCCCGGAAGGAAGACTGGACGACTTCGACGATCCGGGGGGCGATGATGTCTATATACTTACCGAAGGCCCCCCTGAGAACCTCGAAGATCTCCTTCCCCAGGGTCTCGACGACGCCCTTCTCCACCTCCTCCGCCAGCCGCATTACCTGACGCCGGTCCGACAGTTCCCTCTGAAGCTCCTCCCTCTCCAGACGGAACGATTCCGCCGCTTCCTCAGCCGACTGATGAGCATCCCCTAGCTTTCCCTCGAGGTCACCCACTTGTCCCTCCAACGCAGCCACACGGAGGGCTAGGCGCCGAGACTCCATCTGGGCCTCCATCATGGCCACCTCGGTCGCCCCGGCCCGCTCCTGAGCCCTCATGGAGGACTCCTCCAACTCCCTCAAGCGGACGGCTCGACACTGCAACTCCACAGCGAGCGCTGAACCCTGAAAAGACGAGACATGGGCTAAGAAGAGGATAAAGAGAAAGAGAGGATAGCAAGATAACCGAACCTGTTGGAGGATCCAGACCAAGGAATCCGACATCTTGTCGGCCGGGATCTTCTTGAGGAGGCTGCGGTCCCGGGGAGGGACGGAGACCTCGGCAACCTGCTGGGCCACGGCTCGGTCAGCAAACATCGAACTCCCAGGGACGACAATCGAAGCCAAGTCGCTCGCCAACAAGGCCCCGACCCCTGGTGATACGGGCGAAGACGCTGCGAGGGGGGTGGCTGGCAAAGCTATCGAAGGATCCCCGGCGGTCGCCACGGGAAGCGCAGAACCTGCCGGGCCAGAGGGATCTACGTCCTCCTTCCTCTTCTTTCCCCCGTGGAGCTCCGAAGGCGCCGGAGGAGAACGCTTCCGCCTCGCACCATCCTCACCCCCCGGAAGGGGATCGCCAGAAGAAGAGGCGGGAGGCGCGGCCGCCACCTTACCCACGGCAGGCTCGGCTCGGCGCACCTCCTCCTCAATGGTCCTCCGAGGCGCCCTTCCAGAGGTACTACCTCGGCTCCGAGCGGCTCCACGACGGATCAGCTCGTCAACGTCACAGACGAATTCGCGGCCAGCCATCCCTGCAAAGGAGACCGAAATCAGGATGAGTCATAGGGCGATCCGGGGATGAAAAAGCGACCTACCCGGAGACCACAAGACGGCCTTCAGGAGTAGGTCGTCCAGCAAAGACCAAATGGACTTCGTTTCCAAAGGAAGAGTCAACAGAAGCGCAGCGGCCGCCCGATCGGCGTCTGAGAGAACTAACGACGGGCGAGAATGGACAGAACTGCCCCAGCTTGTCAGAATCTGGGCCTCGCCCAAGAAGACCACGAAGATATAATCCAAGTTCCAATCCCCTGACCAGCGGGGTAACCCGATCAGGCATTCCCTCCTCGAACGAGCTCGGAGTAGCAGCCATGACCCCGGACCGACCGTCTGGGCCTGGTAAAAGTAGAAGAGAAGGGGGAGAGTCGGCTCCAGACCACGGGTACAGTAGAGCGTTACGAAGCCCGTCAGCACCGCGATCGAACACGGGGTGAACTGACACAGGGACACTGTGAAATGTTCCATGACCTGGATGAAGAAGGGATGGAGCGGGAAGCGAAGACCCAGGCGGAACATCTCGACGTAGACGCCGACCTCATTGCTCCTCGGAAGGCAAATCCGCTCGTCGACAAATGGAACCCGAACCTCGTATGGGAAGCAGAGATATCTTTCCCGGATCTCCGCGGCCACCGAAGGAGGGGTCCTCGACGGCGTGCGGAGGACGACCGGGGGCACATTAAGCCGTACGGCAGCCAACGCCACGTCATCACGGGCGTAGTCTGGAAAAAGTTTCTCCTTCCCCTTATCTTGAAGAGAACGACTCCCGGCGGGGGAACCAGACTCCCCTAGCCGGGGTTCGCCCCGCCCGGACTCCGGAGGACCCCTCGTCCTCCGGCCAGAACCGCCTATCCTAAGAGCAGCCATAGGATGGAAGCAAGAGAGGAATTACCTATTTTCAACTATTTTGGAGAGGACAAAGAAGCGAAGGCGACGGGGAACTCCGGGTTGCTGAAGGCTCTAAATACCGGGAGGAGCGAAGAAGAAGTGGAGATCAACACAACTGGGGATCTTATATACCAGGGGAGAATTCGAAGCGCCTGACAAGAATGTGTGGCGAGGCTCGAAGAGTCGGCGGCGTTCCGAAACTGGCGCCAGTTGAAGACCAATCGATCCGCCTCATCATGACCTGCATTTATGGCCTCGCCTCGATTGAAGCGCCGCTCGGAATCCCAGGAGACATAACGGGTGATCTGAGCGAGCCGGGGCTGATCGACCCCACCAATGGCGGCTCACAAACCCTTCGGCTTCTCGAACTTAAGGCGACTACGCGAGCGGCGGGGATAAGCTTGCCGCTAAACGTGGCAGCATCTGAAGGCCGACGGCGCTTCGGAACCCGCGCCTTAAAAACATCGAACGGGCCAACTCATGATGACGACTAATACATGAGTCGGCATCGACTGGCGAGCTCGTCACAATCGGCAGAGGTCACATCGGCCGAGCCGAACCGGCCAAGGCCGATCAACCCGACCGATGGGGGCAATTATTACGCCTATTTGGCCGAGACCCGTAAAGCACGAGCCCAGGAGCCCGACTACTGGTCAAAAGCCCATCTGCGTCCTCAAAGCCCATTCGACAAAGGCCCTACAAGGGACCTTCTCGAACGCCGATCCGACCCGGCCCCAATAACCCGTTGGTCGCTCGCCCACTCCTGCGAAAACCACTCCCCCGGACGCGCGACCACTAAATAGCGATAATGGGGAGGTGCTGGCAGGGCGGAGAGAGCGGCGGCAAGGGGGAACTGATGGGGCACGATCAATGGCGGACGTGGGACGTGGGTCAGAGGCGATCACGCCGGGGCTCTACAAAAGGGCCAGGAAGACGACGAAGAAAGGGACCGCATCTCAGGTAACAAAACCTAAGGTACTCCATCAACGACCTCGTTCCCCCAATTCATCTCCTTCCTCCCCCGCTCGCGCCGAGAGACGCCGTTACGATCTCCTCACGAGTCGGACCGTCTCCGCCGGGCCTCCTTTCTCAGATCTCTATCTGACGTAGGCATCGGAGGGGATTTGGCCAGAACCAAGGTCCGGCCCCCTGACGAGCGTTCTCGTCTGCGCAGGTGGACAACAGATCAACGGGCCGAGGCTACCCCTCGCCCCTCTCCGACCACTCGATCAACCGGACAGTGAGGCTTCCCCTCACCGTCAGCCTGCCGTGGCCGAGCACGTCCTACCGAGGCCGAGCGTCCTAATCGGGTTCGAGACTCTCCCTCGCCACCCGTCGGCCGTGCGTCTACCCGGGCGACTGAGGCTTCCCCTCGTCCCCCTTCCATTGGCGACTGAGGCTTCCCCTCGTCCCCCTTCCAGCCGAGGCCGAGCACACCTATCCGAGGCCGAGCGTCTCAACCTGGGCCGAGGCTTCCCCTCGCCCCTTCTGCACCGATTCGAAGCCCCCGAGGGACCCAAAGCGGGCCCCTTGACCACGTTGACCGGGTTCTCCACGGTCAACGCTTTGTAGTGAGAAAACACTCCGAAACATTTGTGTGTGGATTTCCTCTTTGCTTTGATGGCTTCTAAATGTTCCTCAGAAATATTCATTGAATTTTTCTGTTAAGACTTTACTGTTTTGTAGACTATGCTAAAATCCTTTAAATGTTGTGCACACGCAAAGAGTGATCATAGTGCATGACCTATAATATTTTTCCCCAATAACATGTTCTGTTTCCAAATGAATCCCTGGTAATGATGATTGTTCGACTGATTGGAATGCTTGGTCGTATTGATATGGAAATGCTTATGAAAGGCTAGTAAACACACAAGTACTTCACAGAAACCGATGTTAATTGCTTATCCTCCTTGTTGGTTTATGTCGGAACAACAAGTCTCATAGATTTAATTTGCCAACGTAACCACTTGTTATATCACTCTTCTGCTAGTTCTTATCTTAATGTCTAGCCGCATGAAACTGCTTGCTTGGCCTGGTAATTATGTTGTAATTGTAGATTTTTGTTACTGCAAAATCATTGGTTTGCATAGCAGGTGGGGCCCCGGATTGTTGCGTTTCTTAAATGCCGATTGAAGGCAGCCTCTTTTCAATTGGGCAACCGACAGAGAGCAGGATGCTTCCTGCCAATTTCCAAAGAGCAAAGCCCTCATTTTTCCACCGAACGAAAGAAAGCAGCTGCCATTTTTCAGAGGAAAAAGGAGCTTGGATCTGAAACTCAGAGGAGAAGAAAGCTAGGTTTTGGAGAACCAATAGACTTTCTTCTTGTGTGAGATCCATGGTGAGTGTCTTCATTTCTTCTTCCTTGTTTGTGATCTAGAGTTCTTTGGGGAGTGTCCTAGCTTTTGTGAACTCTATTACCAAGGAGCGATCTCCATTGGTGTGGAATTGGTCCCTTGAGGAGCTCTACATGTTGTTGGGGTTTTGTTATCAAGAATTCCCACTTGGTTGAGAGTGTGTGTGAGCTTGGTGAGAGATCTAGGGTTAGGTCTTGTTGCTTGGAGCTATTCTCTCATTGTGGTGGAGGAAGAAGAAGATGATTTCTTCTCCTCTCTTGTACCACTTAGGCTTTGTATTTCAATTTGTAAATGATTGTTGAATGATGGTGAGGATCATTGGATAATTGTTTGATTAATAGCTTGTAATGGAGATTCGTGTTCTCATTTTGAATGGTTATCATCTTGTTTTTATTATGAAGGCCTAGAGGCATTTGTGTGTGGATTGGGAATAGCTAGGGCTTGTGTGGTTGATTAGTAATTATTCATTCCTTGCATTTAATGGACCTAGCATACCTTGAAATGGATGCTAGTAGTGTTGATTAATGGGTTGTACCCTAGTTTTGATTGAGTCGTGCGCTACTCTTGGTGGGGCCGTAGAACGGCGGTGTACCTTAAGAATCACACCTACGTGCACCATCTTTGCATTCTATTGATACGGACGCAAGAATCGATTCACGATTTTATGTTAAGGATTTCCAACCCAGTAATCAACACATCAATGAATCGTGCATTACCTTTGGTGGGGCCGTAGAACGGCGGTGTGCCTTAAGGGCATTACCTACGCGCACAACCCTTGCATACCTTGAAATGGATGCGAGGGTTGATTCCTTTGGGATGAACCTATTGCTAATTAACTCACAACCCTAATGACATCCCACTCCACACACTCTTCCTTGCTTGCCTAGCCTCCTACTTTGGTCTCCACCCTATCTACCTTGGGTTTGGCTCGATCGTATCACCCCACACTTTCCCACACTACACTTGTTAGTTTAGTTGGTTGTACCAACACTTTTAGCATTCCTTAGCCGATTGAGATTGTGAATGTGAAACGAATTGTCTCTGTGGATTCGACCCCGTACTCACGGGTTTATATTGCATTTGACACTCCTTCTCTTGGGAGGCGAGCGTGTGCATCCTACTTGGATTGTGCATGCCTCGCGGTCAATCAGAGATCCATGGTGAGTGTCTTCATTTCTTTTTCCTTGTTTGAGATCTAGATTCCCTTCGAGAGTGCCCTAGCTTTTGGGAACTCTATTACCAAGGAGTGATCTCTATTGGTGTGGGATTGGTCCCTTGAGGAGCTATACATGTTGTAGGGGCTTTGTTATCAAGGATTCCTACTTGGTTGAGAGTATGTGTGAGCTTGGTGAGAGATCTATGGTTAAGTCTTATTGCTTGGAGATATTCTCTCATTGTGGTGGAGGAAGAATAAGATGATGGGGTCGGTGTATGCCTTGCTTGATCATTAGTGGAATCGGGTGCATTAGATGCTGGATGTAGGTTGTTCGCAACCGAACCCGTGTAAATCTCTGTCTCTTTTGTGTTGCTCTTACTTTTTTATTATATTTGTGTGCTTGCATTGTCTATCGCAAGATCATTGAAGGAGCTGGTAGTTGGTGACAACTCTCTCTTGTGCACATGAAGTGTTTGGTTTATGCGTAGGTGACGCCTCGGTGGAATTTGGGCCTTGGGATTATTTGAGCGCCATTGTGTACCTAGCCTAAGTGTTAGAGAGGTGCACAGTGATCCAACAGTAATGGGTTTATTGGTTGAGACTCCCCCAAAAAAACCTTAAAGAAGTTCCACCAGAAATCCTCTCTGAGTTAGTGTCTTGCATGTCTATAGTTTTAATTTCTTGCATATATTATACCTTGTATTAATCATGTGATTGGTGTCTACCATACTATCATATTACAAGAGAAAACTATCCCCATCAAAATAGGCGGGTCTCTATAATCTGTGGATTTCTGGAAATTGAGGACATCCTTGGAATTTCCTATCATGGTTATCTCAGATTGACAATAACATGTTTTATTTGCAATTAGAATTTAAGATAACTAATCATGACTTGAACTTCATGGGAAACATGATTCCATTTTGCTCTTTTACTTATTTTGTGCTTTAGAGATGAATTTGATTTGTAAGGCAAACTGTGTCGCTCAGATATGGATGCTAGTGTGAGACATTAATATGTAGCATTGGATTTGCTTAACTCCCAAAAGTAGAAACCAGACTTAAATAATTCCCTGAAAGGTACCATGATAAGAAATTACATTCAGTTGAAACAAAAGGAAGTATGTCTGAATCTTCCTATCCTAGCAGTGGTAACTTCATTAAATCTCTTTGAGCTTAAGCTTGATGGATTTTATAAACCCATACCTTAACAAATTTCCCTTACCTTTGCTTGATGTTTATATGCTGCGGGACATATACCACGTGACCGTGTGGAGCAATTGCTCCACACGGCCATGTAGAAGGAAGGGATCAAAGGAAGCAAGGGAGGAGCAATGAGGGAATAGTAGACAGCAACAAGCTGCAAGCATGAGACCACACGACTGTGTGGTTTCAACCACACTGTCGTTTGAGATCATGGGGAACTCCTCAATTCAAAGCCAATTCCACACAGCCATTTGGAATCATTGAAACGTCCACGTAACTCTCTGGAGTTTCAGATGAATTTCAAGCTCTGACATGACCATTTCAAATCAATGAACGACCGCATCGAATCTCCCTTCAGTAGCTTCTGAAACAAATCTACACGGCCGTTTGGAATTTCCAAATGATCGTGTATTCGACTTCGCCAAGCCCCACTTCTTTCCCAACTTCTATCGACACGACTGTGTCAACTGTCATTTCGATTCACTATAAATAGTAGCCCCCCAAACGGTCGAGCCACTTTCATATTTTGCACCGCTTCGACTTCTTCTCCTTCCTCCTCAACGAAAGTCCTCTCCGTCGATCCACAACCCACAAGACCACCAAATTCCCCCACCTCTCTCTCTCTCTCTCTCTCTCTCTCTCCACCATCAAAACTCCTCTCCCAAGCTCACCTCCACAGCCAGCCCCCCCACCCGCTAGCCCTAATCGATCGTTTGTGGAAGGGTTTGCAGGATCGATTGGCGAATTTCGACAGCTTGGCTACAATTTGCTCAATTTTGTGGCTTGGTGAAGAACATTGGCTCAATTTGCTCAACCTTGCAGCTTGGATCCGCAGCAAACTTGGGTAAACTCGTCCCCCTGCCCTTAATTTTCAATTTTTGCTTTGATTGCTCGCTGCACTTACACTCAGGGCTTGAGGGTTGTTGTTGTAGCTCACACTTGGAGGTGGTTGTCGTACTTACCCTCACCACCTCACACACTCCTCATCGTCCTCACACAACCACCACCCATCACGAATACACTCCTTCACCCAATCACTTCACCTTATTCTCATCACCTTGCACCTTCACATACCTTCACTTCCCACCATCACACATCCCACTTCACACCATGCCACCTCGCACAAAACGTCCATGACCACCACCCCATGATTCCCAATTGGGAAGGTCCACACGACAATGCACATCAGATAGACCTTCCGCATCTTCACAACCACCACCACCTACTGTAGACCCACCACAGATCAACACCTTGGGGATCACATTTGCCTTAAAGACCCAGAGAGATCGTTTTGCCACCCTCTCTCGACGGGCCATACGTACCACGAAGTTCGCAAGCATTCCCGATCTTGAAACTTTAAGGGCCGCCGAGGGTGTTAGACGCCTATTTTCCAATCTCGGGTGGGACGATTTCCTCACTTTTAGAGCCCCTACCTATCAGAGACTCACTCTTGAGTTTCTCAGCTCCGTAAAGATTGTGGGTTCGAGTATAGAGTTTAGGGTCATGGACACTGATTATACCCTCTCTTTTGACGTCCTGAACACTATCTTCCATTGGCATGCCACCTCAGTAACCAACTCCATTACCCCCAGTAGCACACATCCTACTTCATTTGATGCCTCCCAGTTTTGGAACATGATTACTGGATTGGGAGCCTTCCCTTGCACCGCGGCAAAGGCGTCTTCCATCATTCACCCATCTGTATGCCTTACCTATCACATTCTTGCAAGCATCTTATTCTGTAGGGAAGAGACTGGGACGGTCTCGCGATCTGAGCTCCTCTTTTTTAGGCCATGACACAGGCTCTAGTCTTCCATCCCACGGAGGCTACTATTGTAGCAGTCTGAGCCCCACGTAGACTTTTCCATGCGGGGCTCATGGTTAGCACACAGGCTCATGAGAATCGCCAGGTCCTCCACGTGCAAGATCTGTTGTGGCGGTTTTATTACTATCATAGCCTTCCAACCTCATGTCTCCCTTGTGGACGACAGCATACCTCCTGTCATTGGCCCTACCTCTTTAGATCTCTCAGTTCTAGCACACATGCATATGATCAAGATGAATTTGAGAGATCAATTTGTATGGCTTTATAGGCCAGATTGTGCTCCCTACACCTTCTTGCCAAACCCTTTACGCACACACGTTACTGGGACTACACAGTGGACATTCAACCATGATCCCGTCTTTCCTATCCCTACGCAGCCCCAGCCTGAGCCACAGCCTCAGCCTTAGCCATTACCCACATAGCCATTCACCTCCACACCACACACCACCATCCCCAAGATCCCCGAGGAGCCCATCGTCATACAGATTACACTTATTATCGACAGCTCTGGACCGTCTACTCCACCTCCCCTCGACACTCATGCATGCTTACATGCACTAAATGGGATGGCTATGGACTTCCAGACCTTCATGGATGCCACGAAATATACACATGCCAAGATTCTATCTTTAGTCTCCAACATCCACTGAGCCCTTTATCCACCTCCCCCTATCCACCCCCCTCCCCCCCCCACCTAAGGATGGTGCTTCTCGTTCTCCTCCACCCTCCACTACACTGACTGAGCACACACCCTAGCACCACGCTAGCTTGGGGGAGACCTTTACCTTTCACACTTTTCTATGCCCTCACACTTCATTGATTATATTGCATTGAGGACACTGCATATTTCCAGCTTGGGAAAGAAGCGTTTCACTTTTTACTTTTTATTTTTAGCTTTACTTTTCCACCTCCACCTTTGTGTTTTCACCCATGTGTTTATATCGTGTTTTCCCTTTTCTTTTTTGCTTTTATCTCCATGCATCATATTTCATTTCCCCTTTCTTTTTATTTCTTTTTGTTCATTTTCTTTTTATTTTATTTTATTTTCATGCATCGTGTTTCCCTTTTATATGCATACAAAAAAATCATTAAAAACTCAAAAATAATTGCATCGCATCATGCATTTTGCATCGTCCACTCATCATATGTATATACATGGTTCGAGAATTTTCTGAAATCGAGCTATATATGCGTGGTTTTCAAATAGAATTTCATTTTCTATCTTTTATGCTCGATTTCTTCTATATCGATTTGAATATAAGATTAGGACACGTTTTTAGTTTCAGATCCCATTTTATATGCTCGTTATGATCTTTCTCATATTCTCTAGGATAGAAGTACTCAAAACCGATCTATGTCTCTTAAAGATCCATTTTATGCCTGGATCGTAGAATTGATAGTCGAGTATAATGGTTTATAACCCATCGAGACTTGGATAACAATATATTAACGAGTACTTAGGAGTGCCATCACTTTACATATTCATGCCTTCCAAATGAAAAAAAGAAAAGAAAAGAAAAAAACAAAAAAACAAAAAAAATGTGTATATATGAGAAAGAGAATAAAACATGCACAGTTCTTCCAGCGACACCGAGTAGCCGGATCCCAACGACGAGCCGCCAGGGCCTCGTGTCAAAAGGTTTAGCTTGGGGAATGCATGAAAATAAGGATTATAATTGTTTCGAGCTAGTAGGTCCGAGGAGTCCTTCTTGGCCTGATGTCCTAATGTCATCTCACCTTAGAGTCATCGACCCAACACTACTTACATGAACCAATTAGAATCAAAATAAAAAAAGAGAGAAAAAGAGAAAGAGAAGATTTGGAAGCATGAATAAGAGTATTGATTTTGCGAATCATGGAAACTTGAGATGTTGTGAGAGCCACTTCTTCGATGGACCAATAACCCGTTATCTCATATATATCTTTTCCTTGACCATCGCATAACCTAGATCCCCTTGTTTTTGACCTAAGGACGTGTTAGAAGAAATATCCTAAGGTTTTGAGCTTAATCATATCTTAGTATATTATTTGACGATTCGAGCTAAAAATCATGTCCTAGGATTATATTCTTATCGATAGAGAGGAGTTGGCATTTTAGATTTCCATGAATTTGAATATTCTGTTTGTCCACATATGTATGCTCGATTTTATAAAATTCTCGAAACTCATTTCATCGTTTGCATGCTTGACTGCATACCACATTCTTTACTCTTTCTTCGTCTTCCTCGAAGACGAGGAAGAGTTTAGCTTGGGGGATTTTTATAGATAGTTTGTATATATGGTTTTCACGTTTTTTACTCATGTTTCACTTCATTTCGCCTCATTTTTTGTACCGTTTATACCACTTTTTGTTCCTTTTATGCTTTTGGTCTCTCCGGTGTATTTCAGGTGAATTTGGGGAATTTTGGAGCAAAAGAACGAGAAATAAAGCTTTTGGAGCGGAGATCGACGCATGGAGCTCAATTTCATAAAGATGGAGCATGGAGGAGTGTTGTGGAGTTTAGATGGAGCAAGAAGGAATATTGAACTCAAAAGAGAGCAGCAAAGGCACCTTCACATGACCGTGTGAGCGTATGAAGAAGACACGGCCAAGGACTCAAAAGGAGCCAAAAGAGAGCAGCAAGGCTTTTGACACGGCCGTGTGGATTCTTCACACGATTGTGTCATTCTCTATCCAGCCAAGAAGAGAAGACAACCACACGGTCGTGTGGTTTCCTCCACACGACTGTGTGGATCACAATCAGTAGAACAACAGCGGCAGCAGCAGAGCTCTCCAAGCATCGACGTGGTCATTTGGAACCCCCAAACAGCCATGTCGATTCACAATTCTCCACAGGTTGCCAAGTGTGTAACGTCTTGTAACGACGTGGCCATGTGGATTTCTCCAAATGACTGTTTCGAATCGGGTCTAAAGCGAACCCGATTGGTTTTAGGGTTAGTATAAAAGCTATGGGTGCTGCCGTTTGCAGGAGAGCCGTTCCCTTATCTTGTTTTTATCACTTTTTCATTGTTTTACTTTAGTTTTAGGAGTATGATTAATTTAGATTAGTTTTTGGAGCTTTTCTTGTGGATTGTATATGAGGATGGACAACCCTTGTGGATCAATGAATGAGATAAGTCTCTATTTCTCTTTTCTTTATTGTTATCCTTATTAATTTCTATTGTTTGTTGTTTCCATCATACTTTTTACTGTTTTGATTATTTATCTTGGTGTTTGTTATTACAATATACGGTATCTCGCCACATTCTTCGTTATATCCCCATAAAATCATACCACATTCAATAGATTAGCGTAGCTGGCAACGACCCTAAATCGAGCTAGTACTCGATCAATCCGCCTCCATGTGGACGACCCGTAAAGTACTACAACAACGTTGTGTGCTTGTGGTTTATAAATTTTAAGGCTTCATCGCTTTGCAAACAATTATATAACTGAAATATCATCAATAGAATCAAACAACGTCACAATGTCTTCCTAAAATTAACCCTCAATATATTTCCTACAAAGAAATTAAAAATATAGTATAAATACAAAATGAATCAAAAGACTATAATAGTAAGTGTGGCTTACCTCATAGTTGTACTTTATCATTTAATCTACTACTTATGTACTATTGGATGAATGCTACTTATGTGATATTGAGGAATATTTTTTAAACAAATTAAACAAGCTTTCTATATGAGTAAACATTATAGTTACTATTCTTTATACAAATTAAAAATTCTTTTCAATTAAAAATAAATGAAGTAGCACTAATTGCAATAGTAGAAGAAGTATTAGTAAACATATCAACAGTAGAAGCAGCAGCATCAGTTGAAGATGACAACAGAAGAAGAGAACAAGTAGTAGCACACTTCAATAGAAGAAGAAGGAGCAGTGTCGATAACAAATGTAGAAAAAAATCTTAAAATTGAAGCAAATAATTCAAATCACTGACCGTAGATACCCAAATAGCTAAGTTATCATGGGCCATCATTGAGAGAATGATAAACCTACCATTATTGAGTTTCCAATATTGAATATGTCTCTTAACGTAGGCTTTTTGCGTTTCCGACATCTTACTATCAATATTTATAATATGATGAAAAAATAAATTAGAAGTGGCAAACAAGGTACCGGACGCATACATTGTTAATTGATAAAAAGAGCGAAAAAGATGCACAAAGGCAAGCAACATCCCAATCATATGCATTGGCTATTGCTTTCACATTTTCCTTCAACCCATCTTGCACTAAAAAGTTTACTCCATGCAATGCACCTCATATGCAGATATCGCCCTTGTAAGCAACTCTTAATTACTAATTATATACTCAATTACTAATTGTCTTTACATGAGTAACGATCATGTCATTGTAACTAGCATTATCGATGGTGATAGTTAAGATCTTTTGTATACTATACTCTAGCAAATATCACTCAACTGCCTGATTCCGTTTATGATAGGTCCTATATATACTGGTGTCAGGCATATATACACTTGACCTGATTCCATTTATAATAGGTCAGGTGTGCAGCTTGGGTTTGATTTGCCATCCCCATTAAATATAGAAATTCTACGATTTTAGCTTGTCATATCCGCATATGATGGATTTAAGATGGATATCAAATAGTGATTAATGTATTTTGTACTGTCAGTGCAGGAAATTCCATGTGCTGACAGCACAAAACCTGACTTTCTTCATATTATATATTTTTAAATTTTATGAGGATATTATACACATTCTAGAATCTCACAACCCTAAATATAGATGAACGCTAGTGGGATTTTACATTCGATTCACTTGTTATAAAAATTCTAATTTTATTCAAATCGGATTTAGGGCCAAATAGCATTGAATTCACTTGATTTTTTAATATGTTGATCATCCGTGAAAACACATGCAGAAATAATTTTAAAATAAAAAATGATGTATATGGCTGTCAACACTTGATTTTTTGGTATGTTGATCATCCATGGTTTATAGAACACGGAAAAATTGTGTGCGCTATGTTATTCTCTATCAAATAATCTTCTCGTGCTGGAAGCACATGTACATTATTTTCTATCAAATAAACAGATAAACTTATTCAAAATTTTCATTCCTTTGGAACAATCAAGCTGCTTGTGATGACAGTACTTATCCATTAGTGGGTGGGACAATTGGGACAGTCATTTTCCATTTGTGCAGTAAACTCCCACAGGCTTTAATCTCTTGTCCCATGAGATATGGGTTATGTGCACTGCAACTTTGCAGCAGCACTTTAAATGATAAAAGGAGGGGAGAAAAATATGTTTTGTGGGGGTATGTTGGCTGAGCAAAAGCATGAATGCTAAAGATTCCTCCCCCAAGGCTGTTGGTGTGATGTTAATATATTGCCAATTCCTGTGCCAACAATGAAGTCCTGTTATTTAATTTCAGGAGCAGACATAATTGTTCTTGGTTATAAAATATGAAGTTGTCATAAAGTCTTGCATGCAGAAATCGTGCATTGACTATGGTGCATGCAGTTGGCATTCATGAAGCTCAAGTGCCCCAGTTGCCATGTGCAATTAACTCAGCCAAATAATTTGTTGGAATCAATGACCCACGAGAGAATTCACAAGTACCAAGCCATCCTCAACAGTACAGCACACTTGGCTCAACCTGTGGGATTTCTTAAAGGCAAAATATACTGATGATGGTTTCATTCAAGGGGCTGATTGGTTCCCTGGAAACCCAGCTGGAAATAGGGTTTTAATGGTTCCAGCTCATTTTGCTTCTCATGATTAGAGAAATTGATTCCAACATACTTTACATTGACATATAAACATGATTAGAGACCCTAGAAGTTTGCGTGTAATCGTATCTACCATCATGTATATATAATTTTAATGAGGATAGATTTTGGCATGATTGACTAGAGAGTGCAAGCAGTTTGCATAATTGCTTGCTTCAAAAGATGTGGCATTAGTGATCATAAGTATTATTAAAATTTGCAGTTAAAGAAAAAGGTGGGCAAAGAATCCAACTCATATCTATGAACAAATCGATTGGAGACTTGAAAGACGTGAAAATATGGTGGGATATGATGAAAACATGAGTACATTTGTTGTGTGCTAACTTAAAACATGATTATAAGGAAAATACTAAAGATGATTAGTGAGATGCTACTTAAAACATGATTATTGGAAACATTACATATACTAAACATGAGTATTGAGAAAATTTTCAATGAAGAAGTTTCAAAAAGAACAAAAAAAAAATTAATTTTAGAGATGAAAAGTTATAATACTTAACCATCAAAAGAAAGTGTGATACTTTCACCCCCAGCTAGGGTTCGATTCCTGCTTCCCGATGTATTCCAAAAAAAGTGGCAGTATTTAAGTGTTTTTCCATTATTTTCAGATAAAAAAAATTTGAAACTTAAAGGGGTGATAGATACACTTTACTTTTACATATAAACATGATTAAGAGACCCTAAAAGTCTGCGCAATCGTATCGACCATCATGTATAACGTGAATGAGCATGGATTTGGCATGATTAATTAGAGAGGGCAATCATTTTGCATGATTACATATTTCAAAAGATGTGGCATTAGTGACCAGATGTGTTAGTAAAATTTGCAGTTGCACAGAAAGGGGGAAAAGAATCCAACTCATATCCATGACCACTCGATTGGAGACTTGAAGACATGAAAATATCATGGATATAATAATGAAAGCATGAGTATACATGTTGTGTGCTACTTAAAACATGATTAGAGAGAGAAATCTCAAATAATGAACATGATTAGTGAGAAAATTTTCAAACATTCAAGCTTCATAAGTTGGAAAAGTTTCAAAGTAGGGAAAAACAAAAAATACTTTCCGTTGCCGGGATTTGAACCCGGGTCGTCTGGGTGAAAGCCAGATATCCTAACCGGACTGGACGACAACGGAACAGTAATAGTTATTGGATATCACATTACTTAACTATGCTTCTTTTCATTGATTTGAAAAAATTCATATTATTGTGAAACTTGTAGACAATCAAATAACATATAATTTCCAAGACTATTGGAATTTTAGGATTTTTGCAGGTGTAGACCATCAAAAAAATGGCAAAAGAAGTCATCGGCACACGCGTGCGCATACATGAGAAAAATAGTTATTATATGAAATATGGATACTTGTGTAACGTACGATGACACCGCATAATCTCATCCATAAGGAAGATGCATCACATGGTGACAAAAAGTATGTACACAAGCGACTCTCCTTTTCGTATATTTAAGATTGTACCACAACATTGTATATGAACTAACATGTTTATATATCATTTATCATACACACAAACACAAACATTAACATAAACAAACACATATAGAGAGAGAAATGTATATGTGATGTCAACGCGGGAATGATTCTTGCGTTGATACACATATGCATTATTTTTATATATTTTTTATTAAAAAATTAAGGGTGAATTACACATCGTGGATGATCCATATACCAAACATCAAGTGAATCCAATGCTATTTGTCACATGATCTAATTGAAACAAATTCAATGGTTTCAAAACAATATATTTCTTTAATGAGTAAATCGAGGATTAAATCCCCTAGGGCTCATCCATATTCGAGGGTTTGGTGTTTTAGAATGTGTACAAGAACTCTAAACAAAAAATTTGAAATAAATATTTAAAACATTGGATTTTGTGATGTAACTGTTGGAAATTTCCTACATTGATAGCAGATATCCATTAACCATGTGTGTGATTCATAGGTTACATGTGGCACCTGATCAGAAATTGTAACGACCCGATTCCCGGGCCCGTTACTTTTTGGTATTTGCGCAGGTCCTGCAGTTAACCAGTGAAAACAAAATAGCCACGATGCAGAGATGTACAAAAATACCCAAATAGTGTCCAATTTTTACATCCATATTGTACAAAAATGGTCCAACAATTGTACATGAAGGAAAGTAAATACAACAGGAAACAACTCTGAAAGCTGCAGACTCATGGTCAAATTCTGGCGCTATTAACTCTAGAGCATCTGCCTCCATATGTACATCGTCTGCGGTGCCACAGAGATGAAACCGTAGGTAAGTCACAACAATTCTAGCAATAGAAACAAAGTAGTGCAAAAGTATGGAACAGATTATAGTAAACAAAAGATGGTCAGATAGGTACAAAAGTAAAGTATGAGCTGACAGGTACGTAAGAGTGATAAGTAAAGTACTGGTAACTATTCAGATGTGGTATGTAATGCATAAAGTAAAGATGACCGTATAAGTGCAAAAAGTAGCGACTGTGACGTGGCACGTGGTAGTAACAATATTTTGACCAATCGGTAATGAGATGACAATAGATAGACCTAGTAATACTTAAGAAAAGATGAGCGTCGCTTGAATATCTAATAGTGTAGGATGACCGAATAATAAGAAGTCTAACTTAACTTCCAAATCAGCCAGTCAGTCAGGGCTTGAAGGCACAGGTCACTTCAAAGACCGCAGGAACAAGTCCATTGGTTGACCAACCCCCTTCCCATTTCCTTTCTAGACACTGATTCGGTCGTAATTTTAAGACCGCTTATTATTAAACCTTTCTATCACGTTCGAGTAGTCTCGACTTAGTCCGTAGAATAGTAGTAGTCGTGACTGAAGCAATGATATCAATCAATTATCAATCAATCAAACTAGTGCATCAGTCTTAAATGCCGTAAGGGCCCAATAGTGTGCTCCGTAAATGCCCGAGGGCCCAATAGTGTTCTCGGTAAATGTGCTCCGTAAATGCCCTAAGGCCCAATAGTGTGTTCCGACAATACCAACAACCATGAGCACAATACAGCAATCAAACTAGTGCATCAGCCTTGGCTCGAGTGTACGATATGCAACCAGAAGTGCACCCATCCCACGGAGCAACTCGTGAGATATCTACCTACCATTCCTGCAGGGTGATGGTACAGCTTAACTAATAAGGGTGGACCCGGTCACTCCCGCACACTGCGTAGCTCAAGACTACCCCGTATCACGTGTATTATCATAGTCCAATGTTCATATCAGTGTTTGTATGGCCTCATGGGCCCTGTATCAATCAGCTAGTGCAACAGTCTTAGCTCGAGTGTACGATATGCAACCAGAAGTGCACCCATCCCACGGAGCAACTCGTGGAATATCTACCTACCATACCCTTGCAGGGTGATGGTACAGCTTAACTAATAAGGGTGGACCCGGTCACTCCCGCACACTTCGTAGCTCAAGACTACCCCATAACCCGTGTTGTATCACATTACACATTTACAATCATATCCATATCTGTGTCCGTATCCATGTCTGTATCCGTATCTGTATGGCCTCATAGGCCCATTATTCCGTACATCCAACAATGTGTACCACAATACATCCATTAATGAGTACACCAAATACATATATATGGTTTTTACTTGCTGAAAAGTCAAGGCAGAAGCCTCAACAGAGAATATCAGTCCTGAGCAATGCTTTGAAGTCCAACAACTATGATTTTAAATTCCATAAAAGTGTATTATCTCAATTTAGTCCGAGCAATACTTTGAAGTCCGACAACTATAATGTTTAATTCCATAAAAGTGCACTATCTCAGTTTAGACTTTTGGTTATTCCACTATTGATTAGTCCTATGGTTAATTAGGTCTCTAATCATTGGTCCAAGTCAAAGTTCTGAGACTAGATGTCATGTCCTAAGTTCATACGAGTACACATGCTAAATTTCTAAAGTTAGAATTAGAGTGACTTACTCTTTTAGAGATCGTTGTGGTAAGACGAGGTCAGAGCTAGAGCTTTTAAGGATGCTGGTGTACGAGTATTGGTACCTGCAAGCACAAGAAACTCATCAGTTACAGACTACTCTATTTCTATTTATTTAATCTTATCGTTTCGATTTTTATAATCGATTGAAACGTTGTCAAAAAGTGTTCTAAATTTTTCTATATCCCAAATATAAGGAAAATAATTTTACTGTAAGAGGAAATATTTTTCGGAAGCTTGTATTAATTTTTATAATTTTTAAAAGCTCAAAATAGGTTTTAAAACTAATTTTTAATTAAGTACGTAATTATTCAATAATTTATTCCGGATGCAATCTGCATCGGAAAGTTGCAAATGAACTGTCAAAATGGCCGTCTCGGAGAGTACTTTAACATATATTTTTCTCACATACTAGTGTACGTGAAAATATCAAGTTACGGATTTTTAAATGAAAATAACATATTTATCTTTTAGGCTTAAAAATTAATTCTGAAAAATCTAAGCATCCAATCGAGACGAAACTAGTGCCATTGGGTCCAGAATGTCATTTCTGATTTTCCAAAGCTGGTCTTGTATTTTTTTGGTCTGTATATTTCTACTTATGAATTTTTAATCAGAAAACCCCTATTTATATTAATATAAAATATCACAAAAATACGTTTATACGTATATTATACGTTTTAAAAAAATGTATTAAACTCACTTTGCCTCGTTATCGGGCATGGGGGTCTTCCGAACGGCGGGGGCGGATGCGGTCGGGGACGGCGGCGTACGGCGGCAGCGGCGTGCGTCATAGAGGCGGGGCGGAGCATCACGGGGACGTCGGCGGTCTTCGCTGACGGCGGGGGATGCGTGATCGAGGTGTCGACGTTCGATGAAGCGGGGGATGGCATCGCCGTGGAGTCAGGGAAGCAGTCGGACGGGGGTCGTACGGCGACGCGAGGGTGCTCGATGGCTCCGGTGAGGCGGAGGACCTGGGGGAGGCGGCGATGTCAACAGGGTGGCAACTGCGAGCGTCGGGAGGTGGCGTAAGCGAGCGGGTCTGTGCTCTCGTCGTCGTGGGGGAGGCGCTCCGAGGGTCGTGGAGCGGCGGAGGAGCCTCGGGGGCCTGTAGCAACGGTCGGAGGCGTCGACCGTCGAGAGGGAGGTGGCAGGCTTATCTTCGAAGCGACGGAGAGCGTGGACGTGGGCTCGGCGTCGACTGCAGGGGAGGGCGGCACTTCGAGGGCGGCGGTGGTGGAGGCCATCGGAGATGGGCTCGCAGGAGAGGCAGGCCGCTCGAGGGGGTCTCGGGGTGGAGGAGCTCCGGAGGCGAAGAGGTTGCATCGTCGGAGCGGAAGGCGATGGGCAGCGTTTGCAGTGGCCTCGTCGGAGTTAGAGGCAGCGTGAGTTGAGGGAGAGGTCGGAGCACGGGGTAGCAGCGGTGAAGCCTGGGGGTCGCTGCGGAGGCGGGGAGCGACGCTCGACGAGGCAGAGGCGGGGGTCGCTGCTCAGGCTCGGCGACGAGGAGCTTCCGGCGGTGTTGCAGTTCGAAGGGGGGCATGGTGGCGCCTTGGGTGGCTGGAGCGGAGAGGATGGCACGGGGCGGTGTCGTGCATGGCGGGCTCAGGTGGTGAGGCGGCGGCACTCGCCGGCGTCAGCCCTAAGGGGCAGTAGGGAGAGTGAGAGGGTGAGGGTGAACTGAGGTCGGGGGCTTGGGTTCGTAGACAGAACGGGAGGGAGAGAGATCAGAGAGAGAGACTGTGAGCGTACGGGTTAGCCTTGGAATGAAGAGGTTAGGGTTGGGTTAGGGGATTTTATAGTAAATTAAATTAATACTTAATTAGTATAAGATGGTATTTAGTCAAATACAATTAATGATATTAGGTAAATAATAAATGTGACTTTTGACTAGGCTAGAAAATTTTTAAACGTATCTCCTAACACGTTTTAGGTATGGTTAGGTTTATCTAATAGTTAATTAGGTTAAGGTAATTAGTAATTAGCTAGGGTAATTTGTGACGATGGCGGTATAAATTGTAACGAAATTACGATTTTGTCCATACTAGTAAACGTGTCCGAAAAATTACGAAAACATACCCACGGGATCGTATCGTCGCGAGGATCGTGAATACGAAGTCCGTTACAGGGTTTGAGCTACGGAAATACTAGTTTTTGGCCAAAACATTTAGGAAGCGGGTGTGTGGGTTCTCTACTGATTTGACTTCGGAAAATTAAGAAATTAATATGGGAAGCCCTAAATGATCATTGAATGTTACTGTAAAAGTTTGAAATCGTTTTGATGATGTTTGTATAGAAAATAAATTCATTAAGTCAAAACGGTAAAAACTGAAAATGAATTTTATCAGAAATGTTTTGAGTATTTGATGAAATCCGATCTTACTAAAATACTTCATACCTAGTCTGGTACTTCAAAATATTTTTATAAGAAATTTTTGAAATCGGTAAAACTCCTGACAAACCATTATAAAATAGTTTAAAATTTGAAAAAAAAAATTGGTTAAATACGTAAATAGTTTGTCTTGATGAAAACAGGCCGTTACAGAAATGATCAGGTGTGCTGAAGTGGAACGTTCTCATTGGTTGAGTAGAAAATATAGTTGAGATCATGCCACGTCTTCTATGTGAGCTAACTTGCTCATATGTCACGATGACGTGACGTAATATTAACTATATATATCCGTTCTATAAAATATGGTTATTTCAATAGAGATGGTGATTAAGATAAAATGGTTTGTGGAAAAATGCCTAACATTTCATTATTTTAATAGAGATGGTGATTAAGATAAAATGGTTTGTGGAAAGATGGCTAACATTTCACCCTGAATGATGAATGGCTGGGATGAAAGGTGATAAAACTTTTTGAATGGAACCCCCTATGAATTGGCATAAATAATCGTGTCCCATTGCAAAGTAATTTCTCTCAATAATTACACAAAAAAATAGTCATATAATTTTTAATTTATTATTATTTTATGCATTTTCTTCTTTACTTTTTTAAAAATTTGCCACTTAAAAAATTATTTTATAATAAATAAGTATATTTTCGACACAAATTGGTCACGAGATTTGATTTTGGAAGACATATTGAAGTGTGGAGTTTTTTCGAAAAAGCATATCAAGTTAATTGAGGGTTTACGCAAAAAATTAATAGATTAAAGCCAATCGAGATTTTCTCAAATTAAATAAATAAATGCATAGATGTTATGAGAGTGCCGACTACTGAACTCGTAGCCATGTATTTATAGAAAGCAATTACATAATGGGTGGATACCCTAACCACTAGGAGGCTCCACTTGGGCATACAAAAGCACGTTCATAACACTTCCCCTTATCCATCCATTGTTGTAAGCTTGGTATATGAATGCTTCGAGATTCATAGAGCTTATCTGATTATGAGGATATGGATACTTCTGGATCCTAAGTTAGGAAGTCATGCCTCGTTAAAACCTCTGGCTATGGAAAACCCAGTGGGAAAACTCAATAGCTAAGGGAAAAGAGTGCAAGTCTCATTAACTTCCCCTGATGGTGGATATCACCAGGGGTGGATGCTTCTAGATCCAGAGTTGATATGGTCGCCTCGTTAAAACCTTTGGCTATGAAAAATCTAGTAGGAAAAACCAATAGCTAAGGGAAAAAGAGTACAACACAACATTATCTCCCCCTATTGTGTACAAGCTTCAGGCTTGTAAGTCTCTCAACTATCTCATCCCAATCTCTATTACAAGTTTTTTAAAGGTACAACGAGGTAGTGCTTTAGTAAATAGATCTGCCAGGTTGTTACAAGAGTGGATCTACTGGATGTCGATCTGTTTGTCTTCTTGTAGTTCGTGCGTCCAGAAAAGCTTGGGGAAAATGTGCGTCATCCTATCACCTTTGATGTAGCCACCTTGTAGGTGAGCTATGCAGGCTGCAGTATCTTCGTACATGGTGGTTAGTTCAAGGTCGTCCGTCTTCAGGCCGGTCGTCACCAGGATGTGGTGAATGACTGAACGTAGCCAAAAACATTCTCTGCTAGCTTCAAGGATCGCAATGAGTTCGGAGTGGTTGGATGACGTTTTTGTCGAGGTCTGCTTCACAGATCTCCATGAAATGGCTATTCCACCATAGGTGAATACGAAACCAGTCTGGGACTTTGCGGTGTGGGGATCTAATCTGTATCATGCATCTGCAAAACCAACTAAGTTGGAGAATACGCCTTTCTGGTAGTATAGTCCCAGGTCTACTGACCCTTGGAGGTAGCACAGATGGTGCTTCACTCCGTTCCAGTGGCGCTTTGTGGGTGCTGAACTGTATCTGGCTAGTAGGTTGACTGCGAACGTTATATCGGGACGCGTACAGTTTGCCAGATAGAGGAGTGCTCCAATGGCACTTAGGTACGGTACTTCAGGACCAAGTGTTTCATCCCCCTCTTCTAGCAGACGGAAGGGGTCTTTATCAACATCCAATGATCTGACGACCATTGGTGTACTCAGCGGGTGACATTTGTCCATTTGGAAATTTTTCAGCAATTTCCTTGTGTAAGTAGATTGATGTAACAGGATTCCTCCGCTGAGATGTTCAATTTGTAAGCCAAGACAGAATTTGGTTTTGCCAAGGTCTTTCATCTCAAAAGTCTGTGTGAGGCTTTTGGATGTCTCAGCTATCTCTTCAGAAGATCCTATGAGATTTAAATCGTCTACGTAGACGGCAATTATTACAAATCATGTTCCCTTTGCTCTTATAAATATGCAAGGGCAGACTTCATTATTGGTGAATCCTTGTTGCACGAGGAATTCACCGAGTCTGTTATACCACATTCTGCCTGATTATTTTAGACCATACAATGATCTTTGGAGTTTGACAGAATAGACGTCCCAAGGTCTATTTGTCATTTTTGTTGGCTGTTTATAACCATCCGGAAGTTTCATATAGATGTCTTTATCTATATTCCCATATAGGTATGCAATCATAACGTCCATGAGCTGCATATCCAGGCCTTCCGTAGCTGTTAAGCTAATTATAAATCGGTAAGTGATTGTATCCATGACCAGAGAGTATGTATCATCATAATCTATTCCTGGTCGTTGGGAAAAGCCTTGTGCAACAAGGCGCGCTTTGTAGCGTACGATCTGATTATTTTCGTTTCTCTTCCTTACGAATACCCATTTATATCCCACAGGATTTACACCTTTTGGTGTTGGGACTACGGGTCCAAAAACTTTGCGTTTCAAGAGTGAGTCCAGCTCTACTCCTATTGTCTCATTCCATTTTGGCCAATCCTCTCTGTGTTTACATTCTGCTAGAGAGTGTGGATCGATATCATCGTTATATTCAGTGACGTGATTAGCAATAACGAACGCGAAGTCGTCATTGATGACAGTGTTTTTTCTGTCCAGTATCTCCCCAGTACGTACATAATTTAATGATATTTCTCCTATATTTTCCTCTTCTATGGATTTTAGGATGGGAGAGATGTCTGGGCTAAGCTCAGTATCATGTGGTGGTATCGTTATATTTTCTCCAGGAGTTTTTCTCTTTCGAGGAAACTTATCCTTGGAGCCTAGGGGTCGTCCTCTTTTTTGTTGAGGTACGGCCGCTTCTGCTGCAGGTGGATTGCATCCATCTTTGGGTATGTCAATCCTACCTGGCGTGTTTGCAGCATGGACGTGTGATCTGACAATCTTCTGGTTGTCAGTGAATTTGTTCGGTAGTAAGTGAACTGTATTTTGTATTTGGAGGATCTTCAGGATCTCATCTTCACATTGGTTTGTACGCTGATCAAAGTGGGATAAAGTTTTGGTATACCATGAAATGGTATTTGAAGCTTTAGGCTTCTTAGTATTCAAGCCTAGTTTGGGAAAGGTATTTTCGTCAAACTCACAGTCTTCTAGACGTGCCTTAAAAGCATCCCCTGTTAGAGGTTCCAGGTATCTAATGATCGATGGTTGTTGAGTATTGGTTTTTCATACCAATCTTCTTTTGATGATGATCACAACATTATGTTGTTGCTAATGACTCTCATGTTTTAGTCTCTCAATTTATTTCAAGAATATCTTTCTTGGAGACTAATCACTTGGTGTAAGGATGGACATCTTGTGAAGAAGGACCAAAGCTTGGACTCAAGGAGTGCCAAAGCTTGGAGATGATGGAGAGCAATCAAGGAATCAAGATTGAAGACTTAGACTCTAAGTAAAGCATTGTAATCCATGTAATTTACTTTATTGCTTTCTCTCTCTTTTGAGTCTAGGATTAATGTAATGCCTTGTTAGATGGTTTACTCATTCATGCATATGCATTTAACCATCTTAGTGAGCCTTAGGATTATCATAGAATCCAACCCAATAGGTTCACTTTGTCCAAAGACTCATTTGGAGTCTCTGGCTTTCCATCAGTCGCCTGATGAAGGAAACACAGTCGACTGGGTGATTTCCAGTCGCCTGTAGATCCTTCTACAGTCGCCTGATATGCACAGCTCAAGTCAACATTTCAATTGACTCAAACTTGAGCTTTACGTACAGTCGACTACTGGTCAGTTTACCGTCGCCTGTATATTTACAGTCGCCTGTAGATTGGTCATCAGTCGCCTGAGTAGCGTATGTGCAATCTCTGCATCTCTCTGTCTTTTCTCCATCTTATTCAGCAGACGACTGATTAAGGTTTTACAGTCGCCTGACTAATAGACAGTCGACTGTATTATTGACATCAGTCGCCTGTGCGATAAACTGGAGAAAGAGTGCAGCTCTCTGTTTTATTCCATCCCCTGCAGCAGTCGCCTGCTGAAGGATTTACAGGCGCCTGTCCTGTTCTCAGTCGACTGTACTGTCTTCATCAGTCGACTGTCCTGGCTCAGATTATAGCCGTTGGATATTTTCTAGCCGTTGATCAGTCGACTGTCTTATGATCATCAGTCGACTGTTCCTGTCGTTTTCGCCCAGTTTCTAGCCGTTGCAGAATTGATTCTTTGGCTGTTTTCTTGGGTTTTGGAGTTTGATATAGGGTTCCTATATATATGAGTGGGCTGCTATCTCTTATACTTCTTGATGCTATTGAAAATCATTAGAGTTTATTTAAGCCACTCTCAAACTCTCTCATTTCCATCTTACAGCTAGTATTCCTCTTCATGCATTGAAGTCAAGCTCAAGAGAAATCATCCAAGTGCTTTTCTAGCAAATCTCATCACTTGGAGATCCTTTTCCATGCCTTGCATTCATTTATGAGTAAGTTCATCTCAAGGCATAGGTAAGAGTATTTGTTTTACTTTGTTATTTCATTGAAACCTTAGCTTTCTGTGTGAGAGCTAGTTACTCTCTGTGTGAGAGTATAACCTTCTGTGTGAGGGTTGGTTGTCGTCTCTCTGTGTGAGAGCATAAGTCTTTCTGTGTGAAAGCAATGTTTTCTCTGTGTGAGAATCCTAAATCCTCTGTGTGAGGTCGCTCTGTGTGAGAGTGAGGATTTCTCTGTGTGAGAATCCAAATCCTCTGTGTGAGGCATCTCTTTGTGAGATTGTATTCACTTCTCTGTGTGAGAATTATAGTGGATATTGGTGTGGCTGGACGTACCCAAGTTTGGGGAACCAGGTTAATTCTTGTGTTTGCGTTTGGATTGATTGTGTTGATTAATTCTTCTTGCACTTATTATTCCGCATTTCCAAGTTTAATTTTAACTGCACAATTTATTGCCATTACTTTATTCCCCCCCCCCCCTCTAGAGTGTTTGTTGTTAGTATTGCAAGGTAGACGGTCCTTACAATTGGTATCAGAGCGAGGTTGAAGCATACAACAACGATGGCATACAACGCTGCATCCATGTCTCATGAAGAAGGTCTATCAACCGTTCGACCCCCCGCTCTTCAACGGAACCAACTACCCAAGTTGGAAGATCAAGATGATGATCTATTTGGAGGGTCAAGACCTTTGGGACATCACAGAGTCGCCATTGAGAAGCCTACTACACCCACAGCTTCAAGAACAAAAGTGGAGAAGGACTCGATCAAATTCAATGCGAGGGCTATGAATGCATTCCATTGCGCCCTCACTTCAAATGAGTTCAACCGCATCTCCATGTGCAAAACGGCCAACGAAATTTGGCATACATTGGAGATTTCTCATGAAGGGACTTCGAATGTAAAGAAATCTAAACAATGCGTATTTAGATCTAAATATGAGTTATTTAAGATGCAGAAAGGTGAAAACATCTCGGAGATGTTCACAAGGTTCACAGAAATTTTGTACGCTTTGGAAGGACTTGGAAAGGTGATTTCCCAAGAGGATCGAGTGGAGAAGATCCTTGACTCGCTTACATCTCAATGGGAGTCAAAGACCAACGGTATTTTGGAGTCATATGACATGTCCACATACACCGTTGAGGAGTGCATTGGGAATCTCCTGGCGTATGAAGTAAAGCTTCAACACAAGAAGGAGATTCAACCATCCAAGCCCGAGAAGCCTGAGAAGCAAAAGGGGGTTGCATTCCATGCCGAGAAGGAGCCAATCGAATGGAGAAAGAAATTCCCTCGGGAAGCTCCAAGTGAAGATGATGGAGAAGATGATGTTATCGATGATGATTACATCGAGCTTGCCAAGTAATTCAAGGCATTCCTCAAGGGCAAGCAAGGTAAATATTTGTCAAAGTTTGCCTCCAAGTCTAACAATTCAATTTGTTTCAATTATAGAGGAAAAGGTCATATTTCTACCGAATGCCATTCCAAGCCCGACAAAGAGACTTACAAAGGGAAAGGGAAGAAGCATTGGAAAGGCAAGTCCAAATTCAAGAACCAAAAGAAGGGACTTGTCGTCACATTTGATGATTCTGATGAGGACACATCAACCGATGAAGGAGAGGATGACAAGGAGCAAGCTCGCATGTGCTTTACGGCTTTTGATGATTCTTCATCAATCTCCTCTAGCTCAAGCGATGAAGAGATAGAGGCGTGGATCAACTCCAACGAAGAAGTGTGCTTCATGGCTAATGGGGAAGAGTCTTCGTCAAGCTCTAGCGAGGAGGAAGGTGATGAGGAAGTTGAGGAGGAAAAGTTATCCTATGAGGTGCTCGAATACCGCTTCAATGTGGCCTCCAACTTGGCAAGTAAGTGTGTCGACTCATATGATAAATTGAAAGCTAAATTTAAGAATGCTATGAGTAGGGTGCATGCTTTAGAATCTACTAGTGTAAATAATCATGATGCTTTGCATGTTTGTGACACTAGTGAGAGAGACACACTTCTCTCTCAAGTTAAGGATTTGAGCCTAACCAATGAAAAATTAGTAGCTCAAAACCTTAGCTTAGAAACTCGCCTTCAACAACTTACGTTGAAATGCGAAGAGGAATCCCAAAAGCTCAAAAGCTTTGTTTATTCTAGGGATTCACTCCACGGTTTGCTTGAAAAACAACATCCGGTAAACCATAAAGGAGGTTTGGGATACACTCCAAAGGTGGTTACCAAACCCACCTCTAATTCTTCTTTTGGTGCAAATTCAAGAAATATTGCTAAAGCACCAAAGAAGAATCAACATGCTTTCTTGTATAACAATAACACCAACAAGAAGCATGTAAATCACAAGGTGGTGAGGAAAAATGAAAATCCTTCATTTTTTGCTAAGAAGCAAAATCCTCACTTTATGCATGCTAAGAAAATATTTTATACACCTAAGCATGCCACATCCACCCCTCTTGCAAAGGCAAAACCCTTGCCTAGGAAATCCTTGAGTTTATGATTTCCACTAAGGTTAGTGTGCAAGAGAGGGATAGTTACATCAACTCTCTAGTTAGGGATGTGATCACCTCATGTGATTACATTAGGAAATCAAACTCCTCTTGGGTTTGGTTCCCTAATGTTTAGGTTCCTCACACGTATGCATATTGCATGGGTATTGTGCTTAATTGTTTATTTTAGCATACCCATTGTTTGTTTGTGTTTCATGATTTTGAAAATGTTTTTCAAATTTATTTTTCATGTAAATGGGAATCTTGGGGAAGATATTGACATGCATGCATTTTTTATCCATATGTATGTCAATAAGGGGAGTTAATATGTGTATGTTTAATATATTTTAAAACATATTTTGACTCTCATTTTGGGGTGTGATTGAGATCAATTTTTATAATTGGTTATTTTTTTGGTCTCAAACCAAACCCCTTGGATATTGCCAACTTGTTTCATGTTATACTTCCTTTTGGCAATATCATTGTGTATCTTTGAAGCTTGATTTTTCCATATCTATTGCTGTGATACACTTTAGGCACATGGCTCCAATAATTGGTATCAAATCCTAGAAGTCAAAAGTTGACCATTTCTATGATCTAGGGGAGCATGGGATAGTAAATTGATACCCACTAAATTTTTCAATTTGGTATCATACATCTCTTTCTTTTCTTGCATATTGTCACATCTTAGTGAAGATGACAAAGGGGGATATATTTGATGTCCACCTTTTTGACGATGTCAAGTGGGAGAGATATATGCATTATGTAACTATATAGCGGAGAGTTAAATACTTATGCATATGGGGAGAAATATATCTATGGGGATAGATATATGGGATTAGATAAACCTTTCATGTTTGCATGATATTGTCTATTTCAATTGGTTTATGTAATCCTTGCCTATTATATGGCACCATAATATTATTTGGTATAATGAGTATTTACTTTTAAGTAGCTCATTGTTTAATTGGTACATATAAGTAGGGGGAGCTCATTAGCATTATGCTTTAATTCTTTGTAATTTAAATAATGTGTGTCATCATCAAAAAGGGGGAGAATGTTGAGTATTGGTGTTTCATACCAATCTTCTTTTGATGATGATCACAACATTATGTTATTGCTAATGACTCTCATGTTTTAGTCTCTCAGTTTATTTCAAGAATATCTTTCTTGGAGACTAATCACTTGGTGTAAGGATGGACATCTTGTGAAGAAGGACCAAAGCTTGGACTCAAGGAGTGCCAAAGCTTGGAGATGATGGAGAGCAATCAAGGCATCAAGATTGAAGACTTAGACTCTAAGTAAAGCATTGTAATCCATGTAATTTACTTTATTGCTTTCTCTCTCTTTTGAGTCTAGGATTAATGTAATGCCTTGTTAGATGGTTTACTCATTCATGCATATGCATTTAACCATCTTAGTGAGCCTTAGGATTATCATAGAATCCAACCCAATAGGTTCACTTTGTCTAAAGACTCATTTGGAGTCTCTGGCTTTCCATCAGTCGTCTGATGAAGGAAACACAGTCGACTGGGTGATTTCCAGTCGCATGTAGATCCTTCTACAGTCGCCTGATATGCACAGCTCAAGTCAACATTTCAATTGACTCAAACTTGAGCTTTACGTACAGTCGACTACTGGTCAGTTTACCGTCGCCTGTATATTTACAGTCGCCTGTAGATTGGTCATCAGTCGCCTGAGTATCGTATGTGCAATCTCTGCATCTCTCTGTCTTTTCTCCATCTTATTCAGCAGACGACTGATTAAGGTTTTACAGTTGCCTGACTAATAGACAGTCGACTGTATTATTGACATCAGTCGCCTGTGCGATAAACTGGAGAAAGAGTGCAACTATCTGTTTTATTCCATCCCCTGCAGCAGTCGCCTGCTGTAGGATTTACAGGCGCATGTCCTGTTCTCAGTCGACTGTACTGTCTTCATCAGTCGACTGTCCTGGCTCAGATTATAGCCGTTGGATATTTTCTAGCCGTTGATCAGTCGACTGTCTTATGATCGTCAGTCGACTGTTCCTGTCGTTTTCGCCCAGTTTCTAGCCGTTGCAGAATTGATTCTTTGGCTGTTTTCTTGGGTTTTGGAGTTTGATATAGGGTTCCTATATATATGAGTGGGCTGCTATCTCTTATACTTCTTGATGCTATTGAAAATCATTAGAGTTTATTTAAGCCACTCTCAAACTCTCTCATTTCCATCTTACAGCTAGTATTCCTCTTCATGCATTGAAGTCAAGCTCAAGAGAAATCATCCAAGTGCTTTTCTAGCAAATCTCATCACTTGGAGATCCTTTTCCATGCCTTGCATTCATTTATGAGTAAGTTCATCTCAAGGCATAGGTAAGAGTATTTGTTTTACTTTGTTATTTCATTGAAACCTTAGCTTTCTGTGTGAGAGCTAGTTACTCTCTGTGTGAGAGTATAACCTTCTGTGTGAGGGTTGGTTGTCGTCTCTCTGTGTGAGAGCATAAGTCTTTCTGTGTGAAAGCAAGGTTTTCTCTGTGTGAGAATCCTAAATCCTCTGTGTGAGGTCGCTCTGTGTGAGAGTGAGGATTTCTCTGTGTGAGAATCCAAATCCTCTGTGTGAGGCATCTCTTTGTGAGATTGTATTCACTTCTCTGTGTGAGAATTATAGTGGATATTGGTGTGGCTGGACGTACCCAAGTTTGGGGAACCAGGTTAATTCTTGTGTTTGCGTTTGGATTGATTGTGTTGATTAATTCCTCTTGCACTTATTATTCCGCATTTCCAAGTTTAATTTTAACTGCACAATTTATTGCCATTACTTTATTCACCCCCCCTCTAGAGTGTTTGTTGTTAGTATTGCAAGGTAGACTGTCCTTACAATGGTGAGTCGAACCCTATATAGATACATAGGTGACGTTGAGGACCCATCTTGGTCCTCTGTGGTGGTGCGATGGGGACATAGACTGCGCATCCAAATATCCTCAAGCGAGAGATATTTGGTGGTGATCCATATGCAAGTTGCATCGGGGAATAAGTTTGACTACCAAATAGTCGTAATCTTATTAGCGATGTAGCATGCAAGATTGCATGCCCCCATGCAGTCACAGAAAACTGGGATTGCATTAGCGATGGATGAGCGATCCATTGTAGTCTCTTTATAAGAGATTCAGCTAACCCGTTCTGGGTGTGAACATGTGCTACAGGATGTTCAACTTCAATACCAGTTGCTTGGCAGTAGTCTAGAAAGACTTGTGATGTAAATTCCCCAGTGTTATCCAGACGTAATTTCTTAATCTGGTTGTCTGGAAAATGTGCCCACAACTTAATGATTTGTGCCAGTAGCTTTGCAAAGGCTACGTTGCGGGTGGACAGTAGGCACACATATGATCATTTGGAAGATACGTCTATCAATACCATAAAGTACCGGAATGGACCACTTGAGGGGTGAATAGGCCCACAAATGTCTCCATGTATTCTTTCCAGGAAGCTTGGAGACTTTGAGTCCACTTTAGGTGGAGATGATTTCGTAATCAATTTACCTTTGTAACAATGGGGACAAGGAAAATCACCTTTGCGAAGTAACTTCGGTTCTTCAAATTAATACCACAAGCTTGGGATATGATGCGGTGCATCATTGCCGATCCAGGGTGTTCGAGTCTATTATGCCAGAATTGGAATTCTGGTTGATTTTTGCACTTCTGGTGCTCAATTATATTAGCTGCCATTGCTCGAATTGTTGTATGGTAGAGACCCGACGGGAGTCCCTCGAAACGCTCAGCGATGGTTTTAGCACCATTTTTAAGAGTCGTTACATACAAATATTCTTTGTCATGTTTGTCCACCGTTTCTAGGTGGTATCCGTTTAGACGGATGTCTCTGAAACTTAGTAAGTTTCTGTATGAGCTGAGAAAAGAGCATCTTTTATTAAGATTTGTGTTTTATTAGGGAGCAAAATGTTTGCTTCCCCTGATCCTTCTATTATACTTGATGGACCAGAAATAGTATTTACAGTGCCATCGTATTGGTTGATGCTTTGAAAAAAGCAAATATCTCGAAGGATCGTGTGCGTAAAAGCACTGTCCACTAGGCATTTATTATCCATCTATAGCAAGAATGAAAAGTATAGCAATATAAGGCACAAAGTAAGCAAATTTTATTTAAAGTCTGAAAATAAACTAACATGCTGAAGGAAACAAATATCTAGAAAGGAAATTGTTTTTCAACAACAATAAATTGTAGATAAGGCCTCAGTTTAGCAGGTCATCGATCGAGAAGTCCTCTGTGATGTATCGAATTGGAGTCAGGTCTTCGTTTTCCACAAGGTTTGTTTCAACAGACATCTGGCTAGCTTGGTACAAATCCTGGAGGTGGCTTGGAGTACGACAGTTTCTGGACCAGTGTTTAGTCATGCCACATTTGTGGCATTTGTCTTCCCGATCTTTCTTGGGGGCAGATGTCTCGCCGTTATCTTTTCTCTTCTACACATTTTTCCTCTTCTCCTCATTGTTGGTCTTTGGAGGGGGTCCTTTAGCCTACTTCTTCAATGCCTTTCCCTTCTGGGGTTTGCCTTTGAATTTATTCTTCTTCTTTTGGGAGGAGATATTGTGCGCTTCAGGCGCAAATGTAGTGCCAGTATGGCGCAAGTTATGGGTGGCCAGCAAGAGGTCTCTGTTATGTTCTGCCATCAGAAGGCATGAGAGAAGTTCGGAGTATTTCGTGAATTTCTGTTCAGAATACTGTTGCATGAGGATAACATCCTTCTCGTGGAAAGATGTAAAAGTTTTCTCCAACATGCATTCCTCCGTCACTTTTTCACCACACAACTTCAGGCGTGAGGTAATACTAAATCATGCCGAGTTGTACTCTGCAATGGACTTGAAGTCCTGTAGACGGAGGTTCTCCCATTTATATCGCGCTCGAGGAAGGATAACATCTTTTTTATGTTTGTATCGATCCTCGAGTGCGGTCCATAACTCGTATGAGTCTTCCATTGTGAGGTACTCGGCCTTCAGGGTCCGATCGATATGGCGTCTGATATAGATAATGGCTCTCGCCTTATCTATGTCAGAAACCGTATCGCCAACAGCAATGACATGACTCAAGCCCTGTGAGCACGGATGGAATTTGATATCCAACTGCCAGCTCAAGTAATTCTTGCATGTAGCTTCTAATACGTCGAAGTCGACGATCGCTATCTTTGCCATTTATCTAAGCATGTTAAACAAGCAATAATTAAATATTTGAAAAGAAATAGATAATCATGCAATTCAGACACAGATATTTGTTGTGTGGATCGGCTAGTCACCATTTTAAAGTACAAAAACAAAGTCCATATACAGTCCCATTAAAAAGAAAATACAACTCGGGAACCCACATGGGGCCCCTATTCTTCTGGAAGTAGATCTTCATCACCATGGGACGTGCGTCAGACTTGGAATTTATACAATTTAATCCTTACTACAATTTCTCTCAAATGAAAAAAATGCAAGAGAAATAAATGGTGACAAATAGCTGATCCAAAACCACAACAAAATATTAACATTCGTCGCAGAAACATCCACAATGCAGCAGGCATTTAATTATTCATCACATGCATGTAGTATGTTTAAGAGAAATTTCAAGCTACGAGCAATGAAAATATGCAACATCCCAGGCATTTTTAATGGAATAAAATATTTTTGTTTAATAATTAATTGGACCACGTGAAAACGTCATTACACGTTTGGTTAGTTGACTAACTACAGAGCGGTCTCAGGATCATCATAATTATTAAACGTGAAACATAATAAATAATCCAATATGAAAAATGCAATTAGTGATGAAATAACATAGAATCGACCTGAAATTAATTTAAAAAAATGGATCAATAATTTTTAGAAGTCCTTTGTTATAAAAAATTGTGGAAACCCCTTAATTAGGGTTTTATTGCGACGGCCGCGAACGGGGGCGCTGCGGCGGCCGAAAGCAGCGGCACGCGTAGGGCGACTGCAGGTCGCAGCGGCGTGGCATGGGCGGCGGTTGCAGGCCTGGCGGCGCATGCAGGGCGACTTCAGGTCGCGACGGGCGCGCGCGGGGAGCGCATGCGGGGAGGCACGCGTGGTAGGCACGCACTGCAGGCGCACGTGTCATGCCTTGTTTTGAACTATACGTGTGTTCTACTGCATACACATGGTAGTCCTACTTACGATACATACGTAGGCATGAAATAATTGTGGATGTCGATGTATGTAACGTAGTGTAAGGGGGTTGTGCCGTAATATGTGGCTAAGAGAAGAGAATGCGAGATGTGTATGCGGGAGAAGTGTGAATGACGTCGTGTGTATAATACGACAAGAATGTACTGGACGTGTGTGTGTGATGCATGAATGCTTGCATGGATGTGCATGGATGTGTGTAGGGAGAGCCATGCTAGTGTGAAAGGGGTTAGGGGTTAATGACATCCTCGTAAATTTTTAGAAAGGTGAGGGGCAAAATGGTAATTTGGACTAAATGAGGGTGTGTGTGTATAGTAGAGAAGTGTGTGCATAAAGTAATGGCAAACTTGTAAATACCTAGAAGTTGAGGGGCATTGTTGGGAGGGTATTTTAGTCATTTTAACTTATGCATGGCTTACGAGATAAATTAGAAGGTTGTGTAGATTTTTCTTTAGGGATTCTTTTCTTTTCTTTCTTAAATCTTCTCTTATCTTCTCTCTTTCTCTTTTCCTCTCTCCCAAGGTTAGGCCGGCCATCCCTCCCCCTTTTATCCTAATTACTTCATTCTAAAACCCTAATTTATCCCCTAAAATCAAGAAAGCCTTGGTTGCATCAAGGAGAAAGAAGGTGGAAGGAAGAGAAAGAGAAGAGAAGAAGAAAAGGGCCATCTAAAGGTAGGATTTAACTTGGATTTGGAATTCTATTAATTGGTTCTTGCTATCATGTTTTTATACCATGTTTTACTCAATATGTAGTAGGGATAATCAAATTTATGTGCCATGATTCAAATTCACCAATTATCCCTCGAAATTCTTAGCAAAACCACCCTCCTTGGAAACCTGAAATTCTGTGGTGTGTTATTACTTGATTTCTGGTCATTGTGGCTTGAATTAATTTTCGAAAAAATTATATACTTGTAGATCTTGAAGTTCTAAAATCATATAAAATTTGACATATGTTCAATTCAGTAATTGGGAGTAAAAATTCCACCATTGCTACATGTCTATATTTCATTTAGTCTGGATACACTTTAGCAAAACTTAGTTCAGTCTCGGCACACTCCATGGACATTTGTATTCTTGGTCTTGTTGAACAGCTAACAAATTTTCCTACAACTTTGTCTCAGTGCATGTTTTTCGAAATTCTGACTGCAACATGCCCTAAATCAGTAATTTTTACAGCCCTCGGAATCTGTCTGAAAAACAGATTTGACAGGCTTCTCTAAACAATTCACCATAAATCATATATTTCATATTTTTGCATGAAATTTTATATGTGAATCCAGAACTACTATATCTACAACTTTCATTTAGGAAATTTTGTCAAATTCTCAATGAAAACTGATGATATATGGCCATGAGTTGTCACTGTCTGCAATTTCCAGCAAGCTGAAGCATTTAAGTGGTGTTATGAATTGTGTATTGTTGCTAATTATACTCATATTGTCTGCAATTGTTGTTATTACATAAAAGGAAGTTTGATTGGTGTTATATGCTATTAAATTGCTAATGTGATTGTGGTGTTGTACATGATGCACACCATGTGTTTGTGAAAATGCCTAAGTGAAGGCAAATGCAAGAAATGTGGGAAATACCATTTCTATGGTTATGATATGAGATATGTTATAAACATGTGATGTTGGGAGCATGTCATGCATGGTCCCATATGTGATGTGATGATGAGTTGATATGACTATAATGGATGGCATGGCACTTGGGTGCATGACCCACTTGTAATGAAAGGGAATGAGGTGTTGCCTTTATATTATTTATGAAACATGGTAGTATAATGTGTTGTATGTTTAGGGGCTCTAGGGTTGTATGTGATGGGAGGTAGGAGGGTGGACATGGCATCCCCCAATGTGGTTATTGGTGGTGGTATATGATTATGGATATGATGGGCATGTCACGTGAGTGCATATCCCTTTGTTGGGATGATATGTGGATAGATTATGTTTTCCATGGGGGCAATGTCGACATGGGGACCACAAGGCCTATCACATATGAATCGGGGACCTCTTGGCATGCCTCACATTATGATGCCAGGTTTCTGCTCTTTAATGTTGTAGTATACTTTGTTGAGTATTGGACTCCCCGGATTTGGTTTTGGATGATGAGCAAACATAAATATATCATGAACTAACAATTTGTGAGCGCAGTTATGGAGATCGTCGCCAAATTCATGTAAACATCCAAAGCGACGTCTCAAGACTTCTCAAAGCACGTACTCAATGCCTAAAGCTTCGTTGAAGCTTTTGGACCTTTTTGGAAGTCATGAAGATTTGATCGATGCTCTCGAAGACCGTTCCTTAAGGTTTTATTTATAGTCTTTTAGCTTCGATCTATAGAATGTTAATCCTTGAGTTTATCTTACATTTCTATCTTCATATCGCTCCTATCTTAGCTCTAGGATCTTAGTAGAAGTCCATTCTAACTTTCCCGAAGCATCGCGCTTCTATTCGGACTTCTTGTGCATGTTAGTTGGTTCAAGAAGAAGAACTGACCGACTAGATGGTGATCTAGTCGGTCGGCAAAGCTTCTTGGACCGACTAGTTTCATTCGGTCTTTTTCTTGCTCAGTACTGTTTACAGTTAGTCGGTCTACGTTGACTCACCGACCGACTAGTTTGTGAACTAGTCGGTCAGTGATGCTTCTTTGACCGACTAGTTGAGCTTTACTGTACATGCCAATTTTCTCCTGAGCTACTGTTTATCGTTAGTCGGTCTAAGAACGTTTTGTGACCGACTAGTTGTTGATCTAGTCGGTCAACATTTGTTCTTGGACCGACTAACTCAATTTGTATTCAGACTATTTGTTTTTGACTCTTAGTCGGTCTAAGTTCACTGACCGACCGACTAGTTGTGAAACTAGTCGGTCAGACAGTCTTCTTGGACCGACTAGATTTCTAGGTCTGAAATTCAATCTGTTCACTGTTCACCTCTTAGTCGGTTCATGTTGTTTCACCGACCGACTAGTTGTTGATCTAGTCGGTCAGTGGTTGTTCTTTGACCGACTAGTCTGCTTCAGATTTAGTTCCGTTGGAGATTTGAAAGCGACGTTTCTTTCTCTCTTTTCCCTTGATCCTTTAAATACCTGGAGGGGTTATTTCATAGGATCTAAGGCTGCTATTTCCAGAGTTCTATTGATTCAAAGAGAAGCTTTCAACTCTCATCTTCAAGCTCTCCCATTCTCAAGAATCTCTCCCTCACTCTTATTCCTCAAGAGAGATTCATTGATTGTGAGCCTTCCAAGCCAAGGGCTTGATTCTAGGTCATCCATCTCATCCCTAGGCTTCCATTGCTGGTCATCTTCTTGAAGCTAGGGTTTGGTGACTCTTCCTCCATCAAAATCCTCTTTGCCCTAATTTGGTAAGAAATCTCAAGGCATAGGTATTTTGTTGGTAAGCATTTCATTTCAGTTATATTTGAATTGTATACTCTCGGTTGTGAGAGGTTTTGCGTGATCCCGGGTTGTGGGATTCACGGTCATCAATTGTAGGTCGATTGCACTTGTGAGGTTTTCGCAAGTGGTCATATTGGAAATCTTGGGTTAGAGGTTTTCTAACTCAAGTATCCAGAAGGGATCCGGGTGGTTGGGACGTAGGATCACCGGGTACAAGTCATGGAGACTTGGGTGGATCCGAACCCATTAAACCGTATTGTTTGCGTTTGCATTTATTCTTGTTGATCGTTGTCTATTCCGCATTGTTGTTTGTTAATTGCACGATAATTAGGAATAACTCTCCCTATTATTTAAAAGTACTATTCACCCCCCCTCTAGTACATGTGCAGTGGCTTTCTAGGGCACTACAATTGGTATCAGAGCCAAGTTCAAAGCTACACATAGCCAAAGTTGAGAGCTATGACGAACAACGACTACAACGTCTTCAAGAACCGCGATGGAGCTTCTTCAGTTATGGAAGGACTATCCTCAGTCAGGCCTCCACACTTCAACGGTACCAACTATGGGTACTGGAAATGCCGGATGCAAATTTTCCTCCGGAGCGCTTCACTGTGGAGAGCCACCATGACGGAGTTTGTCGAGCCTTCCGAAGAAGATTTCGTGAAGTGGACTCCCGCGGAGGTCGCCGCGGAAGTAGCCAATGCCAAGGCAATGAATGCCTTGAATTGTGCGTTGGAGCCCGAGGACTTCAACAAGATATGCACATGTAAGAGTGCATATCAAATATGGAACCAACTCCTCATTTTGCACGAAGGATCGAGTACGGTAAAAGACTCTAAACTCGTCGTTGCTAACAAAGAATTTGAGTTGTTTCATATGGAGCAGGGTGAAACCATGAAGGAGTACTATGCTCGCTTCATAGATATATCCAACGACTTGGAAGCTCTTGGGAAAACCTACACCCAAAAGGAGAAATGCTCAAAGATTATCGACGGTCTTCCATCATGTTGGGAAAAGCGTACCTTCGCCATCGAGGAAGGTAATGACATGAATAAATATACCGTCGTACAACTAATGGGTACCTTTTTGTCTTATGAGGTACGGAAGGATAGTAAGATCCGGATGAGGGAAAAGATGAAGGCGTACTTGAAGCAAGACGAGCCAAAGAAAAAGGCGATTGCATTCAAGGCCGCTCCATCTACCGATGATGAAGAATCGGAAGACGAATTGGACATGGAATCCATTGCCCGTATGGCAAGGAAGTTCGATCGATTCTTCCGAAAAGGTAAATTTTTGAGTAAATCTAACGTTATTGCGACTAATGCTTCTACTCCCGTGTGTTATAAATGCAACAAGCCAGGACACATCAAACCGGATTGTCCTCTCTACAAACACAAGGAGAAGGGGAAGGCATCTAAGTACGACAAGTCGAGAAAACACAAGAAAGGGCTTGTTGGCACATTCACCGAATCCGAAGAGGATTCCTCAAGTGGAGAGTCGGATGATGGAAAAGTGGAGAAAGCAAAAATTTGCTTCATGGCCAATGAGTATGATCAAAAGTCCTCATTCGATGATAGCGAGGATGAAAGCGAGAATGGTAGCGAGGATGAAAGCGGAGAACCTACTATTGATGAAATGAGGTTAGCAAACCAAGAAATTTGGTCTAAATTTACTAAATTATTAGATAGATATAATAAGACCAAAGATGAACTTGTTAGCCTCCAAACCTCTCCTAAGTCTACCATCACCAACAATGACACCATTGTTGAGACACTCGCCAATGAGAAAGCAAGTTTGCTTACTCATAATGGCTTGTTGAGAAATAAGGTGAAGTCTCTCAAATCTCAACTTGAGCATGTTCTTGTTGAGAATTCGGATGAACATGTGATAGCGGATTTGACGTCTCAAAACTCAACTTTGAGTATTGAGAATAAGAATCTCAAATCACGTTTTTATGCACTCACATCGCAAGTATCCACATTGGATGCTTCTTTGCATTCTCTCAAAGAGAAGTATGAGTGCACGTTAGGCCGTATCAATGATTTCAATAAAGGTAAGGGCCATTTGGATAATATCCTAAATGACTTAATATCCTAAATGACTTACTTCCGGCCAAACACCACATTGGCTTGGGGTATAAGATGGGAGACTCATCCAAATCGCCTACCACCTTTGTTAGGCCGACATCCGATGCCTCAACGAGTGGGAGCAAACACCCCATTGGTAGTTCTCCTACCAATAGTGCTTCCACTTCGTACACACCCCCGTTTGGAAAGAAACCCACTTTGGGTAGACCTCCAAAGAGGGGTCATGCATTTTTGTACTCACATGCTATGCCACGTAGGAACACACATCCTACTCCACCGGTTCATATTAATGATGATTTTTATGCTCCGCACCCACGAGCACGTGCAAACACTCATATGAGACACCCACATGCACGTAATCATGCTCATGCACATCCTAATGCTTATGTTCAAACATCTCATCCACATGTGCATGCCTACTCTCATAATCATCCTCATGCATACACACCTCATGCTTATCTATGTATGTATGCTACACCACATCATGGATCTCATGCTCATCATAATGCTATTGCTAGATCTCATGCTCCTAGGCCACATGCACCACATTGAAATCAACCTTTTGTGCATGCAACCACTAGGAAGAGGACTCCCAAAATTTACACTATTTGGGGTCCCAAGAACACTAGCAATCATGATATGAATGTTTATGTGCAATCCTATATTAATGATGTTATTTTGAATGATGATTATGTTGGAAAGTCAAGTTCCTCTTGGACTTGGTTTCCGAAGGGTTAGTTCCTTTAACTCTTCAATGCTTGGTACCATGAGTTTTTGATCATGTTATGGGTACGAAGGCATTTGATTATAAAATTGATTTTGATTACATTAACTCATGGGTTACAATTATTTTAATTTCGTATTTCAAATTTGTTGTCTAACCCATTGGATCCAAAAGGGTTTTTGGATACCAAAATGAAGTTTTCTAGGTTCAATCCACCGTGGGATACCAACCCTACCAACTCCTCGATTTGCGAAGACTTTCATTCAAACGGAGTTGATGGTGCTTATGTAATGTACCAATGTGAGGGAGCTTAATGTTGTAAGTATGATATTACATTTGGTATCCATGAGGGTTGAATGCATGCTTGGTTAGAATCTATTTCTTTACATTGGTATCATTTTGTTTCTCCTAGCATGATAGAATTGTGAATGTCATAAATGCTTTGAAATTCATATCTATTTTTGGCATGACATGTTTTAAAAGTTATTATGATGATTTTCGTATTACTTTTATCACCTTGTCACTTCTCATCACACACTTCACTTAGTTTTGATGTGCTTTTACTTTATGTTCATTTTCGATCGATATTGTGACATTTGATATTCTATGATGTGCACCACTCTTCTGATGGTTCATTCCTTTGTGCACATTTTATGTATGTCTCTGATATTGATTTCGTCGCTCGACGATTTATTTTTCAATAGCTTTAGTTGTATGAAAACATAGAATTGTTTTCCATGCACTAAAATAGCTATAAATATTGATATTGGAGAGTAAATTCATTTCATCAATAAGTGAATTTACATTTGATATTTTGATGATTTAAGTTTTCGATTTTCGACTATGGTCTCATTGACACACTTTGATTTTATTCGAATTTTATTTTGGTGTCATATGAAACGTGGTCGTCTTCTTAGACTCTCATGCTTAATGAATTATTTGGCCATGATTTATTGTCATTGGCTTCCTCCCGCTCTTTTTGGATTATGCAAAAGGGGGAGAGATTATAATAATGGCATATAATAATGGCATGTGCTAAATGATAATTTACCATGAATCTAATTTGATATGTTAGATTCAGGGGGAGTTAAGATATAAAAATGGATTTCAAATTTGATAATTTGAAATACTGGATTTGAATTTTTACTTTCATCGTCTGCTTGATGTATGTGCTTATTATTTCATATGGAACTAATGTGTCATCAATGCAGGGGGAGTAAGTATATTCCATTTAGTTCATTATTTTTTATTATTATTTATGTTGGTTTGTCATCACCAAAAAGGGGGAGAATGTTGAGTATTGGACTCCCCGGATTTGGTTTTGGATGATGAGCAAACATAAATATATCATGAACTAACAATTTGTGAGCGCAGTTATGGAGATCGTCGCCAAATTCATGTGAACATCCAAAGCGACGTCTCAAGACTTCTCAAAGCACGTACTCAATGCCTAAAGCTTCGTTGAAGCTTTTGGACCTTTTTGGAAGTCATGAGATTTGATCGATGCTCTCGAAGACCGTTCCTTAAGGTTTTATTTATAGTCTTTTAGCTTCGATCTATAGAATGTTAAGCCTTGAGTTTATCTTACATTTCTATCTTCATATCACTCCTATCTTAGCTCTAGGATCTTAGTAGAAGTCCATTCTAACTTTCCCGAAGCATCGCGCTTCGATTCGGACTTCTTGTGCATGTTAGTTGGTTCAAGAAGAAGAACTGACCGACTAGATGGTGATCTAGTCGGTCGGCAAAGCTTCTTGGACCGACTAGTTTCATTCAGTCTTTTTCTTGCTCAGTACTGTTTACAGTTAGTCGGTCTACGTTGACTCACCGACCAACTAGTTTGTGAACTAGTCGGTCAGTGATGCTTCTTTGACCGACTAGTTGAGCTTTACTGTACATGCCAATTTTCTCCTGAGCTATTGTTTATCGTTAGTCGGTCTAAGAACGTTTTGTGACCGACTAGTTGTTGATCTAGTCGGTCAACATTTGTTCTTGGACCGACTAACTCAATTTGTATTCAGACTATTTGTTTTTGACTCTTAGTCGGTCTAAGTTCACTGACCGACCGACTAGTTGTGAAACTAGTCGGTGAGACAGTCTTCTTGGACCGACTAGATTTCTAGGTCTGAAATTCAATCTGTTCACTGTTCACCTCTTAGTCGGTTCATGTTGTTTCACCGACCGACTAGTTGTTGATCTAGTCGGTCAGTGGTTGTTCTTTGACCGACTAGTCTGCTTCAGATTTAGTTCCGTTGGAGATTTGAAAGCGACGTTTCTTTCTCTCTTTTCCCTTGATCCTTTAAATACCTGGAGGGGTTATTTCATAGGATCTAAGGCTGCTATTTCCAGAGTTCTATTGATTCAAAGAGAAGCTTTCAACTCTCATCTTCAAGCTCTCCCATTCTCAAGAATCTCTCCCTCACTCTTATTCCTCAAGAGAGATTCATTGATTGTGAGCCTTCCAAGCCAAGGGCTTGATTCTAGGTCATCCATCTCATCCCTAGGCTTCCATTGCTGGTCATCTTCTTGAAGCTAGGGTTTGGTGACTCTTCCTCCATCAAAATCCTCTTTGCCCTAATTTGGTAAGAAATCTCAAGGCATAGGTATTTTGTTGGTAAGCATTTCATTTCAGTTATATTTGAATTGTATACTCTCGGTTGTGAGAGGTTTTGCGTGATCCCGGGTTGTGGGATTCACGGTCATCGATTGTAGGTCGATTGCACTTGTGAGGTTTTCGCAAGTGGTCATATTGGAAATCTTGGGTTAGAGGTTTTCTAACTCAAGTATCCGGAAGGGATCCGGGTGGTTGGGACGTAGGATCACCGGGTACAAGTCGGGGAGACTTGGGTGGATCCAAACCCATTAAACCGTATTGTTTGCGTTTGCATTTATTCTTGTTGATCGTTGTCTATTCCGCATTGTTGTTTGTTAATTGCACGATAATTAGGAATAACTCTCCCTATTATTTAAAAGTACTATTCACCCCCCTCTAGTACATGTGCAGTGGCTTCCTATGGCACTACATACTTCTCTTTCTGTGGTACTCACCTTTGTTTTGCAGGTCTTCCTTTGCCGCAGGTACGTGTTTCCGTTATTTATGTCATTTACATTTTCATCTGTGATGTGGTTGTAGTGTTATTTGGTTAGTTATGGCCCTTATGGGAGCTCTCTTACTTGATGCTCATGTTGCACATTTTTATTTATATCGTGTCAAGTCCTTTAAATATATGTCCTTGTATTACACAGTTTACCCAAGTTTCCAACTACATAAATTATTAAATAAAAGTTTTGCACATTGCTTCTTCTGCTTACAGCACTTCCCTCTTCCCTTTTACCTGCTTTGCTTGTGACACTGTGTTATACCTCTGGCACTGTACTTATCTTATTAGGTAATTTTTGCTTGAACATTTGTATTATTATGCGTGCTAACCTTTTTCTTGCAGTAGCTCGATAACAAACCGCAGATATGATCCCTTACTTAGATGTTTACTTTCCGCGACATTATTTAGTTTACACGTCTTATTTATCTTACCTTGCCTTGTGGTTGATAACCTTAAAATAGTGTTCCGAATACAAGTTGTTTCCTACTGGGGCACACATTGACGTGCTCCTCCCCATTTTTCAGGTAGCAATGGTATCTTGATTGGTGGTGACTTGAAGTTGGGTTTCAGGGGTAGCTCTTGGTGTGAGCTGTAGCTTTGTATTGTGACAGGGTTGGCGGTGTATATGTAGTGATGCGCCTTGACTATGTATATAAATGAAAGTTGTTATATATATAATGTTGTTGCTATTCCATGTTATTTATGAGGTTGTTTTGATATTATAGTAAAGCTTCACTTGTACTATCCCAACATGTGCGTAGTGGCCTGCATGTTCTGTTTCTCCTTTCCCTCTCCTTTCCCTCTCTTATCACCCTCACCCTTGAAGATTCCTGGGGAAAGTTTAAAAATTCTGGGTATTCTAGGGATTGGGGCGTGACAGCACGTGCGAGTGGCGCGTGCCAGGAGGCACGCGCTGCAGGCGCGCGCATGGGCGACGCGCGCTGCAGGCACGAAGTCGGCTGCAGGCCGGGCGGTTGCGCACACGGGGAGGGGTGCCAAGCCCTCTAGATCCATATATTTCGGATGAAAAAATAGATTTTTATTGTAAAATACAATTTTTAATCTTTGAACCAACGTTTTTATCGTAAAAATTTGATTTTTAACATTAAAACGTCGAATTTTCAACTAAAAATGATTAAAGACTGTTTTTAGTGGAGATCCATGTTTAAAAATATGATTTTTCATACAGATCTAAGTAGAAAAGTAGATCTAATAGAAAAACAACACAGATCACTCATCATGCGCATGAAAATTAGATCTAGGGAATATCGATGATTACCTCTAGATCCTACCCGCCGGATCTAGCGAAGTTTGGAGAAGAAAGCCCAATCCGCGTCCTCGCGATTCGTCTGTCGGCAGAGGTTCAGCTCAGCTGACGAGCGTGCTAAGAACGTCTTATGAGAGTGCCGGCCACTGAACTCATAGCCTTGTATTTATAGAAAACAATTACATAATGGGTGGATACCCTAAACACTAGTGGGCTCCACTTGGGCCTCCAAAAGCCCGTTCATAACAATAGAAACTTTTATCTGTTTTTTCTTGTTTTTTAATTTTAGATGTTGAAAGCCTCTTCAAGAGCTTGGTTTTGGTCTGGTAGTAAGAATCTTGCTATGCGGAATCGAGGTCCCGGATTCAACTCTTGGAATTCTGCATAGCAAGAGTGATACCACCAGACCAATTGTCTTCTCAGTAGACTATGTGCAAATTGGTATGAATAGTCTATCTTACTATGAATAGTCTATCATGTTACATCATGTACCTTACCTTTGTATGAACTCTTCCATATAAATAAAGGTCTACGAGCTTCCATAGAAAACACTTTATAACACGTATTAGCATGCTCTTTCCTTAGAGTGAGAAGGAGGCGACACGGTACGAAAGTTTTTGCGGACGACAAAGGATCAGAAGATCGTTGATTCTCGGACACCGAAGGATCAAAAGACGTTCTCGCACAGGTGTACAATGAAATTGGAATATTCCTTTCGATTTTAAGGTACGCCTACAAATTTCTTTCTCTAAAATTATCATGATCATGATTATGGTGCCCTAGATCTATATTTTAAGATCGGAACATGTATTGAAACAAAAAAAATGAAAACATAAGATGCAAGCCGCGCGCCGCGGCTGATCAGGTCGCACGCCCCTTCAGGGGCGACGGTTGATCTGGTTGCAGACTGTGCCAAAATTATAATAATACTACTAAAGATAATATTTGACGGCCACCCCCGCTGCATGACGACAGAGCACATCCGATTTGCGGCGGCGCGGACAAACCTAACTCTAACCCATTACATTAATGGGCCGGGTGGGCCACCCAAGCCCACTGTGAGACATGCTTCAACCCATCTCGAGAAAAAAGGGGGCAAGGGAAATGAGTGATACAAAAAATTTAATTATGTGAGTTTGTTCAGTTTTTCCAATTTTTCATGAACAAGACCTTGTTAACTCAGTCCATACCATGGGGGACGACCTCCAATAAAAATTCCTTTTAGTTCGTATTCCCAAGAGATTTTGGGGGTAGGTCACATAATTCAAGGCATAGAACAAGTATTATTAGTGGGCAACCCTAATTATAATATAATTACATGATTATTAATTCTGATGCCCATTGCTATTAGAATTAGAATTATCTGATTTATATCACATATTATTTGACTTGCTTTGGATATGTTTGGCTTATTTTTTGTGAGTTTTTGTTTAATAATTATGTGGATCATGTGACCGCTCTGTCGTTAGTCACCTAACCTAATGGTGTATGACATTGCCTTGTGGTCCAATTAATTATTAAGCATGAAATATTTAAATTTCATATTATGTCTGATATGTGATGAAAATGTTATGAGCACAATTTTTGAATGAATGACTTTATTGTGGTTCTGGATCGGTCTTAGTCCCATTTTTATTTTCATGTACTTTTTTATGAGAGAAAAATGTATTGCGGAATATAATGTAATGCTCAAGACCGATGGCTACTTCCATGGAGGCAGAGGCCCCTCATGAAGAAGATTTTTACGGGACCCACGTGGTTTCCAAAGTTGTATTTTTTTCATTTATGTAAAAGGGTATGTATACTTTAGACTATGGACTTTATTTATTTTGTTGTTAACTGCCCGATCAACATAATTAGCCTACTTACTTTATAGTTATTATACATGAAATATTTTATCATTTTCATAAATTGATATCTGATCATGCAATTGTGCTTACCAATAAATCTGATTATGAATAATGGCACACGTCACAATTATTGTTCTAACAATTTTGAATAATTATTATCTATATTGGGAATTGGACCGAAGTTCAACCACATGCCAACACCCTTCTTTCGATATAAATACAAATGGATAATGCAAAAGTCATCTTTACCATCTTCTAGGCACAAGTCTTAAAGATGAGCATATTGTTTTGTATTGGTGTTTCATACCAATGTTATTTTGATGATGATCACAACATTATATTGTTACTAATGACTCTCTTGTTTTAGTCTCATAGTTAACATTTCAAGAATATCATTTTTGGAGACTAAACACTTGGTGTAAGGATGGACATCAAGTGGAGAAGGGCCAAAGCTTGGACTCAAGGGGTGCCAAAGCATGGAGATGATGGAGAGCATCAAGGCATCAAGATTGAAGTCATAGACTTTAAGGAATGCAATGTAATCCATGTAATATTTCATTTATTGCTTTTTCTCTTTTTGAGTCTAGGTTTAATGTGATGCCTTGATAGATGGTCTACTCATTCATGCATATGCATTTAACCATCTTAGTGAGCCTCAGGATTATTATAGAATCCAACCTAATAGGTTCATCTTGACCAAAGACTCATTTGGAGTCTCTGGCCTTCTATCAGTCGCATGCTGAAGGATTCACAGTCGACTGAGTGATTTCCAGTCGCCTGTCGAGCCTTCTACAGTCGACTGTGGTGTACTGCTCAAGTCATCCTTTGATTGACTCTACTTGAGCTTTTCGCATCAGTCGACTAATGATCAATTTACAGTCGCATGTATATTTACAGTCACCTGTGAAATGGTCAACAGTCGTCTAAAAGGCGTAAGTGTGAATATTGCATCTCTCTGTTTTTCTCCATCTCCTACAACAGTCGACTAATGAAGGATTTACAGTCGCATGTCTATTTTATAGTCGACTGTATTTTGTTCATCAGTCGCGTGTATGTTTTTTGGGAGAAAGAGTGCAAATCTCTGTTTTATTCCATCCCCTGCAGCAGTCGCCTGCTGAAGGTTTAACAGGCGCTTGTCCTGTTTTACAATCGACTGTATCGACTTCATCAGTCGATTGTCTTGGCTAAGATTATAGCCGTTGGGTTTTATCTAGCCGTTGGACAATCGACTGTCATCTGTTCTTCAGTTGACTGTCTGTGACGTTTCTGCCCAGAATCTAGCCATTACAGCCTTTTGTTTTTGGCTATTTCCTTGGGTTTTGAGAGTTCCTATAGGGTTCCTATATATATGAGAGGGCTGAGTTCATTGGAACTTCTTGATGCTATTGAAAATCATTAGAGTTTAATTACGCCACTCTCAAACTCTCTCATTTCCCTTTTTGAGCTCATTCTCTCCTTCATACATTGAAGTCAAGCTCAAGGGAAATCATCCAAGTGCTTTCAAGGTAATCTCATCACTTGGAGATCCTCTTCCATGCCTTGCATTCACTCTGAGTAAGCATCTCAAGGCATAGGTAAGAGTATTTGTTTTACTTTGTGTTTCTTTGAAACCCTAAGTCTCTTTGTGGGAATTAGATACTCTCTTTGTGGGAGTCACTCTCTGTGTGGGAGTTTGGTGTCCTAGTGTAGGGCTAACCCTAATTCTCTGTGTGGGAGTTAGACCCTTGTGTAGGGTTGGTTTGGTTCTTGTATAGGACAAACTCCTCTGTGTGAGGTATCTCTTTGTGGGATTTGTATTCACTTCTCTTTATGGGAAATAAAGTGAATATTTGTGTGGCTGGACGTACCCAAGTTTTGGGGAACCAGGGTAAAATCGTGTGTTTGCGTTTGATTTGATTGTGGTGATTAATTCCTCTTGCATTTATTATTCCGCATTTGCAAGTTTAATTTTAATTGCACAATTTATTGCCATTACAATATTCACCCAACCTCTAGTGTGTTGTTGTTAGTATTGCAAGGGTAAGGCGATCCTTACACATCTCACAGTAAATAGATTTCACAAGATCTATGTTCTAATTACAGACTTATATGGACACCAAAAGGATGCCATATCACCGCTAACTCCTTTTTAAGTGATCTCACATTATGAGGCATGATTCGTGAATATAGCCTTGAGCAATAATTCTGTTTTGAAAAATAATAATAATAAGATCATGCCTGAAGTCGTGACTTGACAGCATAACTGAGAAATATATGATAATGCATGAGAATCGCGCCATTGAATTTGTCCCCCCTGAGCCATGTTTCTTCTTCCACGGTTAAAAAAATAAAAAAAATAGAAGAATAGAAATAGGGGAGCTCACACCCTAGTATCTGTCTCCTAAGTAAGGCTACTGTTTCTTCTTCCAATTTTTTTATAAAAACCGGAAGATAGAAACATGGGAAGCTCACGCCTTTGTGTTTGTCTCGTACGTGAGGCTAATGTTTCTTCTTTCCAAAAAATTTATAAAAGTGGAAACATGGAAACATGGGAACACAGAACCTACAAGGAACAAAAAGAAAGGGGAAGTGAAGATAAACTACACCTCAGAGAGGAATAGCAATGGCTAACCGAGTCCATTCCTAGAATGCATGCTAAGACCCATATTGCTATCGTAGTATACACGGTTATTGCCAAATCAAATTGCATGATTTATAAAGCTAGTATAAAGATGAAAGATGAAATAAATCTAGCTATTGTATACTTAGCTATTCTTTGAGCACTTATAGATTTTGAAATCAATAATTTGCTTGATCAGTTGCCACAATATAATTGTCAGGAGTATTTTTCTCTACATGATGTAAGTTGCAGTAAACATACTTTTATGCATTGATATATGACATATAAAATCTTCATGACATAGTTTGAGATAAACTGTTATGTTTTAATGCATTGTAGTATATTGCAATTAAATGGTTATGCTTTGCTATAAGTTTGACTCATTTCACTAAGTGAACTTATCATACAAATGTGGATAATTCTACCATCCACGAGGCCCTACACGACGTATGCTATCAAAAGCATCTCATGTAATGATAGTCCCGAAGCACTACCTTGGGACATCTGCCATGAGGATCAAGCATTGCAAACCTGTAAACTCCTGAAGAAAATATGGATGCCATGTAAACTCTGCAATCATGAAAGGAAACTTACTTGTTTCAATGGATAGTCGTCAAAACGAAATCCCTAACTGATAGCAAAAATAGTACCAAATATTTGTATGTAACGACTCAAGATAAATAATGGCCTGAAAACCATACTTGAGCATTTGAATGGACTTTCAGAAGGCACATACTATGCAAAATTCGAGGAGAGGAAGCAAATTTAACGGAGTCTAAGTTTCTATTTTGGTACGATGACTTGGCCATCCTCGATCGGTGATGATGCACCACATCATATCCCAATCCTATGGAAATAATCTAAAGAATCTGAAGATTCTTTTGAAGGGGTTAGTCTCCATGTCCCCTTTATTATACAAAGGAAAATTAATTACGAAATCATCTCCACTAAACGTGGTCTCAAAGCTTCCTCAAAAGAATTCAAGAAGATATATTTATGAAACCATCTCCACTAAACATGAAATAGTGAATCCTTTGAGTTTCTTGAGAGTACTTGAGGCATTTTTGTGGACTTATCCACTCTCCGAGAAAGGACAGATAAAATACCTTCCCGTACTTTTCGATATATCCTCTAAATGGTCATAAGCAAGCTTATTATCCAGCAAAATCTAGCTGTTCCAAAGCCATTAGGACAAATTGACAAATTGTGGGTACATTGGATAATACTAGGAAATTAATCTGCAACTGGAATAATAAATGAACACACTGAAGCTCGTGTTCACACCCAAAATGGGTTGGATGAGTCAATTAGTAAAACAACTCCAATGATTACTCATTCGTTGTTAATAAAATTCCAGTTGTTGGTCATTGCATGGGGACATGCTATTTTGTATGTAGCATCGTTGATTCGTCTTAGGCCCTGAAGGCGTCAGACTTAACCCCCGATGCAATTAATAAACGGTGCAACACCGACCTTCTATTTCAGGATGTTTGGATGCACTACAAATATCCATATAGCATCATCACAAAAATAAAATTAGGACGTCAATGCCATCTTGGAATCTATATCGGGTTTGATTCACCCTGGATAAATAAATACCTTGCACCCCAAACAACGGATGCGTTAAAAGCACTTCTCGAAGACTGTGCATTGATGTATCCACATTCCCATCACTAGGTTTAACTCGGTTGAAGCATGAAGCTCTACTGACCATTTAACATAACAAAAACACAAATAAAAATCTATGATCCGAGAATTATGAAATGCGATAATGAGATCTTGAAGATCCTCCACATTTAAGAAAATTGTTCACTAGTTATCGGACATAGTTACTGACAACAAGAAAATTGTTAGATCACACATCTCTGCTGCTAATACTATAGCTAGGATTGACATCCCAGAATATGGATGCAATCTACCTATAGCAGAAGTGGCTCTCCCTCAATTGAAATGGACAGATCTCCAGGCTCCAAGGATAAAGTACCCAAAAAGAGAAAAACTCATGTAAGCCCTGAGACAATACCACCATAGGAGAATGAACTCATGTCCATGCCCTCACCCCTCTCGGAACTCCCAGAAGAGGATAGCCCGGGAGAAACTGAAATATCATTAAATTTTGTATGTATTAGGGAAGTGTTGGATAGAAAGAACACATTTATCGACAATATATTCACGTATCATATTGCCACTTACATCACAAAAGTAGAGATTGACCACACTCCGTTGCTAAAATGCAAACGTATAGATTGGTTAATGTGGAACGAGGCGATAAAAGCTGAGCTAGACTCGCTTATGAAACTTGAAGTGTTCGGACCTGGAGTTTAGAGACCAAAAGTGTCAAACATGTGGGCATAATGAGTATTGGGCAAATATGAATATAAGCATGAAATCGTATGTTATAAGGTGTAGCATATAGCTCAAGGTTTTTTCGTTGAAACTGGGGAACAAACAAGTAAGATGAGCTTGACTCACTTATATAAATGATGCATCAGACTCCTTGGTTATAGTTGTGAATACCTTGCGATTTGGCAAAGGAAATTTTGGATATATTGCTATTGGATGTTATGATAGCATACCTCAATGGATATCTTGATAAAGATACATTACTCATTTCCGTAAATGCCCGAATAGACTTCGAGACGTTTATTCTATCAAAGAGATAATAAAATATTGTACAACCAAGTGAGTCCCTTGACAAAGCAAGGATTTCTACTAATGGTTGTCTTTGCATCATTATAAAAGCAAAGTACAGAATTTGATGTTATAGTTGTAAACGACTTAAATCTCATCGGATCTCCTAAAGAAAAAATCAAAATATCTGTTCTAATCTGACTATCAAATATGATATGATAGACCTAGGCAAAATAAAGATATGTCATGGCTCATAGATTTATTATTTAAAAGATGAAATCATGTTACATTATATTTCATACACCCAAAGTGTGTTGAAGAATTTGTACAAGGACCATTGGCATCCACTGATTACACCTATGCATGGTAGTATGTTCACTGGATGTATAAAAAGATTACTTTCGTCAGCTGGAAGAGTGGGAGGATATCCTAGGTTTTGAATCCCTTATCGAGTACTTTTCTACCTGGCTAATAGTACACGTCCAGATACATCGTTCACTATAAACTTATTAAGTCAGATACAGTACTGTGCCTAAACTAGCGCCAATGGACTGGAGTTTAAGTATCTTCTGCGCTACCTCCAAGGGTTAACAGATTTGGGATTATATTATAAGAAAGGATCATCCTCCACATTGATTGGTTTTGCAGATGCAGGTTACTAGTCCGACCCCATAATAAGAAGTCACAATCTGAGTACGTGTTTACCTATGGTGGGACGACCATCTCCTGGAGATCTGTAAAACAAACCATGATGGCGACCTCACCCAATCATTTAGAAATTCTCGTCATTCATGAAACAAGCCGAGAGTGTGTTTGGTTACGCTCAGTTTTGATCACATTTTAGTGACGACCAGATTGAAGACTGGTAACCTTGAGCTTACCACCATGGTTGAAGACAATACCGAATGTATAGCTCAGCTACGAGGAGGTTATATCAAAGGCGACAAGATAAAATACATCTCTCCAAAGTTCTTCTGGGCACATGAGCTGCAAAAGAATGACGAGATCGACGTGAAGCAAGTACAATCTATTGAAAATTTGGCTGATATGTTCACTAAGCCTCTTCCCATATCTACTTTTGGAAATTTTGTACAAAAGATTAGTATGAAACAGTTAAGAGATCTGCAAGCCTAGAACTTGTACAGATCAGAGGGAGTTAAAAGTGAATTGCACTCTTTTTCCTCCGCTATGATTTTTTTCACATAGGGTTTTCCATAGCCAAAGGTTTTAACGCGGCAAATCTTATTAAATTTGGATCCCGAAGTATCCATCCTTAATGATACTCACACAATACTCAGAATCCCGAAGTATTCATGAGTATGAGCTCATACCAATGGCTTGCTAAGTGTTATGAATAGTCTATCTTACTATGAATAGTCTATCCTGTTACATCATGTTACATCATGTATCCTACCTTTGTATGAACCCTTCCCTATAAATAAAGGTCTGTGGGTTTTCGTAGAAAACACTTCACAACACAAATATATTATAGAGCAGCAACAATACAAATGCCTGCAGTTGGCGACCGCGTCCAAATTGAACCCCCAAGGTGTCTCAGAGCGGGTCGAATTTACTAATTGCTATTTTTGGTCGATTTTACTAATGCCAACCACATCCAAATTGAACCCCTGGGCGGCCCATATTGGATCTATTTTACTAATTATTATTTTTGGTTTGATTTTACTAGTTATTTTTAATTTTTGCCCCCCCCCCAAAAAAAAATTAAAATAAAATAAAATAAAATAAAATAATAAAATAAAATAAAAAATAAAATAAAATTTGTGCTTGTTACACAGAACCGCATCCTTAAGTGCAATACATTAGGGCTTGTTCTTTTGAGTGTAAATGAGTGGGAATCCCACTTTCTTCACTGTTGTGAACAGTGTTTAGGGGGAAAACCTATTGGGATTCCCTAAACCTGTTCTTTTGCTTTCCCAGCGTAAAGAGATTCCCAAAACCACTTTCCCTCTCTATTCCTCTCTTTTGAAGAAAATCTAAAATGAGGGATTTCATGAGGAATTCCTCCTCGTGGGTCCCAATGGACTGTTCCTCTCCTTTCTCCTCCCACTTTCTCATCCAAAAGAACACAAAACTTAAATTTTCTCTCTCTTGATTCCTTTATTTCCCCCTTTCCCCAAACTCATTACACTCAAAAGAACAGGCCCTTAGCTGCAGGTGAAAGGAGCATACTAAATACAACCATATAGTAGGGGTGTAGATAATGATTAGTAGCCAAAAAAAAAGACAAAAAATAAGAGGAAAAGAATGTTAAAGGACAAACTGATGTGAATTAATTTCCGTTTTTGTCGACGCAATTCTCCAGCTGAAATTGGAGTCATGCATCTGTTTCTCTGCATCTGTTTCTCTGAATCTTGTCACAAAGAGAGACAGGTAGAGCACAGATAAATAAAGAATAGAATGGATTCCATTTATTACTTATTCCCCACCATGCCACAATGTTGATTTGTTGCTCTCTCTATTTCTGTTAAAATAGAGATTTGATCATCTTCTTTCTTTGGATCCGCCCTTCTGCTTTCTTTCCTATCTCCCATCTTCCCCCTAGTATTTTTTTTTTTCATTCTGAGAAAATTGTACTTACCTTTTTGCAGGAGAGAGAATGTAAGCTGTTTCTTTTCGCAAAAAGGAGCCAGCTGTCCTGTCCATTTCAGGAGGAAAAAAAGCGACCTTTTCCCAATCCTTCCGCCTTTTCTTTTCCCTTTCCCACATCCTCCCCTTTCCACTTCTCCATGATCTCCCCTCCCCACTGCCAATGCTGTAGTTCGATTTGAACTCTAAACCCCATCTTAGGTCTCTTCAGATTTCATTTCTCGTGAGGGGTTTCTTCAGGCATTGTCATTCTTCAATTTTTGTTGCAGTGAATTGGGGTTGACTTGAGTTTCACTGGGTTTGGTGCAGAGTTCTTCATCTCGAAGGCTTTTCTTTCAGTGTAATTGCCTACATTGCTTCTGGGTTTCTCCTGGATTCAGTAGTTATTGCGTAGAACTCATAAAAATTGCATCTTTTCGCTGTTTTGCAGCCATACAATGTATTGTTCGTAGCCTGGCTGGCCATGTTTTTCGAGGGAATGCAGTTCAGTGTGTTGCTAGTTCTCCTATGGGCATGCCTTGTTGCCGGGAGCTCGGATATGGATGCACTCTTGGAGTTCAAAAAAGGGATTGAAAGAGACCCATCGGGTCGAATTCTTGATTCTTGGAAGCATGGCAGTTTGCAAGGATTAGATGGGTGTCCCCAAACTTGGTATGGAGTTCAGTGCAATATTAATCGAGTGTCCTCGATCACATTGAATGATATGGCCTTGGTTGGAACCATCAATTTTTCTGCCCTAGCGAAAATGGAGGCACTCCGCAACATATCAGTGTCCAATAACCACTTCACTGGAAATTTATCTCCTGAGGTGGGGTCTATTGTTTCATTGCAGTTTCTTGATCTTTCGCGAAATTCATTTGATGGTTCAATACCCGTTGAGCTCACAAAGATTGGAAACTTGGTTTCTTTGAATCTGTCTTCGAATAAGCTTGGAGGCCCGGTCCCATCAGGATTTGTAAATTTGAAGAAGTTGAGGTACTTGGACTTGGGAGGCAACGATCTCTCCGGTGATCTTGACGGCATTGTTGGCGAGTTGCAGAGTGTCGCCTATGTTGATCTCAGCCAGAATCAATTATCAGGATCGATCCAGTCGATTTCTGATGATGCCCCTATTATCGATTCATTGCAGTACCTAAACATTAGCCACAATAAATTGTCTGGAGAGCTGTTTGCCAAAGATCCAGTTCCTATGTTTGACAGTTTGGAGGTGTTTGATGCCAGTTATAATCAGCTCACTGGCAATGTGCTAACCTTCAATTTTCTATTCTCTCTCCGCATTCTCCGTCTGCGGAATAATAAGCTCTCTGGCTCTTTGCCTGAAGCATTGTTCAAGCAAAGTTCAATGGTCTTGGCCGAGCTCGACCTAAGCTGCAATCAACTTACAGGCAAGCGCCCTTGAGTTTTATTTAGACTATTTGAACTCTGCTCTACTGCTTACCATCTATGTGAATTTAAGGATGAAAATTTGCGTAATTTAGACAAATAGCATTTGGAGGGAAAATGTGAGCTATTGGTTGGCTGTTATTTTTTCACATAGATCTAATTACTTTTAGCATGTTTTTTGCGGCACAAACGATTCATGAGCACACTGGCAAAGGTCGGGAGATTCTACATGTCATATTAGTGACACCATTAAATATCTAAAATGGAAAGAATAAATGAGTTTTTAGGTTGGTAAATGCTATAGGTTAAATGCTGAAAGAAATCATAATGATGGTTCATAGGCAAGTGGTCAAAGCTTGGGCCATTCTAATTAGCATATTAGTGACATCATAACATATCTGCTACCAAAACTGCCAGTGATTTTTTTTGTTGTAAATGGGGCAATTTAAATGATGAAAGAAACTATATTGATGGGTGGAGGGGGGAGACGTATCATTTCCTTGTTAAAGCTGGTTAAAGCCTTAAAGGGACAATGCATTAAAAAAACTTAAAACAGGCCCCATCACAACCCCCACCACCTTCTTCCCAGCACCACCCCACTCCCAAAAAAAGCCAAAAAACATATAAAAAGGTACACCCAACCACATGGAAAAAACCTTCCACACACACCCACCAAAAAAGAAAAATATACGTTTTCTTCTTTAAAAAGAAAGCTTTTGCTAGAAAGCCTTTAGCTAACTAATAATGGGAATAGCCTCTAAGCTACAATTGAGTTATTGCAATAACTGCACATTTACAAAATATTGGGTGCTAAAAACCTATTGCAAAAGCGATTTAGGAAGCTGTACTATCGTTCTAGAATCATTGATTTCATTTATGATTGTTTTCAGTGAATATGGACCACAAAATTCGACTTGGCTGGTGGAAAAAACTCGAAGTCACAACCATTACTAACATTAGTTAGTTATTTACGAGGTCTAAATTTTCATACTTCCCTTTTGGTTGATCAAAGGACCTTCTGATTCCTATTGCCAAATGGATTTTTGGCCCTTTTTATGAAGATATCATATGTATGGGATTTTGTTTTAAACTTGCTGATTAATTGATTCTGGAATTTAACCACTGCTAGATCCTGACACTGAGAGCAGAGAAGTACGAGGCAGATAAGTAATTTGGAAATACTGCATGCTTGCTGGACAAGGTTCAAGGGACTTCCTCCTCTTGGGCCGTCAGCCCTTTCTCGTATGTTAAACATGCACAAAATCTTGTGGAACTGCCTTCTGATGTTTAATATTCTCAAGTTTGTTGTGGTATGGTTGTGTAGAATGAGAGCCTCGATGATGTGATAACTAGCGTAGGTGCATATATAGACAGTCTTCCATTGGAATTTTAATGATAACTTACATGCCCTCGTGTGCTGCTATTCAGTTGATCGGTTGATCAGGCTGTATGCCTACATGTGTTCATGATATCCATTGGACTAACATTGAAGAATTGCAAATTTAATGATTATCTGAACGGTACTATATTTATTATCATTTTTCTTGTGTTATGAAATGATTCAAAAGCGCATAATAAAGGAAACTTCAGAAATTTGATCCTCGATCCAATGTTGGGCCAATTATTCCTAGGAAGTAAGTGAAATGTTTGATAACTTGCTCTCATTCTCAGTCTGACCCATTCACAAAGTCTCTGTATCATTTCAACAGGTCTGAGTTGGCTTTCAATAAATTACAATATGCCCAAAACCTCTCTTTCCCCTTGCTTTACGGTGTGTTGGTTGAATGGTAACATACTCTTGTCCAAGACAATTGACCTTATTCGAAACCACCTCCAGTCAGCTTTATTAACTACAATCTCAGTTCCTTTGGTATCTTAGAGATGATTGTGGGTTTTAGTCTTTCTTTTGGCTGCTACACTGGACTAACCTCAGGCAAATATTTGGATTGGTTTCCAACAGATTAATATGTATCATCTCGCCAGAAAACCGTGATGAAGGTAGTGTTTGTTTTACTCTTGAGTTGATTTTTACTTTAGGATCCCCCTTGCTTTTATCCATTGTTCCCATTAATGACTGCAACAAATTATCTATTGATTACACCTTTTCGCTGCCATAAGTCTAGGATGACCCTCCTTATTCCCAACTTCGTTTTGTTGTCCATATATATTTTTGTCTCAAAGAAGGTTGACTACCAGGATAAGGGTTTTCAGCATACAAAATGAATACATTACTCTTCATTTATATTTGTTGTTTGTTATGTGTTGTGTTTGTTGCCTAATTAGATGCCACCATTGACGCCATTGCACTATGTTTTTGTGAGTACTATAATGCTATGTAGACATGCACTCTTGGACGAAAATACTCAGAACTTATGCCTTTTGGTGATTGGACACATTATTTTTGAGTAGAAAGGTCCCTAAATATTCACCAACAGTCAAAGACCATTTAATACCATGTGAACTCTAATGTATCAGAGAACGTGGCCTATTTTTATATATTCTGGCATAGCTTCAGTTGAACATGCTATTTCACGTCATTGCAAACCATATTTTTCGTTTAAGTATTCTTTATATACCTTTGAAAATAACTTAATTAAGTAAGAAACACTATGCATAGCTTCTGGCTGTTTGGCAGGTTCTCAAGTTCAGTTCTTCCAGGGCCAATTACTGTAGGCATGGCCCTGAAATAATAAGGAACTGGATTATTGCATATACAGATTTTCCAGACTGTAGTATTAATTAATAGAGACAAATGGGTATCATATGCTATATGATCACTTCGCTCATATGGCTCTATCTAAAAGTCCATTTTCACTATTTTTTGAGGATCGGCTTTGTTCATTTTGATCTTCATATTCTAAAATCCAACACACCAACTATCCAGTGAACCCAAAGCTTTTTGCTGGCTGATCTATTCCTTCAAAAATTAACATGTTTGCCGCATTAGAACTCTTGTCATCCATAAATTGACAACAAAAAAACTTTAGGTTCACTCAATATTTGATATGTTATGGTTTTAAAATATGAACATCAAAATTAACGTAGCCCGTCATCCAAAAAAACAGTGGAGAACGGACTTTTTGGGCGTGATATGACGCTTGTGCTTATTTGACATATGGTGCACATTATTCTCTAACTAATATTTACTTCATGTTTTAAGTCATCTGGGGCCTTCTGTTCTTATTTGTGATTTCACGTCATTGAATTACTATTTATATCGTGTACAATGAGTCCTATAACAGTTGTTTGTGCACTGATTATTTTCTAAGTTTCATTTAGCTGAGCCCCTTTCAGACATTTGGGAAATGGCATTTGACTAGTTATTATCTTTAGTACATGTAATTCACTCATGCAATGCTTGCCTATGTATTATCGTGCGATTCTTATTTCAACTTATCTGAAGCGGATTTATATCATGCAGGTCCTGTTAAGATCATAACTTCTTCTTCTCTGAAGACTTTAAATCTTTCCACCAATAAACTGATGGGTTCTTTGCCTGCCAGGGTTGGGAGTTGTGCTACTGTTGATTTTAGTAATAACATGCTTTCTGGGAACCTATCCACTATTCGGAGTTGGGGTAACTATGTGGAACACATAGATCTGAGTTCAAACAAACTGACAGGAACATTGCCTAACGAGACATCTCAGTTTCTGAGGCTGATTTCTTTCAGGGCCTCGAACAACATGCTAGCTGGAGAGCTTCCACTTGTGATAGGGACATATCCTGAAATAAATGTTATTGATTTTAGTCTCAACCAGCTTGGTGGGGCATTACCGCCTAGTCTGTTGACGTCATTAAGATTGACAGATTTGAACCTTTCAGGAAATAGCTTTACCGGACCTATCCCATTCCCTCATGCGGCAAATTCCCTGTACCACCATGCTCCCTTAATTTCAACCCAAAATCTCAGTCTGGTCTCTCTTGATCTTTCAAACAACTCATTGAGCGGTTCATTACCCCAAGAAATCGGTACTCTGAGCCAGTTAAAGTTATTAAATATTGGAAGAAACAATATCTCAGGACAGATCCCAAAAGAAATTGGCATGCTTCCTAGACTGTTATATATTGACTTGTCTAGTAACCATTTCGAGGGCACCATACCCGACAAATTTCCTGATGGCCTTCTGGGATTCAATGTCTCATATAATGTTCTGTCTGGCACTGTACCTGACAATTTGCTGAGGTTTCCTGACTCTTCGTTCCATCCGGGTAATGACTTGCTGGTTATACCTTTTCAACCTCCAAATGTTTCTAACGTCAGGGACAAGGAAAAGCATAGGCATCACATGAAAATGGCTATTATTTATGCTCTAGTTGTGGGTGTTGTCACATGCTTTGTCCTGATTCTTGTGTCAATTGTATTTTACCGTAAATTTTCTTACAAAAGCAACGCTACAGAGCAACAGCAAACTCGCAGTACTAACCTTTTTGGGTTTCAAAAAACTGCAAAGCCACCAGCTTTGTCTACAAGCTTTTCGCAAGATCATTTGCTTTCATCAAGATCTGCTTCTATGAAACCTGGCCATGTGGATGTTTCTGAGGCTTCTAAAGAATCTAAAGAACCTGATATTCGAGAGTTTCCTCCGAAAGGAGGGCAGTTCAATCATGCAGCAGCAAGTAGTTCCCATCCAAAAATTGAAGGGAAGGCTTCAATGTCTCTCATCATATCTTCTCCTCCTAATGATCAGTGTTCATCTGAGAACCCTTCCATGCTCAGTGTGTGTTCTCCAGATAGACTGGCAGGTGATTTGCATCTATTTGACAACACGATCCTATTTACAGCAGAGGAACTTTCCCAGGCCCCGGCAGAAATAATTGGGAGAAGCTGTCATGGAACCTCCTACAAAGCTACATTAGCTAGTGGTCATGTACTGACTGTAAAGTGGCTGAGAGAAGGAATCACAAAAAGCAAGAAAGAATTCTCCAGGGAAGCAAAGAAACTTGGAACCATTCGGCATCAAAATATTGTTTCTCTAAAGGGTTACTATTGGGGTCCGAAAGAACATGAGAGGCTTATCATATCAGATTATATCAGTGCAGCATCTTTGACAGCCCGACTCTGTGGTATGGGTTACTACTGCCTTCCCACTATATTGCTTATGATATTGATTTATCCCTTTATCCTAATTGGACAAAATTTAGTAATTTATATCCATTTATGCTAAGTGGACAAAGTCCTCCCACTATATCTCTGAAACCTTCATCCTCGGAATATTTGACACCACATGCACAGATCCTATGAACTGTTACCTTAAACAAACAGCAGAAATAAGATTGGAGAATTACAAGTTTCATATATAGTCACAGGCCTAAAATATTTGTAGTTCTAAGTCATTTGTTTCTAGACTAGTTTTAGTGTTCCGATAAATGCCCAAAACCACAAATCAGTTGAAGCAAGAACTTGTCAGAAAAGAGAGAATAAAAAAAGGAAGAGGTAGAGCTTGATTGTCATCTTTCCTTGATCTTATTAATATTATTAGAATTACACATATGTTACAAATCTAGATAAATCAAGACATATCATTCAAGTCACTAATTAAGGATATGTGCACATGATACATTGTATTTAGATACTATGCTAATTAAGCACATACTTGACACATTAAACACATATATTATAATTCTAACACCATCCTTAAAATTGGAGCATAGATATATATACTCAGCTTGTTGCAAGGAGATGAGAAAGCTGACTTAGTGAAGATGTCATCTAGTTGATTTGTTAAAGAAGTAAAATGGGTATAAATCAGCTTCTTTGTAATGATACATCTGATAAAGTAGCAGTCCATGTCAATGCACTTGGTTCTTTTGTAAGATTATTTGCTATATAAATAGCTGCTTGATTGCCACAAAACTTTGGCATCACCTTCTCATCTTTGAAATCAAGTTCCCACAGTACTATACCTATAACATCTCACATGTTGTATGAGCCATAACTTAGTATTTTACCTCAACACTTGACTGAGAGACAACACTTTACTTTGTGATTCTACATCTTATTACGTTTCCTCCACCATAAGTATACTAGCTTGAAGTAGACCTTTTTATCTTTTCTGTCATTTGTATAGTTAGAATCAGGATGAGCCTCACATAATAGCAAACACAATATTTGGCCTACCTCCTCTACGTTCTTGACATCCCATCTTTTTGTCTTAGTAGAGTCTTTCAGTGACTTGTTTTGGTCATCTGCCTCATTGCTTAGAAAAAATGATCCATCGGTTCAGGTACAAGATACTATCATTATCGTGTGGATAATTAGACATCTTGTAATCGCAACGACCCAATTGCAAGAGCGGAGCTCTACCAACTGAGCTATATCCCCCTGAGCTAAGTTGAGTATGCAAGAAAGAGTCAGATGTTTCTTCTATTCTTTTTCCTGACGCAGCTGTGTCATATTGGACTTGAAACAGAGACATTACATGTGAAGTAAATCATTGCACCTGCGATTCAACCAATTGGGAGATAATCAATAGATTCTTATTCGAGAGCGATTCATCCTTCCTAAACGCTTGATGAGACATCATCCAACAGAGTACTAGATTCATCCCACAATTATGTATCCATTTTCAGTACGTATATGTTTGAAAAATAGTAGTCTAGTATCATATAGTAGGATCATAACATCCTGACTTCAGTATAGAACTACAGTAGTGTTGTTATGTGCAATTTTCATCCTTAGAAAAATATCATGGTCGTCCCATATTATTGGTTACAAAATAAGTCTTCAGGTACTTCTGTTTCTTTCCAATCTCGTAACAATTGATACCAGTTAGCACTTCTGTGTCTTTTCAATCTTGTAACAATTGATACCAGTTAGCAGAATATCAATCTATAGTGCTAGAATGACTTGTTCTGAGGCTATTTGTCAAATAAAATCTAAGGGATTTGAATGGCATCTTCGATTACTGGCATCTAACCATCTGATTAAACTTCTCAAACCATTCGATGATTCTGGTTCAACCTAGATATTACCTTTCTCAGTATGTATATTACATTCTTCTCCTGAGCAACATACCCAAACGTTACTTCATGCAAGTTGTCTCATCAAGATCACCATAAAAGATCACCATAAAGAAAGTGGGGTTTCACATCTAGATGAAGGATGTGCCCATCTTGATTCATAACTAATGACTCGAATGGAATTCAGTCAAATAAAAGGAGGGGAAAATATCAAGGTAGGCACACCAAATGTATAAGTGAATTCTTTCGACATCAAATGATCTTTATACATATTTGCTATCATATCCGATCAATATTTAATTGTATAAACCCATCAGTAACCAACAATATCAGCTTTTGTAGGAGCAGGAACCAACTCTTACGTCCCACGGGTCAATAGAGCATTCATCTCATTATATATAGCTTTCTTCCCGTCGGGATGCACCCCATCTTCCTGGTAAGACTTGGAAATGTTGGAAAGAAGAAATTTAAACAATTATGTGAAACAACATATAAAACAGGGTGTAAAGTAGAAGATCGTTTACCTTACAATGAGCAATCAAAATTAGGAGATGTAAGTTAGATGGTGGAGATACGGAAGTTTTTGTACATGTGGAGAACCTTCAGTTATTTAAGTTAGATTAGTTAGTGGTGAGATATAGTAAGACCTTTCTTGAAGTATCAAACATACATCTATCTATAAAGATGTTAAAGTGTTTGAAACCCAATACTACAAACTGTAGAATATGTTACTAGAGAGAATTGGTGTTACTAGAATATGTTACTAGAGAGGGTTGGTATTTGAGGCTAGAGCAAAAGAGGCAATTGACTCAAAAAAGATAATATCAGCCGAAACATAATACATACAACGAATAGATCAAGGTATTGGTATCCTTTATATTTTGGATATATGACAGACACATTTGATTGATAAAGGTGCTAATTTATCAAAATCAGGTTGAAAATTCTAAATAAAGCATATATAACCAAATACATTGGTAAAGTAACATACACACAAATAAAATCTGATCACAAATACTTCGGTACATGCATTTCAAGTATAAGCATGCATGTAACATCTTATAAGTGTCTGTGTTTTCTTTTAGCTATACTATTTTGCTATAAAGGTGTGAACACATGATGTTTGATGTAAAATACCATTTGATTGGTAGAAATTTAAAACATCCTTTTGCACATGTTCACGAGCATTGTTTGTATGAGAATAAAAATATTTGTTGAAAATTTATTTCATTGAAAAATATGTGAATTATTTTTTGCCACATAAGGTTTCAGCCATAGCAAGACAAAACAAAGTATATATGTAAGTTTAGATGAGTGAGGCATAAAGATCATAGCATAATGAAGTTGAATGTAAGAAGTATATTAAGTATATTAGGTATTTTAGGTGGGTTATCCAGAAGGATATGGGTGTTAAGGAAGATGTTGATCGTAAAATCAAAGCAAGATAGTTGAAATAAATAGGTGCAGTATAAGTATTGTGCGATCGGAACATAGTGTTGCAACTAAATGGTAAATTTTATAATACGATGATTAGACCCGCGTTGTTATATAGTACAAAGTGTTAGGCTATCATCAAGAAGTATAAACAACGTATGATGTGACAGAAATGCGTATATTATGGTCGATGCATGAAAATATTAGAAAAGATTAAGTAAGAAATGAGAATATTTGAGCGAAGGTAGTCAATGTCTCAATAGAAGATAAGATGATAGAACATCTCTTGAGATGGTTTGGCTATATGTGACGAAGACATATTGATGTAACTGTTAGAAAGACTGAATAGAATGCTGAGATCAAAAGAAAAAGATGTAGATTGAGTAAAATTTGGTGGAAGTGATAAGAAGGGATACGAAAGATCTTGGTTTGACGGAAGGAAAAATTTCACATCGTAATGCGTGAAAAATAAGTAGCCGACGTGATCATTATCCGACGTTCTTTCTATTGAGTCTATAAAACCGACTCTAATTTTGGGTGGATGCTAAGATGATTATGAGCACTATCTTTTAATAAATAGATATAAATCACATAAGAGAAATCATCAACAAACACTAAAATATAACAAATAAAAACTAGAATCAGGATGCATACTAAGTCACCAAAGGTTTGATTTTACTAACTTAAAAGTGAAACTACTACGATTATTGATTCGACCTGAATAGGAAGCACGATGATGCTTTACTAACTCACTAAACTTGCACTGTAAATAAGACTATGTGGACTCCATCAGTAGAACCTCACATAGTTTCTGTAAAGACGGATGGCCTAAACAATGGTGTCATAGTGTTGGGGTCTCAAAAGCAGTGGTCAAGCAGATAGAATGGTCTTCATCATCTACATAATAAAATACATTTAATATAGTATATCTTTCTCACAACATGAATCAATATTCACCCGTGTCCGAAGGGCCAGGAAAACATAGTATGAAGTAACGTTACAGATCAATGTTTATTTCATGCTAGTTGACCAACTGACAAAAGGTTTAAAAAAATTTTGAAGCTATAACATTATTTTAAACGATAAGGTAGCTTGAATAACCCTTTCTCATAAATAGCAAAAGAGGACCTATCAGCTAAATGAACTGATTGTGCAGATGTAGTAAAATGAAAAGAATGAAAATTAGATCTGGTACTTATCATATGTGATGCCAATTGATGTTTAAGATCCGAGGCTTATACAAAAACTATAAATGCAGTGCATGTGGTCTTAGCATGAGTGATCAAGTAAGACACCTATTGTAGATGAGAGAGAACTGAACATTAGGGATCATGTTCCACTTGAGAAATCTGAATAGTGCCTTAACTGGTAGTTATAGACTTAGTAGCAGATGAAGTGGCTGAAGAGTCATGAACAACATCAGCTCAATCAAGCTTCCCACACTTCTTCCAGCATTTCTCAGAGGGATCGTGTCACAGGGATCATGCCACAGTGCACATAGTAATATGGCACTTGTCTCCTATAAGTGACCATCCACCAAATCCCCCACTAACTCTAGCAGCACAACCACATCCACAACTACGGCCATGTCCTCGAGCCATTCTAGCCCAAACACTTAGAGCAGAATAATTCCTTGCCAAAATGTCATGGCTACTCAACATACCCAGGCAAGTGTAGCAGACAGACTATAAATTGAGCCGCCTTTAAGAATTTTCCCTTGAACCTACTATGCAAGGGGGCATCCAAGCTAGATAAGAATTTGATCAACACAAGTTTCCTTTTGGTACTGCTGTCATGATTTTATGTTGGTAACTAGTGGATGAGTGAATGATGTATGTTGATCTTATCTTAAGATCCTATTCAGCTTTGAGTAATATTCAGAAAGAGGCATTCCATCTTGCTTCACATATACTTACCCCTTATTTAGCTTGGTAACTTAAGAAATATTCTTTTCATTCCGGTACATCTCCTTCTGGATATTCCAGATCTCCTTTGCAGTTTTATGAATATGATGCTGACATTGCCATAAGGTCCTTCATGCTATTAAGAAGTCAGGTCATCACACAACAATCACTTGCAACGCAGTCATTGCAATCTCTGGATTTGGATTTGATGGATCTTTTGTGAGATTGATACGAACTAGGGTTCCGTATCAATTAATTTCAGAATTTAAAGAGGAAAAATATAAAAAGGTGGAATTTTGGAATCTTAATTTGCGAAGAACTATGAAAATAGATTGATAAATGAGCCTCTTTCGAGAGGAGACTCGCTCTCCTAGCTTTGTTGCACGGAACCAAGCCTAAAACCTTCACAAATGACGCCTACAATTGTTCTTCACAAAATAAGCATAAAAACAAATAAAGACGGCTAGCCCTAATTTATAGAAAAGTGGGGAATTACTAATCTAGTCTAAAATGACTAGAATACCCCTAACTAACCCTCCTATGTGCTACCGCGCCTCCTACGGCGCACGTAAGTGACTAAAGGGGGTGGGTCCCCCCTAGATAGCCGTCGGCCTCAAGTGGTGGGTGCGGGCTCGGGTCCGCATCAATACCGCCCCCTAAAAGAGCCACCTTGTCTTCAAGGTGGAGATCTGGCTTTGAAGGCCCCCGAGGGAAAACAGAGGCTAGGGTCACCTGTCAGAACCACCGTGCGACCCCCCTCCTGGAATTCCATCCTAAGCTGCTTCCAATTCATCTTCACCTCGCCCAACCCCCTCAGCCACTGCACGCCCAAAATCATATCGATATTGTCCAACTCTAGGGGCAAGAAGTCCTCCACGATCTGCACCCCTCGTAAGGTCAGACTCAGCCCCTTGCACATCCCACTGGTCTCATCCCTCCTTCCTGTCCCGGAGAGGACCGTAAACGTCTCCAAGGTGCTCACCTGCAACCTATGACGATCCACCAAATGTCGAGAGATGAAGTTGTGGGTAGCCCCACTGTCTATGAGTACCGTCACCGGCGCGTCGTCCAATCGCCCTGACAACTTCATGGTATGGTTCGTGGTTACCCCTACCAAGGAGTTCAGGGACACCAACGCTACATCCAGATGTGCGTGCTCAGCCTCGCTCTCTTCCGTCATCACTGGCTCTCTCTCCTCTGCATACTCCCACTCGTCCGGCATTATCACGATCTGCATCAGCCTGCTCGCACATCGATGACCGGGACTGAACTTCTCATCGCATCTGAAACAGAGGCCTGCGGCACGCCTTGCCCTCATATCAGCCTCAGTCATCCGCCTACCAGGGATCACTGACCGGGTTTCCTCTTTCTTCATTTCCGCGTCCCCTGGTGCTACTGTAACCCCCGGAGGTGCGACCGGTGCCGTCTGACTACGCTGGCTCTGGGCTCCCCAAGTTCCCCGAGTGCTCCGCTCCTCCGCATGCTTCTCCTCCGCCTTGTGGGCCAGGCGAAGGACATCCTCCAGTGTCCCCGGGCTCTGCATCCTCAGCTCTGCTCGTATGGAGGGCTTCAGTCCCCTCATGAAATTCCCGATCATCACCTCGTCGGTCACCCCCTTCACCCTACTATTCAGCATCTCGAACTTCTCTACATAATCCCGGACCGTTCCCTCCTGCCTCAGAGCAGATAACTGCTCGTAGAAATCTCCCCCTGGAGTATCCTGGAACCGGTCTAGTATCAGTGCGGACAGCTCCTCCCAAGTGCGAAAAGGCGTCCGTGCCGCCTTCCACCTGTACCATGCCAACGCCTTCCCCTCGAAGTAGATCCCTATGGCTCTCAGAACCTCCGCCTCCGTCAGTCTCATCACCTGGAAGTACCGCTCCGCCCGGTAGATCCATCCATCAGGGTCTGTGCCGTCAAAAATCGGCATCTTCAGCTTCATGAGGCGGCGGTCTGCATTAATGTCTCCCTGTGGACCCCCATCTCTACCGCGGTCTCACCCACGGCCGAATCCTCCGCCGACTGCCTCAACGGGCCCTCCTCCGTCAGCCCCGTACAGCTCCTCAGGCCACCCGGGTCGCTCCCACGTCTCGGGCTGGTAATGGTACCCCGGAAACTCCTGCTGTCGCGCCATCACGGGTCCTCCGGCTCCTCTGGGCTGCTGTACTGGCGCTGTCCGTCCTCCAAAGTAGCCACCCGGGCCCTGTCCCCGCTCCGGAAAGCCATCAAAAACCTGTCTGGGATCAACCTGCGGCCTCGGTACCTGTGGATGAGCATCTGGTCCCCAAAATTGGGCTACTGGAGCCCCAATCGTCGCGTCTCGGGCCCATCCGCCTCCGTCTTGCCCCCACGGGGCTGTTTGTGCTGCTGTGGGCCCCCAGGGGGCTTTCGGCGTCGTCGCGGGCCCCCAGGGGGCTGCCTGAACTGCGGCGGGCCCCCATGGGCCTCCCGCGGCCCTGTTTGGGCCTGTCGTGACTGTGGCAGGCCCGAACGGCTGCCGCAGCTGCGGCAGGCCCAGATGGGCCTGTCGCAGGCCCTGAAGGGCCTGGCGGCTGTGCCGCAGGCCCTGAAGGGCCTGCAGGTACAGCCGCAGGCCCAGATGGGCCTGCACAGCTGGCGGCAGGCCCAGGTGGGCCTGCCGGCCTTCCAAAAGGCCCTCCGGCCTCTCTCCTTGGATGTCCGGACCCGCTAGGGTTCGTGGCGGCTGCGATTTGCTCCAGGTTTGTTGTTGTAGCCGTCGCACCCTCCGGTTGCTCCCGATTTGCCGATTCAAGTGTTGATTCCCCTTGGTTTTCTCCCCCTTGAATCCTCTTGCTTCGATCTCCTCCTCTCTCCATTGTTAGGGCTTGGAGCATAGCTTTTATCTCCGGAATTGACGAAGTGGCCTCCCTTAAAAATTTCAGATCTGAAGTTGCCTCCTTTAGCCCTTGGATGTCCCTTGCCGTCTGTGCGGCTTCCCTTCGCATGCCCCGAAGCTCGGTTTGGATGTCCTCTTGCGAATGGGCGTGATCCTTGATGGATTCACCTAGGGTTTTCTTCAATCCCTCGATCTCCCGGTTGAACTCTTCTCGTAGCCGTTGTACCTTCTCATCCACGCCATCCGCCTTTGACCTCGTGCTCGTCGCCATTGGATCTCAGTGCTCTGATACCAATTTGATACGAACTAGGGTTCCGTATCAATTAATTTCAGAATTTAAAGAGGAAAAATATAAAAAGGTGGAATTTTGGAATCTTAATTTGCGAAGAACTATGAAAATAGATTGATAAATGAGCCTCTTTCGAGAGGAGACTCGCTCTCCTAGCTTTGTTGCACGGAACCAAGCCTAAAACCTTCACAAATGACGCCTACAATTGTTCTTCACAAAATAAGCATAAAAACAAATAAAGACGGCTAGCCCTAATTTATAGAAAAGTGGGGAATTACTAATCTAGTCTAAAATGACTAGAATACCCCTAACTAACCCTCCTATGTGCTACCTCGCCTCCTACGGCGCACGTAAGTGACTAAAGGGGGGTGGGTCCCCCCTAGATAGCCGCCGGCCTCAAGTGGTGGGTGCGGGCTCGGGTCCGCATCAGAGATGCTACTTCTTTGAGAGGTAACGAAGAGACTGAAAGATTGGACACAAGGAAGATAGTTGGTCTCATTTGACTTCATTACGGTAGAAGATATGATTTTTAGATTGGTAAGAACCATCGAATTCACTTAATCATCAGAAGTCATGATAGCTTGTCAGCTAAAAATCAAGTTAGAACAAATCAGATGATCCAATAGATTTAGTATAGATTTAGGACAGTTAGTGGAGGATTCAGCATGAATCTAGATCATCCAGTTAAATCAATCGATAACCAGAGAGGTGTATCAATCAAAATCTTTAAGTTGAGCCAGTTGACAGAGCTCGAGTTCAGAATTGAGCAATAAACATCAGATCTGATCTTTAAAAAACTAAATAGAGAAGAAGAAGAACAAAGTGGGAAGAAGAGTAGAAGCAGACGCTGGAGAGAGATGAGAGGTGACGGTATTGAAAAGAAAGGTACAGTTTTTTATGTTTTGTTTTATTAATTTTTAGGATGAAATTAAGGTTAGGTTTCAATCAAGACTAAGCTATGATACCATATCAAAAAAGAAAAAAAATATAGAAGAGGTAGAGATTGAGGTCGATTAGCCATATCTCCATGTCTTATTTACAGTACTAGAATTACACATATTTTACAAATCTAGACAAATCTAGAACCACCGTTTCAAGGCACTTATTAAGGATATGTGTACATGATACAATTTATCTAAACACTATGCTAATTAAGCAAATGCTTGACTCATATTCAATACATGTTCTAATTCTAATAAAATTCAAATACATTGAAAAATAAAGCAACAAGTAGAGAACACAGTTATGTACCAGAGCTTGGTGAGTCCTGTGTTACTTGGAAGGTGCACTCTTAACAAATAGGTTATTCCATATGCATGGATTACTTTCCATCCATTGAATTCTATTCCTCCATCTGTAATACATTGAGAATTCATTTAGGATATGATTTTCTGTATGCTCTGTGAAATATAAAGTTAAGGAAAACCATCATTAATATCATTATCCAATGTTTCTTACCTCAAATGGGTCACGGATAATGATCATATTTGTTGAAGTTTCTTTACAGCAGGTCGTTAACTAATGAAGCACCACAGAGGAATTGGTCTAATTTTTTCAAAGCCAACTCTGTTGTGATGCAGAAATGATCAATTTTGGAATATTCCTTGATCTACAACGGTCAGCAATACAGACCAACCAAAAGGCTTTAACAAAAATATTTAATGATCATACCAAATTTGCTGCATCCTCATGCTGTTGAGCTGCTGACAAAGTCTTGGAATTCGACATGCTACGATGGTATAAATAACGATATAATATGATGCTTGATGTAGGACGGAAGATCTAAAGGGAAAATGGACTAATAGATTTAGTGTTCTAAATTAAGAAAATGGAGGAAAATTGGGAAAGAAAGAACTGAGAAAATTAGGGATTCTAAATAAATACAGGATGTTGAGAGTTTCTTACCAGGCCATACTCCGTCCACTCCAATAAATCAACATACCAGAGATTTAGAGATATAGGCCTCTCGTCAAGGCTCTCGCACTGTTACTTCGCATTTCACAAGAAAGATTTTTTAAAATGTTTTTTTCAAAGCAATTCATTTTTTCATTCATTCACTGATTACCAAATAAAATAAGTTTTTGAGCCTATTTATATGCTTACAACTGAAAACAAATCTTTTCCCATCCGATGTGGGACTAAGCTAAATAATTAAAATATCAAATAAAATCAACTGAAATCCTAACAAATAAAAACAAATAAAATCCTAATTGAAAATCAAATAAAATCTCAACTAACTACAACTAATTAGAATTGATCCTCATCATCTCAAGTTTTGAAAAATCCACTACCTAGTGAATGGTGGTAACGGAATATAAACCAATCAGTAGCCAGCAACATCTTGAAGTTGAAAACTACTTGTCCTTGAAATTTGAAATGAATAAAAATATAAACGAGTATACATGGATATTTAAGAGAATGTACCAAGATCACTAAAGAAATGAAGATACACAAGGCTTGTTGATTGGTAGGCTGTGACGGATCGAAAAAAACGAAAGCAATATGTTCAATCAGATTCAATAGTGTTTCTATCTTCAGCTTTAATGCAAGATCACCACATGGCTTAATTTAAGGTGTGATGCTGCATCATGTTCAAGTTGAGATTTTAGCTCTGGCTTCGGCTCTAGCTCAGATTGCAGGCTCCAATAAGGGGCTCAAGCTTAAACTTTGTCTCAATCTCATATTCATGATTTGTCTTGAGCTCATGCTCAAGCTCACACTCTGTCTCAGGTTTTGGCTCGAGCTCTATCATGGGCTCTGGCTTGTGTTTGATATCTTGGTCCATCTTTAATTGGTCGAGCATTTGAAGTTTGTTGCTACTCTCACGTAACTTCTCTAGTGGATTCTTCTCAGCCTTTGGACTTGAGAATTATTGGAATAATTGATGGATTAATTGATGCTTGGAAAGATACCGATATCGAAGAGTGATTTTGAATACCGACCAACATCGAAAAGAAACTTGAAAGTGCTTATACCAAAATAACGTTTCTCCACTTAACCTGTGATATGCCTACATATATTTCTTTTCATATGAAAAGTCAAAACATGAGAATAAAAATTCTAAATGATACTCCCAATTATCATATTCGTACCTATTATCGAAACCATAAAAGAGAGATCAGAACATTTCATGCTTATAATTTATCGAAAGAGAATAACTTATATAGTAGCTGTCATAGTAGAACCCTATAAAATTAGTTTTAATCCAGCAAAAATAATAATGGCGAAGCTTAAGGAGTGTGGATGTGTTTGATGTGTTTGATGTATTTTGATTGAGACTGTAATGAATGAAGAACAATGATTTGATTTTTTTTATGAAGAAAGTGGAGACGCAGAAAAGAGGGAACTTTTTTCTGAAATTTTTAACTAAATTTTTTGCCTCTATGTTTATTTTTTAACTTTTTTCTTCAACCTTTTGATTTTTTTAAAAAAGTTCCCTCTTTTTTGATTTTTCTCTCTTTTAAATTTTTTTCCCGCTATTTTTCTCTTTTTTTCCTTTTGATTGTTTTCCTTTCTTAATTGAAACTAATTTTTTGATACTAAAACTTGAAAAGAAAATTAAGTTGAAGACGCGGTTGAGGTTAGGGATGAATTTTTAAAACCATATTCTAAGAAAATGAAGAAATAAAGAAGAATAACACCAAGGATCAAAAAATAAAAACATGATTTCGGCTCTGATCCCAAATCTGATGCAGGACATAAGATCTATGGAGGAAAAAAAAATGAGAAAACTAATAGAGTAGTGTTCTAAATTAAGAAGGGGGGAATTTGGAAATAATAACATGAGAAAATTAGGGATTCTAAATAAATAAAGGATGTTAAGAGTCTCACCCAGGCCATCCTCCACTTCAACAAAGTAGCATACTAGAGACTTAGAGATCTAGGCCGTTCGCTAAGGCTATCGCGCGCCCACTCCATCGCATCTCACAAGAAAGATTTAAAAGAGAACCCTTTTTTCAAAGCAATTTTTTTCATTCATTCACTTATTGCCAAATAAAATAAGGTTTAGAGCCTATTTATATGCTTACAACTGTAACAAATCTTTTTCCATCTGATGCGGGACTAATCCAAATAACTACAATATCAAATAAAATCAATTACAATCCTAACGGATAAAATCAAATAAAAATAATAATATCCTGAAAATCAAATAAAATTTCGACAAACTCCAACTAATTCGAACTTGATCTGCATCAATGCCCAACATAAATGATAATAAAATCCCGCCCCAAATCCTAATCACACACCCAATTACAACTGAAAACCACCAAACACATGCATTTTAATGAGTATAGGGGCTCTGTTAGGGTCAATGGACCCATCATCTATCTCTATCTTCTGGGTTCCGAAGACAGCTGATTGACTCCACTTATTCACTTTAGTTTTGGTGCAGAGTCTGCTTTTCCGTTTCCGTTATAATCATGCATACACAAAACAAAATCTTGGAGGTGATGAAAGATATGAGTAGGGAGTTCTATGGTACTTACAGCACAAATTTTGTAGGATACATGTAAATTTAACAACCAAATAATTTTTTATGTTTTCTATTTCCTATTACATGTCATTAGTAGTTGTAGTCAACTAATTATTTGACTGAGTGTAAAAACCTCTAGCTATCCAGAGATTGACTAGTCATGTATCATGGCCCTGGAATAGTGATTTGCTGATGCTAATATCTTTTTCACGCATGTACATGCATGCATGGGTGCACGCAGCACACGTACATGCTATTAAAGTTGTGTATGACGCAAATTAACTCTAAAGATAAACTAATGATTAAAAAGAACAAAAACCAATCAATTTCCATATATGATAATTTTTAACTCTTTAACATATCTGTTCTTTCAACCAATGATTGCTAAATAATTTAAGAAGTGTTAATCATTGTGGTTGAGAAACATCATAGTTTTACAACATTTAACATGCTTGATCTCTTGTAAACCAGTCATCTTCTTTTTGGTAATTCAAATGCATCTTACCATTACCATGCACATGCAGACAGCTTACAATGTTTTAATACTTGAGTTCTTGCAAAAACAACTCAGATTCACCTCTGTAGGTGCTATGGGTATGTTTGGAGGCTGGGGTCGATTGGTTCATTTCTCAATCATTCTCTTTTATTCTTTTTATTATTTATTCTTTTATTATTTGAGGTTATTCGTAGGTTATATATTCTTTTTCTTTTGTTTGTGTTTTTGTGCCTGTGATAGGAGGCAGATGATTTTGTAGATGGTATGTAATTTTGCACATGGCAGGGGCGTAACCAGCTTACATTTGCCGTGGGCAAAAAATATGTTTACTTTTTTTTGCAAGAGTAAAAATAAAAGGAAAAAAATGAGGAGGAAGAAGCCGCATGAGGGGGGGGGGGGGGGGGGAGAGAGAGAGAGAGAGAGAGAGAGAGAGAGAGAGAGAGAGAGAGAGAGAGACTGAATCTCTCTTTGACAGGAAAGAGTGCTGATACTCACACTTCACATTTTGTTAAACAAAGCACACTTGTTTACAAGTTTTCCATTCTATGCGGTAAAGTTTAAAAAGATAATGGCAAATTTGTAAATAAATGTAATATGTTTAGAAAAATGACTAAGGTGCCTAGCAACACTCTTTCCCACCGACCGCTGACTCTCTCTGTTACTACTTCTTTCTCTTCCTCATTTTTTTTTCTTTTTTCCCTCTTGTAAAAAATTAAAATTGAGAAATCTTTGCCCCCATCCAGTAGAGAAGCCTTAGAGGACAATTTTTCCCTTTGCAATTTAGCTTGGATATAAAAAAGGCATTTCATTCATCCAAACTATTTAAAAAATTTAGATTCCATGAATTATTCTCTAATTTTTTTATTAAATGTGTTATCTTTTTGAGTATCTTTGATCTGATGCTTAATGAAACTGAGATTTGATCTATAATTTGATCGTTGATTTGTTGCTTGAGATAATGAAACTGAGATTTGACATGTTGCTTAATTTTCCCCCTAACAAATCACATCATTTTTTCTGTAATTCTTACTAATTTGATCTATAACTCGATCGGTATCCTAAATAAATATGATCATTCGTTGATCTGTTGCTTAAAATCTTTCTTACCATTCTTTCTGTAATTTGATCGAGATTTTCCCCCATCAAAATCATATTGAAACTAAGAGTTGATTTGCTTCATATTCAATTAGTGATCCAATGCTATGTCTTGTCATTAGATGGAACAGTTATGTGGGGTTAACAAATGCAAATATTCAATAAAATTATGCGTCTTGCAGGATCAAAGTTTAGAATATACTTGTAGATTTGTTGAGTTTGATTCAAAATATACTTAGAGTTCGACTTAGATAGCATCTTGTAACTTGTTGCTGTCATATATCATATTTTGCATATATGTATGATACTATTTTATCGTTGTTACGATGAGACCGCATATCTGTAATTTTCAGTTATCAGATGTATTTTTGTAATTTTAAGTTTTCAGGGACGTTTTCATAATTTTCAGTGTTTTTGGATAATTTTGTAATTTTGTTATTTTCTGATTAGTATTTATATGGGGCTAGGGGAATTAGTGAGGGGGTGTCGAATCTTGAGAGAACTTGTGAGAAGTTGAGATTTCTCTCTTTGTTGGAGAGCGCAACCATCCTCTCGGATATGTGGCTTAGGAGAGCGAGTTGCTCTCGAAAGAACTTAAGTTATCTTGTATTTCTTTTCTTTTCTATTTCAGTTTATTATTAATAAAGATCCAACCTTTAATCCACCGGTCCACTTTATAGCCTTAAAACCCCATCTTTCCACTAAAAATCTCATTTTTAAAAAAACCAAAAATCCTATTTTTATACATTAAAACCAAAGAAATCTTATCAAGTTGTATTAGAGCGTATATCCTGATGACGACGAAGAGACCACAAGACTAGATCTGAAGAAACATGAAGTCAGTGGCACAAATCTAAGGCCAAAGGTGCCTTTAGACGAGTGCAAGAGAAAAATCATCCCTTTTGCGGAGAAGATCCATCACACATGCAAATGCGGCTTTAGATCTAAACAGTGACAACGACAACAACGATCTGTGCATAGAGGGAGCGACAGGAGGCCATAAAGGCACAAGCCTAAACCACCAGGGGCTGGCTGCAGGACAGCAGCCAGCAAGCCCGTCAGAGGCTGCCCCTTGCTTGCAGGCCCAGTAGGGCCTACCCGCTGGCCTGGAGGGCTGCCCAGATTTTTTTTGAAGGCCTACAGACCCGCCAGTGCCTCACCCCCTTGGCATGCAGCGACGCCTGGGTTTTTCTGAAGGCATGCAGGCCCTCTAGGGCTTATTTGAGTTCTTGCTAGGCCCGACATTACTCGACGACACTTTTTAGGGACCGTCATGGCCCGAAGACACTTAAAGAGCCCATGGTCCATGGTTTTCAGATGAAAGATCTCTCGGCATTCGTATTTTGGACATCGAGGACAATCAGATGAGCTTGATGATCACTGTGTCTTCCATCTGGACATCACAGGAGATTATGGAGACCTTGTGTGGCCCGTTGACAGCGTAGGAGACATGTAAGGCTTCTGTGAGGCCAAGGGAGGTTCTCAGGAAGGCGTCGGCCCCTTTCGAGAGCAACGACGATGGTGGTGGAGGCATTCCGAGCTTCGACCCAGGAGTGGGACTGATAGGAACCAAACTCAAATCTGAGATTTTATTAATAAAACTGAAAATAAAATGGATAGATTGATTACAATTGTAAGGGTAATCGCCCTCTCAAAAAGCCGATTGATATGGGATTTTGCACCCTCCCGTAGATGATGAATTTTCCCTCGAAAATATCTCAATAATCAAATCCAAGCATCCCTAGGGCCGGCTGGCTCCGTCCTCTTTTATAATAATCCCCTAATTGTTTAATTATCCAAATACGCCTACACTAATAAAATAATAGAAAACACCCAAAATAAGCCACTATTGGGCCAGATCTATCATTACTCTGCCCCGAAAACCACCTTGTTCTCAAGGTGGTGCATGAAATATATGGCGGTCCTACTCTAAGGGCATGTCGTCATCCACTCCGTGTTCTTCCTTATCCACTGTCCTCATCGTCCCCGGCTATCAGCACTTCAGCTTACGCCCCCACAATGGTGCCCCGGGGTGAACATCTCATCGCATCTGAAACACAGCCCTTTCGCCTCTTCTCCCTCATCTCGACGTCAGTCAGCCTCATAAACTGACCCTTTGCTGGCCGTATGTTGCTCTTCTCCCAATCTTCTAATTACTCGCCTGATCTGTCCCTGTAGCCGCCTTCAGCCCCCTTGTCGTTGTTGAAACTCCACACGTATATGCCCATCCCAACTGCCACTAGCTCTCATTTCCTCCATCTGGTGGTCCTCTACCATATGTGCTATCTTTATGACCTCCACCAGCCCCCGAGGCTTCTATGGGTGAATACCTAAGCAAATGACGGGCTTCAGGCTCTTCATGAAAGTACACTCCAGTGACTCATCAGAGACCCCTCGCACTCGCCCTGAGAGGGTCTCAAATCTCTCTATGTATTCCCTAACAGACTTGTCCTGCTTGTGTGCGAACAACTGCTCTTGGAGGTTCCCTATGTGAGGCTCCCGAAACCTCTCAAATATGTGGTCATTGATCTCCTCCCAACTGCGAAAGAGCTGCCGCTGCTCCCTCCACTGATACCACCCTAGAGACTTACCCTCCAGACATAATGCTGCCGCCTCCAACTTCTGTGCCTCGGTCACACGAAACACCGTAAAGAATCTCTCTGCCCTGTAAATCCACGCATGTGGATCCTCCCCCTCAAATATGGGCATCTTCAACTTCCGTACTCTGCTGTCCACCCCAAAGTGTCACTGATCTGTTCTTTCGTCGTGGTGTCTCTGGCGGTTGGGATGGTACGTATATCTGTGCCCCTCGAAGCCCCCCTGTGGGCATCCTCCCCCTCCTCCATAGTCTCCCCAGTCATCACCCCTAGTACCTCCACCACGCTCCTCATCGAAGTCTCTGTAGCCTCCTCCAGTCTCTCCAGGGTATCCCTCATAAGTGCGGAGTGGGTGTCGTCCTTTGTCATCATCGTACCAAGGATTTGGGGATCCCGAAACCCTCCTCCATCGTCGTCATACTCCTGAAAAACCCGAGGATAGAAATCTCTGTCGTACGCGCCTGTCTGGATGTCAGGAAGTGGCTGGAAACCTCCATCGGGCCCGTAACCCCCTCACTGTGTGCCCGAATGACCGTGCGTAGCCCGTTTGGCCTCGATGGGACCCGGGCGGCCCCGAGGAAGGGCCATCGGGTCCTGTCGGCCACTGTCGGGCCCCAGCGTCCCTGTCGATGGTCGGTAGGGCCTGCAGAGGCCGTTGGAAGCTCGCCGGGGCCCGGGCAACCCTGGAAGAGGGTCGCCTGGGATTGTTGCTAGTTCCCGGGGCTCGCGCTGCCCTTGGGAGGGGCCCCGGGGCCCGTGCGGGGCTGCCGTGGCCAACGGGGCCCCCGGCCAAGGTCGTCAGCCCCCGCGAGCTGTCCGCCGCCATTGGTTGGGCCGGCCCAGCCCCTAGGGCGGTCTTATGGTTCGGCCAGCCCCCTCTTGTCTCCGTTGGGTCATGGTGATGTCCTCTTCCCTCCACAGCTCCTCTTCGTCTTTGAAGTAATCGTCGGCATCGGAAAGCAAACCCTTATCGTAATTCTCCATCTTCTTCTTTTCCTTCTCCAAAGGTGTCACCTTTTTTGAAGGGTTTGCATCGTCGTTTTCACCCTTCGCCGTGAGGACCGAAAGTTGAAAGATGATTTGCACGAGGGCCTCGTCTTGTTTGTCTTGGTTGGCCGAGATCTTTTCCGTGATAGTCGTCAATCGTGATATCTCCTCGCCGTGCTCTGTTGAGGTTTTCTTCATGCCCTCAATCTCGCCATTGAATTTCGCATCCACCGCATCGATACGATCTTTGGATCTCGTCGCCGCCGCCATGAATCGACGTGCTTTGATACCAATTTGATAGGAACCAAATACAAATCTGGAATTTTATTAATAAAACTGAAAATAAAATGGATAGATTGATTACAATTATAGGGGTAATCGCCCTTCCAAGACGTCGATTGATATGGCCGTCAGTACCCTCCCGTAGACGAGGAATTTTTCCTTGGAAATATCTCAATAATCAAATCCAAGCATGCCTAGGACTGGCCGGCTCCATCCCCTTTTATAATAAACCCCATAATTTCTAATTGCCCAAATAACTCTACACTAATAAAATAATACAAAACACCCAAAATAAGCCCATATTGGGCCTGATCTATCAGGCACAAGCACCCTCATTCGAATTAGCATGGCCCACGGACTTCATGCACCACCTCGAGGACAAGGTGGTTCGGAGGTGGAGTAATGATGACGCCGCATATCTAGAATTTTCAGTTTTCATAGTTTCAGTTCTCAAGGGCATTCTCGTAATTTTCAATTTTCAGAGCGTTTTCATAATTTTCAGTATTTAGGGGTAATTCCGTAATTTTGTTATTTTTTTATTAGTATTTATATGGGGCTAGGAGAATTAGAGAGGGTGTCGAATCGTAAGAGAATTTGTGAGAGCTTGAGATTTTCCTCTTTGTTGGGGAGTGCGGCCACCCTCTTGAATAGGTGGCTTGGGAGAGCGAGTTTCTTTCGAAAGAACTCTGTCTATCGTGTACCTCCTTTACTTCGGTTTATTATTAATAAAAATCTAATCTTCCGTCCCCAAATCCACTTTCTAGCCATAAAAATCCCATTTTTCCACAAAAAATCTCATCTTTCTACCAAAATCTTATTTTTATCAATCAAAACCCAAGAAAAATCCTATCACCTTATCAATACATGACCATGGAAGCATTTCTTAGCGTTTAATTTTTTTAATTTATTATTTTTTAAAAATTATTCTTTGCATCATTTTTACTTTCGTACGTGGTAAAAAAAATCCGGGTTACGTCACTGGGACATGTCAATCTTTTCTGACCTTAGCACACTATATGCGTGACAACAAAGCATCGAGCTACAAATATGAACAAACACAATCAAGGAGAACTCCAGGATATAAATGGATTCGAGTTCCCTGGTCAATGGAGCACAGAAACCACTATAAAAGAAGATCATTGCCAGGATTACAAGAGAGAATTAGCCTTCTCCCTTGTCATAGCCTTTATCGTATGTTCCTATCTGCTACAGACATGAGAGATCAAAAGGAAAAATCTTACATAAACATTAAGAGATATATGTACAGTGCAACTAACAGGACACTACCCCATTTATTAGCCATCCACACCGGCAGGTGATCCTGGCCCAAATGGCCCAAGCATAAAGGGATTGTCCGACCGATCGCAACTGCGCACGAAGCTTGCCCATGCAAAGCCAACATGCTGCTTAAGGCTGTGTTTGGTTTGACGGAAAAGGAAAGAAAGAAAAATGAAATGAAAAAGAAAAAGAAAAAGAAAGAAAAGGAAAATGAAATGAGATTCTTTCTCACGTTTGGTTACCAATGAAAATTGGGAAGAAAGTTGAAAGGAAAATATAGAAATTAATTTTATTAGGTTGCTCATTGAATATGAATAAAAAATAATTTAACTTGTTACATTGTGAAATCAAATCATTCTACCATCATAATAAATTAAAATTTTATTTTTAAATTAAAAAATTATTAGTTATTTTGAAAAAAATATTATTAATTTGGTAAATAATTTGTGAATTGTAACGAATAATTCACTAACACTATAAATATTATGATTCATAGATAATATGTTATTAAATAGTATACGAATAATTTACAAATTTTGTTTAAAACTTTGAAATAATTCGCAAGCTATTTGAAATTTTTTTGCATAATGTGTAGATTTTTCAAGCAACTGTGAATTTAAAAATTCACGACTTATTCGCACAATTCATGCATGCATGCAAATAAATTAAAGATTCGGAATTTATTTGGAAAACATCAATTATTCGCGAGCTATATAAAAAATTCGTGAATAATTCAAGAATTTTTAAATGATCGTGAATTATTCACGAATTTTTAAAAATTCATAAATTATTCTCTATTTTGAACAATTCACGAATGAATATATATTGAAGGTATTTTTTGAAAAATTAATCAATTATTCGCGACTAATTTGAAAATTCGTGAATAATTCGTGAATTTTTCGAATAATTCGCGAATAGAAAGTTACTAATATTCTTAATTTTTTGAAAAATTCACGAATTATTCGTGATTTTTTGATACAAACTTATGAATAATTCGTGGATTCATTAAAAATAACAACGAATTATGTTTGCTAAAAAATATAAATACATGAAAGTGTGAGAAATTAGTTTAATTCTCTTTTCCCTCATTTTCCTTGGGTCAAAAAGAGGAAAATCTCAAAGAAAAGTTTTAATATAAATTTTCCTTTGTTTTCTTTCATTTTCATTTTCCTTTGTTTTTTCTTTCCAACCAAACAATGGAAATAGTTTTCCTTCTAACTTTCTTTCCTTTTCTTTCCTTTTCATTCAAACCAAACACACCCTAAGTGGATACGAGATAACCTTGACATGCAACATATTCAAGATTACTAGTGTACTTCTAATTATCAAAGAGATCAAAGGACTACATGAATATCAAATTACAAAGATGTCAATGTCATCACCGTCTAAGTCTTTTCTCATCAAAATGGGGTCAGATACGGAGCAAACAAACATATACTGTGAACTGTTCACATGATTGTCTGAATCTAATCTGTGTCGACATCATACACTTGATCAAGTAGCTAGACCTGATGCCTCAGTTTCGTCTCAAGAACTGAATAGTTGAGCGAAATGATGATTTTATCTATTTATTTATTTTGGGAAATTATTTTGTAATGACATTCTAAGATAAACACCTACCTAATTTCTGTTCTCCATTTGCCGGCAGAGTATGAATCAAGAGAGCTACAGCCATTATCCTTGAGTGAGAGGCTCACCATTGCTGTTGACATCGCTTCCTGCCTAAGCTACTTGCACAATGAAAGAGCAATCCCTCATGGAAATCTCAAGTCCACAAACATCCTAATCCAGGATCCCAATACAAATGCGCTTGTCACCGATTATAGTCTCCACAGGATAATGACTCCTGCAGGAATGGCCGAGCAGGTTCTGAATGCAGGGGCGCTTGGATACCGCCCACCTGAGTTTGCAAGCACAAGCAAGCCTTGCCCTTCTCTGAAGAGCGACGTGTATGCGTTTGGTGTTGTTTTGCTGGAGATCCTGACTGGGAAAAGTGCAGGGGAGATTGTATCTGGTAACCCCGGCGTTGTGGATCTGACGGACTGGGTGAGGTTGTTGGCCAGCGAGAGTCGGCCTTATGAGTGCTTTGATAAGCTCATTCCAGAAGTTGGTAGCTCTGAAGGCCCTCCGAGGGTGTTGGAAAACATGCTGCAGGTGGCCCTCAGGTGCATTCGGTCAGCCTCGGAAAGGCCTGAGATTAGAACCGTTTTTGAAGACCTCTCTTTGATGTCCTCGTAGCGCAGCCGCAGCTCTGTACATCTACTGACCCATCAGATGAATTGGAGTCCTTGATTACTGCTGACGACTAACGTGATTAGTGATTCTTTCTTCTCCCATTTCTTCTTTTGTTTCCGTTTGAGTGTTGGGTTTACCCTGTAATCTTGATTCTTTTTCTGTAGTTTGCTCTATTCTCGACTGTCAAAATAAAATAATGGGTTGTTGCATGAAGTAAAATGTACAATAAATTTTAATTGAGGAGTTCATATCTTCGATTGTCTTGTGCTACTTAAACTCCAAGCACCTTTTGTTGCATTGCATGCCTTTGAGATCAGTACACACGCCCATATCCTATGCAGGCATGGATTACATTGGTGGACAACAAGCCTACCAGCATAATGTCGACCATCAGGTCGGTATAATGAGAACAATTTTAGAGTTTTCTTTTTCAAAAACAATTTACCTGGTAGAAATAGGCATGGTGCAAGCAAAGAATGATGGGAGTGTTCCAAATATGTTTAAAGTTTATGAAAGGATTCATAAACATATAGATAGAAGAAGGCTTCTTCATGAGCTTTTCTAATCCCAATTGGATTCTAAATTTGAGTCCAATTCTTATCCTAATACAAAACTAAAAATTCTAGAAATCTTGCAACTCTTGGGATTTCATGTTAGAGTAAAACTCTTTGAATTTGGATTGGATTAAAGCCGCATCTAAATAGTAAACCAAACCTCCGCACATGTTGGCCATTAGTCGACTAACAAAACCATGTTAGTCGACTAATGAGGAAACATAAACTGTTTTGTTTCTAATTTGCCAAGTTAGTCGACTAGTGGGTAACTAATAGTCGACTAACATCAGGTTAATCGACTAATAGTCCTTCATTAGTCGACTAATGGTTGCCAGAAATCCATTAGTCGACCAACGAGTCGACTATCATTTAGTAATGGTTTTGGTTTGGAATCTTTGCCTTTCTCCTTTAGCTGAAATATTCGTAACCCTTTATGAACATTTCTCATGTGCATTCACAACTCCTTACGATGTGTTTTTCCTCTCGAGTAAGTTGATCACAACTCTTTTTGATCAGTCCAGTATATCTTATATATATTAATTTTCTTCCTTCGATTTTGGTGACGAGATATCATCGATGTGAGGCTCTAAAAGCTTGATTCTAACTCCGGTAGTGACTCGATCATACTCTACGATCGTGTCACGTGTATGACACTTTTTGAATCATCATTATCTGATTGGTGTGGGACAGGAATCTCCTCCAACCAAATTTGAGCATATCAATGAAAGCTACTGTGTAGTCTGATTTTTTCTGTCAAAACTATGTTGCTAAGGTGTCAAGAGTACGAAAACTATCAAACCCTAATAACACCTTAAAGCTTGAGGCATATCCGATCTCATAGTTTAAGGTTGGATGAAACTTGTTACTCTAAACAGGTTAATCATTCCACCTTGACCAATGATTCCTAGCGACACTAACCTCTCATGTCAGATGAGACGAATTCTGTCTAGATGGTCACTCCCTTTGCACCCTTTGGACTGTACCCAGCGAGTACCTATGTAACGGTCACACTAGCCGTTGTTCGGTAAAAGTCAAAGTATAGCCTCTCACATGTAAAGTCCTATAGAGCGTCTTAGGTCAAAAGGACTGTTACACCAGCTGCCACTTGAGAGCTTCTATTGACAGTCAGAGTATGATTACCGCATAGAAGCAACTCGAGGAGTCATTCTGTGAGCTTTCTATCTAATAAGCACAAGTGCGTGGTCTCACAATGTCCCCACATCGAGTGTCTATGAGACCAGGCATTACCATTGCTATGGTAGAGATCGGTACACACGGGTCTATCCGGAATATAAATGTCGCATCTTGATATTCCTATGGCCAGGAATATTTAGGAGTTGTGTGTAAGCGAATTTATTGGGTCTTGTTATCATGATCTGATAATGAGACGTCCTCACATAACCCCAAGTACATTTATTAATGCAACTCTACATATATAACATACATACTTGTTACGACCTAAAGATCGTAGGAGTCCGACTCCCGCCCGGATCCGCTAACGTACCCCATTAACTCACCTTTTCACAAAAGGGCCGCCACCCCGGAAATCCGAATCCACATGGGGACGGGCGCTCCCCGAGCGCACCGCCCCGAGCGGGTCGAACAACTGCGGTTGTACGCCTAGGCCAGGGGTGCTGAGGTGCGCCCGGACGGCACCGATAGGCCAGCTGACTTAGGCGCGGGTATCTATCTGTGCCGGCGAACCATAGTCCGCGACCGAACGGGAGGCGCGGCCGGGCCGGACAACTCCCGATCCGGACGACCCGTTTGATTCTCATGCGCCCCGACGCCAGGGATAGCATAGCCCGACCTTTAGTTCGTCACCAACGACAAACGACCTAGGATAAGGGCGCGATTGACACATACGTCACCCGACCGCCTGACAAAGCACCCCCTGGCGGCTGACCCATCTGACAGTTAATGCTTTCGGCTCTGACACCCCGACTAAAGCACCCCCTGGCCGTCGCGCCGCCTGACGAAAGCAGGTCAGACAACCCGGTTCCCAACGTCCTTATCTGGAGTTTCCGCCGACGACCGAGCCAGCTCAGCGCGTCCAGTCAGCATGCCAGGTCAGCTCCGCCTAGTCATCACCCGTCAGGTATAAATACCCCCTCTCCTCTTACGGTAGGGAGGTTGGGAAAATTCTCTCTTAATCTATAATTCACACACGAGAACAAAGGTCGTCCATATCTTTGTTCTCCCACCCATAGCTCGTCACGTGCGGTCGACACACCGTTAGTCCGGCCGGCGTGTCTAGCCCCCATTTTAAGCCCTATTACTGACTTAGGCATCGGAGGGGCTAAGGGTTGAACCCCAACCCTGCCCTTCTGACGAGTTGTTCGTGCTGCAGGAGAGCTCGCCCCTTGACCAAAGTCAGCTTCAGCCCCCTGCCGTCCAACCTTCCTCAGCTGCATCCGGCGAGATTCGACCCCGTGAGCACCGCCGGCAACGGGTCCAACTTCTTCACCCCACTAATCACTTGTAAAACAGCCTACCTAAACCTTCTTCTCCATATAACCATCGTGCCCTTGGTTCCCCATAATACAAATTCATTGTACGCGAGTTCCACCTCGTAACAATTGACGCCGTCTGTGGGATAATGATTTACATAGATAAAGATTCATCTAAAGATTCATCAATAGCATACTATTATTTTGAAGAATACGTTTTACAATTAAAATACTTATTATCTTTGTTTAGCTTTTTAGGTGAGCACACTGGGAATTTACATCAAAAATTATGCAGAGCTCATTTTGAAACGTGCGGTACAAGCTCTAATTTGATCATGAATAATGCTACTTCCCAAGAGCTAGCATAATCAAGATTTTATAAAAATATGTATATGTTTAAATAGTCCAATGTAAATATTGTATTGTGCAGTAATAAATTGGATGCTTCAGTGGGTGTTATACTATTGTTTTATGTTTGCGCAGATGCCAAACATCTATTAATTCCTAATTCCAAATCTCGTGCAGGCTGCCTCTTCTGTCCAAAACCTGCACATCTACAGCAATCTTGTGATCAAGGGTGAGTCTCGCGAGCTCCTGCAGCGATAGCGTAGAACCGTTGTTGTCAGATTGGGTCAGCCGGAAACGTTGTTGTTCAGTACCGGTGTCGGATTTCGTGACCGTCATGTTAGACATCAAACGTAGTCCCACATTAGCTAGACAATGAGATTGAGTGTGGAATAAACATGGAATCTGAATCTCCATTGGTGCAAGGCCTTTTAGGGAGAACCCAAGAGCAAAACCATGCGGGTGCCTTGTGAAGGTCCCAACGTGGACAATATCATGCCAACGTGGAGATTGAATTGTGACGTCCATATTTGTACTCCAACAATTGTGGGCTTCCAAGTGGACATGCTTCTTCTACTTCTTCATGGGAAGATGAAGAGGTTAAACTGCATTTTTCCGATTTATCAACTGCAACCAGATTAATCAACCACATGCAAACATAGAATACATTAGAATAACTTGATGTGAGAAATTTTCCAAAATTTCAATTCATAACAAGGGATATTCAAGTTTTAGGTGCATTTTGAAGATTTGTCCATGGCGACCAGTTTAACCTGTTGCATGCGAGCACACGTTCGGGCATTGTTATTTTTAAGGGAATCAAGGGAAGTTCATTTTGCAGACAAGATCATATGTAAAGTGTACAGTATGTAAACTCTATGATTACCTAAATTTACCCTTTGAAGGAAAATGAAGTATTCATAAAAAAAGAAAGGAAGCATTGCAGTTATTTTTTGTTGAAATATTAGATATGTCATACCATCAATCCCTCCCATGTTATTTGGGTTGTAATGTCATGCTATTTAAATGTTTAATTTCTTATATATAAGTTGTTTTAGAGTACAAATTTCTAATACATCTTTTAATGTCAATGGCTGTAACCATGAGCATGTTGTGTTTTGATTTTAATGTTCTAAGTTTAAGTATATGATATTTGAGGAAACTAAAATTATTTCTTTCTTGACTCAACTGGAGTAGGAGATATTGGAAATAATAGTCTCTCCAAAGCCTTTGTTTCATTCTCACTAACCCTTTAGTCTCATATTGGTTGGGCAATTTGCCTTGGAGGAGTTTATTATGGGACTTGTGGAGACGTGGGGGGTGCCCTAAGGGGTACGAGACTTTTTTGAAGAGGAGAGGACTTACATGAGCATGGGTCCACCACTCACGCGCCGCCGGCTGGCCGTGACGTGACACTCGTGCCTTTCCTTTTATGGACGGCGTGCCTTTCCTTTTTTTGGACCCAGCCCCTTAAATGTCACAACGATCCAATTTTGATTGCAGGTGTTAATGTCCTATTGATCGCAGCTGTTAATTACAGCATTCATACGCCCTAATTATAGTTTTAATTGCAGCTGTTAATTACATCATTCATACGCACTAATTAATTTTGACCATTTGTATTCTGAAACATCTTTTGATGATTCTTATAAATAGCCATGTCTCTTTCCATATGTGATACACGAAAATATCTGCTTCCTCCAAAAAATTCTCTCTTCATCAGCTCGTTCTCCTGAGTATCTGTACTGTGCAAACTCCAAAGTCTCTGGTCACGAGTGGACACGTCCAGAGGCTGATGTGTTAACCTTGGGGAGCAACCGGCGATATCGATTACCACCGAGGTCGCAACGTAATTGCTTTCAAGTCAGTGGTCATCACATGACACAGCCTCGAAACTCTTCCGATAAGTATTTTGTTTCTATGTTCATCCTCGTATATCCACGGTATTCTACCAATTTTTTCTACAATTTGAAAGCAATTATTCCGGTATTATACTATGGCTGCCATTGCCAGCAATGAGTAGACGTTTGCCACTTAATATATTTTTGTGAAGAAACCCATCAATTTTTATTTGGCTTATCTTTGCTATCTTTGTTGGTATTGTAAGGATTTTGAGCCATTGATGTGGACTAAAGGAAATTACTAAGTTGCTATTATATTTAGTAAGTTTTACTGAAGAAAAGTTATGTGTGTTGCTATCTGGTTAAAAAAAATTTATTGTTCGTTAGTGCGGGGTTATAATATATTTTTTGTATGCAAAATTCATATCTTGTCTCTTTTAATGTATCCATTGGTAGTAGAAATATGCATCTGCTATAATTCTACTCTTATGTTAGTTTTGGCCATTGAAAGATACGTATTGCTTACTCGAATAAAAGATACTAGTGTATTTCTAACCCATCAACCGAATCCAAGCATGTGATGTCATTCTCTTGTTGATAGGCTAGTTAAACTATCTCCTACCTTCAAATGTTTTGAGTGGAGAACCCGCACAGGCCTAGTGGTATAAACACCATTATTATTATATGAAAGTTGAGAGTGCAATCCATGCATGTTACTGCAATGAGTAGCAACCAAACACATTATTAATATATGAAAGTTAGGGGTACAGTTCTTGCCTGTTATTTCTAAGAATAGCACCATACAACTAGTTGATTATCTATGTCCATTTTAGGAGGGGCTTCGGCATAACTTCCAACCATAGAAGGTGTTTCAGGCCATGTTACCCGAACAAAAACCAATATAGCAGATAAATAGGGCAATACCTCATCTATAGTCAACACATTTTCGGTATGATGTAAAATCCATATTTTTCATGCCCTGATTGTTGGGGATGTGAAGCTAATCTTTTGAATGTTAGATTATTATCAATTTTTCAATGCTAATGTGTGTTAATGAGCAAATGTTGCTAATCATCTTTGTTTGAATGAGATGAAAATTAAAATGAATAAATCAGACATGAAAAAATAAGAGGAGATGGTTGGGGTTGGGGTTACGACGTTAGCCGAGGAAATTTGTCATCATTGACTAGCTGATTCCCATTTTTCTCTTATTGAAATGTCTTAAATTCTTTTCTAATATATCTCTACTAGAAGCAAAGGAGGGAAGCATTACTATAGCATCTTTGTTGATTATTACTCTAAGTTCACTAGGGTGTACCTTCTTAGAACTAAATGTGAGGCAGAAGAAATGTTTATTAAATACAAGGCCGAAGCAGAAAACTAACTTGATAAGAATATCAAGAGAGTTAGGTCTGACAGAGATAGAGAAATAGTACCAACACCCTTAAAAACTATTGTGAGAAAAATGTGATTAGTTTGGTGCCCCTTACTTAGCGCAACAAAATGGTATAGCTGTATGTAAAAACAAAACTTTGAATGAAATGATGAATGCTATGATTTTGAGTCCAGTGATGTCTAATGACATCTGGGAGGAAGCTATTCTTTCAGCTTGTCATGTTCTTAACCGTGTAGCCCATAAGAAACTGGACAAAACACCTTATGAGATGTGGAAAGATACATTCCCAACCTGAATTTTCTTAGAGTGTGGGAGTGTTTGGCCAAGGTAGGTCTACCTGACTTTAAGAAGTCTAACATTGGACCTAAGACCTATGATATTGTGTTCTTTGGTTATACTCATCATAGTGCTACTTATATATTCATGTCTTTTAAAGATCCTCTGTTTCTGAGTCTAGAAATGTAGAATTTTTTAGCATGCTTTTCCTTTGAAAAAGGAATCCATGTCTCGTATGACCTACTTATGTTTCTATGCCCACTCCTTCAATGTTATCTGAAGCTGTGCTTACAAATAGTCCTACTATTACTAGTACTAGTATTGATGAACCTAGAAGGAGTAAGAGGCAATGAACTAAAACCTACTTTGGACCTGATTTTATCAGAAAATGCATGTATAGATCTGCTTAGTGATGAGCTTGTGTCTGCCTTTATGATAGAATGAGACCCAAAAACTTATGATGAGGCAATGAGATCCATTGACGCTAGTTTTTGAAAAGAGGCTATTAAAAGTGAGCTTAATCCTATTGTTTCTAACCAAACTTAGGAATTGACTGAGTTACCTAAAGGTAGTAGACCCATTAGTAATAAGTGGATCTTCAAGAAAAAGATGAGACCCGATGGTTCAATAGAAAGTTCAAAACTAGACTTGTGATTAGAGGTTTTACCCAAAATAAAGGCTTAGACTATTTTGACACTTATTCTCTTGTGACCAAGATTGCTACGATAAGACTCCAATTACCTTAGCTGCAACTCATGAGTTAGTTGTTTATCAAATGGATGCCAAGACAGCCTTTTTAAATGGTGACCTAAATGAAGAAATCTATATTTTCCACCCCGAGGGGTTTGTGATTGTTGGTCAAGAGAATAAGGTATGTAAGCTTAGAAAATCTCTATATGGTCTAAAGCAAGCACCTAAGCAATGGTATGAGAAGTTTAACAACACTTTAGTGAGGAATGGCTATATTATGAATACCTCTGACTCATGTGTTTATTCTAATATAATAGGATCAGATTGTGTGATTATATGCCTATATGTAGATGACATGTTATTTTTGGGAACAATCTGGACGTTGCGAATGATACCAAGAATTTCTTGTCATCTTAGTTTGAGATGAAAGATCTAGCAGAAGCTGATGTTATTTTAAGAATTAGAGTTATTAGAAACTCCAGTGGCAGGGGCATAACTACGCTTTCCAGTGGCTAGTTCTATACCTAATTGACGCTATGCCTAACTGCATATACTTCAATTTTGATTTACGTGAATTGAGTTTTTCCCCTTTTGAGTGTATTGTTTTGGTTCAATCTTTTTGATTTTTCAAGGACTATTTTTCTTGATTTTATTCGATTATTATTTTTGGCTAAATCATTGATTTTTCAAGAACAGTCTTTCTTGATTTAATCGATCACGCATTTAGCTTTAATTACTTTAAGATTTTTGTTTGGTAGAGCTACCATTAAGTGTAAATTTAGTATTTTAATTTATTAGTAGCAAAACTGAGTTTGTGTTAAGAAATAGTTGGAAGAAGAGCAAAACAAACTCTAAAATTAGGAGTAGCCATGGCACAAGCCATGGCTCTCTATTTATTCCATTAGAGAAAAGGAGTCCAAGGGACTCCCCACTAACTTAGTGGGGAGTAATGGTGAGATGTTGAGGGGGGAGGCCAAAGGCCTCCCTCAACTCACAACACTCCCCCTCATCTCTCCATTACCTTGGGTTAAGCATATGAATACTTCAGGACTCAGTATGCTAATGAGGTGGATACTTCTGGATCCAGAGCCACCGTGGTTGCCTCGTTAAAACCTTAGCTGTGGAAAACCCAGTGGGAAAAACCAGCAGCTTAAGGGAAAAGAGTACAACTATCGAGGGACTCCCCCTGATCTGTACAAGCTTCAGGCTTGCAGATCTCCTATGTATGTATACAATCATCTCCTATTCATCTATACATCCATCATGTTCTGAAAGAAAATACAATCATCACTCATCTATACAAGTTTCACTCATCTAGCGGCTATAGTAAAGCAGTGGCGTTCTGGAGTGGAATGCTCTTCGAAGTTTGGTAGATGACGCCACTAAAGTATTCATTGAATCAGTCTTCAGTGTGTCTGCGAGGTACTGTTGGACCTGGCTGAGCGTTTTCAATACTTGCTTCTTGGATGATGAGCTTCTCAGAAGATGTAGACATTAGAGGATGATGTGTAGATATTTAGGAGGTGGCCGGCCTATTGTGTTTTATTCATCGCGATGATCTTTAAACCTGCATATGCGATATATATTCCTTGACCCTTGGTAGTTGCGCAGAAGCAGCTTATCCTTGGTCTAGTGTTGCTCTCCAGGACAACACTGTATCTGGTTAACAACTTTACTGGAGACGTTCTATCAAAGATACGTACAGTTGGCCAGATAAAGAAGTGTAACAAGTACACTAGAGCTAGGCTCTTCGGGACCTAGGATGTCCTCCCCCTCTTCCAGCTACTGGAAGGTGTCATAAATAAGCATCCATTTTTAATAGGATGCAAGTGGACATCATTCTGATATCTAAATATATAAGTCGAGATAATACCATGTTATACCTAGGTTTTTCATTTCCAAGGTATGCTTAAAGCTATCTGATATCTCAATGGTCTCTGCAGGAGATCCTATTAGCTTTAAGTAGACCATGTGTACGGCGAATATCACAAATCCTATCAACGATCTTTCGAAAAAGATACATGGGCAGAATATTGCTTAAGATCAACTAATGATCTTTGTAGCCTTTATGGAGAAGACGTTTCTACGTCTCTCTTTCATCTCTGGGGGTAGAGTATACCCTTATGGAAGTTTTATATAGATCTATATATCTATATTGTCGTATATGTATGCAGTCACAACGTCCATGAGCTGCATTTATTGGATTTTTCAGAGAATTATAGGATTTAGGAGGAAAATGATCACATTTCCTTCATTTAAATTTCTTATGAAATCCAACTTATATTCCACAGGTTTTACACATTTAGGTGTATGGACCACAGGTCCAAAGATTTTGCTTTTCAAGAGTGAGTCCAGCTCTACTCTTATTGCCTCGTCCCACTTTAGCCATTCTATGCGTTTACGCTATAGAAAAGTGGGTAGACGTCATCGTCGTATTCAGCGACGTGAACGACAATAGCGAAAGCAAAACCGTCGTCGACGACTGTGCTATATCTGTCCAGTACATCTCCAGTACGTACGTAATATAATGATGTTTCTCCTGTTGTTTCCTCTGCAGGGGAAATTAGGAGGGGAGAGGTTGCTGGTCTGAGCTCAGCATCCTGTGGTTGGATCATTTTGATATATCCAGGAATCTTCCTCTTTTAAGGAATTTTATATTTTGAACCTGGCAGGCGTCCTCTTTTCAATTGAGGTACAACCAATTCTGCTGCCGGTGGATTGCATCCATCTTTGGGAATGTCAATCCTAGCTGGCGTGTTGGCAACAGGGACGTGTGAACGAACAATCTTCTGGTTGTCCGCAAATTTATCCGACAATTGATGTACTTTAGTCTGAATGTGAAGGGTCTTTTGGATCTCATCTTCACACAGAAAAAGTATGCGGATCATAACGAGATTAGGACTTTTGTGTCCATGATATGGTCTCAAAAGCTTTAGGCTTCTTTAGACTGCGTGCCTATTTCAATGAGATTTTTCTCATCAAATTCACATTTATCAAGACTTGGTGGTAAACCATAAGCAAGCAGCATCAGCAATAAGATATGGCAACAAGCGGGCCGTATCGTGATAAGCGATGTGGAATGCAGTGTGATGGTCCCTAAAAATCAACAGGCAACTGCGATTGTACAATGGACGTGACATCCATTGGAGTCTCTTTACCAGAGACTCTGATAACCCATTCTGAGTATGAACATGCTACAGGATGTTCAATTTCAATGCCAGTTGCTTGGCAGAAGTCTTTAAAGATATATGTAGTGAATTCACCCACATTATAAGCTTTGAGAAAGCTATGTTGCGAGTGAATAAAAAGCACACATAAGACCATCTAGTAGATGCATCAGTCAGTACAATGAAGTACCGAAAATTGGCCACTTGCGGGGTGAATAGGCCCGTAAAGGTCACAATGTATTCTCTCAATGAAGCCAGGAGACACTCATCCCACATTCAGGAGGGAAGGTCTCTCTCAAAGTATGCCCTTACGACAAAGGAAACTCAATCTTTTGAAGAATCTTCAGGTTCTCCAATGGATTCATTTGATGATGCGTCCATCATCGCTGATCCAAGATGATTAAGTCAATTTTGCCAGAGTTAAAAACTATGGCAATGAAAGGCACTTCTGGTGCTCAGTCAAGTTGGCTTTCTATAGGATGAATATCTGTAATTATAGGGGCCCGACGGGGGTCCAATGAAATCGTAAGTAGATGGGCTTTTGGCCATCCTCTTTACGAGTTACATATTGATATTCAATATTTATTATCCACAGTTTTCAAGTTATGTTCGTTTAAACGAAATATCCTTGAAACTTGGAAAATTACTATATGTTTAAGGGGAGAAGTTTGCATCTTATAGTCTCGTTGTATGTGGGAGCAATATTAATGCTACACCAGTGCAACGATGCACTGTCCATAATATAAACTACTTCATCTATAACCAAAACGAAATTTTATTTAAGTCAATGAAAAAGACATCCAAAATAAAAGTTCGTACTTAAGCAAATTAAAGATGAAGCAACATTGAATTTTAAATGCATAGATAAAAGATGAAGTTTAATCGAGCAGGTCGTCGTTCTCGAAGTCTTTTGCAGTGAACATCGTCGGTGGCTGAACAGCCGCCAAGTTTGTTTTAGGCAGAGACTTCTGGCTCGCCTGATATAGTGCCTGAAGGTGGCGAGGAGTGCGGCAGATTCTGGACCAATTGCCAGTCATGCCGCATCTATGGCATTTATCCTCCCAGTTCTTCTTAGGAAGTGACACTAGGTCAGTGTTCTTTTGCTTCCATGTGAAGTTACTCTTTCCTGTATTGTTGTTATTGGACGAGGGTGCTGCTCCTCGTTCATTCTTCATCACAGCTTTCCCGTTGTTATTATTTGCCTTCTTCTTGTTTTTCCACTTCTGGGGAGAAACATGGTGGGCTTCAGGGATAGGTGCAGTGCCGGCTGGACGTAAATTATGAGGGGCTAGCAGTAAATCTTGATTCTGCTCTGCCCTAAGTATGCATGAGATCAGATCAGAGATTTTCGTGAAGTTACGTTCACGATACTGCTGCATGAGGATTGCATCTTTCTCGTGAAACGAGGTAAATGTCTTGTCCAACATGTGTTGTTCTGTCACTTCTTCACCGTACAACTTCATGCGTGAGGTGATATTATGAAGTGCAGAGTTATACTCAGCGACGGACTTATAGTCCTGAAGTCTGAGGTTTTCCCACTCATAACTGGCACACGGTAATATTACATCAATTTGATGTTTATACCGTGCCTCCAGCGCTGTCCACAGCTCCATTGGGTCCTCTACAGTTAGATATTCGGCCTTTAACATCCGATCTATATGTCTCCTAATATAGATAATGGCTTTCGCCTTATCCACATCAGAGACGGTGGTAGGAGTTCTGCTAGATGATTGTTCCGCTTCTGGGGCCTTACTAGCAGAAGCATCGGTCGCTGCTGGGACCGATGAAGGAGCCAAAATTGAGCCAAGGAGGGCCATCGAACGCAAGTGGAACTTCAGGTCCACTCGCCAACTCAGGTAATTATTTAATGCAGCATCAAGAACTTCGAAATCGACGCTTGCCAATTTTACCATTTATCTATGCAATTTAAAATAAGCATGAATTAATTAAAGTGTAAATTCATGCATAAACAATAAAATAAGTAAAATGTGGGGATCGACCAGATACCCAAAGACATACAAAGTCCAAAGTCCGAATATACAGTCCATAAATAAAAGAAAAATACAACTTGGAAACCCAGAAGGGTCCCTATATTTTCCAATTTTCGCCTCCGTCTTCATTTATCGGTACACCGGTCTTTGGAATTAATACATTTAATCCTCACTTACAAATTCTCTCAAAAAGAAAATAAAATTGCAAGGAATTTAAAAAGGGTATCAAAATGGCCGATCCCAAAAATCACATTTTAGCTTATATTAACACCAACGCAGTTTATAATATGCTACATGCACAAAATAAGCAACCACGCAGTTTATATAACACATGCATATATAATATGGAAAAAGAGACTATAAAATATAATAATCTCTCGGACCACGAGGAGACGTCATACACCGTTAGGTTAGTTGACTAACGGCAGAGCGGTCGCAGGATCCTTAAGATAATTATATTTTTAAAAAATCCTAATATTCCATAATTTAATAATAATGCAATAGTGTTATGAATTTAGCAATAAGAAAGGCTGGGCGACAGGCACATGACAAGGAAAAATAAATTAATAATTTGAATGGGACTGCAGGCCCATAAAAATTAATCATATGTAATATTTTATTTATATTTGGGTATTTGCCAAAAATTAACAAATTAATTATTGCAATAGGATTTACATGGCTTCTGGTCCTAATAAGTCAAATTAACATTTGGGCTGCAGGCCCAGTGTCAAAATATTAATTAACACTTTAAAGATTGCAATAAGAATTACTAGGCTTCGGGCCCGTTTTTGATAGGCAAAAATAATTATTAGGTAAATGTGGCTGCAGGCCCATAGAATTTATAAACAAGGTTACAAATAGGCTCCAGGCCCAAATAAACAGGCTATCAAATTTATTAAAATTTTGGGCTTCTGGCCCATAGACTGTCATGATCAAAAAATTTAATTTAGGGAAATATTAACATAAGTCCTAAATCAAAATTTAAGTTTTTTTTTGTTAGGGTATATGAAGAGTCCACAATAACCCAAAATCCAAACAGAGCCCCTCTCGACAGAATATCTCCGACAATGGGAGGCCACCCCGACAGGGGGTGACACAGCGACATGCCCCCCACAAGTGGGTATATTTTCTAGTATACCCTAACAAAGACAACGTACTGGAGATCTTTAGTTGTATGATAGACATAAAGATCTCATAGTGGAACGGGTATTACTAGAAGATCATTATAAGCTTAGCTAGAATACATGCAGTCTTAGCAATATATTAATATATTGAGGGACTTTGCTAGTTGAAAGATCAAAGGGATATTCTGTGTGTGAAAATAAGTGCTCAAATTTCTATCAAACATATTCCCGACTGGGGCTTGGATTAAGTATTCGGCTATGAGATGTTAATATTCTCAAATTTAATGATTTTAATATATTAAGTATTCGGCTTGGATTCTTGCTTCAGTGGCTAGCAATATCAATTCCCGACTGGGGGGTTCAGTACCCCGTTAATTCTCACTAAAATCCCCGATAGAAATGATATCCCATGAGTATTTTCATATGATATTTCTCTATTACGAGACCCTTCAGAATTTTTAGATACTTTTGTACCTTCTAGATGCAGATGAGTTTAGGCTTGGGTGGATAAAAGGTGTTTCTAAACCCACCCAATTTTTTTTTTGACGCAATTCTTAAAACCCCCACCCAAATTCCGATAGAATTTTGAATGGTTATCTGAGGTTCAGCATGTTCATCAGGTGTGGAAATTTGGGGATAAAACGTGTTGTTTTAGATTGTTTCTCACCTCAAGAGGTGTATGCATTTGATATTTATCAAAATTGGATATATATTATGCATAATCCATATCTACGAGTCAAGGAATATACCTCTAGATCAATGATCTAGGTAAGAATCAATAGAATCCGTAGATAGAAAAATAATATCCCCGCTCATGCAACGCCTTGCACGTAATCAATCGATTGTCGTCGCAACTTTGCCGCAACAAACAAGATTCCTTTGCTAGTAGGAGATTAATTCTGAGGGGATACGGGAGAAAAAAGCTCAAAAGAATGAGAGCTTCGGTGCTGATAACGTGTTAAGAAATAGTTGGAAGAAGAGCAAAACAAACTCTAAAATTAGGAGTAGCCATGGCACAAGCCATGGCTCTCTATTTATTCCATTAGAGAAAAGGAGTCCAAGGGACTCCCCACTAACTTAGTGGGGAGTAATGGTGAGATGTTGAGGGGGGAGGCCAAAGGCCTCCCTCAACTCACAACAGTTTGGTATTTATTTTGATATAGAATTAATGTTTTTACGATATTTTTATTTGAATTTTAATATATATTTCATGTCTTTGTTTATATGTTGATTCCAGTTGAACATTTATTAGGAATGACTTTTTAATCTTAATTTTTTAATTTTACCATTGGTTAATATCATCATTTTTACGTTGGCCTCATGAGTATGCTAGTTATTTCTTTGGAAAATTAATTTCTAAAGCAACACCCAAAATAAGTATGATTGTTTTTTAATTAGTTATGTAATTATCTAAAAACATATTCTTAGATGTGATAAACTTTCATCATTACTGAAATTGCCACATGGTGATCTATGTTTGACATAAAGCCTGTGGTAGAAAGTCAATAGTATTTTTACATATTATTCTTTGTATCATCTTCTTGCCCACGGCAAAAAATAATCCTAGTTACGCCAATGTCCAGTGGCATCTCCTTGTGTCAATCTCATTATGTAGAAAAGGTGCTAAAAAAGTTCAACTGTTTTGATGTTGTGCCTGCTAGAACTCCCTATGACCCTAGCATACATTTGAAAAAGAATTTGGGCGAGAGTGTTTCCCAATATGAATATGCTAAAATCATAGGAAGTGTGATGTTTCTCATGAATTATACTCGACCTGATATGGATATGCGGTTAGTAGGCTAAGTCGTTATATACATAAACCTAGTAATGAACATTGGAATGCTCTTCATCGTTTGTTAAAATATCTGAAAGGAACAATTGATTGGTGTTTGCATTTTAGTAGATTTCATGCTGTTTTAGAAGGATTTTGTGATGCAAACTGGGTTTCAGGTAATGATAAAATAAGTTCAACTAGTGGTTTTGTTTTTACTTTGGGTGAAGGTGCTATATCATGGAAGTTTTTAAAACAGACATGTATAGCACGATCCATCATGGAATCTGAATTTATTTCACTTGAGTTGGTAGGACAAGAAGCTGAATGATTAAGGAACTGTTAGTAGACTTGCCAATGTGGAGAAAAGAAAACTGCATAAGTTTTCTTTCATTGTGATTCTCAAACAGCCATTGGAGTTGCTAAAAACAGCGTCTACAACGGGAAGAAAAGACACATATGCATCAGACACGATGTGGTTAAACAACTCCTGAAAAATGGAGTAATTTCATTAGAATATGTGAGGTCTGAAAGAAATCGTACAGATCCACTAACCAAGGGGTTGCCAAGGAAAGTGGTTATTGTTTCGTCGAGAGGGATGTGGCTAAAGCCCATGAGTTAAGACAATATGGCTGATACCTAATGTGGTCTAACGAAGCCATATGATTCTTAACACACACTATATTTCCATCCCTATGGTGGTAGTGTTTTTGAATCCATAGCCAAGTTTGGTGGTGTTATTGAGAAGCACTCGATGGATTCACTTTGAGATAATTCCATAACCAGTTTTGGTGGTGCTATAGAGAAGCACTTGATGGACTCATTATCCGTTGAGAGGTTGAGCAATATGCTCTTAATGGTTCCATATCCCTTGTGATGGTGCAATAGAGAAGCACTTGATGGGTCACTTACGTGGGTGTGAAGGTTTGGCCGCCTTCTATGAAAGGCAAGGGCAGTTTTTCTAGAGCACTCATGAGACCCGAGGTGTGCGCATGGCCTTAAAGCGCTTGATATGTATCGCGGAGTTTGCACATACTCAAGGTTACAATATGTGTTGTGGGGGTCTCAACCGAACTCTAATGAGTTCAAGATTAATTCACTTATTAGGAAGTAAGTTGTTGCCTCACTTCACTATGCATCAATTCAATCGAAAGACATTGATGCTTAAGTATATATCCTTGTTTTACACATGAGTTCTTTGTTTCTTTTCTCAAGCCATTAGTAGGGGATTGTGGAAAATAATAGGCTCTCGAAAGCCTTTGTTTCATTCCCACTAACTCTTTAGTCACACATTGCTTGGGCAATTTGCCTTGGAGGAGTTTATTAGGGGAGTTGTAGAGACTTGGGGTGTGCCCCAAGGGGTACGACACTTTTTGAAGGGGAGAGGACTTACGTCAGCATGAGTCCACCACACACACACGCGCACCGCCGTCACCAGCCGGCCGGTGACGTGGCGCATGTGCCTTTCTTTTTTGGACGGCGTGCCTTTCCTTTTTTGGACCCAGCCCCTTAAATGTCTCAACGTTCCAATTTTGATTGCAGCTTTTAATGTCCTATTGATTGCAGCTGTTAATTACAGCATTCATACGCCCTAATTATGGTTTTGATTGCAGCTGTTAATTACAGCATTCATACGCCCTAATTAATTTTGACCATTTGTATTCTGAAACATCTTTTGATGATTCTTATAACTAGCCATGTCTCTTTCCATATGTGATACACGAAAGTATCTGCTTCCTCCAAAAAAATTCTCTCTTCCTCGGCTTGTTCTCCTGGATATCTGTACTGTGCAAACTCCAAAGTCTCTGTCCACGAGTGGACGCGTCCAGAGGCTGTTGTGCTAACCTTGGTGAGCAACCAGCGATATCGATTACCACCGAGGTCGTGTCATAATTGCTTCAAGTCAGTGGTCATCCCATGACACAGCCTTGAAACTCTTCCGATAAGTATTTTGTTTCTCTGTTCATCCTCGTATAGCCACATCGTTCTACCAATTTTTCCTACAGGAGAAAGTGCATAAGAACCGAATGATCATGGGCCTCCAAAGTTTGATAGACTCAACCACCCGTCATCATGTTGCTGCCTCTGCCCCTTTAAGCCATTCCTATGTTTCGTCGCGTGATTATTGGAGTTCGGCATCTTTCCATCATTACAGGGAGAAGAAGGCGACAAACTTAGCCAGCTACCTTGACACATCTCCCACCTTCTCAACACTGCGAGCATTTCCTTGACCTCGCGGCCTTCTCACACCGTCGCCGTCACAGTGGCAACTGAAGAAGCACAGTTGTAATTGATGTGCATGCCTGATTTTATATATCTACGTGTGTGTGTGTGTGTGTGTGTGTGTGTGTGTGTGTAAGCAAGCACGCTTCTCACTAGGAGTAGATAATTCGAATAGTATCATGCTAAGTGCAATCAAATAATTTTTTTAACAATTCTAACTATGTAAGACTTCTTAATTATAATTGGTCATTATTTCGAAGGGTATTATTTTTTAACTTGTTTTAAAAAATTAGATAGGCAATCCAAATTATTTAATACATAGTAATTAAAATCTAATCTTAGACTTTCCAACCAAATTATGAGAAACATGAAGATAATAGAAAAACAACCACCTTTCTTTTTTAATTATCGATCCATAACATAAAATATGGAACATATTGCAAATCCATAAATACAAAGCTTAAAAGTAAAGAAATAAAAAAATGAGAAGAGAAAAATTTATGCTTGGTTTCTTTTGTTTGGATACTTATTATCATATATTTTGATAAAGGGGAATGTGTTGCAAAATGTGGTTTGCAAAGCTGAATCTTCTTCTTTCCCTTCTAATAACCTTCTGATTCGGGGTATAAATTGCATATTTTACCCCTCATTAGATGGCATTTTGTGCATAATTTGTGTTCATTTTTGTTGAGTGTTGGTGTTTCATACCAATGTTATTTTGATGATGATCACAATATTATGTTGTTGCTAATGACTCTCTTGTTTTAGTCTCTTAGTTACGTTTCAAGATTATCATTTCTAGAGACTAAACACTTGGTGTAAGGATGGACATCAGGTGGAGAAGGGCCAAAGCTTGGACTCAATGGGTGCTAAGGCTTGGAGATGATGGGGAGCATCAATGCATCAAGATTGAAGCCATAGACTCTAAGAAAAGCAATGTAATCCATGTAATATTTCATTTACTGTTTTCTCTCTTTTTGAGTCTAGGTTTAATGTAATGCCTTGATAGATGGTCTACTCATTCATGCACATGCATGTAACCATCTTAGTGAGCCTTAGGATTATCATAGAAACCAATCTAATAGGTTCATCTTGCCCAAAGACTCAATTGGAGTCTCTGGCTCTCCTACAGTCGCCTGTTGAAGGTTTTACTGTCGACTGGATGAATTTCAGTCGTCTGTCGAGTCTTCTACAGTCGACTGTGGTGCACTGCTCAAGTCATCATTTGATTGACTCATACTTGAGCTTTGGGAACAGTCGACTGACGGTACATTTACAGTCTCTTATCTTCCAACAGTCGCTTGTGATTTGTTCATCAGTCGACTGTGCATATCTCGCATTGTCTAGGCTTCATTCCAGTTTGCTAGTCAGTCGACTGGTTCAGTATTTACAGTCGCCTGTCCATTTGACAGTCGCCTGTATATTGGCCATTAGTCGCCTGTCTGTAAACAGTGCGAAAGAGTGCATCTCTCTGTTTTATTCCATCCCCTGCAGCAGTCGCATGCTGAAGGTTTTACAGGCGCATGTCCTGTTTTCAGTGGAATGTATCGACTTCATTAGTCGACTGTCGTGGCTCAGATTATAGCTGTTGGGAATTATATAGCCGTTGGACAGTCGACTGTCATTTGTTCATCAGTCGACTGTCGGTGACGTTTTTGCCCAGAATCTAGCCGTTGCAGCCTTTTGTTTTTGGTTGTTTCCTTGGATTTTGAGAGTTGATATAGGGTTCCTATATATATGAGAGAGCTGAATTCATAAGAACTTCTGGATGCTATTGAAAATCTTTTGAGATTAAGTAAACCACTCTCAAACTCTCTCATTTCCCTCTTAGAGCTCTAAATCTCCTTCATGCATTGAAGTCAAGCTCAAGGGAAATCATCCACGTGCAATTCTAGCAAATCTCATCACTTGGAGATCCTCTTCCATGCCTTGCATTCATTAATGAGTAAGTTCATCTCAAGGCATATGTAAGAGTATTTGTTGTTCATCTCAAGGCATAGGTAAGAATATTTGTTATACTTTGTTATTTCATTGAAACCCTAGCTTCCTGTGTGAGAGCTAGTTACTCTCTGTGTGAGAGTATAACCTTCCGTGTGAGGGTTGGTTGAGATCTCTGTGTGTGAGAGTTTGAGTCTCTCTGTGTGAGATCAAAAGTCTTTCTGTGTGAAAGCAAGGATATCTCTGTGTGAGAATCCAAAATCCTCTGTGTGAGGTATCTCTGTATGAGATTGTATTCACTTTCTCTGTGTGAGAATTATAGTGGATATTGGTGTGGCTGGACGTACCCAAGTTTGGGGAACCAGGGTAATATCTTGTGTTTGCGTTTGGATTTTTGTGGTGTTTAAATTCCTCTTACATTTATAATTTCGCATTTGCAAGTTTAATTTTAAATACGAAATTTGTGCCATTACATTATTCACCCACCAGTGTGTTGTTGTTAGCATTGCAAGGGTAAGACGATCCTTACAATTTTGGCTCCGATACACGCATTTTGATGATATCACTTAATATTGGAGCTTATCGTTTTTATATGCATAAAAAATATTTTTTACAGCTTATTTGCATCCTCGTCTTGGTCTCCTATTATTTTTCAGTTGAAGTTCGTGAAGTCCCGATTCCAACGCATATTTTTCCAGAATTTTTACAGGTCGGAGCAATTTACTGTATTTTTTGGAAGACAGTGTGACGGTGCTGAAAATTTCTGGGCTGGAAATTCTGCTATTCTCCTCTTGTGCAGAATTTTGCTATCATTCCAGTGTATATTTCGGCTAGTGATATTTTATATCGTAGTACACTTTTTACGGTTCCATCGCCGCCTGGAACACGTCATTCTGAGGTCGGATGATTTTTCTAGAATTTTCGCAAGACATGGTGATGGTGCTGAAATTTCTGCAGATTTGGGCTTTAGTTGCGGTTTTGGGCACGGCTGCTGGTCGGATCAGACCCGATCTGACCCGTAATGCATGTTAAGTGATTGTGGCTTGGTTTTTGTGGGTTTTGGGGCATAGTTTTGACCCGCAATGCCTAATTCCAGACCCGTTAAGCTGTGAATGGGTTTTTATGCGAATTTGGGGCTGTTTTCAGCTCCAATCTTCTTTCTAATCTGAAATGCTAGGGCTTGAAGGCCATGGGGAGATGGAAAGCTTGGAAGAGGTGCTCAAGTGAGAGTAAAGCCTTATTGTTTGAGAGATTGGTGATATCTTTCCTTTCTTTTTGTGTATTTTGCATTTCTCCTTTGTATTTGAATGAGATGTTGTTTTGTATCAAAATTCCATCTTTTTTCAGGATGATTGAGTAGTGTTAAATGCTTGGGTTGTGATTCATGAATGTTGGTTGTTAATATTAGTTCTATTTGCCTCTTGCTTATTTCCATGTAAATGTTGGATGAATTGTTAGTGCACAATTTTATTGGTTAAGTCTTAAGAGGGCACACTTTGAGAAAAGTCCATGTTCCTAATTTGACTAGTGTCATGATGATGGACCCATACGTATTGCAAATTTTTGTGTTCATGAATGCTAAATTTTCCGATTGAGCTTGCCATAGCCGGCGGCCCAATTGAGTTATTTGTGGGTCATTTAAGCTTGATTAACACCAACATTAGTAAACCTACAACCCATGCTCCTCTCCTAACTATCCTAACTCCCCATTTGGTTCTCTAACCCTACCTACTTAGATTTGATTCACCACACTTTTTTTCACTACCACTCACTTAGCGAGGTGTTTGTATCACGCTTTATCTTTCTTTACCGATCAAACTTGTAAGTGTAGAACGACTTGTCCCTGTGATCCGACCCGGTACTCACCGGTTATATATTTTATATTGCATTGACGCTCCTACACTTGGGAGTGGAAGGCATGCTTCCTTTGTGCATTTTTCGGTTCAATTAATTGGCGTCGTTGCCGGGGAAATTCATCCAGAAATGACAACCAAGTAAAATGTGAGTCAAGAGACAATGAATCAAACCACATCCTAGCGCCATTATTCAGGAAAGTTTCCACCATATCATGCCTTGCATTTCTGAATCCCAATTTGCACTTCCGCATATTTGTGATTCAAATTGTCGTCGTTTACATTTAAATTCTTTTTCTGACGACCCATTTTGGAATGCTTTTGTTGCAGGACATGATGAAACAGATTGGATTGATGCAGCTCATCTCTTACATGACACATATTATCCAAAGAGAACGCTAGGAGTTGCATTGCTAGAATCCAAGGAGGCCGGTGGAGGCCTAGCCCCAAAGCAGCTGGCGGAGGAGCGAAAGGAGCTGATGGACGAGCTACCTCCACCGTTATACATCCCAGATCCGCCCTTCGATCACGGTGCCTTCTATCCATTAGTGTAAAGAAATAAAATTAGTGTTTTAGGTTTATTTGTGTTACGCCTATTTGACCGAGACCCAAAAAGACACGAGCCCAGGAGCCCAATCGCTGGCCGGGAGTCCATCAACGTATACCGGCCCGTCTCAACAAAGGCCCTATAAGGGATCCTCTCGAATGTTGATCCGACCCGGCCCCGATAACCCGCCGATCACTCGCCCACTCCTGCGGAAACCGCTCCCCCAGACGCGCGACCACTAAATGGCGGTAATGGGGAGGTGCTGGCATGGCGAAGAGAGCGGCGGCGAGGGGGCGGATTGAGGGGGCACGATCGAGGGCGGGCGCGGGATGTGGGCCCGAGGCAATCACGCTGGGGCTCTACAAAAGGGCTAGGAGGACGACGAAGAAAAGGACCGCATCTGAGGTAACAAAACCTAAGGTACTCCATCAACGACCGCGTTCCCCCAATTCATCTCCTTCCTCCCCCGCTCGTGCCGAGAGACGCCGCTACGATCTCCTCACGAGTCGGACCGTCTCCACCGGGCCTCCTTTCTCAGATCTCTGTCTGACTTAGGCATCGGAGGGGATTTGGCCGGAACCAAGGTCCGGCCCCCTGACGAGCGTTCTCGTCTACGCAGGTGGACAGCTGATCAACGGGCCGAGGCTCCCCCTCGCCCCTCGCCGACCACGCAACCTGCCGGACGATTGAGGCTTCCCCTCGTCGTCCGATCACCGAAGCCAAGCGCAAACCACCGAGGCCGAGCGTCTCGACCCGGGCCGAGGCTTCCCCTCGTCCTTCGCCGAACACGCATCTAGCCGGACGACCGAGGATTCCCCTCGTCGTCCTATTTCCGAGGACGCGCTCGTCTGTCCGAGGCCGAGCGTCTCAACCAGGGCCGAGGCTTCCCCTCGCCCCTTCTGCACCGATTCGAAGCCCCCGAGGGACCCAAAGCGGGCCCCTTGACCACGTTGACCGGGTTCTCCACGGTCAACGCTTTGTAGTGAGAAAACACTCTGAAACATCTGGCGCCGTCTATGGGAACAAACAGTCCCACGAAGAAACAAACCACATCTGCGATGACGCGACTTCCCTCATCTCGGCGAAAGGGGAACGAGGCCCTGACGCGAGGCGGCAGGGCCCGTCATCGATGGCAAGAGCGGGCACGGGCCCGACGCGAGAAGGATCGTGAGGAAAGGGCCGGAGAGCCCTCCCCAACCCCACCGATCGGGAGACCGAGTGCGTCAGTAACGGCGCGCAGCTCGGACGTGGCTTTGGTGGTGTCAGTGGTCATAGACACTACCATGGTACGACGGCTGCTTGTCGACACCGGCAGCTCCTGTGACGTCCTCTTTATGTCAACCCTGGAGAAGATGGGGCGGCGGAAAGAAGACTTACGACCTCGCTCAGGTCCCGTGGTTGGATTCACGGGTCACTCCACCCCCATCATCGGCACGATCCATCTCCCGGTAACGCTCGGAAACGCACCAGACTCGGTGACCCTGGCGGTGGAATTCATCGTATTGGGGATTGGGTCGGAATACAATGGGATCATCGGCCGACCCCTACTCAACGCCGTCGGCGCGGTAGTCTCGACCCTCCATCAGACTATCAAGTTCCGAACGCCGTGGGGAATGGGGCAAGTCGAAGGCGACGCGGGGAGACCGAGCACCTACTATCAACTGGCAGAGGAAGGTCCCGAGGATCGCCTAGCCGATCGGATGGCCGCGCTCGATTTAAGGAGCGGGCCTAGGCCCGCCCCTGCGGAGGAGCAGGAGCAAATCCCGGTCACGGACATCGAGGGCCGGTTCGTCTCGATCGGGAGAGGGCTGAGCCAGGACTTGAGGGATCAGCTGATCGAATGCCTGGAGGCGAACCTGGACATCTTTGCTTGGTCACCAGAAGACATGCCCGGCGTAGACCCCCAGGTGATCGTCCACCAGATCAACGTCGACCCCAACTTCAAGCCGGTTAGGCAGAAGAAGCGCAACCTGGGCGGCGAGAAGATGAAGGCAGCCTCCGAGGAAGTGGGGCGTCTCCTTGATGCCGGCTTCATACGAGAGGTCTGGTACCCGGAGTGGCTGTCGAACGTGGTGATGGTCAAGAAACCCAACGGGAAGTGGCGAATGTGCGTGGACTTCAGTGACCTCAACAAGGCCTGCCCCAAGGACAGCTATCCCCTGCCGCACATCGACCACCTGGTGGACAACGCCTCGGGGTACGAGATGCTAAGCTTCATGGACGCTTACTCCGGATACAATCAGGTCCAGATGGACCCCCGGGACGAAGAGATGACAGCCTTCACAACGGACCGGGGAACTTACTGCTACAAGAAGATGCCCTTTGGCTTGAAGAATGCGGGGGCCACCTACCAGAGAATGGTCAACAAGGTTTTCAGCTCCCAGATCGGAAGGAACCTAGAAGTCTACGTCGACGACATGCTCGTCAAGTCAAGGCGACCGGAAGACCACATCGCCGACTTGCGGGAGACCTTCGAGCGGTTGCGGCGGCACCACATTCGGCTCAACCCCGCGAAGTGCACGTTCGGGGTAAGATCTGGCAAATTCTTAGGGTTTATGATAACTAATCGTGGTATTGAAGCTAATCCCGACAAGATCGAGGCACTGATCAACATGTGCGAGCCGACGACGATCAAGGAGCTACAGAGGCTGAACGGGCGCATCGCGGCCTTGGGGCGATTCCTTTCCAAATCAGCGGAAAGATCGCTCCCCTTCTTCAAGGTCATAAGGAAAGCGATCGCGGAACCTCCAAACAATAGGAAGGCGATACTTTGGGATGAAGACTGCTCCCGGGCGTTCGGGGACCTCAAAGAGTATCTCCGCAGCCCTCCTCTCCTGTCCAAACCACGGGAAGGGGAGTCGCTGAGCCTTTACCTGGCGTGCGCGGAGGAAGCCGTGAGTTCGGTACTGATCCGGGAGGACGGTGGGATGCAATGGCCGGTGTATTACACGAGCCAGGTCTTGAAGGGGGCGGAGATGCGGTACTCGCCCATGGAGAAACTGGCGTACGCCCTCGTCCTCTCAGCACGAAGGCTCCGACCCTATTTCCAGGCCCACACCATACTGATCCTGACCGACTCACAACTGGAGCAGAACCTCAAGAGGTTCGATCGAATGGGAAGAATGCTAAACTGGGGAGTGGAACTGAGCGAGTTCGACCTCCGATTCAAACCGCGTACGGCCATTAAAGGGCAGGCCCTGACCGACTTCATCGCCGAGTGCACAACGGAAGGAAATGGCCCCCCGGAGGAAGAAGGCCCGGCGACGGTAATTGCTCAACCCCTATCCTTTCTTTCGGCTGACCACTTTCAGTCAGGGGATCTAGGAGCATGGATAGTTCATGTGGACGGGTCGGCCACACAGTCAGGGGGCGGGGCCGGGATTGTAATCCGATCTCCGGAAGGGAACATTGTGGAATACGCTTTGCGGTTCGAGTTCCCAGCCACGAACAACGTGGCGGAATACGAAGCAGTGATCAACGGCCTGAGGCTGGCCCTGGAGCTCGGGGCCGAGTCCGTCCGCCTCCTCAGCGATTCGAAGCTCATTGTCAACCAGCTCTTGGGGAGTTACGAGGCACGGGAGGAGGCGATGCAGAGATACCTCCCTGTCGCCAGAGCGGCGATGTCCAAGTTCAAGGACGTGGAAGTCTTGCACCTCCCACGATCAGAGAATGCGCGGGCAGATGCGTTGTCGAAGCTGGCCTCGTCCTCGCCAAAGGAGCTGGGCCGCACCATCTACGTGGAGAACCTGCAGTCCCCCAGCACGGAGGAACACGAGGTGATGGCGATCGACCAAGAACCCACCTGGATGGACCCGATCATCCGGTACCTCACTCATGGAGAGGTACCGACCGACGGGGACGAACGCCGAACCCTGGAGAGAAAGGCGCTCAGGTACGTGATCCATGAAGGAGCACTCTACCGGAGACGCTGGACCAAGACGGACGTCCTCCCATACCTGAAGTGCATCGGACCGCAGGAGGCTGACTACGTCCTACGGGAGGTTCACGACGGGATCTGCGGGAATCACCACAGGGGCAAGGTAGTCGCCCAGAAGATCTTGAGGCAGGGATACTCCTGGCCAACCCTGACCCAGGATGCAGCAAGCTACGTCCAAAGATGCCAAGAATGCCAGAGGTACGCCCACCACATCTCGACACCCCCGTCAGAGCTCATTCCTATCGTGAGCCCCGTCCCCTTTACGAAATGGGGGCTCGACATCATCGGACCGTTTAAACCGGGACGAGGGCAGCGGAAGCACTTGATTGTGGCGGTTGACTACTTCACCAAGTGGGTCGAGGCCGAGCCGCTGGCCACCATCACTTGGAAGAAAGCAAAAAAGCTTTGTGTGGAATTCCATCATCTCCAGATTCAGAGTGCCACGGGCCATCGTCACGGACAACGGGAAGCAGTTCGAATCTGCAGGGTTTAAAGATTTTTGCGAGGAATGGGGAATCAAGCTTCTCTTCGCCTCTGTAGCGCACCCCCAGACCAACGGAATGGCGGAGGCGGCCAACAAGTGCATCATAGAGCCCCTCCGGAAGAAAGTGAAAGACGCCGAAGGGAGCTGGCCAGAAGAGCTCCCCGGTATACTCTGGTCATACCGGACGACCCACAAGGAGGCCACTGGCGAGACCCCGTTCATGCTCACCTATGGGGCCGAGGCGGTGGTACCGGTCGAGTTAGGCGAAGAATCTCTCCGCATCAAATACTTTGACGAAGATAGGAACTCGTAGGGCCTGGAGCTCAGTCTGGAGCTCCTCGATGAGCGACGGGAGCAGGCATTGGCCACCATCATCCGCCAGAAGCAGAAGGTGGCCCGATACTACAACGCTCGGGTACGGGGAAGAAGCTTCCATCTCGGGGACCTGGTCCTCCGGAAAGCGGGCTTCAACACTGATACCGCTCGCAAAGGGAAGCTCGCGGCTAGATGGGAGGGACCCTACAAAGTCGTCGAGGTCCTCGGACCCGCAGCCTATCGACTAGCTGATATGGAGGGGAGGATTCTCACTCACACTTGGAATACGGAACATTTACGCAAGTACTTTCAGTAAATGTATCATTTCCTATGAAATAAATTTATTTTAAATTCATTCCTTTCCAGATAAAGCCAAAAGATAAACAGAAAGAGGCCGAGGGGCATTCCCCTCCCTCATCCTTCTCCGGGGGCACCAGTGGAGCCACAGGCTGGCGGTCCACTAGGGTCTTTCCCCACACTCTGTTCGGCGTCAGGGTACATCCGGAGAGCCTCGAAGTTGACCCCCGAGAGCGGGAACTTCAGTTGGATCTCGGACTGACACCGGGCGAAGCCCTTCTCGAACGCATTCGACAAGGCGACCTCCACGAAGGAGGTGGCATACTCCGCCACGGCATCCTCAGCGATCCGGGCCGGATCCACCTCCTCGAGCCCACGCACCCGGGCCTCTAAGGTCTCGATCTGGCGTTGGTGCTCTGCCCTCTCCTTCTCGATCTCCCGGGATTTCTCGCCAAGTTGGGCTGCAAGGGCCCTCGCCTGCTCCTCCGCCGCATCCAGACGATCGGAGAGCTCCGAGGCTTCGGAGGCAGCAGTCGGGCCGGGGATCTGCTTGACTCCTCCAGACGCATCGGCACCTTTCAAAAGAGAGGCGAGCCGCGTTTCGGCCTCCGACTTCGCGGCCAGAGCCAAGGCTCTCTCACGATCCGCCACCTCCAGGGCAGAGGACAGCTCGGTTACGCGGGAGTCCAGGGACTGGACTCGCGCTTCCTCCAACTGACCGGCCTCCTCCTCCTCCTCGCCGGGGACCTCAGGGCCTAGCCCGGCCTCGGATTTGGCTTTGGGAAGAGCCGCGAATTGGCGCCTCATCGAGAGGCCCACTGAGGACAACTGTGCCAAAGCAACGAAGGTAAGACGGCAAAAGCGGCTGGAGAATGGGGAGACAAGCAGAGACACGCTACCTGTTGACCAGCCTGGATCACGAAGGTAGCCAAGCAATCACCTCTGACTCCGTCCAACACCACCTAATCGGGAGGGAGACAACAATTCTCGGCCACTCGAGCGGCGGCTCCACGGCTCGAAAACACCGACTCCTTCTCCCCCACTAGGAAGCGTGGACAAAGAAGACCCTCCCCTGACGAAGGGAACTCGCCAGGAGCGGAGCGGAACGCACCAAGATACCGACTGTAAGCATCAGGGAGAGAGCCGTCCGGGAGAGGTGAAGGGCCGGCCCACGGCCAGGCAACCTCAACAGGAGCAGGATGAGGTCGGTCAGCAGTCGGCTGGACATCGATCCCCTCGACCTCCTCAGGGAGCCTCTTGGAAGACCCCTGCAAGGGGAGAGAGGGAGACGACATCTTCTTCCGCTTCGAGCCTCCGGTCGTGGTCACAACCCGCTGCTTCTTCCGGACCGCCAACACATGATCCCTTCTACGCGGATCCGGGTTTGGGACCTGCACGAGAGCGCTGGCAGGAGAAGGACCGAGAGGGAACCCACCTGCACTCAAAGAAGAAATGAGAGACAGAGCAGAACCTGGACGACCTCGAGGGGCGAACGCTCGGAGCAGCTTACCTAGGGGCCACACCGTCTTACGCAAATTGTGGTCACTAAAGAGGAAGTCGATCGAGCGCTCCCTCGTAGGAATTGCCAGCATGTCCCTCGCCGTCTGCTGCTCAGCGACCGTCAGCTCACCCAGATCAAGGATGACTGCACCGGCCGCCTCCCACCGAACCGGGAAGGGTACACTCGAGGGGAATGTGACGAATACGTATTCCCCCTTCCAGCGTTTCAAAGAGCTCGGCAACCCCAGCACCAGGGACATCTTCGGGCGGGTGCTGATGTAAATCCACGCCCCCGATTGGTGGAGGCTCAGGTGGTAGAACTGGGCAAAGAGGCGGAGAGAGGGCACCACACCCTTCAGCATGCAGACAACAACGAACCCGACGAGGATCCCGACGGCGTTGGGACAGAATTGACACAGGCACACATTGTGGGCCTGAAGGAACTCAACGATAAAAGGATGAAGCGGGAAACGAAGCCCGAAGTGGAAACACTTCTCATATATTCTGACCTCATTGGGACCAGGAGAGCAGATCCGCTCGTCAGCCCCAGGGGCACGAGCCGAGTAGGGCGGAAGCAGGTAGGAGGAGCGCATGCTCCCGATGGCGGTGGCACAGATCGACGAAGGCCACGCCAAGACCTCTGAGGGAACCCCTGAAAGATCATCCCCGTGCTGACTAATCGCCGAAGGAGTGCCACCCGTCGAACCTGGAGCTGCATCGCGCTCCGACCGAACCGAACCCGTGGCAGAGGAAGACGACATGAGGCAGAACTCAGGCAGAATAGGGATCGGCGCAAAGAAGAAAGCGGCGGGATGGCGGCTCACGAACCCCTCGGCTTCTCAACTTAAGACGACCCCGCGAGCGGTGGGGATAAGCTTGCAGCTACACGTGGCAGCATCTGAAGGCCGACGGCGCTTCGGAACCCGCACCTTAAAAAGCATCGAACGAGCCAACTCATGATGACGACTAATAAATGAGTCGGCATCGACTGGCGAGCTTGTCAAAATCGGCAGAAGTCACATCGGCCGAGCCGAACCGGCCGAGGCCGATCAACCCGACCGATGGGGGCAATTGTTACGCCTATTTGACCGAGACCCAAAAAGACACGAGCCCAGGAGCCCAATCGCTGGCCGGGAGTCCATCAACGTATACCGGCCCGTCTCAACAAAGGCCCTATAAGGGATCCTCTCGAATGTTGATCCGACCCGGCCCCGATAACCCGCCGATCACTCGCCCACTCCTGCGGAAACCGCTCCCCCAGACGCGCGACCACTAAATGGCGGTAATGGGGAGGTGCTGGCATGGCGAAGAGAGCGGCGGCGAGGGGGCGGATTGAGGGGGGCACGATCGAGGGCGGGCGCGGGACGTGGGCCCGAGGCAATCACGCTGGGGCTCTACAAAAGGGCTAGGAGGACGACGAAGAAAAGGACCGCATCTGAGGTAACAAAACCTAAGGTACTCCATCAACGACCTCGTTCCCCCAATTCATCTCCTTCCTCCCCCGCTCGCGCCGAGAGACGCCGCTACGATCTCCTCACGAGTCGGACCGTCTCCGCCGGGCCTCCTTTCTCAGATCTCTGTCTGACTTAGGCATCGGAGGGGATTTGGCCGGAACCAAGGTCCGGCCCCCTGACGAGCGTTCTCGTCTACGCAGGTGGACAGCTGATCAACGGGCCGAGGCTCCCCCTCGCCCCTCGCCGACCACGCAACCTGCCGGACGATTGAGGCTTCCCCTCGTCGTCCGATCGCCGAAGCCAAGCGCAAACCACCGAGGCCGAGCGTCTCGACCCGGGCCGAGGCTTCCCCTCGCCCTTCGCCGAACACGCATCTAGCCGGATGACCGAGGCTTCCCCTCGTCGTCCTATTTCCGAGGACGCGCTCGTCTGTCCGAGGCCGAGCGTCTCAACCAGGGCCGAGGCTTCCCCTCGCCCCTTCTGCACCGATTCGAAGCCCCCGAGGGACCCAAAGCGGGCCCCTTGACCACGTTGACCGGGTTCTCCACGGTCAACGCTTTGTAGTGAGAAAACACTCTGAAACAATTTGCTTTAGTAGCATTTTTCCCTTTTTTATATGCTTTTGTCTAGGATCTTTTGTGAGATCTAATACTCTTCCAACATTGAGAACGACGTTTATTTTAAGTTGGGGTGAGAGTGTTAGAATCTTTAGGATTGTTAGGATTTTGATTTTAGCTTAAATTTTTTTTGAGATACCTCCATTTTGCCATCACCCATTGCTCTTTATTGCATATCATATGTTTCCTCCTAATCCCTACGTTGCTAGCTTTATACTTAATCTCTTACATGCTTCATATTCATGCATACATTTGGATTCAAATCTTATGTTCAAACTCCTAAATTGTGATTGGCGTATATTTTATCGATTTTTCTTCATGGGATCAATTTTAATATGATATTCATAAAAATAGTGCATAATTCAATGAATTTTGTCTTCGATGTCGTTTGGATTAGTTTTGTGCAAACTTTGTAATGCACGAGTTGGATTAAATCATTAGATAGATTGGTTTTCAATTTGATGGGATTTGACCCTGGATATATGCTTAGTTTATGCTTGAGGAGTGGTTGATTGGTGTGTTGGATCAAAAAAAAAAGAAGAAAAGAAAAGAAAAAGAAAAAGAAAAAGAAAAGAAAAAGAAAAAGAAAAGAAAAAGAAAAAAGTTCTTCTAGTTTTGTCAAGTAGCCGAGTCCTCACGCACATTGGAGATTCGCGTCGAAAGATAGGATTTAGGGGAGTGCACGAGAGAAAAATAGGCGAACCTTAGGTGATTCGAGTTATTAGGTCCGCGTGGTCCTTTTTGGCCCAATGCCCCCAAAATCTTCTGATTTGGGAGCATTGACCGAACCCTCGTTACATGGGTCATCCTAAGTTTCATATTAAAACACATGAATAAACATAATCCACATATCAAACTTCCATGAATTAAGAAAGCTACGTGTTATTTTTGGCCAAGTTCTTGAAGATTGTGATACTATGACACACTTATGTTTTAATCTCAATGAATGCAAACGTTGCTTGTACTTTGTTGGTTTGAGCCATATTGAGCTTTTGCTCTTGAATTTGCTCTCTTTTATGAGTTGGTATATTGGAATTGAGTTTATGTTGAAATTTTTTCATGTGCCATGAATATTGTGGAGTTTGATGTGTGTTATATTGTGAATCCGAATATATCGCTTGTTTTGCTAGGGACTAGCAAAAAGCTAGTTGGGGGTGTGATTCGGGGTATAAATTACATATTTTACCACTCATTAGATGGCATTTTGTGCATAATTTGTGTTCATTTTGGCTCCGATACACACATTTTGATGATATCCTTAATATTGGAGCTTATCATTTTTATATGCATAAAAAATAATTTTTACAGCTTATTTGCATCCTCATCTTGGTCTCCTATTATTTTTCAGTTGAAGTTCGTGAAGTCCCGATTCCAACGCATATTTTTCCAGAATTTTTAGAGGTCGGAGCAATTTACTACATTTTTTGGAAGACAGGGTGACGGTGCTGAAAATTTATGGGCTGAAAATTCTGCTATTCCCCTCTTGTGCAGAATTCTGCTATCATTCTAGTGTATATTCGGGTCTAATGATATTTATATGTCGTTGTACACGTTGTTATGGTTCCATCGCCGCCTAGAACACGTCATTCCGAGGTTGGATGATTTTTCTAGAATTTTCGCAAGAAAGGGTGACGGTGCTGAAAATTTCTGCAGATTTGGGCTTTAGTTGCGGTTTTAGGCACGGCTGCGGGTCGGATCCGACCCTATCCAAACCGCAATGCATGTTAAGTGATTGGGGCTTGGTTTTTACGGGTTCTGGGGCACAGTTTCGACCCACAATGCCTAATTCCATAACCGTTAAGCTGTGAATGGGTTTTATGCGAATTTGGGGTTGATTTCAGCTCCAGTCTTCTTTCTAATCTGAAATGCTAGGGCTTGGAGGCCATGGGGGAGATGCGAAGCATGGAAGAGGTGCTAAAGTGAGAGGAAAGCCTTATTGTTTGAGAGATTGGTGATATCTTTCCTCTCTTTTTGTGTATTTTGCATTTCTCCTTTGTATTTGAATGAGATGTTGTTTTGTATCAAAATTCCATCTTTTTTCAAGATGATTGAGTAGTGTTAAATGCTTGGATTGTGATTCATGAATTTGGTTGTTAATCTTAGTTCTATTTGACTCTTGCCTATTTCCATGTAAATGTTGGATGAATTGTTAGGGCACATTTTTATTGGTTAAGTCCCAAGAGGGCACACTTTAAGAAAAGTCCATGTTCCTAATTTGACTAGTGCCATGATGATGCACACACACTTATTGCAAATTTTTGTGTTCATGAATGCTAAATTTACCGATTGAGATTGCCATAGCCGGAGGCCCAATTGAGTTATTTGTGGGTCATTTGAGCTTGATTAACACCAACATTAGTAAACCTACAACCCATGCTCCTCTCCTAGCTATCCTGACTCCCCATTTAGTTCTTTGACCCTACCTACTTAGGTTTGATTCACCACACTTTTTCCACTACCATTCACTTAGCGAGGTGGTTGTATCACGCTTTATCTTTCTTTTCTGATCAAACTTGCGAGTGTAGAACGACTTGTCCCTGTGATCCGACCCGGTACTCACCGGTTATAAATTTTATATTGCATTGACGCTCCTACGCTTGGGAGTGAAAGGTGTGCTTTCTTTGTGCGTTTTCCAGTTCAATCACCTTCTGATGATGGAAGTTCACTTTCTATTGCATGGAGGGAGGGAATGACTATAGTAGCCTTCATATGGAAATAACAATTGTGCCCTAAATGTACCCTATGAAAATGCACAACTCCCAAGATATAAGGATTGATTCTCACACCTTAATTTTACTCCTTAACTTGCCACGTTTCATATACTTGGAACTAACTTGAACGTGGAAGGAGATAACTCGAAGTAGCCATGCTGACTTGTCATGGCTAATGTTATGTTCTTGATGTGCATATGTCAGGAGCCACACACCCACTAGGTACCCGAAGCTACATTGTCCACCTAAGCCATAACATTGGCCCTTTATATGGGAAACCATAGGCATGCTCACAAACCTAAGTAACATAATTATTAATTAATTATTATTGAGTAGTAATTAGCAATCAACATATAGTTTCAAATTTTGCAAGATGATGCAATTTCTTTATTTACATTCATAAGTATTCGATGTGTACTTTGGGCATTGACCTTACTACTGCAAATTACATATTTGATATTAATGTCACAATTCACTTGTTATTTTCTTCTTTATAGCTATCCAAGATTCAATGATCAAGCATATAACATTTCGTTGAAAAGCGTAAAGCATAATAATATGATATACTCCCTCATGACCATGATGGCATCCCTGAGTGTTACAACTCTGGATATCGATTCATATGTAGCGGCCACATGCAAGTAGAAAGATCTAGTAAGGGGATTATATGTTCTAAAAGAGATCCAATGACTCCCTTATATATGGGCTCCCCGGGTCTTCTCTATTAAGAAATTAATAAGCCAATATTTGATCTAGATTGTGCAACCCCACACAAGTGCATAAATGCTAAATAGTAACCCTTTATGTGTCACGTCCCCCTCCCTGGGATACACAGGGAGGGGACTATGGGTGAGTAATACATATAGACGAGTAAGATGTTTTCTAAGGATAACTATATAGTAAGATAGTTAGAATTCCACTCCAACTATATGCTCATTTCCCCAAACCCTCTTCACACATCTTTAGCATCTCTCAACTATATGTCATGCCTTACACCTTACTTGTTGCACGGGCACCCTCTTACTCACACCTGTGAAATTTCTCACTTCCTTCTTTGTCTGATGCCATTGGTTGTAGTTACTATACATACTACAAGACTTCTATACACACCACAAACATATCCAAGCATACATACACTATAGAGTAAACAAAAATACACTATGTATCATAAAAATATATAGGCCCTAGTGTATATGGCACTATAGGTCATTACATTCTACCCACCTTAAAATAAAGTCCGTCCTCGGACTTTCCAACTCAGGACATAGCTAAGGGTGAATATAGTTATACATGGTCAATCTACCCCAAACTTATATATATACAACACATTCGTATATCAACACTTGATACACACATTCATGGTACTGGTCATACATACACATGCACCTCATTATATAGATGTGGACATACAACCATGTATGTCTCCTAGCATATATCCAATCACACATATACATGTCATCACATAAAGGCTCATACAACAATACCAATACACACAATATTCGTATAATGATATATCTATCCAAACACAGGTGTAAGCATGTCCGCTTACAGTTGGGATTTCATAATCCCATGTTCACTTTCCTATTCTATTCCATATGATTTTGATGTGACAATTATTATTATTGCTACTCACTCTATCTATGCAGCTGTGCAGTTTTCCTAATATATCCACGCTTGGACAATAATCACTTGATAAGGAATCCCTGCACAAAGGCATCTCAAATACTCACATGAAGCTCATCATACATATCTACGGGAATGTATTTTTATACTTTATAGATTTCAGAGCCTTGAATATGAAATCCATCTAAGTCCTAGGTTCCTAATAACATATCCTACCAACCCTTTTTCAGATAAGTCAAAAATTCACATTTTTCTGTCTTAGTCGACTATGGCAACCATTAGTCGACTAAAAACTTTTTCTTCGAATTTTGACCTGAAAATTTCTGAGTAGTCTTTAGTCAACATCAGACACTTACCGTTAAAATTTCAGTCAAAAATTCCAAAGTTTGACTTTTAGTGGACTAATCTACACAACCAGCATGTACATATATACCACATACTACAAATATAGACGACATATCATATCTATACAGTGCCTAGAGCTCAATAAACTATATAGATCTATGATACATACTTCTCATATGCTACTATATATTAACACATATACTTCAAACACAATTATAGAGCCATACAATCATTCGGACATATATTACAATCACGTGCACATGAGTATATCCTCCCAATATACTCAGCAAGCCATATTCAACACTTATAGAACTATAGATATGTATATATACACATACCTACAAACATAAAGACATACATATATTCATATTGAATCAACACTCGAATCTCAACCCCCATTGTTCTATACCTCAAGCTCATTTTATCCGGTCCCATCCTAAAGCTGGACTCTACCCACCTTAGAATTCGACTACCCACAAACACAAGAACACTACTCGTACTATTCCGGACACAACCGCAATGAGGGTACCTGCGTGGGCCACCACCTGTCACGTCCCCCTCTCTAGGATACACAGGGAGGCAAGATATGCGACGAGAACTAAAAACATATCTGCAGGTCCACTGCGCATTGCTGGGAATAGTACATATAGTATACAACAACCAGCCAACCAACAACAGAGAATGACACAAAGTCACAGAGAATGAAAGCCAAACACTGAACAACTCCATATACATCTCAACCACCCCATTGCATCAATTTATATAGTACAAGCATCTCTCACCCCAAAAGAAAACCCAAAGTACACATAGCTCTCTCCTTACCCTCACCACCTAATCTAAGCTCCAGCTCCCAACAACAGAATTCCAACTCAACCTCCAGCTTCATCTGCCATCTCCAAGAACCTCACCTGAAAAGTCAACGGGGCACGTCAACGCGTGACCCAGTAGGAATGCCAACTCCATCTAGTATGCTTTATGAAAATGCAACTATTCTATATGCATTCATCTCAAGGTGCAAACGAAGTATAGAATAAGCTAAAGGGAACACATGTATAACATAAAGCATTGAATGCATAACATAACGAAAGTACAACAACAAAAGAGTGCAACAACGTAAGTAAAATAAACGCAAGCGACAAGAACTACAATAGGTGATGCATATAACAAGGGATACAACATAAAAGCTACAAGTAAAGAATGTCAAGTAAGCAACATTTAATAATGCTACAAAGTAACGAAAGTTATTTATTAGTGATTTGGACCCTAAGTAGTGGGTAGACCTTCTTGGAACTGGACCTCACCCCCAGTTGGGATGGAACAGGCAAACTCCCTGAGACACGCTCTTACTAAAGGAGCCATGTTTTCCCCTTATTTCCCCTTCACATTTTCTCCATTTCTCCTCATTTCTGCCACTCCCCGCCACTCGGGCAAGAACAGGAGGGCCACCAACCACCAGTCCAGCCCCTCATGTTTTCCCCACAACTTAGTGTCCCCCAATCCCCGTGACACCCTCCTTTAAGAGGACTTAGCCATTTCTTAGCATTTCAATTAGCCATTTCTTAGCATTTCAATTAAAAGTATCATGTAACAAAAGGAATCATATAACAATCGCCATTTTCACCTCCTTTCATTCCAACACATATAATCCTTCCAACCACAACGTTCGCCACATAGTTCTCATTTCCAACACATACGATCCCAACACATGTAATTGTACAACTTCACCATTGATTACGACATTACATTAATTAAGCATGAGCCAACAAAATATATGCCAATATCCCTTAATCCAACAGGAAATTAGTTAAACAAAAGCAAGATGACATCCTCTTCTAGCAAGATGAAAATGATAGCATGAAACCAATAGCATGGGACTAAAAACAACATGAGACTAATAGCAAAATGAACGAATAGCAACATGAAACTAACTCAACATTTCCACAAACACCTAAGGGGTATTATTAGCTTGGTTATTGGCACACTATAATATCATCACCAATTAGCATCATGAAACTTCTGTTGAGTATTGGACTCTCCACCTTGATTTTGATGATGATCAAACACAAATCATTATGACTAACTCTTGTGTTTGCAGTTATATGAAAAGTCACCAATTAGATTCAAGAAGATCAAAAGTGACTACATGTGTTGATTCAAGTGAAGAACTTGGTAGATCGACAAAGGTGAAGCATTGGCTTGAAGAACTCAAAGACTACTTCAAACCTCAAGCCAATGGCATCAACAAATGAATGGAGATTCAATCCAAAGAGAAGATAGGAATGGATGAGTCAAAAGCTTCGAAGACTATGACATTCAATTCATTCAACTAAAAGACTCAAGAACATGAAGATTTATGGAGATCATCGCCAAATTAATTTGTTCATCTCAAGCGACGTCCCACGACTTCCTCAGAACGCGTGATCGTTGTGCTTGGAGCTTCGTTGAAGCTCAAGGAGTTTTTCATGAAGTCTAGGGATTCGGATTCTCCATGTTGAAGCTTTGAAGACAGTTTGTCGTGTTTGCTTTTATGTCTTCTAGCTTCGGTTTAGTAGAATGTTAAGCCTTGAGTAGTACTTGCCTAGAAATCTTCATTTCTATCATATCGTATCTCTAGGATTGCCTTAGAAGCCATTAGAAACTTTTCCGTAGCTTATCGCTTCATTTCTCGGCTTCGTATGCATCTTAGTTGGTTCAAGTAGAAGAACCAACCGACTAGATGACGATCTAATCGGTTGGAAATTCTTCTTGAACCGACTAGACATCATTGCTAACTCAGCCCATTCACTGTTGACCAGTTAGTTGGTTCAAGAAGGATGGTTAATGCATTAAAAGCCAATCTAGTCGGTTGATGATCCTTCTTAGACCGACTAGTTTCAAATCTAGTCGGTCCAAGAAGGTTCACTGACCGACTAGTTGTCAATCTAGTCGGTTGATGATCCTTCTTAGACCGACTAGTTCTTACCCAGATTTCATCATCTTCTCTGTTAACCATCTAGTCGGTCCAAGAAGGTTCACTGACCGACTAGTTGTCAATCTAGTCGGTTGATGACCCTTCTTAGACCGATTAAGCAGCTTCAGAAATAGATCCGTTGGGCATTTAATGCCACGAATTTTGTGACCGTTTTCTCTCTTCCCTATATAAGTTTGTGTGCTTCTAACCAGGGATCTAAGGCTGAAATTAGAGACATTTTCACACCTTTGAGAAGAGCCATTCATTCTCATTTATAAGCTCTCTCATCTCACAAGAATCTCTCTCTTACTCTTTGAGCACTAATTTCTCAAGAGAGATTCTCATTCCTTGTGAGCTTCTCAAGCTAATAGCTTGAATCCAAGTCACCATCTTCACCCTAGCCATCTATTGCTGTCCACCTTGGTGGAGCTAGGGTTTGGTGATTTCATCTTCCTCAAAATCCATTCTTGCCCTAAATTGGTAAGTATTTCTCAAGGCATAGGAGTTTGTGGTAAGAAGTTTTATATTTCATTCTTTATACTTCATATTTGTTGTATACTCATGGTGGTGAGAGTGTTGGCTTGATCCCAAGTTGTGGGAGTCAAGATTTCGTTTTACTCTCGGTTTGTGAGAGTGTGCTTAGTCCCAGGTTGTGGGATTAAGGTTTTTGCGTGTTCCCGGGGTGTGGGATACACGGACATCGATTGTAGGTCGATTGCACTTGTTGGAGGTTTTCCACAAGTGGGCTAAAGGAAATCTCTAGCTGTTTGCTAGAGTATCCGGAGGGGATCCGGGTGTTGCTGGAGTAGGGCACCGGTAACAAGTCGGGAAGACTTGGGTGGCACCGAACCAGGGTAGATTGCTTGTTTGCATTGCTTTCTTACTTAGGTTGTTGTTCATTTATTACATTCCGCATTTGTTGGTTAAGTAGGGTTTTATTTGGCGTAAATTCCTTATAATTCTATAAAACACTATTCACCCCCCCTCTAGTGTTTGTTCCTCATAGCACAGGGTCACTACAATTGGTATCAGAGCGAGGTTATAGCTATGGCAACCAACAACAACAACACAAGATGCCCTCTTCCACCATATCTCCTCGGGCCCAATTATCAAATTTGGTGTGTGAAGATGAAGGCCTACATTCAATCCATAGATGAGGATTATTGGAAGCTTGTGGAGAAGCCCTTTCGCGCACCTACCACTTCCGTACATGAATGGACAAATGAGCAAAAAGAATTGGTGGGGAAACATCAAGAGGTAATGGATATCTTGCTTGATTATTTAACTTATGACATTCTTATGCATGTGTCCAAGGCAACAACGTCCTATCAAATATGGCACATGCTAGCGGAGCAAGAAGAGTCCACCTCGGAGTGTTCTTCCTCAAATGATGAAAGAGATTCATTCATAGGCTTGATGGCACGAGAGGACGACTCTAGTGACGAATCAAGCGATTCAAGTGAAAGCGATAGCGACAATGAAGAGGTAACAACGGATGATCTAAAAATTGAGCTTAAGCAATTATTTGATAAATATCAAAAGCTTATGCATAAATATTGTGATGCTAAGAATAAGATTACTAGTCTCTCTAACACATCTTCATGTAGCACCTCTAACAATGACACCATTGTTGAGACACTCGCTATTGAGAAAGCAAGTTTGCTTACTCAAAATGGCATGTTGAGAAATGAGGTGGAATCCCTCAAATCTCAACTTGATCGTGTTTCTATTGTTGATAGTAACGATCTTGAGATTGAAAATCTTTAATCTCAAAACACTTGTTTGGGAATTGAGAATGAGGATCTCAAATCTCAAGTGCACGAGCTCACCACACATGCATCCAAAGCACGCACCTCCTATAGTGAAGTAACTATAGATTTTGTGAGGCCATCCTCCGGTGCATCCACGAGTGGTGTCTATAACAACTTGTGTAGTTCTACTACTAAGGAAACCACCACTCCTATTCCTCCCTTCTTTGCAAAGAAACCCACCAAGGGTGGACATCAAAGGAAGGGACATGCTTTCATGTACACCAATACACATAGGAATGCCTCCACTCCTCACATTCCTACAAATGATGATTTTTATGTTCCACACCCACGAGCACGTGCAAACACTCATTTGAGACACTCTCATGCACGTACTCATGCTCATGCACCTTCACATGCTTATGATCACACATCACATCCACATATTCATGCTTATTCTCATGATCATCCTCATGCATACACTCCTCATGTTCATCCACGTATGTATGCTACACCGCACCATGGATCAAATGCTCATCATCATGCTTTTGCACAACACAATGTTCCTCATGCTCTTGCTAGATCTCATGTTCCTAGGCCACATGCACCACGTAGAGATCAACCTTGTGTGCATGCAACCACTAGGAAGAGGATTCCCAAATCATACACTATTTGGGGTCCTAAGAACACTAGCACTCATGCTAAGGATATGTATGTGCAATCTTACATTAATGATATTATTTTGAATGATGATTATGTTGGGAAATCACGGTCCTCTTGGACTTGGTTTCCGAAGGGTTAGTTTCCGTTGACCCTTCTTTGCTTGGTACCATATGTTTATAGTTATTTTTTAATGGGTTCCAATGCATTTGTGTTAAGATTTGATTTACTCTTTTGTTTGCATTTTGGTCTTGGATGCTCATGTGTGATTAGAACGTAAATTCATATTGAATTTGACTTCCATTGCATGATTATTTGTAAATCATTGTGTTTATGATTTTCATGTTTAGAATATTTAATATTTCTTCTTGCAACACATGCGTTGGCTCATATTCATGTTTTGTTGCATGTGATACTTGACATGCGTTTGGATTATAATATATATATATATATATACTTATTTTTGGTACAATTGGTGTATGCATGTATTTGGTTAAATATTTATCTTGTAACATGATTGCATGTTTCTTAAATATTGTGTATGATTACATTAGGATATGGGTTATATTAATTTGAATTTAGTTTGTTAAATTTGTTGCCTAACCCATAGGATCCAGAAAGGTTTTTGGATACCAAAATTATGTTTTCTAGGTTCAATCCACATTGGGATACCAACCCTACCAACTCCGTGATTTGCAAAGACTTTCATTCAAATGGAGTTGATGGTGCTTAAGTGATGCACCAAAGTAGGGGGAGCTTAATGTTGTCAGTATATTCTTACATTTGGGTATCCATGTGTGTTGGATGCATGTAGATGTCACTTTGTGTTTGAGATTATCTCATGCATATCCTATGTTTGCATATTGTATATCCTATATGTCATTCATGTCTATGTATTTCATTTGTGTCAAATACTTGACTCATGTGCATTGTGTATTCATAATCATTACTCACATGTTTATTCGAGGATTATTTATAACATGTGGATTTATAATTTTCATGTTAGAATTAATGCTCATTTTCATGTTTCACACATGGGACACGCTTATATTTATGTTCCACTTCACAAGCGTGCATCCCAACTTCCTACTCATGCCTCTACAACCTCTTCTTAAGAATCCCAAATCACTATCTTTTGGATTCCTAAGATTGTTTCTAGGCATGGTATGAACACACATATAGAATCGTATATTAGGAATGACATATTCTCTTGCGACTCATATTGCGCTTCATTGCTTGGGTACCATGCTTGTATGATTACTTTTTGTACCCATATATATATGTGAGTTCGTCCACTACTTCCATGTTTGCATAGTTTGTATGATTTTGTTGGAGTATGACATGTTTTGATTGCTATCATGATTATGTTCATTTATATGCCATTATATCTCTCTCATATTTTGTTGTGCATATAGATTAGTTGATTTCTCTAACCTTTGGTGATTTATTATCAATTTGCATCTTCCTATCTTGTTGATATGCCAAAGGAAAAGAGAAATTTGGTTTTGAAATTTAATACTTTATGTTTTTCATGCACACTCGTTGTGGTGTTACTTTTCATGCCTTCCTCCAATATGCATGTGACGTGAATGTTTATTTTGTGCACATATGCATATTGAATGCGGAATCCTTCTTGTACACACTTTTGTATTAGATGAGTGTATTCATAATGATGATTGCTTGTATAATGTATTTTGACTAAATCATATGCATAGGAATTATTAGTCTAGGTGTTTCTAATTTCTAATGATTGAGAATTGTAAATTCCTGATATGTATGATTTTCATGATTATAATAACTCTTATTAATGCATGTCATGCATTTCTATTGATGAGTGTTATTTACAATTGGTAAATGATTGGTTATTGGATTACTTGATTTTGTTCATTAACCTATTTGGATCCAAAAAGTTTTTGGATACCACCAATTGTTGAATTGACAGATTGTTGTGCAAGATGCCTACCCTACACATTCCTTGGTTTACAAATGACGGATCAATTCAAAGGAAAGGATGGTGCATTGGAGATGCACACATATAGGAAAAGCTAAATGGTTGTAAGTATGTGTTTTGCACAATTGGTATTTTAATATATTGGTTTTGGACTATCATATTTACAATTGGTATTTTAATATATTGAATTTGTGTAATATATCATACTTCTTCATTAGCTCATTCTTGTCACACCCTCATGAAGATTGTTTGTTTATGTGACTGCCATGTTCATGTATGTCTTCTATGTCTTATTACGACTCATGTATCATGGTGGCTATAACATTCATATAATGATTTGGTTAGTTATTTATTGATATTCATATCTTTGGAACACGTTGTCATTACACATCGTATTCCTCACATGCATGCTTCTTTGTGAAGATTGTTATATGTTATGGATATGATAACTGATATGTATGACATGCTTGCTTGTTTATTAGACTGTATTAAGTATATTGATCTTAATCTTCATTGAAATTTTTTCAATTCTTTCATTTAAGGTTCATTGTTGTTTTGATTCTACCACATGTGCCTAATTCTCGTAGATGACTATGTTCATGGATTATTTAGACTATATCATGATCTGTCATACCATTGTAGTAGAATCATTCATTTCTTTATGGCATGCTATACTTCATCATGTTATACATAATTCATGCCATGTATAAGATTAATGATTTAGGATCTTTATGCATATTTGTTCATTGTATCACCACACATCTCATACTTTTCCTATGGTATTTATGATTATCTTTATGAGACGTATTGATATGATTTGGGGTGATCAATGTATGTTACTTGTCATTTTAATTACTTCATGACTGATGTTTAGCTATAATTTTATTCAAGAGATCTTTCATGTCTATAGCTAAATCTTTCATGTATGATATTTTTCACAAGTGACATAACATTCATTCATATTAGTTAGTGATCTTCAAGCTATATTTCTCACTATGTCATCTCTCATCTCACGCTCATATTTTATGCTATTTTGATGAGATGTTAGAGATAACTTGTGCTTTACACGATCACATAAGCTTTATATTGTATTTGATGATATGTATATTCTGTCATAGATATTCTTCCATGAATATATCTTGATGCACTATGACTTCTTTGATGCTACCTCCGATTATATTGTGCTTACTCAAGTTTTTTTATTCTATTCGCACAATTGGTATGCATGCATGCAATGTTCATGATAAACTTTATTCGTTTATATCCTACCTTGTGACTTTGAACGTAGACTATCTTCATGCCTTTGCTCAAAGATGCTTTGTCACATTATGCTTCATGGTGAATTCTTGGTGATAATTGAGCTAGGATGAAATCATGGCTCTATTTGTTCACTTGGTTTCCTTCTCAAGTGATATCATGGTCTTGACATTAAATTGCCATGCTTTGCATACTCTGTTAGACTACAATTGGTATCATCTCTACATATCATATTTACATTTGGTATCATATTTACAATTGTTAGACTATTGATTTTGGATATCATCTTTACATGCTCATGGCATTCCATGCTTATCTTTGACTCATTATGTGAGTATCTATTCTGGAATGCATGCTAGTATTATGGTTCTTTTAAACATTGTGTCATTTAGTATCCTAGTGTACTAGAATTGTGTATGCCATATGTTTTATGAAGTTACTATCTCTATTTTGGCATAACACTTTTGCATGATTGGATATTTGTGTATGCCCACATTGCACACTTCACTTAGATTTGGTATGTCTACAATTGGTATCACATGCCATTATACTTAATTTGTGTTATTATTTCATAACATAACTGTGTACACATGGCTAAGAATTTCCATAGTCATGATTGTTGCATTTTTTATGTTTGACTTAGACCTCAGTTTATTGATATTATTTATTGATCTATGTCAATGTGATGATTTTGATTCCACCATAATATATTTAATCATGTTCATGTCATTTATCTTGCCAAGTATACTATTGGTATCACAAGACAGTCTATCAAAATATGCTTCATGTTATAAATTTTGTGATAATTGAGTTTGTTTGGGTATTTGACACTATTTGATCACTTGTTTTTCTTTCACAAGTGATGTCATGATTTTTGCATTGTCACTTTTCTAACACTGCTCACACTACTCTTTACAATTAGTATCTATTGTAATCTTTTATCACATATGCTTATTGCTTATCTTTTTGTGATAATTGAGGGTGATTGAGTTGTTGTTGGATATGTGCTCTTGCATTTGATATCTTTATTTCGATATCTTGTTTTTCAATTGGTAACTTTACATTAGAGAACTTTACAATTGTTATACCTTTATGTTTTCCACTCTATTGTTGCATTTGTTGTTTCTATACCCCCATATCTTTTTGTTATGACAAAGGGGGAGAGAAATAAACAAGATGTGCTTATTAAATGTTGAGTGTTAAACAATAACTTGAATCATATAGACTTTATGTTTGATCGTTCATGTATATGATTCAGGGGGAGCATTTGTGATTACCTTGGTTGATATAAATTACATTATATATATGTTGGTAATCATGCTCATGTTTATGATGTGTATCACCTACATGATTTGTATTGTGTATGCATATTATTTCTGGTCATTCATGCGATACATACACAACCTCATGTGATACACACACTATTAACTGCTGAATGATGCAATTGATTATTGATATTAACTTGATTGGCATCATTGCAGGGGGAGTAAGTATATTTAATGCACAATTATTTGTTTTGTTTATATTTGGTTTGTCATCATCAAAAAGGGGGAGAATGTTGAGTATTGGACTCTCCACCTTGATTTTGATGATGATCAAACACAAATCATTATGACTAACTCTTGTGTTTGCAGTTATATGAAAAGTCACCAATTAGATTCAAGAAGATCAAAAGTGACTACATGTGTTGATTCAAGTGGAGAACTTGGTAGATCAACAAAGGTGAAGCATTGGCTTGAAGAACTCAAAGACTACTTCAAACCTCAAGCCAATGGCATCAACAAATGAATGGAGATTCAATCCAAAGAGAAGATAGGAATGGATGAGTCAAAAGCTTCGAAGACTATGACATTCAAGTCATTCAACTAAAAGACTCAAGAACATGAAGATTTATGGAGATCATCGCCAAATTAATTTGTTCATCTCAAGCGACGTCCCACGACTTCCTCAAAACGCGTGATCGTTGTGCTTGGAGCTTCGTTGAAGCTCAAGGAGTTTTTCATGAAGTCTAGGGATTCGGATTCTCCATGTTGAAGCTTTGAAGACGGTTTGTCGTGTTTACTTTTATGTCTTCTAGCTTCGGTTTAGTAGAATGTTAAGCCTTGAGTAGTACTTGCCTAGAAATCTTCATTTCTATCATATCGTATCTCTAGGATTGCCTTAGAAGCCATTAGAAACTTTTCCGTAGCTTATCGCTTCATTTCTCGGCTTCGTATGCATCTTAGTTGGTTCAAGTAGAAGAACCAACAGACTAGATGACGATCTAATCGGTTGGAAATTCTTCTTGAACCGACTAGACATCATTGCTAACTCAGCCCATTCACTGTTGACCAGTTAGTTGGTTCAAGAAGGATGGTTAATGCATTAAAAGCCAATCTAGTCGGTTGATGATCCTTCTTAGACCGACTAGTTTCAAATCTAGTCGGTCCAAGAAGGTTCACTGACCGACTAGTTGTCAATCTAGTCGGTTGATGATCCTTCTTAGACCGACTAGTTCTTACCCAGATTTCACCATCTTCTCTGTTAACCATCTAGTCGGTCCAAGAAGGTTCACTGACCGACTAGTTGTCAATCTAGTCGGTTGATGACCCTTCTTAGACCGATTAAGCAGCTTCAGAAATAGATCCGTTGGGCATTTAATGCCACGAATTTTGTGACCGTTTTCTCTCTTCCCTATATAAGTTTGTGTGCTTCTAACCAGGGATCTAAGGCTGAAATTAGAGACATTTTCACACCTTTGAGAAGAGCCATTCATTCTCATTTATAAGCTCTCTCATCTCACAAGAATCTCTCTCTTACTCTTTGAGCACTAATTTCTCAAGAGAGATTCTCATTCCTTGTGAGCTTCTCAAGCTAATAGCTTGAATCCAAGTCACCATCTTCACCCTAGCCATCTATTGCTGTCCACCTTGGTGGAGCTAGGGTTTGGTGATTTCATCTTCCTCAAAATCCATTCTTGCCCTAAATTGGTAAGTATTTCTCAAGGCATAGGAGTTTGTGGTAAGAAGTTTTATATTTCATTCTTTATACTTCATATTTGTTGTATACTCACGGTGGTGAGAGTGTTGGCTTGATCCCAAGTTGTGGGAGTCAAGATTTCGTTTTACTCTCGGTTTGTGAGAGTGTGCTTAGTCCCAGGTTGTGGGATTAAGGTTTTTGCGTGTTCCCGGGGTGTGGGATACACGGACATCGATTGTAGGTCGATTGCACTTGTTGGAGGTTTTCCACAAGTGGGCTAAAGGAAATCTCTAGCTGTTTGCTAGAGTATCCGGAGGGGATCCGGGTGTTGCTGGAGTAGGGCACCGGTAATAAATCGGGAAGACTTGGGTGGCACCGAACCAGGGTAGGTTGCTTGTTTGCATTGCTTTCTTACTTAGGTTGTTGTTCATTTATTACATTCCGCATTTGTTGGTTAAGTAGGGTTTTATTTGGCGTAAATTCCTTATAATTCTATAAAACACTATTCACCCCCCCCCTCTAGTGTTTGTTCCTCATAGCATAGGGTCACTACAACTTCCTCTTAGTTAATGAAAACATCCATTAATGATAGTAATATAACTAGCCATAACACATCGTTTGAACACTAGAAAACATCTCAGCTTGCTGAAATGGCAAGAACATCCATAAAGATCAACATATTTCATCCATTTATGTTGGGAATTTGACAAAAATTTATAAATAAAAGTTGAAGATATATCTGTTTTGGATCTACATATAAATTTCATGTAAAAATATTGAGTGTGTGATTTATGGTGAATTAATTGGTAAAGGGTGTCAAAACTGTTCTGCAGACAGATTTCTGTGTCTGTGTTCAAAGCCAAATTTGGGCATATTCTAGCCAGAATTTCGACATAAAAGTCGCGATAGACCTTGAGAAAAACTTGTTAGCTTTCCAACAAGACCAAAATCAACAAAATCCAAGATGTTTGCAGGTAGTGGTGCTCGTTTTACTGAAATGTGTACAGCTTGACAGAATTCCTGGCATGTTGCACAATTCGAATTTTTACCCCAACTTCCATTTCGAATTAGAAAACGTGATGAACATGAAAGTTGCTCATATCTACGAGATAAATATCATATAAAATTTTCAGAGCATTCCTAATAGCCAATTAATTCTAGCACTTAGTTAAAGTTTCAGATTTGCAGGATAAACTTTCAGCATCAAGAACAAAAGGGGTTTCATGAAATTAATGATGTGTTTAGCTCAAGATTAAACATGAACCAATTCTAAAAATGACAACCAAATAACACACTAGAGAAAATTGGATTCCTACCTCATCAAAATTGGATGGCTCCTTCTTCCTTCTCCTTCCTCCTCTTCTTTTTCTTCTTCTTTCTTCTTCTTTGTTTTTTTTTCCTTTTTCTTTCTTCTTTCTTTCTTTCTTTCTTTTCTCTCCTTTTTTTGTGTTTTAGCTCTAGAAAATTTCAGCCCCCCATGAGAGAAAATAGGAAATAGAAAAATAAAATAAAGATAAAGAAGAATGTAGAAATTTGAAGAAGAATGAAGAAAGATGAAGAAAAAGGTTAAATAAATATCTATTTTCTAGAAACCCATCTATTTACTAGTTTGCCATTCTCTACACTCTTCATATTACTATACACACCCCCCTAAACTTAATTACACAAGTGCCCTTCTACTATGCACACACCTCACTAATTTACAAAAATACCCCTAAGCACAACCCTCTTCACACTAGCCTCTTTTCATAACCCATTTCCTATTACACATGAAAGGTAAGAATACTTAATAAATAATAATGATTATAATGCATAATAATAATACTTATATTATTATTACCATACTACATTACTATACTACATTACTATATAACTAGGCACTACTATATCTACTACATTACTTTATGCACTACACTTCAAAAGGGACAAATATCACCAAATTCCTACACATATCATTACACCATACGAGATGCAACCATAGACATACCATAACACATCCATATAGCTAGACATACACCCCAATAGTCATCCATAGGCAACCAATGTAGTAGTTACTATACACACTACAAGACTTCTATACACACCACAAACATATCCAAGCATACATACACTATAGAGTAAACAAAAATACACTATGTATCATAAAAATATATAGGCCCTAGTGTATATGGCACTATGGGTCATTACATGTTGCCAATCCTAGTCGATTGATTCGAGATTAATGTCGCATATCTATCCCCTCATTTGTTAGCATTTTTGTATATATGGTGTTTATTTGGTCTCTAATATAATAGTTTTTAGAATATCATTTAATATTAGAGCAAAATCTTTATTTATGCACAAAATATCATTTTATGACTTATTTTTGTTTTCTCTTATTTTTATGGTGATTATGGGATTTTTTTTAGATTTATTGGCTATTTTCCAGAATTTTTTGAAGCGAGTGCTATTTTCTACAATTTTTGGAAGGCAAAATAATATTTTAAAAAAGAAAAATAAAAGAAAAAAGGCAGGCACGTGCGCCACACACGCCTCCTGCTCTCACAGCATCCGGGTAATGTGGCTCAATCTGAGTTGTCGCATCATGATCCAACAGACGATAATCAGAGCGAAGCGGAGCGGTCAGCGGTGTAGCGCTGGAGACACGTGGCGGCATGGGATTTAATCCTGAATCCATTAGACGGCCATACGAGGCAGCGGTCTACATGTGCGTATTGCTGGCCGAATCCGATTCGGTTTTGGTTTTGGATCTGAATCTGTCCCCAGATCCACTAGTATAAATACAAGTTTTTAGCTATGTTTTTCAGAGATTCTCAAGTGGAGTTGGTGTGTAAATTGTTGAAAATTTGACAGCTTTGGATCTTGAGGAAGGATACACAACTTTGAAGAAGTTATATGATTCGACTGAAGAGAATTAGTGATAAAGTTCTTACCTTTTTATATTATATCGAGTTTATTCATTGTATTAGGGATTAAAGATAATGTTTTTATTAATAAAGATTGAATCTTTTCTCTTAATACTTGGTTAAATCTCATGTGTGTTGGTTATGATGTAGTTAGGGTTATGTGTATTAATGTCTTTCACCCTATGTTCATGATATATTGATTAATATATGGATTTCTACATATTCTATTTGAATGTGATCATTGTCAACTTGACCATGCTTAAATTAAATATGACCTAATAAAGCTTACTTGAGATATGATCCTAGCGGATGTATCGTGACCTTAGCGGGCACCTTTGTTTACATTCTTTATGAAATCGATATTTCACTTGATTATATATGGCATTGTTTTATTGATCTTGATTTTTATATTTTCCAACGTTCTCATGCCTTAACTGGATGAAACGTTGAGTTATCGAAAGGACATTATTATTCATTGATTGCAGACACCTCAACGAAATCATAACCGACACATACTCTTCTAATTGATATCCTATCATCTACTTCTCGTAATACTTTTAGGAGTACTGTTTGCTATTTAAAACATTTGAAACCATTACTTCGCCTTCAAAAGGTGTGAAAACTTGGAATAATGGCAAAGAATCAATTCCGTGTTCTTTTTGCAAAATCTGGGTTTTCCCCCATCAAATGACTATATTATTCTTTTTTTGTTATGAGTTGGGCCTAATGGGCCTATTGGGTATCCACCCACATTGAACAATATATATATGAGGCTAGGGGTTTCCTAGCCGTCAACCTTGCTCACAACACGTTCTCAGCATGCTCACAGCTGAGCCGAACATCTGCCGACGAATGAATCGCGATGCGAAAGGGCTTCATTCACCAAACGTCGCTAGATCCAAAGGGTAGGATCTAGAGGTAATCTTTATTCCTTAAATCTAAATTTTTCATGCGCATGATAATGAATCTGTGATTTACTTTAAATTAGATCTATATATTTTGCTTAGATCTGAATGTAAAATCACATTTTTTTAATATATCTCTCTTTTCAAAAAGAGTTTTTATATCATTTTTGGATGAAAAATCAACTTTTTCACGCTAAAAATCATATTTTTGCGATAAAAATGTTGTTTCAAAGATTAAAAATTGTATTTTTACAATAAAAATCGAATTTTTCCTCCGTAATCCATGAATCCAGAGGATTTGGCACCCCGCATGCGCCCGACGCGTGCGCGCCTCGTAAAGAGCCGACGCCTGACATGGCCCCCGGCCGTGCGTGACGCGCCTCGTAAAGAGCCGACGCCTGACGCATGGCCCGCGGCCGTGCGTGACGCGTGGTCCGCAGCCGCGCGAGGCACGGCCCACAGCCGCGCCTGACGCACGGCCCGTCGCCTCCTGCCGTGCTTGACGTGCGGCCCGCCGCCGCGCGCCTGACGCGCGTGCACACGCATTTAACGCGCGTGCCTCGTCGTAACGAAACCCTAACTAGGGTTTTTCCGATATTTTAATAAAAGGCTATTTTCAGAAATTAATTGGATTTACTGATTGATTTTTTTCCAAATAAATCCGATTCATCATATGTGTAAATCAACTCTAATCGCATTTCTTGGATTAATTGATTATTTTTTACGTTTAATAATTTTGAGGATCCTGAGATCGCTCTCACGTTAGTCAGCTAACCTAACGGGGTATGACGTTTCCACGTGGTTCGATTAATTATTAAACAAAAATATTTTATTCCATTATAAATGCTTGGGATGTTGTATATTTTCATTGCCGGTAGCATGAAATGCGTTTACACATACTACATGCCTGTGATGTTGCATATTTTCATTGCCCGTAGCATGAATTTACGCTTAAACATATTACATGCATGTGATGAATAAACAAATGCCTATTGCATAACTACATGCATGTGTAGAAAATTATATGCCTACCGCATATTTAATGTTCTGTGATGCACATTTTATTTAGTATGCTAAAATCACTATGATATATTTTTAATGCCTGTAGCATAAATATATATCTGAGATGAAATTATTTATATACCTGTAACATATAAATAACATGTGTATACATCATATATGTTTCAATTCATGATAACTGAGCATACATTTTTAGCTCACATGCTTGATATTGTTTGCATGGATAATTTAGTTTCTTTCAACTATTTTATTGAGCATACCTTTTAAGCTTATAAGCTTTATATTATGTGCGAGATAAATCATTAAATGTTACATATTGCACACTTATATGCTCATCACATGCTTATGCTCATGTTCATAATATGACATTGTTTTATGACAACAAACCAACAATAATTTCAAAAAGTTTAACATCATATCCACTTTGACAAATTGAACCTGAAGTTCAAATCAAATGAAAAGTCAACACCCTTTTACTCACAAAAAATAAAATTACCAAATACGATGGATTATGCTAAAACCATTTATGTGATCTTTTTTAGATACACATTTTGCGGTAAATAGATCTCCAAGATCTATGGTTTATATAAATCAAAATTGACACCAGCAGTTGTCATAACACAGCTAAACTCTTTTAAAGTAATATCACTTTATAAGGCATGATTCTTAAATATAGCCTTAATTTTAAGCGTACGCCCTAAGTCGTGGCTTAATAGATAAGTGAGAAATTATAAATTTCATAACCACGTATTTGTTTCCCCTTGAGCATGATTCTCTATCCACATAATACTTGAATGACTCAATAAAAATGGCCTGGAGACCATATTTGAGATTTCAAATAGACTTTTAAAAGTCTCTCATAAATTAGAAAAGTGGAAATATAGAAACTAACTCATTTTCCTTGTATATGTTTACTTCGTAAGACTAATATTCATTCTTCTTTATAAATAACAATACAGAAGACTGAAAACAGGCGAAGTCTTGAATAAAATTAGAAAGGGAAGATATGATATACCTCGACATGGAGTAAGCAATGGCAAACCAATATCAGACCAGAAGTTCTGATAAGACACATAATGCTTTTGCAACATGAATGGGCATTAACTTGTGCCATATACAAATATATATATCTAGTCTAAACGACGAAAGTCAAATTGACCTTATGTATATTTAGCTACTCTCTGAGGACAAATAAACTTTGAAAACAAACTTAATCTGTTGTCATAACATAAGTCTTAATGAGCATAATTATAGAAGTATGCTTTCAAGAGCACACATCAAACTATAAAACTTGTTGTCATAACATAATTATCAGTAGTATTCTTTTGCAGTATATATGTGCTTAAATGCATTATCACAATATTTCTTATTGATGAATTTCATGCTTTTTATGCATTTCATTTTACTGTGAATGATTTGTTATCCTGAATACTCCTAAAACATAAAATGAGGATGCCATGTACTTTCTGAAACTTATAAAGTTTCAAATGATATTCGTCAAAATGAAATCCCTAATGACTTAAGAAATCAATAAAGCCTGAAGCTTTGTCCCACTATGATCCGCATAATAGTCAATGTGAAGATGTAATGCTTCGCCAATTATCAGACAACATTAAATTCAGCATTTTAATGGACTTTCAAAAGTCCCACATAAATTCGAAAAGAGGAATTAATTTGGAACACCAGACGTTTCCACAATCAACCAACTTTGGAATGATGTCACCCTGGATTGATGATGCAGGACATCATTAGCCAATCTTGTAAATCTAACAAACCCGAAGATTCTTCAAAAAGGTGAAACTTTCATTGTCCCATTCAAAAGGGAAAAATGATTACGAGATCATCTCCATTCATGTGGACATTGAATCTCTTCACTTCCTCAAAAGAATTTAAGATGATATATCTCCTATCATCATTAACATAATAAGACGTTTAGGTCTCTTGAGAGTATTTGAGGGATAAAAGTGGACTTATCCACTCCCTACATAGGGCTGATGATGTACTTTAGAGTACTCATCCATATATCCTCTAAAAATGGTCATTACCAAACCTATTATACGACCACTGTCCAGCTTTTAACAAGCATATATGACATGTTAATAAATGGCAGATAACACTGGGAAATCAAATAATATTTACAACCGGAATAATGTCGAACAACTTGAAGTTTGTGTTCACACTTAAATGGGTAATATAAATAAATCATTAAAATGATTTAAACAGGATTACTTATCCATCAAAAATCCAGTTGTAGGTGACTACATGGGAACATGCAATTACATTGCAAACCATCAAAACGCCTCCTTAGAACCTATTTATATGAGCCTGATCACCTCATATAAATAGTTTCCGAGAACCCTTAACGGGGAAGCGTTTAGAGCATATCTTATAGATTGCGCCATGATGAGTATACATCCCCATATCACCACTATAAACCATCAAAAAGCACTCTAAACAGGGGAAGCATTTAGAATCACTTCTCCTAAGATGTGCATTGATGGGCCATCATTTAAAGATTCGTTGAGATCCTGAAGATTCTCCACATTCAAAATTCTTTAATTTCCCAGTATTAGGTTCAACAGAAGTATTATAATCATACATAAGCCTGAAGCTCAATTTGACCATTACAAACATTAATACCTATGATCTGATTATCATTGTGATGAGATCCCGAAGATCCACAATTATGAAACTGTTAAACAATTATCAGATATAGTTACTAACAATATAAATATTGTTAAATTCACACATCCATGCTGCTAAAAATCCAGCTAGGATTGACACACCAAATATAATGGATGCAATCCACCAGTAGCAGAAGTGGATGTCCTCAATGGATGAGAGGACATACCACGAGGCTCTAAAGCGGGAAATAACCCCTGTAGACCTAGGAAAGTGAGCTCATCTCCATATCCTCTCCCTTTCTAGAACCTCTAGAAGAGATGAATCTGGAATAAATTGAATAATGTATGTACAGGGAAGATGTTTAGATAAAAACACACTTGTCGACAATTACTAACATTTCAGTTTGGCATTTAAATGATAAATAACGTTCCACACTCCGTTTCCTGAAGCAAACGTAGAGATTGGCCAATAATGTGAAACGGGGCAATAATAAGTTGAGCTAGACACAATTATGAAATGTGAAGTGTTTGGACCTGAAGTTATGATATCAAAAGATATCAAACCTGTGGGTAAACCGCGTATTGTATAAATATAAATAAATAAAATCGTATGCTATAAGCAACACGCTATAGCTTAGAGATTTATTTTGCAGAAACCATGAAGTAATCAAGTAAGATGAGCTTAACTCACAAAATTATTTAAACTGATGCATCAGGCTCCCTGGTCATAGTTATGAAAACCATGCGATTGGCAAAGGAAATTTTAGGCTATGTTGCTATGGATGATGTGACAACATACCCTTACGGATTTCCTCCTTATTTGCCTGGATAGATTTTTGGGACATCTACCCTATGAAATAATCATCCTGAAGATGAAATCATCATCCAGAAGATGAATGATCATCCTAAAGATGAAACCACCATCCAGAAGATGAATAATTATCCAGAAGATGAAATTATCATCCAAAAGATAAATAATCGTCATGAAGATGAACTTATCATCCAGAAGATGAAATTATCATCCAAAAGATAAATAATCGTCATGAAGATGAACTTATCATCCAGAAGATGAATTATCATCCAGAAGATGAAACCATTATCCAAAGATGAAACCATCATCCAGAAGATAAATAATCATCTAGAAGATGAATTATCATCCAGAAGATGAAATTATCATCCTGAAGATGAATAATCATCATGAAGATGACACCATCATCCAGCAGATGAATTATTATCCAGCAGATGAAATTATCATCCCGAAGATGAATAGCATGTGACATTAAACTTCATACACCCAAAGTTGATGAAGAAACATGAACAATTGCAATCCAGTAAATACACTCACTGGTTGTATGGATTCACAGTAAGACCCCTTCCGTTCCCCGGGTATTCTCTATTAAGAAATAAATAAGTCACTATTTGATCTAGATTGTGCAACACCATGCAAGTGCATAAATGCCAAATAGTAACCCTTTTTGCCAATCCTAGTCGATTGATTCGAGATTAATGTCGCATATCTATCCCCTCATTTGTTAGCATTTTTGTATATATGGTGTTTATTTGGTCTCTATTACAATAGTTTTTAGAATATCATTTAATATTAGAGCAAAATCTTTATTTATGCACAAAATATCATTTTTATGGCTTATTTTTGTTTTCTCTTATTTTTAAGGTGTTTATGGGATTTTTTTTAGATTTATTGGCTATTTTACATAATTTTTTGAAGCGAGTGCTATTTTCTACAATTTTTGGAAGGCAAAATAATATTTTTAAAAAGAAAAATAAAATTAAAAAGGCAGGCACGTGCGCCACACACGCCTCCTGCTCTCACAGCATCCGGGCAATGTGGCTCAATCTGAGTTGTCGCATCACGATCCAACAGACGACAATCATAGCGGAGCGGAGCGATCAGCTGTGTAGCGCTGGAGACACGTGGCGGCATGGGATTTAATCCTGAATCCATTAGATGGCCATACGAGGCAGCGGTCTACATGTGCGTATTGCTGGCCGAATCCGATTCGGTTTTGGTTTTGGATCTGAATCTGTCCTCAGACCCGCTAGTATAAATACAAGTTTTTAGCTATGTTTTTGAGAGGTTCTCAAGTGGAGTTGGTGTGTAAATTGTTGAAAATTTGACAGCTTTGGAGCTTGAGGAAGGATACACAACTTTGAAGAAGATATAGAATTCGACTGAAGAGAATTAGTGATAAAGTTCTTAACTTTTTATATTATATCGAGTTTATTCATTGTATTGGGGATTAAAGATAATGTTTTTAGTAATAAAGATTGAATATTTTCTCTTAATACTTGGTTATATCTCATGTGTGTTGGTTATGATGTAGTTAGGGTTATGTGTACTAATGTCTTTCCCCCTATATTCATGATATATTGATTAATATATGGATTTCTACATATTCTATTTGAATGTGATCATTGTCGACGTGAACATGCTTAAATCAAATATGACCTAATAAAGCTTACTTGAGATATGATCCTAGCGGATGTATCGTGACCTTAGCGGGCACCTATGTTTACATTCTTTATGAAATCGATATTTCACTTGATTACATATGGCATTGTTTTATTGATCTTGATTGTTATATTTTCCAACGTTCTCATGCCCTAACCGGATGAAACGTTGAGTTATCGAAAGGATATTATTATTCATTGATTGCAAACACCCCAACGAAATTATAACCGTCACGTACTCTTCTAATTGATATCCTATCATCTACTTCTCCGTAATACTTTTAGGAGTACTGTTTGCTATTTAAAACCTTTGAAACCATTACTTCACGTTCAAAAGGTGTGAAAGCTTGGAATAATGGCAAAGAATCAATTCCGTGTTCTTTTTGCAAAATCTGGTTTTTTCCCCCATCAAATGACTATATTATTCTTTCTTGTGATTTTTGCAAGGTTAACATATTGTGCTTTTGTTCTGATTGAACCATATGTAAATTCTTGTATTCCCCACCTGTTAATATCAATTATATAATAAATAGATTTAAATTACAAAAAATCTAGACGGAAATGTATCAATAACCATATGTGGTTTTTCAGTTAGTACACACTTTACCCAAGTAGGCCCTCTTACCGCCGCACGAGATGTCATTAGTGTTATTCTTTTACAAATTAATATATTGAAGTGTAGATGTTTCAATTTGGCCATACTTGGCCAATCAATATAAGCAACATATCATTTATCCGCATTTGGTAAGTGCGGCCAAGTCGAAGCGAGCCCAATCAGCGCCGATGGTAGGTGACATGGTCAAACTTAATTCGTTTGGCTAAATATATGTTTTTGGTTGGTTTTGTTAATTATTTTAAATGTTTGGGGTTTTCCCCAAAAATTACTCTCTTTTCTTGGAGGGTCGGCCGATTGGGTTAAAGCCAGTGATTCTTTTCTTGGAGGGGAGAAGGCAAGAAACCAGTTGTCAGTTGCTGCCTTAAATGGCGAGAAGAGTAGTGGAATGGAGGAGAGAAATCCACTAAAAAAACAAAACAAAAACAACTCCACGCTCGCCATTTCTTAAACCCCTGCGCCTCCATGCTTTGCCGCAGGATTTTGTTCACCTCTCGTATTTTCCCCCCACACAAAATCCCAACATTTCCCCTATCGAAGATTCAAAAGCCTCCCTCTATTGCATCCCAAAGGAATCGCCTAGGGTTCCAATTATCGAGCTTCATGGCCTCCGGCTGCGGCGGGAATGAAGACGCCAAGCGCCGCCCCTTCGCCCGCCCCCTTCCCCCCTCCAATGGCGATAAGGTACCCACAGCCCCTCTTCTCGATGGCAATTCCTAACATAATTTTTTTCACATCTTGGTTGTTTGGGTTTGCTAATGTTTCAGTTACAAAATTTTAAAATTAAACAAGGAATCTTCAAATCCCATCATCTTTTGTTCTTGTGGGCTACGAAATGCAGTTGAAAATGAGTGTAATAAACCTTTTGTAATTATGCTATTTGTGTTTGTCATTAATTAGGTGTTATCCACCTAATTCGGCAGTCTCTACCATAAATTCATTAGAGACAAGGGGCTGTAATTAGTTACTAATTTGAACAGTATAAAAAGAACACCTGTCTACTGCAGTCCTTTTTTAATTTTGATGAGCATATGCTTTAAAGATGCAAAAGTAATAGTGTATTATGAAATCATGATCTGTAAATGAATTCGGCTGAAAGATATGTTGAGGGCAAGGAATTATCTCCAAAAAAAAGTTGCGCTGACAGTTCGGAATTTTGGAGCGGTTTTTTTTTTGAACGCATGAACGAAGGCTCAAAAGGTATTGGATTGGCTTGAAATTTGACGGGGAGTTAGTTAACAAATTGTAGAACACATTGCACAAAAATTTAAAAAAAATTGTTTTAAAGCCCTGAATCGTTGAAAGCGCAGGAAAAAATTCATGCGTTGTAAGCACATATCCATATTGCTCGTATATATAGAATATCATATGGTATATGAGGCTATGCCTCATATACCAAGACAAAAAAGGTGGGAAGTATAACAAGTACAAACCCATGTGGGGCTTGCACTTCCCACCTTTTTGTGTCTTGGTATATGAGGCATATCCTGGTATAGCCACATATGCCATATGATACCCATTATTCTCATATATATGCATTTTTTCCATTTAAAGGAACATGTATGCATTTATGCGCTCTACCACAGGATACAGATACATCAAGTGATTTGAAACTGACGTAGATCAAGTCATTAAAGAAGATGCAACCACAAGAGTATCATTTTAGTTATTTTAGACTCTTCAGTTTATTTTAAATAAAATGCACAAAGACCAAATAAGCTTTTAGAACGTTCTTTTTATTAATTGTTTTAGTTTTCTTATTTTTTGTTAGTACGTGTTGTTCACGTCTACCTATAGATAGTAGTGTACTCAGAAATCATTAATCAGTGAAAATGAAGAAATAAATTGAGTTTTGAGAGAAACCATAACTAGCTTGTGATAAACATTAATTTTTTAGCATTACATGTGCTTCTGCTTCTTAGCGGGAGGTGTGATGCTACTAACAGGAGTTCCAAAAGTTGTCATTATAGTTTAATCATCCTTGATTATCTAAATTCATAGATCCATTAATTTTTTTTCAAATCCTTGATTGTTAATTTCATCCCCAGATTTCCCCATTATTGTAAACCCCTAGATCTTAGCTTTCGCTATTTGATCCCACTAATTGGCATCAGAGCAAATAGATCCGAATTTTTCTTTCCAAAAAATCTCATCTTTCCATTAGATTAAAAAATCTCCGAAACCATAACCCTAGTCGTAGCTCCCTCTTATCAGTTTAGATTTTAGGTTTAAAAATAAAACAAGAAAAAAATCCAACCCAAACCTTTATGCCTAAATCTCTTCTCAAAATTAGCTCAATACTTAGCCTTAACTCAGTTCCATTTCTTAACACCTCAAGTCACAAGTCCCATCCGGATCAGACCCAACAAGGGTTGTCACGATAGATCTCAACATTATCATCACAAGTCATGATGCTTTGATGTTGCTCCTGACATCGTTGCTTCTGACATTGTTGCATCTGAGGTAGCATCCCAATGCCACTGTGATTATCCGCCCCATCGCCACCTATGATGACCTTAATCAGCTTGGCGTTTTATGGTTCGGTTGACATCGATGCACTCAGATCTAGAGCCAATCAACTTGATAAAAGTTGTCAACGAAACTTCATTGTCATCCGTCTAAATCCCAGCTGTGCCACTGCACAATCAAGTTAAAATTGCCTTTTAAGAGGAGTTAAATGACTCTCTCCTGAAACCCGACTTCACCATCCTTTTCATTCAGATTTGATCCTATTACAATCATCGACATTGTCTTTCGGTCTTACCTAATCATTATTGACGATGCCAATCGATTTCCATCTTTGTTCTAATCTATAACCACGATCACCACCTCCACCACCTCCTTTTGATGGTACCATTTAGACACCGCATGTCGTGTGCCATGCTTGTTCTCTGATGTCAACCACCATCTTTTTCATCTTAAAGTTGTCCTTGCCTCCTTCAACTTTATCGACCACCTTCTCTGTTGTTCCCTTTCACCCCATGTCACTGTCATACTCATCTTTGTTGTCGTGTCTTGTTTCTGCTGCTCCTTCCATTTTCTTTTTGATTAAAGATCTAACCTGAGCCTGACCTCAATTGGGCTTCAAGTTCTTATAACCAGCTCCTCTTGTCTTGACGTCCAATCTGATTTAGCTTGTATCAGCATCCTGAGGTAGACCTAAGTTGACTAAATTGAACTCAATTGATTGAGCCAACTCAATCTAGTTTTACTCAAATCATGTCTGTTTAGACTCCAACCAGACTAGTTTGGGCCTATTTTTGGCCGTTTTTGGAGTAATATTCAAACCACAAATCCATATATTACGGCTTTGGAGGTGATTTTTAAGATTTCTACGCAACTTTGAATGAGCTATTAGAGGATCGCTACTACAGTAACTATACATGAAACTATTGTCATTTTGAAGGTATCTTTGACAGCGTCACATTCAAACTTATTTCCTTTTTTATATGTTGATCATTATTTCTATGAAGATTAATGTCTTTTTCTCATTTCGGCCTAATAGAAGAAAGTAGATGTATATAAATATAAGTTGGATGGGTAAATTCAATAATGATGGATTGACAACTTCCAAGCTTATCGAACTTGATCGTAAATGAAAGTTAGGTTTTGATATCAGTATCTTCTTAGATATTGCCCGATCTACTATTTATTGCATTCAACACAACCTAAGAGAGAGCGACACGCTATGGTCAAATTATATAATAGACAGCAAAAGCCTAACTTGGAGCCACAATCTGAGCCTCAGCCCAAGCCTGAGCCTGAGCTCGTGCCCGACCCAAGTTAAGTTGAAGCTATAGCTTGAGTCCCAGCCTTAACCTCAGACCGAGTTTGAGCATGCGCTTGAGCTCATGCTGTATCCCCAGTTTGAAACCAAACCTGAGATCGAGCTTTAGTGTTAGCTTTAGTTTGAGATTTACGCAATATGTTGATGTTACGTTAGAGCATGTTGGAGCATATTGAGTTTGTGATTCTAGATCATCCACCTACCAGTCAATATGGGTTGCCTTTGAAAATTCTTCACAAGGTATTCGTTCGAGCTTGTTGATTTTGCATTTTTTTCAAAACTTGAGATTGAGTTTTCTCTAACAATGAAAGTCAAGATAAAGCTGTATCAAGTGCTTTGAAGCTAAAGTAGATTAAGTCATTAAGAAAGATCCAATCAAAAGAGTGTACTTTTTAAATATTTTTAGCTATTTTGTTTATTTTAAGTAAAATGTATGTGTTGTGCACGCAGACTAAATAGGCTTTTGAGATTTTTTATTCCTTTTAACTTCCATATTTTGTGTCAGCACATGTTGTGTATGTAGATCTAACTATAAATAGGCTTGTAGTTAAAAATTATTGATCAGTGACAATGAATAAATGAATTGTGTTTTGAGAGAAACCCTAGGTAGTTCGTTAGAAACTTTATATTTCTTATAAATCTCCTTAATTTGATGTGCTCATAAGTGGGGATATGAGGCTCTTAGATGTAATATTTGAAAGTTATCCTGCAAGGTTAATCATCGTTTAGTTATCTAAATCCTAGATCCATTAGTTTTTTCCAACTCCCTTGATCCCTAATATCATCCCCAAATCCCATTACCATTGAAGAACCCTAGATCTTAGCTTCCGATGCTTGTTTCACATCACACTCTTTCTTTTATCAAGCACATAATCATGTAAAATGTGGTGTGGAGTTGCCATGTCTTGATTTTAAGGAACTGCACATCAGGTGTTTGTGTCGGCACTTCTCCCCATCCATGTTTCTCAGGCTACGACTTCAGCAAACATTACAATAATGCCCACCACATGTTTCTGGCTTGTTATCATGTATAGATCAGCATTACCTAATTCACACCACCATGTGAAAATTTGATCCAGCTGGTATGTTCCAGTTCATGATGTTTCCGAATTCATTTATCAAAACTGGCAATCAAGAACTAAATAAAGAGAAACTACGAGTAATTGATCCAATGAGCTATTTTGATGGATTTTGCTCTAGCACTTAACTTTTCCGTCTTAAACATATTCGTGGTCTTTGAGGCTTGCACCTTTGGTTTTAAGGTTTGGAGTTTGAGCTTTGTTTCTTGGCTTAATTAGAGTTTTCTATTATGTTCTTAATTTTTTTTTCTACTTTTTGAATACATGTCAGATTAGTGCTTTATCAATATTAATATATGCAAGGTTCTACCGTCCTTAATTTTCTTGTCTTAAATGTATTTGCAACTTTCTTGTATGTACTCATGCAAGCAATGGCTTCATAGTTTCTCGTAACCATACTCACCAAGTTCGTAAAATTATTTGAAGTCATGTACATTAGGTGCATGTTATGCATGCATAATTATTGGAATGCCCCCAAATACATGCCCGATTAAACCTACCCTTCATACTGCATGCTATTTTAACATAGCCGGTACCTGAATCTGTCCCACAAACCACATCATATTCTGAATCTCTTTATACTGGTATAAATGCCTATTGAAATTCCATGCTGCAATTTTGCTTTGATCTATGTCTTAGAATTTTGTACTATTCATTGGAGAAGATTATTACTGTCCCTACGGACATAGAGGACAATGTTATGTTTGCTGTCAAAATAATGATGAAAACTTCCTGAGGATACTTTGTCAGTAATGATTTGAGCTTGATGTGCTCTTCCCTTATGCTGCTTCTCTGTTGAGGATTCATGCTACACAATGCGTTCTTAACCTCGAGTTTTATTTGAACACCATGTCTATCTTTTGATAACCCCATCAACTTGCATGCATATCACGGGTTGTCCATAGTGTTACACTCTCTGTCATATTTACACATGATACAGGTAGTGAGTGATGAACAGTTAAGACAAAATAGCCAAGGAATCCGATATAAAAAAGGGAATGATAGATGTAGATAATGAGAAAAATCTCAAGACGCAATTCATTGCTACATTATAGAACTTAACTAAAGGGGAGACACATCTTTTAAATAATGTCGATTATGCAAATAGACGCGTAAAAAGTTAGGAATTAACGTTGCATATACTATTTCAACTCAATTAATGTTCTTAATTATTTATCGAATACCCTATTAACATTCTTAAAAGGATATTTAACTTGTCTAATCTCTTTAATTTGCAAATAACTTCTTAAAAGATTGAAAATTTCATAAAAAGTCAGTACAGAAAAAAAGAAGTGGGGCTGGGGGCTCATAAAATAGTGGCTTGTTTGCATTTGATATAAGCTTGGTTACCTTATGTGTTAGCGCGCATAATATAACCCCCCCCCAACACCAAAAAAATAAAATAAAGAAAATAAAATAAAATAAAATAAAAAGGGAATATTATGGATGCAATTGCCTATAGTGATACGAGCACATGAAGCTGAGGACCCAAGTTGGGAGATGTAGAATAAGGTTTAACTTGTGACGATGTTATATGATTGTTATCTTCTGAATTTTTTGTTATATACTTTTCCTGTGATACAAAACTAATATACTTATATTTTTGACAGGCTGAATTGTTCAGAGGACTGGAAGCAGCATTGGGTTCACCTTTTGGATCAGAACCTTTAGGACCGCCTCCTAACCCATTAATCATTGTAATCAGTGGCCCAAGCGGTGTTGGCAAGGATGCAGTTATCAAGGTATAAATACCTTTGCTGCTATTTTTCTCTGATAAATTTTCTCATAGCATAAAGAAGAGTAATTTTCGTTTGATCATCATATTTGAAGCTTATATTACTTATTCATTAGCATCAGTACATCAATCAAAATTTGGTGATTTTGGAACATTACTCAAAAATGAGAAAGCTTCGCCAAAGAATTGACCAGAAATTTATGACTGGTTGTCAATATGATGTGGACTTCTACGAGTCGCGTTAAATTAATAGCCGAGGTAACCATAAGAGAAAACTGTGTCATCTGGCTTTCATAGCCACAAAAATGAATAACTATGCCAACCCTTATGGCCGCTGTGGGTAAGCTCATGAATCAAGAAACCAGTGTCAAGGTTCCCTTAGAACGGGAATGGGTCTAGAGGATAGTTAAGATTTATTACTTGTTCCAAGAATAGGTTCCCTTATATGAGATACTTGCTTTAGTGTTACACATTAAATTATCGTATACAATTTTCATAAATAATTTCTTATTATCTGCTAGTTATTCTTTTACTAGCAGCTCAGAGACTGCTAATGGTCTAATGGAGGTATTTTAGTCCTCATATAGGTCGCTGAATATTGATAATGACCACAATATATTATTTGCCTTGGAAAGTTTCTGCTATGCTCAGGTCGACCAATTGTTAAAGCTGCTTAGTATATGATTGAATTTGTTACTTACTTTGTTGTTGCTATTTTAAGGCAATGATAGAGAAAGAATTAAATATTTTTTTCCCAGAAACAGATAGTTCTATGATTATATTCATTTTTTGATTTATCCAAGTATTTATTTCATGTTCATGATTACTTTTTGTGCATGTAGTTACATAAAATGCAGTTTTCTTATGCTTCTGGCTTGGACCTAGTTCTTTGGGAAAGATGCATGAATGTAGTATCAGTACAATTAGTACTCACCTTTTAATTTTTCAGAGGCTACAAGAAGTTCGTGAAGGAATCCACTTTGTTGTCACGGCTACAAGCCGCGCAAAGCGACCTGGTGAAGTTGATGGGAAGGATTACTACTTTGTTTCAAAAGAGGAGTTCCTTTCTATGATTGAAAGAAATGATCTCTTAGAATATGCTCTTGTCTATGGAGACTACAAGGGAATTCCAAAGCAACAGGTATATTCTGGTGTGACTGAACTTGATAAAATTTCTTCCTTTCCACATAGGGAAAGGCTCACCTTTTTCTGATATGAGTAATGAAAAAAAGAAAAAAGAGAAAAAGAATGTCAATGCCATAAAGATTTTCCAAATTGTTTTCTGTCTGCATCAAAAGAAACTGTGTCAGCATTCTTTTCCCTCGTTATCTTTTTCATTGCCAGTTTTCAGTCAATTTCAAATTATCTTAATGTATAAAACATGCAGCTTCCCTGGCAATAGATTCTTTGTGTATACTCAAATTTTGAGACCATTAAATGACTAAACTTAATGTAAGGGTTGTTATCATACAGTAAAGTATCTGGAGCAGCATGAGGTAACTCGTCTTTGGACTCTTTTGATATGTATTATGCTCTGAAGAGCAAGTTGGAAGGGTTAGCCAACACCATTCGGAGAAATCCCGTGTGGATCCTACTTGCTTGTGCTGTATAAGATGACTTACACGGTTTTCCTTTGGGCCAAATGGCCTGAGAGATACCTAAAATTAGTGAGAGAGGTAAAAGTAGTTATTTGTTATTATGAAAATAATTTTGGTAGAATCCTTCTTTTTTGGGAAAATCTCCAAACCTTTCAACGCATAACCAAAGATCAGAAAGTTTTGGTCTTTCTGAATTAGTTCAAAAGACTCAGACACACTTTGGTGCAAATGAACATACTGTATTGGCTTTGTATGCATTAACTTTATATTTTCTCATAATTCTTAACTATTCTTAAATTATTTCCTTCATATCACTTGTGTCCTAAATTTTTCTCCGACCATACTAATTATTCAAACTTAGATCATAACATCTCCATCTCTGCTAAAAAGCTGTCATATGCTCATGTTTGCTTCCTCCCAAGTTTGATCTTAGTTGATAACTTAGGTTTTATTTGTGTCATTATATATCTCCGTGGGATAAATGGTATGCCCACTTACATTACGAAAAGCATCTCTGCATTCAGGATTTTTCATTGCTTTGGACATCCACATTCAAAGAAGCGCTTTTGAAGAGGTGGACCTTTTTTGGGGATTTTGTGTGTGTGTGTGTGTGTGTGCGTGTGGGGGGGGGGGGATTTTTTTTTTTTTTTTGGGGGGGGGGGGGGGGTGTGTGTTGCTTAAGGGGAGTATGTTGGAGTTGGCTTTAAAAACTCCTTGTTGTAAATATGTGTCTTAGTGGGGTTATATTTATACTTTACTTGTATCTCTAAGAAGACCATATAAATAGTCTCTTAGCTTTAGGGGTTTTCATCTTGAGAAAAGATTGCTTTGTTGGGGAAGATAAAGAAGCCGGAGAAGATCGATGATGAAGAATGTGCCGATCTAGATGAAAGGTCGGTGAGCACAATACAATTGTATCTCTCGGATGATGTTTTGTATAACGTTAGTGAGGATGAAACGACAAAAGATCTATGGGAAAAGCTTGAGAAGCTTTACATGGAGAAGTCGTTATCAAACAAGCTACACTTGAAGAAGCAACTCTATGGTTTGAAGATGAAAGAAGACAAGGATGTGTTGGAACACATGAAAATCTTTAATAAGATGATTTGTGACCTCTTGAGGTTGGATGTAAAGTTTGATGATGAAGACAAGTCTCTTTTGTTGTTGAGTTCTCTTCCGGACTCTTATGCCCACTATGTTACTACTCTATTGTGTGGGAAAGAGACTCAAGTTTGAAGAGGTGACCCAAGATATATCTCGAATGCCGCAAGGAAAAGATCCGCGAAGGGTGATTCCAATGTGAAAGGTCTCATAGTCAAAGGGAAATCGAGTGATAGAGGTAGAAGCAAAGTAAGAGCCAAAAGTAAGACATACAACTCCCGGTCCAAGTCAAGAAGTAAGAAAGATGTTGCATGCTACTATTGCAAGGGCAAAGGGCACTTCAAGAGAGATTGCAAGGCGTGGTTAATGCAAAGGGAGGGGAAGCGGTCGAAGTATGATTCGACTAGTGTGGCTTCCGAAGGTGAAGCGGAACTCCTCTCTGTCTCTTAAGGTAAATCTTCAAATGCATGGATTTTAGATTCCAGTTGTTCTTATCATGTGTCCAAATCGAGAATGGTTTGACACTTATGAGGCCGTTGATGGTGGTTCGGTGTTGATGGGAAATGATGCACCGTGTAAAACAATTGGAATGTGAACTATAAAAATCAAGATGCATGATGGCGTGGTCCGTACATTGGGAGGAGTTAGACATGTGCCGGCGCTCAAGAAGAACCTTATTTCTTTGGGCATGCTTGAAGCGAAAGGATGCAATTTCAATGGAAAGAATGTTATTCTCAAGGTGTCGAAAGGGTCCTGGTAATAATGAGGGGTACAAGAGTGGACAACAATCTTTACAAGCTTATGGGTGACACTATTTTGAGTGGAGACTCAATCTCCACAATGGAGAAAGAGAATGATTGTGATGAATGTAGGTTGTGGCATATGCGGTTGGGATACATGAGTGAGAAGGGCATGTATGAACTTCACAAGAGGAATTTGTTGAAGAGAATAAAGACATGCAAGCTCGACTTATGCAAGTTTTGTTTGGGGAAGGTGTCTTTCAATACTACAAAGGTAGAATGCGAGCAAAGGCATTCTTGACTACATTCACTCTGATGTCTGTGGACCGAGCCCGGTTATGTCAAAAAGTAGAGCTTCCTACTTTGTGACATTCATTGATGACTTCTCAAGGAAAGTTTGGGTGCATTTTATGAAGCAAAAGTCCGAGGTCTTCTCCAAGTTCAAGGAGTGGAAGGCGGAAGTGAAAACCAAATGGAAAGAAAAGTGAAGTGCTTGAGAAGTGACAATAGGGTTGAATACCGAGATAGAAAGTTTCTACAATTTTGCAAAGATGAAGGGATTAAAAGGCATTTCACCTTAGCAAAGAATCCTCAACAAAATGGCGTGGCCGAGAGGATGAATAGAACTCTCATGGATAGGGCTAGATGCATGAGGCTTCATGTGGGGTTGCCAAAGTCTTTTTGGACGGAGGCGGTTAACCATGCTTGCTATGTGGTGAATAGATCACTTTCAAATGCTTTTAACCTCAATTTGGCCGAAGATGTATGGAGTGGCAAGGAAGTGGACTATACTCTTCCAAAGGTGTTTGGGTGCCCGGCGTATGCACATGTTCCACATGATGAAAGGTCAAAGCTTAATGCCAAGTCACATAAATTAGGGGTGTGCACGGGTATAGGATACCCAGATACCCGATCGGAACCTACCCTAACGGGTAGGTTCTGGGTAGATAGTTATCAGTTCCGGGTAGGTTTCGGGTAGGAAAATTTGGAACCGACGGGTATCGGGTCCGGTTCCGGTTCCTGTCTATAGAAAACGGGTACCCAGAACCGGAACCGATATTTTATATATATATAAATTTTTATATATTATAATATTAAGGATCAAATATATAAGAGTGATCCACCCTGACTGTATCTAATTTGAACTTATAATATTAGTGAGTACAACTTGCATCCTGAAGTTTTGAGCAACGTGTAAGTTCATTAAACAATGCATTTGAATCAAAGATCATATTGTTCTCTTATGCGTTTAAAAGAGCAGTAGAGGTAAACGTGAATCATTCTTCCATATGTCTAGCTTTATCTAGTAGAAATGACTTCAGTATGCATTTATCACTGAAGAAAGAAACTGGAGACAATATTTTACTTCCAGATTGATTTTTATTCATGCGTATTTGAGGTAATTGTCATGCACAGATCATTTGGAAATCATTGTTCGTAATGCCTCACAAATTAGAATTTTTTTTACAGGGTACCCGGAACCTACCCGGAACCATAGGGTCCGGATAGGGTCCGGGTATATGGTTCAACTGGGTAGGTTCCGGGTCCAAATTTTAGGAACCGGTCCCTTACCGGGTAGGGTCCGGGTAACATGAAAAACACAGGGTACCCGGACCCGCACACCCCTAACATAAATGCATTTTTCTCGGTTTTGAAAAGGGAGTGAAGGGGTACAAGCTTTGGGATCCGATAAACCGAAAGAAATTGACTAGTAGAGATGTGGTCTTTGATGAAACTTTTATGCTATCAAGGGATCTTGAAGATCAACAAGATGGTGATGGAAAAGGAAATAAAGTGGTCGAAGAAGTCTCATTCGAATTGGATGACTTGGGAAGAACTCAAACTTCACAATGGAAAGAGGGGAGTTCCAGCCATGGTCCGGAGCAAGAGAGCACTCAAGAAGAGCCATATAGCATTGCTCAAGGGAGCGTGAGAAGGACCACAAAGCCACCTAATAGGCTTGGTTGGGAGCAAGCGAAAGAGGCACACTATGCTCTTGCCATTAGCGGTGGTGGGCCCGGTTCATTTCAAGAGGCTATGGATTCACATGAAAGTGGCGAATGGTTGGTGGCAATGGTGGAGGAGATGAAATCTCTCCACAAGAATTTCGTGTGGGAGTTGGCGCCGAAACCAAAAGATCGTAAATCGGTGGCTTGCAAGTGGATCTATAGGGTAAAGGAGCCTTTGCATGAAAAAGAGAAACCAATTTTCAAAGCAAGGTTGGTGGCACCCGAATAAGGGTAAACCCGAACCCGACCCGAATTAAATTCGGGTCAGGGTTCGGATACCCGAACCCGACCCGGCTGTAACCCGGGTGACCCGTACCCGACCCGGTTTGTCTTACGGGTCGGGTACGGGTCGGGTTCGGGTCGGGTTCGGGTCGGGTTTGGTGTGAAATAGTGATTATTTTTCAAAAAAGGTCGGGTTCGGGTCGGGTCCGGGTCGGGTTGGGGTGAAAAGAGTGGAAATACGGGTTGAATTCGGGTCAACCGGGTCGAGGGGTCAAACCCGTACCCGACCCGGATTTTTATCCGGGTCGGTCGGGTTGACCCGAATTCGACCCGACCCGGATTGGCCCCTGAAGGGGTATTCACAAAAGGAGGGATGGACGATGATGAGATTTTCTCTCCGGCTGTGAAGCACACTTCTTTTAAGATACTCTTGGCTATGGTGTCGGAGTTCAGCATAGAGCTTGAACAACTTGATGTAAAGACGACCTTTCTTCATGGTGAGTTGGATGAAACTATTTACATGTCACAACCGGAAGGGTTTGTAGAAGTCGGTAAAGAAGACTTTGTGTGCCGATTGAAGAAGTCTCTTTATGGACTCAAGCAATCGCCAAGACGATGGTACAAACGCTTCGACTCCTTTATGTTGCACATTGGATACTCAAGGAGTGAGTATGATTGTTGCGTGTACTACAAGGTTCTTGATGATGGGTCCCCCATCATGCGTCTTCTCTGTGGATGACATGCTAATTGCATGTAAGCACATGTCAATGGTGGATGAGCTCAAATCTAAGTTGAGCCATGAGTTTGACATGAAAGACCTTGGAGCGGCTACTAAGATTTTGGGCATGGAGATAAAGAGAGATAGAGATGTTGGAAAGTTGTGGTTGTCACAAAAGAGGTATGTCTCTAAAGTGGTGGAGAGGTATGACATGATGGATGCAAAACCGGTTGTCACACCACTTGCTTCTCATTTTGCTCTAAGCAAAGAGCAATGTCCAAAGACGGTGGAGGAAACTGAGAAGATGAAAGTGGTACCGTATGCAAATGCAGTAGGATGCTTGATGTATGCCATGATATGCATACGACCGGACATAGCCCAAGCGGTTGGTGTAGTTTGCAAATACATGTCAAATCCGGGAAAAGAGCATTGGAATGCGGTGAAGTGGATTTTGAGGTATTTGAAGGGCATCAAGGAGTTGGGAATCATGTTTGAGAAGAAAGTTGACTCAAATGTTGTAGTGGGATATGTTGATGCGGAATATGCGAGGGATCTTGACAAGAAGAGGTTTACTACCGGGTATGTCTTCAAACTTGCTAGTGGTTCTATTTCTTAGAGGTCGGTGCTACAGTCCACGTTGACATTATCTACTACGGAGGCCAAGTACATGACAATCACGGAGGCTTCCAAGGAGGACATTTGGTTGTGGGGTTTGGTGAATGAAATTGGGTTGGATCAAGAGAACATCCAAATATTCTCGGACAGTCAAAGTGCAATTTGCTTGACCAAAAATCATGTTTATCACGCAAGGACAAAACACATTGCCGGTGACAAGGGAGAAGTTTAGGCATTGCCTAGACTTGCTCAACATCTCATTGTGCTAGAGATGTGGAGGAGTGCCTCTCCTCTTGAGGATGGAGGTGCAGTTATGGTGGGTGGTTGGAGTTGCCATGGTTGAGATGTATGTGACACCTTGTTAATCTTCATGGGGCGTGGAGGAGTTTTCTCGCCAAGGTGGAGATTGTTGGAGTTGGCTCTAAACCTCCATGTTGTAAATATGAGTCTTAGTGTGGGTATAGTTATACTTTACTTGTGTCCCTAAGAAGACCATATAAATAATCTCTTAGCTTTATGGATTTTCATATAGAGAGAAAAATAACCTAAAGAGAAAGAGGCTAGGAAAGAGAGATGGCTTTGGAGAAGGAGAAGCAAGGTTGAGGATTTATGTCTTAAATTCTTGTAAAGGTGATTTACTTCTAATAAAGCTTGGTATTCCTCTTCCACATCTTGTTCTTTCTTTTTTGTCTTGAATATTGTTGTGCTGGGTTCTTTAAAGAGATTGGTGGAATCAACACATTGTTGTTTTATGTTCTCTTTCCCTTGATTAATAGTGAAAGTTCAATGCATTTTTCTATTCAGATCAGAGACTTCATGGCCAAGGGTTTTGACATTGTTTTGAGAGTAGACATACAAGGTGCAGCCACATTGAGGTCAATTCTAGGGGATTCTGCTGTCTTCATTTTTCTGGTTGCCGAGAGTGAAGCAGCACTTGTGAAGCGTCTCATAGACCGCAAGACAGAAACAACTGAAATGCTGCTTGTAAGAATTGCTACAGCCCGAGAGGAGGTGAGGCACATGAAAAATTTTGATTACGTCGTCGTCAATGCTGAAGGCAAGCTTGAGGAATCAGTTAAGCTTGTGGAGTCCATTATTGATGCTGAGAAAGCTAGAGTCAGGCAACGATCTGTAAAGATTTAGTTACGGAGGCTTCTTACTGTTATGTTTTGTTTCATCTCACACATGGACCAATAGCATTTACGGTTGCCAACAAGAACAGAAGCATATCAAATTTAAAGAATTTGGTGCGCATGGCTGGAATATTGAAAATTTTGTACATTCTTGTGAGGTACAGGTGAAATGGTGGATTGGATGTAAGGTGAAAAATTATTTGGACCCAAAACAGAAAACTTTGATAATCAGAATAGATTGCAGTTACAAGACCACCCAAATTTATGTGCATCGGCCTTCTTGAGTTAGTAGTAGCTTTTCCCTGATTTTTAGAAATATCTTGCTTTGTTAGAACTCAAAGAAAGAGTAACCATGGCTCAAGGCCATGGTCATCTATTTATTCAATATTATGGAATACCAAGGGGTAAGAAGCTCAAGGGACTCCCACTACTCAGTAGTGGTGTGTAATGGAAGATAATAAGGAGAGGGATGCCAACGGCCACCCTCGACTCACAACACTCCTCCATATCTCTCCATTACATTGGGTTAATCATATGAATACTTCAGGATTCAATATGCTAATGAGGTAAATACTTCTGAATACAGAGACACTGTGGTTGCCTCGTTAAAACCTTAGCTGTGGAAAACCCAGTGGGAAAAAACCAGCAGCTTTAAGGGAAAAGAGTACAACCAATTGGTGACTCCTCCTGAGCCATACAAGCCTTATGCTTGTAGGTCTTTCAGCTTTCATTAGGGGTAGACACTTCAGGGTCTAGAGTTAAATGAGGTTGCCTCATTAAAAACCTTTGGCTATGGAAAACCCAGTGGAAAACCCCATAGCTAAAGGAAAAGAGTACAATTCTACTATTAACTCCCTCTGATCTGTACAAGCTTCAGACTTGCAGATCTCCTATGTATCTATACAATCATTTCCTTTTCATCTATACATCCATCATGTTCTGAAAGCAAATACAATCATCACTCATCTATACAAGTTTCACTCATATCTAGCGGCTACTGGAAAACAGTGGCGCTCTGGAGTGGTACGCTCTTCGAAGTTGGTAGATGACTCCACATATGTATTATTTTACTCAGTCTTCACTGTGTCTGCAAGGTACTGCTGGACCTGGCTGAGCGTATTCTAGACTTGCTTCTTGGATGATGAGCTTCTCGGAAGATGTTGACTTTGGAGAATGATGTGTAGATCTTTAGGAGGTGGCCGGACATTTGTGCTTAGTCATCGCGATGATTTGTAAACCTGCATATGCGATATTTATTCCTTGGATGATGATCCTTGACCCTTGGAAGTTGCGCAGAAGCAGCTTATCGTTGGTCCAGTGGTGCTCTCCAGGGCAGCACTGTATCTGGCTAACAGCTTTACTGCAGATGTTCTATTAGAGACATGTGCAGTTGGCCAAATAAAAGAGTGTAACTAGTACACTAGAGTTAGGCTCTTCAGGACCTAGGATGTCCTCTCCCTCTTCCAGCGACTTGAAGGCGTCATAAATAAGCATCCATTTTTAATAGATTACAAATGGACATCTTTCTTCATAAACTCCTGGTGTATGAAGAATATGATAGGTATAAAAGGATTCCACCACGAAGGTGTTTAATCTGTAAGCCGAGACAATACCTTGTTATTCCTAGGTATTTCATTACTTCATTACGAATGTATGCTTAAGGCTATCAGATATCTCAATGGTCTCTGCAGGAGATCCTATTAGATTTAAGTCGTCCACATATACGCGACTATTACAAATCATATCCCCGTTCTTTTGATAAAGATACACGGGCAGACTTAATTATTAGTGAATCCTTGTTCTGCAAGGAATTCGATAAATCTGTTATACCACATTTTTCTTGGTTGCTTAAGATAATGTAATGATCTTTGAAGCCTTTATAGAGAAGACGTTCCTACGTCTCTCTTTAATCTCTGGGGGGTAGAGTATACTCTTCTGGAAGTTTCATATAGATCTCTATATCTATATTGTCATATAGATATGCAGTCACAACGTCCATGAGCTGCTTTTCTTGGCTTTTCCAGAGACGGTTAGGCTTAGTATGAAATAGGAAAATGATCACATTTCCTTCATTTATTTTTGTTATGAAAACTAACTTATATTCCACAGGTTTTACACATTCAGGTGTTTGGACTACTGGTCCAAAGACTTTACGTTTCAAGAGTGAGTCCAGCTCTACTCTTATTGCCTCGTCCCACTTTGGCCAATCTATGCGTTTACGCTATAGAAAAGTGGGTTGACGTCATCGTCGTATTCAGCGACATGAACGGCAATAGCGAACGCAAAAACGTCGTCGACGACTGTGCTATATCTGTCCTGTACCTCTCCAATATGTACGTAATATAATGATGTTTCTCCTATTGTTTCTTCTGCAGGGGAAATCAAGAGGGGAGAGGTCGCTGGTCTGAGCTCAGTATCCTGCGGAGGGATCATTTTAATATCTCCAGGAATCTTCCTCTTTCGAGGAACTTTATCTTTTGAACTTGGCTGGCGTCTTCTTTTCAATTGAGGTACAGCCAATTCTCCTGCCGGTGGATTGTATCCATCTTTGGGGATGTCAATCCTAGCTGGTGCGTTGGCAGCAGGGATGTGTGAACGAAAAATCTTATGGATTGTCCATGAATTTATCCGGTAATTGATGTACTTTAGTCTGAATGTGAAGGATCTTCAGGATCTCGTCTTCACACAGAAAAAGTATGCGGATCATAACGAGATTAGGACTTTTGTGTCCCATGATATGGTCTCAGAAGCTTCAGGCTTCTTTAGACTGCGTGCCTATTTTAATGAGACTTTGCTCATTAAATTCACAGTTATCAAGAAGTGCCTTTAATGCATAGCTTGTCAAGGGTTCTAGGTATCTAATAATACATAGCGAATCAAACCATATAAAGATAACTAGTTTTGATGAGGACCCATTTTGGTCCTCTGAGGTGATTTTATTGGGACATATATTAGCACATCCAAACACTCTTAAATGAGATATGCTTGGTGGTAAACCATAAGCAAGCAGCATCAGCTATATGATATGGCCACAAGAGGGTCGTATCGTGATAAGCGATGTGGAATGCAGTATGGAGTATCCCTAAACTTCCACAGGCAAATGGGATTTAACAATGGACGTGAAATCCATTGGAGTCTCTTTATCAGAGACTCTGATAACCCATTCTGAGTATGAACATGCTACAAGATGTTCAATTTCAATGCCAGTTGCTTGGCAGTAGTCTTGAAAGACATTGGCAGTGAATTCACCCATATTATCAGCTTTTGAGAAAGCTAGGTTGCGGGTGGACAAAAAAGGCACATATAAAACCATCTAGTAGATGCATCTATCAGTACAATGAAGTACCGAAATGGGCCACTTGCAGGGTGAATAGGCCCGCAAAGGTCACCATGTATTCTCTCAATGAAGCCAGGAGACTCTGATCCCACTTTGAGGAGGGAATGTCTCTCTATAAGTTTCCCTTATGACAAGGGGGACAAGGAAACTCAGCCTTTGGAAGAATCTTCAGGATCTCCAAGAAATTCATTTGATGATGCATCCATCATCGCTGATCCAGGATGACTAAGTCTATTGTGTCAGAGTTGAAAACTCTGGCAATGAAATACACTTCTGGTGCTCAGTCAAGCTGGCTTTATATAGGATGAATATCTGTAATGATAGGGACCCGACAGGGGTCCAATGAATCATGCGTAGATAGTCTTCTGGCCATCCTCTTGACGAGTTACATAAACATATTCACTATTTATTATCCATAGTTTCCAAGTTATGTTCGTTTAAACGAAACATACTTGAAACTTAGGAGATTACTCTATGAATTAGGAGAGAAATATGCATCTTTTAGTCTCATTGTATGTGGGAGCAATTTTAATGCTTCACCAGTGCATCGATGCACTGTCCACAATATATCACACTTCATCTATATTGATGCAAAGTGGAAATTTATTTGAGTAATTCAAAATAAAGTTCATTCAAAGCAAACTACAAATGAAGCTACATTTATTTTAAATCCATAGAAAAACAGAAGATAAGGCTCAATTGAGCAGATCATCATTTTCGAAGTCTTGTGCAGTGAACTTGGTTGGAGCTTGAATATTCGCCAGGTTTGTTTCAGGGGGAGACTTCAGGCTCGCCTGATACAGGTCCTGATGTGGCAAGGAGTGCGACAGTTTCTGGACCAATGTCCAGTCATGCCACATCTATGGCATTTGTCTTCCCAGTTCTTCTTTGGAATTGGCACTAGACCAGTGTTCTTACTCTTCCATGTGAAGTTTTTCTTCCCATTGTTGTTCTGGGGTGGTGCTCTTGCTTGATTCATTGCAGCTTTTCCTTTATTCTTTCTAGCCTTATTCTTGTTTTTCCACTTCTGGGGAGAAACATGGTGGGCGTCAGGGAGAGGGGCATCACCAGCAGGGCGCAGATTATGAGTGGCAAGTAGTAAGTCTCTATTCCGCTTTGCCCTAAAAAGGCAAGAGAGCAAATCAGATAACTTCGTGAAGTTGCGTTCACAGTACTGTTGCATGAGGATTGCATCTTTCTCGTGGAACGAGGTGAATGTCTAGTCCAACATGCGATGCTCTGAGACTTCTTCACCACACAACTTCAGGCGTGAGTTGATATTATAAAGTGCTGAGTTGTACTCAGCAACGGACTTATAGTCCTGAAGACGGAGATTTTTTCACTCATAACTGGCACGTGGCAGTATGACATCGATTTGATGCCTAAAACGTGCCTCCAGCACTGTCCACAACTCAAGAGGGTCTTCTACCATTAAGTATTCGGCCTTTAACGTCCGATCTATGTGTCTCCTGATATAGATAATTGCTTTCGCCTTATCCATGTCAGAGACAATGGTAGTAGAACTGCCAGTTGGCTGGGCCACTGTAGGGGCGTTACTAGCAGTTGTCTCGGCCGCTGCGGGGGCTAGAATTGAGTGAAGGACTGACATTGAACGCAAGTGGAACTTCAGATCCACTCGCCAGCTCAGGTAGTTCTTTACTGCTGCGTCAATGACCTCGAAATCGACGCTAGCCAATTTTGCCATTTATCTATGCATTTAAAATGACATGAATTAGTAAAACATATTAAAAATTCATGTGAAGTTAATAAATTAGTTGCGTGGATTGGCCAATCACCAAATAATAAAGTCCAAAGTCCAAAATTATACAGTCCAGGAAGTCCAAAAGACTAAAATGAAAAAATTACAACTTGGAAACCCATATGGGTCCCTGCAAATTTGCAATTTGGCCTCCATCTTCAAGAAAAGAAACTCCGGTATTTGGCTTTATACAAATTATATCCTCACTACAATTTCTCTCAAAAAGGAAAAGAAAATGCGAGGAATATAAAAAGGTGACAAATTGGCCGATCCAAAACAACTTAATTTATTAAAAAATCCATGCAATTTATAATTCAAACACAGTCATAACATATTGCGCAACATCATATGCATATCAACATCAACATCGCACGCAATTTAATTGGAGAAATATAAAATATTTAATAATTACTTGGGCCACGTGGAGATATATCGTGCACCGTTAGGTTAGATAACTAACGGCAAAGCGATCTCAGGACCTTCCATAATTATTAAATAAATAAAAATCTATTTAATCCAAGTAATATGCATTTTGATGAATTTAACATAATATGAAATAATTAAAAGTATTAAGTAAATCAACCAAAAGGTTGTCAAAATTAATAATTTGATTTTTCCTAATTTTTACAGAATTTTTCCTGGATTTTTCTGTTAAATTTAAGGAATTAATAATGAAGAACTGATTAAAAATCAGTTTTTAATTAATTTTAAAGCCTATTGTGGCTTATGTGTGGGCTTCAGGCCCAAACGGCCAAAATGCTAAAATATATTTAGTTTTGGGCTGCATGCCCATTGGTTTTAAATATATTTTTTCCAAAAATACCCGTTGGGGGAGGTAAAAACACCCTTAAACATATCCTAAATCTAGATCAAAAATTTTTTCCGATCTAGATCAAAGATAATGAACATGCCATGAAACTAGACAGGCTATGGTCTAATGCGATTAACATTTCATACCCCTGTTGACTTGGGTCTTACACTATTATAACCTTTGATCGCATGGAAAACATCCATGTGAAAAGGATACATTGAGATTTTGCATGGTTTGTTTAGTTTTAATGTATATAAGTATAATTACCCAAAAGCATACATATGCATGACGAAATATATTTATGGAACTTTATAATAAAAATAATGTATTCAATACAGTCCAAGCATACACATCAATGCATAACAAATAGTCAACATCATTCATGCATATAGATTTTCACCTATCATTAATAATAAATGCATAATCATACTCATTTAGCCCGTATATGATGTTAACCAACATGCATAGTATACATGAAATAACCTTATGTCATGTATAAAGTCTCAGTAGATCAAAATACAAAATACATGCATCCATTCATTAACATGAAGAATTTAAACATAGCATGCATGAAGTAGATTATAAGAATTCATAAAGTACACAGTATGCATCACTTATTGATTAGTTGATGCCAATTTCTTTTTTATTTATAGACTTCCTTGCTTTCTCTTCTTTATTGCCTTCATTTCTCTCTCTAAATTTTAACTTTGAATTTCGTTGGAAGAAGGAAACATCGTTAAGCCTTATTTACATAAGTTGTGAACTTACGGCTTAAATCAAGAAAACTAAAATATCTTTAGATATTTCTTGAAAATTGAAATGCATTTCAAAATTTTTACTCTAGATCAAAGATCCAGGGAAGATCGATAAAAAATAAAGATCCGTAAAATGAATCCCCGATTCCGATGCCTCGTGGAAATCGCCGCAACAAATCGCTGTAACCAAAGATCCCAGGGATCGAGCTTCAACGCGCAGAAATCGCCGTAACGGATCGTAGCAACCAAGATTCCTAAGCGCGGTGAGGGTGATTTGAAGGGATAAAAAGAGAAGCTCAAGAACGAGAGCTCACGTGCTGATAACGTGTTAGAACTCAAAGAAAGAGTAACCATGGCTCAAGGCCATGGTCCTCTATTTATTCAATATTATGGAATACCAAGGGGTAAGAAGCCCAAGGGACTCCCACTACTTAGTAGTTGGGTGTAATGGAAGATAATGAGGGGAGGGAGGCCAAAGGCCTCCCTCAACTCACAACATGCTTGTTAATATGGGTGCCATTTATTGCAATAATGCAATGGCTAGAGCAACGAACAAATGACTATTGAATAATATGGGTGCCAATTATTGAAGGAGAAATTCTCTTGTTTCAAGAAGTGCAAATGGGCAAAGTTGTACTTCCAATTTCTTCACTCTTTGTTCTTGGATTATGAGTATTGTCTACTTACAAAGCTAGACAGGCATGTTTGAATAGATTTGATGATCAGCATCCTTCTGAGTGTTGATGCTCTCGCATCTGTTGCCACTGCTAGCTGGGAGTCCGGATCGTTGCCTTTTGAATTTGCTAGTAGATTACCTTCACCATTCTTTGCAGAGTTGGAGAAAACCATGAATGCAAGCATTGTGCGTGTAAGGGCTTGTTCCATTTGTTGAAAGGGGGAGTGGAAAGTGAAAAATTCCACTATTCATGCCGTCTTCATGCACTATTCACAACTTTCTAGTGAACTTTCCAATGGGTCTGTTCCAATCGCTGATAATTTTTCTAAGAAAGTTGGCAGATGTGGTGCCTTGCTGGATCCTCGCTGGCGGGAGGATTCTCAATTTCGAAATCCGCGGAAATTCCGCGGATTACGGACTGAGAAAGCTGATAAAGGCGTCTGTGGGCCCCACTTTCTCTCTCTCCGCTCCCTCGCCCAATCGCAGCAGCCGCTTCGCTTTTTTGGTTTATTTAATTTGTTCAGAGCATGGGGAATGCACAATGTTCCGACATTTCTTTGTCACGTTACCGAAACACTGTGCATTCCTCAAGGCACAATGTTCCGTTATTTAATAGTTAGCTAGTTAATTAGTTAGTTAGTTAGTTAATAGTAATAGTTAATAAATTAGTTAATAAATTATTTAATTAATTAGTAAGTTAGCGGGTTATTTAATAGTTAATTAATTAGTGTAGTTAATTATTAAATGGTTAGTTTAATGAATATAATGTTAGTTTAATAATTAATGGGCCCCACATAACATTCTTCATCCAACTTTCCAAACAACTTTTCAAACAAAAGGAACACAAGAAAGTTGTGTGGGTCCCACAAAACTTTCTCAAAACAACTTTCCAACCAACTTTGTAATATTTGGAACACAAAACTAAACTTTCCTCACATCAAGATTCCACGACCCAACAACTTTCCACAAAACCATTCTCAATATTTAGAACATGCCCTAATTGGCAGATCACCGTTGTAAGGTCCCTGACTATGAGGAAAACACTAGAAGGGGGGTTGAATAGTGTTTATACAATTTAAAATGATAATTACACCAAATTAAATTTCTAACCAACAATTAATGCAGAATGTAAATAAACCCTAAAAAGAAACAATGCAAACACAAGGATGTTCGGATTACCCAAGTCAACTCACGACGTGTTCCCGGTAATCCTACGTCTCTTCCACCCGGATACCACCGGATACTCAAGTTAGAACCCTAACTTGAGTTTTCCTTTAAACCCACTTGTAGCAACTCTATAAGTGAAATTGAAGTACACTCGATTTCCTTGACTCCCACAACTTGGGAGCAAGCAAACCACTCTCACAAACCGAGAGTTAATCTAATAACAAAAGTTATGAAATATTGAAATGACAACACTTATAATCACTTATGCCCTGAAGTTGAACTTGAAGGAGCAAGTGTGTTGTGTGTTGAATGTCTCTCTTGAAAGAGAGGAAAGCCCTTTCTCTTGTCACCACCAATTGCCTAGAAGATATCTCTTTGATTCTAGGTTGGAGAGCAAGAGAGTAAAAGATTGGAATTCTAGGGCTTTAGGATTTGAGAGCTTGAGATTGAAAGCTTAGGGTTTCAATAGATGAGTGAGTAACCTCTCAATGGAACAATAGAGGCTGCCTTTATAGGTTTCACAAATCCCTCAAACTAAATCCCTAAAAACCCTTTAAAAATCCGTAGAGAAAAAGCCAACGAATAGAATTTACACAGTCGACTGTTGAAAAAAACACAGTCAACTGCTGCACTGTGTCAGAGGGTAGGTAAGAATTCAAACGGTAACTTACCACGTGGACAGTCGACTGATGAAGAGAAGACAGGCGCTTGTAAATCCAACAAGCGACTGTAAATCCTTCTACAGGAGACTGGCCGCAATATGGGTAAGCTGAGAAAATCTCAGAAAGTTCTGGGAAGAAATCTCAGAAAGTTCTAGGAAGACAGGACATGCGACTGATGTGGAATACAAAGGCACCTGTGCCATGGGCAGGCGACTGTGAAACCAACATCAGTCGACTGTCACAAAACCTGACATTTTCCAGAGAGCAGAGTCTGCAGAGAAGTTTAAGACAGACGACTGTTGAAGCATTGACAGGCGACTGTTACATGGACAGGCGACTGTAAATACAACATCAGTCGACTTGCACTAAAACTTGAGATATTCCATAAAGCGGATTCTGCAGAGGAATCATGGACATGCGACTGTTGAAGCATTGCCAGTCGATTGTGCCTTGGACAGGCGACTGTAAATACAATATCAGTAGACTGGCCAGATGAAAAGAAAAAATGATCTTTGGGCTGAAGATAGATAGGCGACTGATTAACAAATCACATTCGACTGTCTCTTGGACAGGCGCCTGTAAAATGTACAGCAGTCGCCTGAAAGAGTAAGAGTTTAGAAAGCCCAAAAATCAATTGATTAAGTATGTGCATAACAGGCGACTGTAGAACAAAACACAGTCGACTGTTTTTAAACAGGCGACTGTAAATCGTTCAGCAGTCACCTGTTGAAATCACAACATGCATATCCTTGAGAAATATGAATTGGAGTCCAAGGAAAAGTGATCTAATGATTTCTTAGGACTGAAATGAAGATGTGTGTACACTCCAACATAGTTATACTTCTAAGCTACATACTAGAATAGAAAAAGAAGATTACATTATGTAGAACTCTCTCTTCTTTTCAAAGTATGAGCTTGAAGTCTTCTAGGAGATTCAATCACTATCCTTGATCATCCAATCCACTTTTCTTTCTTTCATTGATCTTTGAGTGACATCCATTGCTAATTGATCTTCAAGATATGCTTAGGCAATGGATAACTACAAATAGAGGATTAGTCACAAGTATTTATGTTTGCTCAGCATTAACACCAAGTAGGGAGAAGTCCAATACTCAACATTCTCCCCCTTTTTTATGATGACAAACAAACATAAACAAAAAGATAAATAATTGTGCTTAAAGAAAACTTACTCCCCCTACATAGATGTCAATCAAGTTAGTCAATGAATATAAGGGCATATATAGATCAACTGAAGCAAGTATGTAAGATATGAATGAATGAAATGATTTTCTTGAAATCTAGGATTTTGTAATCCAACTTCATTATATCTTACTCCTCCTGAATCTAAGTTAACTTCAATCTTAGAATCAAGTTTAGAATTAGAATTTACTTAGCACATAATTATGATATGTTTATTTCTCTCCCCCTATGGCATTATCCAAAAAGTGGGAGTAGAATAACAACATTAGTGCTAAATAAGTACTAAAACAATCATGAGAGTCTAAAGATAGGATGTATATCAAATGTGATGCCAACATATAATCGGGGAAAAACTAATCACGAAGGTGCATCTCATTGATATTCATACCAAAAATTCATAAAACACAAGAAATCTGTGTTGACTAAATGAACGAGAATCCAATATCAACATTCCAAGACAGATGAGAAAAAAGTCTCACATCACCTCATGTATATAATATAGCATACAAAGAGAAAATTTCACCATTTTCACACAATTAACATAAAGAATGAGACAATGTGTGAAACCGAATATGAAGTAAAAACATTTTCATATATATAATCACTAGATACATGAGTACAAAATACATCTACAACTCCATGTACATCAACAAAAAGTAATCAACATACAAACATCATCCATACATCAGCACACAAAACAAAAAGATACAGACAGACACTCAAACCATAATAACAAAAAAATCCTATGGCGAGTCTATCCAGAGCAGCATCGGTCAACATCAGTCAATGTGGATGACGGATGGGCCTGAAGGACGAACAGATCGACGGAACATCAATCTGGTGGAGTGACGAGTCGGGTACACACGAGCCTTCTGCTTGGATGACGACACACCAGCAGGAGACGGCTCCACGTGAACAGGTACAGTGGGCAGTACAACAGAAGACACAGGCACAAATCTGGAGGAGGAGGAGGGACAGTAGACCGGGAAGTATCCTCGGAGGGAGGAAACATGGCCTGGAGGTCGGCCGAAATAGGAAAGCCGTGAAATAGGAACGGCTTATACTGAAGCTCAAGGAGAAGCGAGAGCTTCTGATCCATGTTGGAAACTTGCATTTCGAGCGAAGAAACTCGGTCACACAACTGAGCGAGGAGAAAGTCATCGAGTGGAACAGATGGTGGAGGAGAGGATGGCTGGTCAGCAGGCGGAGGAGTGGGTTCAACGACAGTGGCTGAGGAATTAGGGTCAGCGACATAAATTCCCACATACTCCCCCGAAGACGGTGGACTCGGTGGTTCCATGATGATCGACCGATAGAAACAAGGGCACAAATGAATAATACTCGACGAGGATACCTAATCCAAGAAGATTGACGGAGAAGGAGACAATCAAACTGCAATCGAACGATTGGAAGAGTGATCGGAGACTGGAGCTTCGAATCGGAGAAGAAACCGACGGCGACAGTAGAATTCGAAGGAGGAAGAAGAGGGAAGTTGCGTCGGATGAGAGAGAAACTATCGGAACAAATCAACGGTTCCCAAAGTTAAATGAAGGGATCAAGAGAATCTGGGCCGTTGGATCGAAAAATCGACGGCTCGGATCAAGTTAACGAACCGCCATAGAATTAGATAGTCGACTGATGAAAAATCGTCAGTCGACTGGTCAATAGGATAGAAATTAGCTTGGGTTGACAGACAGTTGACTGGTGAGTAATTCACAGTCGCCTGTCGGATAGACAATCGACTGTAACTTACACAACAGTCGTCTGACAGAGAGTCAGAAAATATGATGATAAAACAGAGACATACGAAGATTTGGACAGGCACCTGATGACCAAATTGCAATCGCCTGACGCAGAGACACTCGACTGGAAAATATTCATCAGTTGCCTGTACGAAAAAAATAGTCTGCTGTATGAAAATATAGAGTTCGGCAGTCGACTGTCGAAAGAATGACAGTCGTCTGTCCCGGTCCAGAAATGCATAGTGAGGTTAAAATCCAGAGGATAGAGGCAACTCACCCTAGGACCTATACTCTAACACAAATCTAATCAAGAAATCAATATCAACATATATATACATATACATATATATATATATATATATATATATATATATATATATATATATATATATATATATTAACGTACAAAAACTCATAAATCAATCCAAACAATTGAAATCATCAAAATCTCAAATACATCTCTTAAAACAAATATATGTGAAACATATAATTTATCAAAACAAGAGAGATAAAAATGTGATATGAGTTCAAGCATGATATAACATGAAAGTATGAATCAGATTCACCCATAATCCATAATTCTCTACGCAACCTCACAAATGAATCTTCGTTAAGAGGTTTAGTGAAGATGTCGGCAATTTGTTCTTGGGTTTCAATGTACTCTAAGATGATGTCCTTCTTAGCTACATGATCATTAATAAAGTTGTGTCTCACATCTATGTGTTTGGTACGGGAGTGATGTACCGGATTCTTGGAAAGACAAATTATACTTTAGTTATCAACCATAATAGGGCAAGTATCACAATCGACACCATAGCCCTTAAGTGTGTGTCTCATCCAAAGAACTTGTGAACATGCAAGACCCGCGACAATCTATTCCGCTTCAGTTGTGGGCAATGATACCGAGTTCTATTTCTTGGAAAACCAAGAAACTAGGAATTTCCTAGAAAATGGCAAGTGCCACTAGTACTCTTCCTATCGGATTTGCATCCGACAAAGTCGGCATCACTATATGAGATTAACTCATATGTGCTAGACTTAGGGTATAGTAACCCATAATCTAGTGAATGATTGAGGTAAGGAAAAGTTCGTTTAACCGCAATCAACTCTTTAGGTCTAGCTTGATATCTAGCACAAAGACATACGGAAAAATGGTATGGGGCCTACTAGCGGTTAAGTAAAGTAAGCTACTGATCATACCTCGATATAGACGAACGTGTACATCTTTTCCGTTCTCATCCTTATGTAGATGAGTTGTTCATCCTTATGTAGATGAGTTGTCATACTCATGGGAATATTTTTGCTTGAAGACGATTCCATCCCGAATTGCTTGATAAGCTCACATGTGTACTTTGTTTGATGTATGAAAGTCTCATTCTTCATTTGCCGAATTTGTAGTCCAAGGAAGTAGTTGAGCTCACCCATGTGGCTCATTTCGAATTCATCCTCATAGACTTAGAAAATTCTTGGCAAAGATTAAAATTAGTAGAACCAAATATTATATCGTCTACATAAACTTGAATTAAAAGGATGTCATTTTCATAATCTTTAATGAAAAGAGTTGAATCAACTTCACCTATTTTAAAACCTAAATAAAAAAGGGTTTGAGTCGATCATACCAAGCTCTAGGAGCTTGTTTCAACCCATATAACGCTTTCTTAAGTTTAAAAACATGGTTTGGAAATTTTTCATGAATGAAACCGGGTGGTTGAGAAACATAAACTTCTTCATTTACAATCCCATTTAAAAATGCACTTTTAACATCCATTTGAAATAACTTAAAATTCTTATGGGATGCAAAAGATAAAAGGAATCTAATAGCTTCTAATCTAGCTACGGGGGCAAAAGATTCTTCGAAATTAATACCTTCTTCTTGCTGATAGCCTTGAGCTACTAACCTTGCTTTGTTCTTTGTGATGTGTAGGAATATGATGCTTGTGATGACCTCATTCTCATCGGTCTTGTTCTTGAAAATCCACTTGGTCACAATCACTTGGTGACCACTTGGAAGAGGAACGAGCGAGACACAGGTGCTCATTAGAATGAGTTCACTGAACGATCCACTAGAGTTGTCATATGGTTATATTGACCAATCTGTCAGTGATAACTCTGAGTGATGATAGGATAGTTAGTCTTTTGACTTGAGGTCATTTTGACAAACCTATGCATGAACGTTGCCACTTATATCAACTGACCTAGCTTCGAGGCAATTCCTGTCGAAAGGTCTTTTGATTGGGTGTCACTTGAAACGTACGAGGCGAGTAATGACCAAGAGAGGATTCGTCTCTCCCGGTCAATGGGAGTTAGTGTCGTAGAGTTAGTTCGGTCTTTAGTAAAAACTCTGCGCAGAGTATGTTGGAAGAAGTCCAACATTAGTTGACTAAAGATCGATCGAAACTAACCGGAGTCAAGTTATTGGGGTTGACAATTTTGACCGTACCCTAGACTTGGTCTACACGACATAGTTAAGACGAAAAGACTATAACTACGGAATTCATCACGGAAACAGTCAGGGTGGTCCCGACAATACTCATGTCAATGAGTTAACCACATAATGATGATTCCTGAAGCAGGGACGGCAACCACTGCTAGTGGTCACTGCCGTATAGGGCTTCGAGCCCAACCTGTTGTAAGGGTCAGGCTGTAGGGTCTCACACAGAGTGCAACGCTTCGTCTAGTAATAGGTAGAAAATAGTTAGGGAGAATATTTGCATTTGATGCAAAAGAAGAGATAATTGCATTTGATGCAATATGGTAATTTAAGCTTAGATAGGGACTACTTTGCATTTGATGCAAAAGCGATTAAATGTGTATTAAATTTTTAATACAATATTTAATAATATAAACGCAAGGAAAAGTTCACGGGTAAGACGGGAATGTCCCGGTCTAGACCCAGGTTCGACCGGCGTCCAAATCGGACACCTGATGATCAAGTTATGCTCAAAACAGCCCAAAGGGTCAGATCAGACCAGACCAGGTAGACCAGCTTAGTCTGGATCTGGTCTGGCCTACTGACCAGACCCAGGCTGCCCAGACCTGGGCGCCAGGCCCAAACAAGGGCCTGGGCGCCCAGGCGCCCGCCTGTGCCCCTGGGCGTTGGGCCCAGGCGGCCCAGGCGCCCTGGGCGCCAGGGCGCCAGGCCCAGGCGCCCTGGGCGCCAGGCCTGGCGCCTGGGCAGCGCCCAGGCCTGGCCTGGGCTGCGCCCAGGTCCAGGTCTGGGCTGCACCCGGGTTCAGGCCTGGGCAGGCTTTGTGGGTCCCACCTTTGGGTGTGGAACCCTAGGTTTAATGGGCAGTTTTTGACGGCTCAGTTTTTGCGAAAAACTAGCCTAGGGCTGATCTTTGGACACTCAATTGGAGGGTCAAACAAACTCTGATTGACGAACGGTTTTTTCCTATGCGTTCACCATTGAACGCTTGTCGTATTGATAGATTGTATCAATCTTGAAGCTCAACGGTGAGTTAGTTAAAATTCACGGAAGTTTGCACTTTGTGAAGTGCAAACTAACTTGATTTTAACTAACCCAAACAATTAGTCCCACATCGGATTTTGAGAAAAGGGGAGAGTCCGCCGCCTATATAAATAGGGGTCTCCCCCCCCTTTCTCAAAACTCGTCCCAAGCTCTAGATCTGAGCGGCTCTCGTAAATGTTGGAGCACGCTCGGATCTAAGCTTAAATTAATATTTCTCTTCTCCCTAATTTCTGCCTTACTCCTGCGGGCTCTAGCAAAGCCACAAAGGAGTTCGGATTCCGGATCCGAAATCTAGGCGGAGGTTTCACTCGCGTGAAACTTTCTTCGGCGCGTGGTTGGCTCGGCGGCACGGGGATTGATCGCCTCGGGATGCGGAGCGGTTCGAGGGGCGGTTCGGGGAGCGGTTCAAGGAGCGGCTCGGCGTGGGATGGGAGCAGCTCGGAAGACGGCGCGGAACATCTCGCCTGCTCCAGGGCTGAGATTCCGGGTATGTGGTTAAAGTATTTTATTAGCATTAGTTTAGTTTAATCGTAGTAGGCTAGATCCTTCTTGGGATGGTCAGATCCATCCCAAGTCGGCAAAGATCTTGGCATAGGGTCTTGGACCTTAGGGCTAAGTTAAAAATGTTTTAACTGCTTGTTAATTTAGATTAACTAGTTTTTCTTCCGCTGCTATTGTTTTTCTGTCTATGTTCCGTCCGACTTAGGACGGGACTAGAGTTTTTGTGCCCTAAGGGACCGCCAATTCCCCAACATGATGACCTCATTCTCATCGGTCTTGTTCTTGAAAATCCACTTGGTCCCAATCACTTGGTGACCACTTGGAAGAGGAACGAGCTCCCAAACTTCATTTCTCTCAAATTTCTTGAGCTCTTCTTCCATTACAACTATCCATGAGCTATCTTCACATGCTTCTTGGATGTTCTTTGGGTCAATGGTAGAGACGATTGCGCAGTGAGAGAATTCATCAATTCTTGACCTCGTTCGAACACCCACACCAATATCTCCAATAATTTGGTCATGGGGGTGGTTACGAACGGTTGGATAAGCTTTAGGAATCTCTGCATCACTTGGAAGATCTTCAACAATTTCATTAGTATTGTTAGTCTCAATAATAGAATCATTGATTTTAACATTACTAAGAGAATCACATAAAACATCTACACTATCATCAACAACACGAGGAAAATCAAAATCTTCAGAAAATGATACGTGTAGTGATTCCTCGATTGTTGAAGAGGTTTTGTTGTATATCCGGTAGGCTTTGCTACGTGTGGAATATCCAACAAAAATTCCTTCATCGGATCTTGGCTCAAATTTATCTAAATTACCAAAAGTGTTCTTTATAAAACATTTTGAACCAAAGACACGAAAATATTTAACCTGTGGCTTTTTGTCATAAAATAACTCAAAACAAGTTTTGTTCGTCCGAGGTCTCGCTAGGATCCTATTATGCACATAACATGCCGTGTGCACCGCCTCCGCCCAAAATTGTAGTTCAAGATGACTATCATGGAGCATGGTACGGGAACACTCAGTTAGGGTCATATTCTTTCTCTCTACAACACCATTTTGTGGTGGTGCACGATGAAAAGAAAAATTGTTAGTAATCCAGTTGTCATCACAAAACTTTGTGAAAGACTTATTCTCAAATTCTCCTCCATTATTACTACGAATAGTGATAATGGTGGATCCTAAGAAATTTTGAATCTTCTTTGCAAATATGGTAAACTCTTCAAAAGCTTCATTCTTATTGGTTAAAATGAAACCCAAGTACATCTAGAGAAGTCGACAACGAAAACTAATCCATAGTAAGCATTACCTAAAAAGGCGGTTCTAGTTGGCCCAAATAAATCTAGATGAAGTAATTCTATGGGCCTCTTAGAAGGTATGCCTTCTTTAAGTTTGAAAGATGATTTACTAAGTTTACCTCTTTGACATGAATCACAAAAGTTTTTCTTACTAAAAGCAATTTTCGGAAAACCTTTTACTAGATCATGCTTAGCTAACTTATATAAGTGCTTAAAATGAACATGCCTAAAATGGCGCTGCCATAATAGTTGTTCATTTGTATTAGCAACTAAGAAATGTTCTATGGTTTTAGTCAAGCTCAAATAATAAATATTTTTACGCCTAATACCGGTAAATAAAAACATGTGAATCAAAATCTTCAATTTTACACATACCCTCTCCAAAGTTAACCTTGTAACTCTTGTCGCAAAGTTGACTAATGGAGATAAGGTTATGACATAAACTACTAACTATAAACATTTGTAATAAGTGGTTTAGAAGGATTACTGACTTTGCCTACTCCAATGATGGTTTCCTTTTGATTACCTCCAAAAGTGACAGTTGCACTATCCTTGATGCTAATCACTTCGGAGAGCAATGAGGGATCTCCCGTCATGTGTTTGGAGTAACCACTATCGAGTATTCATCCTTTCCTTTTAGCGCCAATATGTCTTTTATTGCTCTCTTTCTTTCTTGGGTACCTACATAATATACCATAAGCTTATGGTACTCAATTTTTGTTTGGTCCAATGGGATTATCTCTTTGGAAGCCAAGTCCAAGTGGACTTTTGCTTCCCAACATAATTACCACTATTTATTACATCATTAAAATAGGAATCAACATAAGCATTCATATTATTTATGCTAGTGTTCTTAGGACCCCAAATTGTGTATGTTTTGGGTGTCCCTTTCCTAGTTGCATGCACAATTGATTGATTTTTATGTGGTGCGCGATTCCTAGGAACATGCGTCCTAGCATATGAAGATGGAGGTGGATAAGCATTAGACAGATATGGGTTGTATGCATACTTACGTACATGCATGTTATATAAAACATATGGAGCATGCATAACATGAGATGGATGTGCATACATGGAAGAATGATGCGTATGAGCATATGAGCGTGTAGGGGCACGTGAAGAGTATTTCTAATATGTGGGTTTGCACATGTCCGTGGGTGTGGAGCATAAAAAGTGTTATGATTGTCCACTTGTGAAGTAGGAGATTTCCTACGTGGATGATGGTTGGTGTACATATAAGTATGACCTCTCTTTTGGTTTCCACCCTTAGTGGGTTTCTTGCCAAAAGGAAGAGATTGTGAAGTGGTGGCTTTCTTGTTAGGTTTGCTACCAATAGTGTTTTTGACACCACTTGTGGATCCACTGGAGGATGGCCTCACAAAATCTATAGTAACACCACTATAGGAGGTGCGAGCATTGGATGCATTCGCTTCCACATAACCAAGTCCAACACGATGTGTGGCCGAAAATTGGTTTGCGAGCAATTCATATAATTGTCCTTTCCCTTTGTTAAATCTCATAACTCAGAAGGACATGAGCTCATATTTCTCATTAAGAGAAGAAATATTGGTATCCAATGTGGACACCCGTGCTTTGAGCTTGTGCACTTGGGTTTTAAGAGAATCATTCTCAATATCCAATTGTGTGTTTTGTGAAGCTAGATCACTATTATCATTAGGATACGTTTGATCTAGTTGAGATTTGAGGGATTCACCTCATTTCTCAATATGTCATTTTGAGAAACCAGAGAGGCTTTCTTAAGTGTAACTGTATCAACAATGGTGTCTTTGTTGATAATGCATGGTATGGATGGTTTGCTAACATTTAATTTCTTTAAACTAGTATATCTAAGCATTAGAGATTGATACTTAGAAAATAGTTCTTCGTTAGCAATACGAAGTTCATCCATTGTTACCTCGGGTTCATCGATGTCGCTTTCACTCTCATCAGAGAGTGGATCTTCCCATGCCATGAAACACATATGGGCACTTTCACCCTTCTCATCCTCGGATTCGCTTGAGGAATCTCCGCTTGAATCATCAAACTTACTGACAAGTCCTTTCTTCTTATCCTTCTTGTATTTGTCGGACTTGTGGTACTTTGGAGCTTTTCACTTCTCTTTGTTTCAGAGCATTGGGCAATCCTTCTTGATGTGTCCTGGCTTGTTACACTTAAAACAAAGAGATGAAGTGTTGTTAGTGGAATCAAATTTATTCTTGGATGGAAATTTACCTTTGCGAAAGAAACATTGGAACTTCTTCGCCATTTTAGCCATTTCCTCCAAGTCCATCTCGTTCTCTGATTCTTCACTATCGGAGGATGAAGAATTAGCCTTGAATGCTAACGCTTTCTTCTTGGCCTCTGTTGGGTTCATCATAGCTCGAATCTTCAATTGGTTCTCATGTCTTACTTCGTAAGACATGAGAGTACCGATGAGATTTACGACGGTGTAGTTCTTCATGTCGTTGACCTTCTCAATGGCGATTGGTTTTCTTTCCCATTTGGAGGCCATTCCCATTATAATCTTTCACACCTTCTCTTGTTGGGTGTAGACTTGTCCAAGAGCTTCGAGTTCATTGGTGATGTCGGTGAAACGCCCGTACATCATTGCAATGCTCTCATTATCCTGCACGTGAAACATATCTAAATTTTGTACAGCAACATATAGTTTAGACAATTTTACCTTATTCGTTCCCTCGTGGGTAATGACTAGATGGTTCCAAATTTAATATGCACTCTTACATGTGCATATCTTGTTGAACTCATCCAGATCCAACGCACAATGAAAAGCGTTCATTGCCTTGGCATTGTTCACTTCGACAGACTACTCGGAGGGCATCCATTTGTCAAAATCCTCTTCGGAGGATTCAACATATTCCTTGTGGAGGGTTCTCCAAAGAGAAGCACTCCTCAGAAACGTCTCCATCCGGCATTTCCAATAGCCGAAATTCGTGCCATTGAAATGTGGAGGATGAACCGTTGATTGTCCTTCGAAGACGGTGGACGCACCATCACGGTCGTGATTGTTATACGAAGTCGGTGGAGGAACGTTGTTGTTGTTGGATGCCATAGCTATAAACCAACGCTCTGATACCAATTGTAAGGCCCCTGGCTATGAGGAAAACACTAGAAGGGGGTTGAATAGTGTTTATAGAATTTAAAATGATAATTACACCAAATTAAATTCCTAACCAACAATTAATGCGGAATGTAAATAAACCCTAAAATGAAACAATGTAAACACAAGGATGTTTCAAGGGTTCGAATTACCCAAGTCAACTCCCGACTTGTTCCCAGTAATCCTACGTCCCTTCCACCCGGATACCACCGGATACTCAAGGTAGAACATTAACTTGAGGTTTTCTTTAAACCCACTTGTAGCAACCCTACAACTGAAATCGAAGTACACTCGATATCCTTGACTCCCATAACTTGGGAGCAAGCAAACCACTCTCACAAACCGAGAGTTAATCCAATAACGAACGGTATGAAGTATTGAAATGACAACACTTACAATCACCCATGCCTTGAAGTAGAACTTGAAGGAGCAAGTGTGTTGTATGTTGAATGTCTCTCTTGAAGAGAGGAAATCCCTTTCTCTTGTCACCACCAATTGCCTAGAAGATATCTCTTTGATTCTAGGTTGGAGAGCAAGAGAGTAAAAAATTAGAATTCTAGGGCTTTAGGATTTGAGAGCTTGAGATTGAAAGCTTAGGGTTTCAATAGATGAGTGAGTAACCTCTCAATGGAACCGTAGAGGCTGCCTTTATAGGTTTCTCAAATCCCCCAAACTAAATCCCCCAAAACCCCTTTGAAATTCGTGGAGAAAAAGCCAACGGATAGAATTACTGTTGAACAAAACACAGTCAACTGCTGCACTGTGTCAGAGGGTAAGTGAGAATTCAAACGGTAACTTACCACGTGGACAGTCGATTGATGAAGAGAATACAGGCGCCTGTAAATCCTATAGGTGCCTGTAAATCCTTCTACAGTCATCTGGCCGCAATATGGGTAAGCTGAGAAAATCTCAAAAGTTCTGGGAAGACAGGATAGGCGACTGATGTGGAACACACAGGAGCTTGTGCCATGGGCAGGCGACTGTGAAACCAACATCAGTCGACTGTCACCAAACCTGACATTTTCCAGAGAGCAAAGTCTGTAGAGAAGTTTAAGATAGACGACTGTTGAAGCATTGACAGTCGATTGTTCCATGGACAGGAGACTGTAAATACAACATCAGTCGAATGGCACTAAAACTTGAGATATTTCAGAGAGCAGATTCTATAGAGGAATCAAGGACATGCAACTGTTGAAGCATTGACAGTCGACTGTGCCTTGGACAGGCGACTGTAAATACAATATCAGTCGATGTAACGACTGCTTTTCATGTATCTGGATTTAATATAATATAATATATGTTTTGGTGGATTTTCTCCTCATGTGTGGTTTTTCGTCTCCGTAGATTTCATTTTCGATCGATTCGTCGTATTTTATCGCTTCTTCCGTAGGATTGTCGATTTCGAAGTATGTCACTCGTGACGGACTTCATAACGGTCGTATCTAACTGTTAGATCAAGCCTAGGAGTCTTAGGAATCGATCCCGGGGCCCCGCGCTCCGTATCGGTACTTTTGGTGCTCATTAGCCGGTGTAAGAAGGGCCACCGACCGACTAGATGACGATCCAGTCGGTCGGCAATCCTTCTTGGACCGACTAGTTAGCTTTCTAAATTTCTCAGGAGTTATTGTTTATCGTTATGACGAAGTGGTCGACAATCTCATTGTGCGGGGCAGGCTCCATTACGTGTGGGTATAGGGGGTGAGGGTTAAGCGGCCATTCAACTGGGAGTCTGTTTGATCAACAACTGCAGCTGTAAGGCGTAAACTCTTTGGGGTAGGGTAGTGTTTAGTGCCGATCGGACTGAAATGCTATGCCATTCAGCGAAGGGCGTAAACATCTACAAATCAACCGTGAAACGTGAAATGTGTTTAGTGCCGATCGGTCTGAAATGCTATGCCATTCAGCGAAGGGCCTAAACACCTTCAAAATGTGAATTGATTGAGATTGATAGTAGCGTGGCTACTCTTGTCTTGTCTTGTCTTGTCCCGATGATTGTTCTCTTGTACAAATCGTCTTGCCATGTTTTAAATTGTGCACTCATGTTATAACTTCCATGTCATGCATACTAAACTGCTAGGTTGCTAGTTGCCTTACTTTCAGTTTCCTTGCCCAAGTCTTTTAGACTTGCTGACATGTGCCCCTTTACTCTTTTGGGTGACACATGTTAGATCCTGAGCCCGAGTACCTCGTTGAGGACGAGGTGTTTGCTGACGCCGAGCCCGAGCTTGTGTTTGACGGGGAGTACGCTTTTTATGTCGTATTCGCCTGGTGGATTTTCTGGATGTTGGACTTATTTTTGATGTTGGACAATTTGTGAGATGTGGAATTTTATTTCAGTCTCTCCTTGTGTTATTATTGTTATTCTGTTGTGGTTACATGGACCTGTTTATGTATTTGTGGACGCTTATCGGGTTTGGGGCTTCACAGCTCCACTCTCGTGCGGACCTTTTCACGTCTCGCCTCCATTTCAGGGAAGCGGGTCGTGACAGGTTTTAGTGGTGGCCCATGCAGGTCCTTCTGTAACTGCGATTTTTGGAATAGCGATAATAATATTAGAATGTCCAATAAATTGAGTTCGACGTCCGAGTCATAAGCTAAGAGTCTAATCTGATTCGTTCTCTGTGTCATTAGATGGCAGGAAGGCGTTTCACCCGTGGTGGGGGTAGTGGTGCGCTCCCTCATGATGAGGAGCCTGAGCGGGAACCCACCAGCGGTGAGATGATGCGGATGATGCTCCAGATGATGCAAGTGCAGCAGGGCGTGCTTCTGCAAGTCCAGAATGCTCCACTTGCTCGAGCTGCCCGGGCTCTTCCGGATGCCCCTCGCTCTGAGCCAGGGGCGAAGCAATTTCGGGAGCTGGGTCCCGCATATTTTTATGGTTCTGAGGGTCCTCTGGCTGCCGATGAGTGGATTCGGAACGTCGAGGACAATCTGAAGATGGCCAAGATCACCCCGGTTGGATGGGTTGATTTGGCGAAGAGGCAGCTGAAGGATAATGCTCGGAATTGGTGGGATGCGGAAGAGAAGATGTTGGTGGAGCCGATAGCTTGGGCTACCTTCAAGGCCAGATTTGAGGGTGAGTTCTTCCCGAAGGCTGCCAAGGAGGAGATGCTGCAGCGTTTTATCGACCTGAAGCAGGGGAACTCGTCGGTGGACATGTATCACCAAGAGTTCATGAGGCTGAGTCGGTTTGCACCAAAGATGGTGCAGGACGCTGAGGAGAGGGCTCAGAGGTTCCTACAGGGGCTTGCTTCGGAGCTCCAGAGTTTTGTGACCTCCTCTGATCGGGAGTCTTATCAGAAGGTTCTGGTCGCTGCCAAGAGGCAGGAGCTGCTCGTGAACCAGAGAAGGGGATCTATTGTTGGTGCTGGGAAGAGGCCTGTGGAACAGGCGAGGGCTGTGGTTAGACCTGGATTCAGGCCTAATCAGTCCGCTCAGTTTAAGAGGCCAGGAGGGCCTATTCTGAAGCTTTGCCATTTCTGCGGCAAGCCTGGCCACGTCAAGGATCAGTGTCGGAAGTTTTTGGGCCAGTGTTTGGTTTGCGGAGATGCTTCCCATGTCGTGAAGGATTGTCGGCATGCGGGTCAGCTGCGGAGGGCTCCTGTTGTAGCTCAGCCGTTGCAGCAGCGAGCGTCTGTTCCTGCTGGACGTGGAGCAGCTCTTGTTCCACAGGGACAGGCTTTTCGGCAGGCTGTTCCGCCGAGGAGGCAGGCTTTTCTGATGACCGCTGCGGAGAGCGCGGCTGTGGATGAGGTTATCGCAGGTAATCTTCACTCTAGCTGTTACTTTCCTAGCTGGTTTTGATTGTTAGATTATGTTGTTTGCTTGAACATGGTTGTTTGCTAGACTAGGGTTTGATTGTTAATTGCTTGTTAGGTGTGGTTTTGGTTTGCACATTTCCTGCACGAGTCCTCTTCGACTCTGGTGCATCGATGTGCATTATTTCTCGGAGCTTCGTGGAGAGGCATTCCTTGTCGACGTCCCCTCTTCCAAAGAGTTGGAATATCGTTACAGGGAATGGCGTGGTCTCGGTGCATCGTGGTTGCAATTCTTGCTCGTTGGTGGTCTGTGGACATGAGCTTTTTGCTGATTTCATTGTCCACGAGATCATCAACTATGATGCAGTTCTTGGGATGGACTGGCTTGCGAGCTTCTATGCTACGATCGACTGTCGGAGGAAGAAGGTGGTGTTCGAGATTCCCGGACATCCAGTGTTTGAGTTCAGTCGTGGTAGCAGTTCGCTTGGTCCTGTCAGATTTCGGGCCAGGCCGGTGGAGGCCGTGGCTATGCAGATGGAGCTGGAGTGGCCAGCTGTGGTGCGTGATTTTGGCGACGTCTTCCCCGAAGAGATGTCTGGTTTGCCTCCTGATCGGGCTTTGGAATTTTCTATCGATCTCGTTCCAGGTGCGCAGCCGATTTCGAAGGCGCCGTATCGTATGGCACCTGCAAAGTTGGAAGAGTTGCAGAAGCAGTTGGATGAGCTTTTGCAGAATGGTTATATTAATCCTAGTGTGTCTCCGTGGGGAGCACCGGTGTTGCTGGTTAAGAAGAAGGATGGTTCGCGTCGCATGTGCGTGGACTATCGGGAGTTGAATGCGGTGACCATTAAGAATAAATACCCGTTGCCTCGCATCGATGATATTTTTGATCAGCTTGGAGGTTCGAGGGTGTTTTCTAAATTGGATTTGAGGAGTGGTTACCATCAGTTGAAGGTGAAGAAGGGAGATGTTCCGAAGACAGCGTTCAGGACGAAGTATGGACACTATGAGTTCGTGGTTATGCCTTTTGGCGTAACTAACGCGCCCGCAGTTTTCATGAATCTGATGAACCTGATTTTCTACGACTTTTTGGATAAGTTTGTCGTTATCTTTATTGACGACATTCTGATCTATTCGAAGTCGGAGGAAGAGCATGCCTCGCACTTAAGGACGGTGTTGGAGATTTTGAGGAAGCATCGCTTGTATGCTAAGTTTTCGAAGTGCGAGTTTTGGCTGGATCGAGTTGCTTTTCTCGAGCATGTGGTGACTGGAGATGGTATTTCAGTGGATCCCGAGAAGATTAGGGCCATCAGGGAGTGGCCTGTTCCGTCGTCTGCGTCTGAGATTCGGAGTTTCCTTGGACTTGCCGGTTATTATCGGCGATTCATTAAGGACTTTTCTCGTATTGCTGAGCCGATGACCAGGTTGACGCGGAAGGATGTTGCTTATGTTTGGTCGGGTGATTGTGAGAGTGCTTTTGGTGTTCTGAAGGAAAGGTTGACGACTGCCCCTATTCTGGTTGTGCCTGATCGCAGCGGTGGATTTGAGATCTTTTGCGATGCTTCTGGCAAGGGTCTCGGTTGTGTGTTGCATCAGCACGGGCACGTTGTGGCGTATGCGTCTCGTCAGCTTAAGGTTCATGAGAAGAATTATCCGACGCATGATTTGGAGTTGGCTGCCGTTGTGTTTGCTCTTAAGATTTGGAGGCACTTCCTGCTGAGTGAGAAAGTGAAGATTTTCACCGATCACAAAAGCTTGAAGTATATTTTCACTCAGAAGGAGCTCAACATGCGACAGCGTCGATGGTTGGAGCTTATGGCGGATTATGATATTGATTTGCAGTATCACCCTGGCAAGGTGAATGTGGTTCCGGATGCTTTGAGTAGGCTTCCAGCGGTAATGATTTTGACCTCGCAATGGAGATTGCAGCAGGATTTTTGTGAGTCTGGCGTGGAGATTGTTCTTCCTGGAGAGGCTTTGTCGTTGATGTACATGCAGGTACAGTCAACGATCGTGGATCGGATTAAGGCTGGCCAGGCTGAGGATCCGAAGCTGGTGAGGATTCGGGAGATGGTGGAAGCCGGTCTGCGGACTGACTTTTTGATTCATGAGGATGGCTCGCTGAGGTTTGGAGCCAGGTTGTGTGTGCCTGCTGGGGATATCAGAGAGGAATTGATGGTGGAGGCACACAGTTCGCTGTATTCTGTGCATCCTGGTGGCACCAAGATGTACCAGGATCTTCGTCTGAATTATTGGTGGCATGGTATGAAGAGGAGCGTGGCTCGGAGTGTAGCCAAGTGCTTGGTTTGCCAGCAAGTGAAGGCGGAGCATCAGCGTTCGGCCGGGTTGCTACAACCACTTCCGATTCCGGAGTGGAAGTGGCAGCACATCACTATGGATTTCGTGACTGGACTACCTCGGAGTCCGAAGCAGAATGACGCGATTTGGGTGATCGTAGATCGGTTGACCAAATCTGCGCACTTTATTCCGTTCCGAGTGGGGCAGTCCACTGAGGCGCTAGCAAGGAGATATATGGAGGTAAAATTCTTTTACTCTCCGTTTTATGTCCTTTTCCTAGTTTGGATAGTGATGTAACGTGAATCGTGCAGGAGGTTGTGCGACTTCACGGAGTCCCCGTGAGTATCGTGTCTGACAGAGACACGAGGTTCACATCTCAGTTCTGGCAGAGTTTGCAGAAGAGCTTGGGTACGCGTCTGAGTTTCAGCACGGCGTACCATCCACAGACGGATGGCCAGTCCGAGAGGACGATTCAGATTTTGGAAGACATGCTGAGAGCGTGCATGTTGGATTTCAAGGGTTCGTGGGAGGACCATCTACATCTGGTAGAGTTTTCCTACAACAACAGCTTCCAGGCGAGTATCGGCATGGCGCCTTTCGTCGCTCTTTATGGGAGGAAATGTCGATCGCCATTGAGTTGGGATGACGTTGGTGATCGGGAGTTGTTGGGACCTGAGATGATCGTGGAGGCCGTGGAGATCGTCAGGAATATTCGGGAGAGGTTGAGAATTGCTCAGGACCGTTTTAAGCATTGGGCGGATGCCAAACGTCGTCCTTTGGAGTTTCAGCCGGGCGACCATGTGTTCTTGAAGATTTCCCCGAATCGTGGTGTGATTCGTTTCGGGAAGCGTGGAAAGTTGAGCCCGCGATACATTGGACCGTTTGACGTTTTGGAGAGGGTTGGCGAGGTAGCTTATCGCTTGGCCTTGCCGCCATCTTTGGAAGGAGTTCACAATGTTTTCCATGTGTCGCAGCTTCGTCGATACATTAGCGATCCGTCTCATGCGGTGGATTTTTCGGAGATTACCGTTCGCCCCGATATGACGTATGACCAGCATCCAGTGCAGATTCTGGACAGGCGTCAGAAATCTCTTCGGAACAAGATTGTCAATCTTGTGAGGGTGATGTGGCGACACGGTTCACCTGGAGAGTCTACTTGGGAGAATGAGGATGAGATGCGAGAGCGTTTCCCACTTTTGTTTCCGGACTCGTGATTTTTTGGAAATTCCGAGGACGGAATTTTTCTTAAGTTGGGGAGGATGTAACGACTGCTTTTCATGTATCTGGATTTAATATAATATAATATATGTTTTGGTGGATTTTCTCCTTATGTGTGGTTTTTCGTCTCCGTAGATTTCATTTTCGATCGATTCGTCGTATTTTCTCGCTTCTTCCGTAGGATTGTCGATTTCGAAGTATGTCACTCATGACGGACTTCATAACGGTCGTATCTAACTGTTAGATCAAGCCTAGGAGTCTTAGGAATCGATCCCGGGGCCCCGCGCTCCGTATCGGTACTTTTGGTGCTCATTAGCCGGTGTAAGAAGGGCCACCGACCGACTAGATGACGATCCAGTCGGTCGGCAATCCTTCTTGGACCGACTAGTTAGCTTTCTAAATTTCTCAGGAGTTACTGTTTATCGTTAGTCGGTCTAAGAACGTTGGTTGACCGACTAGGTTGCAAACTAGTCGGTCAGCAATGCTTCTTGAACTGACTAACTCATCATATTATTTTTGTATCAGTTACTGTTTACTCTTAGTCGGTCTAAGAACGTTTATCGACCGACTAGATGCTAAACTAGTCGGTCAGTACTTGTTCATGGACCGACTAACTCTAAAATCCTATTTTCGTTCAGGAGTTACTGTTTGCACTTAGTCGGTCTGCGTTGGTCGACCGACCGACTAGTTGCCAAACTAGTCGGTCAGTGGTTGCTCTTTGACCGACTAACTAGTGTTAAAACCCTAATTTCTGGGCAGCCGCCAGCTCAACCTATTTATACCCAACCCAAACGACTTCTTCTTCTCCAACACGACCCAAAACCCTAAAATCCTCCCCCTTCAGCCCCCATCTTCCTCCAAGCTCCATTTCTCCACTCCAAGCCCTAGAATCATCATCCAAACCATCCATTCACTCCACCTACCCCTCATCTTCCCCAAAATCTCACCAAAACCCATCAAAATCCTCAAATCCCCCAAAACCCTAGTTTCCCCAAACTTCTCCAATCTTTTCCAGATCTGATCCTAGGGTTCTCCGGAGTGTTTCTTCCGTCTCCTCTTGGTAAGAAATCGATCTACCGTTGTTTTCTTAGCCTATTTATAATTTTATGAAAACCCTAATTAATTTCATGTGTTTGGTGTTTGTTTCCCCCAAAACAGCGATTTCCCCCGTAGATAGCATCCGTGTGACGAAGTGGTCGACATCCCCGGTGCTAGGCAAGTGAAACTTGCCACTTAGGGTTTGGGCCATGTTTTAGGCCATTTTCTTGTTGTAGGCGTAAAAGAGACTAGGCGACGAAATGATACTCGCCTAGGCGCAAATTGGGGAATTAGCTTGACAACGAAGCTAATTCCAACACATATAGCATGTTGCACAATTTCCATGTCATGTTTACTTTCCATTAACGGTACGCAAGTTAATTGTCATGTCATTGCATCCTTCATGCATTTCAGTGATTGCGTAGCTTTGCTACATTGCTTGTGTTCCTGGCTCGTGTTCCAGAAGCGGGCCATGTGTTGGTTGATAGCCAATGCCCGAATTGTGTGTTTCCTGGCTCGTGACCAGAAGCGAGCATAATGAGTTGGAAACCCCAACGCTCGATATTGAATTGTGAAATAGGAATGCGATCTCATTGTGCGGGGCAACCCCAGGCTCACTAGCTGAGTTCCATGTGCGGGGACCCTAGGCTCCATTACGTGTGGGTATAGGGGGTGAGGGTTAAGCGGCCATTCAACTGGGAGTCTGTTTGATCAACAACTGCAGCTGTAAGGCGTAAACTCTTTGGGGTGGGGTAGTGTTTAGTGCCGATCGGACTGAAATGCTATGCCATTCAGCGAAGGGCGTAAACATCTACAAATCAACCGTGAAACGTGAAATGTGTTTAGTGCCGATCGGTCTGAAATGCTATGCCATTCAGCGAAGGCCTAAACACCTTCAAAATGTGAATTGATTGAGATTGATAGTAGCGTGGCTACTCTTGTCTTGTCTTGTCTTGTCCCGATGATTGTTCTCTTGTACAAATCGTCTTGCCATGTTTTAAATTGTGCACTCATGTTATAACTTCCATGTCATGCATACTAAACTGCTAGGTTGCTAGTTGCCTTACTTTCAGTTTCCTTGCCCAAGTCTTTTAGACTTGCTGACATGTGCCCCTTTACTCTTTTGGGTGACACATGTTAGATCCTGAGCCCGAGTACCTCGTTGAGGACGAGGTGTTTGCTGACGCCGAGCCCGAGCTTGTGTTTGACGGGGAGTACGTGGACACTGGGGACCAGTCCTAGTGTCTTCGTTGAGTTTTACTTTTGTTAAACAGTTGTTTGTTATCGGTGCGTAGCACCTATACTTTTTATGTCGTATTCTTTTGTTGGCCTTGTTCTGGGCTTTGGACTCTTTTCTTTTAGCCTGGTGGATTTTCTGGATGTTGGACTTATTTTTGATGTTGGACAATTTGTGAGATGTGGAATTTTATTTCAGTCTCTCCTTGTGTTATTATTGTTATTCTGTTGTGGTTACAGGGACCTGTTTATGTATTTGTGGACGCTTATCGGGTTTGGGGCTTCACAGCTCCACTCTCGTGCGGACCTTTTCACGTCTCGCCTCCATTTCAGGGAAGCGGGTCGTGACAGTCGACTGGCCAGATGAAAAGGAAAAATGATCTTTGGGCTAAAGATAGACATGCACTGATTATCAAATCACATTCGACTGTCTCTTGGACTGGCACCTGTAAAATGTACTGCAGTCGCCTGAAAGAGTAAGAGTTTAGAAAGCCCAAAAATCAATTGATTAAGTATGTAAATAACATGTGACTATAAAACAAAACACAGTCGACTATTTTAGACCTATTTTAGATAGGCGACTGTAAATCGTTTAGCAGTCTCCTGTTGAAATCACAACATGCACATCCTTGAGAAATATGAATTGGAGTATAAGGAAAAGTGATCTAATGATTTCCTATGACTGAAATAAAGATGTGTGTATGCTCCAATATAGTTCTACTTCTAAACTACATACTAGAATAGAAAAAAAAAGATTACATTATGTAGAACTCTCTCTTCTTTTCAAAGTATGAGGTTGAAGTCTTCTAGGAGATACAATCACCATCTTTGATAATCCAATCCACTTTTCTTGCTTTCATTGATCTTTGAGTGACATCCATTGCTAATTGATCTTCAAGAGATGCTTAGGCAACGGATTAACTGTAAATAGGGGATTAGTCACAAGTATTTATGTTTGCTCATCATTAACACCAAGTAGGGAGAAGTCCAATACTCAACAACCGTGTTGCAGTATTCAAGAAATTGCACAAAAGTTCAAGAATCTGATGTTGTGCAGGGGGACAGACAGTTACAACCTTTTAAGCCCCCAAGTGGAAAACACTGGTGTGAAGAGGCAGGTAGGGGCACATTCCTTAAGAATGAGCTAACATACCTTGGGAAGGGTCATCAAAGATGTTCAAGACGTCTGATGCAACGACCTCTCAGGCATCGACATGTAGGGCTGTTGACGAACAAGCTTGAAGGAGCTTGAACAGTGAGCTTGGCTTTGTTCATGAACAAAATCCATATTCAAGCTCTGTTCGTTTACTAACTGAGCTCTAAAAATCTGTTCAAGCTTGTTCGTTAAGCTTACCGAACGAATGTAAACGAACGTAAATGAACATTTACCGAGCTTGTTCACGAGTAGTTAATCGAACATTCTGTTCGTTAACAAGACTTATCGAGCTTGTTCTTGAACATATTCAAGAAAATGTTCGTGAACACACAATCAATCTTGTTCATGAACAGATTTTCAAACAAACAAACAAACGTCAAATTTTTTAATCAAGAATAATAATATATAACCATAATTGTCAATGACTAAATCAATTAAATAAAAGGATTAAATATTTGCAGGACAAAAACAAACAAATCCAATATAATAGCTCCATAAATCCCATTACAAGCATACATTCCAAGCATAGTAAAAAATATAGTGTTTGTCTAAATGCAATACAATGTAAGAACCCAATATTTCAACAATTCCACCATCAATGTATTATAATGAACACTTAATGAGCTTGTTCACGAACACTTAACGAGCTTGTTCATGAACATTAATGAACGAACACAGTTATATTCAAGCTCTATTCATTTACTAACCGAGCTCTAAAAATCTAGTCAAGCTTGTTCACTAAGCTTCCCGAACGAACGTAAACAAACATGTACCGAGCTTGTTCACGAGTAATTCATCGAACGTTCTGTTCATCAACAGCCCTATTAACATGTTGGATGAGGATAACACTCTTAACACAATGACGAGTCAAATATTTTGTCGAGTATCAAGGTTGAGTCGGTTGAGCGCGAATATGTCAACGACTTGCTCGATCACAGCTTATGATGGAATAATGGCTCTGTTAAATTTGTTTTGAGTTTGAAGAACCGCGTGTGAAAAATATTACTATGGATTAAGGGAATGCATCCGCGAACTACAACACTACTCTAGATGCTTCAAATCCCACTTAATGGAGTAAGAGCAGACTCTTAATACAGCTCTCCTTACAACTTACTGTTAGAGAAACAAATCCCATGGCCATCTACTGGTGACCACATACTTTGTGTTTCATTGAAGAACAGTTCCGACTAGCCAACGATGAAAATAAAATCTTACATACTAGGTTCTATGAGGTCAAACCAAAAGTTATGATTTTAGGCCTAGCCCAAAAATGAGCTAGAAACTCGATGAGTAGATGCATGATTTTGTTGATCCCCGTTCCAAAGCAAGAAGTTGCACTGTCGAACAATAACCACTGAGGGGGACTGTAACGACTGGTTTTTGTATGATTGGATTATCAGTGTGTTTTGCTTGTGATGGTGGGTTCTCTCCTTGTGTGGTTTCCTTTCATAGTTCTCGCTTTCATTCATCTCGTTGAGATTTCCTAGCTTTCGTTTTCATTCCTTTTGATGTGATCTTCTAGCTTCTTCCTTATATCGTTGATCTTGGAGTAAGTCACTCGTGACGAGCTTCATATCGATCATATCTTAGAGATAGGTTGATCCTAGAAACCTTAGGATTCATCCCGGACCTTCGCGCTCCATTTCGAGACTTTTCGTGCACGTTAGTTGGTTCAAGAAGATCAACCGACCGACTAGATTCCAAGCTAGTCGGTCAGGAAATCAACTGGAACCGACTAGTTCATTCAATCAATTATTCAGGAGTTACTGTTTACTCTTAGTCGGTCTAAGAACAACCATCGACCGACTAGATGCTAAACTAGTTGGTCAGGAATCATTCTCAGACCGACTAACTCTCATTTCCATGATCTCTCACAGAATTCAGCCTTTAGTCGGTCAATGAACACTCACCAACCGACTAGTTCTCAAACTAGTCGGTTGACAAGCCTTCACAGACCGACTAACTCATAGTCTAGTTTTCCTGAGCGAGCTACTGTTTACTCTTAGTCGGTCTACGTTGATCAACCGACCGACAAGTTCCCAAGCTAGTCGGTCACCAATCCTTCTTTGACCGACTAATCAGCCCAGGAAACCCTAGTTTTGCCCTAGCCGCCACACTTTTCTATAAATACGCCCCAAACGTTTTCTTCTTCTTCCTCATCACCCCAAACCCTAATTTCTCCCCCATTGAGCCCCCTTCTTTCCCAAACCATTGATCCTTCATCCCAAGCTCATCCATCATCATCCAAACCCTCATTTCACATATCCTACCTCTCCTCAACCTCAAACCCTAATCAAATCCACAAAAGCCTCATCCAAACCCATTTCTCCATATTTTCCCCATTTCCATATCTGAACCGGATCGTTCTTCCGTCGCCGTGGTTCTTGGCGTCGTTCCTCCGCTTCTTCACGGGTAGTATTCTTCCTTTAATAATCTCATAACCCACACTTGATATTTGCGAAACCCTAATAAAATGGATCATTAGAAATCGTAGGGTTCGATTGTGAATACGGATTAGTTACCATTCTAATGTTGTTTTTCCATAACAGTGATCCATTCCCGTAGATAACAATTTGTGTGATGTGCCTTCGTTGATCATTCTCCTCGGTGCCAGGCAAGTGAAACTTGCATCTCTTGACTTGGGCCATGTCTTAGGCCATTTTCCTTGCTTTAGCGTAAAAGAGACTAGACGGTGAAAGGATAGCCGTCTGGACGCCATTGACCTAGCTTGACAACGAAGCTTGGTCCGTCACCTTCATCATGCTTGTATGTCACGTTTACTTTCCCTTAACGGTACGCGTATTAACTGTTCATGTCATCCATGCATCCTTAACTGCTATTGCATTTTGCCTGTCACGTTTAATTTAAATTAACGGTACACGAATATGTTCATGTCATTGCATTTTGCCTGTCACGTTTAATTTCTATTAACGGTACGCGAATATCTGCTCATGTCATTGCATACTTGAATACTCATCGTGGTTGCGTAGCATCGCTACATACTAGTGCTACTTGTTCCGGCTAGGTGCACCCCTACGCCATACTTGTCAAATACACTTTCTGGCTCGTGTTCCAGAAGACGAGGTCAACACAGCCTGCGGGCAATAGGGCACTCGTTGAGTGATCCCTTGTACTTGAATACAGCCTATGGGCAATAGGGCATCCATGTGTGGGTGATCCCTTGTACTTGTTACTTGACTATACTTGTCACACTTACCACTTGTACTTGTCCGTGTTTTACTTGTAAAACTTGTTATCCATGACATACTTGTTACTTGCTACTTGTACTTTACCTGTCACTTCCATACTATACTTGCCATGCCATGCATCACACTATAACTGCTAAGTTGTTAGTTTACCTTTCTTTCAGTTTCCTTGCACAAGTCTTTTTAGACTTACTGACATGTGCCCCTCTCTCTTTTGGGTGTCACATGTTAGACTCAGAGCCAGAGCTTGTTGCAGAGGACGTTGTGTTTGCTGTGGAGGAGTCTTGTGGACACCGATGACTTTGTTGAGTTTCCTTTATGTTTTAGGATTCCTGTTAGTTGTTGGTGCATGGCACCTTTGTATGTATGTTATACCTTGTTGGCCATGTTGGGCCTTAGACTCTTTTCCTTTTAGCCTGGTGGCATTTCTGTGATATTGTAATTCATTCAATGGATATTCAGAGATTTCTCCTTTGTCTCTTTCCTTTATTATTATTGTTGTTTCGTTTACATTGCAAGGACCTACCATATGATAATTTATACGCTTATCAGACTTGGAGTTTCACAGCTTCAAGTTTGTGCGGACCTTCTCACGTCTCGCCTCCACATTTTTGGGAAGCGGGGCGTGACAGGTTTTGTTGGTGGCCCATGCAGGTCCATTTGCAAATGCGAACTATCGGAACAACGATAATAATTAAAGAATGTCCATTAAATGAATTAGAACATCCAAATTATAAGCCTTGAGTCTAGGTTTTTTAGCGTTCCTATGCTTTAGGTAGCTGGTAGACGTGTTAGGGCATCTGTCTCAGCTTAGTAGGAACCCATTAGATCAGGACCCTAGCTAGACTTAGATAGACGTATGTGCTTGCTAGTTAGGAATCCTTGATTGTTAGCTAGACTCCATGTTAGTGATTTGTTTGATTGTCTTAAGAGTTACCTTAGTGGTTCCCGCCTAGCTCTGGCCATGATAGACTCCTAGGATTTCTTTAGCCGTTTGCTTGGGTTCATCGATTTCGGGCCCAACAGAACATGATCTTGATTCTCTTGGAACCTTCCTGAGATCTATATATTCTAACCCATTAGAAGCTTTAGTGTTAAGGTTCCCTTGGCCTTTAGTTAACCCGATGATTAGAACCCCCCCCCCCCCCTGATTCAATATTTCCTGGTCACTACACTTTGGTGTTACTGACCGTAGATCTTCATCATGGTTTTCTTGCATCGTGATTTAGGCGCATTCAATTCACATAAACCACTTCCCTTGTCCTCAATTCACGTGACCACCTCATTACAATTATCCTTGATCTTTCAAATGTTTTCCGTTGCAAATCTTGATTCTTCCAAAGTTATTTTCGAATGCTTTCCTTATTTGAAGTTTCACTCAATTTAAATTTTGTTCTAAACTTCTTTAAATATGTCTCCCTAAATTTCGATGGAGTTAAAAGTCGTTCTTGAATTTTGAAGACTTTTGGTCGTAATTTTAAAATTACTATCTTATACTATTCTTTTTCTAACAATGCATCTTTTGCATTTCGATGTTTAAAATTTGTTACTATCCTGATGGTTCGATATACCGTCCTTTTTCCTAACTACAAAAATTTATTTTAACCACTTATCTTACATTCCTTTAGGGGTATTTTTCCAAACTGAATGGACTTCAACTAATTTTTGTATATATATCAATTATAGGTTCGTCGTACTCGTACTTCAAAAGTTTTTATACCAACACGTTCTTTTGGTGAATCCTTATTTCCCTAAAAGTATCTTCGATCTTCTTCTTTCGTTAAGTTTAAATTTGTTCGAAACACTTTTGATATATGTGAGGTTTCATGCTCCTTCGCCGACTTAAATTATTTATGTTTTTAAATATCGAAACTTGTGTTGAGATTTTTAGATTAGAAGTTTATAATATTTTCAGCATATACTTTCGTATCGATATAAATGTCTTGTCCCTTTTCATATACCAATTTCATTCTGAACCGTATTTCTATTTTCCTAACTCGATTCATAATTTCTTTTCTTACTTGTGCCATTAAAATTTTATTCGAAAACACCTCGTGCTTACTCTTAATAAACTTTTCAAGTCCCTTTGGACTGCGGCTTTTAGCAAGTCGATTTTGTGCTCAACATTTTCCATATTTCAGATTTTTGTATAAAAAAATTACTATTTCGAAATCATTCCTGACTTAGACCCTTCATAAAACGGTTTAAAAGTTTTAAAACTAACTTGATGAGTTTAAATATCCTTTTCTCTTTACATACTACTGAGATATTATCTTTCCATTCACCATACACACTTTTGAGATAATTTCTAAAATATGACTTCAATTATTTTTATATATCGGTACCACGTTCGTTTTGCTCGTACATTAAGGTCTTGTATAAATCAGTTGTTTGGCAAATCCGGGTCCCTCTAAAAGGTATTTTAAATGTTATTTGTTTGGAATTTCTCTTCAGTTTTAAAACTTGTAATCACTTAGCATGGGCCTAAATTTTCACACTATAGTTGATCGAATTCCATTTCTGCCGAAGTATTGTATTAAGCTACTGCCGTAAATTATTTTCGAACCTCTCCGTTGCAAATCTTGACTTTTCTGAAGGTATCCTTTCGACTTCCTTTTTCCTAAGTTTACATTTGTTCGGAACTTTAAAATGTGTATACTTATACCTCATACCCTTCTTTGACTTAAATTTATTTATTTGAATTTCGAAAGTTTTGACGAGATTTGATTACTGTTTATAATATTTTTCCAGCCTCTACTTTCGTACATATTTAAATATCTCATCCCTTTTCATATATCAATTTAGTTCTGAGCGTTTTTCTATTTTTTCCCAATTCGATTTATAAGCTTTTCCTTTCTTATTTATTTCATTCAAATTCATCACGCTCCCTTAATATACCTTCCGAGTCGCACATGATTTTAGCTTTCAACAAACCAAAGATATGTTCAACATTTTCTCTATTACAATTTTGGAAAATTACATTTTCGTAACCATTTTCTGACCTGGACCTTCCATAATTTGGTTTTAAGCTTATTACGGATTTTGATAAACCTACTACTAAGTTTTCCGTTCACCACACATGCTTTTAGAATAATTTCTAAACTAAATTGAATTTCGAATATTTTCATATATCCGTGCTAGGCTCATTAGCCCGTATGTTAAGAGTTTTGTGTAAAACGATTTCTTTTGGCAAATCCTGGTTACACAAAAAGGTGGTTTCAATATTGATTATTTAAGCTTTTTCCTGGCTTAAGGACTTTGAAAGTATTTAGCACGAGTTTAAAATTCTTTCGTTAATTTAATTTCGTTTCGAAACTTTTGCCAACATTGTTAAATCACTGCCGTATAATATTTTCTAAAACTACGTCCTTAATGTTCGTCTGAACGCTTTACTTCCTTTCATAATGATTTCCGTTAAGCCAATAAATCATTTCCTCTTATTATGTGTATTCAACTCAAACTTATTTCGAACAACTTATTTTATCAATCTTCAAATATCGTTTATGCGGAGGAGAACTCCAACTTTTCAAAATATGACCGTTTTATACTTTTAGTGTTTTGCCTTTCTCTATTCACGTACCATTTCCGAAAACTTATGAGAGTAATGTTTACGTCTTTCTTCCCCGCCTAAACATTCACAGTCTTACCCTGATTCCCCTAACCAAATTTGGCTCCTTATCTTCGTCCTAGCTGAACCCATGTTTTTCGATCTTTCTATTCGTCATGATCTAGGTTCGGTTCTTTCCTATTGTCTAGCCCATAGAGCTTGTCGTTGCCTGTGTCAACCTTGTTATAGTTTGGTGGGCCCATTAGTTAAGTGGTTATGTCGTCGTAGTGTTGATTTCGTGGTGTGTATATAGTGGTATGGGTGTTGGCATTTGTATGTTGTGTGTAGGTAATTTTCTGCTTGAGTATGATGTGATATACGTATGATAACAGAATGATAATTTCGATTGGTACTACTTGTTTTATGAGATGTCGTATGCGTGTATATCAGGAGGTATACCCGACTATTGCATCTCTTAAACTTGTATGTAGTTGATGTGTTGATATGGTAATTATAAATGGATGGATATGGTGTGAAAATATGTGATACGTGGATGTGTTTGCCTTGGAGTGGTATTGGTATGTGTATGGATACTGTGTTACGCATATAAATGTCCTGTTATGATTGGAGTCTCACTCAAGCTTGAGTGGGTATACTCTATGTACTTTGGTATAATTGTATGTGGTGGTGAATAGTGATGGATGATGTATGTATGGTGTTTGAGTTGTTTGTGCTTGGTTGTGTTACGCACACGATTGTGGGTGGCTATACCAATATATAGTTATAGGACTATATGTGAGGTGAAAATATGATGAAATATTTGCATGTATTTGAATGACAAAAAAATGTGAAATTATTTTCAAATAAGAGAGGCTTGGTTATTTTCTTATAGTAAGTAATAAGTGTTTATTGTTGTATAAATATATTGACTATATATATGTGATTGAAATACGTGTATGAAATCGATTGACTATAATAAGTATGAGTGTACTATGTGCGTGAAAATATGTGTGTAGTGGTAGTAATGTTTGATTTCTAGTGCATATATATATAAGCACTCGAAATGAAAGTACTTGGTTGAATTTATGATGTGATATTGGTTGAGGGTAGTTACCAGAGCTACTATATATATGTTAGAAAGTTCGAGGACAGACTTTATTCTAAGGTGGGTAGGATGTAACGACTGGTTTTTGTATGATTGGATTATCAGTGTGTTTTGCTTGTGATGGTGGGTTCTCTCCTTGTGTGGTTTCCATTTCCATAGTTCTCGCTTTCATTCATCTCGTTGAGATTTCCTAGCTTTCGTTTTCATTCCTTTTGATGTGATCTTCTAGCTTCTTCCTTATATCGTTGATCTTGGAGTAAGTCACTCGTGACGAGCTTCATATCGATCATATCTTAGAGATAGGTTGATCCTAGAAACCTTAGGATTCATCCCGGACCTTCGCGCTCCATTTCGAGACTTTTCGTGCACGTTAGTTGGTTCAAGAAGATCAACCGACCGACTAGATTCCAAGCTAGTCGGTCAGGAAATCAACTGGAACCGACTAGTTCATTCAATCAATTATTCAGGAGTTACTGTTTACTCTTAGTCAGTCTAAGAACAACCATCGATCGACTAGGTGCTAAACTAGCCGGTCAGGAATCCTTCTCAGACCGACTAACTCTCATTTCCATGATCTCTCTCAGAATTCAGCCTTTAGTCGGTCAATGAACACTCACCGACCGACTAGTTCTCAAACTAGTCGGTTGACAAGCCTTCACAGACCGACTAACTCATAGTCTAGTTTTCCTGAGCGAGCTACTGTTTACTCTTAGTCGGTCTACGTTGATCAACCGACCGACAAGTTCCCAAGCTAGTCGGTCACCAATCCTTCTTTGACCGACTAATCAGCCCAAGAAACCCTAGTTTTGCCCTAGCCGCCACACTTTTCTATAAATACGCCCCAAACGTTTTCTTCTTCTTCCTCATCACCCCAAACCCTAATTTCTCCCCCATTGAGCCCTCTTCTTCCCCAAACCATTGATCCTTCATCCCAAGCTCATCCATCATCATCCAAACCCTCATTTCACATATCCTACCTCTCCTCAACCTCAAACCCTCATCAAATCCCCAAAAGTCTCATCCAAACCCATTTCTCCATATTTTCCCCATTTCCAGATCTGAGCCGGATCGTTCTTCCGTCGCCGTGGTTCTCGGCGTCGTTCCTCCGCTTCTTCACGGGTAGTATTCTTCATTTAATAATCTCATAACCCGCACTTGATATTTGCGAAACCCTAATAAAATGGATCATTAGAAATCGTAGGGTTCGATTGTGAATACGGATTAGTTACCATTCTAATGTTGTTTTTCCATAACAGTGATCCATTCCCGTAGATAACAATTTGTGTGATGTGCCTTCGTTGATCGTTCTCCTCGGTGCTAGGCAAGTGAAACTTGCATCTCTTGACTTGGGCCATGTCTTAGGCCATTTTCCTTGCTTTAGCGTAAAAGAGACTAGACGGTGAAAGGATAGCCGTCTGGACACCATTGACCTAGCTTGACAACAAAGCTTGGTCCGTCACCTTCATCATGCTTGTATGTCACGTTTACTTTCCCTTAACGGTTCGTGTATTAACTGTTCATGTCATCCATGCATCCTTAACTGCTATTGCATTTTGCCTGTCACATTTAATTTAAATTAACGGTACACAAATATTTTCATGTCATTGCATTTTGCCTGTCACGTTTAATTTCTATTAACTGTACGTGAATATCTGCTCATGTCATTGCATACTTGAATACTCATCGTGGTTGTGTAGCATCGCTACATACTAGTGCTACTTGTTCCGGCTAGGTGCACCCCTACGCCATACTTGTCAAATACACTTTCTGGCTTGTGTTCCAGAAGACGAGCTCAACACAGCCTGCGGGCAATAGGGCACTCGTTGAGTGATCCCTTGTACTTGAATACAGCCTGCGGGCAATAGGGCATCCATGTGTGGGTGATCCCTTGTACTTGTTACTTGACTATACTTGTCACACTTACCACTTGTACTTGTCCGTGTTTTACTTGTAAAACTTGTTATCCATGACATACTTGTTACTTGCTACTTGTACTTTACTTGTCACTTCCATACTATACTTGCCATGCCATGCATCACACTATAACTGCTAGGTTGTTAGTTTACCTTTCTTTCAGTTTCCTTGCACAAGTCTTTTTAGACTTGCTGACATGTGCCCCTCTCTCTTTTGGGTGTCACATGTTAGACTCAGAGCCAGAGCTTGTTGCAGAGGATGTTGTGTTTGCTGTGGAGGAGTCTTGTGGACACCGGTGACTTTGTTGAGTTTCCTTTATGTTTTAGGATTCCTGTTAGTTGTTGGTGCATGGCACCTTTGTATGTATGTTATACCTTGTTGGCCATGTTGGGCTTTAGACTCTTTTCCTTTTAGCCTGGTGGCATTTCTGTGATATTGTAATTCATTCAATGGATATTCAGAGATTTCTCCTTTGTCTCTTTCCTTTATTATTATTGTTGTTTCGTTTGCGTTGCAAGGACCTGCCATATGATAATTTATACGCTTATCAGACTTGGAGTTTCACAGCTTCAAGTTTGTGCGGACCTTCTCACGTCTCGCCTCCACATTTTTGGGAAGCGGGGCGTGACAGGGACTACACCTCTATGGTCTAAAATAACATGATGTTTGATCTCAGAAATGGTTTGCAGGGCAAACGTTCAGTGAGATGGCCACCCTAGAGGAGCAGGTTGCATAATATGAGCAGATCCTATGAGAGGAGGACAAAAGGGAATTGTTGACGGGTAAATCTGCCAATAATGGATAGGATGCTAACGAGGACACCTCTGGTGACGTGGCGCTCTGTCAGCCGATGAGTGGGACCCGAGGAAGGACAGCCCCAGATCGATGCCCAACCTAGCTTCGAGCTGTTGGGTCGATGTCCAACCTAGCTTCGAGCTGTCTTGGTAGGTCTGCAACACAGGAAAGATCATCAGGGGGCCGGATCTGGGTTCCGACCTAAATCTCATTCGATGCTTAAGTTAGTGTATGACTAGAAAAGGCTCGGGGTAGCTAGTTCCAACATATTGTTAAGTCGTCCAATCACTGTCTCGTTGAGCCATGGAGGTACTGTAAAATGGAATCAGATAACTAAGAGCATGTTTCTTTGGTTGAGAGTTGGGTAGAAAGTGGGCCAAAATCACTGTTCACATCCATATTCATCCACTATTTGCCATTCTCAACCCACGATTTCGCTCCATTTGTTTCTTTCGATGAAAACTTTCGATCGAAAAAGTCTTCGGTGGCTCCGACGTGGCTCCGCGTTGGCAACAAAATTCTCACGATCTTAATCACTGGAAAACCTGTGGATTATGCTCGAGAATCTCAATTTTTGGGGCCCACTTGTTCTGCTCACCTCTCATCGCTGCTTCATCTTTCACTTGCTTTGACGAAACCCTTGCTGAAGGAATTTTTTCCCTTTGATATTGGGTTGGCGATACCCTTGTTGGATCACTTCGGGTATGCCATAGCTTGAAGGTGAAGCCCTAGTTGGAGCAGCGGTGATCGATCGGTACAAATACCATGGGTTCTGTGCAATTTCGACGATCCTCTGTTGGATCTGCTTTGCGATTTGCACAAGGAGATATATTTGCTAGGTAAATTCCTTAATATTGGCTTCTTGATGGTTTCGACACCTTAGCATTAGCTAAGATTTTATGTATGTTTGTATGGGTTTCGACCCCTTGTTGGTTTGTCTTGCTGATGGTTTTCACACACATTCAATGTGCATGAAACCCTAATTATTTTTGTTCATATACATGTTTCATAGCCAAGGCAAGCATGAAACAGCAAGCCAAAATCCTTAACATTTCCTACAAAAAATTCAAATGAAGCTCCAACAAAGACACCATAGTCAGCAAGCCAAACCATGCATGAAACAGCAAGGTTAACCATGCATGAAATAACAAGCCAATCACATTCAAGCAGCATGAAACCGAAATTATTTCAGTTCCATACCAAATAGAACCCCATGCTGATACAATCAAAGTGAAATTGTTATTTGTGCACTACAAATATGCAATTTTTTTGGGTACATTTCACTGGGAAGCTTGCTACTTGAGTAGTATGGCTTACGGTTTGATGGAAGTTGATAAAACAGATGTGATCGGATTTATTATTATGAGTGCTCATGTGTAGGGTTTCATACATGGTTTGGACATGGTATGTGGCTTAATGTTTCAATCGTGACTTGATTTTATGTTGGATGATTTTTCCACACATCCAAGCAGCATGAAAATCTGACTATGTTAGGTACCCTACATAATAGAACCCCATGATGATACAATGAAAGTGAACAAATTGTGTGAGCAAGCTAGATTGATGCTGATTTGATGGTATAATACTATGGTATGCTTGTTATTTGATGAGTCTGGATTATGAAATGAATGTATTTTAAATTACATTCCATGTTCGGATGTTTATCAAAGTCAAGAAACTAGCAATGAATATTATATTTATTAATCTGATGGCTCTTGGTTAAGGAGTCATGCTTGGCTTGGACATGAGTTGTGGGTTGATGTTTCATTTTTGGCTTTGCTTTCTTCCTCTGTTGGCTTTTGTTGGAACATTCTTGTGTAACGCCCTGCTCCCCATGATACATGGAAAGTACGAGTCCTTTCCAAGTATACCCAGAGCAGTGAGTGTTACTAAGAAAGAGAAAGAGAGAGAGAGTACAAGAAGAATATACAGGTCATTGTGCACATCTAGGAAGTACAAGTAATGCACCAACACAAAAGATAACAGACAATAATCTACAAGTCCAACATTCTTTTATTATAGTAAAAGTACATCTTTACATACATCATCTCAACTCCATGTACAAAAGTGGAAACAGAAGAGAATCCCAGAAAACCCACAAAAAATGAAAGTGTCCACACCCAGTACAACGCACCCACTAATCTACCTCGGAAAAGTCCAACTGGACCAAGTCGCCTACATGCTCTACCTCAAAACCGAAAAATGGTCTCCTGAGTCGGATCTCGCTCTGCCTACTCTGATCCTACTCCTGGAAAACATAAATGGGGCACGTCAACGCGTGACCTAGTATGAAATTCTAACATCCCTAATAGGATCCAGTTTTAGAACCGGTCCATCTAACTCATAGTCCATCTACTGGCGATACAATGTCTACAGAAGTAAAGCATAAAAGTAAACAATCATACAAGTGTTGAAAGTAAAACTTAAGAACAGAAAGCACAGAATCACAATTACAGATTAAGTTAATCTTAGAGGTAGACATTGAGTTATTATTTGGAAACCCCGGTAAATGGTAGGACATCAGATACTGGACCTCACCTTAGGTGGGTGGCTCTCAACTACCCCGCCAATGGTACACGAGCACAGATTAACATTAACGGGGCCTCTCGAACCTTACCCATTTCGGGAAGGAGAATCACTCGCCATATAGGCAAAAATACCTCATGGTGCATCACAAGTACACTCATAGGCCTCTTCACCTGTGCCCAACTCCCCCTGACAGAAGTGTGAGGGAGATTCATATCCTCACATGTCCAGTCCTCGTGCCTACCCATTACTCAAGTTTCTCCCGAACCCGTATTGGAAATCTCATCCATTTTCGATTGGACCGAGAATTCCAGATATTTATCACTCTACCTCACTCTCTATTTTATAGTTACATCAATATATCATTTAGTGGTCTCGATTACCGCTCCACAATTCCCTTTCTTTCATCAATTCGTCGATGTCGTGTTTCTAACAACGATCATCGCATCAATAGTCCGATGCGAACCTAGATCTGGATCTGAAGATCCAGATCTGAAAATAACTATTTAATGTTAAAAAGAGGCTACTCGTTAATTTAACGACTAGGAAATGAAATAGCAACTAGATAAGAATTAATCTAGGAGGGTAGAAAAGCCTAATACATTTAATCTAGGGAATAATAAAGTAGAATTAAATTCACTCAACAATTTTCGCATCACAATTAGGGCCGGCTCAACCCCCTTAAATAGAAAAACACCTCTATTTGTTATTTTACTCAAATACCCTCTCCCTCCAATTACTAGCCGCATCATTACTCTGCCCCTGAAAATCCACCTTGTCCTCAAGGTGGTGCATGATATCCGTGGGCCATCCATTCTACCAGGTCGATTGCATCCTCCTCCCGGGTCAAACGGATGTGAGTGGTCCACACCGCTTTCAACAAAGTCCGGAAAAATATCGTCGGGCCAAGGCGGGATCCAAAAAGCGTCGTCGGGCCCCCACAAATACTCTGGAGGGTCCCACCCTTGTGAATCCGCTCCATTCTGTTAGTTGTACGGGTCGAAGCCTCCGTCATCTTCCTTGCTAAAAATCACATTTTCTGGATCTGAAAATTTCAGATCTGGATCGCCCACAGCCGCAGGCTTCAGATCTGCACCATTTTCCTCCGTCTCTTTCGGATCTGAATCTGAAATTTTCAGATCTGGATCTGAAATTTTCAGACCTGGATCTGATGATTTCAGATCTGGATCGCCGACAGCCGCATGCTTCAGATCTGCACCATTTTCGTCCGTCTTTTTCGGATCTGAATCTGAAAATTTCAGATCTGGATCTGAAATTTTCAGATATGAATCTGATAATTTCATATCTGGATCGCCTACAGCCTCCGGCTTCAGATCTGCACCATTTTCCTCCGTCTCTATCGGATCTGAATCTGAAATTTCCAGATCTGGATCTGAAATTTCCAGATCTGGATATGATAATTCCAGATCTGGATCTGAATATGGTGGATCTGGGCTTGAAATCTTCAGATCTGTCTTTGCCTTCGCCGGGGAAGGGTAGCGACGAGCGTTCTCCACCAAATCCTCCTGGTAGAGACGATCGATCTTCGCCAAATCCTCCTTTAACTGACGACGCGCCTCCATAATCCTCCTCTCCAACTCTTGATTCGATCCGTCGCTACATCCCTCATATTTGGACCGAATCTTTTCTTCTAACCTATCGAGCCTCTCCTGATTGCTTATGGTCGCCATGGATCTACCGCTCTGATACCAATTAATGTGAACGTAGATCTGGATCTGAAGATCCAGATCTGAAAATAACTATTTAATGTTAAAAAGAGGCTGCTCGTTAATTTAACGACTAGGAAATGAAATAGCAACTAGATAAGAATTAATCTAGGAGGATAGAAAAGCATAATACATTTAATCTAGGGAATAAATGTTTCTCCCTACAACTTGTCGAGCTACACTCAAGGTTGTATGGATAAACAATTTTGATTCGCAAAGTTCGAGAATTCGATCAAACCGTTTGTGTCGAATGCGAGTGCATGAGCGGTACAAGACTATGTATCCCAACTGGATCTTGAGACAAGCAACTTCTTGGGCTACACTCAAGATTGCAACTCTCAGGCGTTTGGATACATGAGATGCTTGCATAGCTATTTATTTATGTTGGGCTATTTAATATCTAAATATGATTTAGAAAAGGAAGAAGGCACTCCGGAAAGTCAATTGAGAAAGTTAGTTATATTTATCATTAGTAAAGGCATAAGTAGGAGGAAATGAAAATGTGACATATTTTGATGTCACGATTTCAGAATAATTGTTATACAAAAAGACGTCTGACACATTTTGACGAATGTCGTCACCTTGCTTTTGAAGCAATGTTTTGTGTTGGTAATTTGTGATAACTATAATATATTAAATGTTAATATATAAATACACAAGATAGTAGCAAACTTATATGGAAAAATAGACTAGGCCGTATCAAGAGACTAAGCTTCACAAGTCACATAAAGAGGGGTCTGACCTCTCGTATTATGAAGTCTACGGACACTTGTGAGTCTTACCCTCTTAGATATAATGGCCGAAACCCATCTGTAAGACAGTGGGAGAATGAGTTGTCGAACTCAGTCTCGTACATACTGATGTACCCGAGTCTAGATTAACCAGTTATTCGTATATTTTATTAAGACACGTGTTCTTGATGAAACACAGTCTGATAAAATAAAGAACGAAATGACAAAAGTATTTAAATTGATTCGATTAGATCGAATGGTCAAATACTTAGCTACATAAAATCTTGCGTAATTAAAAGAAAATATGATTTTCTCTCAGGTCAAGTCTGTTAACAATCAGTGTGTTAAAAAGATATGAATCAAAGATATGAATCGCACGACCCGCTTAGTTAGACTTGCCACGATGCAGAGATCAAAAATACCCATAGCCAGTGACTCTGAGTACAGTAAGTCTCTCCCTCTGGTCGAAGTTAAGTCTGCCTCCATATGTACGTCGTCTGCGGTGCCACGGAAATGGAACCGTAGGTAAGTCACAACAATTCTAAATAAAGAAAGCGAGGTACTGTACAAGTATGACAAAGCAGACCAAAGTAAAGTACGGTGCAGTGTCTGTACAAGTGTAGAAAGTAAAAGTACGGTAAGTAAAGTGCGGTGACTGTACTGGCAAGGAAAGTAAAGTGCATGTACTGTAAAGAAAGTAACTGTTCAAGTTACACTAGAACTACGTGACTCAAGTCGGAGAGTACAATATGTGACCGTTCAGTTCGTCTCTTGCCTGGGTGCTACCCAGACGAATGCCGGTACCCAGGCAGCAGGATGGTTTGCCGAAACACAGGCAGCTAGACAGGAGGCCGAAACACAAGCAGCTTGACATGTAGATCGAACTCTAGTCACTCCCGTACTCTCGCAACTGTGAGTTACCCCGAAACCCCGGTGACGTGTCAAGTACAAGTTCTTCACAAGATTGTTCCACAGGATGTTCCACATGAATGTTCCACATGTTAGTCACACCAGGTCAACTGGTTGACTTTCTCATTGAAAACCAGCAAGTAGGATAAAGACAAGTCCAACACCAAAAGCTGGTACTTCCGTGCTTTGAGCACGTGGTAGTGTGGCTAGCACACAATTTACCCAAGTTGATAGTTGCGGGCTACAACCACCTAAGTTGAAAGTTGGCAAAGTAATCTTTGGTAGATTACTTTCATTTTAGTTCTCTAGTTTGGTTTAACTTGAATAGCCGTTCTGAGGCTATAAGTGGTGAAGTGTCACAAGTTCATGCAAGCACAGCAAACTAGTTTTCTAAAGTTAGAATCTGTCGTGACTTACTAATTTCGAGCTCGTCATGGCAAGACGAGGTTGGAGCTAGAAGAGCTGGTGCACGAAGATTGGTACCTGAAATCACAAAAATTCTTGGTTAAGGAACGCTACATTTCTATTTAGATAATTCGATCGTTTTGATTTTTATAACTGACTGAAACGTTGTTGAAAAGCGTTCTAAATTTTTATATAGACTATATATGGTAAAAATAATTTTACTACAAGAAGGAATATTTTTCTGAAGCTAATTGTAATTTTTAGGATTTTTAAAAGATCAAAAACAATTTAAAAACTATTTTTCAATTAGTGACGTATTTATTCAGGAATTGATTCTGGGTGCAATCTACATCAGAAAGTTGCAAATGAGGTGTCAAAATGACCGTCTCGGAGAGTATTAAGACATATATTTTTCTCAAGTATTAGTTTACGTAAAAATAAGAAGATACGGATTTTTGAACGAATTATACGTATTTATCTTTTAAGGTTAAAAATTAATTCTGGAAAAACTAAGCGTCGGATTGAGATGAAACTAGCGCCATTGGGTCCAGAATGTCATTTCTGATTTTCTGGAGCTAGTCACTCATTTTTCTGGGCCCTATATAATTACTTATGGATTTAAAACAATAAAACCTATTTAATAATTAATTAAAATACGAAAAATAAGAAAATAACTCGTATTTACAAGTTTGCCATTGAGTTATATAACTGTCGTTCTTTGCTTACAATTGCAGCGGGGGAGGCGGGCTTGGATGCCGGCGGTTGGGGAGGAGGCGGAGGCAAGGCGACACGACGGCGGTGGCTAAGCGGCGAGTTCGACGACGGACGGCGGGCGAGGCGAGGCGACCTCGAAGGGGCGGAGGGCGCGCTGTGGTGTCACCGTGGGGGTCGAAGTTTCTTGGGGCAGCGGCGTCGAGTCGTGGCGGCGGAGGGAGGCGGAGCAGGTGGGGGTGTCGACGACGTCGGAGGAGGGGTGAGAGCTTGAGGCAGCTCGGAGGAGCAGCGAGGAGTGGAACTGAGAGGGGAGGCGGCGGAGCTCATCGGAGATCGGAGGGGGGAAGCTGCTGCATGCGGCGGCTTCGAGCGGGCTCAGTCGACGGTGGGGGACACGGTGGCGGCGGTCAAGCCCACCGGAGGGTGGAGAGGGAGAACGAGAGAGAGAGAGAGATGAGATCTGTGAGAGATAGAGAGAGATGGTGGGAGTGAATCGGAGAGAGGGGGAGACGAAGTGAAAGCGGGCGGCCTCTGTGTGAAATTTGAACGAAAATAGAGGAGAGAGGGTGCCTGTGAGTGTTATAATACGAAGGGGATGGGATTATTTATAAGGTTAGTGAATGGCAAAATGGTGATTAGTAGGGGTAGATGAGAGGGGTAGATGAGGGGGGTGTGTGTGTGTTAGCTGAGAGAGATGAGGGTTAGGGTAGATACGGGCTGGGTTAGTTGGGGTAATTAGGTTAGGTAAAACCCCTTTAATTAAAGTTATTAGTGAAAATACAAAAAGAGAAAATTACGAAAATGCCCCTACTAGTAAACGTGTCCGAAAAATTACGAAAACATACCCACGGGATCGTATCGTCACGAGGATCGTGAATACGAAGACCGTTCCAGGGTTCGAGCTACGGAAATACTAGTTTTTGGCCAAAATGTTTAGAAAGCGGGTGTGCGGGTTCCCGATTGAAACTATATCAGAAAATTACGAAATTAATGTGGGAAGCCCCAAATGATCATAGGATGCTACTGCAGAAGTTTGAAAACGTTCTGAAGACGTTTGAATAGAACATAAATTCATTGACCCAAAACTGCAATATCTGAAAACGAATTTTTATCAGATCTTTTGGAGGTATTTGATGAAATCCGATTTTACTTAAATACTCCATAACTAGTCTGGTACTTCAAAACATTTTTATAGGAAATTTTTGAAATCAGTTTAAGACTCCTAACAAACCATTATAAAATACAATTAAAATTGAATTTTCTTTAAATACTTAATTTGAAAGTATTGGAAAAATACAGGCCGTTACATGTTAAGTCCCAGATAGTAATGCCTAGGTTTTGATAATATTCTATGAGGACATTATCGATAAGATATTTATTAAATCGATCATTAGGAAGCTGTATAATTACTCAAATTTCATGAGACGAAGAGTCGAGTTAGACATCATAACTGATGATGACTTAATCAACTTCTTGGATGAAATTCGGAGTAGTAACTCCGATTTATAACTTGATGCAATCAGAACAGGTCCGTGTGCGTAAATAAATTTTGGAATTTAGTTTACATGCCCAAGGAAAATGTTTCCTCACTTTCTACAAGTAAATCTTTAAGTTGAAAGATTGGTGCAGAAAGGAAAATAGTAAAGTGCAATCATGTTGGTCGAGAACGGTTTTTCATCCTAATTCCTATAAACGGATTAGAATGAAACTGTTTTTCGCCAGTAGATGTGTACAGATCAACTCGGACCAAACTCGATGTAAGCTCATGTTGACCATGAAAATTTGAGCGTTCACTTATAAGTTCATTTTTTCTAAATATGATTTAGACGTACCAACTTATATGAATTAGCCAGAAAGTTTTCAAGGTCAGTGGGAGCGTATAAATTACATGCGAGGCATCAAAGGGATGGAACATATATTTTGACAAAGTAATCAAAAAGTTTGATACTTTATCAGAAATTGATATGAGCCATTTGAAATGACCATTAACAAATTTAAATGATTATCGTAAGGTACGATAAACTGGATAAGATCCAAGGAAATAAAATATTATGGATTCTAACAGACCAAATGAATTATTTGAATGAGATTCAAATGGTTGGTCTAACATGAACATAGAAACCCCTTAAGTCTATAGTGTAGACGGTTTTAGCAGATCCACTCATGAAGGCTCTACCACATAAAGTCGGGAAAACTTATGTGTAAAAACAGTATAAGATACCGAGATAAATGGGCCTGAGTGCAAGTGGGAGATGTTGAGAGATGATACCCTCGAGGCAATCAATCTCTATGTGTGAATAGCACAAACATCTTGTTCGAAATAACAGTAAGCTGTTTGGTAATAATTTATCTAAGTTATTTTTTATTGTAGTAAACATTAGATATTAACTTAGGTAAAGTCCTGAGACTTTATGCAAGGTCAAATAGGTATCGAGATGAGTATCTCGATCATGGTGAAATGTTTGACCGTCTGTAGCATAAGTCTAAAAGGGTTTGTGGTCGTAGATGTTTCGAGACAAGGATATCGAAACATTGGATAGACCATCGTGTCTTAGTCTTCACCGTTTAGCGGTGACGATGATCTCATGATCATTTGACTTGGAAAGTCGAAGACGAGACACATGTGCTCATTAGAGAATGAGTTCACTGAACGATCCACAAGAGTTATCATATGGTTATATTGACCAATCTGTCAATGATAACTCTTAATGATGATAGGCTAGTTGGTCTTTTGACTTGAGGTCATTTTATGAACCTGTGCGTGAACGGTGGCACTTGGATCAACTGAACCTAGCTTCGAGGCAAGGCCTGTCGAAAGGTCTTTGATTGGGTGTCACTTGAAGCGCACGAGGCGAGTAATGACCAAGAGAGGATTCGTCTCTCCCGGACAATGGGAGTTAGTGTCGTAGGGTTAGTTCTGTCTTTAGTAAAATCTCTGATCAGAGTATGTTGGAAGAAGTCCAACATTAAGTTGACTAAAGATCGATAGAAACTAACAGGAGTCAAGTTATTGGGGTTGACAGTTTGACCGTACCCTAAACTTGATCTACACGACATAGTTTAGACAAAGAGACTATAACTGCGGAATTCATCACGGAAACAGTTAGGGTGGTCCCGACAAACTCATGTCAATGAGTTAACCACATAATGATGATTCCTGAAGCAGGGACGGCAACCACTGCTCGTGGTCACAGCCGTATAGGGCTTCAAGCCCAACCTGTTGTAAGGGTCAGGCTGTAGGGTCTCACACAGAGTGGGACTTTCGTCTAAGTAATAGGTAGAAATTAGTTAGGGAGAATAATTTGCATTTGATGCAAGGGATAGAATATTGCAAAAGATGTTTGCAATGATCTCCTGCATTCGGGATAAATGATCCTGAGTGCAAGTGGGAGATGTAGAGGAATGTACCCTCGGATCATTTGTATTTGATGCAAATGATAATTTAAGCCTAGATATGGACTAATTTGCATATGATGCAAAAGAGATTAAATGTATCTTAAATTGTTTAAGACTATATTTAATAAATAAATGCAAGGAAAAGTTCACGTGTAAGACATGAATGTCCCGGTCTACTCCCAGGTTCGAACGACGTCCAAATCAGACGCCAGATGCCCAAGTTATGCTCAAAACAGCCCAATTGGTCAAGTCAGTTCAGACTAGACCAGACTGACCCAGACCAGACCATTCTGGTCTGGTCTGGATCAGTGGCCAGCCCAGGCCCTGCCCTGGGCCTGGGCACCCATGGCACCAGGCGCCCTGGGCCTGGGCCCGCGCCCAGGCCCAGGCGCCCGCCTGGGCGCCAGGCGCTAGGCGCCTGGCTGGCGCCCGGGCGCCTGGGAGCCTACGCCCAGGTCTGGGCCAGGCACCCAGTCAGCCTGTTTTTGAGCGGTGGGGCCCACTTGCTGGGTCCCACCATGGGTGCAGAACCCTAGGTTTATTGGACAGATTTGACGGCTGGTTTTAGTCGAAAATCTAGTCTTGGGCTGAACTTTGGACATACAATTGAGGGGTCAAACGGACTCGGATTGACGAGCCGTTTTTTCCTATGCGTTCACCATTAAACGCCCTTCGAATTGATAGGTTGTATCATGATCATGAAGCTTAACGGTGAGGGAGTTAAAATTCACAGAAGTTTAGCCTTTGTGAAAGGCAAACTAAATTGAATTTGATTAACTCTAAAATTAGTCCCACATCGGATGTTGAGTAAAGGGGATCAGTCAGCCACCTATATAAATAGGGGTCTGCTCGCCTCCTCAAAACTCGTCCCAACCTCTAGATCTGAGCGGCTCTCGTAAATGTTGGAGCATGCTCGGATCTAGGCTTAAATTAATATTTCTCCTCTCCCTAATATTTCTGCCTTACTTCTAAGGGCTCTAGCAAAGCCGCAAAGGAGTTCAGATTCGGATCCGAAATCTTGGCGAAGGTTTCACTCGCGTGAAACTTTCTTCCGCGCATGGTTGGCTCGGTGAAACGAGGATTGATCGCCTCCGGATGCGGAGCGGTTCGAGGAGCGGTTCAAGGAGCGGCTCGGCGTGAGACGGGGAGCGGCTCGGAAGACGGTGCGGAACATCTCGCATGCCCCAGGGTTGAGATTCCGGGTATGTGTTTTATAAGCATTAGTTTAATTTAATCGCAGTAGGTTAGATCCTTCTTGGGAAGATCAGATCCATCCCAAGTCGGCATAGATCTTGGTTAAGGGTCTTGTACCTTAGGGCTAAGTTAAAATTGTTTAACTGCATGTTAATTAGATTAACAAATCTTTCCGCTGCTATTATTTTTATGTTTATGTTCCGTCCAACTTAGGACGGGAATAGAGTTTTTGTGCACTAAGGGTTCCCCAAAACCCTACAGCTCGGACCGAGCATTTTCTGGGAAATGCTGCAAAATGCTCCTAGGCTTCTCTCTATTCTCTCTCTCCCACTTCTCTCCTCCAATGGCTCCAGAGCCCGGCCAATGAGCTCATGAGCACGTCGGATGTGTCAATACCCAAGTGGGGGACAAAATCGCTCCAAAATCCCTGAAAATTCACGAAACACTACGAAACTAGAAAATATCGTCAGAAATACAGAATCGTAGTAAAAAGTGGGATTTGGACGCGAAAATGATATGCAATACGATGAGATAATGATATGAAAATGATAGAAAATATGGACACATCAGCATACATTGGAGATTTCTCATGAAGAGACTTCGAATGTAAAGAAATCTAAACAATGCGTATTTAGATCTAGATATGAGTTATTTAAGATGTAGGAAGGTGAAAACATCTCGGAGATGTTCACATGGTTCACAGAAATCGTGAACGCTTTGGAAGGACGTGGGAAAGTGATTTTCCAAGAGGATCGAGTGGAGAAGATCCTTGACTCGCTCACGTCTCAATGGGAGTCAAAGGCCAACGGTATTTTGGAGTCTTACGGCATGTCCAAATACACTGTTGAGGAGTGCATTGGAAATCTCATGGCGTATGAAGTAAAGCTTCAACACAAGAAGCAGATTCAACCATCCAACCCGAGAAGCCTGAAAAACAAAAGAGGGTTGTGTTCCATGCCAAGGAGGAGCCAATCACATGGAGGAAGAAATTCCATCAAGAAGCTCATAGTGAAGAAGATGGAGAAGATGAGGCTAGTGGAGATGAAATCTTGGAGATTGCCATGCAACTAAGAGCATTCCTCAAAAGCAAGCAGGGTAAATCTTCTTCAAAGTTTGCATCCAATTCTAACAAGATTCCTACTTGTTACCCTTGCAGTGGCAAAGGTCATCTCTCTACCGAATGCCCTTCTAAACCCACCAAAGATACTTATAAGGGTAAAGGGAAGAAGAATTGGAAAGGCAAATCCAAGTTCAAGAACCAAAAGAAAGGACTTGTCGGCACTTTTGATGACTCCGATGAGGACACCTCAAGTGATGAAGAAGAGGATGATAAGGAGCGAGCTCATATGTGCTTCACAACTTTTGATGATTTTTCATCAATCTCCTCGAGCTCAAGCGATGAAGATGTGGAGGCGTGGCTCAACCCCAACAAGGAAACGTGCTTCATTTCAAAGGGAGAAGAGTCTTCGTCAAGCTCTAGTGATGAGGAAGTTGAGGAGGAGAAGCTATCTTACGAGGAGCTCAAATACCATTTCAACGTGGTCTCCAATGGGGCAAGTAAGTGCATCGACTCATATGCTAAATTGAAAGCAAAATTTAAAAATGCTATGAGTAGGTTGCATGCCGTAGAATCTACTAGTGTAAATGACAATGATGCTTTGCATGTTTGTGACACTAGTGAGAGAGACACACTACTCTCTCAAGTTAAGGATTTGAGCATTTCTAATGAAAAATTATTAGCTCAAAACCTTAGCTTATAAACTCGTATTCAACAACTTACGTTGAAATGCGAAGAGGAATCACAGAAGCTCAAAAGCTTTGTTTACTCTAGGGATTCACTCCACGATTTGCTTGAAAAACAACATCCGTCAAATCATATAGGAGGTTAATGTGGTAGCCAAACCCACCTCTATTTCCTCTTACGGTGCAAATACAAGAAATATTGCTAAATCACCTAAGAAGAATCACCATGCTTTCTTGTACAACAATAACATTAACAAGAAGCATGTAGATCACAAGGTGATGAGGAAGAATGAAGACTCTTTATTTTTTTGCTAAGAAGCAAAATCCTCATTCTGCATGCCAAGAAATTTGTTTCTACACCTAAGCATGCCACATCCACCCCTCTTGCAAAGACAAAACCCTTGCATAGGAAATCCTTGAGTTTATGGATTCCCACTAAGGTTAGTGTGCAAGAGATGGATAGTTACATCTGTAATGCCCTGATAGCTACTGCACAAGTACTAGAGGGGTGGTGAATAGTACTTTAAAATAATCAAGAGTATAATTCCTAATTATTGTGCAAACACAACCAACAATGCGGAATGAAAATTTACAACAAGAAAAATCCAACGCAAACAAGCGATGTAATGGGTTCGGATCCGCCCAAGTCTTCCCGACTTGTTCCTGGTGATCCTACGTCCCAGACACCCGGATCCCCTCCGGCTACTTGAGTTAGAATCCTCTAACTCAAATTTGCACTATGAAATTCTTGTAGAAACTACTACAAGATCAAATCATACAATGATCGAAATGTGACTCCCATAAACCGGGATCACGATCTTCTCTCACAAACCGAGAGAAAAACTGAAATAACAAATGAAAGATGAAATATAAAACACTTACCACAAAACCCTATGCCTTGAGAAATACTTACTGATTTAGGGCAAGAAGGGATTTTGAGGAAGAAGTTAGCACCAAACCCTAGCTCCATCAAGATGAACAGCAATAGATGGCTAGGGTGAAGTTGGTGACTTTGATTCAAGCTCTTAGCTTGAGTAGTTTGTTGAGTATCGAGTCCCCGGATTTGGTTTTGATGATGAGCAAACATAAATATCGTGAACTAACTCTTTGTGAGCGCAGTTATGGAGATCGTCGCCAAAATACTACGTGCATCAAAAGCGACGTCTCAAGACTTCTCAAAATGCGTGATCGTGTGCCTGAAGCTTCGTTGAAGCTCAAGGAGCATTATTGAATCAAGAGTGAAGATTGAAGCTTTGAAGACGGTTCGTCATGTTTAATTTAATGTCTTCTAGCTTCATAGAATAGAATGTTAAGCCTTGAGTAGGACTTACATTATAATCTTCTTATCGCTCATATCTTAGAGCTAGGATTATCTTAGAAGCCATTAGAAACTTTCCCGAAGCCTATCGCTTCTTCCCTCGGCTTCTAGTGCATCTTAGTTGGTACAAGAAGAAGAACCAATTGACTAGATGACGATCTAGTCGGTCGGTAATTCCGCTTGAACCGACTAGATGTCCTTGCTCAATTTAGCCTAGGCATTGTTAATCAATTAGTCGGTCAAAGAAGGTTCACCTACCGACTAGATGACGATCTAGTCGGTTAGGAATCCTTCTCTGACCGACTAGTTATCATTGCCTCATTTCAGCCTGAGCTACTGTTTCTAGTTAGTCGGTCAAAGAACAATCGTCGACCGACTAGTTGTGAAACTAGTCGGTTGGAATTTGTTCTTGAACCGACTAGCTGTCTTTGAATTCAGCCTATACTATTTCAACTCTTAGTCAGTCAAAGAACACTCACCGACCGACTAGTTGGCAAACTAGTCGGTTGGCAAGCCTTCTTAGACCGACTAGTTCATATCACCTGGAATCTCTTTATTGGCTGTTCACCTCTTAGTCGGTTCATGTTGAATCACCGACCAACTAGTTGAGAAACTAGTCGGTCAGTGATCCTTCTTTGACCGACTAGACTGCTTCAGAATAGATCCGTTGGAGCATTTATTGCACGAATTTCTTCTCTCTATTTCCTCTATCCTATATATACTTGGAGGGGTTCTTTCCTAGCATTCAAGCCTGATATTTCAGAGGTTTAGAGAAATAAAAGAGGAGCCATTCAACTCTATTTCAAAGCTCTCTCTTCTCACAAGAATCTCTCCCTCAACTTCTTGAGCCCTAATTCCTCAAGAGAGATTCTCTCCATTGTGAGCCTCTCAAGCTAAGAGCTTGATCCAATGTCACAGGATTTTATTGCTGGTCATCTACTTGGAGCTAGGGTTTGGTGCCTTCTTCTTCCTCAAAATCCTTCTTGCCCTAATATTGGTAAGTTTACTCAAGGCATAGGATTTTGTGGTAAGTGTTTCAATATTTCATTTACTTTGCTTTTACAAGTTGTCACTCTCAGTTTGTGAGAGTTTGCTTAGTCCCAGGTTGTGGGATTAAGGTTTTGCGTGTTCCCGGGTTGTGGGATACACGGACATCGATTGTAGGTCGATTGCACTTGTGGGGTTTCCGCAAGTGGGCTAAAGGAAATCTTGGGTTAGTGGTTTCTAACTCAAGTATCCGGAGGGGATCCGGGTGGTTGGGACGTAGGATCACCGGGAAAAATTCGGGGAGACTTGGGTGGATCCGAACCCGTTACATACTTTATTTGCATTGTCTATTCTTGTTGTTTGTAGTCTATTCTGCATTGTTGTTTGTGTGTTTGCACAATAATTAGGAATAACTCTCTTGATTATTTTAAAGTACTATTCACCCCCCCTCTAGTACATGTGCAGTAGCTACGCAAGGCACTTCAATTGGTATCAGAGCCAAGTTCATAGCTATGACAAACAACGACTACATCGTCTTCAAGAATCGTGAAGGATCTTCTTTGGTGATGGAAGGACACTCCTCAACTAGGCCTCCCTTCTTCATCGGTACCAATTACGGGTACTGGAAATGCCGGATGGAAACGTTCCTCCGGAGCCCTTCACTATGGAGAGCCACGATGACGGAGTATGTCGAGCCCACCGAACAAGATTTCGCGAAGTGGACTACCGCGGAGGTCGCCGCGGAGGTAAACAATGCCAAGGCAATGAATGCCTTGCAATGTGCGTTGGAGCCCGAAGACTTCAACAAGATATGCACATGTAAGAGTGCATATCAAATATAGAACCAACTCCTCATCTTGCACAAAGGAACGAGTACGGTAAAGGACTCTAAACTCGTTATTGCTAACAAAGAGTTCGAATTATTTCACATGGAACAGGGTGAAAGTATGAAGGAGTACTATGCTCGCTTCGTAGACATATCCAACGAATTGGAAGCTCTTGGGAAGAACTATACCCAAAAGGAGAAAGTCGCGAAGATTATTGACGGACTTCCTTCTTGTTGGGAAAAGCATACCTTCGCCATCGAGAAATGTAACGATATGAATAAGTATACTGTCGTACAACTAATGGGTACCTTGTTGTCTTATGAGGTACGCAAGGACAGTAAGATCAAGATGCAAGAAAAGATGACGTCTTACTTGGAGCAAGACGTGCCAAAGAAAAAGACGATTGCGTTCAAGGCCGCTCCATCTACATCTACCGATGATGAAGAATCGGAAGACGAGTTGGACATAGAAGCTTTGGCCGAGATGGCAAAGAAGTTCGACCGATTCTTCCGAAAAGGTAAGTTCAAGAATAATTCTAAATTTAGTTCGACTAACGCCTCCGCTCCTTTGTACTTTAAATGCAATAAGCCAGGACACATGAAAGCGGATTGTCCTCAAAATAAGCAAAAGGAGAAGTGGAAGGCGCCAAAGTTCGACAAGTCAAAGAGGTACAAGAAATGGTACAAGAAAGGGCTTGTCGGCTCATTCCCCGACTCCGAAGAGGACTCCTCAAGTGGAGAGTCGGATGATGGACAAGTGGAGAAAGCACACATGTGCTTCATGGGAAAAGAGGAACATGATCAAGAGACCTCCTCCGATGAAAGCGAGGATGAAAGCGAGGATGAAGGAGAAGAGGTAACTATGGATGAACTTAGATTAACTAACGAACAACTTTGGTTTAAGTTTTCTAAATTGGCTAGTAGATATAGCAAGATTAAAAATGAGCTAACTAGTCTCCAAACCTCACCTAGGCCTATCATCATCAACAACGACACCGTTGTTGAAAGTTTGAGAAATGAGATAGTAAATATCAAATCTCAACTTGAGCATGTTCATTTTGAGGATTCAGATGAATGCGAGATGGCAGATTTGACGTCTCAAAACTCAACTTTGAGTATTGAGAATGAGAATCTCAAATCTCGTGTTTATGTACTCATATCGCAAGTGTCCACCTTGGATGCTTCTATGTATTCTCTCACCAAGAAGTATGAGTACACATTAGGCCGGATTAATAAATTCAATAAAGGTAAGGGCCATTTGGATAATATCCTAAATGACTTACTTCCGGCCAATCATCACATTGGCTTGGGGTGTAAGATGGGAGACTCATCCAAATCGGTCACGACCTTTGTTAGGCCATCTTTCGAAGCCTCAACTAGTGGAAGTAAACACTTCATGGGTAGTTCATCTACCAATGGTGCTTCCGCTAGGTACACACCCCCATTTGGAAAGAAACCCACTTTGGGTGGACCTCCAAAGAAGGGTCATGCTTTCATGTATACCATGCCACGTAGGAACACACCTCCTACTCCACGTGTTCACATGTATGATGATTTTTATGCTCCACATCCACGAGCACGTGCACACCATGTGAGACACACTCATGCACGTGTTCCTCCCCATGCATTTGTTCATCCTCATTACTATATGAATGATTATCATCATGCACCATTTCTGTCACGCCCCGCTTCCCTAAAATGGAAGCGAGACGTGAAAAGGTCCGCACGGGAGTGGAGCTGTGAAGCCCCAAACCCGATAAGCGTCAATAAAACATAAGCAGGTCCCTGTAACCACAAACGGAACAATAATAATAACACAAGAGAGACAGAAATAAAATCTCAAATCTCAGCATTGTCCAACATTAAAAATTAAGTTCAACATCCAGAAAAGCCACCAGGCTAAAAGAAAGAGTCTAAAGGCCCAGAACAAGGCCAAACAAAGACAAACATAAACAGAGTATTGGTGACATGCACCGACAACAAAAACAGTCTAACACGAAGAACACAAACAGCCTCTACGACTGATCGCCCGTGTCCACGAAGTCCTCGTCAAACACAGGCTCGGGCTCGGCGTCCGCAAACACCTCGTCCTCAACAATGAACTCAGGCTCAGGATCTAACATGTGTCACCCAAAAGAGTAAAGGGGCACATGTCAGCAAGTCTAAAAGACTTGGGCAAGGAAACTGAAGGGAAAGTACACTAACAACCTAGCAGTTATAGTATGATGCATGACATGGCAAGTATAGTATGAAAGTGACAAGTAAAAGGAAGTACAAGTAGCAAGTAGCAAGTATGTCATGGATAACGAGTTTTACAAGTAAAACATGGACAAGTACAAGTCAAGTGGTTCACGTCAAGTGATCACATCAAGTAAACACGTCAAGTAAACAAGTTGTGCACAGAGATTTCGTCTGCTGGCTAGAGTGGCTGATCGGGCCAACTCGTAAGCTCAGGTGACCGCTTATCCCTACCCCTCCACGTGTATCGAGCCAGGGCATTACCCCGAACACAGAATGCTCGCTTCTGGATCACGAGCCAGGAAGTGTATTTAACACGTATGGCATAGGGTTATGCCTGCAACGCAGGTGCCTAGACGGAAACAAGTAGATCGGGCATTGGCTATCAACCAACTCACGTGGCCCGCTTCTGGAACACGAGCCAGGAAACACAAGTATTGTAGCGTGTGCTACGAATGCGACGTTCAACATGGATAGCATGGATGACAATTAATTCGCGTACCGTTAATTAAAATTAAACGTGACATGGTAGTTATGCAACATGATAAATGATGGATCTAACTTCGTTGTCAAGCTAGTTCCTGAAATTGCGCCTAGGCGAGTATCATTTCGTCGCCTAGTCTCTTTTACGCCTACACAAGCAAATGGCCTAAGACATGGCCCAAAACCCTAAGTGGCAAGTTTCACTTGCCTAGCTCCGAGGATGACGATCACGAAGGTTCGTCTCACGGACGCTAATCCACGGGGAAAAGGTCGTTGCCATGGCAAAACAACATTAGAACAACATCCAACCTAGTTTTATTAGGGTTTTACAAAAACACAAATGGGTTATAAGAACATTTTAGGATCGATTTATTACCGAATCGTTAGCGGAAGAACGACGCCGAGCAAGCACGACGATGGAAGAAATGATCCGGGGAACCTACGGTTCAGATCTGGAAATGGGGAAAAATATCTGGAGAAATGGGGTTTTGGGGATTTTTGGGGGTTTTCCGGCGACCTAGAGGTGGTGACCGGCCTAAATGGAGAGGGGGAGGAGCTCTTGATGAAGGAGGAGGGCTAGGGTTAGATGGATGATGATTTGGGGAAGAAAGAGGCTCAGGAGAAATGAAAGAAGGAAAGAAAAATGTTTGGGGGGTTTAAATAGGAAGAGCTGGCGGCTGCCCAGAAATTAGGGTTTCGACACTGATTAGTCGGTCAAAGAGCAACCTCTGACCGACTAGTTTGGGAACTAGTCGGTCGGTTGACCAACGCAGACCGACTAAGTGTAAACAGTAACTCCTGACGAAAAATAGGATTTAGATTTAGTCGGTCAAAGAACAACTACTGACCGACTAGTTTCTCATCTAGTCGGTCAACGAACGTTCTTAGACCGACTAAGAATGAATAGTACTTGGTATCAAAATGATCATAGAGCTAGTTGGTTAAAGAACGATTGCTGACCGACTAGTTTGCAACCTAGTCGGTCGACAAATGTTCTTAGACCGACTAACGATAAACAGTAACTCCTGAATAATTATAAAAGCCCACTAGTCGGTCCATGAAGGTTTGCCGACCGACTAAATCGTCATCTAGTCGGTCGGTGCCCCTTCTTGTACCGGCTAACGTGCACAGAAAGTTCCGAAATGGAGCGCGAAGCTCTGGGATCGATTCCTAAGACTCCTAGGCTTGATCTAACAATAAGATATGACCGATATGAAGCCCGTCACGAATGACTTACTCCGAAATCGACGATCAACGGAAGAAGCTAGGAAAACACGAAGAAACGAACGAAAACGAAAACTACGGAGACGAAAACCACGCATAAGGAGAAAATCCACCAAAACATATATATAATATAAATAATCCAGATACATGAAAACCAGTCGTTACATCCTCCCCAACTTAAGAAAAATTCTGTCCTCAGAATTTCCCAACACTCACGTGTCCGGAAACAAAAGTGTGAAACGCTCTCGCATCTCATCCTCATTCTCCCAAGTAGACTCTCCTGGCAAGCCGTGTCGCCACATCACCCTCACAAGATTGACAACCTTGTTTCGGAGTGACTTCTGACGCCTGTCCAGAATCTGCACTGGCTGCTGGTCATACGTCATATCAGGGCGAACGGTAATCTCCGAGAAATCCACAGCATGAGATGGATCGATAATGTATCGACGAAGCTGCGACACATGGAAAACATTGTGAACTCCTTCCAAAGATGGCGGCAAGGATAAGCGGTAGGCTACCTCGCCAACTTTCTCCAAAATGTCAAACGGTCCAATGTATCACGGGCTCAACTTCCCTCACTTCCCAAAGCGAATCACACCACGATTCGGGGAAATCCTCAGAAACACATGGTCGCCCGGCTGAAACTCCAAAGGACGGCGTTTAGCATCCACCCAATGCTTAAAACGGTCCTGAGCAATCCTCAACCTCTCCCGAATGTTCCTGACAACATCCACAGCCTCCACAATCATCTCAGGTCCCAACATCTCCCGATCCCTAACGTCATCCCAACTCAATGGCGATCGACATTTCCTCCCATACAGCGCGGCAAAAGGCGCCATGCCAATACTCGCCTGGAAGCTGTTGTTGTAGGAAAACTCTACCAGATGTAGATGGTCCTCCCACGAACCCTTGAAATCCAACATGCACGCCCTCAGCATGTCCTCCAAGATCTGAATCGTCCTCTCGGACTGGCCATCCGTCTGCGGATGGTACGCCGTGCTGAAACTCAGACGCGTACCCAAACTCTTCTGCAAACTCTGCCAGAACTGAGATGTGAACCTCGTGTCTCTGTCCGACACGATACTCACGGGGACTCCGTGAAGTCGTACGACCTCATGCATGATTCACGTCACATCACTATCTAAACTAGGAACATGAAATAAAAACGAAGAGTAAAAGAATTTACCTCCATATATCTCCTCGCTAGCGCCTCAGTGGACTGTCCCACTCGGAACGGAATAAATTGCGCGGATTTGGTCAATCGATCTACGATCACCCAAATCGCATCATTCTGCTTTGGACTCCGAGGTAGTCTAGTCACGAAATCCATAGTGATGTGTTGCCACTTCCACTCCGGAATCGGAAGCGGTTGCAGCAACCCTGCCGTACGTTGATGCTCCGCCTTTACTTGCTGGCAAACCAAGCACTTGGCTACACTCCGAGCCACACTCCTCTTCATACCATGCCACCAATAGTTCAGACGAAGATCCTTGTACATCTTGGTCCCACCAGGATGCACAGAATACGGCGAACTGTGTGCCTCCACCATCAACTCCTCTCTAATATCCCCAGCTGGCATACACAACCTGGCTCCAAACCTCAGTGAGCCATCCTCATGAATCAAAAAGTTAGTCCGCAGACCGGCTTCCACCAGCTCCCAAATCTTCACCAGCTTCGGATCCTCAGCCTGGCCAGCCTTGATCCGATCCACGATCGTCGACTGAATCTGCATAATCATCAACGAAGAAGCCTCCCCAGGAAGAACAATCTCAACTCCCGACTCGTAAAAATCCTGCTGCAATATCCACTGTGAGGTCAAAATCATTACCGCTGGAAGCCTACTCAGCGCATCAGGAACCACATTCACCTTGCCAGGGTGATACTGCAAATCAATCTCATAATCCTCCATGAGCTCCAACCATCGACGCTGTCGCATGTTGAGCTCCTTCAAAGTAAAAATATACTTCAAGCTTTTGTGATCGGTGAAGATCTTCACTTTCTCACTCAGCAAGAAGTGCCTCCAAATCTTGAACGCAAACACAATAGCAGCCAACTCCAAGTCATGCGTCGGGTAATTCTTCTCATGAGTCTTGAGCTGACGTGAAGCATACGCCACAACATGCCCGTGCTGATGCAACACACAACCGAGACCCTTGCCAGAAGCATCGCAAAAGATCTCAAATCCACCGCTGCGATCAGGCACAACAAGAATAGGGGCAGTCGTCAATCTCTCCCTCAGAACACCAAAAGCATTCTCACAATCACCCGACCAAACAAAAGGCACATCCTTCCGTGTCAATCTGGTCATCGGCTCAGCAATACGGGAAAAGTCCTTAATGAAGCACCGATAGTAACCAGCAAGCCCAAGGAAACTCCGGATCTCAGATGCTGACTGCGGAACAGGCCACTCTCTGATGGCCCTGATCTTCTCGGGATCCACTGAAATACCATCTCCAGTCACCACATGCCCGAGAAAAGCAACTCTGTCCAGCCAAAACTCGTACTTCGAAAACTTAGCATACAAATGATGCCTCCTCAAAACCTCCAACACCGTCCTCAAGTGCGAGGCATGCTCCTCCTCCGACTTAGAATAGATCAGAATGTCGTCAATAAAGATAACGACAAACTTATCCAAAAAGTCGTAGAAAATCAGATTCATCAAATTCATGAAAACTGCGGGTGCGTTAGTTACGCCGAAGGGCATAACCACAAACTCATAGTGTCCATACTTCGTCCTGAACACTGTCTTCGAAACATCATCCTTCTTCACCTTCAATTGATGGTAACCACTCCTCAAATCCAATTTAGAAAACACCCTCGAACCTCCAAGCTGATCAAAAATATCATCAATGCGAGGCAACGGGTATTTATTCTTGATGGTCACCGCATTCAGCTCCCGATAGTCCACGCACATATGACGCGAACCATCCTTCTTCCTCACCAGCAGCACCGGTGCTCCCCACGGAGACACACTAGGATTGATATAACCCTTCTGCAAAAGCTCATCCAGCTGCTTCCGCAATTCCTCCAACTCAGCAGGTGCCATACGATATGGCGCCTTCGAAATTGGCTGCGCTCCCGGAATAAGATCAATAGAAAATTCTAAAGCTCGATCAGGTGGCAATCCAGACATCTCCTCGGGGAAGACGTCATCAAAGTCCCGCACAACCGCTGGCCTCTCCAGCTCCATCTGCATAGCCACAATCTCCACCGGCCTGGCCCGAAATCTGACAGGACCAAGCGAACTGCTACTTCGGCTGAACTCAAATACTGGATGTTCGGGAATCTCGAACACCACCTTCTTCCTCCGACATTCGATCGTAGCATAGAAGCTCGCAAGCCAATCCATCCCAAGGACCGCATCATAGTTGATGATGTCGTGGACAATGAAATCAGCGTAAAGCTCATGTCCACAGACCACCAACGAGCAAGAATTGCAACCAAGATGCACCGAGACCACGCCATTTCCTGTGACGATATTCCAACTCTTGGAAAGAGGGGACATCGACAAGGAATGCTTCTTCACGAAGCTCCGAGAAATAATGCACATCGACGCACCTGAGTCAAAGAGGACTCGTGCAGGAAATGTGCACACCAAAATCACACCTACAAACAATTTAACAATCAAACCCTAGTCAGCAATCAATCATGTTCAAGCAAACAACATAATCTAACAATCAAAACTAGCTAGGAAAGTAACAGCTAGATTGAGGATTACCTGCGATAACCTCATCCACAGCCTCGCTCTCCACAGCGGTCATCAGAAAAGCCTGCCTCCTCGGTGGAAAAGCCTGCTGAAAAGCCTGCCTCTGAGGGACAAGAGCTGCTCCACGTCCAGCAGGAACAGACGCTCTCTGCTGCAACGACTGTGCTGCAACAGGTGCCTTCCAAGGCTGCTTCAACCTCGGACAATCCTTCATGGTATGGGTAGGATCTCCACAGACAACACACTGGCCCAGGAATCTCCTACACCGATCCTTGAGATGCCCGATCTTGCCGCAGAAATGGCAAGTCTTCTGAATAGGCCCTCCTGGCCTCTTGAACTGAGCTAGCTGATTAGGCTTGAAACCAGGCCTAACCACCGCTCTGGCCTGCTCCATAGGCCTCTTCCCAGCACCAAAAACATGTCCCCTCCTCTGGCTCAGGTTCAGCTCCTGCCTCCTCGCAGCGACCAGAACCTTCTGATAAGAGTCCAGATCAGAGGAAGACACAAAACTCTGAAGCTCCAAAGCAAGTCCCTGCAGGAACCTCTGAGCCCTCTCATCAGCATCCTGCACCATCTTCGGTGCGAACCGACTCAGTCTGGTGAACTCTTGGTGGTACTGGTCCACCGTCAAGCTCCCCTGCTTCAGCTCAATAAAACGCTGCAGCATCTCCTTCCTAGCAGCCTTCGAAAAGAACTCCTCATCAAACCTGGACTTAAAAGTAGCCCAAGCTATTGGCTCCACTAGCATCTTCTCTTCCGCATCCCACCAGTTCCGGGCATTATCCTTGAGTTGCCTCTTCGCCAAATCAACCCATCCAGCCGGGGTGATCTTGGCCATCTTCAAATTATCCTCTATGTTCCGAATCCACTCATCGACAGCCAGAGGACCCTCAGTCCCATCAAAATAAGCAGGACCCAGCTACCGAAATTGCTTCGCTCCCGGCTCGGAGCGAGGGGCATCCTGGATTGCCCGACCAGCACGAACAACTGGAGCATTCTGGACTTGCAGGAGCATGCCTTGATGCACCGGCATCATCTGAAGCATCATCCGCATCATCTCTCCATTGGTGGGTTCCCGCTCAGGCTCCTCATCATGAGGGGGCGTACCACTACCTCCACCTCGGGTGAATCGCCTTCCTGCCATCTAATGACACAGAAAACGAAACAAATTAGACTCATAGCTTATGACACGGATGTCGAACTTAGTTTATTGGACATTCTAATATTATTATCGTTATTCCTACAATCGCAGTTACAAAACAGACCTGCATGGGCCACCAACAAAACCTGTCACGCCCCGCTTCCCTAAAATGGAAGTGAGACGTGAAATGGTCCGCACGGGAGTGGAGCTGTGAAGCCCCAAACCCGATAAGCGTCAATAAAACATAAGCAGGTCCCTGTAACCACAAACGGAACAACAATAATAACACAAGAGAGACAGAAATAAAATCTCAAATCTCAGCATTGTCCAACATTAAAAATTAAGTTCAACATCCAGAAAAGCCACCAGGCTAAAAGAAAGAGTCTAAAGGCCCAGAACAAGGCCAAACAAAGACAAACATAAACAGAGTATTGGTGCCACATACCGACAACAAAAACAGTCTAACATGAAAAATACAAACAGCCTCTACGACTGTTCGCCTGTGTCCACGAAGTCCTCGTCAAACACAGGCTCGGGCTCGGCGTCCGCAAACACCTCGTCCTCAACAATGAACTCAGGCTCAGGATCTAACATGTGTCACCCAAAAGAGTAAAGGGGCACATGTCAGCAAGTCTAAAAGACTTGGGCAAGGAAACTGAAGGGAAAGTACACTAACAACCTAGCAGTTATAGTATGATGCATGACATGGCAAGTATAGTATGGAAGGGACAAGTAAAGGGAGGTACAAGTAGCAAGTAGCAAGTATGTCATGGATAACGAGTTTTACAAGTAAAACACGGACAAGTACAAGTCAAGTGATTCACGTCAAGTGATCACGTCAAGTAAACACGTCAAGTAAACAAGTTGTGCACAGAGATTTCGTCTGCTGGCTAGAGTGGCTGATCGGGCCAACTCGTAAGCTCAGGTGACCGCTTATCCCTACCCCTCCACGTGTATCGAGCCAGGGCATTACCCCGAACACGGAATGCTCGCTTCTGGATCACGAGCCAGGAAGTGTATTTAACACGTATGGCATAGGGTTATGCCTGCAACGCAGGTGCCTAGCTGGAAACAAGTAGATCGGGCATTGGCTATCAACCAACTCACGTGGCCCGCTTCTGGAACACGAGCCAGGAAACACAAGTATTGTAGCGTGTGCTACGAATGCGACGTTCAACATGGATAGCATGGATGACAATTAATTCGCGTACCGTTAATTAAAATTAAACGTGACATGGTAGTTATGCAACATGATAAATGACGGATCTAACTTCGTTGTCAAGCTAGTTCCTGAAATTGCGCCTAGGCGAGTATCATTTTGTCGCCTAGTCTCTTTTACGCCTACACAAGCAAATGTCCTAAGACATGGCCCAAAACCCTAAGTGGCAAGTTTCACTTGCCTAGCTCCAAGGATGACGATCACGAAGGTTCGTCTCACGGACGCTAATCCACGGGGAAAAGGTCGCTGCCATGGCAAAACAACATTAAAACAACATCCAACCTAGTTTTATTAGGGTTTTACAAAAACACAAATGGGTTATGAGAATATTTTAGGATCGAGTTATTACCGAATCGTTAGCGGAAGAACGACGCCGAGCAAGCACGGCGACGGAAGAAACGATCCGGGAAACCTACGGTTCAGATCTGGAAATGGGGAGAAAATCCGGAGAAATGGGGTTTTGGGGATTTTTGGGGGTTTTCCGGCGACCTAGAGGTGGTGGCCGGCCTAAATGGAGAGGGAGAGGAGCTCTTGATGAAGGAGGAGGGCTAGGGTTAGATGGATGATGATTTGGGGAAGAAAGAGGCTCAGGAGAAATGAAAGAAGGAAAGAAAAACGTTTGGGGGGTTTAAATAGGAAGAGATGGCGGCTGCCCAGAAATTAGGGTTTCGACACTGATTAGTCGGTCAAAGAGCAACCTCTGACCGACTAGTTTGGGAACTAGTCGGTCGGTTGACCAACGCAGACCGACTAAGTGTAAACAGTAACTCCTGACGAAAAATAGGATTTAGATTTAGTCGGTCAAAGAACAACTACTGACCGACTAGTTTCTCATCTAGTCGGTCGACGAACGTTCTTAGACCGACTAAGAATGAATAGTACTTGGTATCAAAATGATCATAGAGCTAGTCGGTTAAAGAACGATTGTTGACCGACTAGTTTGCAACCTAGTCGGTCGACAAATGTTCTTAGACCGACTAACGATAAACAGTAACTCCTGAATAATTATAAAAGCCCACTAGTCGGTCCATGAAGGTTTGCCGACCGACTAAATCGTCATCTAGTCGGTCGGTGCCCCTTCTTGTACCGGCTAACGTGCACAGAAAGTTCCGAAATGGAGCGCGAAGCTCTGGGATCGATTCCTAAGACTCCTAGGCTTGATCTAACAATAAGATATGACCGATATGAAGCCCGTCACGAATGACTTACTCTGAAATCGATGATCAACGGAAGAAGCTAGGAAAACACGACGAAACGAACGAAAACAAAAACTACGGAGACGAAAACCACGCATAAGGAGAAAATCCACCAAAAAATATATATAATATAAATAATCCAGATACATGAAAACCAGTCGTTACAATTTCATCATATGTCATATGCTTATCCACGACATGCATCACGTAGACATCAACAACGTATGCATGCTCCCAATAGGAATAGGGCTCCCAAAATCTTCACTATTTGGAGTCCGAAGGACACAAGCATGCATGAAAAACAAGCTTACATGAATTCCTATTTTATGAATGTCATGCATAATGATGATTTCGTTGAGAAGTCTAAGTCCAATTGGACTTGGCTTCCAAAGGTCTAATCTCTTAGGACCCAATGTCCTTGGGTACCATGGAAGGATATTTTTATCTTCAGGTACTCAAGAGTAAGAGAAGGAGCAACAAATCAATATTTAGCTCCATAATATGTTTTCTAGGTTCAATCCACAGTGGGATACCAACCCTACCAACTCTGTGATTTGCAAAGACCTTTCATTCAAATGGAGTTGATGGTGCTTAAGAGATACACCAAAGTAGGGGGAGCTTAATGTTGTAAGTATATTCTTACATTTGATACACATTTGGTATCCATGCGTGTTGAATGCATACTTTGGTAGACTATGTACATTGGTATCATTTTGTTTCATCTAGTATCCTAGTATGCTAGATATGTGTATGCCATAAGTTTTATGATGTTCTATCTATTTTTTTTTGGCATAACACTTTTGCATGCTACATTTGGTTTTTCTCATTGGATTTTTTGTCTCTGATGTTGACTTTCGTCGTTCGACGATTTTATGAATTAAATAGATTTGCTTTTATGAAAACATAGAATTGTTTTCCATGCACTATTTAACTAAGAATATTGATATTGGAGAGTATATTCCATAACTCAATAAGTGAAATTGATTTGAGTTTTGATTATTTCGTTTTTTGATTTTCGACTATGGTCACATCGGCACGCTTTGATGTTCTTAGGTATTTTACATTTGGTGCCATTTGGACCGTGGTCGTATTCTTCGACTCTCGTGCCTTTATTTTTTAGCCATTGGTTTTGTCGTTGATCTCCTCTCGCTCTTTTTGCTAATGCAAAAGGGGGAGAGAATTAATAATGACGATGTGCTAAATGATAATTCAAAGCAATTTACCATGAATCTAATTTGATATGTTAGATTCAAGGGGAGTGAGGATATAAAAATGGAGTTAGATCCTAAATTGCAATAATAGGATTCATATCTCATATTTCCCTCGTCTGCTTGATGCGTATGATTATTGTTTAATACGGAACTAACGTGTCATCAATGCAGGGGGAGTAAGTAAATTTCATTTGAATCATTATTATTGATTATTATTTATGTTGGTTTGTCATCACCAAAAAGGGGGAGAATGTTGAGTATCAAGTCCCCGGATTTGGTTTTGATGATGAGCAAACATAAATATCGTGAACTAACTCTTAGTGAGCGCAGTTATGGAGATCGTCGCCAAAATACTACGTACATCAAAAGCGACGTCTCAAGACTTTTCAAAACACGTGATCGTGTGCCTGAAGCTTCGTTGAAGCTCAAGGAGCATTATTGAAGTCAAGAGTGAAGATTGAAGCTTTGAAGACGGTTCGTCATGTTTAATTTAATGTCTTCTAGCTTCATAGAATAGAATATTAAGCCTTGAGTAGGACTTACATTATAATCTTCTTATCGCTCATATCTTAGAGCTAGGATTATCTTAGAAGCCATTAGAAACTTTCCCGAAGCCTATCGCTTCTTCCCTCGGCTTCTAGTGCATCTTAGTTGGTTCAAGAAGAAGAACCAACCAACTAGATGACGATCTAGTCGGTCGGCAATTCCTCTTGAACCGACTAGATGTCCTTGCTCAATTTAGCCTAGGCACTGTTGATCAATTAGTCGGTCAAAGAAGGTTCACCGACCGACTAGATGACGATCTGGTCGGTTAGGAATCCTTCTCTGACCGACTAGTTATCATTGCCTCATTTCAGCCTGAGCTATTGTTTCTAGTTAGACGGTCAAAGAACAATCGTCGACCGACTAGTTGTGAAACTAGTCGGTTGGAATTTGTTCTTAAACCGACTAGCTGTCTTTGAATTCAGCCTATACTATTTCAACTCTTAGTCGGTCAAAGAACACTCACCGACCGACTAGTTGGCAAACTAGTCGGTTGGCAAGTCTTCTTAGACCGACTAGTTCATATCACCTGGAATCTCTTTATTGGTTGTTCACCTCTTAGTCGGTTCATGTTGAATCACCGACCGACTAGTTGAGAAACTAGTTGGTCAGTGATCCTTCTTTGACCGACTAGACTGCTTCAGAATAGATCCGTTGGAGCATTTATTGCACGAATTTCTTCTCTCTCTTTCCTCTATCCTATATATACTTGGAGGGGTTCTTTCCTAGCATTCAAGGCTGATATTTCAGAGGTTTAGAGAAATAAAAGAGGAGCCATTCAACTCTATTTCAAAGCTCTCTCTTCTCACAAGAATCTCTCCCTCAACTTCTTGAGCACTAATTCCTCAAGAGAGATTCTCTCCATTGTGAGCCTCTCAAGCTAAGAGCTTGATCCAAGGTCACCAACTCCACCCTAGGATTTTATTGCTTGTCATCTACTTGGAGCTAGGGTTTGGTGCCTTCTTCTTCCTCAAAATCCTTCTTGCCCTAATATTGGTAAGTTTACTCAAGGCATAGGATTTTGTGGTAAGTGTTTCAATATTTCATTTACTTTACTTTTGCAAGTTGTCACTCTCGGTTTGTGAGAGTTTGCTTAGTCCCAGGTTGTGGGATTAAGGTTTTGCATGTTCCCAGGTTGTGGGATACACGGACATCGATTGTAGGTCGATTGCACTTGTGGGGTTTCCGCAAGTGGGCTAAAGAAAATCTTGGGTTAGTGGTTTCTAACTCAAGTATCCGGAGAGGATCCGGGTGGTTGGGACGTAGGATCCCCGGGAAAAAGTCGGGGAGACTTGGGTGGATCCGAACCCGTTACATACTTTGTTTGCATTGTCTATTCTTGTTGTTTGTAGTCTATTCCGCATTGTTGTTTGTGTGTTTGCACAATAATTAGGAATAACTCTCTTGATTATTTTAAAGTACTATTCATCCTCCCTCTAGTACATGTGCAGTAGCTACGCAGGGCACTTCATAGTTCACCAAGGATGAGAATCTCCCTTGAGAAATTAGGGCTCAAAGAGTACGGGAGAGATTCTTGTGAAATGAGAGAGCTTAGAAATGAGAATTGAATGCTCTTCTCTTTGATCTCAAAATATCTCTAATAACAGCCTTGAAGCCTTGCTTGAAACTGATCAAGTTTATATAGAAAGAGAGAAAAGAGTTCAGCAAAAATCGTGGCATTAAATGCCCAACGGCTCTATTTCTGAAGCTGCTTAATCGGTCTAAGAAGGATCACTGACCGATTAGTTTTGGAACTAGTCGGTCGGTGAACCTTCTTGGACCGACTAGAAGGTTGACAGGGAAGATAGTGAAATAAGGAGATAGAACTAGTCGGTCTAAGAAGAAACACCAACCGACTAGTTTGACAACTAGTCGGTCGGTGAACCTTCTTGGACCGACTAATTGATCAACAGTAAATAAGCTGAATTTTACTAGGAGAACTAGTCGGTCTGAGAAGAGACACCAACCGACTAGTTTGACAACTAGTCGGTCGGTGAACCTTCTTGGACCGACTAATTTTTCAACAGTGAATAGGCTTAGGAATCGATCCTGGAGCTTCGCGCTCCATATCGGAACTTTTGGTGCTCATTAGCCGGTGTAAGAAGGGGCACCGACCGACTAGATGACGATCCAGTCGGTCGGAAAACCTTCTTGAACCGACTAGTGAGCTTTGTGAAATGTTCAGGAGTTACTGTTTCTCGTTAGTCGGTCTAAGAACGTTGGTTGACCGACTAGGTTGCAAACTAGTCGGTCGGCAATGCTTCTTTAACCGACTAACTCATTAACTATTTTTGGTATCAGTTTCTGTTCCTTCTTAGTCGGTCTAAGTTCATCTTTCGACCGACTAGTTGTTAAACTAGTCGGTTAAGTTTTGTACTCAGACCGACTAATTCTTGGTTCTTCTGTACTGTCTAGTTACTGTTTACTCTTAGTCGGTCTACGTTGGTCAACCGACCGACTAGTTCCCAAACTAGTCGGTCAGTGGTTGCTCTGTGACCGACTAATCAGTGTCAAAACCCTAATTTCTGGGCAGCCGCCAGCCCTTCCTATTTAAACCCCTCCCAAACGTTTTCTTCTCCTTCCTCACGACCCAAAACCCTAGTTTCTCCCCCATTGAGCCCCCTACTACCTCAAACCCTTATTCCTTCATCCCAAGCCCAAAATCCATCATCCAAACTCTCCCTTAACACATTCTACCTCTCATCTTCCTCAAAATCTCATCAAACCCCCAAAATCCCCCAAAACCCTATTTCTCCAAACTTCTCCATCCATTTCCAGATCTGAACCCTAGGTTCCCTGGAGCGTTTCTTCCGTCGCCGTGGTTGCTCGGCATTATTCTCCCGTTTCCTATACGGTAATACTCGATTCTTTAGTTTTAGCATAACCCATTTGTGTTCTTATGAAACCCTAATGAAATGAATGTTGTTTTGATGGTTGTTCTTCCATAACAGCGACTTCCCCGTAGATTAGCGTCCGTAGGACGAACCCTCGTTGATCGTCATCCTCGGTGCTAGGCAAGTGAAACTTGCCACTTAGGGTTTAGGCCATGTTTTAGGCCATTTGCTTGTTGTAGGCGTAAAAGAGGCTAGGCGACGAAATGATACTCGCCTAGGCGCAAATTTAGGAACTAGCTTGACAACGAAGCTATATCCGACATTTATCATGTTGCAAAATTACCATGTCATGTTTAATTTCCCTTAACGGTACGCAAATTAATTGTCATGTCATTGCATTCTTTAAGTGTTTCCGTGATTGCGTAGCTTCGCTACAATGCTTGTGTTCCTGGCTCGTGTTCCAGAAGCGGGCCATGTGTTGCTTGATAGCCAATGTCCGATATACTTGTTTCCGGCTAGGTGCACCCCTACGCCAAATGCTTATGAATCGTGAACCAGAATGCGAGCTCCTGTGCGGGGCAACCCTGGCTCATTTACTGAGCTCGTGTGCAGGGACCCTGGCTCGTTGACATGTGGGTATTGGGGGTAAGAGTTAAGCGGCCAATCAACTGGGAGTCTGCCCGATCAGCAACTGCAGTGGTAAGGCGTAAACTCTGGGTTCTGGGGTAGTGTTAAGCGGCCAATCAGCGTGAATGCCAAACCATTCAGCTGTAAGGCGTAAACATCTACAAACAACTTGAAACTTGACTAGTGAATTGATTGAGATTGTTAGTAGCTTGGCTACTCTTGACTTGTCCCGATAATTGTTCTCTTGTACTTATTGCTTCACCATGTCTTGCTTGTGCACTCATGTTATAACTGCCATGTCATGCATACTATAACTGCTAGGTTGCTAGTTGCCTTACTTACAGTTTCCTTGCCCAAGTCTTTTAGACTTGCTGACATGTGCCCCTTTACTCTTTTGGGTGACACATGTTAGATCCTGAGCCTGAGTACCTTGTTGAGGACGAGGTGTTTGCTGACGCCGAGCCCGAGTTTGTGTTTGACGGGGAGTACGTGGACACTGGGGACCAGTCCTAGTGTCTTCGTTGTGCTTTTCCTTTTGTTTAGACTGTTGTTTTGTTGTCGGTGCGTAGCACCTATACTTTGTTACGTTGTTGCTTTCGTTGGCCTTGTTCTGGGCCTTTAGACTCTTTCTTTTAGCCTGGTGGCTTTTCTGGATGTTGAACTTAATTTTCTTGTTGGACAAATTATGAGATATGAGAATTTTATTCCTGTTTCTCCTTGTGTTATTATTGTTGTTCTGTTTGTGGTTACAGGGACATGCTTATGTTTTATTGACGCTTATCGGGTTTGGGGCTTCACAGCTCCACTCTCGTGCGGACCTTTTCACGTCTCGCCTCCATTTTAGGGAAGCGGGGCGTGACAGAATAGGTTGAGTTTAACTAGGATGGCTAGTCGGTTCAAGAAGGATTTCCAACCGACTAGATTGTCATCTAGTCGGCTGGTTCTTCTTCTTGAACCAACTAAGATGCATACAAAGCCGTGAAAAGGAGCGATAAGCTTCGGGAAACTTTCTAATGGCTTCTAAGGCAATCCTAGAGATAAGATATGAGCGATATGAAGATTGTTAGGCTAGTAAGACTCAAGGCTTAACATTCTACTAAACAGAAGCTAGAAGACATAAAAGTATACACAACAAACTGTCTTCAAAGCTTCAACATGAAGATTCTGAATCCCTCGACTTCAATAATAACTCCTTGAGCTTCAACGAAGCTTCAGGCACAACGATCACGCACTCTAAGGAAGTCTTGGGACGTCGCTTAAGATGTAAAAAGTAATTTGGCGACGATCTCCATAACTGCGCTCAAAGAGAATTAGTGCACGGTATTTATGTTTGCTCATCATCAAAACCAAATCCAGGGATTCAATACTCAACATTCTCCCCCTTTTTGGTGATGACAAACTAACATAAATATAAATCAATAATAATGATACAAATGAAATTTACTTACTCCCACTGCATTGATGACTCGTTAGTTCCGTATTAAATAATAAACATAAGCATCAAGCAGACGAGAAAAGTATAAAACATGATCCAATTATTGAAATATAGGATCAGAATCCATTTTTATATCTTCACTCCCCCTGAATCTAAGATATGAAATTAGATTCACGGTAAATTGCTTTGAATTATCATTTAGCTCAAAGTCATTATTAATTCTCTCCCCCTTTGGCATTAGCAAAAAGAGCGGGAGGAGATCAACGACAACAACCATGGCTAAACAAAAAAAATCTAAACAAGAGAGTCGAAGAATACGACAACGGTCCAAATGACACCAAGGAAAAATATCGAAGAATAGTAAAGCGTGCCAACGAGACCATAGTCGAAAGGCGAAAAGAGAAATCATCAAAACACAAAATCAAATTCACGTATTGGGTAAAGGAACATACTCTCTAATATCAACATTTTTAGCGAATTGATTGCATGGAAAACAATTCTATGTTTTCATACAAACAAAGCTATCTAATCAACATAATCGTCGAGCGACGAAGTAAACATCAGAGACATAAATACAATGTGCACACAGAAACGAATGGCAACACGATGTGTGTGTGTATATATATGAGATTAATGTAGAGCAGGTGGCACCTGATCCAAAGGATCAGGTGCAAGACACAAAGGGGTGGGCCCCCAACGAGTACAAGCCCATGTGGGGGCTTGTACTCTTCACCTTCTTTGTGTCTTGCCACCTGATCCATTGGATCAGGTGTCAGCTTTTCTACATTAAATCACATATATATATATATATATATATATATATATATATATATATATATATATATATATATATATATATATATATATATATGAAAGGTAAGCATAGTATTCTATTTATAAAGAGCCCATAGAAATACAGCCAGAGTCTGTTATGAAGTAGGACCGCAAGGGAGAGGATAGGACACAAGCGTCGTTACTCCCCACTTACAATCTACATCCTAACAAAATCTGGCACAAAACATAGATACAATTACACCAGTTATTGTAAAAACTAAAAATCATCCATTATCTCTGAATTCCCAGTTGGAATAAACTTTAGTCTCTTCATCAGAAGTGGGTTCTTGATCATGCAATGCGACTCTAACGTCAGCAGCTATCTCTTCAAAAAGTGTGATCTTGCATCTCTTAACATCTTCAAATATTCTCATGTTTCTTTCATGCCAGATGTGCCAAACCATGGAGGCAAGAACGGTTTTGGAAAGAATGCTCAAACAATCCTTGCTTGAGAATTTTGCTAGGAAGTATTCGCCCACTTCAGGGAGGGATGAGGGCAATTGGGAAGGCAGCTGTAACTTAAGCATGGATCTGCGAAAAATATAGCCTGAATATTTGCAATCAAAAACCAGATGTTTGATATTCTCCTCCGCATTATCGTCGCATAAAACGCAATGTGATGGTGAGTTAGGCAACCACCTAATAACTTTGTCTCTGGTAAGTAACTTACCTCTGAAGGCTCTGAGGAGATTTAGTGACATTTTTGGTATATGGTGGGGATACCAAACCAATTTATATAGAGGGAATTCCAGATTTCTCTTACGAACACCATCCCATGCTTGTTTGAAGGAGAATGAATCTCCTTGCCTCCACTTCCAACCATCAATACCCGGCCTCAATTTAATTTTTTGCAGAAGATGGCGCACCGCATTGAGGTCCGGGTGCGAGCTCCAACAGCCACCCTCCCAATAATCGGACACTAGTCTATGGCCGTCTCCATTAGGGACTGGAAACTGCAGATCGAGGGGACCCGGATCAAGCCAATTGTCGGTCCAAAACGCTGTAGAATGGCCATCCCGCACGTCCCGTTTGATAAGCCGCTGCGAAGCTTCCTTCCTTCGAATCAGCCTCTTCCAGGTTCCAGAATCAGAAATAGAGGAGGTTGCCGAAAAAAACCTGATGTGGGAGCATAATGCATCCGCATGTGTTGAGCCCAAATGCTGTTGGTTGCTAAGTATCTCCAGGATAGCCGTACACCCGCTGCTTCATTAAGCTCTTCTAAAAGCCGAATTCCCACATATATATATATATATATATATGGATACAACAAAAATTATACATCCAGCCAACAGAGAAGTGCACATCATACAACATCAAATGTCATAACAGACATCACAAAGTGTCACAAAACATACAAAAAAACATCCACCCATCTATCCTAACCCCACTCTCTCACAACAAGATAAATCATCCAAATGATCAGTGGAGAGTCCTACAACGAAGGCTCAGGAGGCGGAGGCAGGACCGGCACCAGCAGCAGGCTGTGCAGACGGAGTGGTGGTCTCTGAAGCGACAGAAGTGTCCACCGAAGGAATGGTGGCAGTAGGAGTGCTCTCGGGAGCACGGACAGAAGAAGTGCCAACAGAAGTACCCTCGGGGGCATGCACTGGAGAAGCAGCAAGCTCCTCATCCTCAGCAGCATCCATGGCCTCCTCGTCAGAAAGTGTAGGAGGAACATCAATCAAATGATCACAGATGCGAGCAAGCATCTCCTCACATCGTGCAATACGAGCTTCCTGACGGCTCAGGGAAGCTGAAGAGTCAAGGCATGAAGGCGGAGGAGGAACTGAAGGGGTAGACCTCTGAACGTGACGTAAGGCCGCAAGAGACTTCTTGACGGCAGTCGCGTTCAGGGGAGGACCCAAGGGACGCTGATCATCAGGAGGGAGGGGAACGCCAAAGCGACGGAAAACTAAAGTCAACAAGCAAGGATATGGAATATGTGCTGACTTGGTGGACTTCCTGATGCACTCAAAGGAGTCCATCTTATCCAAGATGATGCGGGCCCAATTTATATCGCTCCCAACAAAAAGAGGGTAGATAAGCTTCAGGAATGGCTGTGAGGGAAAGCTGGAGGAGCCGTACTTCGGGAGAAGACATGACTTCAGAATTAAGTTCAGGACCCACGCATTCGGTTTGAAGGATTTAAATGGAACGCCAATCATGGCAGGAGGAATAACGTGGAACATGTCGGCAAGGATGGACTGATCGAGATCGTGGATCTTATCCACGGAGATATCTGAGGGGAGCAAACCAGAGGAGGAGACCCCAAGTAACTGTCCCAAGATCTCTGCCATGAGGACAATGGGTGTCCCCAAAACAGTGGTCTTGATACAGTGCTTGTCATCATATTCTCCTCAAACTCAATTGGCATAAAAGAGTTTGACGAGTATAGGGAAGGGATGAGGATTCGCCTTGGGATCATGGCGAAGGTAATCTAGGAGGCCGCTATAAGATAGGAGATCAGCGAGCTGAGGGAAATCAGAAAACTAAACAAAAAGCTCGAGGATCAACAGACAGTGCTCGATACGGTTGTATGCCGCAAGACACAATGGGTCATCGCGACAAAGAGAGATATCACCCCACCAGAAGGCATGGGAGCCTTCCCCTTTAACGGACGAGAGGTAGAGCGAGGAGGAGGAGTAGGTGCCTTCTCGGTAGGCTCAGTCTACGGGATATAGTCATCGTCGGAGTCAGAGTGTGGTGTAGGAGCACGGAAGGGCCCAGGAGTCAAAATCTTCTTGAACTTAGGCTGGGGCTTGGGTTTAGATGAGGGTTTGGGCTTGGAAGCGGCAGCTCTCTTCTTCTTGAGTGGAGGCGAAGAGGATGAAGGAGAGGTAGGCGATGAGGGGGTCGGACGGGAAGTTTTGGTGCAGCGTTTGGGTGGATTAGGGTTGGCTGGAGGATATACGGTCATGGGAGAGTGAGCAGAAGGACGGATTGGGATACAAGTTCTCGCCATAAGCTTGAGTCGAGACCGCACACAATCGAACGAAATATGAACGAGATAGAAACCTAAAAAAACTGGAGTGAAAGAGAGAGAGGAGATACCAAAGATACCCTAGGAGGAAGAGAGATCGACTCTGGAGGACCGGCGGCGGCTGACGACGGCCGGAGACGGCGACGCACAACGGAGGAAGATGATCGGGCTGAGGGTTTATGGTTTTAGGAGAGAGGCCGCACCGATTAGAATGAATTCTAATCGGTGCGGAGGGGGGGTTATAATCGATTTACAGAGTCAAAGACCGAAGTGCCCTCGCATATCTAGTCGGTATGAGTTCAAGAGCTGACCGACTAGAATGTGATCTAGTCGGTCGGCAGATGAGCTTGGACCGACTAAAATGCAAACAGCAAGTGAGGTCAAAATAAGGGCATGAACTAGTCGGTCTGAGTTCAAAGACAAACCGACTAGAAGTGAAACTAGTCGGTCGGTAAATGAACTGGGACCGACTAAGTGAGTCCAAAAATTTGAAAATACGAAATTTTGAGTTCTCTCCAAAGAACACTTGGACAAATCATCTAAATACTCTCATACGCTCTTATTCTACCCCATAAATACCAGAAAATCATAAATCCGATGCGCAAATCGATAAACCAATCTTAAATCCAGAATATCATAACAAATCTAGCATGAGTATAAGAATATCATTATCATGCAGGATTATAGAAAATATGAATCCTAAATATCGGATTCACCCATAATCCCCAATTCTCGACGTAACCGCACAAAGGAATCTTCCTTGAGTGTTTCATGAAAATATCGACGATTTGCTTCTGGGTTTCAACGTACACTAAAATGATGTCCTTTTTAGCTACGTGATCATCTAGAAAATGGTGACGGACATCTATGTGTTTGGTACGGGAATGGTGTACCAGATTCTTAGAGAGACATATTGCACTTAGGTTGTCCACCATGATGGGGCAAGTATCACAGTTTATACCGAAGTCTTTAAGTGTGTGTCTCATCCAAAGAACCTGTGCACATGCAGCACCGACGGCAATATATTCCGCCTCGGTGGTTGAAAGTGATACGGAATTCTGCTTCTTGGAAAACCAAGAGACAAGAGAATTTCCTATAAAATGGCAAGTGCCACTAGTACTCTTCCTGTCGGATTTGCATCCAGCATAATCTACGTCACTATATGAGATTAACTCATATGTGCTTGATTTTGGATAGAATAATCCGTAGTCGAGTGTGTGACTTAAATAGCAGAAAATACGTTTAACCGCTATTAAGTGTGATTCCTTAGGTTGTGACTGATACCGAGCACAAACACATACGGCGAACATTATATCAGGCCTACTGGCAGTAAGATATAATAAACTACCTATCACACCTCGATATAGACGAATGTCTACATCTTTGCCGCCCGTATCTTTATCAAGGTGTGTAGTAGTGCTCATTGGAGTATTCTTGCCAGAAGCATTCTCCATTCTAAATCGCTTTAGCAGCTCCACCGTGTACTTGGTTTGGTGGATGAAGATTCCATCGTGCATTTGATGAATTTGGAGTCCTAAGAAATTTTTGAGCTCACCCATGTGGCTCATCTCAAATTGGTCCTTCATGACATTAGAAAACTCTTCGTAAAGAGTGAAGTTAGTAGCACCGAAAATGATATCATCTACATAAATTTGAACTAAAATAATATCATGATTCGCATACTTAACAAAAAGCGTTGAATCAACCTCACCCATTTTGAAACCCAAATCCAAAAGAAAGTTCTTTAGGCGGTCATACCAAGCTCTAGGAGCTTGTCTCAAACTATAAAGTGCTTTCTTAAGTTTGAAAATGTGATTTGGAAATTTTTCATTTATAAAACCCGGAGGTTAAGAAACATAAACTTCCTCAACGACATCTCCGTTTAAAAATGCACTTTTTACGTCCATTTGAAAAAGTTTGAAATCTTTATGGCATGCAAATGACAATAACAACCTAATAGATTCTAATCTAGCTACAGGTGCAAAGGATTCCTCGAAATCTATACCTTCCTCTTGCATGTAGCCTTGAGCAACTAACCGAGCTTTGTTCCGGATGACATTTTGGTTCTCGTCTGTCTTGTTCTTGAAAATCCACTTCGTTCCTATAACGTTGTGGTTCTTCGAAGGTAATGGAACTAGCTCCCAGACCTCATTCCTCTCAAACTGAATGAGTTCCTCTTCCATGGCTAGGATCCAAGAACTATCTCCGCATGTCTCGTTGATATTCTTTGGCTCTACTGAAGAGACAAAGGCACAGTGAGCGAAGAAGTTGACTTGAGATCTCGTTTTGACACTATCTAGTATGTTGCCAATTACTTGCTCATGTGGATGGTCACGAACTGTTGGAAGTTTTCTGTGAACATCCTGGTTACTAGGAACAATCTCAAAAGAATCATTAGAAGGGTTAGTATCAACAGAATCATTAGTATTAGATTTATCAATAGAGTTACTCACTACTTCCATAGAATCATCATCATTGATAATTCTAGGAGGGACAAAATCTTCATTGAATGAAACATGAAGAGATTCCTCGATTGTTGAGGTTCTTTTGTTGTATATCCGGTAGGCTTTGCTACGGGAGGAATATCCAACAAATATCCCCTCATCGGATCTTGAATCAAATTTGTCCAAACTACCATACGTGTTTTTGATAAAATATTTTGCACCAAAAACTCTAAAATGTGTAACTTGAGGCATCATACCAAACAACAATTTATAACAAGTTTGTTTGGTGTCGGGCCTCAAGAGTATCCTATTAAACACATAGGAAGCGGTATGTACCGCTTCTGCCCAAAATTGATGGCCAAGTTGGCTATCATCAATGTAACGACCTGTATTTTTCAACACTTCAATTTACGTGCTTAACGTATTTTTAACATTTTAAAATCTCTTTATAAATGTAGTCAGGAATTTTATAACAAAACTGATATCAAAAATTTCTTATAAAAATATTTAGAAGTACCAGACTAGTTATGGAGTATTTTGGTAAGATCGGATTTCATCAAATACCTCAGAAAGATCTGATAAAAATTCATTTTCGGATATTGCAGTTTTGGGTCAATGAATTTATTTTCTATTCAAACGTCTTCAAATCATTTTCAAACTTCCGTAGTAGCATCCTATGATCATTTAGGGCGCTCCACATTAATTTCGTAATTTTCTGATATCGTTTCAATAGAGAACCCGCAAACCCGCTTTCTAAACGTTTTGGCCAAAATCTAGTATTTCCGTAGTCCAAACCCTAGAACGGTCTTTGTATTCGCGATCCTCGTGACGATACGATCCCGTGGGTATGTTTTCGTAATTTTTCGGACACGTTTACTAGTAGGGGCATTTTCGTAATTTCGTGTTTGTATTTTCAATAATAACTTTCATTAAAGGGGTTTACCTAATACTAACTACCATTAACCTAACCTAATTACCCCACCTAACCCAGCCCGTATCTACCCTACCCACTCTCTCTCAGCTAACCCACACACCCCCCTCATCTACCCTCTCATCTACCCCTTTTCCTTAAACCCTATATATAAACCCACACCCCTCTTCATTTTAACCAACACACAGCATCACTCACTCTCTCTCTCTCTCCCTATATTTTTTTCACACCCAGGCAAACTCAACCCAAGCCCGCCCACTCATCTTCTCAGTTCTCCCCTACCCACTCTCTCTCCCCTTAGCCTCTCTCCGGCGTCGACGCCGTCCCAAGACCACCGCCCCGCCGTCGAGACACCACGCAACTCCGACGAGGCGCCGATCCTCCACCCCCGAGACCTTCGCCTGACCACCGCTCCTCGTCGTCAACCTCCGAGCTCGCCGTCTTCCGTGCACACAGCTCCGCCGCCGCCGCCTGACGCCCCCGCCCTCCGGCCTTAGCTGCGCCCCCGCCTCCTCGCCGGAGCAACCCCCGACAGCACCGTCGGAGAGCTCCACACAGCCCCGCCGCCTCGCTGCCTCCTTCCACAGCGACCCCGCAACCCGCCGCCGTGCCCTCCGCCAGCTCCGCCTCCCTACGCCACCAAACCCCGCCGTCGTCGCCGTCCCCCGCTCCCCCGCCGTGAGAAACCCCCGCCGAGCCCCCGACGTTCGTAAACGGCGAACGATGCGTAAGTTTCGAAATGGCAAACTTGTAAATACGGCGAACATTTCGTATTTTTCGTATTTTTAATTAATTAATAAATAGATTTATTGGTTTTTAATTCATAATAAATTATATAGAGCCCAGAAAAATGTGAGACTAGCTCCAGAAAATCAGAAATAACATTCTGGACCCAATGGCGCTAGTTTCATCTCAATCCGACGCTTAGTTTTCTCAGAATTAATTTTTAACCCTAAAAGATAAATACGTATAATTCGTTCAAAAATCCGTATCTTCTTATTTTTACGTAAACTAATACTTGAGAAAAATATATGTGATAATACTCTCCGAGACGGTCGTTTTGACACCTCATTTGCAACATTCCGATGTAGATTGCATCCAGAATAAATTGTTGAATAAATACGTCACTAATTGAAAAATAGTTTTTAAATAGTTTTTGAGCTTTTAAAAATCCTAAAAATTACTATAATCTTCAGAAAAATATTCCCTCTTGCAGTAAAACTATTTTTACCATATATAGTCTATATAAAATTTTAGAACTGTTTTCGACACCGTTTCAATTAGTTTTAAAAATCAAAACGATCAGATTATTTGAATAGAAAATAGGGTAGCGTTTTAACCAAGAATTTTTGTGATTTCAGGTACCAATCCTCGTGCACCAGCTCTTCTAGCTCCAACCTCGTCTTGCCACGACGAGCTCTAAAATTGTAAGTCACGACATATTCTAACTTTAGAAAACTAGACTTCTGTGCTTGTATGAACTTGTGACACTTCACTTATAGCCTCAGAACGGCTATTCAAGTTAAACCAAACTAGAGAACTAAAATGAAAGTAATCAACTAAAGATTACTTTGCCAACTTTCAACTTAGGTGGTTGTAGCACGCAACTACCAACTTGGGTAAATTGTGTGCTAGCCACACTACCACGTGCTCAAAGCACGGAAGTAACAGCTTTTGGTGTTGGGCTTGTCTTTATCCTACTTGCTGGTTTTCAATGAGGAAGTCAACCAGTTGACCTGGTGTGACTAACATGTGGAACATCCTGTGGAACAATCTTGTGAAGAACTTGTACTTGACACGTCACCGGGGTTTCGGGGTAACTCACAGTTGCGAGAGTACGGGAGTGACTAGAGTTCGATCTACATGTCAAGCTGCCTGTGTTTCGGCCTCCTGTCTAGCTGCCTGTGTTTCGGTAAACCATCCTGCTGCCTGGGTACCGGCATTCGTCTGGGTAGCACCCAGGCAAGAGATGAACTGAACGGTCACATATTGTACTCTCTTACTTGAGTCACGTAGTTCTAGTGTAACTTGCACAGTTACTTTCTTTACAGTACTTGCACTTTACTTTCCTTACCAGTACAGTTACCATACTTGCCTCACTTTACTTGCCAGTACAGTCACCTTTACTTTACGCATTCCATGCACGTTACTTTCTACACTTGTACAGACACTGCACCGTACTTTACTTTCACTTTGGTCTGCTTTATCATACTTGTACAGTACCTCTCTTTCTTTATTTAGAATTGTTGTGACTTACCTACGGTTCCATCTCCGTGGCACCGCAGACGACGTACATATGGAGGCAGATGCTCTTGAGTTAATAGCGCCAGACTTCGACCATGAGACCGCAGCTTCCAGAGCTATTTTCAGTTGTGTACTTTTATTCTTTCATGTATATCTGTTGGGACATCTTGTACGGTTGGATTGTAATAATTGGACACTATTTGGGTATCTTTGTACATCTCTGCATCGTGGCTATTTTGACTTCACTGGTTAACTGCAGAACCTGCGCAATTATCAAATAAGTAACGGGCCCCCGAGAGCGGGTCGTTACAAGTTTGGTGGCCCTACGCAGGTCCTCGCTAACTACCTCGTGAACATTATAGCAAGATCAGGATGTGCAATATAAGATACTCAAATTAACCTCGAGTACGGGATGTCTCGAGTGTTCACCTGTATTGGATATACGGGTGAAGCGTCCTTATTACCATCTTCATTAGGTCTTCCTTGATCCTCATCACTTCTTTTGAACTCTTAACCCTTGCTTAGGAATTCGTGTTCCATTCTTGATTATACCTCTCTAGTACCCTCTTTTGCTAGCAGTTATAGTAATTTTTCGTTGGTTGGACTATCTACCCGCTTCATCACCTTTCCTTCAATTGATGATGGCACGCATCTAAATGATAAGCTTCCTTCAATGGACCATGATCTGGTCAATGTGCTTGGCTAAAGTTTGTTGGATCAACCTGGCTAGACTGGGCATAAGTGATCCTGGCTTAGTCACTTCCCTGGCCGTGTCCGCTGGACCGCAAGGATGTGAATCGTGATTATGTAACACCATCGATCTCCATCATTATCACCCTTTCTTTAGCTAATGATGGCCTCCTGATTCTTTTACTTCTTCCTAATCACTTTTAGTTCGTTTGAACTCTAGCTACGTTTATTCTAAGGAGGGTAGCATTCAATTTTCGTTCACCAAGAGTTTGAATTCGACAATGGAAGCGAATCGAAGGACGCTCGAAGGTATTGGAGGATGGTGCTGAAGAATTTGAGACGAGCCAAACTTGACGTGTTGCGACTTTTGAGCTAGTGTTTCTCTTCTAGCCCCTACTTCTATCTTGTACCCGTCTTTTTCTCTCCAAGGGTTTGATTTCCTTTTCCACCGACAACCTTCCTCCCCCCTCTTTATTTCGTTTGTCCGCTTCCCCCCTCGAGACCCGTGCCCGCCGAACCCTACCCTACCTAACCCCGACTTCGGTGCCCCCCTTTCTCTCTCTTTTTAACCCACCTCCTTCCTCCGCAAGCCACCCCGTGGCTTTCCCTTTTCGCTCAGACATCGCCCCCTCCCCCTCCCGGCCTCTTCCCCAAGCGATCTCGATCGGACCTCGCATCGCCGCTTCGATCTCCGATCCACCGGCCTCACTCGAAGATCCGCCAGCTTCCGCTTCGCTCCATCCCGGAGGCCCTCCCCACCATGGATCAACAGCCAGTCGCAGCGCTCGCCGCCGTGGATCGCCAGCCGCCGATGGCCCGCCAACGACCTTGGGGTCTGTTGGGCTTAGCAGCAACCCTCGCCGCCACCCTTGCTTTGGCCGTGTGGTCGGGATATTGGGAACCTGCTGCCCTTGGTATCATTGGGAGCTCCTTTTTCTGGTTCTTCCCCCTTGAGCTGCCCAGCTTCGAGTGCTTCTTAGGGGTGCTCCTTAGTGCTTGTAGGTTCCCGAGTTTTTGGTCGTTGAACTGCTTAGGGCTGATGGTGTTTACCGTAGATATCGACCTATGGTATTGGCAAGCAGTATCTTTGGGGTTGGGTATTGGCATACTTTTGGGCCTAGGCGTTGAAGTTGGATGTCGGTCTTGTGCTCGGATTTGGAAAACTGCTAGGATGTTGGTTTCTTGTTGGATGTTATGGAGACTGCTGGGACAAGTGGTAGCGATGATCTTGACCCTCGAGAGTTGGCCGTATACTTGCCTGTATGTGTTGATCTGGGCAATGGCTTGTAATCGGGTAGCATGGCAGATGAAGCCCTTTGTGTTCGGCTGGTTAAGTTGTAACCGTAAGGATGCACTAGGTTTATCCCTTACGTTTTTGTATGCTATGGCGATGATTTACATGATTGAGACCATGTAATCATCGTTTAAATATTCTAGACGTTCTGTCCTCCTCTTTGGTGTGCTTGCTTCTGACTTGTCACCTTATGTCCCAAGTTCGATCGGATGTCATCATCATCAGAACTATCTTTTTCATGTAGTGCCATTATCTCGTACTTTGGCTATTTGATAAATCGGAAGCAGCTATGGTGATAATATATATTAGTCACATCCCTTATTTCACATTTCATGTTATTTAAAACCTGATTTACAAAGATTACTATCTTTTCAATCATTTATTTGCTTGAGCTTCTTTATAATATCAATTATTTGTTTCAAAAATATTTTTAAATTCCGAGGACGGAATTATTTTAAGGAGGGTAGAATGTAACGACCTGTATTTTTCAACACTTCAATTTACGTGCTTAACGTATTTTTAACATTTTAAAATCTCTTTATAAATGTAGTCAGGAATTTTATAACAAAACTGATATCAAAAATTTCTTATAAAAATATTTGGAAGTACCAGACTAGTTATGGAGTATTTTGGTAAGATCGGATTTCATCAAATACCTCTGAAAGATCTGATAAAAATTCATTTTCGGATATTGCAGTTTTGGGTCAATGAATTTATTTTCTATTCAAACGTCTTCAAATCATTTTCAAACTTCCGTAGTAGCATCCTATGATCATTTAGGGCGTTCCACATTAATTTCGTAATTTTCTGATATCGTTTCAATAGAGAACCCGCAAACCCGCTTTCTAAACGTTTTGGCCAAAAACTAGTATTTCCGTAGTCCAAACCCTGGAACGGTCTTCGTATTCACGATCCTCGTGACGATACGATCCCGTGGGTATGTTTTCGTAATTTTTCGGACACGTTTACTAGTAGGGGCATTTTCGTAATTTCGTGTTTGTATTTTCACTAATAACTTTCATTAAAGGGGTTTACCTAATACTAATTACCATTAACCTAACCTAATTACCCCACCTAACCCAGCCCGTATCTACCCTACCCACTCTCTCTCAGCTAACCCACACACCCCCTCATCTACCCTCTCATCTACCCCTTTTCCTTAAACCCTATATATAAACCCACACCCCTCTTCATTTTAACCAACACACAGCATCACTCTCTCTCTCTCCCTATATTTTTTTCAAACCCAGGCAAACTCAACCCAAGCCCGCCCACTCATCTTCTTAGTTCTCCCCTACCCACTCTCTCTCCCCTTAGCCTCTCTCCGGCGTCGACGCCATCCCAAGACCACCGCCCCGCCGTCGAGACACCACGCAACTCCGACGAGGCGCCGATCCTCCACCCCCGAGACCTTCGCCTGACCATTGCTCCTCGTCGTCAACCTCCGAGCTCGCCGTCTTCCGTGCACACAGCTCCGCCGCCGCCGCCTGACGCCCCCGCCCTCCGGCCTTAGCTGCGCCCCCGCCTCCTCGCCGGAGCAACCCCCGACAGCACCGCCGGAGAGCTCCACACAGCCCCACCGCCTCGCTGCCTCCTTCCACAGCGACCCCGCAACCCGCCGCCGTGCCCTCCGTCAGCTCCGCCTCCCTACGCCACCAAACCCCGCCGCCGTCGTCGTCCCCCGCTCCCCCGCCGTGAGAAACCCCCGCCGAGCCCCCAACGTCCGTAAACGGCGAACGCTGCGTAAGTTTCGAAATGGCAAACTTGTAAATACGGCGAACATTTCGTATTTTTCGTATTTTTAATTAATTAATAAATAGATTTATTGGTTTTTAATTCATAATAAATAATATAGAGCCTAGAAAAATGAGTGACTAGCTCCAGAAAATCAGAAATAACATTCTGGACCCAATGGCGCTAGTTTCATATCAATCCGACGCTTAGTTTTCTCAGAATTAATTTTTAACCCTAAAAGATAAATACGTATAATTCGTTCAAAAATTCGTATCTTCTTATTTTTACGTAAACTAATACTTGAGAAAAATATATGTGATAATACTCTCCGAGACGGTCATTTTGACACCTCATTTTCAACATTCCGATGTAGATTGCATCCAGAATAAATTGTGGAATAAATACGTCACTAATTGAAAAATAGTTTTTAAATAGTTTTTGAGCTTTTAAAAATCCTAAAAATTACTATAATCTTCAGAAAAATATTCCTTCTTGCAGTAAAATTATTTTCACCATATATAGTCTATATAAAATTTTAGAACCGTTTTCGACACCGTTTCAATCAGTTTTAAAAATCAAAACGATCAGATTATTTGAATAGAAAATAGAAATGTAGCGTTCCTTAACCAAGAATTTTTGTGATTGCAGGTACCAATCCTCGTGCACCAGCTCTTCTAGCTCCAACCTCGTCTTGCCACGACGAGCTCTAAAATTGTAAGTCACGACATTTTCTAACTTTAGAAAACTAGACTTCTGTGCTTGCATGAACTTGTGACACTTCACTTATAGCCTCAGAACGGCTATTCAACTTGAACCAAACTAGAGACTTAACCTGAAATGAAAGTAATCTACCAAAGATTACTTTGCCAACTTTCAACTTAGGTGGTTGTAGCACGCAACTACCAACTTGGGTAAATTGTGTGCTAGCCACACTACCACGTGCTCAAAGCACGGAAGTAACAGCTTTTGGTGTTGGGCTTGTCTTTATCCTACTTGCTGGTTTTCAATGAGGAAGTCAACCAGTTGACCTGGTGTGACTAACATGTGGAACATCCTGTGGAACAATCTTGTGAAGAACTTGTACTTGACACGTCACCGGGGTTTCGGGGTAACTCACAGTTGCGAGAGTACGGGAGTGACTAGAGTTCGATCTACATGTCAAGCTGCCTGTGTTTCAGCCTCCTGTCTAGCTGCCTGTGTTTCGGCAAACCATCCTGCTGCCTGGGTACCGGCATTCGTCTGGGTAGCACCCAGGCAAGAGACGAACTGAACAGTCACATATTGTACTCTCCGACTTGAGTCACATAGTTCTAGTGTAACTTGCACAGTTACTTTCTTTACAGTACTTGCACTTTACTTTCCTTACCAGTACAGTTACCATACTTGCCTCACTTTACTTGCCAGTACAGTCACCTTTACTTTACGCATTCCATGCACGTTACTTTCTACACTTGTACAGACACTGCACCGTACTTTACTTTCACTTTGGTCTGCTTTGTCATACTTGTACAGTACCTCTATTTCTTTATTTAGAATTGTTGTGACTTACCTACGGTTCCATCTCCGTGGCACCGCAGACGACGTACATATGGAGGCAGATGCTGTAGAGTTAATAGCGCCAGACTTCGACCATGAGACCGCAGCTTCCAGAGCTATTTTCAGTTGTGTACTTTTCTTATGTCATGTATATCTGTTGGGACATCTTATACGGTATGGATTGTAATAATTGGACACTATATGGGTATTTTTGTACATCTCTGCATCGTGGCTATTTTGACTTCACTGGTTAACTGCAGAACCTGCGCAAATATCAAATAAGTAACGGGCCCCCGAGAGCGGGTCGTTACAATCAAGATCGTGCGAGCACATTCCACTAGCGTTCTATTCTTTCTCTCAACAACACCATTTTGAGGGGGTGCGCGAGGGAAAGAAAAGGTGTGAGTAATACCAACTTCATCACAGAAATTTGAGAAAGACTCATTCTCAAATTCCCATCCATGATCACTACAAATAGTGACAATGGTGGTTCCAATGAGATTTTGTACTTTCTTAACAAATATTGTGAAGTTTTCAAAAGCATCATTTTTATTCACTAAAGTAAATACCCAAGAAAATCTAGAAAAGTCATCAACGATGACAAGTCCATATCGGGCATTCCCTAATGAAGCAACTCTAGTTGGCCCAAAAAGATCTAGATGTAAAAGCTCTAGAGGCCGTTTAGAGGATATGCTTTTCTTAGGTTTGAATGACGATTTTGGAAGTTTGCCTCGTTGACACGAGTCGCAAAAGCTTTTCTTTGGAAAGGAAAGCTTAGGGAATCCTCTTATAGAATTTAGCTTGGATAGTTTGAAAAGTGTTCCGAAATTCGCATGACCAAAACGTCTATGCCATAAGTGTTGCTCACTTGTGTTGGCAATAAGACATTGTTCATGGAAATTTGGAATATCTAATATATATATCCTTATGGCGTGTGCCAGAGAATAACACACTATTATTATCAATTCTTGAAATATGGCACATACCTTTCGCAAAGCTAACTTTGTAACCCTTGTCACAAAGTTGGCTTATTGAGATAAGATTGTGATTTAAGCCTTTAACAAGGTAAATATCACTTATAAGGGGTTTAGAGGGGTTACCAACTTTTCTAACACCGATGATGGTTCCGCTCTTGTTGCCTCCAAAGACCACTCAGTTTCCATTTTCAATGGGTACCACTTCGGATAGCAACTGAGCTTCACCGGTCATGTGTTTTGAACACCCGCTATCAAGTATCCAATTATTCTTGGAGCCAAATTTTGATTTGTTGCTCCTTCTCTTTTTCTTGAGTACCTGAAGATAAAAATATCATTCCATGGTACCCAAGATCATTGGGTCCTAAAAGATTAGACCTTTGGAAGCCAAGTCCAATTGGACTTAGACTTCCCAACATAGTCATCATTGTGGACAACATTCATGAAATAGGAATTTATGTAAGCTTGTTTTTCATGCATGCTAGTGTCCTTCGGGCCCCAAATAGTGAATGTCTTGGGAGCCCTATTCCTATTGGGAGCATGCACATGTGGTTGATTTCTACGTGGTGCATGTGTTCTACGAGGAAGTGGCCTAGTGTATGCATGAGATGGATAAGCATACGGCACATGATGAAATGGTGGTGGTGACATATAATATGGTGCATGATGGTAATCATTCATATAGTAATGATGTGGTTGAACATATGCATGTGGAGGAACACGTGCGTGAGTGTGTCTCACTTGGTGTGCACGTGGTCGTGGTCGTGGAGCATAGAAATCATCATACGTGTGAACATGTGGAGTAGGAGGTGTGTTCCTACGTTGCATAGTATTGGTGTACATTAATGCATGACCCTTCTTTGGAGGTCCACCCAAAGTGGGTTTCTTTCCAAGAGGGGATGTGTACTTAGTGGAAGTACCATTAGTAGATGAACTACCCATTAGGTGTTTACTCCCACTAGTTGAGGCATCGGAAGTTGGCCTTACAAAGGTGGTGAAAGATTTGGATGAATTTTCCTTTTTATACCCCAAGCCAATACGATGATTGGCTGGAAGTAAATCATTTAGGATATTATCCAAATGGTCCTTGCCTTTGTTGAATTTGTCAATTCGGCCTAATGTGGACTCATACTTCTCGGTGAGAGAAAGTATTGTAGTATCCAACGTGGACACTTGTGTTGTGAGTTCACAAGCACGAGACTTGATATTCTCATTCTCAATACTCAAAGTTGAGTTTTAAGAGGTCAAATCCGCTATATCGTGTTCATCCGAATTCTCAATATTAACATGCTCAAGTTGAGATTTGAGATTTACAATCTCAGTTCTCAAAACTTCAACAACGGTGTCGTTGTTGGTGATGACAGGTTTAGGTGAGGTTTGGAGACTAGTTAGCTCATCTTTAGTCTTAGTGTATCTATTTACCAACTTAGAATACTTAGACCAAATTTGTTCGTTAGCTAATCTTAAATCATCCATAGTTACATCTTCACCTTCATCATCGCTTTCATCTGAAGAGGTCTCTTGATCATGTTCCTCTCGTGCCATGAAGCACATGTGTACTTTCTCCACGTGTTCATCATCTGACTCTCCACTTGAGGAGTCCTCTTCTGAGTCGCTGAATGTGCCAATAAGCCCTTTCTTGTACTCCTTCTTGTACTTTCTTGACTTGTCGAATTTAGGTGCCTTCCACTTCTCCTTTTGTTTGTTGAGAGGACAGTCGACCTTGAGGTGTCTTGGCTTATTGCATTTAAAACATAGAGGAGTAGAGGCATTAGTAGAGCTAACTTTAGATTTGTTCTTAAAGTTACCTTTTCAGAAGAACCGGTTGAACTTCTTTACCATGAGGGCAAAAGATTCCATGTCCAACTCGTCTTCCGATTCTTCACTATCGTTAGATGAGGTGGGGGCAGCCTTGAAAGTAATTGCCTTTTTCTTTGGCTCTTCTTGCTTCAAGAACGCCTTCATCTTGTCCTTCATCTTAATCTTATTGTCCTTTCGTACCTCATAAGACATCAAGGTACCCATTAATTGAACAACCGTATATTTGGTCATATCGTTACCTTCCTCGATAGCGTAGGTTCGCTTTTCCCAACTCGAAGGAAGTCCGTCAATGATCTTCGTGACTTTCTCCTTTTGGGTATAGGTCTTCCCAAGGGCTTCCAACTCGTTGGTTATATCCACGAAGCGAGCATAGTACTCCTTAATCTTTTCTCCCTGTTCCATGTGAAATAGCTCGAATTCTTTGTTAGCAACAGTGAGTTTGGAATGTTTTACCCTACTCGTTCCTTCGTGCAAGATGAGGAGTTGGTTCCAAATCTGATATGCACTCTTACATGTGCATATCTTATTGAAGTCGTTCGGCTCTAGTGCACATTGTAAGGCATTCATGGCCTTGGCATTGTTCACCTCCGCGACGACCTCCGCGGTAGTCCACTATGTGAAGTCTTCTTCAGTGGGCTAAACATACTCCGTTAGCGTGACTCTCCAAAGTGATGTGCTCCGGAGGAAGGTTTCCATCCGGCATTTTCAGTACCCATAGTTTGTACCGTTGAAGTGAGGAGGCCTGGTAGAGGAGTGTCCTTCCATCACTGAAGAAGCTCCTTCACGATTCTTGAAGGTGCTGTAGTCGGAAGGTGGTCGAACGGCCTTGTTGTCGTTGGTTGTCATAGCTATGAACTTGGCTCCGATACCAAATGTAATGCCCTGATAGCTACTGTACAAGTACTAGAGGGGGGGTGAATATTACTTTAAAATAATCAAGAGTATAATTCCTAATTATTGTGCAAACACAACCAACAATGCAGAATGAAAATTTACAACAAGAAAAATCCAACGCAAATAAGCGATGTAATGGGTTCGGATCCGCCCAAGTCTCCCTGACTTGTTTCCGGCGATCCTACGTCCCAGACACCCGGATCCCCTCCGGCTACTTGAGTTAGAATCCTCTAACTCAAATTTGCACTATGAAATTCTTGTAGAAACTACTACAAGATCAAATCATACAATGATCGAAGCGTGACTCCCACAAACCGGGATCACGATCTTCTCTCACAAACCGAGAGAAAAACTGAAATAACAAATGAAAGATGAAATATAAAACACTTACCACAAAACCACATGCCTTGAGAAATACTTACTGATTTAGGGTAAGAAGGGATTTTGAGGAAGAAGTTAGCACCAAACCCTAGCTCCACCAAGATGAGCAGCAATAGATGGCTAGGGTGAAGTTGGTGTCTTTTGTAACGACCCGTTCCCAGGGCCCGTTACTTTTTGATATTTACGCAGGTCCTGCAGCTAACCAGTGAAAACAAAATAGCCACGATGCAGAGATGTACTAAATACCCAAATAGTGTCCAATTAGTACATTTCATACTGTATAAAATATTCCAACAACGTACATGAAGGAAAGAAAGACAACTGAAAATGACTCTGAAAGCTGCGGTCTCAAGGTCGAACTCTGGCGCTATTAACTCAAGAGCATCTACCTCCATATGTACGTCGTCTGCGGTGCCACAGAGATGGAACCGTAGGTAAGTCACAACAATTCTAACAATAGAAACAAAGTAGTGCAAAAGTATGGAACAGACTATAGTAAACAAAGGATGGTCATGCTGGTGCAAAAGTAAGGTAAGAACATGCATGTATATACGAGCAAAGGTAAAGTACTGATGGCTGCACAGGTGAGGTAAGTAAGGTGCATGTAATGCAGTAAAGGTGACTATGTAAGTGTAAGAGTGATAATTGTGGCGTGGCATATGTTAGCAACAATATTTAGACCACATGCAATGGGATGACAATTGTAAGACAACCAGGTAGATGTAGTAACACTTAAGAAAAGATGAGCATCGCTTGACTATCTAATAGTGTAGGCAGGCCTAAAAATATGAAGTCTAGGTTAACTCCCAAGTCAGCCAGGCAGTCAGGGCTTGAAGGCACAGGTCACTTCAAAGACCGCAGGAACAAGTCCCTTGGTTGACCAACCCCCTTCCCATTCCTTTCTAGACACTGATTCAATAGTAATTTAAGACCACTCATTATTATACCGTTCTATCACGTTCGAGTAGTCTCGACTTAGTTAGTAGAATAATCGTATCAAGTTAGTAGTCGTGACTGGACAATAATATCAATCAACTAGTGCCACATCAATCAAACTAGTGCCACATCAATCAAATTAGTGCATCGGCCTTAGCTCGAGTGTACGATATGCAACCAGAAGTGCACACATCCCACGGAGCAACTTGTAGAATATCTACCTACCATTCCTGTAGGGTGATGGTATGGCTTATCAAATAAGTGTGGACCCAGTCACTCCCGCACACTTCGTAGCTGAAGACTACCCGGTATCCAGTGTATTATCATAATCCAATGTTCATACTGGTATTCGTATCAATATAGCCTCATGGGCCCTGGTATCAATCAAGCTAGTGCAACAGTCTTAGCTCGAGTGTACGATATGCACCCAGAAGTGCACCCATCCCACGGAGCAACTCGTGGAATATCTACCTACCATCCCCTACAGGGTGATGGTACAGCTTACCAAATAAGGGTGGACCCGGTCACTCCCGCACACTTCGTAGCTCAAGACTACCCACTAACCCGTGTTGTATCACATTTCACATTTATAACCGTATCAGTATCCGTGTCTGTATCCATATCTATAGCCGTATCTGTATGGCCTTATAGGCCCATCATTTCGTACATCCAACAATGTGTACAACAATACATCCAACAATGAGTACAACAAATACATAGATATGGTATTTTCTTGCTGAAAAGTCAAGGCAGAAGCCTCAACAGAGAATATCAGTCCTGAGCAATGCTTTGAAGTTCAACAACTATGATATTTAATTCCATAAAAGTGCACTATCTCAATTTAGTCCTTTGGTCATTCCACTATTGATTAGCTCTATAGTTAATTAGGTCTCTAATCATTGGTCCAAGTCAATAGTTGTTCTGAGAATATATATAAGGTCCTAAGTTCATACGAGTACACTATCTAAATTTCTAAAACTAGAATTAGAGTGACTTACACTTTTTGATATCGTCGTGGTAAGACGAGGTTGGAGCTAGAGCTTATAAAGATGATAGTGCACAAGAATTGTTACATGCAATCACAAGAAATAGCCGGTTAAAGAGTACACTATTTTCTATCTATTTTTCTTAACGTGTTTGTATTTTTATAGTAGCTTAGAACTCGTCAAAATACGTACTAAATATTTTTAAGTGAGCTAAATGGGAGTAAAATAATTTCATATATGAAGAAAATATTTTTCTAAGGCTCCTGGGTATTTTTCATAATTTTTAAAAGCTTAAAATCAATTAAAACTAATTAAAAATGAGAAAACGATTTTTCATTATATTTTTCAAAGATTTCTCTAGGACAAACCATACGTCGGAATTTTTCCAATAAGGGATCAAAATGACCGTCTCATTTAGTACTATAACATATAATTTTCGCGTACGTCAGTGTTCGTGAAATAATCAATATATTAATTTTTAAACGAAAACATCATAATTAGATTTAAACTTTAAAAATTTGCTGAGGAAAATATACTTGCCCTTTGGTGATGAAACCAGTGCCAACGGATCCGTTTTGTTGTTTCAGATTATCTGGGCCTTACCGTATATTTTTCTGAGGCCTATAAAATTTATTATGAATTTAAAATCAATAAAACTAAATTAGAAGTTCACGGTCATAAATGTTTGACGAATTGTTTAGAGAAAAGTACACGTCGAAAAATTTCATATGATATGTCGAAATTTTACTCTCGACTAGTAGAATACGAAAATATTTTTTATACATATGGGTTTTTGTGTAGTATGGTAGATATATATGTTTTTATCAATTCTGAATTAACTATCGTAATCTTTGAAAAATCATAACTTGAAAAATAAACATCGGATTGAGACGAAACTAGCGCCTACGCGTTCGCGACAACGCGTAGGACATTTTTGTATTTTTATATTTTTAGTATGGTCCTTATATTTTGATTTTCTAAATTTTTTTCATTAAAACCTGTTTCTCTCTCTAGACTCTCTCTCTAAATCATTTCTTTTTTAATACTTACAGTACGTTCCTTCCATTCTCCTATGTTTACCAACTGGGCCTCCATTCTTCTTCGTTCTTCTTCGTTTGCAACTGCAGGGGCTTCGTTTGAGTGGCGGTGTAGGGCATGTGTCAGACAACGGAAGCAGAGGATGGGGGCGCGGCTTGGGCGGTCGACGGACGGTGACGTCGGGTCTCCGGTGGAGTTCGAGGCGGGGAGACGATGGATCTTGGCGATGGAGCTCCATGCGTGAGGCTGGTGGGCGGAGGAGGCAGCGGCCTGAGGTCTGGGTGGCAACGTCGGATCGGTGGCTGCCGGAGAAGGGGCAACGGCTGCTTCGAGGTGAACGGCGGCCTCGGGCAGCGCACAGGAGCAGCGACGGCGTTGGGAGGGTGGCCGGCGGCAGCCCGTTTGGGGAGAGGAGCGATCGAGAGGGGGAACGGCCGGAGCGGGGGTCTTTGCGACGGCGGAAGGCGGCTCTCTTGGCGGCGGTTGTGGGGCTGGCGAGGGATGCACGCGGGGAGATTGAAACGGGGAGAGGGTGAGTAAACGGAAAAGAAAGAGGGGGCCTCTGTGTGTGTGTTTTCGAATGGGAGTGTTGGGCTTGAATGATACGGGAAGAGTAAGAGAGGGACCATGTGTGTGTGGTTGGAGAAGAGAGAGGGTGCGTGTGCCTTGGGTTTGAACGAGAAGAGAGAGAGAGAGAGAGAGAGAGATGGGTTAGCCTGGGTGCGAAGAAAAACGGGGATTAGGGTAGGGTTTATATAGGTTAAGTTAATTTAATAAACAATTAGGGTATTTAATATTTAGTCAATCCTAATTTAATACGTTAGGTTGTAATTACTGTCACTTTAGACTAAATGTGGAAAATGGTATCAGTCATGAACCTCGTGTTAACATACGGTTAGGTGTTAAAGGTAATATAATTAATTAACTAAAGTAGTTAGTAACAGTAAAACCCCCGTTAGTGAAAATATTTAGTAAATTACAAAAACGAAATTACGTTTTTGCCCCTACTAGTAACGTGTCCGAAAAATTACGAAAACATACCCACGGGTTCGTATTGTCGCGAGAATCACGAATACGGAGTCCGCTTTAGGGTTTGAGCTACGGAGATACGTGTTTTAGGCCAAAATATTTAGGAAGTGAGTTTGCGGGTTCTCTATTGATTTGACTTCAGAAAATTACGAAATTAATATGTGAAGCCCTAGATGATCATAGAATGTTACTGTAAAATTTTGAAATCGTTTTGATGATGTTTGTATAGAAAATAAATTCATTAAGTCAAAACGGTAGTAACTGAAAATGAATTTTTATCAGATTATTTAGAGGTATTTGATGAAACCCGAACTTACTAAAATACTTCATAGCTAGTCTGATATCTCAAAATATTTTTGTAAGAAATTTTTGAAATCGTAAAACTCCTGACAAACCATTATAAAATAGTTTAAAATTTGAAAAATTGGTCAAATACGTAAATAGTTTGTCTTGATGAAAACAGGCCATTACAACTTTGATTCAAGCTCTTGGCTTGAGTAGTTCACAAAGGATGAGAATCTCTCTTGAGGAATTAGGGCTCAAAGAGTACGGGAGAGATTCTTGTGAAATGAGAGAGCTTAGAAATGAGAATTGAATGCTCTTCTCTTTGATCTCAAAATATCTCTAATAATAGCCTTGAAGCCTTGCTTGAAACTGATCAAGTTTATATAGAAAGAGAGAAAAGAGTTCAGCAAAAATCGTGGCATTAAATGCCCAACGGCTCTATTTCTGAAGCTGCTTAATCGGTCTAAGAAGGATCACTGACCGATTAGTTTTGGAACTAGTCGGTCGGCGAACCTTCTTGGACCGACTAGAAGGTTGACAGGGAAGATAGTGAAATAAGGAGATAGAACTAGTCGGTCTAAGAAGAAACACCAACCGACTAGTTTGACAACTAGTCGGTCGGTGAACCTTCTTGGACCGACTAATTGATCAATAGTAAATAAGCTGAATTTTACTAGGAGAACTAGTCGGTCTGAGAAGAGACACCAACCGACTAGTTTGACAACTAGTCGGTCGGTGAACCTTCTTGGACCGACTAATTTGTCAACAGTGAATAGGCTGAGTTTAACTAGGATGGCTAGTCGGTTCAAGAAGGATTTCCAACCGACTAGATTGTCATCTAGTCGGTTGGTTCTTCTTCTTGAACCAACTAAGATGCATACGAAGCCGTGAAAAGGAGCGATAAGCTTCGAAAAACTTTCTAATGGCTTCTAAGGCAATCCTAGAGATAAGATATGAGCGATATGAAGATTGTTTGGCTAGTAAGACTCATGGCTTAACATTCTACTAAACCGAAGCTAGAAGACATAAAAGTATACACAACAACCCGTCTTCAAAGCTTCAACATGAAGATTCTGAATCCCTCGACTTCAATAATAACTCCTTGAGCTTCAACGAAGCTTCAGGCACAACGATCACGCGCTCTAAGGAAGTCTTGGGACGTCGCTTGAGATGTACAAAGTAATTTGGCGACGATCTCCATAACTGCGCTCAAAGAGAATTAGTGCACGTTATTTATGTTTGCTCATCATCAAAACCAAATCAGGGGAATCAATACTCAACAACATCAACTCTCCAGTTAGTGACGTGATCACCTCATGTAATTACATTAGGAAATCAAACACCTCTTGGATTTGGTTCCCTAATATTTAGGTTCCTCACTCATTTGCATATTACATGGGTATTGTGCTTAAATATTTTAGCATACCCATTGTTTGTGTGTGTTTCATGATTTTGAAAATGTTTTCAAACTTATTTTTTCATGAAAATGGGGACCTTGGGGAAGACATTGGCATACATGCATTTGTTGATCCATATGTATGTCAATGTGGGAGTTATAATATCTAATATGTTTAAAATATCTTTAAAACATATTTTAACTCTCATTTTGGGTTTTTGATAAAGATCATTATTTATTATTGGTTATTATGGTCTTAATCTTAACCCATTGATATTGCCAACTTGTTTCATGTCATATTTCTTTTTGGCAATGTCATTGTGTATCATTGAAGCTTGATTTTTTCATATTTATTGCTTTGATACATTTTAGGCCCATTGCTCCAATATTTGTATATCAATTGGTAAAGGGGATTATTTTTCAAGATTCTTTGTCTACAATTGGTATTACCTCAATTGTTAGAGATTGTTTATCTTCTACTTTACAATTGGTATTAGATCCTAGAAGTCAATATTTGACCATTTCTATGATCTAGGGGGAGCATGGGATAGTGATTGATACCCACTAAATTTTTCAATTTGGTATCATACATCTCCTTATTTCTTGCATATTGTCACATTTTGGTTAAGATGATAAAGGGGGATATTTTTGATGTCCACCTTTTTGACGATGTCAGGGGGAAGAGATATATGCATTATGTTAATGTAACTCTTGTATTTCATACATATGCATTTGGGGAGAGATGTATCTATTGGGAGAGATATATGGGATTGTATAAACCATTCATGTCTGCATGATATTGTCTATTGCATTTGGTTTATGTAATCCATGCCTATTATATGTCACCATGACTTCATTTGGTATAATGAGTTTTTTTACTATTCTGTATCTCATTGTATAATTGGTGCATATAAGTAGGGGGAAGCTCATTAGCATTGTGCTTTATTTCTTTGTGTTTTACATAATGTGTGTCATCATCAAAAATGGGGAGATTGTTGAGTATTGGTGTTTCATACCAATCTTATTTTGATGATGATCACAACATTATGTTGTTGCTAATGACTCTCTTGTTTTAGTCTCATAGTTTCATTTCAAGAATATCTTTCTTGGAGACTAAACACTTGGTGCAAGGATGGACATCAAGTGGAGAAGGGCCAAAGCTTGGACTCAAGGGGTGCCAAAGCTTGGAGATGATGGAGAGCATCAAGGTATCAAGATGAAAGACATAGACTCTAAGGAAAGTAATGTAATCCATGTAATATTTCCTTTATTGCTTTCTCTCTCTTTTGAGTCTAGGTTAATGTAATGCCTTGATAGATGGTCTTCTCATTCATGCATATGCATTTAGCCATCTTAGTGAGCCTTAGGATTATCATAGAATCCAACCTAATAGGTTCATCTTGACCAAAGGCTCATTTGGAGTCTCTGGATTGCCATCAGTCGCCTGCTGAAGGATTTACAGTCGACTGGGAGATTTCCAGTCGCCTGTCGATCCTTCTACAGTCGACTGAGATGCACCGCTCAAGTCAACATTTCTATTGACTCTACTTGAGCTTTACGCAACAGTCGACTGATGCTCAGTTTACAGTCGCCTGTATATTTACAGTCGCCTGTGCATTGGTCAACAGTCATTTGAGTAGCGTAAGTGCATATACTGCTTCTCTCTGTTTTTATCCATCTTCTGCAGCAGCCGACTGATGAAGGTTTTACAGTCGCCTGACTATTTTACAGTTGACTGTATTATTGACATCAGTGTTGTGCCCTGTGGTAGCTACTGCACACGTACTAGAGGGGGGTGAATAGTACTTTAAAATAATCAAGATAGTTATTCCTAATTATTGTGCAAGAAACAAACGACAATGCGGAATAAACAACAATAAACAAGAATGGACAAACGCAAACAAATGCATGTAACGGGTTCGGATCCACCCCAAGTCTCCCCGACTTGTTCCCGGTGATCCTACGTCCCAACCACCCGGATCCCCTCCGGATACTTGAGTTAGAAACCCTAACTCAAGATTTAGCACTATGAAATTCTTGTGAAAACCCTTCACAAGACCAAATCATACAAATGGCATGTGACTCCCACAAACCGGGATCACACCCTCTCTCATAACCGAGAGACACAATTCAAATATCAATTGAAATGAAATATGAAACACTTACCACAAAATCCTATGCCTTGAGTATAACTTACCAAATTAGGGCAAAGATGGATTTTGAGGAAAAGATGTCACCAAACCCTAGCTCCTTGAAGATGACCAGTAATGGAGGCCTAGGGTGGAGTATGGTGACTAGAATCAAGCTCTTGGCTTGAATGGCTCACAATGGAGAGAATCTCTCTTGAGGATTAAGGCTCAAAGAGTGAAGAGAGAGATTCTTGGTGAGAAGAGAGAGCTTAGAATTAGCTTGAGAAAACTCTTCTCTTAGGTCTGAAATTACTTGTATATTGGACCTCTAACCTTGCCTCAAACGAATCAAGTTTGTATTTATAGAGGCAAGGAAAATCGTGTTGGAAAAGTTCCCAACTGCTCTATTCTGAACCAGACTAGTCGGTCACAGAAGGATCACTGACCGACTAGTTCATCAACTAGTCGGTCGGTGATACAACGTAGACCGACTAACGGTTGAACAGCCAAAAGGTGAAGTACAGGAGATAGACAACTAGTCGGTCCAAGAAGACTTGCCGACCGACTAGTTTCACAACTAGTCGGTCGGTGAATGCTCTTTGACCGACTAATAGTCGAAATAGAATAGGCTGACTTCAAGTTGATTTAGTCGGTTTAAGAACAAATGCTGACCGACTAGTTTCTCAACTAGTCGGTCGACAAACGTTCTTTGACCGACTAACTCGAAACAGTAACTCAGGCTGAATTTAGGCAATGATAACTAGTCGGTCTGAGAAGGATTCCTAACCGACTAGATCGTCATCTAGTCGGTCGGTGACTCTTCTTTGACCGACTAATTGATCAACAAATCAGGGCTGAAATGAGCAAGGCATTCTAGTCGGTTCAAGAGGAATTACCGACCGACTAGATCGTCATCTAGTCGGTTGGTTCTTCTTCTTGAACCAACTAACATGCACAAGAAGCCGAGGGAAGAAGCGATAGGCTTCGGGAAAGATTCTAATGGCTTCTATGATAGTCCTAGCTCTAAGATATGAGCGAAATGAAGATAATAATGTAAGTCCTACTTAAGGCTTAACATTCTAATTAATGAAGCTAGAAGACAATAAATAATACATGTTGAACCGTCTTCAAAGCTTCAATCTTCATTCTTCTTGACTTCAATATTGCTCCTTGAGCTTCAACGAAGCTTCAGGCACACGATCATGCGTATTGAGAAGTCTTGAGACGTCGTTTTAGATGTACGTAGTATTTTGGCGACGATCTCCATAACTGCGCTCACAAAACAGTTAGTACATGATATTTATGTTTGCTCATCATCCAAAACCAAATCCGGGGAATCAATACTCAACATTCTCCCCCTTTTTGGTGATGACAAACCAACATAAATAATAATCAATAATAATGATTCAACATGAAATTTACTTACTCCCCCTGCATTGATGACACGTTAGTCCCGTATTCAATATTAATCATACACATCAAGCAGAAGAGGAAGATATGAAATATGAACCAATTATTGACATATAGGATCTAAATCCATTTTTATATCTTCACTCCCCCTGAATCTAACATATCAAATTAGATTCATGGTAAATTGCGTTGAATTATTAATTAGCACATCGTCATTATTAGTTCTCTCCCCCTTTGGCATTAGCAAAAAGAGCCGGAGGAGATCAACGACAAATACAATGGCTAACAATAAAACACGGGAGTCGAAGAATACGACCACGGTCCAAATGACACCAATGTAAAATACCGAAGAAAATCAAAGCGTGCCAATTGGCCATAGTCGAGAATCGAAATTCTCAAGCCATAGGCGAAAATCGAAAAAACGAAATCATCAAACCATAGGTGAAAATCAAAAAACGAAATCATCAAACCATAGGCAAAAATCGAAAAACGAAATCATCAAGCCATAGGCGAAAATCGAAATCCGAAATCATCAAAACTCAAATCAATTTCACTTATTGAGTTTTGGAACATACTCTCCAAAATCAACATTCTTGGTTAATAAAGTGCATGGAAAACAATTCTATGTTTCCATAGAAAGAATTTCTATTTAACCAAGTTAATCGTCGAGCGACGAAATCAACATCAGAGACAAAAATCCAATGTGAAAACCAAAGGTGGCAAAATGATACCAAAAGTAACATGCTGTAACGGCCTATTTTCAACAAGATAAACTATTTACATATTTGACCAATTTTTCAATTTTTAAACTATTTTATAATGGTTTGTCAGGAGTTTTACTGATTTCAAAATTTTCTTATAAAAATATTTTGAAGTACCAGACTAGTTATGGAGTATTTTAGTAAGATCGGATTTCATCAAATACTCAAAACATTTCTGATAAAATTCATTTTCAGTTATTATCGTTTTAACTTAATGAATTTATTTTCTATACAAACGACATCAAAACGATTTCAAACTTTTACAGTAACATTCAATGATCATTTAGAGCTTCCCACATTAATTTCGTAATTTTCTGAAGTCAAATCAGTAGAGAACCCGCAAACCCGCTTTCTAAACGTTTTGGCCAAAAACTAGTATTTCCGTAGCTCAAACCCTGAAACGAACTTCGTATTCGTGATCCTCGCGACGATAAGATCCTGTGGGTATGTTTTCGTAATTTTTCGGACACGTTTACTAGTAGGGGCAAAATCGTAATTTCGTTTTTGGTATTTTACTAATTACCTTCGCTAATGGGGTTTTACTAATCAACTTTACCCGAATTAGCACTAAACGTGTCACCCCAACGGATAAACGTGGATACACGTTTATCTCCTTCCCCGGTTAGATGCATTCCCCTAACCCGATTGTCAAAACACCCACCAACCCTATTAATTACCCCTAATTAATACCATTGACCAATAGAAATTTTATTAATAATTTTCGTTTATTATTTAAACCCCTCTAATCTTTCTTCTTCCCCTAACCCTTCGTTTATTAACCGCTAACCCAAACCCTAAAACCACGCACCCACAGCTCTCTCTCTCACTCTCCCGCTTCCTCCTCTCTCCGGCATCGACAGACCCTAGCCCATCGTAGCCTCGTCGCCATGAGCAGCACCAAAGCCTCCGAGCTTCGAAGCCAATGCCGCAGCTAGCACCGCCCGGAGCTGACTTCGTCGCTGCTGACTGTTGGATATGGAAGATGTTAGTACACCCTTGTAGGGGATGTATGAGGGAATACGGACCTCGAACGTCGCGTACACGAAGTCGTGTGCAAAGGGAATATGTTCCCTTGCGGAGAGGATCTCTAGATTGATGGGAAAGTCGCATTATATGTGCATAAGTGCATGTGACATATGGCTACTAAAGGGGTAATATCTTAAGCTTATATTGTACCATGCATATGGTACAACTTAAGCTTATAATATGCCATGTACGATGGTACACCTTAGTTAAATTGTTCCAAAGGAACAATTACTCCTAAAATAACTACCTTGGGGGCTATAAATAAGACCCAAGGGTTAGCCATTTCCTTACACTTTTGCATGGCATTCTTGCATGCATTTTCATTCTAGCGAAGCTCTGCCGAAATACGTCCTCTCCCTTTATCCAAGTTCTTAATCTAAAAGTAGAGATTTAGATTGTGGATTTAGTAGCCTTACTCCGTTCGTGAGAAAACTCGATCCGTCGTGGCGAATCCGAAGGCGAAGTTCGTAGACTACCGTGCCGCATACGCAAGCGTAAGTCTAAACTTCATTTATCGATCCTAACTCTGTTTTGGCAGGATCCAACATTGGTATCGGAGCCATACGGGTTCGCCCCGGTCAAACCGCCGTCCCGTCGAAACTATGAACGAGTCGTTGTCTTTTTCACGAATGGGTATCCTACCATTACAGATATGGTAGGAACGCTTCGTGACGGAGAGAACGTAGCGGTTGTTCTTTTCACATTAGGGTCTCCTATCATTACGGATATGGTAGGAACTCTCCGTGACGGGAAGAACCGACCGTTCACGTAGTATGTAATTTTTCATTTTTGGCACACGGCCATTAGAAAATAACCACTTTCTCGACGAACGGGTGCTTCATCGACGAACGAGTGCTTCATCGAGGAAGAAGGTGGTGGTTATTCCCATCGGGGAAGATGAATTTTAGTGCATGTGCACCATGGCCAAATGGGCTATGAATGCCATGCACCCCCCTCCCCATGCGGAGGGGGTTGGCTACGGCCAATAACCACCGTGGCAACCCCCACCGGCGGGGGTGTGCGGCCACCCCACACAAGGGGATGCCGGCCATGGCCAAAGGGCCATGGCCAGCCAAGGCAAAAATGGCCTTGGCCATGACCGGCCATGGCCAAGCCATGGCCAGGCCGGCAGTGGCCGGCCCCGGCCAAGGCCAGGGGCCGGCCTGGCCGGCCCTGGCAGAGGCCAGGGCCTGGCCGGCCTCGGCCAGGGCAGAGGCCCTGGCCGAGGGGGCCAGAGCAGAGGCCCTGGCCGGCCCTTGGCCAAACCCTGGCCAGGGCAGAGGCCCTGGCCGGGAGAAGTTACAGACCAAATAATTGGTCGACCAATTTGGTTGTTTTGGTCGACCAATCCGGCAGAAGGTCTTAGTCGATCGTAAACTTGCCGACTGACCCATACGGGGTGACAAAAGGCCTTGGTCAAGCTCGAATGTGCCGATTAGCCCATACGGGGCTAACCTGACTAGCCCATACGGGGCTAACATTTTAATGAAGTTTTTTCTTGGGCTCTACTCCTTGAAAATTAGCCATATTGCTCTACTTCATGCGAGATTAGCCATGTCATTGTGCTCTACTCTACGGAGATTAGCCAATGTACTTATGACGTTGTGCTCTACTCTACGGAGATTAGCCAATGTATTTTAAATTTTTTTTTAAAAAAGATGTTTTCAAATAGGTTATGTCCCGTCCTTAATCGGGATAGCGCAATTTAGAATTCCAAGTCCTACCACGATCCGGCCATGGTTATCTAACCCATGGGTGTGTAGAACAGGTCTCGTGGCTTGGCAATTGTTGCGCTAAAATTCTTTGCGCAAACTCTCACCTATTCCATTTTGAAAGATATGTTTTTCAAAAGTAATTTTCCGCTGCGAAGTACTATAAGAGTACGATTGTTTGATAAGTGATGGGGGAATATTGAAGGTTGTTCTAGATGGTGATTGGAATCATAGAGACCTTTTCGATTCTAGAACAACATCTTCAATATTTTTCGAAAGTAACTTATCAAATATAATATAATTCCAAGTGGGATTTGAATTTTTAGAACTATCCAAATGGGATATTCTATTATCATTTCAAGTGGGAGTTATATTTTAAGAATTTTTATGCAATGTTTTGATCAAACCTTCGGTTTTGTGTCTTTTGCAGCATTTTAAAAGTAAAATGTCTTCCGCTTCAAAGAATATCGTCGCTGAGTTAAACAGAGGTGAAAACTCAACGATGATAATTACAACATTTGGTCTATCAAGATACAATACGTTCTAGAGGAGCAAGAAGTGCTCGAAACTCTAAAGAACGTTATGATTGAACCCGAGTTGGGCACTACGGCCCAACACCGACGAGACAAGGAAACTTTTGATGCTTGGTCTCGGAAGAATAAGATAGCGCGCATTACGTTATTAAGCAGTATGGCTGATGACGTAATGCGCATCTTCCGAGAACATGACCTAGCCATGGACATATGGTCCAAGCTAGAGGAGAAGTTCGGTGGCACATCGGTGTCCAAACTTCGCGCCTTAACTATAAGGTTCGATACATATAAGAAACGTCCAGATCATTCCATGGGGAAACATCTGCGACATATGGCGAACCTTATCTCGGAGTTAAAGGACGTAGGTCATGTGCTCACTGATGAGCAACAAATCCAAGCAGTTATACGTTCCCTACCAAATGGGTGGGATCAAATGAAGATGCATCTCACTCACAATGAGAGCATCAAGACCTTCAGCGACGTTTCCAAGCACCTCGAATTAGAGGAAGAGCGGCTTGCGGCTGCCAAGCCAAGTGCAGAAGTGCACATGGTTGCTAGATCCTCACACGGGGGATAGAAACGGAAAGATCGTTCGAAGTTCACTAATGAACGTAATAAGCAACCTGAGTCTACCAAGAAACCCAAACATAAGGGTGGGCACAAGAAATGGCACAAGAAGAAAGACTTGAAGAGGATCAAGTGCTTCAAGTGCAACAAGCTCGGTCAATATGCTCGTTCGTGTACGAGTGGAGGCGACGAGGTAACTTGTAAATATACTAGTTACATATGTGTTTCTAGTTCAATATTTCTTGTGGAATCTAATCCATTTTGGATAATTGATTCAGGTGCCACCGACCACATAGCAAGGGACAGACGGTCCTTCGTGGAGTATCACCGGATACCCCAAGGAACGAAGTGGATCTATGTAGGAAACAACACACGTGTTGAAGTGAAAGGCGTTGGGACTTGCAAGCTAGTCTTGGACAACGGCCGCACTCTCCTACTTCATGATATCCTCTTCGCTCCAGATATTCGAAGGAATATAATTTCTGTGGTCGTATTATTGGGTCTTGGCTATAACTGGTTTTTTCATGATTGTAATGTGGACTTAAGTTGTAATAATACTCTTATTGGTACTGGGTTTGTATTTAAAGGATTTATTGTAATGAGTACAATGTATGATTCCTCATGTAATGAAAATTTCCTTATTGCAAATTCTAAGACTTATGAGTCTGATGTGATTTGTTGGCACGCAAGGCTTGGTCATATTGGACCAACGCGTATGGATAGACTTGCCAAACGTGGCCTTCTATCCAATGTTTCAAAGGTTGAAATGTCGACCTGCGAACATTGCCTTGTGGGGAAATCTTGTCGCAAGCCGTTTGGAACCGGCACAAGGGCCGAGGTTCCATTACAGCTTATCCATTCGGACATATGTGGTCCGATGAATGTCAAGACAAGACGCGGAAAGTCCTATTTCATCACTTTTATTGATGATTTCACCCGATTCGGACATATCTATTTGATATCCCACAAAAGTGAAGCTTTGGCTTGCTTTAAAAACTATATGAGTTTAGTGGAGAATCAATTAGATCGCAAGATTAAGGTTTTGCGAACCGATAGGGGCGGTGAATATCAATCAATAAGTTTTAAGGAACTTTGTGATGAAAAAGGCATAGTACATCAGATAACTATGCCTTATACTCCTCAACAAAACGGTGTTGCAGAAAGGAGAAATATGACTTTAATGGAAATGGTCCGTTCAATGATGGCGCAAGCTAACTTGCCAATCACCTTTTGGGGTGATGCATTATTGACGGCCGCTTTCATTTTAAACCGCGTACCCTCGAAATCAGTTAGCTCCACTCCTTATGAGTTGTGGAACCAAAGGTCTCCTGACTTAAACATTTTAAAACCATGGGGTTGTGCATCCTACGCACATATTTCCTCCCATAAGTATGGCAAACTTGGGCCAAGGGGAAGGAAATGTATCTTTATACGATACGCAGAAAACTCCAAAGGTTATGTTTTTGTTAGTCAGGAAGACAATGGTGGGCTAATTGAGTTTGAATCAAGGGATGTCACTTTCTTGGAAAACGAGTTTCCAAGACAGGGCGAGATAAGTCAGGACTTATCTCTATTTGAGATTTATGATCAAGAAGGATTACCTCATTCGAGTGGGAGAATTCTTGGTGAAAACGAAAATACGTTTCAACCTTCACCAATGGATTATACGAATGACGATTATCCTATTCCATACGGGAATAATGATCCAAGTGGGAGCAATTCTAACGACATTCCAAGTGGGAGTGATATTAGAATTGATCTAAACTCAAGTCAACAAGGACTTGAAGAATCTCAAATACGACGTAGTAGTCGTACAAGGTTGGATCCTCTAAGATTTGAGGATGAATTTCCGCAAACCTTTATGACTTTACTACAAGAAGATGACGAGCCTGCTACTTTCAAACAGGCCGTATCTTGCCCTGCTAAAGACAAATGGATGGAAGCGATGCAAGAGGAGTTAGAATCCATGAAAGTTAACCAAGTCTGGGACTTAGTTGACTTACCCAGAGGACGTAGAGCTATTGGGAACAAATGGGTTCTCAAGATCAAGCATAAGGCTGATGGCTCTATTGACAGATATAAAGCTCGCCTTGTCGCGAAAGGTTTTACGCAACAGGAAGGGATAGACTACGAAGAGACCTTCTCACCTGTTGTTTGTTTTACCTCAATTCGCCTTATTCTGGCAATGGTAGCTTGCTTAGACCTCGAATTACATCAAATGGATGTAAAGACTGCCTTTCTCAATGGAGAATTGGACGAGGAGATCTATATGGAACAACCAACATGGTTTGTAAAAGAAGGAAACGAACATAAGGTTTGTAAACTTCTTAAATCCATATATGGTCTTAAACAATCCTCGAGGCAATGGTATATACGATTTCAAGAGGTTGTCTTATCAAATGGATTTTCCATGCTTGATGAAGATAACTGTGTATATATCAAGAGGAATAAGAACAAGTATGTTATTATGTCTCTATATGTAGATGACATTTTAATAGCCAGAAATGACAAGGGCTTTGTGATGGATATCAAGGCTTGGATTTCATCAGTTTTGAGATGAAAGACATGGGAGAAGCCGCATATATCCTTGGAGTTAAGATTTCAAGGAATCGTTCAAAGAAACTTCTTTCTCTTTCACAGGAGACTTATATAAAGAAGGTTCTAGAACGTTTTAATATGTAGGACTGCAAGTCCATTGATACTCCAATAAGCAAGTGCGACAATTTATGTCTGAAATCATGTCCGAAGAACCAAAAAGAGAAGGAGATTATGGAAAAAGTTCCATATTCCAGTGCAGTTGGTAGTCTAATGTACGCTATGATGTGTACAAGACCGGACATCTGTTTTGCCGTTGGAATGGTAAGTCGTTACCAATCCAACCCAGGGCAAGTACACTGGAAAGCGGTTAAGAGGATAATGCGGTATCTCAAAGAAACTGCAGACTTTGCTTTATGCTATCAAGGAGATGCCTTGAGGCTCGAAGGCTACACTGATGCTGATTGGGCGGGTGATCTCGATGAGTGACGATCGACCTCAGGATATGTTTTTCTACTCGGATCTGGTGCAATATCCTGGAGTAGTAAGAAACAATCCTGCATCGCACTTTCAACCATGGAAGCCGAGTTTGTAGCATTTAGCATGGCAGTCCAAGAGGCTGTTTGGCTTAGGAAGTTCTTAGACAGGCTAATTAATGCAAATGACTCAGGTGTTGTACCCATACACAGCGACAGTCAAGCATCTATAGCCTATGTCAAAGATCCGAAATTCCATTGTAAGTCCAAACACATAGATATCCGCTACAAATTTGCAAAAGACTATGATACGACCAAGAAGGTAGACATAAGGTACATATCTACGCATGAGATGATAGCGGATCCGCTTACGAAGGCTATCCCCAGAGATGTGTTTTACAAACACTTATCATCTCAAGGATTGCGTAAGAGCTGAGTTGTACCAATATAAATTCCCATGTCTGTAAATGATCAAAATTAATAAAAGAATAAGTTCTTTTTCAAACATTGCATATGAATTTCTTAAGAAATGTTTGTGTACATTTTTGAAATCTCAGCTGAATTCTAGTATGTCAGACAGCTTGAGGTTGGCTCTCTCACATGAGCAACCGCCTTATTCTATCAGACGGATGGAATAGAGATGAGACCTGTTTGAAGTCAAAATCACCAGACGGATGATTTAAGAGTCATGACTTAAACAAAATGGTCGCATGAAAGATCTGCATCATATGGATGCTTACAAAAGATCTAAGAGGATTTTTTGGAAATCCTATCTGTCTAAATGCGGGATGTGAGTCCAAAGGACTATTTGAGTAGAATAAGGGACTCAAAGTCAGACATTGTGGTGCCTGATCATCATCCTTACAACATCATTGAGACATACACTCCCTGGGAAAGGAGCGATGTTGTAATACGTGTTCATACCACGTATGCATTTCGACCACTGAGTTAGTAGCAATAGGGTTTGCTATTATGTGAGACTCAAAGGCCATATGGGCCTTAACTCTTACCCTCAAGGACTCCAATTGGTTCCTTTAGATTTGACGAGATGATCGCTATCTTAGCGTGTTACTTATGGGCTATGATAATTCGGCTCGACGGGGCACGTTAGAAAAGCGAGTCTAGTCAAGATCAGAAGGTTCGCAAGAAGATGAAGATTGATTTCATATTCACATTTGGACTTTAATGATTCAAAGCTGGCCAGCCAATTGTGATCTAGATGGGATTCAATTGTTGAATATAAAGTATAAGAAATGTGAAGAAATAATCTAGGGTAAAGCATGCGTTGAACTACTCAACTTTGCACCTTCGAGGTCGTTGTGTATCTCTAACAAGTGCACAACAACAGACTCTACGCGCATGACGGTCGCACGGTCTATTTCTCGGTATGATAGAAGAAAGAACTAAGAGAAAGACGTTCTCTTACATCCCCTCAAGTGTGAGTGGGAGATGTTGGATATGGAAGACGTTAGTACACCCTTGTAGGGGATGTATGAGGGAATACGGACCTCGAACGTCGCGTACACGAAGTCGTGTGCAAAGGGAATATGTTCCCTTGCGGAGAGGATCTCTAGATTGATGGGAAAGTCGCATTATATGTGCATAAGTGCATGCGACATATGGCTAATAAAGGGGTAATATCTTAAGCTTATATTGTACCATGCATATGGTACAACTTAAGCTTATAATATGCCATGTACGATGGTACACCTTAGTTAAATTGTTCCAAAGGAACAATTACTCCTAAAATAACTACCTTGGGGGCTATAAATAAGACCCAAGGGTTAGCCATTTCCTTACACTTTTGCATGGCATTCTTGCATGCATTTTCATTCTAGCGAAGCTCTGTCGAAATACTTCCTCTCCCTTTATCCAAGTTCTTAATCTAAAAGTAGAGATTTAGATTGTGGATTTAGTAGCCTTACTCCGTTCGTGAGAAGACTCGATCCGTCGTGGCGAATCCAAAGGCGAAGTTCGTAGACTACCGTGCCGCATACGCAAGCGTAAGTCTAAACTTCATTTATCGATCCTAACTCTGTTTTGGCAGGATCCAACACTGACTTCAACCAAGAAGCCCGAAGCCTCAACACCGCTCATCGCCACCTCAAGCTCCCCTCGCCGGTGATGCACGACGCCCCGAGCACTCCGTCGTCCCCCGCCTTCGTCTGCACCATCTCCGGCGACGAAAACCCCGCACAGCCTCCCAGCGAGCGTCCCCGAGCTCACACCACCAACGGAGCACACCGCCCCGCTTTTCCGCCTCCAAACGACGACGAAGTCGCCGCCTTCACCGCTCCCCATCCACTCGCCTCGCTGAGCCACTACCCGGAGAGCCCCCCCGAGCCGTTGCATCGCTTGGCGACTTCCCCGCCTCCGACGAAGAACGCCATTGCCCCGAACGTCGATGAGGCCCCTTGCCCAGCTCGATCTCCGCCACACGAAGCTCCCCCGAAGCCCACAGCGCTGCTCCGCGTCCCCCGAGCTCCGCCGTTGCTCCGCCGGCCTCGAACCCCGCTCCGACTGCCAAACACCGCCCCGCTGCCCTTCCATCGCTCGCCGTGAGCCTCTCCCGACGATGCCTCTGCTGTCGCTGCCCCGCACCGAGTCGCCGTCGACCGGAGCTCAGTCCCCCGCCCCGTCCTCCGCTGCCGCCGTCGAGCGGGCATACATCAGCCCGCTGCATGCGAGGGAGGGAAGGAGAACGAAGAGAATACGGTATAAACGTATTCTAATACGTATTTCAGCGTATTTTCAGTATTTTATAATTTATTAAATAATGTTTAATGGTTTTAAATTGATAATAAATAATATACAAGTCAGAAAAATATGAAATTAGCTCTAGAAAATCAGAAACGTCGAAACGAACCCAATGGCACTAGTTTCGTCTCAATCGGACGCTTAGATTTCCCAGAATTAATTTTTAAGCCTAAATTTTAAATCCGTTACTTTCTTTTAAAAATCTATAACTTGTTATTTTCACGTAAACTAATATGCGATAAAAATATATGTTAAAGTACTCTTCGAGACGGTCATTTTGACAGTTCATTTGCAACTTTTCGATGCAGATTGCATCCAGGAGAAATTATTGAATAATTACGTTACTTAATTAAAAATTAGTTTTAAATCTATTTTGAGCTTTTAAAAATTATAAAAATTACAATAAGCTTCCGAAAAATATTTTCTTCCTATATAAAATTATTTTACTCCCATCTAGCCCATCTAAAAATATTTAGTACGTATTTTGACGAGTTCTAAGCTGCTATAAAAATACAAACAAGTTAAGAAAAATAGATAGAAAATAGTGTACTCTTCAAGTTTAGATTATTGCGCCACCCCTTGTTAGAAATGAAGTTCTGGTAGTTCGAAGAAACTTGATTCACCCCAGTAGGATTTCCTAGCATGCTCTTCAAGGCTGGAAGTGTGGGGCATGCAATGGTGTCATGGCCACTGACGTCGCAAAGTGCACAAATCTGCTCTATCTCAACTGCCTTGGCCTCTTTCAAATTCATTGCATGAAGCTTGTTTGAGATCATGGCCTCCATCTTCGCCTCCAACGCATCCTCTTGCTTCAAATTATAAACCACTCCTCGCGTAGGCTGGGATGGTGCAGAATGGCCTCCTCGCTCGTAGTCTGAAGTAGTGTCCCATGTCTGCGCATTTTCTGCTATCTCCTCCAGGTACGTCCAAGCTTCGTCTGGCTCTTTATCAAAGAATCCTCCATTGCACATCATCTCTACAAATTGCTTCATCTGCGGCTGCAGTCCATCGTAGAAGAAGCCAATAATCCTGCTTTTATCGAAGCCATTATGCGGACATGCGAGCAGCAACTCATTGAACCTTTCAAATTCCTGGTAGAATGTTTCTTCGCTTTTCTGGGCAAAGTTCATAATCTGCCGCTTCAGTCCCTGTGTCCTGTGAATAGGAAAAAACTTATTTAGAAATTCAGCCTGCAAATCAATCCATGCAGTAATAGAGCGTGATGGCAATGCATTCAACCAGTTTTTAGCTTTGTCTTTTAATGAAAATGGGAACAGTTTAAGATATATCGTGTCCTCGCTAGTTTTCCCATCAAAGCATGTCAAGCAAACCTCCTCAAATCCTTTAATATGAAGATATGGATTTTCCTTGTCTAACCCATGAAAGGTGGGTAAGAGTTGGATCACCCCAGGTTTAAAATTGAAAGAATTTGCATCGACAGGTAAAACAAAGCATGAAGCAGTGCTAGTCCTAGTGGGTCTGAGTAAATCTTTTAAAGTCCTAGGCACTCCAGGTTGCACATTATTCTCGTTATTGTTGCTAAAATTTTCATCCATATTATTATTAGCCATATCAAAACGTCGAGTCAACCTATGTGTCCTAGGAGTCCTATGCCACATAAACTAGCACAAATATTTTTTTTATGAAAGCAAACAAAACTTTATATACAATAAAGTGGAAAGATCTCACCGAAGGTCCTCTGAATGAGATAAACCGTAGTAACAAACCGTTCTCCCCGGTAACGGCGCCAAAAACTTGGTGGGCTCCGAAAGGTGCTTCTCTCAAGCGCAAGAGTCCATTCAAGTAGTAAAACTGGGAGTCCAGATGTCGAATCCTCGGGAGAATCTGTTGAAACCACAAGTCCAAATCAAATAGAGTAACTACGAATAAAATCTAAGCACTTTAATAGTGATGGTGAAGGTGGTATGAAAAGTGTGTGGTGATGAGATTGTTACGTGCGATCAATGCAAACAACGAACTCTAGTTTGTGAAAGATAGATATAAAAGGCATGTACATGGCATGGGTTCATTAGGATCATCGAATCGTAAGCTTTGGTTGATCAAGTATAACACAACGAACCCTCCTTTTGGGAGCGAATCGTCGGAAGATGTCCTTTTGGGAGTTAACGCATCAATTCTAATAATATATCGCTAAAGTTGTAAACGTACATATGAAGTATGAAGCTCTCTTTTGGAGAGATCAAATCTCACCCTTGTGGGGTGATCATCAACTAGAACAATTCTTTTGGAATATGAAAAAGTAGATTTAAGAGCGACGATTAAACTTTAGCAAATATAGCGATTAAGCGCAATAATACAACCAACGAATACGATTCACATCACCTAATTACTCCATACCATGCACATAAAATATTTAGCTACTCATGGTGCAGAAATACACAAATTTCAGATCAGAATTCATAAGTTTATTAGCAAAATACGGAAGTTTAAGGGCAAAATACAAGCTAAAACACCCAAATACGAGCTAGAGTTGAAGAAAATATCACCAATTCTCTCTGAAAAGTCTTCAAAACTCTCTGAAAATAAGAAAATAGGCTCTGGAATTTTACAGAATTTTTGCAGAAGAAAATACGGCTCCTAAGTGCTCCAATACGTCAATAATACGCCCAAAACCCCTAGAATACGCTTATATAATAGGCATTGCGGGTTTTACTGTGCTTAACGGGTGTAAATCCGCTCCAAAGTCGCGCCCGAATCGATCTGGACCGCAGATCTGGAGCGGCGCAAATGAGGACCGCACGATCCATGCAGGATCGCACAGCAACTTGACACGTGGCCTTCCTATTCGGGTTTGAGTATCGACCGCACCCGCAACCCGCTTGATCTTCGAATCGAACTCGGGGGTGATTTCCATCCATCCGATCGGCATCGGACGCTTCGAAGACGGCCACGTCGCCCTAGATGATGCGCTCTCCGCATTCGCTTCGGAGATTAATTCTCGTCGTTGGATTGTCGATCAACGCTCAGGATTTCACCACGTCGCCAGGGTATCGCTCGCTGCTTCGTTCGAGCGGGATCGTTCTCCGCCGCAGGATCTTCATCGAACGGACCACGCTGTGCCGCGTGTCCTCCCGCTCCGCTGAGTTTTGAGCTGCCGAACGCCGTTCGATCTCCGATCGACCGCCCACAACGTGCCACGTCACCCGCTTTTAAACTTCTCTGCAGCTGCTGATGAGGCGAGATATCGACCGTTCGATCTCGATCGAACGGTCGATATTTAATACCATTTATACCTTGCTGCGGCCGTAGGATGAATGCTGGAGGGTGGAGATTGCGCCACGTGTCGGTCGTTTATTGGCCAGAGATCGTATTTTGTTATTTACGAGCGTATTTCCCCATTTAAAGTGTATTCTGCATTCAAAAATTCATAGTAATTAGCACAGATCTCAGAAAAATACAAATAAATAGTCGTTGGAATCGTGAGATCGAGACCAAGCTAGGAAAAATATAAAAAGTGCAGAAATACTTCGTTAAATGCTGTTTTGTGCTCAAATAGCGTGTTTTCTCTAATAAATAAATGTGTAGAAAATACGTATGAATTAGAGAACAATGTAGTATCATATGGGCACAAAGTGGGGCTAAATGGGGGGTTAAATATGTAATATTGAACCCAAATCACACCCCCCAACTAGCGTTTTGCTAGTCTCTAGCAAAAAGAGCGATTAAAAATACGCCTAGATCACCTTATCAGATCTCAAATTACTCATCACCTTACTACTACAACAAAAGAGATTACCAAACACTAATATCAATATTTCAAGCTCATCAAGTAATGGTACTTGTGGGTTTTCAAAAAATGAATGTCAAGCATCTCAAATGGTTATAAAGTTGACTCAAATTCACTATCAATTACTTCATGGCTCATAGTACACAAAATCAATGGCCCACACCGTTCAATCAAATATTTTAACTTGGAGCGTAGATGGTTCATGCAAAGCAAGCATCAAAAATAGGATGGTATCAAGACATACACACGTCAATCTCTATTCATATGGACTCACACCACATCTTGTGTTTTCTTTACGCTTTGGAAGTTCTCTTGCCTCGCTAATCATGCACACTTATTCTCTATTTTCTTTCACTTTTCTCCATAGTTCCGCGTAACGCGCATCAAGCAACATTCGCGGAAAAGTATATAACTTGGATCGCTCCATCAAATAATTGAGGTTCCAGTCAATGGCTCCCAAATCAGACGACCATAGGACATTAGGCCAAGAAGGACCCCTCGGACTGTACTACTCGAGCCAACCAAATTATTTCTTTAATAGCACATTTATTCATTTTTTTTTCTTCCTCATTCATCTCATTTTTTTCTTCTTTTGTGTATGCATAAACAACGTGGCAAGATAACTTCCTCTTCTTTAAATTTTCACAAGAATGGGTATCCTAATCATTTCAAATGACGTGGTACGTTTTTCTACCCAAAATCACACCAAGCATGCAAATGGCAATGAATACGAGATAAAGAACAATGCTCCAGTTAATTTATGAATTATTGGTGCATGAACTTTGGTGTGTTCCAATGAGAGCATACCACTTGCTAATCCATAATTTCTAGATTCATTAAGTCATCGATTAATCTTGCCATTGAGATGTGTAAAAAGAAATTCACCACAAGCACTCAAATTCATGTAAAATGAGATTGAAATGTTGAACAATAGTGGTGGGGGAAAATAAATCACGAGTGTACGGTGGTGAATAAATAACGAGAAATTTCATCACATGAGGTTCATTTCTAGGCAAAAAGGATTTTGGTGATATTTCTTAACTCAAAAAAAAAATTTCAATGCAAAAAGGGAACTAAGAAATGAAATCCTAAAAGAAAAATAAAAAGAAAAAAGAAAAATCTTAAAAGTTATACCCTCCCCCCAACTAAAAATAGACATTGTCCTCAATGTTAGGAAAAGGGAATCATGGAAAGAACACACCTGATTAGTTCCCACCCGAAGGTGGGTCTGTGAGATCCATGGTGCTCGCTTCCTTGGTCCAAGGCTCGTGAAAATGTTTCAATCTCTGGCCATTCACCTTGAACTCGCTTCCATCTTTCTCATTTAGTAAGAGCACAGCGCCATGTGGGAAAACTTCTTTGACGACGAAAGGTCCATACCACCTAGAGCGAAGCTTCCCAGGAAAGATGTGTAGCCTGGAATTGTATAGGAGTACTTTTTGGCCTGGGGTGAACTCCCTCCTCAAGATCATCATGTCGTGGACGGATTTCATCCTCTCTTTTGAAATTTTAGCGTTGTCGTACGCATTTCTCCTCAACTCCTCCGGCTCCAACAATTGCAACCTGCGAGAAGAAAAAGAGACATCAGTATCAAAATTCATTTTATTTATAGCCCAATAAGATCTATGCTCTATCTCAACAGGTAAGTGATAAGACTTCCCAAATACAAGGCGGTACGGTGACATCCCCAAAATTGTTTTGTAGGCCGTCCTGTAGGCCCACAACGCTTCAGGTAAGCGCAAACTCCAATCTTTTCTTGATGGATTCACCGTTTTCTGCAAAATTCCTTTGATCTCTCTATTTGCCAACTCTGCTTGACCATTGGTTTCGGGGTGATACGGAGTAGAAACTTTATGTGTGACCCCAAACCTCTTCATTAAAGTAGCGAACATGCGATTGCAAAAGTGAGACCCTCCATCACTGATCAAGGCCTTGGGCACTCCAAACCTAGAGAAAATGTTCTCTTTGATGAACTTAAGCACAACGGAAGTGTCGTTCGACCTGCAAGGAATAGCTTCCACCCATTTAGAAACATAATCAATACAAACCAAAATATAAGCATATCCAAATGAAGGTGGGAAAGGTCCCATGAAGTCTATGCCCCAACAATCAAATATTTCAATTTCTAAAATGGGGTTTAAAGGCATCATGTTACGTTTAGTAATACCCCCCAACTGTTGGCATGCAGCACAAGTCTTGCAATAATGAAATGTGTCTTTAAACATAGATGGCCAATAAAAGCCACATTGCGAGATTTTTGCCACAGTTTTGTTCGCTGAAAAGTGTCCACCACACACTCCATCATGACAAAATTGTATCACACTGGTTATTTCATGATCAGGAATGCATCTCCTAACAATTTGGTCACTACAATATTTATATAAGTACGGATCATCAAAGAAGAAATATTTTACCTCATACTTGAACCGTTTAAAGTCTTGAAGAGACCAAGTGTCAGGGGTCTTACCAGTTACCAGATAATTAACGATATCAGCATACCATGGAGAGGTGGAAACGCTAAAAAGATGCTCGTCAGGAAAGGATTCCTTCAAAGGCACATCTGCTGAATCAAGGCCTACTGTCAATCGTGATAAATGGTCAGCTACTAGATTCTCCACGCCTTTCTTGTCCTTGATTGTGACATTGAACTCCTGCAACAATAAAATCCATCGTATCAATCGAGGCTTAGCATCTTTTTTAGACAATAAATATTTTAAAGCAGAGTGATCAGTATATATCAAAATTGGTGATCCCAGAATATAGCTCCTGAATTTTTCCAACGCGAATACTACAGCAAGCAACTCCTTCTCTGTGGTCGTATAATTCCTCTGAGCATCATTTAGTGTCTTGCTGGCGTAGTAAATCACTACTGAAACTTTGTCTTTTCTTTGGCCCAGGACTGCACCAACTGCGTAATTGCTTGCGTCACACATTATTTCAAATGGTAGGGACCAGTCTGGCACCTGCAAAATGGGAGCAGAAATCAGCAACTTCTTTAAAGTTTCAAAAGAAAGTTGACACTCAGGTGTCCAAATAAAATCCACATTTAAAGTAAGTAAGTTGCAAAGAGGGCGAGATATAGCGCTGAAATCTTTGATGAATCGCCTATAAAATCCTGCATGTCCCAAAAATGATCTGATGTCCTTCACGCATTTAGGACTTGGTAGCTTCTCAATTACTGCTACCTTGGCTCTGTCTACCTGTATACCATCTTTAGAAACCAGGTGACCTAGGACAAGTCCCTCTGTGGTCATAAAATGACACTTCTCCCAATTCAATAGGAGGTTCTTTTCAATGCACCTGTCAAGAACAAGAGCCAAGTTAGCTAAACAATCATGAAAAGAGCTACCATATACTGAAAAATCATCCATAAATACCTCAACAATTTTCTCAACCATATCATCAAAAATACTGAGCATGCATCGCTGAAAAGTAGCTGGAGCATTACATAAACCAAACGGCATTCTTTTAAATGCAAAAGTACCAAAGGGACAGGTAAAAGTGGTCTTTTCCTGGTCCTCAGGTGCAATCTCAATCTGATAATAACCTGAATAACCGTCTAGAAAGAAATAGTACTCATGTCCAGCTACCCTCTCTAAAATTTGGTCAAGAAATGGAAGAGGGAAATGATCTTTTCTAGTTCTAGAATTCAACTTCCTATAGTCTATACACATCCTCCAACCTGTGGTGGCTCTAACTGGGATAAGCTCATTATTCTCATTTTTAATCACGGTGAGGCCAGACTTTTTAGGAACAACCTGTGTAGGGCTAACCCACTTGCTGTCAGAAATAGGATATATAATGCCTGCATCCAATAATTTTAGTACCTCGCCTTTAACCACTTCTTTTAATGTTGGATTTAACCTACGTTGCATTTCTCTAGTGGGTTTGGCGTCATCCTCTAAATAAATGTGATGCATGCATACAATGGGGCTTATACCTTTTATGTCAGCAATGGACAACCAATAGCACCTCTATGTTTCCTCAGCACATCAAGTAAAGAGCTTTCCTGTTCTAAAGTAAGTTTAGAAGATATTACCACAGGGAAGCTGTTTTCATCTCCAAGAAAAGCATACTTAAGATAGTCAGGAAGTGGCTTCAACTCTAGCTTTGGATCCTCCACCTCAGATGAAATTTGAATTGATGCATTAGGTGGCAAAGCCTCGAACCTAGGCTCCCATACCGCATTGAGCTCCTTCACGTTCTCCTGCACAAAAGATATGTCATCAGAATCACCAATAAAAGTCTCAACAATAGAAGCATCATCACAAAATTCAGAACAAATATAATCATCCACCAACGAATCAATCATATGCACCCTCTCAATCTCATCATCCACATGTGGCAACTTGCAAGTATTAAAAATATTCAAGTCCAAAGTCATGTTGCCAAAAGTAATTTTCAGTTGACCATCCCTACAGTTTATTAAAGCATTGCATGTCGCTAGGAATGGTCTACCTAGGATGATAGGAGTAGCATTGGCAGTTTGGGGTCCCTGGATGTCTAGAACTATAAAGTCCGCGGGGTAGTAAAATTTGTCCACCTGAACGAGGACATCTTCAATGCATCCCTTTGGAACTTTAATAGATCTATCAGCTAGTTGCAATATAACAGATGTAGGCTTTAGCTGTCCTAACCCAAACTGCACAAAAATAGGATATGGCAATATATTGACACTAGATCCTAAATCCAATAAAGCATTTCCAATCTTTTTAGTGCCAATGGTGCAAGTGATGGTGGGTGATCCAGGGTCTCTAAATTTAGGTGGTGTATTTTGTTGCACAATAGAGCTAACCTGTTCAGTTAAGAATGCTTTCTTTTTCACATTTAACTTTCTTTTAACAGTGCACAAATCTTTCAGAAATTTAGCATAAGCAGGTATTTGATTAATAGCATCAAGCAATGGAATATTGATCTGGCACTTCTGAAAAATTTCACGAATCTCAGTTTGATACTTATCTTTGCTTTTCTGAAGTAGCCGATGAGGGTAGGGTGTTGCAGGTACATATGATGCGGGTTCCTTCTCTTTAATGACGCTTTTGCTCACACCCACGTCCGTGCTCTCTTCCTGCACCTCCTCTTGTTCTTTAATTCCCTCTTCTTGGATCTGAATTCCCTCATCCTGCTCAGCTTGTCTGCTCGGTGGATCAGGCTTCTGAATCTCTTTTCCACTCCTCAAAGTGGACACCGCTTGGCAAGGCTTCATATTATTTCCTGCAGAAGAAGATGAGCCCATATTAGGATTTGGAATTGACTGAGATGGAAGCTTACCTTTTTCTAATGTCGCTGTAAGCCTCGCCAAGCTCTCGCTCATCTGCTGATTCTGAGTCTGCTGAGCCTGAAATTGAGCCTGCTGCTGCTGCATCTGAGCTTGTTGCAATTGGATAAGTTGCTGAAGTGCATCGCCAAATGGTTGCATCTGCTGTTGTTGCACTGGCTCATGGTCCCTCCTCTGGTTCCCACCTTGATAGTTGTTGTTGTATTGAGGTTGTCGGAACTGAAGGGGAGCCTGCTGCTGCTGAGTTTGCTGATTGGGGCCCCAGTTCAAGTTTGGATTATTGCGCCACCCCTTGTTAGAATTGAAGTTCTGGTAGTTCGAAGAAACTTGATTCACCCCAGTAGGATTTCCTAGCATGCTCTTCAAGGCTGGAAGTGTAGGGCATGCACCGGTGTCATGGCCACTGACGTCGCAAAGTACACAAATCTGCTCTATCTCAACTGCCTTGGCCTCTTTCAAATTCATTGCATGAAGCTTGTTTGAGATCATGGCCTCCATCTTCGCCTCCAACGCATCCTCTTGCTTCAAATTATAAACCACTCCTCGCGTAGGCTGGGATGGTGCAGAATGGCCTCCTCTCTCGTAGTCTGAAGTAGTGTCCCATGTCTGCGCATTTTCTGCTATCTCCTCCAGGTACGTCCAAGCTTCGTCTGGCTCTTTATCAAAGAATCCTCCATTGCACATCATCTCTACAAATTGCTTCATCTGCGGCTGCAGTCCATCGTAGAAGAAGCCAATAATCCTGCTTTTATCGAAGCCATTATGCGGACATGCGAGCAGCAACTCATTGAACCTTTCAAATGCCTGGTAGAATGTTTCTTCGCTTTTCTGGGCAAAGTTCATAATCTACTGCTTCAGTCCCTGTGTCCTGTGAATAGGAAAAAACTTATTTAGAAATTCAGCCTGCAAATCAATCCATGTAGTAATAGAGCGTGATGGCAATGCATTTAACCAGTTTTTAGCTTTGTCTTTTAATGAAAATGGGAACAGTTTAAGATATATCGTGTCCTCGCTAGTTTTCCCATCAAAGCATGTCAAGCAAACCTCCTCAAATCCTTTAATATGAAGATATGGATTTTCCTTGTCTAACCCATGAAAGGTGTGTAAGAGTTGGATCACCCCAGGTTTAAAATTGAAAGAATTTGCATCGACAGGTAAAACAAAGCATGAAGCAGTGCTAGTCCTAGTGGGTCTGAGTAAATCTTTTAAAGTCCTAAGCACTCCAGGTTGCACATTATTCTCGTTATTGTTGCTAAAATTTTCATCCATATTATTATTAGCCATATCAAAACGTCGAGTCAACCTATGTGTCCTAGGAGTCCTATGCCACATAAACTAGCACAAATATTTTTTTTTATGAAAGCAAACAAAACTTTATATACAATAAAGTGGAAAGATCTCACCGAAGGTCCTCTGAATGAGATAAACCGTAGTAACAAACCGTTCTCCCCGGCAACGGCGCCAAAAACTTGGTGGGCTCCGAAAGGTGCTTCTCTCAAGCGCAAGAGTCCGTTCAAGTAGTAAAATCTGGGAGTCCAGATGTCGAATCCTCGGGAGAATCTGTTGAAACCACAAGTCCAAATCAAATAGAGTAACTACGAATAAAATCTAAGCACTTTAATAGTGATGGTGAAGGTGGTATGAAAAGTGTGTGGTGATGAGATTGTTACGTGCGATCAGTGCAAACAACGAACTCTAGTTTGTGAAAAATAGATATAAAAGGCATGTACATGACATGGGTTCATTAGGATCAGCGAATCGTAAGCTTTGGTTGATCAAGTATAACACAACGAAACCTCCTTTTGGGAGCGAATCGTCGGAAGATGTCCTTTTGGGAGTTAACGCATCAATTCTAATAATATATCGCTAAAGTTGTAAACGTACATATGAAGTATGAAGCTCTCTTTTGGAGAGATCAAATCTCACCCTTGTGGGGTGATCATCAACTAGAACAATTCTTTTGGAATATGAAAAAGTAGATTTAAGAGCGACGATTAAACTTTAGCAAATATAGCGATTAAGCGCAATAATACAACCAACGAATACGATTCACATCACCTAATTACTCCATACCATGCACATAAAATATTTAGCTACTCATGGTGCAGAAATACACAAATTTCAGATCAGAATTCATAAGTTTATTAGCAAAATACGGAAGTTTAAGGGCAAAATACAAGCTAAAACACCCAAATACGAGCTAGAGTTGAAGAAAATATCACCAATTCTCTCTGAAAAGTCTTCAAAACTCTCTGAAAATAAGAAAATAGGCTCTGGAATTTTACAGAATTTTTGCAGAAGAAAATACGGCTCCTAAGTGCTCCAATACGCCAATAATACGCCCAAAAACCCCTAGAATACGCTTATATAATAGGCATTGCGGGTTTTACTTTGCTTAACGGGTGTAAATCCGCTCCAAAGTCGCGCCCGAATCGATCTGGACCGCAGATCTGGAGCGGCGCAAATGTGGACCGCACGATCCATGCGGGATCGCACAGCAACTTGACACGTGGCCTTCCTATTCGGGTTTGAGTATCGACCGCACCCGCAACCCGCTTGATCTTCGAATCGAACTCGGGGGTGATTTCCACCCATCCGATCGGCATCGGACGCTTCGAAGACGGCCACGTCGCCCCAGATGATGCGCTCTCCGTATTCGCTTCGGAGATTAATTCTCGCCGTTGGATCGTCGATCAACGCTCAGGATTTCGCCACGTCGCCAGGGTATCGCTCGCTGCTTCGTTCGAGCGGGATCGTTCTCCGCCGCAGGATCTTCATCGAACGGACCACGCTGTGCCGCGTGTCCTCCCGCTCCGCTGAGTTTTGAGCTGCCGAACGCCGTTCGATCTCCGATCGACCGCCCACAACGTGCCACGTCACCCGCTTTTAAACTTCTCTGCAGCTGCTGATGAGGCGAGATATCGACCGTTCGATCTCGATCGAACGGTCGATATTTAATACCATTTATACCTTGCTGCGGCCGTAGGATGAATGCTGGAGGGTGGAGATTGCGCCACGTGTCGGTCGTTTATTGGCCAGAGATCGTATTTTGTTATTTACGAGCGTATTTCCCCATTTAAAGTGTATTCTGCATTCAAAAATTCATAGTAATTAGCACAGATCTCAGAAAAATACAAATAAATAGTCGTTGGAATCGTGAGATCAAGACCAAGCTAGGAAAAATATAAAAAGTGCAGAAATACTTCGTTAAATGCTGTTTTGTGCTCAAATAGCGTGTTTTCTCTAATAAATAAATGTGTAGAAAATACGTATGAATTAGAGAACAATGTAGTATCATATGGGCACAAAGTGGGGCTAAATGGGGGGTTAAATATGTAATATTGAACCCAAATCAGCAGGTACCAATTCTCGTGCACCAGCATCTTTAAAAGCTCTAGCTCCAACTTCGTCTTACCACGACGATCCCAAACAGAGTAAGTCACTCTAATTCTATCTTTGGAAATCTGGATAGTGTACTCGTATGAACTTAGGACATGTCATCTAGTCTCAGAACAGCTATTGACTTGAACCAATGACTAGAGACCTAATTAACTAGCGAACTATCAATAGTGGAGTGACCAAAGGACTAAATTGAGATAGTACACTTTGATATCATAGTTGTTGGACTTCAAATCATTGCTCGGACTAAATTGAGATAGTAAACTTTGATATCATAGTTGTTGGACTTCAAATCATTGCTCGGACTAAATTGAGATAGTAAAATTTTATGAAATTTGATATCATAGTTGTTGGACTTCAAAGCATTGCTCAGGACTGGTATTCTCTGTTGAGGCTTCTGCCTTGACTTTTCAGCAAGTAACTACCATATAAATGTAATTGATGTACTCATTGATGGATGTATTGTTGTACACATTGTTGGATGTACGAAATGATGGGCCTATGAGGCCATACGGATATGTATATGGATACAGACACGGATACTGATATAAATGTGAAATGTGATACAACATGGGTTATGGGGTAGTCTTGAGCTACGTAGTGTACGGGAGTGACTGGGTCCACCCTTATTAGTTAAGCTGTACCATCACCCTGTAGGGGATGGTAGGTAGATATTCCACGAGTTGCTACGTGGGATGGGTGCACTTCTGTTTGCATATCGTACACTCGAGCTAAGACTGTTGCACTAGCTGATTGATACATGGCCCATGAGGCCATATTGATACGAACACTGATATGAACATTGGATTATGATACGACACGGGTTTTGGGGTAGTCTTGAGCTACGCAGTGTGCGGGAGTGACCGGGTCCACCCTTATTAGTTAAGCTGTACCATCACCCTGCAAGAATGGTAGGTAGATATTCCACGAGTTGCTCCGTGGGATGGGTGCACTTCTGGTTGCATATCGTACACTCGAGCCAAGGCTAATGCACTAGTTTGATTGCTGTATTGTACTCATGGTTGTTTGTATTGTCGGAACACACTATTGGGCCTTCGGGCATTTACGGAGCCCATTTACTGAGAACACTATTGGGCCTTCGGACATTTACGGAGCACATTTACGGAGCACGCTATTGGGCCCTTGCGGCATTTAAGACTGATGCACTAGTTTGATTGATGTTGCACTAATTGATAATGGATTGATACCATTGCTTCAGTCACGACTACTACTATTCTACGGACTAAGTCGAGACTACTCGAACGTGATAGAACGGTTTAATAATGAGCGGTCTTAAATTACGACCGAATCAGTGTCTAGAAAGGAAATGGGAAGGGGGTTGGTCAACCAAGGGACTTGTTCCTGCGGTCTTTGAAGTGACCTGTGCCTTCAAGCCCTGACTGACTGGCTGATTTGGAAGTTAAGTTAGACTTCTTATTATTAGGCTATCCTACACTATTAGATAGTCATAGCGACGCTCATCTTTACTTAAGTATTACTACATCTACCTATTGTCATCGCACTACCGATTGGTCAAGACATTGTTAACCTGGTTGTCTTACTATTGACATCTCATTGGTCAAAATATTGTTACTACCACATGTCACGCCACAGTCGTTACTTTTGCACTTGTACAGTCATCTTTACTATTACCTGAGCAGTTACCAGTACTTTACATACCTGTCTGCCCATACTTTACTTTTTACACCTGCATAACCATCTTTTGTTTACTATAGTCTGTTCTATACTTTTGCACTACTTTGTTTCTATTGCTAGAATTGTTGTGACTTACCTACGGTTCCATCTCTGTGGCACCGCAGTCGACGTACATATGGAGGCAGATGCTCTAGAGTTAATAGCGCCAGAATTCGACCATGAGTCTGCAGCTTTCAGAGTTATTTCCAGTTGTATTCACTTTCCTTCATGTACGATCGTTGGACCATTTTTGTACAATACGGATGTAATAATTGGACACTATTTGGGTATTTTGTACATCTCTGCATCGTGGCTATTTTGTTTTCACTGGTTAACTGCAGGACCTGCGCAAATATCCAAAAGTAACGGGCCCGGGAATCGGGTCGTTACACATGCAAAAGTGTTATGCCAAAAATAGATAGAACATCATAAAATTATGGCATACACAATTCTAGCATACTAATTTCAACAAAATGATACCAATGTAGATATTCTAACAATACATGCAATCTACACACATGGATACCAAATGTATATCAAAGGTAAGAATATACTTACAACATTAAGCTCCCCATACTTTAGTGCATCACTTAAGCACCAACAACTCCATTTGAATGAAAAACTTTGCAAATCAATGAGTTGGTAGGGTTGGTATCCCATGATGGATTGAACCTAGAAAGTATCATTTTGGTATCCAAAAATCTTTTTGGATCCTATGGGTTAGGCAACAAATTTAACATATTAGATGTAACCCATAACCTAACTACATTCAAATTAACGTGCACATCCACAATAAATATGCAAAAATAAAAAATAAACCAATTCTTACCACATTTGCGTTGGTACCCATAAAATGAAATTAGACTTATGGTACCAAGCAATGAAGGGTCAATGAAGACTAACCCTTTGGAAACCAAGTCCACGAGGACTGTGATTTCCCAACATAGTCATCATTCAAAATAATATCATTAATAAATGATTTTACATACATATTCTTAGCATGCATGCTTGTGTTCTTCGGACCCCAAATAGTGTATGTCTTGGGAGTCCGAATCCTATTGGGAGCATGCATACATTGTTGATGTCTATGTGATGCATGTCGTGGATAAGCATATGGCATACGATGCAATGGTGCATGATGATAATTATTCATATGAGAATGTGAATGAACATTTGCATGTGGTGGAACACGTGCATGAGTGTGTCTCACATGGTGTTCACGTGCTCGTGGATGCGGATCATAAAAATCATCATATGTGCTAACATGTGGAGTAGGATGTGTGTTGGCATACATGAAAGCATGGCCCTTCTTTGGAGGTCCACCCAAAGTGGGTTTCTTTCCAAACGGGGGTGTACCTAGCGGAAGCACCATTGGTAGGAGAACTACCAATGAAGTGTTTACTCGCACTAGTAGAAGCTTCGAAAGATGGCCTAGCAAAGGTCGTGGCCGATTTGGATGAGTCTCCCATCTTACACCTCAAGCCAATGTGGTGATTGGCCGGATGTAAGTCATTTAGGATATTATCCAAATGACCTTTACCTTTATTGAATTCATGAATTCGGCCTAATGTGCACTCATACTTCTCAGTGAGAGTATGCATCGAAGCATCCAAGGTGGACACTTGCGATGTGAGTGCGCAAACACGTGATTTGAGATTCTTATTCTCAATACTCAAAGTTGAGTTTTGAGACGTCAAATCCGCTATCACATGTTCATCCGAATCCTCGATATGAACATGCTCAAGTTGAGATTTGAGATTTACAATCTCATTTCTCAAATCTTCAACAACGGTGTCATTGTTGACGTTGATAGGTTTAGGCGAGGTTTTAAGACTATCTAACTCATTTTTAGTCTTAATAAATCTACTAGCCAATTTAGTAAACTTATACCAAAGTTGCTCGTTGGATAATTTAAGTTCATCCATGGTTACCTCTTCGCCTTCATCCTCACTTTCATCACTTTTATCGGAGGAAGTCTCTTGAACACGTTCTTCTCTTCCCATGAAGCACATGTGTGCTTTCTCCACCTTCTCATCATCCGAATCTCCACTTGAGGATGTAATGCCCTACCAGCTACTGCACAAGTACTAGAGGGGGGGGGGTGAATAGTACTTTAAAATAATAATGACTATAATTCCAAATTAAATTGCAATCAACTACCAAATCAATTTGCGGAAGCTTAAATTGAATGAAGACAACGAAATTAACAATGCTAACAAACGAAGTTAATGGGTTCGGATCCACCCAAGTCTCCCCGACTTGTTCCCGGTGATCCTACGTCCCAACCACCCGGATCCCCTCCGGATACTTGAGTTAGAAACCCTAACTCAAGATTTCCACTATGAATATCTTGTGAAAAACCTTCACAAGATCAAATCATACATGCAACGGCAAAGTGAATCCCACAACCCGGGATCACAAACTTCTCTCACAACCGAGAGAACCAATAAGCAATATAAAAGAGTTTATATGAAATAAACAAGCTTACCACAAAATCCTATACCTTGAGTTTTTCTTACCCAATAGGTGGAATGAAGGATTTGAGGAAGATGAAGTCACCAAGCCCTAGCACCAAGGAAATGAGCAGCAATGGGTGCCTAGGGAAGAGTTGGAGACTTGGATCAAGCAATAGCTTGAAGAGCTCACCAAGAACAACCTTCTCTCTAGATCTAGAAATGGGAGAGAATGGGTTTCTTGTGAGGAAGAGAGCTTTAGATTTGAGGGAGAATGGCTATCTCTTTAGAACTCAATGAATCTCTTAATGGCAGCTCTAACCTAGATGAAAATGACCTAGGTTCGTATTTATAGGGTCCCATAAAAACAAGTTAGGTCATTCACCAACGGATAGAAATCTGAGAGACTTAGTCGGTCAAAGAACAGTCACTGACCGACTAGTTCATCAACTAGTCGGTCAGCCAAACAACGTGGACCGACTAAGAGTAGATCTGAGAAGAAGGAGAATTTCAGACCTAGAAATCTAGTCGGTCCAAGAACACTGTCTGACCGACTAGTTTCACAACTAGTCGGTCATCCAATGAACGTAGACCGACTAAGAGGCAAAATAACTTAGTCTGAAGGCAAGTTGACTTAGTCGGTCCAAGAACAAAAGTTGACCGACTAGATTGTCAACTAGTCGGTCACCAAACGTTCTTAGACCGACTAAGGGATGAACAGTAGCTTAGGATAAATATAGCATGAACAGTAAGTCACAACTAGTCGGTCAAAGAAGCATCACTGACCGACTAGTTCACAAACTAGTCGGTCGGTGAGTCAACGTAGACCGACTAACTGTAAACAGTAAAGTCCAAGAAATTAAGGAATCAAACTAGTCGGTCCAAGAACAGTTGCCGACCGACTAGATCACCATCTAGTCGGTCAGTACTTGTTCTTGTACCAACTAACATGCACAACAAAGTCCGAATCGAAGCGCGACGCTTCGAGGAAGTTAGAATGAACTTGTGCAAGGATCCTAGAGCTACGAAATGAGCGTAATGAAGATAGAAACGTAAGATATACTCAAGGCTTAACATTCTATCAATCGAAACTAAAAGACTACAAATAAAACCTTAATAAACGGTCTTTGAGAGCTTCGATTGAATCTTCATAACTTCCAAAGCGTTGCAGGAGCTTCAACGAAGCTTTAGGCTTGAATACGAGCTTTTGGAAGTGTTGAGATGTCGCTTTGAATATTCTCGTGAAATTGGCGACGATCTCAAAAACTGCGCTCACAAATTGTTAGTTCATGGATTATTTATGTTTGCTCATCATCAAAACCAAATCCGGGGAGTCCAATATTCAACAGAGGAGTCCTCGTCGGAGTCAGTGAAAGTGCCGACAAGTCCTTTCTTGTGCTTTCTCGACTTGTCGTGCTTGTATGCCTTCCACTTCCCCTTGTGTTTGTAGAGAGGACAATCCGGCTTGATGTGTCCTGGCTTGTTGCATTTATAACACACGGGAGTAGAAACATTAGTAGAACCAAACTTAGATAAATTCTTAAACTTACCTTTTCGAAAGCATCGGTCGAACTTCTTTGCCAAATCGGCCAAAGTTTCCATGTCCAACTCATCTTCCGATTCTTCTTCCGATTCTTCATCATGGGTAAATGGAGCGGCCTTGTATGCAATCGCCTTTTTCTTTGGCTCGTCTTGCTTCAAGTACGACTTCATCTTTTCCTTCATCCTTATCTTGCTTTCCTTGCGTACCTCATAAGAAATCAAGGTACCCATTAGTTGAATGACGGTATATTTACTCATATCGTTACCTTCCTCGATGGCGAAGGTACGCTTTTCCCAACAAGAAGGAAGTCCATCGATGATCTTTGAGACCTTCTCCTTTTGGGTGTAGATCTTCCCAAGAGCTTCCAATTCATTGGAAATATTTACGAAGCGAGAATAGTAGTCCTTATAGTTTCACCCTGTTCCATGTGAAACAACTCAAATTCTTTGTTAGAGACAACGAGTTTAGAATCTTTTACCGTACTCATTCCTTCGTGCAAGATGAGGAGGGAGTTCCAAATTTGATATGCACTCTTACATGTGCATATCTTATTGAAGTCCTCGGGCTCCAATGCGCATTGCAAGGCGTTCATTGCCTTGGCATTGCTTACCTCCGCGGCGACCTCCGCGGGAGTCCACTTCGCAAAATCTTCTTCGGCGGGCTCGACATACTCCGTCAACGTGGCTCTCCACAATGAAGCACTCCGGAGGAAAGTTTCCATCCGGCATTTCCAGTACCCGTAATTGGTACCATTGAAGAAGGGAGGCCTAGTTGAGGATTGCCCTTCCAAAACTGAAGAAGCTCCGTGACGATCCTTGAAGACGTTGTAGTCGTTGTTTGTCATAGCTTTGAACTTGTAGCTTTAACCTTGGCTCTGATACCAATTGTAATGCCCTGCTAAGCTACTGCACACGTACTAAGGGGGGTGAATAGTACTTTAAAATAATCAAGATAGTTATTCCTAATTTTTGTGCAAGAAACAAACGACAATGTGGAATAAACAACAATCAACAAGAATGGACAAACGCAAACAAATGCATGTAACGGGTTCAGATCCACCCAAGTCTCCCCGACTTGTTCCCGGTGATCCTACGTCCCAACCACCCGGATCCCCTCCGGATACTTGAGTTAGAAACCCTAACTCAAGATTTAGCACTATGAAATTCTTGTGAAAAACTTTCACAAGACCAAATCATACAAATGACATGTGACCCCCACAAACCGGGATCACACCCTCTCTCATAACCGAGAGACACAATGCAAATATCAATTGAAATGAAATATGAAACACTTACCACAAAATCCTATGCCTTGAGTATAACTTACCAAATTAGGGCAAAGATGGATTTTGAGGAAAAGATGTCACCAAACCCTAGCTCCTTGAAGATGACCAGTAATGGAGGCCTAGGGTGGAGTATGGTGACTATAATCAAGCTCTTGGCTTGAATGGCTCACAATGGAGAGAATCTCTCTTGAGGATTAAGGCTCAAAGAGTGAAGAGAGAGATTCTTGGTGAGAAGAGAGAGCTTAGAATTAGCTTGAGAAAACTCTTCTCTTAGGTCTGAAATTACTTGTATATTGGACTTCTAACCTTGCCTCAAACGAATCAAGTTTGTATTTATAGAGGCAAGGAAAATCGTGTTAGAAAAGTTCCCAACGGCTCTATTCTGAACCAGACTAGTCGGTCACAGAAGGATCACTGACCGACTAGTTCATCAACTAGTCGGTCGGTGATACAACGTAGACCGACTAACGGTTGGACAGCCAAAAGGTGAAGTACAGGAGATAGACAACTAGTCGGTCCAAGAAGACTTGCCGACCGACTAGTTTCACAACTAGTCGGTCGGTGAATGCTCTTTGACCGACTAATAGTCGAAATAGAATAGGCTGACTTCAAGTTGATTTAGTCGGTTTAAGAACAAATGCTGACCGACTAGTTTCTCAACTAATCGGTCGACAAACGTTCTTTGACCGACTAACTCGAAACAGTAACTCAGGCTGAATTTAGGCAATGATAACTAGTCGGTCTGAGAAGGATTCCAAACCGACTAGATCGTCATCTAGTCGGTCGGTGACTCTTCTTTGACCGACTAATTGATCAACAAATCAGGGCTGAAATGAGCAAGGCATTCTAGTCGGTTCAAGAGGAATTGCCGACCGACTAGATCGTCATCTAGTCGGTTGGTTCTTCTTCTTGAACCAACTAACATGCACAAGAAGCCGAGGGAAGAAGCGATAGGCTTCGGGAAAGATTCTAATGGCTTCTATGATAGTCCTAGCTCTAAGATATGAGCGAAATGAAGATAATAATGTAAGTCCTACTTAAGGCTTAACATTCTAATTAATGAAGCTAGAAGACAATAAATAATACATGACGAACCGTCTTCAAAGCTTCAATCTTCATTCTTCTTGACTTCAATATTGCTCCTTGAGCTTCAACGAAGCTTCAGGCACACGATCATGCGTATTGAGAAGTCTTGAGACGTTGCTTTAGATGTACGTAGTATTTTGGCGACGATCTCCATAACTGCGCTCACAAAACAGTTAGTACATGATATTTATGTTTGCTCATCATCCAAAACCAAATCCGGGGAATCAATACTCAACAATCAGTCGCCTATATGCTTATCTGGAGAAAGAGTGCAGCTCTCTGTTTTATTCCATCCCCTGCAGCAGTTCGCCTGCTGAAGGTTTTACAGGCGCATGTCCTGTTTACAGTCGACTGTATCGACTTCATCAGTCGACTGTCCTTGCTCAGATTATAGCCGTTGGATATTTTCTAGCCGTTGAACAGTCGACTGTCATTTGTTCATCAGTCGACTATCCTTGACGTTTCTGCCCAGAAACTAGCCGTTGCAGCCTTGTGCTTTTTGCTGTTTTCTTGGGTTTTGAGGGTTGATACTATTGAAAATCATAAAAGATCAACAAGCCACTCTCAAACTCTCTCATTTTCCTCTTTGAGCTCTCATTCCTCTTCATGCATTGAAGTCCAGCTCAAGGGAAATCATCCAAGTGCTTTCAAGCCAATTTCAACACTTGGAGATCCTCTTCCATGCCTTGCATTCATCTATGAGTAAGCATATCAAGGCATATGTAAGAGTATTTATTTTACTTGGTGATTCTTGTAACACTAATTCTCTTTGTGGGAATTAGTCTTTCTCTCTTTGTGGGAGTTTATCTCTTTGTGGGAATAACTCTCTTTGTGGGAGTAACGTTCTTAGTGGGAGTTTGGTGTCCTAGTGTAGGGCTAACCCTAATTCTCTGAGTGGGAGTTAGTAATTCTCTTGGTGGGAGTTTGACCCTTGTGGAGGGTTGGTTGGGTCCTTGTGTAGGGCAAAATCCTCTTGGTGAGGTATCTCTTTGTAGGATTTGTATTCACTTCTCTTTGTGGGAATATAGTGAATATTGGTGTGGCTGGACGTACCCAAGTTTTGGGGAACCAGGATAAAATCTTGTGTTTGCGTTTGGATTGATTGTGTCAATTATTTCCTCTTGCATTTCTTATTCTGCATTTGCAAGTTTAATTTTAATTGGACAATTTTATTGACATTACACTATTCACCCCCCTCTAGTGTGTTGTTGTTAGTATTGCAAGGATAAGGCGATCCTTACAGCTAATTGGTAACTCATCATACCCTTGATATGGGTTTTAAAACAATAATAAATGCATGTCAACCTAGTTTTTATTTCGTTATCACCGTATTTCCATTTTAGAATTGTTAGCTAAACTTGTAAATTGCACAGTATCGTATCGTAAATTGAACAGTATCGTAAAAGAAGCCGAATTGGACTACGTGACATGATTGATAGAAAGTTGTAACTGGAAATGTGACATTCTAGTAAAAGGCACCGACACTGGGTTTTGGGGGTAACTTATAATTGCTAGGATACGGAAGCGACCAGTCCGATTTGCTGTTATTGTCACCGTTCGGGTTAGCTACCCTATTAGTTGTTCAGTGTCAAAGAGAAAATTGAATAGTATCGTTTTGTTGTACCATTTTGTTTTAACCCGGGAAATTAGGCGGACTCTTGGTTGCACATCGTCTCTTGCATTATAAGTCACGTTTTTAGGTTCTGCACGGTCATACTCTCGTAAACTTGTCACCTTTAATAATGTTTTTAAATACTGATAAATAAAGTTGTAAATATGCAAAACCATATTTCTGCTCCATTATTGTACGCTCTTTTACTTATAGTCCTTGCTAGTTTTGTCATGTTAGTTTATTGTTTTTAAATACCATGCTAGAGATACTTTGAGTTACGTCTGATCCTGGTGACCCTTCTCTTTGTGGTGGTCTCGCCAGATACAGCACGGGTTGAAGAAGTTGCAACAGGGACTGTAGATGCTGAGTTTGCTGTAGAGTTTGACCAAGAGGACGCTGGTTATTAAATTGTGAGTGTGCGAGTGTTTTGTATTTCATGTATAAGAGTGGCTTGGTATGAATTTGTATTTCGAGTTGTATGTCCTTTCCTGTACACTACTGGTTTGTAATAAGGTTTATACCACTTTCATATATGAGTATTTTGGCGTATTTCTACAACAGAGTCTGTATTGAATTCATTGGTGCATAGCAGGACTTGCGCATGTTCCAAACAGTAACAGGCCCCGAGAGTGGGTCGTTACATTGAAAGACTATGTAAATCAACCCCTACAGTGGCTTGATGATTTAATGTTGATTATTGGAGATAATGCTGCAATGGGTGATTTCAAAAAGGTTGTGTATCAACCATTTGGCGGCACATTTTCAGAGGGCGATGTAGATCAAGCAAGTCCTACACCCACCCCTAATGTATTAATAGAAAATGTTGTCCCACGCGACATTCCCTTTTCTGTGTCGACGGGTGGTTTTCCAGCTGGGCTAAGCCAAGCTAGCCCCTCCTCTGTGAGTAAAAATAAAATGCGTGGACAGTCTTTCAGGGATGATCCCTACCTCATGTGGGGAATGGTTGACAATGTTAGAGAGGTCGAGAAGCAATTAAGATCTCCCACTCCCATTGGACTGAAGTGCTTTCTAAGCGTTTATATGCACACACGGAGTATCTAGAACACGTGTTAGATAACTTATTTATGGACCTTAGCTGTATTGAGATTGATGGCAGGATATTTTTGGCTATGCTAGAATCTTCTAGGAAGCGATACATTCAGACAAAAATTACAGCAATGGAAAGTGCAAGTCGTTCGACTGGCGGAGACAACGATTGAGATGATGATGCTTGGGACTTGTAAATGATAGTTGGTTTCCTCACTAACTTTGGTAACATTTGGGGTTGGGGTGGAGTACTTGGGAAACTTAAACTTTGGGTGGCTTATTGGAGGATAATTATGATGTTTACAATGCATGCTTGTTGGGGTTGGTAGGTTTATTACCTATATTGGTGCGTTGTTTAGTTAAGTAGAACAAAATATTTCCATGGAAAGATTGTGCAAGTTGTATTTGTTGGATTTCTATTTCATGTGTGGCTGCATATTTATGTGCCAATTGGCAATGTTATGTTTTGTGGTTTGATGTATCATGCAATGCTTCCATCATTAATTTTTGGGTACTGTGATTTGGCAAGATATGGACATGATATGTTTTGTGTATTAATTTAACATGATGTGATTCCATTAATTTTTTGCAGTGGGGTTATATGATTTCAGATTTTTTGTTTTCATAGAGCCCAATGATGAAACATAAATAGTGAACAATAAGTGGGTGCTCATGCTACTTGAAGAAAAATTTTTGTGGTATTTCCTTCATATTGGAAGGCTGGCTGGCTGGTTCCTTTATTCCCTATGATGTTTGTGGCTTTACTGGATCACCCTTGGAATTTAATTTGTGTGTTGGCAATGGTAAGGATTTTGGATTGTTGTTTCATGCTTGGCTTTGCTGTTTCATGACTGTCTTTCATGCACTGCATTTTTGGATTGATGTTTCCTGTATGGATTTACTTGCTTACTCTGTTGGCTTTGCTGAAAATGCATTGGATTTTTTTCTTCACTTATTGAAGCTGATTATTTGGGTAGATGATGAAGGAGACACTGCCAAGCAACCAGTTGGGAAAATGATAATAAAATCTCCGAGGGCTAAAAGTTGGAAAATGTTAATTAGTTTTGTATTGCTGTATCATGCTGGAAATTCCTTTAGCTTCCTTGCTATTTCATGCATGGTTTGGCTTACTTACTATAGTGTCTTTTCTAAAGCTGCATTGGATTTTTTGTATGTTGAAAATGTTAGGGATTTTGTCTTTCTGTTTCATGTTTGCCTTGGCTGCTTCCTTACTGTTTCATGCATGTTGTAGCTTGCTTACTATGGTGTCTTTGCTGGAGCTGCATTGGGAATTTTTGTGTGTGTTGGAAATGTTATGGATTTTGGCTTGCTGTTTCATGCTTGCCTTGGCTGCTTCCTTGCTGTTTCATGCATGTTGTGGCTTGCTTACTATGGTGTCTTTGTTGGAGCTGCATTGGATTTTTTGTGTGTTGGAAATGTTATGGACTTTGGCTTGCTGTTTCATGCTTACCTTGACTGCTTCCTTGCTGTTTTATGCATGTTGTTGCTTGCTTACGATGGTAACTTTGCTGGAGTTGCATTGAGATTTTGTGTGTGTTGGAAATGTTATAGACTTTGGCTTTCTGTTTCATACTTACCTTGGCTGTTTCATTATTGTTTCATGCATGTTGTGGCTTACTTACTATAGTGTCTTTGCTGGTCTTTGCTGGAGCTACATTGACATTTTTGTGTGTGTTGGATATGTTATGGATTTTCCATAGTGTCTTTGCTGGAGCTGCATTGGCATTTTTGTGTGTGTTGGATATGTTATTGATTTTGGCTTTCTTTTCATGATTGCCTTGGCTGCTTCCTTGCTGTTTCATGCATGTTGTGGCTTACTCACTATGGTGTCTTTGCTGGAGCTACATTGTGATTTTTGTGTATATGCTGGATATGTTATGGATTTTGGATTTCTATTTCATGTTTGCCTTGGTTGTGTCCTGCATGTTATGGATTTGTGGTCTTTGCTGGAACTCCATGATGAAACTTTCCAAGTGAATGTTATTTATGTGCAATTTTAATTACTTATTTATGTTTCCTTGCTATGATATGCTTATCGTTAATCTCCTCTCGCACTCACATACAATAGAGCACACATAAAAAACAGAACATGACCAAAAAGGGCAGGACAACCAATAAATCAGCAACAAGTTAAAGTAGCAACAAACAGCTGAAATGAAAGCCAAGCATGATACAACAAGCCAAAATTCAGAACATTGCCAACACATAACAATGCTAACAAATAAATGTCATTGCTGATGTTTTGTTGGTTCCTTGATATGGAATGCTTAGTAGGTGTTTCCTTCCGTGATCATGTTCTATTCTTCTAGGTTGGATCCTTTATTGGCAATGATAAATTTTTTTGCGTTGCATATTGTTTGCGACTGTGAAGATGGGATAGATTTTCACATATCTAATGATAAGAAACCAACAGGAAAACTGATTAGTATAATTCTGAGGGCTCTTGGTTATGTTTCCATTCGTTGCATCTTTCTTCCCCGACCTTTGTTTTATGTCTTTCTTTAATTACTTCATGAATTTTGGTTTTTGTCATGCTTTTTCTTTTCCTAGACTTTCTTGTGGTTGATGTAATTATGCACAAGTCTGTTGGATGAGGTTGTTTTCTTGCTTTTTTAATAGTTGACATTCCTTTTTATTGTTCATATTGTTGAGTATTGGTTCCCCGGATTTGGTTTTGGATGATGAGCAAACATAAATATCGTGTATTAACACTTTGTGAGCGCAGTTATGGAGATCGTCGCCAAAATACCACGTTCATCAAAAGCGACGTCTCAAGACTTCTCAATACGCGTGATCGTGTGCCTGAAGCTTCGTTGAAGCTCAAGGACCAATAATGAAGTCAAGAATGAAGATTGAAGCTTTGAAGACGGTTCGTCAAATGTATTTTCTATTGTCTTTAAGCTTCATAGATTAGAATGTTAAGCCTTGAGTAGGACTTACATTATAAACTGTATTTCGCTCATATCTTAGAGCTAGGATTATCATAGAAGCCATTAGAAACTTTCCCGAAGCCTGTCACTTCTTCCCTCGGCTTCGAGTGCATGTTAGTTGGTTCAAGAAGAGTCACCAACCGACTAGATGACGATCTAGTCGGTCTGCAACTCTTCTTGAACCGACTAGATGCCTTGCTAAATTCAGCTCATTCTAGGTTGATCAATTAGTCGGTCAAAGAAGAGTCACCGACCGACTAGATGACGATTTAGTCGTTTAGGAATCCTTCTTGGACCGACTAGTTGAGCTTGCCTCTGTACAGCCTGAGTTACTGTTTCGAGTTAGTCGGTCAAAGAACGTTTGTCGACCGACTAGTTGAGAAACTAGTCGGTCAGAATTTGTTCTTAAACCGACTAATTCATCTTGAAGTCAACCTACTCTATTTCGACTGTTAGTCGGTCAAAGATCATTCACCGACCGACTAGTTGTGGAACTAGTCGGTCGGCAAGTCTTCTTAGACCGACTAGTTGTCATATCATGTACTTCGACCTTTTGGCTGTTCAACCGTTAGTCGGTCTACGTTGTATCACCGACCGACTAGTTGATGAACTAGTCGGTCAGTGATCCTTCTTTGACCGACTAGTCTGGTTCAGAATAGAGCCGTTGGGATCTTTTCCAACACGATTTTCCTTGTCTCTATAAATACAAACCTGATTCGTTTGAGGCAAGGTTAGAGGTCCATTTTCCAAGCATTTTCAGACCTAAGAGAAGAGCTCTCCCAAGCTATTTCAAAGCTCTCTCTCCCTCACAAGAATCTCTCCCTTCACTCTTTGAGCCTTTATACTCAAGAGAGATTCTCTCCATTGTGAGCTCTTCAAGCCAAGAGCTTGATTCTAGTCACCATACTCCACCCTAGGCTTCCATTGCTGGTCAACTTCTTGAAGCTAGGGTTTGGTGGCATCATCTTCCTCAAAATCCCTCCTTGCCCTAATTTGGTAAGATTTACTCAAGGCATAGGATTTTGTAGGTAAGTGTTTATTTCATTTCATTTCTTTGAATTGTTGTACACTCTCGGTTGTGAGAGTTTGCGTGATCCCGGGTTGTGGGATTCACGGACATCGATTGTAGGTCGATTGCACTTGTGGGGTTTCCGCAAGTGGGTTAGTGGAAATCTTGAGTTATGGTTTCTAACTCAAGTATCCGGAGGGGATCCGGGTGGTTGGGACGTAGGATCACCGGGAACAAGTCGGGGAGACTTGGGTGGATCCGAACCCAGTAACATACTTTGTTTGCGTATGTTTTAATTCCTGTTGATTGTTGTTTAATTCCGCATTGTCGTTTGTTCATTGCACAATAGTTAGGAATGACTCTCTTAATTATTTTAAGTACTATTCACCCCCCCTCTAGTACGTGTGCAGTAGCTTCACAGGGCACTACAATTGGTATCAGAGCCACGGTTAAAGCTACAAGTTCAAAGCTATGACGAACAACGACTACAACGTCTTCAAGGATCGTCAAGGAGCTTCTTCAGTCTTGGAAGGGAAATCTTCATCTAGGCCTCCCTCCTTCAATGGTACCAACTACGGGTACTGGAAATGCCGAATGGAAACGTTCATTCGGAGTGATTCACTTTGGAGAGCCACGATGAATGAGTACGTCGAGCCATCCGAACAAGATTTCACAAAGTGGACTCCCGCGAAGGTCTCCGTGGAGGTAAGTAATGCCAAGGTAATGAACGCCTTGCAATGTGCATTGGAGCCCGAGGACTTCAATAAGATATGCACATGTAAGAGTGCATATCAAATATGGAACTCCCTCCTCATCTTAGATGAAGGGACGAGTCGGGTAAGAGATTCTAAACTCGTGGTCGTGAATAAAGATTTCGAATTATTTCATATGCTGCAGGGTGAAAAGATGAAAGAGTATTATGCTCGATTCGTCGACATCACAAACGAGTTGGAAGCTCTTGGGAAGACCTACACCCAAAAGGAGAAAGTCTCGAAGATAATCGATGGACTTCCTTCTTATTGGGAGAAGCGTACCTTCGCCATCGAGGAAGGTAATGACATGAAAACTTATACGGTTACTCAACTAATGGGTACCTTGATGTCATACGAGGTACGCAAGGATAGCAAGCTCATGATGAAAGAAAAGATGAAGTCGTACTTGAAGCAAGACGAGCCTAAGAAAAGGGTGATTGCATACAAGGCCGCTCCATCTACCGATGATGAAGATTCGGAAGAAGAAGCGGACGATGAGTTGGACATGGAAGCTTTGGCCGATATGGCAAAGAAGTTCATCCGATTCTTCCGACAAGGTAAGTTGAATCGTAAATCAAAATTTATTTCAACTAATGCTTCTACTCCCGTGTGTTATAAATGCAATAAGCCAGGACATATCAAGCCGGATTGTCCTCTCTACAAACATAATGGGAAGTGGAAGGTATCCAAGCACGACAAGTCGAGAAAGCACAAGAAAGGACTTGTAGGTACCTTCACCGACTCCGACTCCTCAAGTGGAGAGTCGGACGATGAAAGAGTGGAGAAAGCACACACGTGCTTCATGGGAAAAGAGGATCGTGATGAAGAGACTTCCTCCGATGAAAGCGAGGATGGAAGCGAGGATGAAAGCGAAGAGGTAACCAATGATGAACTTAGATTAGCCAACGAACAACTTTGGAATAAGTTTTCTAATATGGCTACTAAGTTTATGAAGACTAAAAATGAATTAGATAGTCTTAAAAACTCGCCTAAGCCTTGCATTGTCAACAACGACACCGTTGTTGAAGAGTTGAGAAATGAGATCGTAAATCTCAAATCTCAACTTGAGCATGTTCAAATCAAGGATTCGGATGAACATGTGATAGCGGATTTGACGTCTCAAATCTCAACCTTGAGTATTGAGAATAAAAATCTCAAGTCACGTGTTTGTGCACTCGCATCGCAAGTGTCCACTTTGGATGCTTCTTTGCATTCTCTCACCGAGAAGCATGAGAGCACATTAGGCCGAATTCATGAATTCAACAAAGGTAAGGGCAAGTTGGATAATATCCTAAATGACTTACCTCCGGCCAACCATCACATTGGTTTGGGGTATAAGATGGGAGATTCATCCAAATCGTCCGCCACCTTTGTTAGGCCATCTTCCGATGCTTCTACTAGTGGAAGTAAACACTTCATGGGTAGTTCTTCTACCAATGGTGCTTCCGCTAGGAACACACCCCCATTTGGAAAGAAACCCAATTTGGGTGGACCTCCAAAGAATGGTCATGCTTTCATGTATACCATGCCACGTAGGAACACACATCCTACCCCACATGTTAGCACGTATGATGATTTCTATGCTCCGCAGCCATGAGCACGTGCACACCATGTGAGACACACTCATGCACGTGTTCCTCCACATTCATATGCTCATCCTCACTCTCATATGAATAATTATCATCATGCACCATTGCATCGCATGTCATATGCTTACCCACGACATGCATCACATAGAAATCAACAACGTGAGCATGTTCCCAATAGGATTAGGACTCCCAAGACATACACCATTTGGGGTCCGAAGAACACAAGCACGCATAATAAGAATTTGTATGTGCAATCGTTTATTAATGATATTATTTTGAATGATGATTATGTTGGGAAATCACGGTCCTCGTGGACTTGGTTTCCGAAGGGTTAGTTTCTTCTGACCCTTCATTGCTTGGTACCATAAGTTTAATTTCATTTTTATGGGTACCAAAGCAATAGTGGTAAGAATGTGTTACATTTAATTTGAATTTAGTTCACTAAATTTATTGCCTAACCCATAGGATCCAAAAAGATTTTTGGTTACCAAAATGATTTTCTCTAGGTTAAATCCACCATGAGATACCAACCCTACCAACTCCGTGATTTGCAAGGATTTTCATTCGAATGGAGTTGATGGTGCTTAAGTGATGCACCAAAGTAGGGGGAGCTTAATGTTGTAAGTATTTTCATACTTTTGATTCACATTGGTATCCATTGGTAGATTATATTACAATTGGTATCATTTTGCTTCATTTTGTATGCTAGATTAATGTATGCCATTGTCCTATGATGTTCTATCTATTTTTGGCGTAACATTTTTGCATGATACGTTTGATATGCACATCGGATTATTTTTGTCTCTGATGTTGATTTCGTCGTTCGACGATTTTATGTATTAAATAGAATTCTTTCTATGGAGACATAGAATTGTTTTCCATGCATTCTATTGATTTTGGAGAGTATGTTCCAAAACTCAATAAGTGAAATCGATTTTCGCTTATGGCTTGATGATTTCGTATTTCGATTTTCGCCTATGGCTTGATGATTTCGTATTTCGATTTTCACCTATGGCTTGATGATTTCGATTTTCGACTTTCGCCTATGGTTTGATGATTTCGGTTTTCGATTTTCGCCTATGGCTTGGTGATTTCATTTTCCGATTTTCGCCAATGGTTTTATGATTTCGGTTTTTCGGTTTTCGACTTTGGTCTCTTTGGCATGCTTTGCTTTTATTCGGTATTTTACATTTGATGTTTTGCATTGGTGTCATTTTGGACAGTGGTCGTATTCTTCGACTCCCGTGCTTTATTTTTTTTAAACATTGCTTTTGTCGTTGATCTCCTCCCGCTCTTTTTGCTAATGCCAAAGGGGGAGAGATATAATAATGACAATGTGCTAATTAATAATTCAAAGGAATTTACCATGAATCTAATTTGATGTGTTAGATTCAGGGGGAGTGAAGATATAAATAAAAGGATTTAGATCCTATATGTGCAATAATAGGATTCATATTTTATATTTCCCTCGCTGCTTGATGCATATGAATATTATTGAATATGGAACTAACGTGTCATCAATGCAGGGGGAGTAAGTAAACTTCATTTGAATCATTATTATTGCTTATTATTTATGTTGGTTTGTCATCACCAAAAAGGGGGAGAATGTTGAGTATTGGTTCCCCGGATTTGGTTTTGGATGATGAGCAAACATAAATATCGTGTACTAACACTTTGTGAGCGCAGTTATGGAGATCATCGCCAAAATACCACGTTCATCAAAAGCGACGTCTCAAGACTTCTCAATACGCGTGATCGTGTGCCTGAAGCTCAAGGACCAATAATGAAGTCAAGAATGAAGATTGAAGCTTTGAAGACGGTTCGTCAAATGTATTTTCTATTGTCTTTAAGCTTCATAGATTAGAATGTTAAGCCTTGAGTAGGACTTACATTATAAACTGCATTTCGCTCATATCTTAGAGCTAGGATTATCATAGAAGCCATTAGAAACTTTCCTGAAGCCTATCACTTCTTCCCTCGGCTTCGAGTGCATGTTAGTTGGTTCAAGAAGAGTCACCAACCGACTAGATGACGATCTAATCGGTCTGCAACTCTTCTTGAACCGACTAGATGCCTTGCTAAATTCAGCTCATTCCAGGTTGATCAATTAGTCGGTCAAAGAAGAGTCACCGACCGACTAGATGACTATTTAGTCGGTTAGGAATCCTTCTTGGACCGACTAGTTGAGCTTGCATCTGTACAGCCTGAGTTACTGTTTCGAGTTAGTCGGTCAAAGAACGTTTGTCGACCGACTAGTTGAGAAACTAGTCGGTCAGCATTTGTTCTTAAACCGACTAATTCATCTTGAAGTCAACCTACTCTATTTCGACTGTTAGTCGGTCAAAGATCATTCACCGATCGACTAGTTGTGGAACTAGTCGGTCGGCAAGTCTTCTTAGACCGACTAGTTGTCATCTCCTGTACTTCGACCTTTTGGCTGTTCAACCGTTAGTCGGTCTATGTTGTATCACCGACCGACTAGTTGATGAACTAGTCGGTCAGTGATCCTTCTTTGACCGACTAGTCTGGTTCAGAATAGAGCCGTTGGGATCTTTTCCAACACGATTTTCCTTGCCTCTATAAATACAAACCTGATTCGTTTGAGGCAAGGTTAGAGGTCCATTTTCCAAGCATTTTCAGACCTAAGAGAAGAGCTCTCCCAAGCTATTTCAAAGCTCTCTCTCCCTCACAAGAATCTCTCCCTTCACTCTTTGAGCATTTATACTCAAGAGAGATTCTCTCCATTGTGAGCTCTTCAAGCCAAGAACTTGATTCTAATCACCATACTCCACCCTAGGCTTCCATTACTGGTCAACTTCTTGAAGCTAGGGTTTGGTGGCATCATCTTCCTCAAAATCCCTCCTTGCCCTAATTTGGTAAGATTTACTCAAGGCATAGGATTTTGTAGGTAAGTGTTTATTTCATTTCATTTTTTTGAATTGTTGTACACTCTCGGTTGTGAGAGTTTGCGTGATCCTGGGTTGTGGGATTCACGGACATCGATTGTAGGTCGATTGCACTTGTGGGGTTTCCGCAAGTGGGTTAGTGGAAATCTTGAGTTATGGTTTCTAACTCAAGTATCCGGAGGGGATCCGGGTGGTTGGGACGTAGGATCACCGGGAACAAGTCGGGGAGACTTGGGTGGATCCGAACCCAGTAACATACTTTGTTTGCGTATGTTTTAATTCCTGTTGATTGTTGCTTAATTCCGCATTGTCGTTTGTTCATTGCACAATAGTTAGGAATAACTCTCTTAATTATTTTAAGTACTATTCACCCCCCTCTAGTACGTGTGCAGTAGCTTCACAGGGCACTACACATATATCATTTTTTCTTGCTCTTTTTTGTGTGACTGGGCGGAGGTCTGAAAGATGACAACAACGTTGACATACTTCGATCTTTACTTTTCATATGTAAGCTTTTTCCTCAAAATTTTCACCTTATCATTCTCTTTTCTATTTAATTTATTACATTTTAATTTTTTGGTTAACATTGCTAGGTACACATGAGTTTCGGTTCGAGCTCTTCTAGTAGATCTCGACCTGGAGATGAGATCAGTGGTGATTTGGATTCCAATGGAGATGACTTCAAGATATGCAATTGTGGTTTGCGGGCGCCGAGGAGGACTCCATGGACCTGATCAAACCTAAGCCGGAGATTTTGGAGTTGTACTTCTCGAGATACTAGATGCACATTCTTCATGTGGAAGGATCCCGACACGCTGAGTGGTCAAGAAATGTGATACTGAATGGATGAGAATGAAAGACAGATCAAGATTGGCAGTTCTGCCTCATCATTGTTTGGGAGGAGGATGTTAGAGATAGTGTCGTATGGATAAGGTTATAGGTCTATTTGAGAGAAACACTGTGAAAATGGAGAGCATCCTAAATAATTACAAATCCATTAAGTTGGGATTGTTCTCTCTCATAAGACTTATGTTTTTATGGTATTGTTGATGTATAACAAGATCGATTGATGGTGAAGATACATTGTGCAAACCGAGTTATTTATGTTATTGCAATTTTTTGCTTTCTCGGGGTTTTGGAGCTATTACAAATCCATAAATTCCATCAACTCTTGCCTGCTCTGGTTTTAAATACTGTTTGTCTTGTTTTTATATTGGTTGTCGCATATGTGGGGATTCTAAAAAGGGTTCCCTCAGCCTGCAGGGCGGGGGCGCCGCCTGCAGGTTGGCGCCGCCTGCAGGTTGGCACCCCAAACCCCTAACTTACATCATATTTATTCGACGGGGTGTTATTTGGACATTTATTTCTTTCATCAATTTTCTTTATTTTGTTAACTTTATGCCGGTGATCTGCAATGTTCTTTTTCTTCCATCCATCTACACTACCAACTACTACAAATACATACAATTCAAGAATTTGGGTTTTGTTTTTTTTTTTTTTGGGGGGGGGGGGGGTTGGAGAAGCTTACCAAAGGTCACCACATCCCACTGATAACTTTCTTCATACAACTTTTATAAATCAAAGAAACACAAGAAAGTTTTGAAGGCACCACATAAAATTCTCAAACCAACTTTCTAACACAAAAGAACACAAACGCATACTTTCCCCACATCAAGATTCCAAAATGCTTAACTTTCGACAATCCCATTCTCAACCAAAGAAACATGCCCTGAGTGTCACAACACTTGAGTTTTTAGTATTTCTCGAGGGAGACCCCCTTGTCCTATTGCTGTTGAGACTTCTTATAAATGATGTTCACTCTGAGTGCAGTTAGCTGATAACAGCCTCACCATTATGATGCGTCATTGTCCCACATTTGCGCCATCACCCCCTGAAAAGGAGCATAATAGCCATCCATTTTCTCCCGCTATTACAAACCGTCTCATTAATATTCAAGAGCTCAACGTGTGGATGAGCTGTTACTTTGGCTGGGTAAGTAGCTAGCCTCCCATACGGGCCTCAGAGTATTTGGGCTGAGGCGATGTATTCAACTTGGGTTTTTTTATTTGAGTAAAATATTTTCTCCGTTGCATGTGCGGACCCAGTGTAGTAACAAAAATCAAGCTAGAGCAAGAACGCTACAAAAAGAAACCGATGAGTTCGGAGGCCGAACTAGCTGCAATCGATGATTCCGAATCTCCAGCTCTCTCCAACATGCCCCAATTCTTGCAGGCCGGCCCATCAAAAAAGTTTAATTGGTTGGCCCAGTCAGTCTTTCGTTGAATGTCGGATCGAATCTTGTCATGTGTGGACCCGAACCCGATGTAACCCGACCCGACGCACTTGTACCGGCCGGTTAAAGTAACATAAGATTAGCGTCAAAAGTCGAGAGTCGTGATGCTGTCTTCTCCTCTCTCCACTTTATTTTCTCATCGGCATTCAGTAGATCTGAGCACAGCAAGTAAAACCCTATAACAGCGTTAAAAAAAAGAAAAAGCCCAGGGATCTCAAGATTTCATTCTCCTTTGATTACTAGGGTTTCGACTCGATCGATTTCGAGGTGGGGGCCGAGCCATGCCGCGGTTCCACGTCGACGGCAAGGTCGTCCAAGGCGTGGACTTGTTCAGGCGCAGGCATTGGTCATGGCGATTGGACGTCTGGCCCTTCGCTATTCTATACTTAGTTTGGCTATTCGTTGTCGTGCCGAGCCTCGATTTCACTGACGCCTGCATAGTTCTCGGGGCATTGTCTGTGTTTCATATCCTCTTCTTGCTGTCTACTGCTTGGTCCGTCGATTTCAGGTGTTTCGTTCAGTTTAGTAAGGTAAAATTGATTTTTTGGACTGATCTCTTCATCTTTTAGGCGAACGATGTAATTTTGACGATTTACTGATTACAGCGTTTGTGATAGAATTTATCAATTGCCCAATTTTTAGATTTGTTATTTCTTGCTTGCTAATATATACATGCCAGGTGATGTATGAGTAAGTATGCTTAGCATAGGACATAAAAGCACGTTTTTAAATAAAAATATATGAATTAAAATAATACTGATATGTTATGTTAGAAACAGTCTCTAATTCGAGCAGCGATTATGTATATTGACTAAGGCTCATGCAGGTGGCACGTTTTTGAGTGCTTTGATGTTTTCTTCACTGTATCTTACTTGAATTCTTCCTCATGGATAATGTGCCCGTGATAGATAAACAACTCTTGGTGATTTCACATTATTTTAAACTTGTTACAACTCCAAAAGAATCCTTGAATTTTTCAATCAAAACTTTAAGAAACCTAAATAGTGTGCATAGTATTTTGTTTGTTATTTTGTTATGCAGAGTCCATCTGTTATTATTGTCAGTTAGAATTACATATATGCATTAACATTAGCTATGTTTAATAAATTTTAATGGTAATACATGCTTGTGGGTTCATATTATTTTGAAGCTAGTGTTATATGTGTCAAGTAATGGATATATGAAACCCATTTGATCATGTGCCTCCAAACTACCGCATGTTAGATTTTTGAAGAATAAGCTCAGATGCACATGAGATTTATTGGATATTAATGTATGTGGGTATTTCTATGAAACAAGTCAGTTTAACCAATTGTTGCATCGTGTAATGATGCATGTTTGGCATGTATACTTGTCATGCACATAGCGATGTATGTTTGGCATGGATACTTGCCATACGCTACGTGACATGCATGGGATTCATAGGCATGCTAGTTAAGCAAAATCCAAAAAATTACATGCTAGACCAGTGTTATTCAATTTTCTACACCTCCTTGGAACCATGAACCAGATTGTTTTACCTGATTAGCTGTGGGTTCACTTTCTGGATCACCGAAACATCGGTCCAAATGTATATGGAAAGAAGTTTGAAGATCTAGAAAAATTGATGATTGATCGAAGTAAGAAAAAAACCTAAGAAATAGTTAATATTTTTTAAAATACTAATTTTATCTTATTTTTTATTATCCCTCTTTTTTCTTTGATCATCCATGAGTGGCTTTGTTGTCCTCCATCATCAAATTTGTGTGTTGCTTTGTGACCCAAGAGCGAAAGGCCAATATGCAAATATATGAAAAGAAGGGAAACCATGTCCTATTGAATCCTTTCACTGTTTGCATGTTCTAATAAAGGAGAATTTTGGAAATTAATTTAGTGAATTTTTAAATAATTCTTGCTATCTTTGAAATTTGGAATCTTAGACTTAGACTATCATTTGTTTTGGAGTTTGAAATTTGGTTATGTATTATTTAATTTAATATCATCATAATTATTTTTCCTTAATGGGCTGATAATATTTATTCAATATTGCATTGTAAACTATTTTAATTGACTATTTACTAGTCATAACACATGACCATAGGTCACTGGGTATTCAAAATATTCTTCTAAAAAATTTCAATCCATTCAAAAATCTCACCCTCTCAAAAAAATTTGTAGCATCGTCAAAATCTTCAAAAAATTTACAGCCACCTTCAAATTATTGCCCCATGAAATTTGTTTAAACCCATTCAAATTAAAAGTCTAGTTTATTCCAGATTTAGTTTCTCTTAAAATTTAAAATTTTAGTTCCCTCAGAACTTTAAATTAAAAGTTGCTTCTCCCCAAATATATTAGTTCCCCCTAAAAATTTTATTCCCCCCAAAATTTAGCTACCCCCATATTTAGTCACCCTTTAAATTTATTTTTTTTCAAAATTTAATTTCCTCCAGATTTATTTTTTCCAAAAATTTTAGGGGGTTGCTCCAAAATTTTCACAGACTCTCATCATACCCATTGATTTCTCAAGATTCAATACCCATCCCTTTTGTCCTAGTGAGCAATCCCATATTAAAAATTGGTAAATTGTATAATAGATTATTTTGGGTCCACACATGCATTGCGGTATATGGATCTCTCTCTATGTGTGTATGTGTGTGTGTATATATATGAATACATATATATATGTATATGTATATATATATACATGTGAACGTGTGCATATATGTGTGTGTGTGTGTGTGTGTGTGTATACATGTGAACGTGTGCATATATATGTGTGTGTGTGTGTGTATATACATGTGAACGTGTGCATATATATGTGTGTGTGTACACACACACACACACACACACACACACACATATATATATGGATCTCTCTCTATGTGTGTGTGTGTGTGTGTGTATATATATATATGAACGTGTGCATACATACTAATATGCATAGATGTAATACAAACACATACACATACTGGGCCAAACAAACCATAACGCCTGACCCGAGCATATATCGATCCGGTATAGCAAACCGACTCTTCCTACCTTCCCTTACAACATGCTGCTTAAAATGATGTACTACGAACCCTTAACCGTATTGTGTATGGAAACATACTACGAACCAGGTAACATTGTGTTAGATATGATAATACATGTACATGTGGGTATGCGTCATGTATTCATGTATGCCATTATCTGTCCTCTCCAATCCTACCTTTTAAATAATTGCTGGTCATTACGTTGTCTTATTATATATTGGTCTTGTATCAGCGTCAATGTGTTTTGTGTGTGCTTGTGTTTGTATACATGATGCTGAATTCTATTTAGAGTTAGGAAGGATCCATAACCCATACTTGTGTCCGGACTCCTATAGACCAAGCAAGAAGGTTTCCATAGATCCAGTTTCAGATATTAATTGGTTATTTATGATGCATCACCTTGATTAAATGTGTCATCTGAACACGAGATGGCATTTGTATCATACTGTATTAATTTGTCCCCCATCTTCCCTTGCATTCTATATTAATATCATTCTAGTTCTCTATACTAGAATGTGAGTGATTCTATCTCAACTTGTACAATCAGTTGGCACCTTACACTTTAATTCAATCCATTAATATTGGTCCTTGAAGTTGGAATTTATTTTCTAATATGTTGTGACAACTTTACATAGAACACTGGAACATTGATCCCACGTGGTTTCTGAATGAAAGTAAATCAAGCATTTATATTCATCAGGCATCTTATCTTTATGAAATTTTGAAGTTCAATTGGTATGTCATTTGCAACCACTATCATTAGATGTTTACCTTCAAGGTTTTAATATGCAATGCTTTGCGCAATTTGATTTTTGTTCCCTCATTGTCCAGGTTAATGAAGATATATTTTCATTTGTTTGTTTGTTTTTCAACTTTGATGGTTCAGCCTTGAAAATTGAAATTTAGTATGATCATATCTGCACTTTTTGTTTCAAATGTTAATTGTTTTGTTTGGTTTTACAGGCTAAAGACATTAATTCCACTGATGCATGCAAAATAACTCCGGCTAAGTTTTCAGGTTCAAAAGAGATTGTGCCGCTTCATTTTCGGAGACACGTAAATCTCTTCTATCTTTGGTCAATGATTCCATTTATCTAATAATTTGTGCTTATGTTGCTTGATATGCTGTGTGGCTGGCCTCACATAATGTTTGAAGCAAATAATTTGACAATATTATATTATGCTATCTTTTGAAGTAATCTGCTGTTGACCTCAGGGTGAGGTTTTATTTTGGAAGGAAAAAAAACATGTAGGCTGTATTTTAAATCTGAAATTTACTTGTATAATAATAGGAAGGAGAAAATGCTAAATTTCTTGTTACTACCATAAAACTTGAAGGAAGTCAGAGATATATTGTGCCATGAATTAACAAGCGAACACCATCATTCTACTGTTTAACATGTCACACCTCAGAGACTTAAGGTGTGTTTAATAATGTTAAAAACATGCAAAATCTCAAGACTGATTTTGAAAGATGTTATGATATACAAATAGCCTTGGAGCCTTTTAAATATGCTATACCATCTTAAGCTTCTGGGTGACCTGCCTCCTTTAATGCTTTGGTGACTTCCTAACGGTTGGGCAATAGACAGGTAGTATGTAGCCTTAGAAGTCTGCCTATGTCTGGCTAGAGGCCGTTGACCGTCTAGGAGGGTGGCCAGTTAGAGTGTTTTCCAGGGGGTTCAACATATTAGCATAATTGGATTCTTTTAACCTTTGTTTCCTGAAGTAAAACACTTTGTGACGGTAACTGTTATGCTTGAGTGATACTTGCCTTCTGGCTGTTTAGCTTCCAATGAAAGAGTTATATAAAAAATTAATGATTCACGTAAATTTCAACTAACCTTGATTTCTGAATTGACATCCGGTGTTTTTTTGCAAAGGGTTCATGCGGCTGCCATGAGTTGTAATTCAGTTATTTCTCCAGTTCATGGAGCTAGGAATTATGGACTTGCAATTCAACTTTCATTATCTAATAGAGTTAAAAGATTTCATGGAATGGTAATAACATGTGTTTGGTTGGATGAAAGTGAGTTTCATTTGCAGTTGGAATGATACTACTGACATTTATTTCTAGGAGAAATGATGTCGTATACCATGCAAAATTAACTAATCAATCAATAGTTAACATCAATTTGATATCTATGTGGCTGGGTCCGACCTCTCGGATTAGTCTTGGTCTTGACTCATGCGTAATTGTGGACCTAGTAAGATGGAAGAAAGCTTAGATTATGATGCTGATGCTGACAACACTGATGAATCACAACCAAAAATAACTAATAAATTTAGTGAGTAAGCTCATGCTAATTAAAATGAAAATACATGTTTGGAAGTATATTTCATATATTTATTCATCTGTTTATTTGACTGCACCCAATTAAACATGAGGAGTCAATATTCTCGTAACTTGTGCCCTTCAAGTGGAATTCTAGAACTCAAAATTAAGCTTGGTATTAACTTGATCTTGAACGAGTGACCTTGAACGAACCATTATATGTTTCTTTACATTATATGTTTGTTTTAATATCTGTTTAATATTTGGTTGTTCAATTAAGCTTAACTAAATCGATCTTCTCTGCATAATTTATACCTGAGTTCAAAGTTTAGCTCAACTCTGATTTGGTAAGTCAAATGAGGGGAGTGGGCATGCTACGAAGCTCATTATTTTTCAGTTTTTCCCAGTAACTAGCTGCCCTTACCACCCGCTAGCTAATTTCTATATCTCTGCATCAATGTTTGACTATTATGAGTATGCTGTGACTCAAAAGCTGTCCAATGCAATAGATCTTAGTCCTTCTTCTTTCTCACTAGATCTTTTGGACATTGTTGTACTTAATGTAGATAATTACTGTTGGAGAAGCCAGCTGGAGGCCTTTTTTTGTTTTTTGTTTTGTTTTTGTTTTTGTTTTTTTTGTTTTTTGTTTTTTTGGGGGGGGGGGGGGTGTGTGTGTACATGGATTGTCCACATGAATTAATAGAAGTCACTTGTATGGAATGCAGTAGAGTCTGAACATATGAAGATGTTTTTTTCCTTGAACACATGAAACCTATACATTTTTGTATGCTTTTTGTACCCTAAGGAAGACAATCACTTCGTTTTTCATCATGTTCATATTACCAAGGACATTCCGCTGCTAATTCCAGTGTTGAATTTATCAAAGTCTATTTCTTCTTGTCTTTTTGTGCGCATACATTTCCTTCTTTATAATTCTGGTTGAAAATTTTGAGATTTACCAAGAAGAAAGCCCTATTGGCTCATTATCTTTTGCTGTTAGTACCATAGGCCGTTTTGTGGTTCTGTGTAATCAATCTAGCTGAGATTGTATGCTTTTTTTTCAATCTTCATTTATTTATGCACTAGAAATAACCCGTGCACATGGTGCACGGGAAACAAAAAACCCACACATAGGATGCGGGGCCGCGCAAAGTGTTAAAGGAGAGAGAAGAGTGGGTTTGTGTGGGTATCATCTGGGGCAAAAGGGGGAAAGGCATGTGCTAATATGCAAAAAACGTTTGGTTGGTGGGGTGTTTTGGGGGGGGGGGGGGGGGGGGGGGGGGGGCAAAGTGGAAGAAAGCAAATGTTAAGCATGTAAAATAGGGGAAAGAGGGGCCTTAATGGTCAATGGCAAGCATGCAAATAATTGAAATGTGGGGGCCTTTTTTTGGGGATGCCACAAAAACACTCAACATCATACCCTAACACTCACCCACATCCAAGTGGGATCCCCATGATGAGGTGACCAAATATTAGCCACTACTCTATCAACCATTTGTCCTAGTAGGACAAAGTCCTCAAATGTAATATAGATTACTATGCTCATCTCCTTACAAATCTCATGGATGGATTATCTTTCCCCTCATATTTGCTAGCTGACAGATGCCTTTCCCCCCTAATTTACAATGATTAGTCATTTGCAGTCTGATGTCATTTGATGCCTTCTGTAACTACAACTTTTTTGTATATGTGGGATTTATCATTTTTAAACATAATAAAATACCTTAGGTAACTCATGGAATGACTGGGTCTTCACTTATGCAGGTTGCAGGTTCATCAGCATCTTCAATGAAGAATGGTGGTGATGAAATATATTTTGATTTTAGAAAGCAGCGCTTCATTTTTTCAAAAGAGAAAGATACCTTTTGCAAGCTCCCATACCCTACAAAAGAATCATTCGGATATTATCTGAAGAGTACTGGCCATGGGACAGAAGCTAAAGTTGCTGCTGCAACTGATAAGTGGGGGCGAAATGTGTAAGTGTTCTTAAAAATTGTTTTTATTGTTTGCCTAGAAAGAGTTACTTGTAAAACAACATGGTGCAGGGAAACCTATGCAGACACAACTAACCTTTGGACTTCTTTTTGGCCTAATTAATTGCATCTTTTCTTCTAAGTCATATCGGTAGCAACGAGATTCATTATGCTTTGGTCCAGAGATTCATTAAACCGAACAACAGTGTTTGATATTCTTGATTTTTGATTTTGGCATGATGTTAGCTGCTAGTCTACCATGAAAAGTGTTACCAGGACAATCCAATCTATTTAATTATTTGCTATGCTTTAATTAACAAAACTATGAAATCATCACAATTCTGTTGCATTCCTGGATGTTTTGTACGCAATATATTAACACTATGTTATGTCAAATGACTCACATTAACATCTGAAGTTAATTTGTTGAAATACTGACCAATGTTTATGGTCGGTTACTCACTATAGACATGTCATATCCATATTTTCATGCACATCACAACATTTAGAAGTGACCCCCATATTCGATTTTCATAAAGTTCCTGTGTCAGATGTTGCATGACACCTGGACAATTAGACGCACACACCCCCCCATTTTTCCATGTAACTCCATTCTAAAAGCAATGAGTACAGATGGTAAAACTGTGTATGGGATTTGATAATATACTTTTCTCTGCCAGAAGATTAGGTGTTATGATACATATGAAGTGTGTTTGACATGCCTTAACACTATCTGCATATTAAATATATCTGCATATTAAATATATCTTTATGTTTACTTTCTTTTTTAAAAATGTTTTAAAGAAATTATATATACCTCTTTCTAGATTTTAAGAAATACCGGAGATTTTTTCCCTTGATTGTTGATGTAGAGTTAGCTGTTAGCAACAAGCCCAGTATGTTTCTTCTGAAGAGCGATGTGAGTGACGTTTTACCAGATACATCCTGATTTCTTTTCTTTTTGGGGCTTATAGATGGGTGTTTTGGATTCTTTATATAATTGGTTTTACATGTGTACAAGTTCCTATTTTGTATTGAAAATAAGCTCACTTATTTTGTTGGTATTATAAGTAGTGACTTGGGCACTAAGTTAGATAATTACATGACACGCTTAAGGTTCTAATTTCTGAATCCACCAGTGTATATGGTCCTTCGTTCTAACATTTCAGACAAAATAAAAAGAAGTTCATGGTTTCCCATTTGCCCCCTGATATCTATCTGTTCCGGTTTTTTATGTACTCTCAATTTGATATAAAGAGGCTCTATAGTTAATGCAAGCAGGCCGGCAGGCAGCTATGTGTGTATGTATGTACGTACATGCATACGTATTGATGGATGGATGGATGGTTGAAGTTGAGCTGGGCTACTTCTGAAAGCTTTTCTGAATGAGAATGCTCACTTTGATTTCAACAATGCACATACCAAAAAAAAATTCACATCGACAGCTGTGATGTACTTCCCAAAAACTATCTAAGACCAAAACTATGGATTCAAAATATTTTTTGTTCATATAGCATGTAGCCAAAAAAATCAATGCCTTGAGAGTTGTGCAAAAACTCATAAATTTTGATCCTTTGATGCATAAAAAACAATGTTGAAATCCTTTAAAAATTTGTTTTTAGATAGTTTTTGGTAGCATATCACATCTGTTGGTATGTATTTTTCTTTGACAGGTTTACTGCCAAAATTAAAGTGGAAGTATTTGCATTCAAATTGATTCTGGAATTATCCCAGAGATGTGCGCATGCGTGCATCTCTGGGCATTGTTTTGACCTTTCTTCAGATATTTACTCTCTCTCTCTCTCTGTGTGTGTGTGTGTGCTCGTGTGTGTGCGCACGCGTAATTTTGGCATTTAGGGCATTGTTTAGACCTATCTTCAGATATTTAGTAAGAAAGAAATTTGAATGTATTCTTATGGTGTTCAAATGTCGACTAGGAATATGAGGTTTTATCTATTCTTTGTGTGAGAGACCTGTTGTATAAATATTCAAAACTATTTTTATGTTGTTCCAATGTCGACTAGGAAAATACGGGTTTTATCTATTCTTTTCTCCTGAGTTGTAATTTCAGAGTTCAAGTTTTTATTTATTCTTTTTTCCACCAATTGTTCTATGGATGTACTTTTGTGCTGGGTGCGTGAGTCTGTTATATGTCTGTTGCTTTCTGACTTAGTTTGTTAAATAACATATTATCAGAAAATTGCATCAAGGCTGCTTGTTCTTAAAGAAGATCATTTAGACCTTTTAGCTGGATGATCTATCACTTGAAGCTAATATAAGTATTTTGTAAGGTTTGAAATCTTGGCTAAAACCAATATGTATCACTCGGACTGTTTCGGATTTCAAGTATGCTGATATGATCCATCAGAAAGTAGCTGATAACAGCGATACTAACTAATAACTAATATAACAAGATATTTAAGGGTTTACTAAAATTTAAAATTCTATTTTATTTCATATTCTGGGTTTTTAAAAAATCTCATGTCACGGTCAAAAGTCAAAGCTCATATTATTGACCCATGATCGAATGGGTTTTAAAAAGCGAAAATAGTGCATTCAGGATAGAAATGTGATGCGAACCTAGATCTGGATCTGAAGATCCAGATTTGAAAATAACTATTTAATGCTAAAAAAGAGGCTACTCGTTAATTTAACGACTACGAAATGAAGTAGCAACTAGATAAGAATTAATCTAGGAGGATAGAAAAGCCTAATACATTTAATCTAGGGAATAATAAAATAGAATAAAATTCACTCAACAAATTTCCCATCCAATTAGGGCCGGCTCAACCCCCTTAACTAGAAAAACACCCCTATTTGTTATTTTACTCAAATACCCCTCCCTCCAATTACTAGCCGCATCAAAATGATCTATGGATAATTGAAACACCCATTGAAGATGAATATTTACGTGCAACTAACAATTTTTTTGAGCTAAAGTGACTGAAACATAGAGTAATATTTTTGATGCATTTCGCACGATACTTCTGACCCGCCGATGCCGATACTACAAATAGCTGGCGGATACCTAGATCGAAACCAAGATTCTGAACTTGTATTTTGTTTGTGAAAAGACAACATCTGCACTTCTGATTTTGTGTTACTGATAGTCTGAACTTTATCAAATTATGGCTTATTTTAACCGGACTTTAACTACTCTGTATTTCAAACTAAAGCATACATTTCTTGCCACAGTTTTCATCTATGTGACTGTACAAACTAAAGTCTAAGTTCATCATACTCATTTTGAATGGTAGCAACTAGTCCATGACTGCATGCTATAGTCTGTCTGATCTGATCCCAACTACTTATTTTTTGTAATCATCAATTCTTGTTAATATTTTCTTTTATGCATCTTTTGATGTGCAGATTTGAATACCCCCAACCAACATTTCAGAAGTTGTTGAAGGAACATTGCATGGAGCCTTTTTTCGTTTTTCAGGCGAGCGATCTTTCAAAACCAAGCCTTGAATTGGCAATCTTGTAACATATAGATTGGTCTTCACTCTGACTCAGCTTTCTACGTCCTAGGTTTTCTGCGTTGGCCTTTGGTGTTTGGATGAGTACTGGTACTACAGTTTGTTCACGCTTTTCATGCTCTTCCTATTTGAGTCGACAATGGCCAAGAGTAGGTTGAAAACCCTTACTGAGCTTAGACGAGTCAGAGTTGATAGTCAGACTGTGATGGTGTATCGTGGTGGCAAGTATGTGTGAGTGATTATTTGCTAGCGTTTGTGAGACATAGGAACAGCTATTATGAACTCAAATTTCGTTGTCTCAGGTGGGTGAAGCTCCCTGGGACTGACCTCCTTCCTGGAGATGTTGTCTCCATTGGACGCTCCTCTGGTCAGAATGGGGAGGATAAATCCGTGCCAGCGGACATGCTACTATTAGCCGGAAGTGCAATTGTGAATGAAGCCATTCTCACGGGGGAATCTACTCCGCAGTGGAAGGTAGTTCAAGTCCTGTTTAACTTAATTCATTTCGTAATTTCATACTTCACACATAGGGTTTTTTTGGGGGGGAGGTGGATCTTATTGATGTGATCTAAGTTGCGGATCCTCCCCCCCAACCAAACCCAAAGAATCTACTCCGCAGTGGAAGGTAGTTCTCGTCCTGTTTAACTTAATTCAATTTGTAAATTTCATACTTCACACAGAGAGAGGTTTTTTTTTGGGGGGGGGGGAGGGGGGAGGGGGGGGGGGATCTTATTGATGGGATCTAAGTTGCGGATCCCCACGAAACCAAAATTTAAAATTGGCAACTCAATCTAATTCATTGGATGTGATTTAACACATCTAAATTACCAATGCATGAAAATAGAAATAATTTTGATTTTATGACATTTTTGGAACATTGATTTGGTTGCCACTTTTTATATGGATAAATAATTCATTGAAATCATTTGAATTTTCATTTATAGGTTGTTCAATGTGTGTTTCATCACTTCCAAAGAAATGATTTTTGATTTGGGTTTTTAATTTTTTTAATTTGGGGTGATATGATATGCATCATATAGGATCCTAGTTGACCTCTCTCTCTCTCTCTGCGCGTGTGTGTACAGCCCCCAACACACACACGTGCGCCCACACACACACACACTCAATTGAATTTGAGTACAGATTCTACAACTTGAAAGACATATTATGCAAGCCAACAGAAAATCCATACCATTCAACATGTTTAAATGATCTAAAAGGCCGCATAGCAAAAAATTTAATAGTTTTGTAGTGTTTTTATATTCGCACCAATTGTCTTAAAATGAACGGCCGGGAAGTAGTGAGTTCTGTTGATCTCTAGTTTGGAACATACAAATAAAAAAAATCCAACTAAGAACTTTAAAAACATTAATTGATCATAATCTTAGAAGTTTTAAACCATCAGACACCAATTTTCTTTAGGTTTGAAACATTTCAGACTTATAAAAGTAAAACTAATCTCACTACCTTCATCCTTTTGTTAAGCGGTTACTTGATTTTTGGACAAGAGAAGTTAATAGCCTAAAATTTGGTTTTAAGCATTTCGAATAATGTAGGTCAACTTCGATGGAGTGCACGTTCAATATTTGATGCTTTGTTAACTAATTTTATTGGGTATGATTTCGAATCAAAGCCTTTGAGGAGACTGCTATCTTCTAGCATTATTGGCTTAATATGACAAGACAAAGTGGGCATATACTTTATGTATCTCTGGCCTTTGGAGGAGGAAGCTTGAAGTAGACTGCTCAATCCTTGAGCAAGGAAGTGGAAGCTTTAAATAGAAAGGATACAATATGTACAACATATGATAATTGTTTAAAGTTATATAAATATAGAAGTTTTTCTAATCATTTAGAAAAATTATATAAACAAAAAATACATTTTTAGGTGGTTGAACAATGATGTTATAATTTCATACATTTATCTAAACTTTCGTCGCGGTAAATTCATGAGTTACTAGTGAGTTACTAGTGAGTTACCAACAGTAAGTCAATGCTTTAAGAACAAACCTATAGAGGACAAAAAGCAATGTCTTTTTAGATGAAATAGGATAAAGGCTAGCATCTGTTAATCTTATGTTCACGTGCTATAAAGAGAAGAAAGTGTGGTAGAAAGGGCAAAGTTGTCTTATCAATATATATCAGTTATCGTTTTCTATTATTATTGTATCTTATAGTATATCATATTGCATAAAAGAAGATAAATTTATTTTGTGCTATAAGTAAGCAAATTATTTATAAGTAAGCAAATTATTTATATAACTAAATATATTCAAAAAAATATAGAGGGATTTATTATATAACAAATAATGAATAAGGAGAAGTAATACGAGTTTGAAAACCACAGTTATAAAGATCGGTGGGTGGGAGTTGATGAAGGTTGGCGAGAGCGGCATGGCCTTTACAAGGGTCGATGAGAGTCACGGGAGCATCCTAAAGGATAGGTGAGAGTAGGCCGGTCCTTGAAGGTTAGCAAATGTTGATATGAAAAGCTCTATAAGATCCAGAGATGATTAACTGGTTGGCATACATTGGTGAGTGTTGACATGCTAAGGGGAGATTTGGGTCTTTTTTGCTAAGAAGAGTAATCTATTAATTTTTTGCTTTGAACAGAAATGGATTGAACTTACTAGATCAAACCCGATAAAATTCACTATAACCTAACTTTTGACTTCGGTCAATATGTTGTATTGGTCCAATATGCCAACCATCTTAAGATATTTTACATCTATGATATGATTCCCTATATGTATCGGAATCCTTTCAAATCGTATTGTATCATACACAATGTGTTAAATATCAGCGGAGATGGTTGATATTTCAGTTGAGATCTCGGTTTTACACCCTAAATGATACGATGTGGTATAATTTGGAGGCCATATTGTTTTTTAATCAATATCAGCCAATATTGGTCATATCGGCCGATATAATCGGGTGATATATATCACCCAATTTTGGCTGATATTGTGACTTACGAAGTGGGTTTGGGTCAATTTTTGGATCCAAACTCGCATGATTTTCTCACGAAATGTTTAAGCCTTTGATCAGAAAAGGGAAATAAAGAAAAAACCAAATCGTGACATGAGAGAAAGAGAGGATGTGGTGGTTAGGATTTAGGCTTCGACTACAAGGTGTAGACGATCACATTAGTTTGACGTGGGAAAGCGACTTAGGAACCATTTCTGGGCATCCAAATCGAAGGATTTCATTTTGTCATTCTCAACATATTCGAGGTAAAATCAATTTGTAGCTTGACCTATTGTTTTCTATGAATGTTTTTGGTGATTTGAGTTTGAGTTGTAAAGATTAATTTACATAGTGGATTAACTTTTTTTTGAATTACCAATCAAAAATTTCTTTTTTCTATTTTTGCCGGATTATGTACTATGATGCTTACTGCTGTTGTAGCTTTTAATAATTTTTTTGTTCTGCTTATTGTGCTGCCGCTGCTGGTTCAGTTCTCATTCTTCTCATTTTCTAATTTTTTGTGCTGCTAATGCATCTTATGTTGTTCCTTCTTCCTCTTCCTCTACTTCTCTTTCTTCTCCTTTTCATAAATTTTAGGCATTGCTGCATCTGATCTTGCCACCATATCTTCTCATCCATTTTCTATATTTTTTGTGTTTTGTTTCTGCTTATTCAGTTATTTAGTTGCTACTTCTTATTCTTCTCATTCTTCTTTTAATTTGTTTTTGGTGCTGCTTGTTCTTCTTTGATTGCTTGTTTTGCTGCATATTCAGTAGCCAGCTACATCACATAATTTCAAGCCACTTACTCTTACTATAGCTTTTTAGTAGGGGGTGGCAAAATGAGCCCGACCCGACCCGACCCGACCCGAACCCGGCATCCTTAACCGGGTATGGGTAGGGGCCAATCCGGGTCAAGTAGGATCCGGGTTGACCCGACCCGACCCGGATAAAATCCGGATCAAGTATGGGTTTGACATGTCAACCCGGATGACCCGAATTCGACCCGGTTTACTTTACATATACATATATATATATATATATATATATATAAATTTATATACTAACTTCAATACACAGTTGCAAGGGGAGTTGTGCTTATACGATTTGAATTGTTGTCCTCTTCTTTAAGAGGTCTTGGATTCAATTTCCTTTACATATAACTTTTTATTTAATTTTATTATTTTCGTTAATAAACTGGTAACATTAATTATACTTCCTTGCTGTCATTAGTGCGGTTTAAGCAACGAGTTGCTGGAAATTATGCAACACTTAATAAATTGCCGGTGTCTCTTAATAAATAGCTGGATCTCGAAAAAGGAGCAGTTGTGTATAAGTTAAATCTTAACCCGACGGGTTAACCCGAACCCGACCCGGAAGTCAGCGGAACCCGACCCGGATTCAATTTGGGTCGGGTTAGTGTTTACCCGTATCCGGGTTGGATCAAATCTGACCCGACCCGAATCCGAACCCACCCGACCCGTTTGCCACCCCTAGTTTTTAGCACTCATCAACTGGGAAGTAATAAATGCAACTTGTCATGTTAGAACAATTAGACGAGTAATGATTCAATTTTTTTAAAAAATTGATTTCTACTCGGTCGTGAACTTCTTTTTGATATTTTTTTTCTATTCATGATCTATTTTTTGTTTTGTTAGAATAATGTTAACATTAATGCTATTTGACTATATTAATGGTACTTTTGTGACATTGACATCTAGGGTGTTAGCATAATGCTATGCTAAACTGTAGCATAGCATACATACATCTCATCACAAAAAGAAAAAATATATAAAAAAACATAGATCCCCTCTTCAATGTGAATTTAATTTGTTATGAGCTTCAATGCAGACTTCTTTTGTTTATCTAATATGTAAGTCACGATACTCTAGTTAAATTTTCGTAGTTTGTAATTTGTACAAGACTTTAAGTTGTTAGTGAATAGTTTGTTTTACATTGTTTTTAAATGCTTTTATGACTTCTTGTGTGTTGCTACTCTGTATGTTTGTGATATTAATGCATGTTTGTTGCTATTTGTTAATGAATGTTGATATTGTATGGTATTTATCATTGCCTTTGCATTTTCAAATTTTTTAAATAATATTTATCCTACCTATTAAAATCATATTAGAATTATTTTCATATTTTTAAATAACAAAATAGATATAGAATCATGTAGCTTACGTTACACGTGCACTATATACGTTTGCTTTATTTTAAAGTCTACGTTATGCTTGGTGTTACATTATGTTAAAAATGGGTTATAACTCCTCCTTAGTTATATATAGATATATGCAAAAAAATGTATCTAAGAATGTGCGCATGTAGAATTACCTGCGGACGCCCCCTCTGTTCGGTGTTTTAAAGTAATTTTTTTGAATTTTTTTGCAGTAGCTAGATATACTTGTTATGAAGCTCCCCACAAAATTTCAGGTCAATCCAACACCGTTTGAGCCTCCGTTCATCGATTTCAAAAACGTTGCGCAAAACTGTCCAGAATAACAAGTATATCTACCTACTGCAAAAAAATTCAAAAAAAAATACTTGGAAACCCCAAACAGAGGGGGTGTTTGCTGGTATCTCTGCCTGCACACGTGCGCATGCACATTTGCCCATATATATATATATATATAGAGGGATCTTCAAATGCGAAAAAAGGGCTTTTCGCACCGTGCGAAAACAATTTTTTTATTTTTTTGAAATTTTTTTTTTCAAAAATTCTTTTTTTGATGTTTAATCCATACAATTATATACCCCAGGGAAAATAATGGGTGAACCCGTTGGGCATTAGAGCACTCATCCACCCGTTACAAATTTAACGGTCTCAAAACGTGCGAATTTGATGAAATGCCTTGATCGAAGGCCAAATGGCATTATTTCTCAACCATTATTTTTTGAGGGGGGTATAACAACATATAATGAGGGTGGAAAAAAGAATTTTTGAAAAAAAAAATTTCAAAAAAAAACTAAAAACATTTTCGCACCGTGCGAAATGTTTGCATTTGAAAATTTTCCTATATATATATATATATATATATATATATATATATATATATATATATATATATATGAAAATGTACCTAAGAATGTTCTTAGGTAACCATACCTGCACACATCCCCTTTCCGGGGGGTTTAAAGTATTTTTTTTGAATTTTTTTGCAAATGGTACTTCTATATGTTAGGTAACCCCCCACAAAATTTCAAGTCAAACAAACACCATTTGGGCATCGAATCATCCATCACAAAAAGGTTGCAAAAAAATTCCAGAATTCTGGAATTATTTTGCAACCTTTTTGTGATGGATGATTTGATGCCCAAATGGTGTTTGTTTGACTTGAAATTTTGTGGGGGGTTACCTAACATATAGAACTACGGACTGAAAAAAAAATTCAAAAAAAATACTTTAAAACCCCCCGGAAAGGGGTGCACGTAGGTATGGTTACCAAAGAATGTTCTTAGGTACATTTTCCTCACACACACATGTAATGTGTCCAATATGAACACTTTGATATCGACTTGTTCTCTTGATATATCGCTTGATATTCGCTATCCGATATGAAAAACTTTTGTTCAATATGATCATGATATATGCTATTTAAAACACCAATCATATGATATGTATAACATATCATCATACGATATGTATAACATATCGTAAGATATTAACAACTATAAGAAACGGTCTAGCTAGTCCGATGAAGAGAAAAAGAACAGACGATCCAACTTTCCTCCGGGCCAAACAGTGATGAGAAATCGGGTCCAAGGTGGGATACATGGAAATATCCATGTCTGACTATAGTGGATTGTGGACATGACCTGACCACATAAGAGACTTGCTATATGGTATTCTTAGAATAAGTGCAAGAGTTTTTGTTGTGCTTAAAGTTACATCAAGCCAAATACAATACTGGGAACTGAACTATATTCTTTATATTACATGGTTCTTTAAACTTGTTTATGATTAATCTGTCTTAGTTTGATGTTTTGTTTACTTTTGACTGAAGATTTTGTCATGGTTTATTTTATTATACAATCAGCTGCAGCAACAATTCTAACTTTTTAGACATACAAATTGGCACAAAATCCATTTTAGCGTAATTATTTGTGTCTGCCCAAATCCAAGTCTTGTAACTTACATTATTTTGGGAAATACAGTAGTGATTGGTGTCCTATTATCGATGTGCATAAAAGTCAATTGTGTCATGTATTTTTGTTTTTAACTTCATAGATGCCAGCCATTTTGAGGATGCACTTTCACCATCATGCATTTTCGTGATGTTAATATTTTATACATACCATGTCAACTTCCCTCGCAAGGATGATATATTTATTCTATATCTAAAATTTGTTTGATACTTCAGACTTCCATTGCTGGAAGAGCTAGCGAGGATATATTGTCTGCAAAGAGAGATAAGAACCATATTTTGTTCGGCGGAACAAAGATATTACAGCATACTCCAGATAAGGTATTATTGTTTTATTTCATATGTTGTTTATTCTGCATTGCTAACTCAACCTATGGTTATATAAACAGTCATTTCATTTGAAAACACCTGATGGGGGATGCTTGGCAGTTGTACTTCGGACGGGGTTTCAAACTAGTCAAGGCAAACTGATGCGAACCATCTTATTTTCTACTGAAAGGGTGAATTGTTTGACCTCTTAACTATTGGTCAATTGAGAACAAGTGATGGTCCAGGCTGTTCCCAGTAACTATTGTCTTATTGGTGTTTCAGGTGACTGCAAATAGCTGGGAAAGTGGACTATTTATTCTCTTCTTGGTTTTCTTTGCCATCATTGCTGCGGGCTATGTGCTTAAGAAGGTAACTAAGCCCTTTTTACTCGAAAGGACTTGATATTGTGCTAGAAAGACGTAATCTAGTTGCTTAAGATCAATTATAGGTGCTGCATTTCTGTTGATTGCTTCTGCATATTGATCCTGCAGCAGTATTTTAAAAAGAAATTTATTATTATGTTTTAGGGATTGGAGGATCCTACACGGAGCAAGTACAAGCTCTTTTTAAGTTGTTCTTTAATTGTAACTTCTGTGATTCCCCCCGAGTTGCCAATGGAGCTATCAATAGCTGTTAATACATCTCTAATTGCGTTGGCACGCCGTGGTATTTTCTGCACAGAGCCATTCAGAATACCCTTTGCTGGAAAGGTTAGTAAAAGATTTTCAGAAGATCTGCACAAACCATTTGCATCCTATGATGACTGAAGTCAAAAGTTGACATATCTATAAACATTTCTCTTCTGCAGGTTGATATATGTTGCTTTGACAAGACAGGAACTCTCACATCAGATGATATGGTAAAGCTAGATATCAATATCAGCTGCAGTTTCTTGTTTTGAGCATTTATTTTCCGTGTGTGTTATTTAATATGCAGTTTTCTTAGCTTTGGATGGTAATGCAACCCCATTTGGCTTTATTGTGCCTTGGAGATGATTGGAATTATTTTATACACGCTCAGCTCATCTTTATATTTTTCTAGAGTGTGCTCCTTGGTTGAATAAGCTTACATTACTTGACCTAAAAGCCATCTACCCACAAGTTGGGAAGCTAAGTTGAGTGCCGTGTTCTTCCCTTGCTGTTAGTTGACTTGGCTGCGAATTTAGCACCAAGTCATAGAGCTCATGATAAGCTGATCCCAGTCAATTTTCGCTTTCCCCTCTTTTACCCCATCTCCCCCTTGTGGAAACTGTCTAGTTGAGGCTTTCCGTAGCTATTCCATTGTGATGGGATCATTTGATGACAACCGCGACGAGTATAATAACGATTCATTATTTTGTTTATGTATCAGGAGTTTCAAGGTGTTGTTTGTTCAACTGATGATGCAAATTTAGAATCAGATGCCACTAAATTGCCAGAACGCACTGTGGAAATTCTTGCAGCATGTCATGCTTTAGTTTTTGTTGAGAATAAGTTGGTATGTATTTGTTTTTAGGCCATGCACTGTCATCATGCATTATGTAGGAATAGTATAATCTATTTTTTGTCTTTATGTTTTGGCTACAGGTTGGTGACCCTCTTGAAAAGGCAGCTCTTAAAGGAATAGACTGGATATATACATCCGATGAGAAGGCCATGCCTAAAAAGTAAGTCATTTTTTGAGGCAGTAGGATGGAGCTGAAACTCCATCCATAACTATATATTATATATAATATAAAGGAGTTCTAGAGTTAACACAGCATGAAGTAACCATAACAAACTCTCAAAATACAAGAAGGATCCACCAAAAGGCTAACACCAATGGTAGAAACTCTCAACATTCCAAAAAGGGATCATCCATGGGGTAACAAGAATAATACAAGAAAGGAAGCCGACTAGGATAAGCCTGAGAGTCCAAAAGAGCGAGTAGGGGAAGCCACCAAAGCACCAGAGGATGCATCTGGGGCAGAAGGTGAGGAGGCCACAGGAAATCTGGGATCTGCCACATGAGGGCGCTTCCTTGAATAAGTGAGCAGAGATGTATCTGGCACATGTTTGCGAGGAAATGAGAGAACCTGCCCAAAAATCAACAAAATAAAGAATATAATATCAAATAAAACATTAGGAGAACGAGAATGATTATTAAAAATTCATTATTCCGTTCAGCCCAAACAACCAACCTACGCTTAGGCCATCTTATGCACGTCCCAAAGAATCTTGTGCCTTGCTTTAATCTTATTTCTCCAAGAAGTCCACTAGGCAAAAAGATAAGAAGGTTTACCATTAAAAGAGAACCAATCCCTGAAAAAGAACAAATAGCAGATACAACAGGATAACAGATAAAAAGATGGTTGGAGGTTTCAGATTGATAGGAACTAAAAAAATACAATGTTCATGAATTCTAATACTATCGATATTAAGTGATTTATTTTGACTAACCAACCAAACAAACTTTCAAAGGAGCTATATTTTTTCAAATGACTACTCCAAGCCGAACAAACACCAGTATTAGAACATTATAAAAGAAACTAACCGAAAACTAACCTGAAGGAGTCCATTCCAAATACAAGCGTCAATATCAGATCAATGGTAATAATTAAGAAAACAAATACAATTCACCAAAGTAGAAACTAGGGAATTATCCACAACTCTTCTCAACTATCAATCCAATCCCTAAAATCCTCAATCATAGTAAATTGAGAAAGATGGAAGCCTTGAGATCACAACTCACAAGGCAAATTGAAGAGGAAAGGATAAGTCATGTCTGGGTAAACTTCACCAATCCATAAATCTAACCCGAATCTCACATTTCTACCTTCACCACAGCGGAATCCAGTCTCACAATTAAAGCTATCACAACATTTCCAGATCCCTTTTCAAAAAGCAGAAGCACCTAATAAGATTCTACCATCTAAATAATCTTTTCAACTCTTACGTCAAAGCCTAGATTCAATAAATTTATCCCAGTCAAGATCAGGTTCGGTAAGAGTAGCCCATAGCCATTACCCAAGAAGAGCCATATTTGTTCCTGTAGATTAAGAACCCCAAGACATCCTTGATCCTTTATTTTGCAAATGAGTTTCCCATTATAAAGATATTTAATGCCATTAACAGAGGTACAACCACCCCAAAAAAAGCTATATGCATCTTGTCAATCCTAGAAATAAGCCAATTAGGAGGCCAATAAATAGACATAGTATAAGAAGGAAAAGCAGAGATAACAGAATTAATAAGCACCAGCCGGCTGCTTCTAGACGAAGAAGTACCTTTCCAACATACTAATTTATGCCTTATTCGCAACATAGCAGTTTATCTGGCCTAATAGGGATACCTACATGGATAAGAGGAAACAAAACAATCTTGTAGTCAAAGAAAGAATCAACTACTTGTTGATGAGAGATAACACCTTCTGACCAAATAATATTATATCTATGAAAATTAATCTTAAGACCTGCATATTCTCAAAGAGATAGAAACGAAGCATAAAAATTCTTTTTTAATCCACAGTAAGAGCGGATATGATGCATTCTAGGGTTCTAAGATGTTTGTAGATGGTAATGATGGTTTAAAAATATGCGAATCTAGTGGTGTGGGTGTATTGCTTTGCAGGGTGCAAGTTACTTGGGATAGTAATTTATCACCAAGATCCATCACTTTACCATTCCGGGTGGAAAGAATAGAAGCCCTTGAGCAGAACTTTCGCTTTTCTGTTGAATGATAGCGTGCAGGTTAGTTAAAAGGCTTATGTATTCCGACCCAGGGTTGTTGTCAACTTATTTGCCATTATGAGGGCTGTAGATGGGTTTTTTCAGGGGTTTCAAGCTATACACTAAATAATGACATCCCAAAACACACATCTCCCTCCATCACCATTTAAAATGGATAAGAAACCTTTGTTACCAGAGGTCGGAGTGTGCTCCTCAGGCTCAGTGTTCAAATATTGGATAATATCGGATATCGTGATCGTATCGGATAGCTGATTTTTGTATTAGATAATGATATCAGGATGATATATTACGTTTCAATATCGAGTTGCTCATATCAAATATTATAAATACATAAATCTTAATAACTAAAGAGTAGGTATAACATCCTAAATAATCATATTTGATTATATCACCAAAATATCATCAATAATATCAAACAATGTCATGATGAACATTAAAATGTTACATTAAAATTAACAATTAACATATTTTCTACGAAGCAATAAAATATTACGTTAATAGAAAATGTATCAAAAATAACTTTAACAGTAAGAGTGCTTGTTGTTGTATTTAATTAATTAGACTGCTAGTTATGTGGTATTGAATGGATGCAAAAAACTGTTGACATGATTTACCTTAAAAATAATCCAGAAGAAAATACGAGTCTAAAAAATATGAATTATGTTAACATATTGAGTGGGGTGATTAGAAAATAAAACACATTGAATATTGCAATGATTACATAATATTACGAAATAGATTCAATGAATCAATAACATTGATTACAATGATTACATACCATTAAAAAATAAAACACATAAAGTTAGGAAATTTTTTTGCACAACATCGACAGATATTTTGCCGATATCTCGGGCGTATTGATCGATATGTCCAGACATCGGGTCAAATTTTAAAACCATATCGTGTCGTTCAGCCACCGATATATCAGTTGATATATCGGCCGTATTGGCGGATATTTAAAACACTACTTTAGCTAGAGAAAGGCTTTAAAGATTGGATTGGGGATGTGTAACACATGTTACAATACATCCTTCCCCTACTTAACTTAAAATCATGTGTTCTAAAACAGAATGTATCAAAAATTGCAGATCAACACAACTTTTCTTTAGTGAATTTAGCTCGTTTTAAGATATTTTACAAGACACGCAAATGAGCTTGTTCTTCTTATTTTATCATTTGTATATCTGCATTACAGGTCAGGTGCTCCTGCTGTGCAGATTGTTCAAAGACACCACTTTGCCTCACACCTTAAGAGAATGGCTGTTGTTGTTCGTGTTCAGGAAGAATTTCTGGCTTTTGTAAAGGTTGGTGGTGATATCTAATCAAACTCTTTAATTTAAACTTGATAACAGGGTCTTACTTTTCTATGGCTTTTGTAAGATTGGTATAAAATTATTTGACATAAGTTTGACAATAGATTTTTTCTTTCTTTCTTTCCTTCTCCTCCTTTTACTTCCCTTTTTTTCTTTACCCATACATCACAACTAGCCTTTGGTAAATTTCTTGAACATTAAGTGCAAAATACCTTTAGACACCATTGTTTGCGATTCTCGTTACTCGTTAAGTTTGTGGTAGTCACAGACACGTGATTTTTCATTCCTTACCAGACATTCAAGCCTGTCTAACTTAGTTTTTTTTCTTCATTTCGGATTCAGATTTTAAAATTTAAAATTTTTATTCTGCCAGTTGTATGTTGGATCTGATGATAAGCAGTAACTTATCCAATTTATAGGGAAAGTCATATACCACATGTTTCTACTTATCCAAGATCAGCTTTTTTGATCAGTGATAAAATATTGGTAACCTCCGATTATTTTTCTCTAGTTATTTTTTCTTATTGCTGAAACTACTCTCTAAATGCAGGGTGCTCCTGAAACTATTCAAGAAAGGCTGGCTGACTTGCCTTCAACTTATGTGGGGACTTACAAGAAGTATACACGGCAGGGTTCTCGTGTTCTGGCTCTTGCATACAAAAAACTTCCTGAAATGGCTGTAAGTTGTGATATTACACTATTTCTACTCTTTCATGCATATATATCAAATTGTTCTCAACATATGTGCTTTTATTTTTTCAGTTTTAGACCATTCCTTAATGTTTAGTGGTTTTCACATACTATAAATGAACAAGGTGTCTTTTCAAATAAAAATTAGGTACACAATAAATTCATGAATCCTGTCTACATAGCCTGGTGCTACTCACATTGTTTCTTCTTTACTTATAAGTAGAAACTGATGGGTCATCCAAGTCACAGTCATTCTGTTTGAGATTCAGTGTAGGCTTTTAAATTCAATGTCATGCTGGTTTTGAACTTGGGTGTCTATGATACCAATTGTCCCTGTGGCTGCACTAATACTCCAAAGTTGTTTTTTAATTAGAGAGAAGATAAGGGATAAGGGGAGGGGGATGTGGCCTTTTGATCTGTTGAGAAAAATACTTATATATTTAGGCAGAAGCATTCATTATATGTCATAACCACTTTCTCTTCATTCAGAGGCAGTTTAGTTCATTTAGTAAGAAAAAGAAAAACCTCATTATAAGACTGATTTGCAACCTAATCTATTAGGGATACTCATACTCTAATTGGGTTGTTTAAAGAACCTTCAAAACGTTTACATTCTTGTAGTCACTTGCTCCTTGAAGTATAAACTAAAATCATGGTTTGCTATGGAATGTTTCTTGATATAATTCTTTCTTCTTTCGGGTTCTCTTCTCCTTTTTTTTCTTGTCAGTGTTCTCCCTGATTTCTTTCCCTTTGACTCTGATATATAAACTTCCTTTTAAAAATGTGTGTTGGTTGATTGGAGAAAATTTGTCCATGTAGGCATCGACCAGGGTGTTGAGATAAAGCATGTTGTTTCTTTTTAATCCAACGTCTGTTTCTGATTTAAGTGTTCTAGTGTATTGCAAACTTTTCATTTAGTTTATTGATTATCATAGCAGATGATCGGCATTGTTTGTATCTTTCGAAATAGGGTACTCAAGTAGGACTTTGATAGACCCTTCGGGTCTACACCCGCCGGCCCCATGGGCCCAAGCCCATAGCCGCCGGCCCTAGCTTGTGCGCGCGTTCCTCCCTAGCCAAGGGAACCCTAGTTTTTATTATAAATAGGAGGGCTAGCCGTCGCTTGTATTTTCATGCTTAATGATTGAGATTTCTCTTGAGCGTTCTTAGGTAGATTTAGATTAAACGAGTGCAAACGTCCTCTTTGGCGTCTTGGGAGGAGAATACCCCTCTTTGGTATTTAATTATCTTGTTCTTGCTACCAAATTCTCTATAAAAATCGTGCCTTTTTTAGTTCCTAACAATTTGGTATCAGAGCACGTGACGATCCATGGCGGCTTCGACAAGATCACAAGACAAAATTGAGGCTTTGGAGGCAAAGTTCACGAGCTAAATCGAGGCAATCAAAAAATCGTTGGCGGGGAACGACGAGTCCATGGCAAAATTAACTACCTCCATCTCCCAATTGGCGTCAAATCAAGCGAAGCACGACGATCAATTCGCGCAATTGATGGGAGCCCTAAATCAATTGGCGACAAACAACAAAGGGAAATGAAATCCTAATCCGACACCAAAGGCGGCACCTTTGAAGAAAGAGAAGGAGAAAGCGGAGTTTTTACCCAAAATCAACCCTATTATGTGGAGGAATTGGACGAGGAAGACGACGATGAGCCATGGAAGGTCGACTATCGCGAGGAGGTGCGGCGAAAGGCGGTGGAGAGGCAAAGAGAAGGCGGCGGCCCTAGCTGCTTGTTTTGGGAGCCGTGCGCCCACGAAGAAGGGCGGTCGGCCCCCCATAACAATTGGGGGGTGGCCGCCACGGGAGAGAGGCGGGGGAGCCCCTCCCACCTTCCACGAGCCCCGGCAGGGCCGGCCAAGATCTGCCGTGGCCCGCAGGGGTACGGCGAACCTGTCAGACCTCCGGTAGGGCCTATCGGACCTCCCGGAGGCCCGTCAGGGCCTGCAGGCCCTCCGGTATGGCCGGAGGGCCCCGACAGAGGCCCGCCAGGGGTGGGACCCCCTGGCAGCAGCCGGTAGGGGGGAGATGCGCGGCCAGGGCCCGGTGGGGTTTTCGAGCCCCCGGGCAGCGGACATCGGTAGAGGATGGTCACGGACAGTTTTTGGGAGGGTTTTTCGACCTTTCGGGACTGCGGCCAGCGGCGAAGGACCCATTTTACAGAGACGGACACGGGAGAGACCAATACAATGACGGCGGGGTGGCTACGAGGCGGGTTTCGGCGATGATGCAGGTTGGGACGACTTCGAGGGCTGGCGTGGAGATTACCGAGGAGGCTATGAGGGTCACGTGGGAGTGCCACCTAGACGGTACGAGACCCAGGACGAGAGGAGACAGCACTATCGTCCGCATCATCGAGAGGAGGTGAGGCCCGAGCAGGGGCTCTTTGGCGGAGAATTCAGGGTGCGGAAGCTGGAGATGCCGCTGTTCACGGGAGAGGATCCACATGTCTGGCTATTCACAGCAGAGAGGTATTTTGCAGCACACCGCATGACAGTGGCGCAGAAGTTGGAGGCCGCGGCTATTTGCATGGAGGGGAGAGCTCTGGGTTGGTACCAGTGGAAGGAGAGGAGGCAACAGATTTGCGACTGGGAGGAGCTGAAGGACCTAATTCTGGAGAAGTTCCGAGATCCTCGTCTGGAGAACCTGCACGAGCAGCTGTATGCCCTCAGGCAGGAGGGGCCGGTGCGGGAGTACATCGAGAGGTTTGAGACGCTGGCAAGGCGAGTACATGTTGTGTCGGACGAGTCTCTGGAGGACACTTTCTTGAAGGGACTGCGACCCAGCCTTTGGGCCGCAGTGAGGCCCTACAAGCCTAGTGGGCTTTCAGAGGTCATCGAGATGGCACAGATGGTAGAGGACTCCCGGACTGAGGATATGAGAGGCAGGGGCAGCTACGGTGGGCAGTTACAGCGGGCCACCTCGACTGGAGCAGGCGGAGCGGGGGCCACTACTAGGCAGTTCAGGTGGGACTTGAGAAGACGGGAGAACAAAACAACCCACCACCGGCTGGGGGCCAATTCCAAGGATGACCGATGTGGAGATGAGGGAGAAAAGGCAAAAAGGGCTCTGTTTCAGATGCGACGAGCGCTTCACTCCCGGACACCGATGTGTGGATCGAAAGCTGCAAGTGTTGATAGCAGAAGCAGACGAGAATGATGACGTGGAGGACGAAGGGATCGAAGGAGAGGACGACTCTCACTCGGAGTAGCACCGCCTGTACTTACAGGCACCACCTCGAGGACAAGGTGGCTCTTTGGGGGGAGTATTAATAGACCCCTCGGGTCTACAACCGCCGGCCCCATGGGCCCAAGCCCATAGCCGCCGGCCCTAACTTGTGCGCGCGCGTCTCCCTAGCCAAGGGAACCCTAGTTTTTATTATAAACAGGAGGGCTAGCCGTCGCTTGTATTTTCATGCTTAATGATTGAGATTTCTCTTGAGCGTCCTTAGGTAGATTTAGATTAAACGAGTGCGGACGTCCTCTTTAGCGTCTTGGGAGGAGAATACCCCTCTTTGGTATTTTAATTATCTTGTTTTTGCTACCAAATTCTCTATAAAAATCGTGCCTTTTGTTAGTTCCTAACACACTTCACTAAAAAAATTTGTAATTATAAATCCCTTTATTATGAGAATCAGATTTGACAAATAAAAAGCTATAAACTTACTTAATTGTTTGAATTCACCTGTTAATGCCGAATGCTTTCGGGGAGGAAAGCTTGGTATGGGAAGATTTTGGGGGAAGAGAACGAGAAGGACAGGGAATACAACTTTAACCAGTTATGAAGAGACAGAAAATACAATAAAAAGAAAAAAAAAACAGTTAATCTTTGAATATAATTTCAAACAGTCAAACCTCATTAGTCAGTGGAGAAGCTTCATTTGGCAAATCTCAAAAAAATATAGTTGCATTGTATCTGAAACAAGGTTTCAACCGTTTTATCTCAGTACTGCATGTTTCATTTTGACTTCTTTGAACTTCTGTTCGAAACTGAGATATATCGTCGGTTTCATGAAGCTTCGTTTGAAATTAATTGGCATCGTTCGTTAGGTTTCGGCAAGTTTTGGATGAACTTTGTAGGTATCTTATGAAACTTGAAACCTCCAAAAAAAATAAAGGGATAACAGAGAAAATCTAATGTACTTAATTACTAATAATATCATCTATCTCCATTCTATTGCTATGCAAAATTTATAAATCATTATCTGGTATAATCTGTTATACCTTTAATATAAGTTTGATTATGGTCTCAATTTAACTTTAAATATTTTGTAATAGTTTGGAATAATACTTTGGTTAAACTGGTTGAGTACTATACCCTAACTTTTCTTTTTCTTAATCAACCAACTTAATGTACATGTTTATATCATACACTCCTTAGTCACTATATATTCAAACAATTTAAGATGGCGTCACATCTAGTGGTTATGAACATTTGTAATATATATTCTTACATCTCAAAGCCGAAGTCAAACCTCCAAATGAAACTTGGCAAAACCTTTGTCCAAAGAGGGTTGGAAATCAACACTAAACCCGAGTTTTCAACAAGGTTTGAGGTTTCGGCCGATTTGGTTCGGTACTGGAGGGTAGCGGTACGAAACTACCACCTGAGTTTCGGTATCGGACAGTTTCGGGCGAAGCTACAGAGTTTTGGTCGGTTTCGACCGAAAACTGGGCGGTTTCGTCCGAACTGTCGTCGGATAGGGACTGAAGGAGGATGGAAGATGGACTGAAGGAGGGAGGAAGGAGCAGAACAAGCTTTCAGATGTTTCAGCGTTCAATCGGAAAAGTGAGGAAGAAATTTTGCTTCAATCATGAAATCACGCTCAAAATCACAAAATCAATTGGATGCATGCTCAAAAATGAAATCGAAAAGCCAAAAAAGGGGGAAAATCAAATCGAACCAAATTGACACCAAAAAGTGGAAAAACTTACCTCGGCGGTGTAGAGGGCTGTCGGCATCGACATCTTCGTCTTCAACGCGTCGTCCGAGAGCATTGCCTGCAAAAATTTTGCGTTGTCTTCGTCTTCAAGGCGGCCGCCTGCAAAAATGTTGAAAGATAGGGCATTTGGTTTCTCGCGACGCGTGCGAGTGTAGCTATCCAACACTAATGCAACCCTAATGCTAAACACCTTGCATTTATTTATTAGCACTGTGGAGTGAGCTGGCCACTAAAGCTATTCCATTTATTTACAAGTTTGCCATTCTCAAAGAACTTTGCCAATCTTTTTAGAATGCTGGAGTGAGTTGGCCACTAAGGCTCTTCCATTATTTACTAGTTTACCATTCTAAGACACTAAACTCTTCCATTTAATTACAGGCTTGCCATTCTCATTTATTTCCGGTGCTGTTGGTCAAAAAAGTAATATATTTAACAAAATGTATACCTAGTAAAAAAGTATGTGTGCTTTAATATTTTATAATATTTGATAGGTTTTTTAGTATCTGAAACTACCGATAGCGACGAAATGATGCTACCGTCCGAAATCATCGAAATGGACGATACTGATACCTAAACCTAAATTTTGAGAAGAGCGATACCGAGACTAAAATCCAGACCTAAAACCTTGGTTTTCAATCCTTGCTTTTATATTGCGCTTTTCAATTAAACGTCAGTTCTAATAGATAAATAGTTTATCAATTAGAAACTCCTGAAAAAAATACAGTTCTCGAAACTAGTACTCAAATCTTGTCAAGAATTAGAATAGCATTTCTATCTAGATAAAATAAATCCAGAACAAACCCAAAATCTAATAAATTGTATTCGAATAAAATCATTAATAACTAAAATTGTAATATCCTAATTTAACATCAATTCCTATCTACATAGCTGTTTCTGTCAGGTCAGAAACACGTATGAATGATCTAAGACAGCTTTACAAAAATAGTGGTTAGATCTGTTAAATAATGAGCTTATTAGGTTGGATATTAAGTTCTTGGATATATTACATTAAATCCCCGGAACTTTCCTCAGTTCCACATTTCCCTCATATATTATTGAATTCTACATTTTATCCCTTTGAGAACTTATGAAGTTAACTTATCTGTTAAAAATGAAGTCATGTGAGCTAACCCCATTTTCATTAGTGCTTCAATTAACTTTGTGTTGGTTAATTATGAAGATTGAGATATTTTTTTGAGTAATTAATTTAAAATTACAGAATATAATTTAATAAATATGGTGTAGAGTAGAGACACAGCTGGTTCTTCGATGGTGGAGAGTGTTATAACAAGTGTGGATGAGAGGCGGTGACAATGATGGAGATTATGGTGAGGTGGAGAAGTTGGCGATGGTCGTGAATGGGTTATGGATTAGGTTTTGGCTCTTAATTGCTTTAGATTAAATTAATGGTGGTGGTGGTGGTGATGATGATCATGATCACAGTTTAAAAAGCGGGCTTAAACGGCCCACTTACGCGTTAGCGAGTCTGACCTTTTGCATGTTAAGAAAGTTGGTGGGTTGCTTTCTTGAAAGCGGCCCGCTACGGTAAAGTGATGCGAAGTAGGCGAAAAGCGACCAAGTAGCGAGCGGGTCAGAAAGATGACTTTGAAATTAAAAATTCAAAACCCAACCTGCTCTGAAGTCAAGAAAAACGTCTAAAACTTAAAAAAACCCAAAAAAAACCCTAGATTTGCCAACGAAGATTCTTCCTCTCTCGAGACTCTCTCATCTCAAAAAACTATATTGATAAGACAGATGATGGTGACATATTTTTGATAAGGTATTTAAAAAATTTCTGACTGTATAAAATTTCATTTTTAGGGTTCATCTTCATCATCCAGTTCATATCTTTTTCATCTTTCCTCCAGTTCATATCTTTTTCATCTTCCTTGTCTTTCTCTTCATCTTCCTCAGTCCTCCCTTCTTTGTTGCAATAGCTGTTGGCTTGGTTGTGGCTACTCCGACTGGCAGATGTCGCAATGAAAGGGGGGAGGATTGAGCATGATGAAGGGGAGAATGGCAAGGAGGAGAAGATGAGGAGGTCTGGAATGATGAGGAGGAGCACTGCTTTTGTTTTGTTGCACATTTCAATACATAAATCTTAATGATGATAAATCAAAGTTGATGAAATTTGAGCAATGAGGGAGATGTATTTTTTCTAACCTATTTTGAATTTACCTAGGTTTCCTGAGTTTTTATAAATTTTCAAATTTTTTATTTTTTGCTTTTTAGTTGACAATTTTCTGCTTAGGCATTGCGACATCTTTCGCAGCCGCTTTCTACAACCTCAATGATTACGAGGAGAGTTTTTTGGAGAGAGGATGAAGTGGGGGATATGAGGGGAACAGTGTAACACAAGACACACCGACCATGAAGAATTTCACATGTAGGCATTGTTATGTCCTCTTAGGATGGCCGTGGCCGTGCAACATGTTTTTTTTTTCGGGGGGGGGGGGGGGGGGGGGGGTGGTTTGGGTTTGGGGTCAATCACTAACACTTTTTAACTGAAAATTTAAATTTGTTAGTCTGCTTAATTATTTATTTTTTTCATTTGTAAGCATCGACCTTATACTATATGGGTTATATTTTCTTAAGAGATGAACTTTTGTGTGTGTAAGCACTTTACTCTTATGAAGGTGATAGCTTCAAGAATATTGGGTGCTTACTTATTTAGTCTACTTATTTATTTATTTTTTTTCATTTGTAAGCATCGACCTTATACCATATGGGTTATATTTTCTTAGGAGATTAACTTTTGTGTGTCTAAGCACTGTTCTCTTATGAAGGTGATTGCTTCAAGAATATTGGGTGCTTATTTCGTGTGAGAGAAAAAGTTTAGAAGCCTGGAAACATCAAATATTAATTAGGTCATAGGAATACGTCAGCTATTAGGCATGCTCTCTTGTTTACATGTTTCTATAGATTTTTTTTGTTTCTTTTTCTCTTCCATTGCATCATTCAGACTTTCTTCTTTCCTCCATGTCCATCTCGCTTGTTCTTCCATTGCATTAGCTGACCAAAGTACTATTGTTATTGCCATGATCACCATGTGAAATAGCTGATGTATTTGTCGTGTAAATGTAATTTTCTTTTATTTGGTGAGGACAAAATACCCAATTGCAAGCACATTACTCTTAAGTAAATTCCTGTTATTCTATGTTGTGTATATTTTTATGTTTTCTTGCTTTTTTTCACTTTTGCTTTTATTATGCATGACTATCAGGAATCGAAAACATCATTAACTTCTATTATACAGTACACAATCTGGAATTTTTTGTGATATTTTGGAACCAAGAATCTAGGCCTGTGATGTTGTTGGCACTCGTCTGGCCCAGGAACAGCAGTGTACAATGCATCAAAAGGAGCACTTTATATATGTGGATGAATGTCAAGATATTGTTCGACAATCTTTCTCTTTCTCCTTTTGCCTTCACATTATAATGTTTTCAACAGGTCAGTGAAGCCAGAAGTCTGGACAGAGATCTGGTGGAGAGCGATTTGACTTTTGCTGGTTTTGCGGTGAATTATCCTATGCTTTTGTTTTCCTTTGTTTTTGGGCACATAATCTGGTTACCAGTCAGCTGGTTGTAATGACATTTGACACTTGGATTGGTCCAATGAGCTCAATTGAGTTGTGAATATTTAATGTTTGTTTTACATTTTCAGGTTTTTAACTGTCCTATTAGATCTGATTCTAGTTCTGTGCTCAAGGAATTAAAGGAATCCTCCCATGATTTGGTAAGTATATATGTGCTGGTTTTCTCTCTCTCTCTCTCTCTGCGTGTGGGTGTGGGTGTGGGTGTGGGTGTTTTTTTTGTTTTTGTTTTGCTTGGGCCGCGGGGGGGGGGGGGGGGGGGGGGGTGTGTGTGTGTGTGTGTGTTGTGTGTGTACTTTTTCGGTGGCCATGTACTGGTTTTGAAACCATATCAAGTCCGTTTGGAATTATTTACATTCCATGTTAGTAGCTTACTAGAGCATCATGTAGACAGAATCCTAACAAATCTGGTTGGCTAGGATTTTTATTTCACACGAATGCCTTCTATACGTTTGGGAGATTAATGCATAATGGAACTTCAGACCTTTTTTGTCAGCATCGCTGCTGATCTGTTCCGCATAATGTGACTTCAGATTTTTTTTTTGTCAGCACATCTGCTGATATGTACTTTCATGGAATATATTATTACTATTATGTTGCGGCCGGAAATTGGAGTAAGGGCAATTGGGAAAAATAACAATGAGGGGGTGTTTGTCTATTTAAAGGGGGTTGAGCCGGCCCTAATTCTTATGCGAAAATTGAGAGAGTATTTTATTTTATCCCTTAGATTAATTGTATTAGGATTTCGGCTTTTCCCCCTAGGTTAAGAATCGTCTTCTAGTTATTAGTTAGCGAGTAGATTATTGTATTAGTGTTCCTTTTTAATTGTGAGATCTGAAATTCCAATAAAAATCCCATTTTTATCTTCAAATCCCTAGCGGATCGCATCATATTACTCTTGAAATGTGGCTGACTCTTGTTTCTATATCTCAAGATATTTTTTGACAAATTTGACTTTGTAGCTGAACTATTAGGTTCATCAGTTTGTGATTCATGTCTTTTCAACTGTTTAATAGTCTATTTATGAATCATTTAAGAGTGTTTGATCCTTGTAATAACGGGCAATGATTCATTGAACTCTGTTATGAATCTTCTTGATAAAGGTCAATTCTGTTGGTTAGCTAGTGCACATATTGATTAGCTATCTGATGTTAGGTGTTCGATTTAGCTTAAATGGACACATGTAGTTCATCTTGAATTTTGTGTTTGTCATTTTCTAACAAATCAGCCATTTCTAGGCAATGATTACCGGTGACCAGGCTCTGACAGCCTGCCATGTTGCTAGCCAAGTTCATATTATTTCTAGGCCTGCATTGATCTTAACACCTTCAAAGAATGGTGGAGGCTTTGAGTGGATTTCGCCTGATGAAACTGAGAGAATTCCCTTCAGGTAAAAGGTTCATGTCTGTGCATGCATGTGATATGGCCTTGGAGTTATCTGTTTTGACTTAACAGTATCATCGAGCTGATTTTTCTGCATGTACATCACTATACAATCATGTTTCACATTCTTCCATATATTCTCTCTATTACAGCATTGCCAATATATCTATGCTATGAGATTTATTTATATATCATGTCTGAGTTGTAACTGTGCCTGCAGTGAGAAAGAGGTGGAATCTTTGTCTGAGTCCCATGATCTTTGCATAGGCGGGGACTGCTTCGAAAAGCTCCAACGAACCGGTGCTGTGATCCAAGTCATTCCCTATGTGAAGGTTAGGAATAATATATTTGTTTAAGCAGTTCGTATGCATACATCATGCATTACATTCTTATAATCGGCATCCTTACAATGATCACAGGTCTTTGCACGGGTTGCTCCTGAGCAGAAAGAACTTATTTTGACTACTTTTAAATCGGTTGGGAGGATGACATTGATGTGTGGTGATGGAACAAATGATGTTGGTGCATTGAAGCAGGTAAGATAATCATGCCTTCTAAGCATATCTCCGATAGCATGTAACAAGTGATCACCATACATTGCCTTGTTGCAAGACACTAAAGATCGAGGGAAGCAGAGGAACTGGATCTATGGTTAAAATATATTAGGAAATTAAGGATTTTTATCGAATAAGGGACTTTAAGAGCTTCTTACACAGGTCATCATCCACACACTCTAGCAAAGTAGCATGTAAAGATTTAGAGATATAGGTCTCTTATCACGGCTCTTTTGTGTCCAATTTCTCACATCTTACTAAAAGATTCAGATGAACTTTTCCCAAACAATTCACATTTTTTCATTAATTAATTATCTTCTTAATATGCGACTCAACTTATTTATAGCCTAAACTTTGTGCATGGTATGTGCTTACAAAGTAAATATTAAGTCAAATCTAATAAAAGCAAATAAATTTTTTAACACATAAAACCCTAATAAAATCAAATAAAAATACTAATAAAACCCGAGTTAGATCTCCATCATTCTTTCTGGATTTGAAAAATCATCTGATAAACGATGACTAGGATGCATATTCCAGCAGACGTCAACAATCTATGGCAGATGAAAAAAAAACTTGTCCTCTTTGATTTACAGGACATTTTAGGATAACTTACCAAAACCACAGAGTTACAAGAGTTAGTAATGCATGCAAAAAATGCCGACTTATAGGCTATGAAGGATTTGGATGATAAAGTTGATATGCTTGCACAACTCATAACATGCCTTTAGTTATAACTCTAGCATAGGATCAATGGGTAGCTCAGGATGAGGCTTGAGCATGGGTTAGGGTGCTGGGTCAAACTCAGTCTGAGGCTCTAGCTCAGTTTCCTTCTTAGGCTCGTGCTCGGGATTGGGCTCAGTCATTGGCTCAGACTCGATGCAAGCTTATGCTCAGTCTCACGCTTTGGCTCCGCTAGATGCCTTATGTAAACTCAGTCTGAGGCTCTAGCTCAGTTTCCTGCTTAGGCTCGTGCTCAGGATTGGGCTCAGTCATTGGCTCAGGCTTGATGCAAGCTTATGCTCAGTCTCACGCTTTGGCTCCGCTAGATGCCTTATGTACAACTCAGATATAGCCTTAAAGTTTGTCGTAGAATTTGCATTACTAAGTGTACATGTGGAATGAGCCGCTAAAGTTGTGGTTCGGGCCTCCAAAGCTTGTGTGTCTGCTGTAATGATCATCTAGCAAGTTGAGCATGGCATCATTTTTTGATAAAACATCCATGCTCAAATTTGAACTTCTAGTTTTGTTGTTCTTCCATGATATGTTATGGCTTCAACTGGCTTGTGGCTTGTAATTGGCGTAAATAGCTTAAAATCGTGTTGAAAACGGTTTTATAACCATCAAAGATATGCAATATTCGGCTAAAATTTCGGGAAATTCCCCTAATATTCCGAAAAGTCACTGTAGCTTAGGAAATTTTTTAAAAAATCCTAGATATCTCGATCAACAGGTTAGTCAACACCATTAACGGGGTTCATGTGAGTCGGCTCGAGTTCAGCTCCATCAATATATGTTGGGTCGTCAACTCGAACTGCTTGGAGCAGTTGCTGATGAATAATATTAGTTTAGATTTGAACCGACTACTTCGAATTCGACTCGAGATCAAGTTAGACCCCGCAACAACCAATACTGATAAGATTTTCTATCATGCCTTGCTCTCCAAACGCTCTCCAAAATGATAAGGGGTACATGGGTGACAAGTACACTCACATTTAGATCTACTAAGAATTCCCTTCTTTCAGCCTAAATATGAACATGTTTGGTAATATCTCATCCGCTTTTAACTAATAATGAGTTATCGTAAGATGTTATATGTAATTCTAGAAACAATAGATATAACAATGAACTAAACCGGTAATGGATAAGGAAGCAAGTAACAGATATGATAAAAATATAAATGGGCAAGAAATATAAATGCTATAAAAATAACATAGGGAAGAGCAGGCAAGTAGATGAGTCCATGCTTGCAGAATGATCCTAGCAAAATTGCCTGATGAATATCCCCTAACGGTCACTTGATGAATATTCCTTAAAGAAAACAGAGAATATTCACCAGTATGTATATGTAGGTCTCAAGATAAACTTGTAAAAATAAAGCATGGGAGTCACATATATAATAGACATGTGACATAACATGCAGGTGCATGTTTAATATCATATGAACATCATCAGAATTGATATCATGTGAGATTATGTGACATGGAAATATGTCATGATAATAGTAAAATATGCTAACAGTATTTACATGCCTAAACAGGGAAAATCAGTATTCCTAGTCCAGTACTATGACTCATGTCTAATGGTAAGATATACAACCCAGACAAGAAACACACATCCTGAAATATAACACTGCTCCTAGCGTGATAGAGCAGAAAACACAGATACCGTTATAGACACCCGCCAGGAGATTGAAAACAATGATACAATAATTGTCCCTTGTCGCTCCTGCATCTTCTGAAACAATGAGTTTTCAATCCCCAAGTGTTTTATCTAGGTACAATATCAGCTGAGGGAACAAGTACAATAATAGGGAACAATAATATATACAGTGACGGGAGCATGTTTTTGGTAACAGTAATCGAGATCAGAATCAAGTACAATCTCAGTAATCTTGGTGCAATGGAAATCATATTAATGTAAATGTGAACATGTATAGTGGAATGTATCAAGTGCAACAATAGTTGACATGCATAGTGTATAATGGCAAACCATCATATAAAATACATATCCTAATAATATGAGTAATTGTATGTCAAGAAATAAATGTAATCACTTACCGTTAGCGGTTGAGTACCTTGCTCTTGTCATATGTCAGAGACTGGATCTCCACGTAAAGCCATGTGACAATATGAAGATACCAATGTCACCATTCTCTAAATCAATCCGAATAATATTGATACGATCTAGGTGGATTTTAGAGAAAAGGAAAGATTTTATGGTGGGAAAATGTGAAAGGTGGAATTTTTAATAGTATATTGCAAAAAGAAAGATACAAGGGTTGGACTCTTAATGAGAGGATGCCGCTCTCCTAGCTTTCTTTCGAGACGAAAGCCTAAGTCTCCAATAAGCTAAGCTAACTAGGAATTACTTTCTCTTCACAATCGATCCTAGCCTCCTAGCCTTGCCTCCCTCTAAAGAAGAAAAATATCCCTAGGGCAACACATAATATCAAATGACTAAAAGACCACGACTCCATTCGTGCCTCGATTTATGCGCCTCATTTGTCACCTTACTTTATTTGTCGTCTTAATTTGTGTCTTGATTTGTGTGCCTCAATTTGTGCGCCTCATTTGTGCGCCTTATTTTATTTGTCGCCTTACTTTGTGCCTCCATTTGTGCGCCTCTATTTGTGCCTCCATTTGTGCGCCACCTCCGCCGATGATAGGTTATGACTATATCAAATATCTAAGTGATGAAACAAATAGATTAATGTAGTATATTGCTAATGATATAATTCCATCATGGTCCAAAACTAATTACAAATACAGTTTCAATCTATGTTAATGTCACAGTCTTTCATGTCATTATTGATTAAGGTATTATGGTTATTGATTATTGATTATTGAATTCTTGGTTATTGATTCTTAATTATTCTCAGAACAAAATCATCATCAAATATAAGATTTTCCAACCTCAAGTTTACCCAAATCCAAAATCCAATACCGACCATGCTAGGGACGGGCTAAAGCCCAATGGATTAGGAGTGGAATCCCGTTTATAATAATCACCAAAAGGGTCTGACTAGATTAGCAACACAAATCAAGCCAACAAACAGATAGGAGGTTGCAGTAACCCTAAGGCCCACACGAGCTCATAGACCATGGAAGCACACACACAAAAAGATCCGATCACATCATGGAATAAGACCCACCCAAGGGTCAACCACGACTAGCCTACGGATGAGCCGTAGGCTTAAGCCCGCACAAGGATTAGCCTCAAGTCCACAAGGATTAGCCAAACAAACCCACAAAGGGCCAATCACATGGAAACAAGACGAAGCCAGCGATAGACCAGGAGCATATCATAGTTGTGAGTAGAACAAGGCCAGCCAGTACAGGACTGCGTCCATAAGCATAGCCGCAAGGCACAGATCCAACAATTAACGCAAGGCCAACATGCATATGCAAGCAACACAAGCAGTGTTCTAAATATCAGATATCGGTTGCGTATCGGCCTAGGAAATTTGATAGCGGATTGCGAATATATGGATATATAAGTGATATTGACTAAATATTGGAGTGTCATATCGAAGGCTTAAAAATAATGACATGCCAGCATAGATGTAACTAAGAAGATATAAACTATACTAACTCAAATAAAAATATGTTTTGAGTAAACATGAATATCGGGCAAATTGTCTAGATATTAGAGTGTCATATCAGAGGCTAAAAATGATGTCAAATATAAGCATAGATGTATTTAAGGATATAAACTATATAAACTCAAATAAAAGTATGTTTTGGGTATATTTATTTCTTTAAAACGTGAATACCGTCCATCCACTCGGTGGAATAGTTCTTTAAGTAGCCACGAACCAATCGAGTTAAATACCTACAAAATATGATAATAAAATCAGTAAGCATGCATTAAAAATTAATAAATAATAAACACAACTGAAATAATAATTTAACATTTACAAATGTGCGTTGGAAGTTGGAACATTACATATTAATAGATTATTTAAGCATGAATGCACTCATTTTTAACCTTACAGAATAAGCCAAAGAAAAACTTACAGAATAAAATAATCTACAAATTTGATGAATACATAATAAAATAAAATAACATGAATGCAGGCTCTGTAGGAAATCTGAAACGGAAGTTCAGGTAACATGACTATGGGCACAACGTTGGACTAATGAGCTCACGCGTTGAAAGAAGGGAAAAAAACTAATTTCGGAGGAAGTCCATGTGAGAGGGACAAATTTGTATAAATTACATGTGCATAAGCAGTGAATTGTGGATTCATCAAATTTGTAGTTCATCTAATAGCAAATAAAGAAAACAAAATAAGCCAACGAAAACTTGGAGAATCAGGGAAGGATCCAGATTTTAGAGAAAAGAATTTTGATCCAAGAGAAAAGAACCGAAAAAAATTAAACTTAAAAACTGAAAAAAACTTCAACGAAAAATTAAAAACTCACTTTGTGACCGTCGCATGGAGCTGCTTCGAATCGGAGTCGCAGTCGTCTTTCATCGTGTCGTGGCATGGTGTGGAGGCGTCTTGTAGTCGCAGAGCAGCTCACTGTGTCGATGAGGGCACTGAGGTGCTAAGGGCAAATGCGCGATGATGTCCGAACAGTCTGATCACCTTGAAACTCGATGAAGAAGTGAAAAAACTTGACGGAGAATAGGGAAAAGTCGACGGAGAAGCTAAAAATCTCGAGGGAAGACGTGGAAAATCTTTGAGCTATGCGAATCGCTGAGTCGCCGACGATTTAGGGCTTTTTTCTCCTTGATTTTTCGTTTGATCGTTCGATCGATGCCTGCTGGAAGCTTTTTTTATGTTAACAGGTATCGAGTGCGGGTCGAGTCGGTTGAAAGACTCAGTTGACTGAGAACCGCAGCCTGCTAAACCATTGCCTCCGATTTTAGAGCATAGCGGCCGATATTTCGAAAATGAAATATCGTCCGAAATATCCGTTTTTGACCGATATATCGCCGATACCACTCTAAAGATCGGAAACCGCAACGAATCGTCCCATATTGTATCGGCCAAGTGTTAAACCCGATATCGTAGCCAATATATCGGATTGCGGACCGATATTTAGAACATTGAGCACAAGGCCATCGCAAAGATGACATGCCACAAGCCATCACAAGGCACAAGACATATGAAGGCACAAGACATATGAAGGGGCAAGGGTCAGTAGCACTAGCCATCAACACAAGGCACAGTCCAACGAGCACATGGTCAGGAACAATACGCTACTAGCCATCAACACAAGGCACAGTCCAACGAGCACATGGTCAGGAACAATACGCTACTAGCCATCAACACAAGGCACAGTCCAACGAGCACATAGTCAGGAACAAGACGCTAAGTGCAGAGTATGTCATCATGTAGAAGCCATCGCCAAGCATAAGATAGGGCATCAAAATACAAAATCACACACTAACAGCAAAGAAACCTCAATTTGTTAAGTGCTCGGTCGATCATCAATATAGGCAAGAACAATCAAAGTCACGGCCAACTAGAAGAAAACATAAAAAGCTAATCAATAATTACACCAAAATGGCCGAGTTAATCGAGAATGAAGGAACAAATTAAGGGACCTACCAATCACTGGAAATCAAAGAGAAAGCCATCTATCATTGTCGGAGGTCTTGTCGCCTCGCCGTCACTGCGAGCTGCGGCTCCATAGGAACAAGGATATGCATGTGTGGAGTCAGAGGAAGTGGAGATAGAAAAGATGAACTCCTATGAACGAGAGGAGATAGATCGTCCCACGCTCGCCAGCGAGAATTAAGGCTAGGGTTTTGGGGAATTAAATGGGGTGAGAGAGTTGTGGAGAGGTGTGAGATGGCAGGGTGTGGGAGGTAAGAGCACACGCCATCATGCAACGGTGCCGCTTGCAAGTGTAAAGAGTGGGCACGCAGCTGATACGACGAGATATGACGAGAGAGGTGGTCGATGGAAAAAGAAAGAAAGAGAAAGAAAGAGAGAAAAGAAGAGAAATTAGGAGAGAGAAAGATGGGATTATATGGGTTTGGTTTTTAGTTTAAGGGGGTTTGGGTTTGGGTTTGGGTTAGTTAATGGGTTTCGGTTTTGAGTTGATAACGAGCTCTGAAATATATGAAAAAATACAGAAAAATTTTCAAAAATAAAAAATCATATAAAATTTTGCTTGTATTTTAAAATGTTTTTGGTGCTTAAACCCCCATCAGGATAGATTATGGATATTACATTTTCACATTAACATTAATGGTGGTATTGGCCAGAGGACTTGTCGGGCTACGATAACAATGCGATGAGGGTCGGCAGCCTTGTTGACACTTAGAAGAGTGGTACGGTCGATGGCAAAGGCAGTTGACACTCAATGGAGTGCTACAGTCAACAACGAAGGTGGTGTAGACAACGTCGACGAAGATGAATGGCAATGACAATGACGAGAAAGGCTACATGTACTCAGAAGACATTGACTAGGTGGGTAAGGTTGTTAATGGTGACACTGCTATATAATGTGAAGGCGGCAGAGACAAACTAGGGTTTTCGGTTCAGGGGGCTAAGGTTTTGGTTAAGGAAAATGAGTAGTAGCGTTTGATACTTTTGTGTTTTTGAAAAAATTACAGAAAAATTGTAGGAAATCCTAAAAATTGGAAAATTTAGAGAAAATCATAGAAAATTCTAGGGATAGAAAAATTGGCGGCTAGTTTTTTGAATTTTTGTAGTTCTAAAATTTCTTAAAATTTCAGAAAATATAAAAAGTTCAAGGAAAAAAAGGTAAAGATGAAAACGGAAATTTGCTTTGATATCCATTTGACGCATGACACTAAAGATCAAAGAAAGAATGAGGGGAAACTAGATTTATAGTTCTAAAATAGGGAAAAATTAAGGATTCTTACCAAGATAAGTGATGTTAAGAGCTTCTAATACATGCCATCTTCTGTGCACTCCAGCAAATCAGCATGAAAGAAATTTAGAGATACTAATGCTCTATCTTGCTCCCTTTCTCATAAAAAGATCCATTCAAGCCATTCTTATTCATTTTTCAACTAATTATCTTCTCAATGGGAGATACAACTTATTTATAGCCTAAAATACATGTACGATACATGCTTACATATGCAAATATCAAATAAAATCTACTAAAATAAAATAAAATCATAACAGATAAAATTAAATAAAAATTCTAACCATTGAGTTGGATCTCTGTCAGTGCATGTCTTTGTTGTTAACCATCAACATAACAATGGAAAGCTATCAATACTAATTAGATTTTTGAAGATTGTCTATTTAAATTTTAGGTTAGAATTCTGATTTCTTTAGTTTCTTTCCATGGTATGAAGACACAAACATGGACACATGGTTGCTAGACATGGCAATTATATGAACTTTAGACAGATATTAGTCAAAACTCTTATAGTTCTTGTATTATTCACGTGTATGCATATATGTCCGTTTCCAGTAGTTCGTTAAAATGTTTCATTAAAATGCTTCATATTTTCTTAATCCTCTCCATACACACGAATAATACTTAAACATATAATACGTCAGTGAATAATACTCTTAAGTGAAAGCAGTAAAGTGGTTAGCAATCTCTTGACTTGTGTAAGGCTTATTTCTAAATTTAACTCGGATTTTTTTGCTTTGTACTAAATGTTTATTAATGATTCTTTTCATCGCGATTTTCCAACTTAAGTGAATCTTGTGATTATTTGATTACTGTTTGCTTAATTTAGTACTAACATTATCAATTTTTACTTGTTTACATATGCATATATAGAAAAAAGAATGTGCTGACAGCATATGAAATTTCCTATGCTTTTTATTAAAGAATTTCAAATTTTTGTTGGGTTTTGTTCTACACAACATGGATGATTATTACACAAAAAATTAGAATCCAATGCTACTTGATCCTCGATCTACCTGTTGCAAAGTCAACAGTTTCAGAAGAATACAACTTCTTATAACGGGTGTATCGAGAGTCAAATACCTCTATGGTTCATTCATATTTTTTGGGGTTTTGGGGGTTTAGAATGTGTACAACCCTAAACAATTTCAATTTTTTAAAATAAAACCGAGCTGAGATCGTAGGAAATTTCATGCACTGTCTCATATACATTAATAGCATATATATCTATTCTATAAAATAGGGAGGTTATCAAGAGAAATTGGATAAGAGAAATTGGACAAGAGAATTTGGATAAGAGAATTTGGACAAGAGTATATACATCTATTATATAAAAGAGGGATGTTATCAAGAGAAATTGGATACAAGAATTTGGACATGAGAAATTGGATAAGAGAATTTGGTCATCTATCTATTATATAAAAGAGGGATGTTATCAAGAGAAATTGGATAAGAGAATTTGGACATGAGAAATTGGATAAGAGAATTTGGATAAGAGAAAATATAAGAGATGAGATTTTGAGGGATAAGAGAGGAGGTGGGGAATTTTGCACATACACACCGGTTTTTGCATTTTTGTCCCTGGACCCTCCCCACACCCCCACCTACACTTTTTATTCTCTCCCCCTTTTCGACCATTTTTTCCAGTTCTTTGAAGATTTTGAATCTTATCCTACTAGGACAAAACTTTGTCCTACGTGGCAAGTTTGTCCTAGGTGGCAATGACAATTTTGGGGGGAAACTTGAAATTTTGTGGGAAAACTTGAAATTTGGGGGAACTTGAAATTTGTGGGGGGGAAAACCCCATCCATTAAATAAACTGTGTCATATGGGCACGGGTAATGACTAGTATATATATATAATAACGTATGTCATATGACATATGAGCTACCTTGGCAGTTACACCTTTCTGTATTTTTTAAACGATTGAAACTATTCATTTTGATCTTTATATTCTAAACACCCAAAATATCAAATAACATGTGAACTCAAAAGGTTTGCTTAGTCATCATCCCGTCATAAAAAGTTCTATTCATGCAGAACCATTAAATTTGCAATAGATGGATGGATGTGCAAAATATTTTTGGTTTATCTAAGATTTGATGTTTTGAGATTCTAGTATATAAATATCAAAATGAACAGTTCCGATCGTCTGAAAAATACTGTATGATGGATTTTTCGAGACCATATATGAGGCTTAGCCCTTTGCATATGATATGTATTATTATTATGTGTGTGTATATATATCATTATCTTAGTCTTCATCCAGAAAAAATAGGGTCGGCTTCATGGACTCAATAGAAAGAATATCGGATAATGATCACATCTAATCATGATATCGGATACTCGTTTTCATGCATTATGGTTTAAAGCTTTCTATCTTGTCAAACTAAGATATCTCATATCATTTCTTTTTTACTTCCATCCATATTTTTCGGTATACCACTCTTTTGATCTATTATTCATATGTTTTGTCCAAGGAATTAGGTATTGGTTGAAACGTATCAGTTTCGGTCGTTTCGTATTGGTTTCGAAAGGGACCGATACGAAACCTTGGGATAAACTCGGTATCGGCCGAAACTATCAAGTTACGGCCCAAAAGAGCAAAAATGGAGAAGCAGCAGGAAAGGAGAAGCAGCATCAATTAAAAAATTATAAAACCCAAAAAATCTATCATGTGAATATATAGTTATAAGCTACTGAATGAAGAAGATCACAGAAGATCACAACTTAAGCAAAAAAAACATTTTTTGAAATTTTTTCTTTGAGAGTCTAAGATCATCACCTTCAGAGGACTTCAAGGGTGGAGGTCATCTGAGGCGTCAACCTCACATGCTGGAAATAAGAGGTTAGATCAATTTTTTTGCAAAAAATAAAAGGAAATTTTTTTATAAATATGAATTCAAAATCAAAACCTAGAGCAAAAAATGAAATCAAAGTTTTTATTTGCCTCTGATCGTCACCGTCAACGCGCTATCGACTCGATCCGCTCGAGCTTGAAGACATCAGATTGTAATTTAACTAGTAGCACTAATTTTTGATATTCAGCTTACACATTTTACTAATTACATTTTTTAGTTATAGGGTTGCCATTTCATTTAGCAATCTTCAGATATATTTAGTAAAATGTGTACCGTGAATAGTGAAAGTAATTACTCTTTTAAATTTGTTGCACACACAACTTCTAAATTTGCTGCACACAGCTTACAAATATAGCTTACAAATGTAGTTAGTTATGGGTGAAACCGAAACTGAAATCGAAACGACCGAAACCTGACCGAAACCTTAAATTTCCAGAGAAGACCGAAACCGAAACCGAGACCTCACCCCTTGGTTTTGTCTTTCTAATGGACGCATCAATTGGTTTTCGGCATATATGATTAAACGATCTTTTGATGTTCTTTTATATTATCCTCTTTATGGACTATGCCTAGTTTTGTTCGGATATTCTCGTTTCTTACCTTACATTATATATATATATATATATATATATATATATTTATCTATATTACATTTGACAACTGTTTTTGAATCCTAGGGCTGACTAGGACAAGCTGACTAGGACAAACAGGTTGATAGAAAGACGGCTTGGATTTAATCTTGAGGAATGAATGGTTGAGATGAGATTTTGTAGAAAGTTTTGGAGGGAAAAATATTTCTAGGGAAATGAAAGTTTCTGGGGAAATGAACCTTTTTGGGGAATGGAAGTTTCTGGGGAATAACAGAGTGCACGTAATTAATGCATTTGGGGAAAAAACTTCAACTTGCACTTAATACTGCAGATCAAATGCTACTGCAGATCGAATGATCTGTTGTTCCATGTCGAAGGCGTCTGCGCCGAATTTGTTGTTTTGCGCCGAAGGCGCCCATGCCGCTAAATATTTTTACGCTTTGTTGTTCCGCGCAATTTTGGTTGTGTGAATAATTTTTTGGGAACAAAGATTTCACGGGGGAAAAATCTTAAATGAACCGTGCCCACGGGCACGGGTTATGACTAGTGTGTATATATATATATTTTTGATCCCATATTATTCTTTGATTAATGAATAATACATGTATGTCTGCGAATCTGACCATTAAACGCTTATGCTTTTATTGGCAAATTTTCATTTGTTTTATGAAATACATAGATTGTATTATACACGTATATGTTTGTTTGTCGAACGTAACTTTGTGATGACGAATGACCAACAAAGCTCTAGATACGATGGTATGATTATAAATGTGTATGTATATATTTTCTTGTATATGTGATTGGGGGTATTGCGTGATCGAAATGTACCATTATGGTTAAAATGTAAATTTTATGTAATGTTAATTAGACCAGCTTTGTTATATTATCTCTGTTTTAAATATCGGCCGATACGGCCGATATGTCAGTCGATAATAGCAGTATCGGATCTCAATCAATCTGATACTGCAAAAAATGACGGAAAAAATCTTGATATGAAGTTTATTGGCCGCTATCGGCTCGATATAGCTATCGATATCGGTCGATAATGTCGTTCATGGTTTGAGGCGGGTTTCGAATTTTGTTTAAACGGGGTTGTTAGCTTAAATCACTTAATATCGGTCATTTGCAGCCCATCAGCCGTGACTTGGGTAATCTCTCTTCGCTCCGTGAAAATTACCGGCGATTTAGGGTTTTTGCGATGGGTTTCATCGTCGATCTCTCTCGTTCGTTGGAATTTTAGGCAAATCAAAAATCAATGTATGTATCCATATTTGTTACTACAGTTTTTATCAATTTATTTGGGGATTTTCATTGATTATTTTTTTCTTATTTTTCGATTTTCTTCTTCGCTTTTCTTTTTCTTATTCTTCTGATTTCTTCCTTTGCGACTGCAGCCGCTTCTTCTACTTCTTAGACTCTGCGGCTACTGCCGCCTATTATTATTATTCTTTTTCTTCTCTGTGGATCTTGTCGATTCTTCTTATTAGTCGATTTTTCGATATTGGGTTGAGACTTGAGGCTTGAGAAATAAAGTTTCAATGACGATGTTGATCTGAGAAAAATTCGTTTGTATGAGAAATATTGTTTGGTTAAAATTTTTAATTTCGATGATATTGTGCTGAGAAAATTGTGGGATGCATATAGATGATTAAAACATTAAATTGATTCTAATTAATCTTTTTAGTGAATTATTGGACCATGCTTGGCAGCTTATTGCCTTATTGGAGAATGGAGATATAATATTGGATTTGTTGGTGGTTCATGCATTTACGTGTATACTTGGATAACTTGGCTTAAATTCCAGATTGGATAATCGATACTGTCTCATACAGGCTAGTGGCTACCACATATGCCCGATTCTTGACTATATAGATTGAAGCGATGATATTGACTTTAGGCTTTAAATAGAGACGTCTCATACTCTCAGGAGTCTTGAATGTATGATATGTACATGTAAATCCTACACTTAATTACATTAATGAGTCATGAAATGTTTTAATTTTTTAAAAGTTTTTTATCTTAAATTTTAATGGAAAATTTTTTCCCTTGTTTGATAGTATATTTTGAAAATGTCTTTTGGAGCATCTAGCAAGGCTTTATCCGTTGCAAGAACAAATTTCTGGGATCATGGTGAGAGGTTGCAAGCTAATAAAGTCAGATGCAACTTTTGCGAATATGTGTTGAACGGTAGTATTAGCCGTTTCAAGAACCATATTGCAGGAAGCAGATGAAATGTAGCTCCTTGCATAAAAGTTCCTGAGGAGATTAGGCTGATTGCCATTGTTATTAAAAGCCACATTGTCATCGAAAGAGGCAAATGAATCAAAACTTCAAGCACTTAGAGATGATGTGGTTATGAGAGATGAGGATGTAGAAGTGGCATATTTCCGTGATGCTAGTCAAGGTCAGGTCTTGTAAGGTTCAGATGATCGATGAACAGGCATGTGCAGTCACAAGTTCAAGAAACGAGGAAGATTGAGCAGCTGGGCAAGGAGAAAAGAAAAGGGGTGCGATCCACCCTTAATTAGCACTGGAAGAAAAAGGAAAGAGAAGATGCGTGCTAGTGGATCGCACGATGTATATTTGAGGCATGATTTATGGATCACACATCTTTTGGACAGATGGTGCAGGCCGTGGGCAAATGTAAAACCCAATTTGAAATGTCCAACTTCATATGAGATAGTTGAGAAGTATTTTTCTAAGGAAGTTGCTTCTAAGAATGAGAAGTTGAAAGCTTTTCTAGAGAAATGTAGACTACATGGATGTAGTCTGTTGACAAATTGTTGGATTGGCAGGAGGAGTATGAGCATAAAGACCATTGTCATTGATGCTTATGTTAGAACAAGTCTACACTAATACATATTTATCTTGATGGCTAATTGGTTATTTAATTTTCATTAACAGATTCACACGAAGAGAAGGAATAAACTAAGTACCGATTAATTGAAAGACTTAATCTATATCAAATTCAATGCCTAGCTGAAAGATAGATTTGATAGCAGAAATATTGATATCCTAGCTGCTCGTTTTATTTCTTAAGGCAAGGTGGTAGAATGTATGTTTCAAAAAATCAGCAGATGCTTCTATAACTTGAGATGAGGAGGATGATGAAGAAGTCTTTCCTGTAGTAAGACTGTCATGGCGGCAAGTTGAAACAATGTGGCTAATCCAACACTATGGTCTAGTAAAAGATTAAAGATTATAAAGTAAGGAAAAGCCATCACATCATCTTCAGGGAAGGGGAAGGGGAAAAAGCAATTGCTTTAGGAGGATGAAGCTGTAGGTTATGAGTCATGGTGCTCAGATTCATTTTCTTTAGGCAGTTCTGATTCTGATGCGGAAGCAGTTCCATATGCTAAAACATTCATGCCAGAGTCGTGTGCAGACTGATCTTGTTACATAATATGGGGGTAAGTCACACTTTCTGGAAATTTTTTAATCCATTTTCTATTCATGCAGTATTTTAAGTTTTAATATTTTGTTAATTTGTAGACTTATAGTATTAGTGTATTAGTGTAGACTTGTAGTATTAGTGTATTACATACTTGTATGTTAGTGTTTGCGGTTATTCAATGTATTTATCTTAACTTTATGTGATCATATTGATGATATTTTGGTAATATGAACAATCATGGATATTTCTGATATTATAATTGTATATTTATCCTACCTGATATGACTTGTCCGATATGATCAACCCGATATTTGCTCGTATCCTCGATTTATCCGTCGATATCCGATACCGATATGGCCAATCCGATACGATATCGATATCTGATTTTTATAACCTTGTATATTATAGAGTGTTGGGTTATTATAAAGAAGCATGAATAGAGTTTGAGTATGGTAGAGATGTAACTGATGTGGTGGAATGTGGAAACAATAGAAATAATAAGGTAAGAAACGAGGATATCCGATCGAATGTAGGTGTTGTTCCTATAAAAAATAAGACGAGGAAACGTCGTTTGAGATGGTTTGGTTATATACGCCAAAGACCTATTGATGCATCTGTTAGAAAGATTGAACATTTGAACGTTGAGATTAAGAGAGACCAAAGAAGACATTGATGGAAGTGACAACACGAGATGAAAGATATAGGTTTGACAAAAGAGAGTTTTAAATCGTAATGCGTGAAATACGAGTATTTAACATCACAATCCGATGTGAGCACGATCCAACATTCTTTATATGGAGTCCATGAAGCCGACCCTAATTTTTTCTTGGGATGAATATTAAGATGACGATGATATGTATGTTTGACTCAATGTGCACGCATGCACGCACGCACACATACATAAATATATATAGGGTTTTTGTATAAGAAAGAACTTAGTTTTGACAGCAGAATCTATAAGCAATAGCTTTTGTCAGGAGGCACAACATATTTCATGTGGTGCATATTTTTATGGTAAACATTTGATGTACATATTCATTATCGTTGGACATGAATAGACACTTGTGTTATGTTTGGTTATATCTGACAAAAAATGTTTGGTTGGACTGGTGTCCTATATGTCATAGGTTTCTTGCCATGCTGGTGACGTTAATCACGTCTCATATTGTCACTAATGCTAGTTTAGGAAGCACAAGGGAGAGGTTTTACTGCACGATTTTGTCAACAACTATGCCCATGTTGTCCCATATGATGAGATGTCGTTTCTTGTTAATTAATCAATGTAGATTATGTTTGCATGTGTGCCCCGGGGGTTTCCAACTACACAGGCGACTTTGAAAGAATGCAAAGTAAATTATAATGTTGCATGTTAACAGACCATGATCTTCACAAATTATTGGTTTATGTGTTTGTGCACATGCGCATACCGCTAAATAGACCAATGATATCAGCAATGCAGTTCCAACATTTCAGTTGGAGGAAGTAGCCGCCGCTGTCGTTGCTATTCTTTTCTTCTTTTTCGGGTTTTAGTTTCTTTTTTACCTTTTTTTTTGAGTTTGTGGTTGATATGGCATGTATAATACTCGTTTTAAATTTTATTGAGCTGTTATTGCAACAAAACAGCTCCATGTCCCTGTTTTTCCATAGTCTAAAGCAGTAGTGACAATGTCCTGCATTCTTCCAGGCCCATGTTGGCATTGCGCTGTTGAATGCTGTGCCACCAGATTCAAGCTCACAGACATCCAAAGGAGAAGCCAAGTCAGCGAAACAAAAGAAGACAAAGCCCACAGCCGAATCATCAACCAAAGTTGGCTCATCCAGCAGCGCTGTTGCCACAACGAGTAATCGCCACCTTACTGCAGCAGAGAAGCAGCGTGAGAAGCTAAAGAAGATGTTGGATGAGATGAATGAAGAGGCAGATAGCAATGCACCTCCCGTTGTCAAGCTTGGGGATGCCTCAATGGCCTCTCCTTTCACAGCGAAGCATGCATCAGTTGCGCCTACGCTTGATATCATTCGCCAAGGCCGGAGCACGCTTGTGACTACTCTCCAAATGTTCAAGATTCTCGGTCTCAATTGCCTTGCCACTGCATATGTGCTGAGTGTAATGAATTTGGATGGTGTCAAACTTGGAGATGTCCAAGCAACCATCAGCGGGGTCTTCACTGCTGCCTTCTTCCTCTTCATCTCCCATGCTCGCCCTCTGCAGACTCTCTCCCCAGACCGGCCACATCCCAACATCTTTTGCCCCTATGTCTTCCTCTCCCTCGTTGGCCAGTTTGCGATGCACCTGGTCTTCCTGATTTCTGCCGTCAATGAAGCATCGAAGCACATGCCGGATGAATGCATCGAACCGGACTCCGACTTCCACCCTAACCTCGTGAACACCGTGTCCTACATGGTGAACATGATGATCCAGGTGGCAACGTTTGCGGTTAACTACATGGGCCGTCCTTTTAACCAGGGCATATCAGAAAACAAACCATTCAAGTATGCGCTACTGGCAGCTGTTGGTTTCTTTGTGGTGATCACTTCCGATGTGTTCAGGGATTTGAACGACTGGCTGAAACTCGTGCCTCTTCCCGAGGGGATGAGAGGGAAATTGCTGCTTTGGGCCGCCCTTATGTATGGCGGATGTTACAGTTGGGAGAGATTGTTGAGGTGGGCGTTTCCTGGCAAGATGCCGGCTTGGAGGAGCAAACAGAGAAAGGCAGCAGCAGCAGCGGTGGCCCAAGAGAAGAAGGATTTGTAACCTTAATACTACACGCAAGGGGAGTTATATTTTGATGGCAGCAATCACACACCATTAGAATGCGTGGTTATTTATTATAAACATTGATTTAATCGCTGCGATACAATACCAAGTATTTTTGTAACACAATTTTGTTTTTGGTGGGTGTGGGGGGTGTTGTTAGACGGCACTGGCTATTCTTTTGCCCCGATTACTTGAATTCTTTTTCATTGTAACAGCGAAAGTAAATTACAGGACTACTGGACTGAAGAGAACTGTATGTTACACCCATGTAAAAGCTTTAGATCAAATGAAATCAATGGATGAGATCATCAATCTGATGGATTGTGTGTGTTTAATACTGTTTATAGCATGTACTGCTATAGCCTGTTATAAAGGTAAATTTCTTGGTGTCTTTGTGATGGAGCTGCTGACGACTAAAAGCATGGAACATGAAATCGGTGATAAATTTGGATGTATGGAGCACGTAAACTTGAACCAGTATCAAAAATAGAAGAGAGGTCGCAAAAACAACATCGAACACCACACTCGAGGAACGTCACACGATATTATTAGCACACAATTAGTTCGTTACAAAGAGGTCCAATGACAATGCATTTCTTGAATTACTAAAAGCTTGAATACAAGTGATGGTTTGTACATGACTCCAAAAGGATGGCACATTCATATTGTTTCGTTCTCTGCAACACTGAGGGGCCGCGAACGCCATAAGCTTGCTGGGCACTGCCACTGGAAAATAGATCTTCGAGGTGCCTCGACGCTGGACATGGAACCAAGATTCTCAGCGGTAGGACAGCTTGGATGATGACTGAATTGTGATCTAACGCTGTAAACTAATACTCAAGTAAACTCCTAGATAACAAGAAAAAAATTCACACAATAAGAAAAACAAATAAAAATGTTAACAAATAGCAAGAATATTAAGTGTTCCTTTATATATAACACCTGAAAGTAATTGCAGAAAAAACAGAAGCATTAGCCTTGGCTCTTCTTGCTGGCCCTGGCCTTAACACCACCATCTTCTGCTGCTGCTTCGATGATTTTCGACGGGACGTCTCTCCTTCTCCCCCTCCCTGATGCAACCTCGTCCATGCTCTGCCCCTGGCGCCTGTACCGCCCGCCCGAAGCCACGAACCCCGGACAAGGCCTGTAGGCCTTTATGGGCCACCAGCCGAAGCCTGGCACGGTTGCTATCCCCCCCTGTATCCTCCCCTCGCCGTTGCACCCCCTCTCAACCTCCTCTCTTCCGCATGTCACGCACCCCCCTGCCGCCGCCGGTGTCGCCGCAGGAGGAGGATGAGAGTCCTCGTCTTCGGCGGTCACAAGAGGTGCAGGAGTTGTAGGGGATGAGAGGTGGGCGATGTTGGTGAATTTGGAGGGTGATTTTATCAGGGGATGAGGAGGATGATGCAGCTGCCTGTGTTGGAGGAGGAAGGGGAGAGAATGGGATGGAGGGGGAGGAGCAAGGATAGCCATCCAAACAGAAAAGCCAATCCAAGCCTACCATTCCATTTACCATTGGGTCCATATATATTGGTATGCCACTATCAGTAACAACAGAAACATTTTTTTCTTTTTAATTCATCGGAAAGTAGCAAAGAACTCTCGATCTCATACAGTGGGATGGAGAGCACTTGGACCGTGAAAACACGAGAAGTTCCCAGAATACTACTCTCGACTCCGATCGCGTTACTCCGGAGTTCCCATGAACCGGAAGAAGACGGGGAATCCTACAGAGCCCTAACCATAATTTTTGCAACGTGAGCTTCTGTTTACACTGCAGATTTGCTGAACACATTACATTCTAAGCACACTACACAATTTTCTTAAAATTGATAAGCGTGTGCTACAATTTATTTCAATCTTGCCCTCTTCATCTTCTTCTCTCATCACTTCTGTTACGACCTCAAGATCGGCCCAGACAATCTAAACCCACTTGTTCAAGGCCCGAGTCTTACTCCGCCGAATCTCCATAACGAAGCCCAGTTCGTCGAAGCTCGCCGAGGTCCAAGTAAGCTCGCCAAGTGGAACGACAAGCACGCCTTCAGAATCGGAAGAGTCCTCCAGCAGAATACACAAGTCCACGATAGCTCGCCCCAGAGGAGCTCGCGCCCAGAGCAGCTCGCTCTTCAGAAAGCTCGCCAGACGCCGCTCACTTACCGGTTTGCCCAAGGAGGAAGACGACACGCCACTAGCAGTTCCACTACAGACAAACCTGACAAAAGTGCACCTGGCCACTTCGCCGCCTAACAGCCTGACAAAAGCACACCTAGCCATTTCGCCACCAGACAGCCTGACAAAAGCGCCACCTGACATTTACGGCTCTAACCGCCTGACAAAAGCACGTCTGACACGTTCGGCCCTGACACCAATGGTCGGATCCCTGACCACTAGGCCCGCCAGCTCAGCAAAAGCAACCGACTACAACAGCCTATAAATACCCCTTCTCCTCCAACGAGAAAGGGGTTGGATAAATTGGTAACAAATTCCTAACACATCTAATATCCTCCACACCTTCACGCCTTCATATTAGTCCACCACGCAAGCGCTGATCTGCCTCTTAGATCGCTTTTCGTGTCATCTCTTCTTCACATCGACTTAAGCATCGGAGTGGCCGCGGGCTGAAAGCTTGCCCGGCCTTTCTGACAAGTTGCTCCTCTTGTAGGAAGTGCGCCCTTGCTGCCACCGGACGAGCGACCTGCACCATCATTCACCAACAGACGGGCGACTCTCGTCCATCATTGGCAACCTACTCCATCTGACGGGCGAACTCGGGATCCTCATCCTCAAATCGTTCTCCGACCATAGTTGACCTCGTCATCCCCGCATAAACTTGTAACCATCGTGCCATTGGTTCCCCACAACAATATAAATTCATTGTAGTTGATTTCACCCCGCAACAACTACACTTTGCCCTTCTTCCCATTTCTGGCTGAATTTCTATTGTGAGGTTGGATGTGGAGAAATATGCAGATAAGGTTTTCTATGTGGTGACTTATAAGCGAGTCTATAACAGTAGTATTTATCACATTATGGCTATAGATGAACTTGGAAATAATCATTCCATTTGAAATGCAGAGGCAACAAGGTAGGAAGAAGAATGCAAGATGGAAGTGTTGGAGTTTTTCCTAAAGCAATGTATTGGAGGTTTAGTCCCACATTGGATGGACAAGAAGAATTGTTCTACTTTATAAGTAGAAAGTTATCTTGGATATTAAATTGATGTTTGGGCCAACTAATAGTAGTGGGCCATTGATATGCTAGTGGGCTATTGTTGGAATATATATATTTATATAATCAAGCACTTAGCACTTAGCACTTCTAGTTGGATTCTGAGTATCCCTGAGACGTTCGGTCCACCCCGGAGCACTTCTTTAGGGGCGAAATAGTCTTAAGGGCAACACTTTTGCGTGCTTGAAGAATCGGTCAGTTTCATAGTTGTTATCCGTAATCTCTCATTTTTCAAAAATTTAATTTCATTATTTGTTATCTAATCTCTCGGTTTCTACAGGAAGGCACCAGAATAGTCCAAGAAAAAAAGCAACATAATTAAGCAGAGTTGATTCACCAATGACTTACAAGAATTGCAAGCAAACTGTGCATAACTCAAGAACTTCCAAAATTGTAAAGGTGCATGGGCATGCAAGGGTGCCTAATGGCATTTATTGGTAGAAGACCTAGGGCACATACTAGGGAAGAGAATCAAGAAACAAGAACTTCATATTCAAAAGGAGACCTAGCTAGAGGAACTGAATTTCAGAAGAACATGAAACTTAGAGATGATGTTACCCAGCCAAGTTTAAGAACCCAAACAAAACACAATGTGGATAATGGAGTTGCTGCTACTCAACCAACTAGGAAAAGTCAGACTCAGATCCATATGGAACTTGAAGCTGTCAAGAGAAAAATAGTCAAGAGAGTTGCCTCTAGATACATGGGTACTGCACATCTTGCTAAAATGCAAAAGGCATCAAACTATTTTCTCAAATCTTACTATTCTTATGAATTTTATTATGTTGAGTGACTCGCCTCAAAAGATGTGAGCACTACCCTTAAGTATTAGAGATCGAACAAGTAATACCCGATGAGACCGGTATCGAATCCACGGGACAACTGATTTACAATACCACAAATTTCAATGTATCAAGAGTACTAATCTAATAAAAAGCTGCTATCACCTTTCGAATGTGAAAGAATAGTTTCAAAAGTTTTAAGTGCTAAAAGTAGTTTTAAAATTTTTACGGGGAAGTCAATGATAAGATATGAAGAGCATGTGTTGGTGCTAATTTCGTCAGGGTGTTTGAAACGATGAATATTAATGACTTTTATATAACTCAACGTTTCATCTGGTCAGGGCATGAGAATAGAAGATTAAACAATCAAGATTGTCAAAACAATCAAGGGTGGAGGCATGTAGGGGCTAAAGTGGACTATAGCTCGGGTTAATTATTTACTCAAATTATTTTTATATGTGCAAGGCCCAAACCAAAATATAATAGTCCGAGTATCGTTCTTCCTCTTCTTCTATCCATACCTTTTCCGTCTTAAAATTAAACTCTCTTTCATCCCACACAAAATTAGGGTTTCATCTACTATTACTCATTTGTTTCGATCGTAAGGATGATGATGGATAAGTAGTACTAGCGGAGCCACTATTGAGCTTACCCGGGCTGCAGCCCAATAAAGTTTTTGGATTTAAGTTTTTGTATATGTTTAAGTTTTGCATCTATATGTTTAAGTTTTGATTTCAAGCCAAAATTCCAAGGCAGCGCAACTGCTGCTATGTGTGACTGAGCCCTCAACAAATTGCCAAAAAATCACAATCTTCGCTTTTCACTACTCTCATCCACAACCATCGCGTTCATCCATTGGACCGCATGCCGCAGACATCGTCTTCATTTGCAAGCATCACCTCATCGCGTACGTCCGCAGGTCGCAATTTATCCTAAGCCCAGGACAAAATAATTCCTGGCTCTGCCCTTGAAAACAATGTCATATGTAATCAAGTGGAATATCAATTTCATTAGGAATTTAAGCAAAAGTGCTCGCTAAGATCACGATACGTCTGCTAGGATCATACCTCAACAAGTATTATCGGGGTCATATTTGATTCAAATATGTTCACACGAGCAATGATAACGATATGACCCTAGCTACCTTTTGAATGGTAAACTTGTAAATAAGTGGTTGTGCGTGGTGGGCTCCGGAAAAGGTGCTCTCTCTCAAGTGCAAGAGTCCGTACAAGTAATATAATCTGGGATTCCAGATGTCGAATCCTCAGGAGGAAATCTGTTGCAACCACAATTCAAATCAAATAGAAATCCAACGAAAAGAAACTAACCACTTCAACAATGATCGTGATGATGGTGTGGAACAATGTAGCATCACATGAGCACAAAATAGGACTAAATGGGGGGTTAAATATGTAATATTGAACCCGAATCAGTGCGCACGAGTAAAACGGTATGTGCGCAAAGCAACTCCCTTCTCTAATCGACAAACCATCTGAATACATAAAGGAAGTGCATAAAGGAAATGCGAATAAGGAAATACATAATACAATACATACACCAACACAAACAGCTAAACTCTGCAGCCTCCGGGTCAAACTCTGGCTCCTCAAAGCTCCGGGGTCGTTTCTGCGATCTGGTCGTCGGCTGCCGGTTCCATTAATGGAACCGAAGGTAAGTCACAATAATTCTAAACATAGAAAAGAAGCAGTGTACATGTATGATAAAAGAAAGTAACTACGTACAAGTGAAAAGTAAAGTATTGAGCAATATTGTACATAACTGGGTAGTAAAGGTTAACAGAAAGAACAACTGTAATGTGGTAGTGCGTGTGTAAGGCAGGCAGAGCAAGTGAAGTAAAGTGCGACAGGTAAAACACTGGTGACTGCACAAGTGTGGCAAGTAAAGTACATGTAATGCATAAAGTAAAAGGTGGTCGTGCAAGTACGAAAGGTAACATGTAAGAACAAACATGGTGATAACAATGGTGAGACTAGCAGGCATGAACTGTCACGATAATAAGCAAGCAAAGTACTGAATAAGACGTACAATCAATGGTTATCTTAGTGTTGGCATTAATTAACTATACTATGTGATGTGACTCATGTAGAAAAGTATGATATGCAAACATGGGTCATCTCCATTGTCACGGGGAGCAAATCCTGGGCGTCAACCACAACATACTTTAAAAACGAGACGAGACGAGATGAGAGAGAGTGACTCCGGTCATAGCTCCCACACTTTCTCTACAATGAGTTACCCCAACCCCAGTGTCATGTGTATCGATTACATGCTTTCTTACGAGATATTCCTTTAGACCTTTTACTAGATATTCCACGAGATATTCCACAAAACATTCCACGAGATAAGACATTCCATAAGATGTGCCACATGATGTCATTAGTTCCTTGTTTACGATGATAGTTAAGCTAGGTTCACTGGTCGACTTTCTTAAGGTAAAGTAAGGTGGATGCTGACAAATTTGAGGATAAATACAAGTCCAACAAACATAGAACACAAAAGTTGTTATTTTAAAAGTTCGTACGAGGACACTATCTACTTTTCTAAATCTAGAATCCATTGTGACCTACTGATCTCGAGGTGATGGTAGTGAGCTGGGACTGGATTTTAGTGCTGGTGCACGAGATTTGATACCTGTAGACACAAGAAACAATTAGTTAAAGAATACGCTATACTCTATTTATTTACTTGATCATTTTGATTTTTAAAACTGGTTGAAACGGTGATGAAAAACGTTCTAAATTTTTATATAGGCTAGATATGATAAAAATAATTTTACTGCGAGAGAAAATATTTTTCTGAAGCTTATAGTAATTTTTATAATTTTTAGAAGCTCAAAAATCAATTTTAAAAACTAGTTTTAATTAAGTAACGTAATTATTCATTAATTTGTTCTGGATGCAATACTAGTCGGAATGGCTAAAGTGAGTGTCAAAACGACCGTCTCGAAGTTTACTATAACATATATTTTTATCACGTATCAGTGTATGTGAAAATACGGAGTTATAGATTTCAGAAAGAATTTTACGTAATTAAGTTTTAGGTTTAAAAAATTATTGCAGAAAATCTAAGTGTCTGATCGAGACGAGACCAGCGTCATTGGATCCAGAATATTATTTTCGATTTTCTGAAGCCGGTCTCACAATTTTCTGACCCTTATATTATTTATTACGAATTTAAAACCAATAAAATCCTTTTTATAATTATTGAAATACGGTTATACTCGTATTTATACCAAAATACGTTTTATTAAAATACGTTTTATATTATTGTTGACAACCTGCGTGTCTCCCGGGTTCCAGAGTATTTATGGGTGGCCGTAGCAAAACTACAACAGGTAGAAGGTGCGAGGTTCTGGTGGAAGGCGGAGGAATCGATTGGACTATCTTTACTTTGTTCTTCAACGTAAAGTTCTTTCCACCAAAGGCGAAGATGAAGTTACAAAGCAGGTTCATCAATTTTTAAACACAAAATGACTTGATCCTTGATGGAGTTACAATGCTTGGCTCAGAATCAGAGTCTACATGTCAACTAATTAATCTGGCTGACCACCTGTGACCAATGTAGCTTCCAATGACTTGAACCAAGTCAGCCAGGATTTCTCAATCAGTCTCAGAGTATCCTACAGCCCGTCTCTAAGGGCCTGTTCTTTTCCAGGAATAGGAAAAATGGAATAGAGTGAAAGGTTGTATTCCCATGAGAGAGAAAATGTAGTTTTGTGTTCTTTTGGGTGGAATAGAGTATGGAATGAGGGTTTGAAATAGAAAGTGGGGTCCACTCTCTATTCTTGTGTTCTTTTGGGATTGGAGAGTTTGAATGAAAAAGTGGAAAGGGGATGAGTTAGAGGAGAGAGAAAGAGAGATGAGAGATTGGTGCCCACCATTCCCAAGAATTCCATTGTATTCCAAGCAAAAATCTTGGAATAGAAAAGTAGTCATCATTACCAAATTGGAATAGCCACGTAGGATTCTATTCCACGCCCAAAAGAACAACCGCTTGGAATACAACCTTGGAATAGGGTGAATAGTGCATGAACAGTGTCTCTATTCCCATTCCCACCCCTATTCCGCGCAAAAGAACAGGCCCTAAGACTATTCTCTGGTTGATTGCGTGTATTTGTTGGGTTGATAGAACCGTGTCTTAACTAAATTGAAACATGATTTTGGACTAATTTTCTTCACTGTGTAGAAGTATTTTTACTTCTCCACGCATCTCATTTTGTGTGCATGGTCATCTACTCCCTCTCCACAAAATTGCAGATAACCCCCTCGTGATTCCATTGTTAATAACAAGCTTTTAAGGACTTTGATATGGATTCTTATCTGTTAACACTTTCTACTCTTTAGAATGTATGTGTTAAGAGACATAGTCCAGGAACGGAAAGAAATACTGAGGAACGTAAAATCGAAATTAGACTCCTACGTGACTGCTCAGGGTTGAAGCCTACATGACTTTTAATCGAGCCACCTAATAGCATTTTCAATTGATTGTCTAGTAAACATTTAGTTCTAGCTCTTATCTATCATTGTGTGATTTTTTACTGAATAGATCAATCAAAGGTGGTGTTATTTGTAATTATTCATACATTGCTACCTCCTTTAAGCTAGTTTATAGCATCACATAATGTGTATATCATCATCAGTCCCAAAATTTCAATGAAATTTTTATTATAATGGTGCATGCAAAGGGTGAGATGAACAACAAAAATAAATAAATAATATTAGCATGATAAAGATTACATATTAAAAAAACAAAATTATATACAAACATGATATCTGTTATGTTTTCATAGTTTTACTGTTATGATAGAGTAAATAGAGAACAATAATAATGTTTTGAACCTAAAAAAACAGAAAGAACAAACCAATACAAAGAACAGATAAAAATCATAAATGCAGTGAGTATAAAAATGGAACTAAATAGAAAGACATAGCAAATGAAAAATAAAGAACGAACGAATGAAAAAGTGAAAATCAAAGAAAAATTTAAAACAGAACACAAAGGAAGAAAATAGAAAAACTGTTGCAAAATTTGGAAAAATGTAAAATTCGAAATTGAGACAAAGAAATTATAAGTTAACGTAAAAAAATAATCAAGCCGGAAGAACAAATCCTAAAAATTTGGCACCACAATGGAAAAACTTTTGAGGTTCCCTTGGGGTCTTACTACATCTCTCTTTTTGTTCTAGAAAAAAAGTGGGGAGGGGGCGGGGTGGAGAAAAGACAGGATAGATTTGATTATAAGCAAATGTTGATATTATTACATCCAGTCAATTCACATTTACTCAAAAGTGTAATTATAGAGTACAAGAAAAAGAAAATAAGAATAAGAATAAAGTATGATATTGTTTTGAGAAGTGTCTCACATGCATGGCTTTATGATGAAGTATCCATCCTATTTGGTTAATAAGGCAATCTTAGAAATTGGAAAACGTGCATGGATTGGGCATGTTGATGATGTAAATGAATGTAACGGATGATATAAACAAGCAAACAATAAGATAACACGACAAAAAAGAATTTTTCTAATGTTTTTGAATATATTAATTTTTAATAATATCGTCTCAATATTTGACATATGATAAATAATAGCATATCTGAACAAACATATTTTGGCTTTTTAGCTTCTTTTATCTTTCAAAGGAGTAGTTTAGCATGCATCTAGCCTTATGGTGAAATATATTCTAAAACGTCGTTATGATATAAGAATAATGTAAATGCATACACTGGACTTCAAAAACTTCACTCTTCGCTTCTTCTTTATGGCTAATGCCGTTTAGGTTGATCGTCATATGCTAACACAGATTATTTGCATATGAATCGAATCGTTAGAAATTGACACAATAAGGCTAATCTTCTGAGATTTGATTCTATGTAAAAGCCTGCTAACAAAGTTCATGGCTATAACTTGATTCTTTCATCATTTTCCGGCAGGATTTTTTATGGGCCTGGTGGACCGTATGCCTTGTTTGCAGGGAGGGATGCCAGCCGAGCTTTTGCTCGGATGTCATTTGACTCAAACGACCGTACCAGGAACCTTGGAGGGTTAAGCTCCTCTGAGTTGGAAGTTTTGTAATTCATGGAGAAGAACGTTAAGGTTGGACTGCTTGTTTCTGATCGGTGAGGATGTTAATAAAAGCAACGAAGAAGGGGGCGTCAGAAAGGGATGTAGACGCCAAATCTACAAGGATAGATGGTAACCAAATCAATGAAGAAGATGAAGGGGCTCATGCTTCACATGTGAAATACAGAGGATGCTCACACTGATACCGATACTGAAGAGAAGGGAATGAATGGTGAGGGCAGTTAACTAGAAAGAATAATCGCTTCATATCTTCATTACTAATATCAACCTGATGCTATATCTTGCTGCTTGCAAGGCAATGTAAATAATGTTAAGCATTGGCATGTCTCGTCTGTAGTGGCTCGGATGATGACCTGGATACGCTGGAAGGTAGCTGAGACAAGGAAGACTACATCGATTCCAGGTTCCCCTCTCCATCTCCATCAATTGCTATCTTTATCATTCAGTGGACCTCAACTTGTGCCCAAAAGCACCAAAACACCCACATGAACTGTTAGCATAAGCGCAGCGTCAAAACAAATTCCCGTCTTTCTTTTGCTTTTCATTCTCATGTGATGAGTTTGCCAAGTTGTCGAGCAATCGCAAAAAATGTCCCTAAAAAGTGCCCAAGTTGTGGTGGTGCTGGTCCTTGTCAGATTCTCTGTCCGTCATGGGGCTTGGGGTATCAGCTGTGGATAACGCGATTTGACATGGATCTTCTCCAAAGCACACACCTCCTCTTTTACGTTATGAATGGATAGCGATAAGATTCTAATGTGGTCCAAAAGGTCGAAGAAGATGATGAAGAATTCGCCGGTGGTTGGATTCCAGCTTACTACCTGGCAGTTTCCTTTATCTGCCAAGTTTCAGCAAGATAGGGCGACCATTGCCCCGCTTGGTTTGTTGATTCATGAGATTGACACCGATACGTACCAACTAGTAGTTGATTTCTTCATATGTAAGATATTTATGAGAAAATACACCCAAACATTGGGTTATCCTAGTGCATTTTGCCATATTCCCTCAATGATGTATGTTTTCAATATTTAGGCAAACCTTATGTAGCTTCCTCTAACTTTCTCTTGTCATCATCTACATTAGCAACTGATATTGTTGAGCCTAATGAACTACAGTGTTGAGCCTTGGCTTGGTCCCCAAAGATCCATTCACAATCTGTTGAGAGGTTAGAGACAAATCTCTTTTGACATTGGCCTACATTGGCAGCCAAACATCAACCCTTGCTTATTAAGGATAAGTGTAGGAAATACTATAGTAGCTAATTCTTGGGTTGGAGTGCTTCCCTGTGATATCTTTCCTATCAGCCCTTAAAAAGGATAGCCACTGCAATGCTTTGCTTTCCCTTCTTTCTCTCCAACCCTGAGGGAGAGATCAGCCATCTGTGCTCACTCTTGATCCTTGGTGCTCCTTTTTTTTTTAAATTTAAAAAGGCTAATTTTAATCTCATTTTTGCATGTAATGGCCACTTTATGAGGAGTTAATATTTACATGATTGAGTCAAGATAGACAGCAAGATTTGCTGTAATCTTTTGAAAGTCCAAAATTGGATTTTACTCTTTGAAAGTCAAGGAGCAATACTCGGTCAGAGCTTTTTTATTAAAAAAATAATAGGTCAGTCATTGGTACAAGGCCTGGTCAGATACTGTCCACGGGACCAAGAAAGAGTAAAGCCAGGGATGGATGACGGGAATTGCTTGGCCCACCCTCCGTTTTATTTGTGTGCACAGCCATCTATTTATAAGTTCGCCTTTACTCCAGTGCATGTATCATTTATTACAAGTGTACTATTGAAATTACGTATCGCATACAACCACTTGTTTGTTGTCGAAAACACCCCTCGAGGTGTGCGGTGAGTAAAACGGTCGAACGGCGACGCCGCCCAATCCTGCGACCTCCACAGCCTCACCTCCCCTCACCTTCGATCTCCCTAACCCCCTCTCCCTCTTCTAACCTCTCCAGGCATGCCCCCTCCGATGCCCCCTCCTTCGACCTACTTACCACCCATCTCCATCCTCCGACCTCCCCAACCCCCTCTACATACTCCGACCTCTCCAGCCCCGCCCCTTCCTCCGACCTCCCCACCCACCCTATTCCTCTTTCCCCGCCCCCCCCCCCCCCCCCCCCCCCCCCCCCCAACAACAACAAAAAAAAAAAACTCCCTAGCCCCCATATTCCTCTTTCACAGACCCCTTCGCCTCCTCCTCTTCCGACCTCCCCAACCCTCCTCCCGCTCTTCCGACCTCCCCAGCCTCCCTCTTCTCCTTCCCCATCGCCCATTCCTAAGCATAGTAAATCGTCGGCGGCGGAGGGCGACAGCAGACCCGGGAGGAGGGTGGGTAAAAGAAGAATAAGTTGTATATTATAGGAATGTCAACCTTGTAAATAAGTGGTTGCTGGCGTGAATAAAAAAGGTGGGTGCACGAAGCAACTCTCGGGATGATGCTGAACATATTGTTTGTTCAAATGTTCTTATAAATTCATTTAATTTTTGATTTGATCAAGAAAAGATCCAAATATCGATACCATTTCTAGGATCCGTATAAGCTACTCGATTTTTTTCATATACATTGGAAAGCATTTTAAAGCGCGCGTTGGGCCTCGATCCCTCGTCTTCTAGAATGAAGGGGGAGAGAGTGCCAACCGAGCAATCACCTCCCAAAAGCTACCTTGTTGGACAGTGTCTTTATGGTGGAATATGTTGAGTTTTTGAGGATGCAAAGCTTTGATGTTTGCTTGCACGTAAAATAGACGAGCACATCGGGGAATCGGGGTTATGGTCCAGGCAAATCCATTTTGATGCTTAAATTAGACCGGCCTGATTTGGATAGCTTATCGGCAGAACGAGCTGTTCTTTTTTTTCAAACGAAGGAAATGAATTCAAGTCGTTTGTTTTCATGGTGGAGAGATATTTTATAAGGGGAATTGCTACGCGCAGGACCGTTTTTACTCTAGGCACGACTGCTTATTTACAGGCTTGCCATTGCTCCCGTGGACGACCCACTTATTTACAAGTTTGCCATTATTCCTTTTTTTATCCTTGTCTGTCCCCGTCGCCGCCGACGAGGACTCCGACGACGATTTACTAGGGTTTGGAAGAGGGGGGATTAGGGAGGTCTGAGGTGAGGGAGGTGGGGTTGGGAATGGCGGAGGAGGGAGCGGAGGAGGGGGCGTGGCTGGGGAGGTCGAAGGTGAGGGAGGTGGGGCTGTAAATGGCGATGGAGGGGGCGGCGGAGGGGGCTGGGATGTGGGAAGAGGTGCTGGTGAAGGGTGCTGGGCCGGGGATGTCGGAGGAGGAGGTGGGGCTGGGGAAGTCGACGGTGGGGGCGGTCGTCATTCGACCATTTTACTTACCGCGCACACCCAGTGACAATTTCAGAAATTCACCCAGGTTGTGCACGTTGAGTAATTCCAGTGGCTAACTTGTAAATAAGTAGGCTGTCGAAGGAGGAGCAGTCGTGCGCAGAGTAAAATGATAGGTGCGCGTATCAAATCCCATTTATAAGATATAGCACTGGACATACTTTGATGGGCTTCCAACGAGCAGGCTTCTCGACTAGTCGTGCTTACGATGGCTTGGCTTGTGACTTTTATGGGATTTTAAGGAGCATTTTCAACAGAATTTGAAGCTGAAACTGGGACAGTCCGTAGGGCATCACTCAGAGCACTCCCAATGGAGAGCTGAACTATTCATCCCCAATAGTGGCTAAATCCGTGCCACGTCCGCTTCAACCCATGTGCTCTCCCAATGAAGGGCTTAACAGTGACAAAATGGTTGCCACATCAGCATCCAACGGCTGGATTACTACGTCTGGTGTCACGACACCAGACGTCTGTAATCCAGCCATAATTTTTTTCCCCAAATCTGATGTAGATCAGACGTCTGGGCAATACCGATCAGGTGTCTGATCTACTATTGGTACTCCAGACAAGTATGTTTCCAAGTATATCAGACAAAATGTTTCAGCACCATACGTCTGATTTTACCTGCAATTTTTTTTGCTTCCATGAAATCAGACGTCTGATCTTTACGGAACAGATGTCTATTCATGATCAGACGTCTGATTCTTGTGAATCAAACGCCTGACTATGGCATAAAATGTCAATTTTGATATTTTTAAAATTAGAACCCTATGTGTTGGGCATAGATTGCAATAGCCATAAATTAGTATTGCTCAACTTGAAAGACAAAATGCATAAAATGAACGTTGTTATGAATCAACTGCTAGGGGAGGAACCCCCAGCCCTTTATTTATAGGCATGGTAGGAGAGTAGATACATCGAATACATAGATATGGGCGTATCTTTAAGATACCCGCAATCCTAACCGACTCTGGTTATTTCCATTCACAACACTCCCCCTTATCCAGCCATAGGTGTGGACTCCGCTCAAGAGTACTTCGGGATTCTGAGCGTAATAAGAGTCTCACATGGGGTGGATACTTCGGGATCCTGAGTTGGTGAGGTTTGCCTCGTTAAAACCTTTAGCTATGGAAAACCCAGTGGGAAAAACCATAGTTAAGGAAAAAGAGTGCAAACGCTCTTTAACTCCCCCTGATTTGTACGAGTGACTCTGCTCATGAATACTTCTGGATTCTGAGCGTCACTGAGGGGTGGATACTTCAGGATCCAGAGTTGATGTGATTTGCCTCGTTAAAACCTTTGGCTATGGAAAACCCAGTGGGAAAACCATAGTTAAGGGAAAAGAGTACAAATTCTGTCAACTCCCCCTGATCTGTAAAAGCTCTTAGACTTTCAGATCTCGTAGGCTTTTTCATCACTCCTATTTACAATATTCCGAAAATGTACACAGATTACGAATTTTTATCACCATCAAGCAGCTGCTGAATCCAGAAACTCTGGAGAGGTTGCTAAGTTTCGTCGCCTCTGATGTGGTCTTCAGACTATATGGTCAGCTCCACAGAACCAGCCTCTATCCCAGTCGTCACTGGGATGTGATGTACCACCAGGCGCCCTCAAATACACCATTGGTGTGATTCTGGAATGGTGAGGATCTCGGAATGATAGGATGATGTTGCCTTCATGAGTTGCTTTGCAGATCTGCAGGGGATGGCCATCCCACTGTGGGTACTCGTTCTGTGATTTCTCAGCATATGGACTGGACTTGAAACCTGCATTTGCATAAACATTGGAGGATGCTACTACATTTTGTAAGTCCAAATATTTCGACCCTTGGAGGAAGCGCAGAAGGCTTAACTCAGGTCTAATGGACCTTTTTAGGTGCCAACTATCTCTGGCTAATGAGTTTACTGCAATTGCTATACCGGGACACATGCAGTTAGCCAGGAGTGCATGATTGCACTAAGATAAGGGACTTTAGGACCAGTTATATCCTCCCCCTCTTCCAGCGATCGGAAGGGTTCTTTTTGTTCATCCAGTAAGTGTACCACCGTAGGTGTACTTTGGATGACAATGGTCCTTATAATATCTCCAACGCACTTCTGGGCGTTTGTAACAGGATTCTATGAGCCGTGACTTTATTTTTGCCTAGGTCTTTTTATTTCATGTTTAAAAGTCAGGCTTGTACATTTATTTCGGTTTTCTCTTCAGGAGATCCGATGAGATGTTAGTTGTCTACAACTAAGATCTCTAATCCTGTTCTTTGCATAGATGCAAAGACAACCTTCAGTAGGAATCATTGACTTCTCAAGTGATTCTCTTGGTTGTACATTTATTTGTTATACTTATATTTCTTCATTTGAATAGATGTCCCGAAGTCTATTCAGGCATTTTAAGGAAATGTGGAAATTATCTTTACAAGATATCCACGAAGGTATGCCGTCACAACATCCAATAACAGCATATCCAAAATTTTCCTTCGCCAAATCGTAAGGTATTCGCTTTTGATAACTTAGGGAGACTGATGCATCATTTATGAGACATGCTCATTTGAATTTGTTCGATCCCTAGTTTCAGCGAAATTTTCCTTGGGCTATAGGTTGTACCGTATAGCATACGATTTTGTATTTATTTTTCTTATGTATGCAATACTTTGTTTTATCCACAGGTTTGACACCTTTTAGTGTCTGGACTTCAGGTCCGAACATTTCACGTTTCATAAGTGAGTCCAGCTCATCTTCTATTGCCACGTTCCACATTTTGGCCAATCTCTACGTTTGCCTTCTAGCAACGGAGTGTGGAACGATAATTTTCAAACATCATCGCCATTGCGATGTATATGGCAATATAATACGTGAATATATTGTCAACAATTTATGTTCTATCTGTCCAACACCTCCTCAGTACGTACAACATTTACTTAATTTCACTTTTTCCCGGCAATTCCTCTGCAGTGGATTCCGGGAAGGGTGATGGTGTGGACAGGAGCTCATTGTCCTGTGGTAGTATTGTCTTAAGGTCTCCAGGAGTTTCTGTCCTTGGAGCCTGGTGGTCTGCCTCTTTTCTGTTGAGGATCAGCCACTTCTGCTGCTGGTGGATTGCATCCATTCTCGGGGATGTCAATCCTAGCTGGAGTTTTTGCAGCAGGGATGTGTGATCTGACAATCTTCTGGTTGTCAATAAATGATTCCGGTAATTAGTGAACAGTGTTCTCTGTGTGGAAGATCTTCTGGATCTCATCTACACATTGTATTTGTTACCGGATCATAGTGGGTCAAGCTGTTTGTATCCCACGTTATAATTTTCTTCGCGCCAGATTTTCTAGTATCTGGGCCTATTTTTTGGGAAACTCGTCTCATCGAAATCACAGTCTTCAAGATGTGCCTTAAATGCGTCCCCCGTTTGGGGTTCTAGGTATCTTATAAGTGAGGGTGAGTCAAACCCTGCATGGATACCTAGGTGACGTTGAGTACCGTTTTGGTCCTCTTTGGTGGTGCAATGGGGATTTAAGATTGCGTGACCGAAGATTCTCAGATGAGGAATGTTCGGTGGCATTCCATATGCAAGTTGCATTGGAGACTCTGACCTCCAGAGGGTCTTATTTTCATTTACGATGCAGCATGCAGAGTTTGCATGTCCCCATGCATCCATAGGCAATCGGGATTTAATGGACGTTCAGTCCATTGGAGTCTACTTTTCAGTGACTCTGCCGACCCATTTTGGGTATGAACATGCGGCACTTGTATGTTCATTTTCAATTCCCGTTGATTGGCCGTACTCTTGAAAAGACTGGGAGGTATATTTCCCAACATTAACCAGACTTATTTACAACATTTTATTGTCTGGAAAATGTGCCCGCAACATTTTTATTTTTGTGCCAATAGCTTTGGAAAAGCTAAGTTGCGGGTCTGTAGTAGACACACGTACAAATATTCTGAGGATGCATTTATCAGTACAGTGAAGTACTGAATTAGCCCACTAGGGGTGGTGGATTTTATCCACATTTATCTCCTTGTATTCTTTTTGAGGAAGCGTGGAGATTCTTTTTCAACTTATTGTGGAGATGGCCTTGCAATTAGTTTTCCCTTATAGTAAGGGATGCGAGGGATGTTTTCCCTTCTGAAGAATCTTCTGGTTCTTCAAGTCATACACATAGGATAAGATGCAATGCATCATCACAAATCCAGGGTGGCCAAGTCCATCATGCCGGAGTAAAAACTCGGCTGATGTCGGGCACTTCAGGTGCTCCATTTAAATTCTGCTTCCTTTCTCCGAATCTTCGTATGGTGGAGGCCTATAAGGCTCTCAAAACGTTCAAGTGTGGATTTTACTCCTTTTTCTTGAGACGTTGCATACGGTAATTTTTCATTTACATTTGCTGTTTCCAAGTGGGATCCGTTGAAACGGATGTCCTTGAAACTTAGAAAGTTTCTTTTTGGAATTCGAAGGGATTAGTGCATCCTTTATTTTTGTGTCGTTAGGGGGCAACCGTGTTGCATTCCCTGGATCTTCAATATAGCCCTGATATTGGGCTTTGTACTGAAAGAGATCGTACGTGTTTATTGTCTAATAATTATTTATGAGAGCAGTTTCAAAAGATGAAACATAAAGGCACATGCATATTCAGATAGGCATATTCATTTATTGTCTACTAAACATTTTCATTCAGAACAAATTACATAATTAAAATGCTCTCATAAATTATTCTCAAAACAAATTGCTAAGATAAAAATAAAGACAAGTCAAGATGTCATTATTTTCGAAGTCGTCAGCTGAAAAACTTAACTGGAGCATCAGATGTCATCAGGTTTGTTTCAGCTTTATTTTTCTTGTTCTCTTTATACAAATCCTGGAGATGATGCGGAGTTCGGCACACTCTGGACCAGTGGCCTTTCATGCCACAATTTTGGCACTGGTCTTCCCATTCCCTCTTGGGTGGGGGTATATCATTTCTATTTTTGTTATTTCTGTGCCTCGTGAACTTCCGCTTACTTTCATTATTTCGCTGCTGCTGTGCATGGCCCTTGGCATTTTTCTGTTGACCCCCCTTCTGTGGTCTTTCTTTTCTTTTATTATCTCTCTTCTTTTTGAAGGAAGAGGAATGGTGAGCTTCTGTTAGGGGGGCAGTGCCGGGGGGCGCATATTGTGAGTGGCGAGAAGAAGCTCTCTGTTTTGCTCAGCCATGAGTAAACATGACAGCAGCTCAGAATACTTGGTGAACATGTGTTCACGGTATTGCTGCATGAGTATCGCATCTTTTTCGTGGAAGGACGTATACGTCTTTTCCAGCATGCGATTTTCTGAGACTTTTTCACCACACAACTTTAGGCGTGCGGTGATGCTAAAAAGTGCTGAGTTGTACTCAGCAACGGACTTTAAGTCCTGCAGTCTCAGGTTCTCCCACTCGTATCGTGCCCTTGGGAGTATAACATCTTTCTGATGTTTATACCTGTCCTCAAGGGCAGTCCGTAGCTCAAGTGGATCTTCGACCGTAAGGTATTCAGCCTTTAAGGTCTTGTCCACATGGCGGCGAATATAGATGGCTTGCGCCTTCTCTATATCGCTAACATTTTCTTTTTCAGTCACAGCAGCGATGAGGGACTTTGCCCGCAGGTGAAATTTTACATCTAGCTACCAGCTTAGATAGTTTCTACCTGATGCTTCCAGTACTTCGAAATTAACTCTTGCAAATATTAGCCATTTATCTAGCAGAGCACAAACATGCATGAATTAATAATTAATTCAGAGAAAACATTTTCATGCAGAGGCAATATTTAACGAAAAACTAAATGTGTGGATCGGCCAGTCCCACAAGAAAGAGTCCAAAAAAGTCCACAGTCCAAATTATACAAATTTGTAGCTTAAAGAAAATGAAAATACAACTTTGGAAACCCCGTGGGTCCCATATGATATCTCCATCTTCAAGCGTGGCCTCCGTCTCCATGGAAGTTGGTCTTCTTTCTTTGACATTTACATAAATTCCTCACTACAATTTCTCTCAAAAATAAAAGAAAAGTACAGGAAATAAACTGTGGGACTAAACGGCGGATCCAAAAACCACATTTAGCAATTCATGCAGAAATATTGTGCTCATCAACATTTTCATCAGACATTTTCATCACAGGCATCACAGGCATTTAATATTCGCAGAGATGGATAAATAATTTAAACACTTAATAATTATTGGACCACTGGGCAACGTCATACACCGTTAGGTTACTAACGGCAGAGCGGTCGCAGGATCTTCCTAATTATTAAGTTTTAAATACAATGCACAACCACGCATATAATATCCAACAGAATATACCAGAGATGCAAGGCATGTAAATATGATATTTGCAGAAAACATCATTACAATGCAAAGGTTGTAAATTGAATGGGTTTAATCAATTAAATTGATTAAGAGCCCAAAATTAACATTTTCTTTGTCAGAGGAAAGAGTTTCCCTCATCATCCCAAAAGCCCCCCCCCCCCCCAAGAATCCCCAAAATGCCCTTGTCTGCCCGATATTCGTCCCGTAATTTACCGTGATTTTTCACGAATATTTTGCCTTTGAATCCCCATTTTAAATTAATATTTTAGGCTAATAAATTGCCTTTTAAGGCGAGTTTATAGCCATTTGCCTCCCCCAAAAAATTTTTTTTTCTCTTTTTTTTTTCAGATAACCCGGCCTGCGGGCCTGAAGCCTGCAGTCGACCTATGGGCTTCAGGCCCATAGGGTTTTTTTTGTGACAATCTGTGGGCCTGAAGCCCACAGATCTGCTGTGGGCTTCAGGCCCACGGGTCTGTTTTTTTTTGTTGAAGAATTCTGTGGGCCTGAAGCCCACAGATCTGCTGTGGGCTTCAGGCCCACAGATCCTTTTTTTTGCTAGGGTTTCACAGACAGGGGGGAAGCGCGCCGCCGCCGCCCCCTGCAGGGGGGAGCGGCGGAGGGGCCGCCGCCCCCCTTGCAGGGGGGCGCGGATCGGGGCCGCCGCCCCCCGTGCAGGGGGGGAGCGGCGGGGGCCGCTGCCCCCCTTCAGGGGGGGCGCGGCCGCGGGAGGCCGCCGCCCCCCCTGCAGGGGGGGAGCGGCAGCGGCCGCTGCCCCCCTGCAGGGGGGCGCGGCCTCGCGGGGGCCGCCGCCCCCCACTGCAGGGGGGAGCGGCGGCGGCCGCCCCCCTGCAGGGGAGGGCGGCGGCAGAGGGGGGCCGCCGCCGCCCCCCCTGCAGGGGGGTGCGGCGGCTGCCGCCCCCCTTTGGCGGGGGACGGCGCGGGGTGGCGAGGGGGGGGGGGGGCGGCGAAGCCGCCGGCGGGGTTGATTTGGTGGTTTTGGCAAAGCAAAATCCATAAACCCTAAAAAAAATTGATTTTTGGGATGAAAAATCCGTCGTTTTCAAGGCGACGATGAATCCCCATGACGATCTTGTGAGATCTAGGGGAGGGCAATCATATGTATGATTAAAAGTATCGTTTTTAGTATTTTTACCTCTATATCCGTCCTCCGGATATAGCGACGGTTGCTCGAAGCCCTACGCGGATGACGACCTTTGATGGAGGAAGCCTTGCACCGCGCTCGTGGATCTCCCGTCTCGCCTTCGCCTTCGCCTTCGCAACGAATGGAAAGAAAATTTTGTGGAAAAGAAAATATTTAGAGTCTCGTGCTGATAACGTGTTATGAATCAACTGCTAGGGGAGGAACCCCCAGCCCTTTATTTATAGGCATGGTAGGAGAGTAGATACATCGAATACATAGATATGGGCTTATCTTTAAGATACCCGCAATCCTAACCGACTCTGGTTATTTCCATTCACAACAAACGTTTCTTTAATGGCTATTTTTCCCATGAATCAGAGTCTAATCGTTCACTAATCAGACGTTGGCAAAATAAACGTCAGGCGTATGGTTCATGTTCAATGAAGAAAAAATTATCATCTCATGATCAGAAGTCTGGTACCTAATCACCAGACGTCTGATCCTGCCAGTATTTTTAAAAAAATAAAGTTCCATCAGAATCAGACGTCTAGTATATAGCAACCTGACGCACGGCTAAATGGAGGGCTCAACCAGGGCTTAAGAATTTAAGCCCATGTTGAACCTTCCCTCTCTACTTTTTTGCAAAACCCTGCTCCACCCAAGAATAAGCCCCCATGCAACCACCCATTGGGAGTGCTCTAGGAGAACAAATTTAACAAATTTTTCCTGACATTACAAACTTAACGATTTAATTTAGAAGGCCTCTTGTGCATCTCCGTTATTTTTAACGGAAGCTGCTCTACGACGTCATCATCCGTCGCCGTCCGCTAGGGCCGTCAACATTTAACTGACGGCACCGTTTACTTTCCCATTTCCGCCCACTCGGTGCAAAATAAACTACTATATAAACGATAGAAAAGAGAGAGAGCGAGCGCTCCCTCTCAAACCCTAAATTAGATCTCTAAGCTCTGCCTCATTCTAAATTCTAGGTATCTTCTCTCTCTCTTGGTTTCTGTTCGTTTCTCCATTTTTCCTTAGTTTTGGTTCTAATTTGGTAATAAAAAGGACATTTTTAGAGCTCTAGATATAGTTCATCATCATCTTCTTAATTCAGTTCTTTCCGCTTCAGCTTCTTAGTTCATCAAATAGTTGTATTGAATCCATCCAAATTTGCTGCATACCAAAAAAAAAAAAATTCAAAGAGCAAAATGCAACCCAAGTCCCAAATCCATGCTGATATACCTCTAGACGATCAATTCGACCGAATCCCCGATTCTCTCGTCCTCGTCATCTTCAACAAGGTCGCCGACGTCCGATCCCTCGGCCGCTGCTCGGCCGTCTCCAAGCGATTCAATGGCCTCGTTCCCCTTGTGAACGACGTCTATGTCAAGATCGACCGCGTCGTCACGATCGATGGGGAGGCCGGCGATTCCATGGACCTCTGCTCGAGAAAGCCCCGAAATCTTTTTGCCCATCTTGTAAAGCTCATGCTCTTTGCCATGCTCAAGCCCTTCCACCAACTCCGCAACGGAAACGGTGTCAACAAACCACTCCTTCCTCAAGTTTCTCACCACTCACCCACCCAAGTTTTGAAGAATTTCAAACATGTGAGTAACCTTAGGATCGAGCTCCCCGCCGGCGATGTTGGGACCGAAGACGGAGTGCTCCTGAAATGGAGGGCCGAGTTCGGGAGCACGCTTCATAGTTGTGTGATATTAGGGGGAACCAAAGTTGATCGAAAGCCACATGAGCCTGGTGCAACGGTTGAAGACAATGGAAGCATACCCGATTCATTCTATACGAATGGGGGCCTGAAATTGCGTGTGGTTTGGACTATTAGTTCTCTGATTGCGGCATCCACAAGACACTACCTTCTTCGACCGATCATAGAGGATCATCCGACGATTAAGAGCTTGGTTTTGACCGATGCGGATGGACAAGGGACGTTAAGCATGGGAGCAGAGCAACTAAGAGAGTTTAGAGAAAATCCGGTGGCAATCTCAGCAACGTCTAACCGAACGCAGGTGCCAGCATCCAATATGAAGCTGAGGTATGCACCATTCTTGGAGCTCCCAGAAGGGTTAGGAATGCAAGGGGCAACGTTGGTGGCAATTAGGCCATCGGACGAGAGCTGTAACACGAGCGGTAGTAAGACAAAGAAGGAGGCCGAGGCATTCGTTGTTGGGGCATTTGACGAGCCGCTCGAGGCAGCGGTTAAGGCTTTGGTGAAGCGAAGGACTTATCTCTTGGAGATGAATGGATTTTAGTTTGATCTATGAATGATAATTTTGGTTAATCTTAGAAGAGGTGCAATCTCTCTTTTGGATTGATGCTTGTTATGTACAGTAATTACATGATTGTTAGTGTACATAGTTATGTTTTCTTTCTTTATACGTAACTAGCTAATGTTGGTTCCTTTGTGACATTTGGGGTTGTAATGTTGCTTCACTGTGTGCCGTAGTTGGTTGTTTCAACGCTTCGTTGGTTGATCAAATTTTATTCAACTCTTGTTCTCTCTTTGTTGGATGTTAGTTGGCCATGTCTATGTTCCTATATTCAGAAGCCACTGGCATGGTTGGTGGACACTGGACATGATAAGGTATGATGATCATATTATGGGCACTAACCTTCATATAGATTGATATGCTGGGACAAATTTACATCAATTGTTAATATATCCATGCATAATGTGGTAGTTAATTGTTAAGACTATATTTCAACCTAAGACTTGCTTGGTAATCAGTGAAGAATAGTCCTCCGTTATTTATTGCAGCCAAAATAGAAATCCCTAGTCGGTATATAAGAATTTGAATTCTTGGTCAGCTACAGTCTGTACATCTAAAATTTATATATGCAAGTTAGTATAGAACGGTTATCTTAAGATGGACGAGATCTAAAACGAATATGTTTGGTTTGAAAGCTGCAGGTCATGAGGAGCTGACACTAAAGGTTTTGATGCAGATTCAAGTTTGAATGGATCATAAGAAGAATAGATTTCGTGCTCCAACACCGTGTTAAGCATAATCGTGGGGTAAAAGTTCTTCCCTTTGAACTTGTATACTACCTAATGCCTATTGCCTCGAAATTTCTTATTTTGTTTTAGTATTATACTATTCCAGCTGTTATTGTCCTCAATAGACTTTGTAGAGCCAGATGGATCATGTACCTGACCCTTACGTATATGATGACTTGAAATGATATACAATGGATGGGTATTATTGTAAGCAAGCAGTGAGCTTATGTATAAGAAATCTCTTCTCCAGCGGTGGCAGCTATAATCATATCATATCGCATCATATCAATATGAGCTGATATCGCGCGACTGAAACCATCGATTGCAGCGGCGGCTACCATATCCATACCATGCATCTTATCCACAAGGGTATTCGTGTGCATGAAATTGGATATGTTTTCTTATCTGATTCATATTAGAAAGTTATATGCTGGCTAACAATAAACAAAACCAATCATTTTCTTTAAGAAAATAGGGGGCATCTTCTGAGAATCATAGGGAGAAATCATATGTTATCGAATCGTGGTGAGTAATATGTTAGGTATTTACGGCAGATTTGTTTACATAATGCAAATGTAGGAGGGCGATGATGACCAACTAGCATCAAGAGTGGTTGTGGTAAGACTTCTTGAAGATGATGATGATGTGAACTATAATTTTTCTTTGGGTTTGGATGGATATGGACAGAGAGTTGACCAAGAACAGGCTGTTTGTATTAAGCATATGGATTGTAGAATTGGTCAATGTATATTTGATCCCTCGTACAACAAGCATTAGCAGCAAGATTCGTTTGCTTGCCAGACTAATAACCGATTTGTTCATTGTCTAGCTGCTCTAACAGTAAGATAACAGCTTTTAGTACTATAGCCAATTTGTTTTCTTGTTAGACTGATGAGGGTGATTGCTGAATTTGTTCATCACTTAGCCGTCCGTTAGTACAGTGTGATGCCATGATTTGCTGTAAACTTGGTTTGGTAGCATACCACCTAAAATGGTCTGTAAGTCCAATCAGCAAAAGCCCTCCGAGATTGTTGCGCATACAGTTCTCACTTTTTTTCGGTTGCGTGCGCGCACCACATTCTATTCGTTTGGAGGGTTGCGACTGCATTGTGCGCGGGTTATTTCCGGTGCATGGATATATGATGGATGTTTGACAGAAGGTTTTGTGCCAGCATTTGGCATGATTTATGACGAGGCAACGGTTTTTCTTGATTGTGGCTCTCATTAATTTTAGTTATGAATGCTGAGCATGGTGCACATGATGAACATGTATTCCAACTCATGAATGTTCTTTAATGTTTTGGGTAGAGCAAGGACAATTGCAATGAAGCATCATGAATTAATTATATGTGGGGCATCTTTCATTTTTGCTAGATATTTTCTTTTGATCCAACAGAGCTTATGTCCAGGCTATAGTCCCCATGCCTATGTATTAAAGACAAAGGGACGCTGGGGTGTTCTGTCCACCATTAATTTTCTTGAGATTTGCTTCCCTTGTGGGGATTTAATATGCAAAAGGTGTAGCTCCAGTGCTACCATGATAATTTATTATATAGCAATTACCATTTTCCATTCCTTGGTACTTTCCAACTGCAATAAATACTCCATTGTTTCTTACTAGTTAAGGGGGGCAGTCTGCCTCTCACAAACTCCTTTACGAACAAAAAAATTCAATGTTTAAATAATTAAATAATCATATATGTCGGGTTTGTTAAGGGAATGTATGCCTTTTAGACAATTATTGTAATTGTAAGATGTCTTGTTCGAAATAATATTATACTATTTGGTATGCATTATCTTTGTGCTTATCTTTTACGAACTATGTTGTTGTGTTCATATCGCAGGGATAAAATCCTTGGACTTATGTAAGAAACATCATAGGTCCATCCCTTCTCACGTGTCTTTTCTGAATCCTTGTTCTGAAGCAATCAAAGTTTACTATTTTTCGAAGCTCTTCGATGAACCAAAAAAATATCTATATTACATTTGACGACAACTGTTTTTGAATCTTAGGGCTGACTAGGACAAGCTGACTAGGACAAATATGCTGATAGAAAGACGGCTTGGATTTAATCTTAAGGAATGAATGGTTGAGATAAGATTTCGTGGAAAGTTTTGGAGGGAAAAACATTTCTGGAGAAATGAAAGTTCTTGGAAAATGAAAGTTTCTTGGGGATTGAAAGTTTCTGGGGAATAGCAGAGTGCACGCAATTAATGCATTTGGGAAAAAAAACTTTAACTTGCACTTAATGCTGCTACAGATCGAATGATCTCTCCCTCAACGCGGGGCCCATCGTCTCTTCGACGCATGTGGCACTGGCAACTAGATGAGAATAATGGCCTGCGTCGAAGGCGCCCGCGCAATTTTTTATGCTAATTTGTTATTCCGCGCCGAAGGCGCCCCGCCGAATTTGTTGTTCCATGTCGAATTTGTTGTTCCGCGCCGAAGGGGCCAGCGTCGAATTTGTTGTTCCGCGCTGAAGGCGTACGTGCCGCTAAATATTTTTACGCTAAGTTATTGTTCCGCGCAATTTTGGCTGTGGAAACAATTTTTTTGGGAACAAAGATTTCGTGGGGGAAAATCTTAAATGAACCGTGCCAGCGGGCACGGGTTATGACTAGTCTATATACAAAACAGCAGGAAAAATTTATCAGAAAACTTGCAAGGGAAGCGAGCGGGCATCCTCGGAATTCCAAAAGGGTTTCCAAGAACTTAAAGAGCCCCCTTTAATATGCAACCGCTTAATTTTCCTCCTTTTTCCCACCAAAACTGTTCACATGATATCCAAAGCATCTGGCATGTCGCTTTTGCGACAGTGTGTTGGTTAAAAGCTGGTCACCAAACCATGCATCATCAGACAACATAGTTTATTCAAAAGTTTAGTTAGTGGCTTCGTATTGCAAGTCAAGTGGCTCACACTTCAGTAGGTTATAAACATGAAACAAATGGTAAAAGTTTCTCATGTGAAGAAAAATGTAACACATCATCGTTTATATAGAAAGATACCACCTCTCGTATAAATCATATGAGCCTACACTACTCTTTGCAAAGTAAATAAATCTTATGTTAACATGCAAGATAGCAACTCTGGTCACTGCACAACACAAAAGAAAGGGGAAAAAAGAAAGAAAGCTGCAGCAGTGCAGATTAATGGTTTTTTTTCATACACAACAAATCACAAAGGTATGGCTGCAAGCAGCCCCTCGTATTCTACGTATGGAAATGAACAGACAAGTGAAGGGCCCTCGTTTTGGTTGGTGCAGGGACAGCAAATCTACATGATAATTTGTCCTTGTCTCCTTCCCCTTTGGATTTAGGATTCTCATACGCTTGTGACCATCAATAATACTCTGCTAAAAAGATCAATCCCAGCTTCCATGAATGAGAACGGGCTGTCCAATTAGCTTTAGCTTTTGTCACAAACAAGATGCTCGGTTCTCGGCTGCAATTATTCACAGGGATAATATAAAGATATGTAGATGTGCTTCTCCTGACATACAAGATGCTGATATATGCAATGTAACATCATGAAGCCATCTTGAGGGCCGGTATTATCACAGGCAACATATTGTATATAGAAAGAATGAATGTATTATCATAGCGAGGCTGTTCGGGGAACTCACCGCCGTAGAGCAACTCTGTAACAAAATGTTGGCAGCAATCATCTCCTTAAGGTGAATCTTCTCAATTGTTTGATTTGCTCCTCTACAATTATTACTGCACCACATGAAAACAGCCATCTAGTTAGATGTAAATCCTGCATTTATCGGAATTCATGCATGCAACAATGAAACGGAAAGGTCTTTGTGGTACGATTTCCCTTAAGCTAGACAATTAAGAAAGAATACCACTCAGCGGACAGTTATTCCACTACAGGTAGACTATATCCTCTCCTTCAGTATTTTGGAGGAGACAGAGATCAGAAAGACAAAACAGAATGATGCAGGAGCACAAAGCCAGGAACATGACACACTGACAAGGGCAAATGGTAGCATTTTGCTGTCTGTTAGTTTGAACAAACAACATCTGCATGGTTCACTTTAGAGGAAATGGAAACTGCATCTCATAAAATTGGGTTGCATAAAGCAGTGACAAAAAGATTGCATAATATTTATTTATTTGGTTGTTTATTGAATCAGAACATCGGTTCAAGGCATCAAGATCCACCGAATTGCAGGCAGCCACAAGAACAATCAGATTGCACTAAGACATCTAGTCTGTGATAACATAAACTATACGCAACCAACAGTATATCGACTCGTCTCTCTTTGCAGAACTCGTATTAATTAAGCCAAAACAAAAGGCTTAGGAACTTCAACAGGAAGCCAACAGAATATGAAATAAGAGATAGCATTACTGAAATAGGTTGTAAAACTTCAGGTGTGTAGGATGTAGGATTCATGCATCCCTGCCCCCCATCCTTTTTTGTTTATTTCTAATTAAAAAGGAAGCATGACAACTTATATTTAAATCTAATAAATAACAGTTATCGAACTATATTTACTCGGAAAATCTTATTTTATTATGATTATACAGACAGTAAGGACTAAGGACTACACTATGACCGGCACCCAAAAAAATGTACATGTCCATAAACTGCACAAATGCATTGCACGTGCCAAAAATCTAGCTGATGAAATCATGCAAGCTTATATTAGCCCAATACTCTGTTTTTCAAACTGGATAACAATTTTACATGGTTACTTCTGGAAGCACAATAGAATAATGTGACACGGTTGGAATGCTCGAGTTGGAAAGAGATGGAACAAAATCAAGAAAAAATCGCTAGAATCCAGCTTTCCGTGATGAAAATATCCTAAATAATAAATAACACGTATTATGTGAAAAATCTTTAAAAGTAGATATTGAAGGAGATCTGGTGAAGTGCATCAGGAATCAATTGGATAGCATATCACTTGTTGATGTAGCACAAGAACAATGTACATCTAGGGTCCTAGATCTAGAGTTCTAATATGATTGGAAACAAGATATAATTCTAGGGATTATGGGGTAAAAAAGCTAAGAATAAAGATAAACTAGAGACCTTTCACCCAAGAACTCATTCACCCACTATCAACTTCTCTCGAGAAAAGAGATTTCTATAGAAAATTAGGTTTAATGAACCAAACTAGAATTTTATTCAAAATAATCAATTCAAATTCACTGATTGGAAGAGTTACAGTACATGCTTATTCAAAGGAAAACTTATGTGCACCACACATGCAAATTAAAAACAAGATAAAATTCCAAAAAAAATTAAAAGCTCGTGTATAACACAAGAAACTCAAAAATCAAGATAAACCAAATCAAAGATACATCCAAAATAATGATCGAGTCATATCTCCATCAATCTCTTTGAAAATTCACCTCATAGTGAATGACAATAAAAAGTGTTCTACCAGGTAAAACTTAATAACACACAATGTGGTGCATGTAAAGACGAGAAGCACAGTAGATAACTGGCCTATTATCAAGCTCGCATGAAATAATCGACTCGATCACATCGGGTCCAATCCTCGACAGAGCTTGGTAAGAACATATACAATGCACGCAAAGCCTCCTTATAAGTTCTAGAACAAACCTCTCTAGACAAGCTTTAGCCAGCCCATCATCCTCGACGTCAAATTCCTACGTATTTCCATTAGATTTTGAAATAGGCTTGTGGTTATTATTATTGACATCAATGATTCTGTAGGTCTTCAAATGCATGTCATTCATATAATATGCATGATGCTCTAGGAATGTGATAGGTCCATGATCGAAGCCTAACTCTATTGACCTCAGGACCACAAGTTTAACTAACATCGTGTATGTCATGTTAGTGTCCAACATATCCTTTTGATTTTTAACTACAGCTCCAAGGTTCGTTGGGAGTCAACACAATTTTCTTTCATTCAAACACAAATAAATGTATTGGATCTTTCGGAATGCGTAACAGTAAGATCAGACAGTCATAACTTACCTAACAAGATGAGCAACATCTATCAATAAGACATCACACCAAATGCAATCCTAGTAACTCAAAAACTTAATAGTCACTTGACAACAACGGGTAAGAACATCATATGTGACGTACGACGGTGAATTTCAACTTTAAGTTATATTTTCTCTAATAACTAACAAAATTTGTATAATTACTTCCGTCAATCATCACTCTAATGGATATATCATCAATCTTGACATAAGAAAAGAAATCAGGCATCCTTCACCGATCTGCCTCACACTAGGTATGACAACTAGATACCTAATAAGATTTAATTAATAACATTTAATGGGGCACTAGATTCAAGTCGTCATCTGCATCATTAGTGTCCTTAGGTGGAACATACTCTTCCACATCTATCACATCATCATCATGAATCTCAAATATGTGTCAGCTCTTATTAAAACACCGACTAGCAAAATGATTGAAACTTCAGTACGAAGTAATAAACAATAAAGCCAAAAGAACAACACAAACCAATCAGAGACACTCAAGACTTAGTATTGCAGTTCGGTGCGCACACCTACATCTGCGGGGCCACGCCCAGAAAATCAGAATACTCCACTAAAATAATCAATGAGTACAATCACTAATTATCGCGATTCTATTAGGAGGAACAACCTCCCCCTCAATACAAACCGTGATGGGTGGTCTCTACCAACCCATGGAGTATTCTCGGCAAGCTCCCCTTGCCCGCAAGCTCCCCTTGCACAACCGACTAGATCAACTCCCTTGATCCTACGTGTGTAGCCGTCGGCCTCCTCCCGGAGTTCTTCAAAAACTTTCGTAAAAGCCGTCCCTTTGACGCAAAACCGCACGCACCTCTATCTACCCCGCTTCCCCTCAATCGCGGAGTAGTTAAGGTAGTTTGCTCGACAGATCACGTGCAGATTGGCAGCCCACAATTTCTGGAACTACTTCGGGCAAGTAGTTCACCATATCTCCAAGGATCCGATCAATAAAATATTGCGGGCAAGAATCTCTCTAACCGATACAACAATAAAACCGAGAGATTGCAACTTCTAAATGTATCTTCAACAGAATATACCAGAATACCTAAGGGAGATAACATGAGATCTGAAGTAATCCACCTTTGATAACCGCTGAAGCGCACCAATCAATTCCAGCCTTCTGACACAGCATGTTGTACATAATGTTGTATAATAACGTTCAACATAATATACAACATGGCCAATAAATAGGATCTTTCATACCTCAGTTGTGGATTGATACTTTCATTCACCTTCGTCAGCAAATCGTATGCATACCTACATTCAACCGAATATCTGGAGAAGATCTAAACAATAATGCAAGATCTGAAAACATTCATATATAGAATCTTTAACCGCACATATCTTCAACCGCACAACCATTCAGTTATGAAACCAACCAGATTTTGTAACCACTATATCCAGGTAAATAACTCCCTTTTTAGTGCTAAATATCCATCAATATTTCTAGGATTACTTCGGGTAAGAAATCCTATATTCAAGGAACCACCGAAACTATTTCGGGTAAAATGATAAAAACAAATCGCATGCGGATATTTTGCCCATAGAATAAGGATATATTTCTGGTAAATAAAACCAATAAATCCCAGCAAATATTTCCTCCCATCAATTTAGGAACTAACCAGATTCCCAAATATTCTCAACAAACCTCCATCAATTAAGGAACTAATTCGGGTAAGAAGGAGTATAAAAATCTCACCTATATCTGGAATCAATCAAATCTGGAACCTCCGATATTCTAGCCTACAAATCAGATCTGAGATCACCACGACAGATTTGAAGACCAAAGAAGCATTTCTGTGTACGAACAATTATTCCAGATCCCGAATGTTGAACATAATGTCGTTCAACATAATGTTCAACATTTTGCTTAAACTGCTCAAAAACAATCCAGATTCCACAAACTGAGTTCTCCAAATATAGTGCCACTAATGCCAACAAATATCAGCAGAAATTCAACCCTAACAATCTCCCCCTTTGGCATTATGTGGCACAAACCAAAGCAAGCGTCAACCAAGCAACCAAGCACACATTCTCCCCCTTTGAGCCACAATAATCCAAAACACATTCTCCCCCTTACTAAATCAACCTGAGCAGTGATCACCTCAAAAAAATACAGCCAAATTATTCAGAAAAGACACCACATTCTCCCCCTTTCAGCTAGCCTCACAACTCCAAAAGAAAATGCAGAAAAACTCAACCGAGGCACATCCAGAGGCTCCTCTGTCTCTCTTAATAGCAAATAAAATCTCAGGCACAGCGGAATAAGAGAAAGAACATTATACCTCACATCTGACAGTAGGGTAACGAATGAAATGATGTCCAGGGTAGAAGTCGAGTTCTGATAGGCCGAAAAGTGGTTGGAGAATTGAAAACATCGGCGGTGTTGACAGAGGGTACATGCAAAGATCCAATGGCACCGGTGGAGGAAGAGCAGTGAGTAGAGCAGCGAGATAGCACTCTGATATTTCTGGAGGAAGAATCATGAGACTTTGGCGCAGGTTGCTCACAGTGATTGTCGAGGGGAGATGTCGAGTCTGGTGTCATAACATCTGCAGCAACATTGTTCTGTGTTGTATCTAATGTTACAACATTAGTCACAACATGAAGTGCTTTCTCTGAAGCTGTAGTGTTCTTGCCGTATAATTCAGACTTTCTGACCCATTGCTTCTTCATCTTCATATCAGGGTGTCTAACATTTCTTCCTTCTGACCAATGTCTCATGCGACTGAAGCAGTTTCTCTCAGTATGGCCTATGAACTTGCAGTAAGCACACGCAGGACGACCACCTTTTACGCCTCTAGTCTACTTCTTCTGATCATGCTCCTTGTGCTGACCCATTCTTTCAAGTTCTTTGGTAACTTGACTTCTTCTTTCAGCAGACACATTATAGAAAGCTCCTCTATTGTATCCCACTCCGGTGCGATCTCCTGAAATCTTACCCATGTTCAAGATATCATCCAGCTTTGCTTTCCCAGAATTCCACTTATCCAATTGCATTCAGCTTTCTCTGCCCTGAGAAGAACATTTCTGAAGTTGCTTTCCAATTCTCTACAATTTTCCTCAACTTTCAGACATTTGATTTTGACCTCCTCCTTCTCTTTCTTCAGTCTTTCATTCTCCACCTTCAAGACTTTGTTGATATTGCAGATTTGCACCCACTTCTCAAACATCATCTGGTATGCTTTTCGGATATCATCGTCACTAACTTCCTCATCGCTATCGACTTCAGACTCAGATTCAGTTGTAGAAATTGTGGATGATGTTGAACCTGATGTTGCAACACTGGATCTGACATTGTTTGATTTGTTGTCTGATGTAGTATGTAATGTTGTAACATCAGATTCAACATGGCTGCTAGTGTTGTAATCAGGTCGCTTCTTCTGAGATGCTGCGAGGGCAATGTAATTTCTGGCGATTTCCTCATCTTCAGCACTCCTATCAGACTCATCTTCACTCCAGGTACTGGTCGAGGACTTCCCTTTTTTCTTCTTCAGAGTGTTTGCACATTCAGCCTGTATATGCCCAAATCCTTTACATACTCAGGACTGCAATATCTTTTCCTTTCCCTTTTCCTTTCTTTTTCCCTTTACTACTGATCTTCTTCAGCATTCTACTGATGTTTTTCGTCAACACTGCAATATCTGCATCTACACCCGATTCATCATCTTCTTTAGAGACATATCTAGCTTCAACTTTTAGGGCCATTACTTTGTCCAGGGCCATTACTTTGTCCACGTTCTTCTGCTGCAGATTTATTTCATAGGTCTGAAGTGACCCCATAAGTTCATCCAGCCTCATGGTGGACGTATTTCTGGCCTCCTCAATGGCTGTAACTTTGGCCGAAAATTTGTCTGGAAGAGATCTCAAGGTTTTCTCAACTAACTTCTTTTGAGAATATTTCTTCCCAAGCTGGAAGGCCTGATTGGCTATATCTCTCAACCTCCCATTGAATTCGGCAACAGTCTCGTTGTCATACATCTTTAGATTTTCAAACTGAGAAGCTAGCATCTGGAATTTGGAAGCTTTTACGGTACTTGTTCCTTCATGAACATTCTGGAGAATATCCCATGCTTCTTTGGCATACCCACATGTGGAGATCAGCTTGAACTGCTCTTCATCTACAGCCGAAAAAATAGCATTAGTTGCTTTAGAATTGCACAAGGTTGAGGTGTTCTTTGCCATCTTTGTCAATTTCGATCGGCGGTGTCCATCCTTCAACAACAGCGATCCAGGCCTTCTCATCAATGGACTTGATGAATACACGCATCCGAGACTTTCAGTAAGTGTAGTTTGTACCAGTGAGCAAAGGAGGACGAACAACGGAGGCACCTTCTCGTGTAGCCATGATTCAAGTACTGAAATCCAAGATCACACCTTCTTTGTTAACAAAGATACACGGGTGACCTGCTCCGATACCAATTGATAGTTCAGTACGAAGTAATAAACAATAAAGCCAAAAGAACAACACAAACCAATCAGAGACACTCAAGACTTGGTATCGCAGTTCGGTGCGCACACCTACATCTGCGGGGCCACGCCCAGAAAATCAGAATACTCCACTAAAATAATCAATGAGTACAATCACTAATTATCGCGATTCTATTAGGAGGAACAACCTCCCCCTCAATACAAACCGTGATGGGTGGTCTCTACCAACCCATGGAGTATTCTCGGCAAGCTCCCCTTGCCCGCAAACTCCACGTGCACAACCGACTAGATCAACTCCCTTGATCCTACGTGTGTAGCCGTCGGCCTCCTCCCGGAGTTCTTCAAAAACTTTCGTAAAAGCCGTCCCTTTGACGCAAAACCGCACGCACCTCTATCTACCCCGCTTCCCCTCAATCGCGGAGTAGTTAAGGTAGTTTGCTCGACAGATCACGTGCAGATTGGCAGCCCACAATTTCTGGAACTACTTCGGGCAAGTAGCTCACCATATCTCCAAGGATCCGATCAATAAAATATTGCGGGCAAGAATATCTCTAACCAATACAACAATAAAACCGAGAGATTGCAACTTCTAAATGTATCTTCAACAGAATATACCAGAATACCTAAAAGAGATAACATGAGATCTGAAGTAATCCACCTTTGATAACCGCTGAAGCGCACCAATCAATTCCAGCCTTCTGACACAGCATGTTGTACATAATGTTGTATAATAACGTTCAACATAATATACAACATGGCCAATAAATAGGATCTTTCATACCTCAGTTGTGGATTGATAATTTCATTCACCTTCGTCAGCAAATCGTATGCATACCTGCATTCAACCGAATATCTGGAGAAGATCTAGACAATAATGCAAGATCTGAAAACATTCGTATATAGAATCTTTAACCGCACATATCTTCAACCGCACAACCATTCAGTTATGAAACCAACCAGATTTTGTAACCACTATATCCAGGTAAATAACTCCCTTTTTAGTGCTAAATATCCATCAATATTTCTAGGATTACTTCGGGTAAGAAATCCTATATTCAAGGAACCACCGAAACTATTTCGGGTAAAATGATAAAAACAAATCGCATGCAGATATTTTGCCCATAGAATAAGGATATATTTCTGGTAAATAAAACCAATAAATCCCAGCAAATATTTCCTCCCATCAATTTAGGAACTAACCAGATTCTCAAATATTCTCAACAAACCTCCATCAATTAAGGAACTAATTCGGGTAAGGAGTATAAAAATCTCACCAATATCTGGAATCAATCAAATCTGGAACCTCCGATATTCTAGCCTACAAATCAGATCTGAGATCACCACGACAGATTTGAAGACCAAAGAAGCATTTCTGTGTACGAACAATTATTCCAGATCCCGAATGTTGAACATAATGTCGTTCAACATAATGTTCAACATTTTGCTTAAACTGCTCAAAAACAATCCAGATTCCACAAACTGAGTTCTCCAAATATAGTGCCACTAATGCCAACAAATATCAGCAGAAATTCAACCCTAACAATGATCATACCTATAACATCTAAAACATTAAACGTCTTTTGGCTTTTAATATGATGATTCTTCGATTTTAATCTTCTCATTAGATTCTGTAACAACCTTGTCTTTAAGGTTGGTTGTGTTTCAAGTGGCCATTTAGGTTGCTCACTGACTTTAGAATTTAACATTCTATCTATAAGCATGTTTGAACAAAACTCAAGATCCTAGGCCAACTGAAATGCATCCTCTGAAGCGTCTATATCATGTAAGAGCATATCATGCTGGAATTCAAGCTTCATCCAAATGTGAAATCTAAACAAGGACAGACAATGACCGTCTCATACATCACCCCTGACCTGCAAATCATCAAATTTATTCATACTCTCTCTCACAAATGTACTACCATATCAAAGCATGTTAAGCAGGTCAAATAGGCAGTTTTTATAAGACTTAAGAAGCTAATTCTCCCTAATCTTAGTCTTTATTTCATTCCATCTACCTATGGGATCCTAATACTCTCTTTCTATTTGTTATATTTTGACCAATCCTTGCAATTTCATTTTAGCAAACCTATTCATACGTCCCTCAGACATCCGATGTCACTTAAAATGGTCCATATAAAAACATAAGGTCATATGTGCTATGAAAATTGGAAACATCTATATAGATCACATGTATAATATCATTCTGATTGTACCTATCATCGAATCATCATAATCGGCACCTCTTCTTAAGTTCATACATCCACTTTTACCCTAATTTTTATCATTACGTCGCCTATTTCTACCTCATGCATGTGTCATCTTGGGTCTCCAATGCCTCTATACTCGTTGAGAGTCGCTCAAGGCTACATATTATCCTCCGTATAGGTTTGAAGCATCTTCTGAATATTTTCTAGCATAATCCTATATGAGGGCTCCAAGTCTTGGTGTCTCCTTCAGACGTGCCTAGTGCTACAATATTTCCAAAATGCAACAGTATGCTACTAGTCAACTACCATGCAAAACGATCAATCACACCGATGGATACGAAAATTCTAGACTCTACTATATGCATGCATTAATTATAAAAATAAAATAAAATCATAAAGGTTTGAATCTAGGTGCTAAAACAAAAAATCGCAATCCTAAATGATATTGTAGGCAAAAAAATCGAGATAGAAATTATTTACAGTTAACAATAATATAACTAATCTAAGCATAACAATAGAAATTTCACAAAATTTAAAAGTGAAGGAGTTTGAGTAGATTAGATGTCACCCAGAGCAAAGACCAGCTTGTGCATGCTAGTATGGTCTCTAGGAGTTGTTAAGCTTGAAAACAGCTTCAAATCATCAAAACAAGGCCTTATGTTACTGTTCACACTTCATGAAAATCCGAAAAATTTATCAAAATGGCAAGTTGCACTATGCAGTCACGGCTTGGTCAACAATATCGGCTCGATCAAGCCTTCGGTTCAGACAATGGCTTATCAGCTCTGATCGGTTCTTCTGGCTTGGACCATATTTGGTCGGTTCAGGTCAGCATTGGCGATGACGAACGTTCATGCAACCTCGATGAATGACGGTAAGGACTATGGTGACGGTGATTGTCATGGATCTGGATGGGGGAAGGAGAAGATGAAGGCAACGGGGGGGGGGGGGGGGGGGGGGGGGGGGGGGGGGCGAAGATAGTGACAGTGACAACGATGACGCATGGCGACGACAACGAAGGCACTCGCTTTGATCGAAAATGAGATCTGGAGCATGGTGGAAACAGTGGTCGCTGGACAGGGATGAGAGTGGCAATACAACAGTTTTGTGGTCAGGCTTGGGCTAAAGGAAGAATATGGAAATTAGGTTTCGAGAATTTTCAAGGTTGTTTCAACAGAAAAATTGCAGAAAATTGCAGAAAAATAGGGAAAATTCAAGAAAATTGCAAAGAATATCTTAGAGAAGGTGGAGGTAGATGGCTAGGGGTTTGATTGCAAATGCACTGTTATTTATCATAGTTGCATGATATTGCTTAAAAATATGTTGAAAGAGTGCAAGAAAGAACAAACCGATTTTTAATATTTAAAACAGAACAAAAATGACTTAGGGAAAGGGCTGGTCTTACTCAAGAAAGAGAGCCCATGCACGATCATTCTCCAATATTTAGATGTCATATTGTACCACTTCGGGGCATTGAATTCTCTGGAAAATTCAGAACCGAAGACAACAAATAAAACATGCACGTCGGACAACCAAAAAGTTGGCTTATGATAATGTTGTCTTTCAATATGACAAAGAGTCCACAATAATATAAAATATGGTGGAAAAATAGCAAAGCTTTAATAGTGTGATGAATGGCCCGATAAAAAAACTAAATTTACGAAACTTTCTAATTACTGGGCCGCCAATCCCTTCTTGTACAAGTCAATTGATGCATCGCCTCACATTAAGATTGTGTACTTTTAGCAGGTTATATTGATGAATTTATCAAACAAGAGGTGTGTGCACGCGCGCAAATAGTGACTGTCGATTATTTAAGCTAGCAGGAGAGAAATTAACTGAGAAAACAATTTTTATTAGACTACTTTTATGGCACAGCGTCTTAATCTAATGCTGAAAAGCATTGACAAAAAAGGAGGATGAAGAAATTTTACCAAACACACAAGAGGTAACAAAATTAATCTAGTCATTAGATTGCCAACACGATGAGGAGTACACAAAAGACAATGACATACTATTTACAATTGCGTTTCTTACGTTGCAAAACATCTACAAGCGAAGGGACAATTAAGAGAAATGTTTAGATTACGAAACTGTAATACTTTAGAAAAATACAAATGATTGACATGAAGGCACCAGATATCATTTTGAATGATCCTCTATTTGACCGCAAATTGCATATATTATTGGGCAAGGACTACACTTCTACCTAAAAAATTATCGAAGGAGTGGACTTGGAAGAGTGACCTTAAAACCCATTTGGGGGGGGGGGGGGGTGTATAGGGGGGTGAATAGTGTATATGGCACAAAAATAAAACTAATGCAACCAGAATCACACAAATCACAGATATTACGAGAGTTGGCTCCCCGCCGATACTTCGACCACTCCCCGAGGATTTAACTTTGTTTGAAACCAAAAAGTTTTTGATGACAGGTGGTGATTGAACCGTTACAATAATCAAAGCCTAATAAGCCCAAAGATAGCCTCTGTATGGAGCTATACAAAAATACAATCAACGACAAAAATAATACTAATTGATCTAACAATGAGATAAAAATCAGATAGATATCACTGTAGCGTAGCTCGTCAGATTGTAATCGTATTGGCAAAAACCATGTGTCAATCGGAGTCCTTAGAGCAAGATATGACCTTTGCAGCGTCATTGTGTTTTTTGCACAGTTCGAAATCTCTCTCTTGCTTCTTCACACGACCGAGGGGTGCAGCAGCCGAGGGCCGGACGGCTGGACTTCGGCTCTGCTGCGTGCAGCCGAGGGTAACCGAGCGATGCAGGGCTCGGGGCTCGGCCCTGCTGCTTGCGCCCGAGGGAACCGAACTCTGCAGGGCTCGGCCCTGCTGCTTGCGCCCGAGGGAACCGAACTCTGTAGGGCCGAGCCCTGCTGCTTGCACCCGAGAGTAAAGGGAGGGGGTGGCCGAGCGACTTGCTGCTCTTCTTTTTTGTTTCTCTTCAGATGATTGCGCAGCTCCCTCCTGGCCGTGAGTATGAGGAATTTTTATAATGTGTTGAAACACTAGTACTTTATGCACATGAACTCTTGTAGCAGACCCCAACTTTTTGGAAAAATTCCAATTACACACATCTCTTAATTTATGGCCTCAATTTATAATTCTTCGTGGAATAAAATTCTTCTTGATTTCTTCCTCCTTTTGTGTATGGAACGTGGAACTTGGACTCTTTGACTTGTCCATTAAGCTTTGACTTTCTAGATGACTTTGACCAAGGCAAAATTACCAAATTGTCCTATCATCTTCTTGATTTTTGGCCATGATTTTGAAGCTTTTCTCCTTGGAAAAATTATGATGATGTCCTTTGGCCATGAAATTTTATCTTTGAGCATCTTATGGCAAATATGATGATTTAGAAATTACGAAATTACCCTTTGGTCAATTTAGCCTTGTTTTGACTTGAAAATCACTTAACAAACATATTAGTAGCTATGATACTTGTTTGACATCATCAAAATTAAAAGGTGACCTAGTTAGTTGGCTAACTAGGCTAACATGACCACCTATTTGATTTATTTATGAAATGATAAATTCGACCAAAGAAAAGATTGCATTTGCGAATAAAAATATCAAAAAGAAATACATGATAGTAGGGAACAAAATAGATGAGAAATGGAATGAATTTCATCGTCCTTTTCATGCGGATGCTTATTACTTTAACTCTCAACAGAAAAAATGAGAAGTTTTTCTAATGTGCAAGAGAAGAAATACTAGTCGTATGCTTGCATAGACAGAGTAATTTCTAATAGGACAGATCACACCAATGCTGAAATTCTCATGGCTAGAGTCTAGAAAGCTATGTATCTTACCTTTGAAAATATTATTAATTTTTTATGTTAATCACAAGTTAATTACATGCTTGCATTCACAAAGAATTTGACATAACTACAAAAAACCTAGCTTTTAAACTATGACGTCGTTGCAAAAGGCTAGCTTTCCAACTCTTAGCGTAAAAATACATAGTTCATTAGTGGGCTCATTTTGGAGCTAGCAAATGTTTCCAGTTGAAAAACTTTGCACTTAAGAGTCTTAAGCCTGACGTGAAGCTCAATAATTGAGAGAGAAAGTAGAGCACATTTGAACAAAAGAAGGGAAACCCCTTAACTCTCTTCTAGCATTTACATAAAACGTAGCATTCCAACTTATTGGTGATAACAAATAGATTTCATTTCAAATGGAAAATCTATACAAAGAGAAGGCAAGACCTGAAACAAAAAGGTTTCCCTTGTGTGCTTCATGTACAATATGAAATTAAGAACAAGGAGCACGAGAAAAAAACGCATGCAGGCATCGTGCTAGTTGATCATATGGCCTCACTGCAACCAATGAGAATAAAGATCCCAAAAGTGTAGACAAACTTTGTGGAAGAGCATAGATTGCTATTTGAAAGTTTCTAGTATGAATATAATTCAAGAAGAGAATGCAAACGAAAATATGGCTAGTTCATCTAGTAAGAGGCAGAGAGTAGATTCCAATATCCTAAGCAAGTAAATAAATAACATTGTTCTGTACTAGTTCATTTTGTTAAACATTATTAACTAATTTAATTTGAAATTATTTTGTATTAAGAAAAGTAAAAGCACTTAAAGGTTAAAACCATTATGATGGTAAGTGTTGCGGGGTGGAACTCGCGTACAATGAATTTGTATTGAGGGAAACCAAGGGCACGGTGGTTATAATGATGAGAGGGTTTTGGTGGGCTATTTAACAAGTGATTAGTGGGGTGAAGAGGCTGAACTTGCCGCCGGTGGAGACCACGGGGTCAAATCTCACCGGACGCGGCAGAAGAGGATCGGGCAGCGGGAGCCGAAGGCGGATGTCGGCCGAGGGGCGAGCTACCCTGCACCACGAGCAACTCGTCAGAAGGGTTGGGTTGGGGTCCAACCCTTAGCCCCTCCGATGCCTAAGTTAGTAACTGGACTTAAACCTGGGGCTAGGCACGCATGTCGGACTGCGGGTGTGTCGACCGTACGTGACGAGCCATAGGTGGGAGAACAAAGATATGGACGACCTTTGCTCTCGTGTGTGGATAATGGATTCAGAGAGAATTTGCCAACCCCCTCACCGTAAGAAGTGAGGGGGTATTTATACCTGATGGGAGATGATTAGGTGGGGCTGACCTGGCATGCTGACTCGACGTGCTGAGCTGGCTCGGCTGTCAGCGGAAGCTTCGGACGAGGATGTCAGGAACAGGAGTGTCTGCCCCGCTTTTGTCAGACGGCGCAACGGCCAGGGGCACTTTTGTCAGGGTGTCAGGGCCGAAAGCATTAAGTGTCAGGGGGCTCAGCGGCCAGGGGGTGCTTTGTCAGATGGTCGGGCGGCGTTAGTGTCAGTCGTGTCCTTACAGTAGGTTGTTTATTGTACGTGATGAACTAAAGGTCCGGCAATGCTATCCCCGACGGCGGGGCTCGTGGGGACCGGCCGGGTCAACCTGCTCGGGGGTTGTCCGGCCCGGCCGCGCCCCTTTTCGATCGCGGGTCGCGGACCGCTGGCAAGGAGGGGTATGCACATGCCTCTGTCAGCGTCCCAGGCGGCACTGTCTGGGTGCTCCCCAGGCGCACTGCCCTTGGCGGGCCGAGCAACTGTGGTTGTACGCCTCGACCGGGAGGGGGGCGCTGCGAGGTGCGCCCATTCCCATGCAGCCTCAAACCTCCGGGACGGCGGCCCCTTTGCAAATGGGCGGGTCAATAAGGTATGTCAGCGGATCGGGGCGGGAGTCGGACTCCCACGATCTTTAGGTCGTAACAATTGCCCCCGGCCTTCGAGCCTGAGGCGGGAGCCCGGCTCGGCTCGGAGGGCGAACTATCTCCGACGTTCTGGACCGTCGGCAAGGATCCCGGCCCACGCCCGGATGTGGCGGCGTTAGCTTCGGAACTCCCACCCTACTGGTCATTATTACGATTCGAAAGGATGGTAGAAAAACGAAGCGTCTCCACGATTGGGTTTGCGACGCGTGGATGAGGTGACTCTCACGCCAGTCGAGGCGTCAAGGACATCCCGATGGGCGCCGCGTGGCGGAGGACCGATGGTCGTGATGACCCGGTGGCCCACTTTATAAATAAAAAGGTTTGGAAGGCGGTCGGCGGGAGTTTTCTTCCATCTTCGATTCTTCTCCGGTGTTCAATACTTCTGTCTATCGCTTGCTGGCTAGGTTGCGACTTTCGCCGCAGGTCATCTTCTTCCGAAAGTCTTCCCGATTTGACGGATCAGCTAGGTAATAATAATAATTTCTTTTCTTTCCGACCGATGGCTTCTCGTTTCGAGGTCGGAGGCGGTAGCCGAGTGGGGGAGGAGGAGCTGGTGGGAGAGACGGCATTGCCGCGGGGGGTGCAGTGGTCTAGGGAGAGGGGGTCATGGCGCACCGTTGTCCCGAGAGCGATTGGATCCCTCCGATGTAGGTTGGACATGATTAACATCAGGGAGATACGTGTGCGGTTCGTGCGACTACCCTATGAGGTACGGGTCCCCGGGTCAGAGGAAACGGTGTGTTCGCCTGGAGATAATGAGGTTGGGGTTTATGTCCGGTCATTCGGGTTGGGGCTCCATTTCCCGATCCACCCGTATTTGCTTTATCTATTGAATTTCCTGGAGTTGCCGATATTTGCCCTAGCGCCCCGTTCCTGGGGCTTATTGGTGGGGTTTGTCATCTTGTGCCTTGCCTGCTCCTTGAGTCCCTCACTGGCGCTGTTCCAGCATTTCTTCGTAGTCCGGAAGAGGGGAATGTATCACTGTGTTTGCGCTAGGAGCGGACGAGAACTTATCCGCGGGGTGCCCGATGATGTCGTCGAATGGATGAGGGAGTTCGCCTTCGTGATGATGCCAAGCGACGTGGTATTGATGTCGAACTGGGGGGCGCGGAATCCTCTAGTGAATGAAAGGGTGGAGCTGACTGGGGAAGATCTTGCAAAAGCTCAGATTCTGATGGAACTGCCCGAGGCGTACCGTCAGCTAGCGAGTTTGACGCGGAGCAGTCGGCTCGCCCAGGACTTTTGGCCCCTAGGTATCTTTGGCATTTGGTAAACCTTTAGCTAGGCTTACCCTGATCTCTTTTTCCTTCGTAGGTGGAGACGTGATGCGAGTGCCGGAGCAGGTGTCGGGATCGGCCGGAGCCCCCGTCTCGGAGGACACCGATCCTTGCGAGAAAGGCAAGGGGGTGGCGCGCGAGGTAGGATCCCAGGAACGGGGAGGCGGGGTCTCCCGTGGGGAGAGGGCGCATCCGGGACGGAGGGCGGCCGAATCAGGTATCTCTGTCGATGGGCCCGGCGAAGATCTTCCTGCGGGCTCGTCCGTGCGGGGGGCCGGTCCCTCCGTCCCGCCGGGGGTATCGAAGGTGGTCGAGCCTCGCAAGGCGTGTTTGGTTCAGAAATGGCCATACGGGATCCCTCCGTGGGATATGGGGTGGTCGAGGAGCCCGAGTTGTGAGGGTGCCCTCATTCGTTTCAAGAGGACTCGAGAGGAGGTCGAGGCGTATCCAGATAAGTCGAGGCGTATCCAGATAACCGTCTCCATAAGTTCCCTTTTCGAGTAGGCTGTGATGAGTCGGTATTCGAGGACGCCGGGGTGGCAGCGCGCCTCGCCGAGTATTGCGTGTTACCGCGCGATCGCGAATCCTTGACTCGCGTGGGAGCAGAACTGTTGTGCGGCTCTGCTGTATGGCACGTCGTGCAGGTAAGCCGGTTCTCTTGCCTCGCCCTTAGGCTTTCTTTATTCGTGCCCCGCTAATTCGGGTCTTTTGTAGATGATTACGGACCTGGTAGCCATGCGGGGTCGCACTCCTGTGGCCGCCACCAGAGCGTCTCTTGAGGTAGCGAGGGCGAACCTCGGCGAGGTCAAGGTGAAGCTGAGGGACACGGAAGCGGAGCTGGAGAAAGTTAGGATGGCCTGTGAGGTAGAGAAGGGGCGGGCCGCGTACTTTGATTCGTCAAAAGCAACAGTCGAGCGCCAACTCCTAGAAGTGACGCGGGAGAGGGATGACATCCGGTCGAAGCACGCCGCCGAGTTGGCTAGCAAGGAGACGATGATCGCGGTACAGAGGCGGCAAATAGCAGGCCTAAAGGAGGCCCTTGAGGCGGAGAAGAGGGAGAAGGGTATCGTGACGCGGCGGCTGGAGGAAAAGCGGGAAGTTGAAGGCGAAGTGATCGAGGCCGCTATCCGCCGCTACCATGACGAGCATGTTGTGCCGATGTTGCAAGAGGCAAGGGATGCGGGAGTTCGCCAGGTGGCGAGAGATGTGAGGGCTCGGTCGGCTGAGAGGCGGCGCCGCTAAGAAAGTGGGTTCGGGGAATTCTGTACCTTCTTGTGTGAGGGTTATAACCAATGTTTTGTTGTAGTGTGCGGCAGGTTCAATGTATAGCGTTGCTATTTGGATAAATGCATTGTATTGGTCATGTGTCGAACTGTCTTCTTCCTTGTTGTGTCCGTAGACCGTCAGTTTTGTGAGGGACGTAACTGCCCCCAACTTCGCTTTGCCGAGGATGTTCGGGCCGTCGGGAGAGGGAAGTTGAGATATACCGCGTTTAGCAGGGGTTTGCTGGGAAACTAAGTCTGATTCCCTGTGGATCGCAGAGGCGGGGCGAGGTGGCGCAGTCCGTACGAACGTTTGCGAAGCGTTGAAACCGAGATCCGAAATTGTTTAAGCGGCGTATTCCTGTTTCGGCCGCCCCGACGGAGGTCGGACTCATCCTTGGTACGAGCGGCACATTCTTGTTTCGGCCGCCCCGACGGAGGTCGGACTCATCCTTGGTACGAGCGGCACATTCTTGTTTCGGCCGCCCCGACGGAGGTCGGACTCATCCTTGGTACGAGCGGCGCATTCTTGTTTCGGCCGCCCCGACGGAGGTCGGACTCATCCTTGGTACGAGCGGCGCATAGAAAGAAGAGACGAAGGGTGGCGTAGTTTCGAATGGGGGTAATCATTTCGCCGGGATTTGGGCGGGAATCGAAGGGGCCTGTTGACGGTCGCGTGACTAGACGTCATCCTGGCGATTCGACGGCGGGCGGGAATCGAAGCGACCCGACCACTTCGAGGTTGACGTGTGGCAGAAGTGACGGCTGCCATTACGCGAAGCGTCAGACCACGTGGATCGACGCGGGAGAGAGAGCGGATTGTTGACACGTGTCTCGAGGTCGACGGTCACGATGCTTTGCGTAGTCGCGTAAAAAGATCTCTGGGAGGGGGAGCGAAGCAAAGCTGATTGTTGGGCGAAGGTTTTGCTAGCGGCTGGAGTGTGTCGGAGATTTCATTGTCCTTGCCGGAGTCGTCCTTGTGGAAGCGGTCGCCGACGTAGCGTAGCCGTCCGAGTCGTCGGAGCCCTTTAGGTAAGAGGTCCGTTTTATCGATGTCTTCCTCGACGTCTTCGTTTCGTGGTCAGGGGTCGAGGGCGGTTGGGGAAGGGAGCTCTGCCGCGGAAACTGGGGAGGTGCCACTCGAGATTGCGGGCGTGAAGTCGGTGCTGAAGAAGTCCATCGCGGAGATCTTCGAGATGTATGTCAGGCCACCATATTCTATTCGCGAACCGAACGCGCATGAGAGGGTATGTTTCGCGGGCGACCGCGAGGTGGGCGTGTATGTGTCCTCCTTCGAGCAAGGGTTGCGATTCCCCCCACCCGTTCGTGTTAGACGTGTTGAATTTCCTGGGGCTGCCCTTGTATTGTCTGATGCCCAATGCCATTAGCGTTGTTGGTTTCCTTGTGATGTGTGTGAGCAACCAGGTTCGCCCCTCGTTGTCTTTATTTCGCTATTTCTTCACGGTGAAGAGGTTGGGGTCATGCTATTATCTCTCCGCAAAGAGGAGCCATCCGCTCATTAGGGGGTTGCCCGAGAAGATTAAGGGGTGGCGCAAGCAGTATGTGTTTGTCAGCGTGCCGGAGGATGTGCTGATGAGATCTGATTGGGCGGAGCTGAATCCCGAGGCGAAGGAGGGGGTTGATTTGGCGGACGAGGAGAGACAGGTGGCACAGTTTCTAATGGTGATACCGGTGGAGGGCCGAGATTACCAGATGCTCGCCCGGGCTGAGATGATAACGTTGAACATCTGGCCCGAAGGTACAATAGATTTTGGTATTAGGGCATCTGAAGTGCTTACCCTGAACTTTCTTTCTTTGGCAGGTCGCACAATGAGTTTGTCCCTGGAGGAGATGATGAAACGAGCTGCGGAGCAGGCGGGGCGAACGTCGAAGAGGACGGTCCCCAAGAGGTTGCGAGAGGAAGGCGTGGTGGGGAGTTCGACGAGGGGGCAAGCGTCCACGAAGAGGAGGAAGCTGCCTGCGAGGTCATTTGTCCCTGATGCTCCGGGGCAGGGGAAAACCGGTCAGCAGGGGGGCGGGTCCGGGGAGGGGATCGCGACCCCCGTCATCGACCTGAAGGGCGGGGACAAAGGGTCGACTGGGGGAGGGGTGGAGTCCCACGGGACGTGGTCATCTAGCCCCGGGTACCTGCTGAAGTGGAGGGGGCAGCCGTCACCAATCAGCCGGGGAGGGCCGAGACGTCGGGCGGCCCGGCCAAGTCAGTCGGTTGGGACAGTTGGCCCTACGGTTGTCCGTTGTTCGGTCTGGAGAGGACCGCCGAACCCAGCTGTGAGGCCTCGCTCGTCCGTTTCAAGGCTAAGAGGACCGAAGTCGAGGGTTATCCTGACGAAGCTCTTCATCGGGCGCCGTTCAAGATGAGGGATGATGAGTCCGTGTTCGAGGATGGTGGCGTGGCGGCGAGGCTGGCGGAAAATTTTTTCTTGCCCCGCGATAGGGTGGCGCTGGAGGCGGTGGAGCCCGAGGGTCTGTGCGGAACCGCGGTGTTGCACGGCGTCCAGGTTGGTTTTGTAAGTCGGGTGTTGTTTGCCAGGGGATTTTATTGAACACCCTAAATAGCTTCTCTTTTTTTGCAAGCCATCAATTTGATGTTTGGAGTGATGAGGCACGTGCCGGCCATACATAAGGCCGAGGGTGTCATAGCTAGAGTGGCGGCCGAGTTCGCCGCCTTTCGTAAGAGTGCTCGTGAGGGAATGGCGAAGGAGAGGGAGCGGTGCGACAAGCATGAGGCGGAGGTGGAGCGCCTGAAGGCGGTCCTGGCCGATCATGAGGTGCAGGCGACCGCGGCTAGAGAGAGGTCGAAGGAGCTGGAGGATGCCCTTAGGAGGGAGGAAGCGCGTGCGGAGGGTCTGGCGGGTCGTGCAAAGGCCGCCGAGGAGGAGTTGGCTCGCAAGGTCGAGGAATTTCGCTCGTACCAGGACACGACCGTCATCCCCGCCCACGCAGATGCGATGTCCCGGGGCATGGAGACAGGCCGGGTGGAGGGGTGGGAGGCCTGCTTGGTCCGGATAAAGGAGAGGGTGGTGGGCCTGTCCCCGCCAGTTGAGCTCGACCTCGACGGACTCGCAGCTTGCAGCGACGAGGAGGAGGTGGACGGCGAGCGGGTGATCGACGAGGGAGGGGAGGACGTCGAGGCAGAGACCGACGAGGGAGGGGAGGACGTCGAGGCAGAGACCGGCGAGGGAGGGGAGGATGTCGCGACTGGCGGATGCGCCGTCGACGCGGGGAATGTAACCGAGTAGTTTTGTATAGGTGTTAAGAAAGAAAGAAAGAAAGTAAGTAAAGTTTTGTGGGGTTGATACCCGTACTTTTTTGTAATCTTCAAACTTTGAGTGTGTGGAAATTCCCTTTCATGGTTATGCTTTGGTATTGCTGTCTCTAGCCCGGCGTTGGTCGAGCTGCGTTTATTCCCTTTATTTAGGGTAGTGCGCCCGAGAAAGTTTTCAGCCGGTTAAACTGTCTTTTTCCCCCGCCCGCTCCGGGGTGGCGGGGGGCGGTGGGGTGCGTGGCGTAGAGCCCGTCCCCCCTCTTTTCGGGGGTTATTCCTGTGCCTGAGTGCGCCTAAGTTATTGCTAGTGGTCTACTGGGAGTAATCCTTTCATTAGCCTTTACCAACATTTAATAAACAGGACAGGCCCGTAGGCGAAATGTCGAGCCGTTCTAGTTAGGTCGACGTCCTCGCTTCATTTGGCGCGTCCCTCTCCGTTGTCGTGCCCCGGAAGGGGTGCAGGGTCACTTCCGAGGGTCCACGCCCGGGAGAGGTGGGGAGGGACGTGTCGACGTCGGGGGCGGTTGCGGCTGCTTTATCCCTCGTTCCAGAATTGGGGAGAGAGGGAGTCCTTGGTGGTTGCTCTATCCTGCGGGGCTTTGTCCCTCCTGTCGGCTGGAGTCGCCGTACGACGGGTGCGGGAAGGGGTGGTCTGCCACCGATCCGTACCTCTCCCTGGCGTATGTGGTCCAGGAGAAGTCGAGGGGTGGAAGGCGAAGCGCTACTGATGTAAGAGGAATAGCCTATCGGCGTGCTCCGGCGCGGGAGGGCGAGTCCCCTGAGGCTGGGGCGACTTTGGCGGGTGCTGGAGTGCCCGATGGGGCGATTTGGCAGGTCTGCCCCGTCCATCGGGTTGTCGGCCAGCCGCGCCTGCGCCCGCGGGGCGTCCGTGGAGGGGCACGGTATGCCATTGGAGCTCCGGTTTCAGTGTCTTAAGTTGTCTAAGGGAAGGCGTGGAGCTGCGGGCAGGGTGCCCCTCGTGTAAGAGGAGTAACCTATCGGGGGTCATCGTGTCGGGGGAGACTGCCAACCAGAGCAGTTGGCGTTCCTCGCATTTTCCGCACCTTCTTGGGGGAGAGCGTGGCTGAGAGATTGGCCTTCCCTTAAATTATCTCTTTCGTCCCCTCCCTTTGAAGGGGCTGAGGGGGTATTTATAATGTTGTATCTTTAGCCTTCCCCCTCCCCTTAACTCGATGAGCTGGAGCCAGCCTGGAGTCGTGTCCCTTGGAAACTGCTCCTGACGGGTGGCGCCCGATGTGACTCATCACCTCCTGTTTTTCAGCGGGCGTGCTGTTATCAGTGGCGCTTGCCCCGAGCGTCTTTTTGGTTTGACGGGTCATTTCGGTTGTCGTCTTTATTGGTGTCAGGTGTTGCTCATCAGTGATGGCCCTGCGCGAGGGTTGCCTCAATCCACGAGTCCTGATTTGTTTCCCGATGTTTGAGAAGAGGGATCGCAGACCCTCTTTGGGAGGGTGGGTAGCCAGCCCCTTGCCACCTTTATAGTCGGATGGGTATTGGGCCGTCGCCTACCACGCATATGGCGCTCCGGTTTGGGTGGCTAAGCTCCGTAAGCTTGCCCCGGAGGTCTTCTTTAGTGGGGGGAGCGAGCGCGTAGCTCGGCCCGTACCCCTCTCCGGTTTGGGTGGCGAGGATTGGTCCTGCCCCGGAGTCTTTGAGATGGCGGGTATTGGGCCGTCGTCTCCCCGCAGCCTCTATAGTCGGACGGGTATTGGGCCGTCGCCTACCCCGCATATGGCGCTCCGGTTTGGGTGGCTAAGCTCCGTAAGCTTGCCCCGGAGGTCTTCTTTGGTGGGGGGAGCGAGCGCGTAGCTCGGCCCGTGCCCCTCTCCGGTTTGGGTGGCGAGGATTGGTCCTGCCCCGGAGTCTTTGAGAGGGCGGGTATTGGGCCGTCGCCTCCCCGCAGCCTCAATAGTCAGACGGGTATTGGGCCGTCGCCTACCCCGCATATGGCACTCCGGTTTGGGTGGCTAAGCTCCGTAAGCTTGCCCCGGAAGTCTTCTTTGGTGGGGGGAGCGAGCGCGTAGCTCGGCCCGTGCCCCTCTCCGGTTTGGGTGGCGAGGATTGGTCCTGCCCCGGAGTCTTTGAGAGGGCGGGTATTGGGCCGTCGCCTCCCCGCAGCCTCTATAGTCGGACGGGTATTGGGCCGTCGCCTACCCCGCATATGGCGCTCCGGTTTGGGTGGCCAAGCTCCGTAAGCTTGCCCCGGAGGTCTTCTTTGGGGGGGAGCGAGTGCGCAGCTCGGCCCGTGCCCCTCTCTGGTTTGGGTGGCGAGGATTGGTCCTGCCCCGGAGTCTTTGAGAGGGCGGGTATTGGGCCGTCGCCTCCCCGCAGCCTCTATAGTCGGACGGGTATTGGGCCGTCGCCTACCCCGCATATGGCACTCCGGTTTGGGTGGCCAAGCTCCGTAAGCTTGCCCCGGAGGTCTTCTTTGGTAGGGGGAGCGAGCGTGTAGCTCGGCCCGTGCCCCTCTCCGGTTTGGGTGGCGAGGATTGGTCCTGTCCCGGAGTCTTTGAGAGGGCGGGTATTGGGCCGTCGCCTCCCCGCAGCCTCTATAGTCGGACGGGTATTGGGCCGTCGCCTACCCCGCATATGGCGCTCCGGTTTGGGTGGCTAAGCTCCGTAAGCTTGCCCCGGAGGTCTTCTTTGGTGGGGGGAGCGAGCGCGTAGCTCGGCCCGTGCCCCTCTCCGGTTTGGGTGGCGAGGATTGGTCCTGCCCCGGAGTCTTTGAGAGGGCGGGTATTGGTCCTGCCCCGGAGCCTCTATAGTCGGACGGGGTGGAACTCGCGTACAATGAATTTGTATTGAGGAAAACCAAGGGCACGGTGGTTATAATGATGAGAGGGTTTTGGTGGACTATTTAACAAGTGATTAGTGGGGTGAAGAGGCTGAACTTGCCGCCGGGGGAGACCACGGGGTCAAATCTCACCGGACGCGGCAGAAGAGGATCGGGCGGCGGGAGCCGAAGGCGGATGTCGGTCGAGGGGTGAGCTACCCTGCATCACGAGCAACTCGTCAGAAGGGCTGGGTTAGGGTCCAACCATTAGCCCCTCCGATGCCTAAGTTAGTAACTGGACTTAAAGCTGGGGCTAGGCACGTAGGTCGGACTGAGGGTGTGTCGACCGTACGTGACGAGCCATAGGTGGGAGAACAAAGATATGAACGACCGTTGCTCTTGTGTGTGGATAATGGATTCAGAGAGAATTTGCCAACCCCCTCACCGTAAGAAGTGAGGTGGTATTTATACCTGATGGGAGATGATTAGGTGGGGCTGACCTGGCATGCTGACTCGACGTGCTGAGCTGGCTCGGCTGTCAGCGGAAGCTTCAGACGAGGATGTCAGGAACAGGAGTGTCTGCCCCGCTTTTGTCAGACGGCGCAACGGCCAGGGGCACTTTTGTCAGGGTGTCAGGGCCGAAAGCATTAAGTGTCAGGAGGCTCAGCGGCCAGGGGGTGCTTTGTCAGATGGTCGGGCGGTGTTAGTGTCAGTCGTGTCCTTACACTAGGTTGTTTGTCGTGCGTGATGAACTAAAGGTCCGGCAATGCTATCCCCGGCGGCGGGGCTCGTGGGGACCGGCCGGGTCGACCTGCTCGGGTGTTGTCCGGCCCGGCCGCGCCCCTTTTCGGTCGCGGGTCACGGACCGCTGGCAAGGAGGGGTATGCACATGCCTCTGTCAGCGTCCCAGGCGGCACTGTCTGGGTGCTCCCCAGGCGCACTGCCCTTGGCGGGCCGAGCAACTGTGGTTGTACGCCTCGACCGGGAGGGGGCGCTGCGAGGTGCGCCCATTCCCATGCAGCCTCAGACCTCCGGGACGGCGGCCCCTTTGCAAAGGGGCGGGTCAACGAGGTATGTCAGCGGATCGGGGCAGGAGTCGGACTCCCACGATCTTTAGGTCGTAACAGTAAGTAATATGATTTCGAAGGCAACAATAGAAGTGACAATAAACGCATGGAGAACCCCTCTAATTTAGAGGCAGATAAGAAGATTAAATGTTTTAGGAGTTTGGATTTTGGGTTAGGTTAAATATTGTAACATTTACGCTAAATTAAAAGTTGAAGCTTGAACATTTTGGTGTGCTGATATAGGGCTTTGACTCGTGGAGTTAATGCCTTGATGTTGGTCTGAGACTGTATTTTGGATGATGTGTTTGACTAATGTTATCACCAACTTATGTCGAATGCCTTTTTTATCCATAGTTTTGAGGTGGAATCTGTAATTGTTTTATTGACAAAATGACAATAAATTTACAAACTCAGCAATAGCTATCAAATTGAAACATCGAATCAAACTCTCATCACTTGTATAATATCATCATATCATAATATTTTGTGTGTATGCTATATATGTAGTGTGCGAAAAGTTTGGCACAGGAACATTGTGCGAGAAAATTTTTATTTTTAAAATGTTTTTGAATTTTTTTTAAAATTTCAATGTTTAATCCATACATATATATACCCTAGCGAAAAATAATGGGTGAACACTGGAGTGATTTGACCCTCGATGAAGCCATTACAAATTCAACAGTTTAAAAACAATAAAACAACGTGTACCAATCCGATCAAGAGGCAAATATGTGAGATTTTCCTGATTTTTGGTATGTATATGTAGTAGCTTGTGTAGAACACATTCAATAGTTTGGATCTTCGAGGAAAAAACCCCACACAACGTTTTTCTCCCATTTTTGCACACTACTTTCTGCACATGAAAATTTGCATGTATATATATAGAAAAATGGGTATTAGCTGGCCAAGGAGAAAATAGCTAGCGTTAAAACCACACCTCCTTATTTTTTTAATGATCGTATCCGTTCATTTTTTATCTCCATATTCTAAAACCTTAAATTATCAATTTTCAAGTGAATCTAATGGGTTTTGTTCCTTCATCCACTTGTCACAAATTTAACAGTTTCGCAGGAACGAAAATTTTTACGACTAGATGAACGAGTAAACCTCTTGGGTTCATTTGAAAATCAATAGGATTTTAGAACATAATTATCAGAATGAACGGATCTGATCGTCAAACAAAATATGGGTTGTGTGTGTTTTAATTTTAGCCGAGGAAATGTCCTACTTGGCTAGCTGACCTCCGTATTGCTCATGTGTGTGTAGGGAAAGTGTTCATATGTGACTCCTTAGATAATTATCTAAGGAGTAGGCTTAAATCGCACTATGAACCTACTATATGGATGATCCGTTCGGTTCATTATTATCTACATATCTCCAAATGAGTATTTATATAAAAAATCATGCACTTCTAATGTGTTTTAACCAGTATTAATTGGTTACAAAATGAACGATTTTTTAATATTAGAACAAATAACATCATTTGATCAACGGTCAAAAGGTGTCTAAAACATATGATTTTCCACGAACAACCATTTGAAAGCATGAATATCATGATGAAAGGAACGTATTAACCGTAAAGTTACTTAATGATGTGATTTTAGAATGACTCTTTAGATAATTATTTAAGGAGTCACAGTAGGAATATTTTTTTCATATATATATATATATATATATATATATATATATATATATATATATATATATATATATATATATATATATATGGATTAGTGTAGAGCAGGTGGCACCTGATCCATTTGATCAGGTGCAAGACACAAAAAGGTGGGGCCCCACGAGTACAAGCACATATGGGGGCTTGTACTTCCCACCTTTTTTGTTTAAGCACATGATCCAATGGATCAAGTGCCACCTTTTCTACATTAAATCCACACACACACACACATATATATATAGAAATAACACGTGCACACGGTGCGCGAAGCACACACACACGAAGAATATGCGGTGCACACGCGTAACCGAAAAGGAGTGAGAAATGTGTGTGTGCGTGTCGGTATCGTCGGGGGGCAAAAAGTGCAAAGTCCAGGGGTCAAAATGCAAAAAAACCTTGGGTGGCAAACATGTAAATAAGTGGGGTTTTTTTGTGTTTTTGGTGTGAATGGCAAACATGTAAATAAGTGAGTTTGTGTGGGGGTTTTGAGGGTTTTTTTGGGTTTTGGGGTGAATGGCAAACATGTAAATAAGTGAGTTTCTGTGGGTTTTTTGAGGGGATGGCAAACATGTAAATACGTGGCTTGGGGTGAGTTTTTGGGTGAGGTGGAGGGGAGTGATGTGAGGGGCCCACCTTTTCTTAATCGTGCTTTATCCACCTCCATCATATGTATAAAGGATAGTCATAACACATGCCCGCCGGCACGGTTCATTTAAGATTTTCCCACGTGAAATTTAAAAAACAACAAATTAGCGTAAAAATATTTAGAGGCACGGATGCCTCCTGCGTGGGCGCCTTCGGTGCGGAACAACAAATTCGGCTCAGGAGCCTTTGGCGCGGAATAACAATTAGCGTAGAACAACAAATTTGGCGCGGACGCATTCCGCGCGGAACAACAAATTAGCGTAAAAAAATTCGGCACGGTCGCCTTCGGTTTTCAAAGTATTGGGTTCCCCCCAACACATTTACTCCTAAAATTCCAAAGTTTCCCCCTAAATTTTTCTCAAAACCTCATCACAACCGTCGATTCATCAAGATTAAATGCCAGCTTGTCCTATTTAGATTCAACATTGTTAAAAGAGTTGCTCATACCATTTTGGTGACGTCACCCGTTGATCCACTTTTTGAGATAGCTCGCTCGCGTGGGGGTTTCAGTTCCTCGGCCAAAATTGTAAAATAAATAAACAAATAAATAAAGAGAAAATAAAATAATGGATTCTCCTGCTTGAAGTTTTGATTGTGTCGAAGATTTTAAAATTGGCATGTCGCTATATTAGTGGTTGATCGTGAAGCATGTGAGCCTCGATAAACAAAGCGGTCAAAAAGGATTGGTAAATAATTTCTGTTTTCAAAGCATTGGGTTTCCCCCGACACATTTACTCCTAAAATTCAAAAGTTTTCCCCTAAATTTTCTCAAAACCTCGACCCGACCGTCGATTCATCAAGATTAAATCTCAGACGTCTTTCTATCAACCCTTTTGTCTTAGTCAGCTTATCCTAGTCAGCCCAAGAATTCAAAAAAGACATCAAATGTATAATATATATATATGTTAATGGAGGAGTGCTAACAGCGCTGGAAATTTTTCCAGCGCTGTCAGCGATCTGGGCGACCTACAAATTTTTTTTAATTTTTTTCAGTAGTTAGATAAACTTGTTACCTAGCTCGCCACAAAATTTCAGGTCAATCCAACACCGTTTGAGCCTCCGTTCATCGATTTCAAAAACATTGCACAAAACTGTCCAGATTTTGGAGCGGTTTTTTTTGAAATCGATGAACGGATGCTCAAACGGTGTTGGATCGACCTAAAATTTTGTGGAGAGCTAGGTAACAAGTTTATCTAACTACTGCAAAAAAATTTAAAAAAAATTTGTAGGTCGCCCAGATCGCTGACATCGCTGAAAAATTTCCAGCGCTGTCAGCACTCCTCCATTTTTCACATATATATACAAAAATCATGGGGGTATCATATGACATGTGATTAATTCTTATATGCGATTCGAAAAGTCTAATCTTCACTATTTTTATAGGATCAAGTACCTTACACTTTGATGTTCATTTTCTAAAACCTCATAACAATATTTCAAATGTTGTGTGCACCCAATGACTTTTGCTTGTCGATATAGAACTAACAAAAGTTCTATTTTTGAATTTTTAACGAAGAGCTCGATAAGCAAAAAAAACTTTAGATTTACTTGATCTTTGGTGTTTTGGGGTTTTAGAATATGATGATTAAATGTACGGTATCGATTCTTAAAAAAATAATGGAGAATGGACTTCTTGAGATCGTAGACGAGACTTAGCCATATATGTATGTATGTATGTATTATATATATATACTAGTCATTACCCGTGTCCATAGGGCACGGTTTTTTTAATGGCTGAGTTTTTTCCCCCACATATTTCAAGTTTCCCCAAATTTCAAGTTTTCCCACAAAATTTTAAGTTTCCCCCAAATTTAAGTTTTTTCCCAAAATTTAAGTCCCCCAAAATTGTCATTGCCACCTAGAACAAACTTGCTACGTAGAAAAAAGCTTTGTCCTAGTAAGATAAGATTCAAAATCTTCAAAGGACGGGAAAAAATGGTCGGAGGGGGGAGAATAAAAAGTGTGGGTGGGTGTGTGAGGAGGGTCCAGGGGCAAAAATGCAAAAACCAGGGTTGTATGTGCAAATTTCCACCTCCTTTTTTATCCCTCAAAATCCCATCTGTTATATTTTCTCTTATCCAATTTCCCTCTTTTATATAATAGATATCTAAATTCTGTTATCCAATTTCTGATGTCCAAATTTTCTTATCCAATTTCTCTTGATAACATCCCTCTTTTATATAATAGATAGATATCCAAATTCTCTTATCCAATTGCTCATGTCCAAATTCTCTTATCCATTTTCTCTTGATAACGTGCATCAATCTATTATATCATAGATATCCAAATTCTCTTATCCAATTTGTTGTGTCCAAATTCTCTTATCTAATTTCTCTTGATAACATCCCTCTTTTATATTATATATATATATAATGGTCATCATATGGCATATGACGCTTTGCGTCGTATACGCCTCGAGAACTCCATCCACCGCTAATTTTTAGAGATTCAAAACCGTTCATTTTATATATTCATATTCTAAAATTCCAAAATACCAAATATCATATGAACCCAAAGGGGTTTGTTTGTTTATCCATCCGTTATAAATTTAATGGTCTTGCATGAATAGAACTTTTACAACGGATGAATCAATATGTAAAACCCATTAAGTTCACGTGATATTTGGTATTTTAAAGTTTTAGAATATAAAGATCAAAATGAACAATTAAGATGTTCATGAACGTCACCAGTGCATTGGTTACACGGAATGACATTACCAAGAATTCATAATATCCATACTTGATCAAGAAAAATGTCTTGTGTGTGTCTTTCTTCTTGATCTTCATTGATAGTATCACTCCATACGTCTAACTATGAAGACTCGGAATCTCCCCGAGATACTTATTATGAAAAATCACTACTACAAAAAAACGCTTGCATAACGCTTTTTTTACACTTGGATAGCGTTTTTAAGCGCTATCCAAGCTACCTCTATGGTAGCTTGGATAGCGCTTTTATAAGCGCTATCATAGTGGTTTACTAAGATAGCGCTTATAAAAGCACTATCCAAGATACCGCTATGGTAGCTTGGATAGCGCTTTTAAGCGCTATCTAAGTGGTTTACTAATGTTTTTAAGCGCTATCCTTACTAAATTATGATAGGATAATTAATTGATATTGCAGTTAATTAATTGATTGTGCTTCGATATGATTTTAATTGATATCCTCATTAGCCTCAAATCACTAACTTGGCCATAAAGTGAATGGTTGGATAATCCAGTCCTAGGGCAAAGTAAGAATACATGAATACGAGAATCCAGTCCTATAGTTTAGATGGGTTAGATCACACTTAATAAAAAGGATTTGTGATTTAGGCTCCTAATTTTTCTATTAAAGACATTAATTTTTTTCAAAAATATAGGAAAATTTTATAGTTCAACTCATACATATATATAGGAAAAAATGTGCATGTGCACATGCACCGGTAAGTTACCTGTGCATGTGCACATGCGCCGGTAAGTTACCTGCGCATGTGCACATTTTCCCATATTTCCCACATTTTTGAATTTTTTTCCATGAGATTGTTCACATCATGAATGATCAACATACCAAAAATCAAGTGATTCCTATACTTTTTGAGCCTCCATCTACCCCTTGCAACTTCAACGGTTTTTCAACAAGTTTTCGGACGATTGAAGTTGCAAGTGTTAGATTGGAGCTCAAAAGGTATTGAAATCACTTGATTTTTTTGGTATGTTGAGCATCCATGATGTGAATAAGTTAATGAAAAAAATTCCAAAAACTGAAAAGTGAAAATGTGCGCATGCGCAGGTAACTTACCTGCGCATGTGCACATGCACATTTTCATCATATATATACAGATGAATAGGAGGTGTGCTGACATCACGGGTTCGGATTTCCTATTATATCAGTGATTTGGTGGTCTAAAACATTTTTAAATTTTTTTCTGCAACATGTTCTACAACTTCTTGGCTACCACCACACCAAGTTTTAAGTGAAGCCAACACTTTTTGAGCCACCATCTATCCATTTCAAAAAGATTGCGCTGACAGTTCCAGTTTTTGAGTTGTGTTTTTGAAATGGATGGATAGAGACTCAAAAGTGTTGGATTCACTTGAAAATTGTTGTGGCGATAGCCAACAAGTTGTAGAACAAGTTGCAAAAAATTTAAAAATTGTTTTAGACCCCAAATCGCTGACAGCAAGGAATTTTTCTGTGGTGTCAGCACACATCCATATTCCTCATATATATATATATATATTATATTTGACAACTTTTTTGAATCCTAATGCTGACTAGGACAAGCTGACTAGGACAAAAGGGTTGATAGAAGAACGGTTGAGATTTAATCTTGAGAAATAAATGGTTGAGATGAGATTTTGTGGAAAGTTTTGGAAGGAAAAGTATTTCTATGAAAATGAAAGTTTCTGGAAAATTGAAAATTTTTTGCGAATGAAAGTTTCTGGAGAATAGTAGAGTACACGCAATTAACGCATTTGGGAAAACACTTTAACCTGCACTTAATACTGCAGATCGAATGCTCTCACTCAACATATGGCCATCATCTCTTCGACGCATGGGGTAACAAGATGAGAATAATTTCCCGCGTCGAAGGCGCCAACTAAATTTTTTATGCTAATTTGTTGTTCTGTGCCGAAGGCGCCCGTTAAATTTTTTATGCTAATTTGTTATTCCGCGCTGAATTTGTTGTTCCACAATAATTTTACGCTAATTTGTTGTTTCGTGCAATTTTGGATGTGGAAAAAAATTTTGGGGAACAAAGATTTCGCGGGGGAAAATCTTAAATGAACCGTGCCCGCTTGCATGGGTTATGACTAGTGTATATATATGGGATTAATGTAGAGCAGATGGCACATGATCCAAAGGATCAGGTGCAAGACACAAAGAGGTGGGCCCCAACGAGTACAAGCCCATGTGGGGGCTTGTACTCTCCACCATTTTTGTGTCTTCCCATTGGATCAAGTGGCAGATATATATGTATATACTAGTCATAAACCGTGCCCGCGGGCACGGTTTATTTAAGATTTCTCCCACGAAATCTTGTTCCCCGAAAAATTATTTCCATAACCAAAATTTAACAGTACAATAAATTAGCGTAAAAATATCTAGCGTTAATGCACATTCGACGCGGAACAACAAAATCGGTGTCGAACAACAAATTTGGTGTTAAACAACAAATTTGGTGTCCGTGCCTTCGGCGCGAAACAACAAATTAGCGTATAAAAATTTAGCGGGGGCCTCGACGCGGGCGCCTGCCCTCATTTAAGATTTCTCCCGCGAAATCTTTGTTCCCCGAAAAATTATTTCCACAGCCAAAATTTAACAGAACAATAAATTAGCGTAAAAATATTTAGTGTCACAGGCACCTTCGGCGCGGAATAATAAATTCGACGTCGAACAACAAATTTGGCGTCCGCACCTTCGGCGCGGAATAATAAATTAGCGTAAAAAATTTAGCAGGCGCCTTAGGCATCAAAGCCAAAATTTAACAGAACAATAAATTAGCGTAAAAATATTTAGCGGCATGGGCACCTTCAACGCGGAACAATAAATTCAGCGTCGAACAACAAATTTGGTGCCCGCGCCTTCGGCGCGAAACAATAAATTAGCGTAAAAAAAGTTAGCAGGTACCCTCGACGCGGGCGCCCACCTTCAATTAAGATTTCCACCGCGAAATCTTTGTTCCCCGAAAAAATATTTCCACGGCCAAAATTTAACAAAACAATAAATTGGCGTAAAAAATATTTAGCAGCAGGGGCACCTTCGACGCGGAACAACAAATTTGACGCCGAACAACAAATTTGATGTCGAACAACAAATCTGGCGTCCGCACCTTCGGCGCGAAACAACAAATTAGCATAAAACAATTAGCATGCGCCTTCTGCGTGGAACAACAAACCTCGGGTATTTTTACGCTAATTTATTGTTCCGCTAAATTGTTTTACGCTAATTTTTTTATTTAATTTAATTTAATGGATCATGCTTCTCCATAATTTTTCCTAAGACACTTTTAATTTCAAAGTTTATGTTCCCAAAGCACTTTTCCCCAATGTAATCCCCACAATCTTTCCCAATGCATTTCTAATTTCAAAGTTTAGGTTCCCAAGGCACATTCCCTCCAAATTTATTCTCCACAATCTTTTCCAAAACACTTCTAATTTCAAAGTTTTGGTTCTCAAGACACTTTTCCTACCAAAATTTAAGTTTTCCTATCAAAATTTTCACAAAATCCAATCTCAACCATTAATTTACCAAGATCAAATCTCAGCCTCTCTTTATCTTGTCCTAGTCAGCCCTAGAATTCAAAAAACACTGTCAAATGTATAATATATATATATAACTTCAATAGATTGTAAGGCTTTGGCTTTGTAATTCATACAACATAGCTAAAGGTGACACAAGTGTATACTACGGTTAAAATAAATTCTAAATTAAATTAATTAATTATGAAGTTGTATTCGACTAAGAACCATCAAATAAAAATCAAAGTATAAGTAAAAAAATATTTGAGTAGAATATAAAAATTATTAGACTTCTTACTTAATTAGAAAACCCATTAAATTAGAATCAAGTATAATGACAAATTGTTTCGAACTATTTTTACTAGAAATTGTTATATTTATTCATTTATCAATCACGAATCCTTGACTAATAAGGCTAACAAAATAAAAAAATCCTAATCATTGACTAATGACATCATCATTATGCAAAATGCTAACTTAATTAAGATCTAACTTTGTGGTGAAGTGGATGGTTGGATTATACAGTCAGTTTAATCTACAAGAGACCTTATTATGCAAAATCATTACACGTTGGTTTTACAAATGATATACTTATTATGAAAAATCCTTATTGTATTAGGATCAGTTAAGTAATTGATAGTGACGTTAATTAATTGATGGTGCTCTGATATGATTTTAATTGCTATCATCATTATACTCAAGTTACTGATTCGGATGTAAAGGAACTAAGGATACACAAATATGTCTGATATCTAAAATAAATTATCATTAATGTACAATTTTGTTAAAATTACAAGTTCATCGCATGTGCCCAACGATCTAGTTTTAGATAAAGATGGCATGTGTGGTTAAGATTGCACAAAGCACAAATAGTCAAACTTTAGCAAAAGATATATATGATATAGATTGTTAGGATAAGATTAAACTTTTTTAGCAAGTGAAAATAAGGTAGGAAGAAATTTTTTGAAACAAACTGAAAGAGAATAATTATGTATAGAAGGATTGAATGCAGCTCAAAAAGAAGAAGAAAAAGAATGAATTCCTCACTCAATCCAAAACCATGTAGTCAAATCATTCTTTTCTTTTATAAAATTCTTAGACTTGTCCTCGACTTGTCCGAGATAGGATTATTTACCAATTGGCAATTGACAGCTTTATTTCTAGTAAGTTCCAGTTCACCTTCTAAAAGATAAATAATGAGTAGGCTTTGCTCAGCCATCACATCATGGTTATCACCATTGAAGGATAATAAATTAATTACTATTTTGGTACATGATCAATATATCTTCAGTAATTTGTGAAATTATGGGAAAATAAGTTTCCTAAATAAAATGTGAACACGTTGAAGGAATATATATACCTCATCATTTGGCCTCGACGATTCGGAACCTTTGAAATTTCAACTGCCTCCTTGTTGATAACCCAATCTGCAAGCTCATTACAGTTCAGTTCAGTCCACTTCCCTGCCAATTTTTTCTCATTCTGTGCTAGTCTCCTCATCTTCCTTTTCGAGAATGCCATATTTATATGAACATGTAAAAGCGATGGTTTTAGCGATCTTTCTTCCTTTGCTAGTAGGAGAATAATCCATGTACAAATGGATGGAAGCATCAGAGCTCCCATGAAGTAGAATCCTGAAATAACACTTCATCTAATTCACTGGTACATCACTCTTAACGAGGCATTTGGGAATGTAATCCCAGATGAGACAAGCATCCTCAATTCAACCATAGGTCAGCCACATCTTCCCGCATCTTCAAAAATTAATCAAGGAGAAATGGAGTCACCTCATACTAAAAAGGACAACAGTGAAAAGTTATCCGCTGCAAGTCTGCAACTATATAAACCCTTCCAGAGAGCCTACTAATGGGATGACCAATATAATCATAATACAATGCATTGCCAGTTACAACCCATATCCAAAGGCCGTCTGAACTGCCCATGAAAAGTAGAAGCAGTCCAGACATTCTTACCTTTGTAATCAATCAACAATGGAAGTAGAAATCATACACAAGGGGAGCAATCACCCTGAGAACAAACCAAAAGCCAAACTCTGATTTATTCAGCAGAAGTAGGAATGCATCTGATGCAAATTGCGTCATAATCATCAATGTTTAAAGTTTAAACCCAGGACAATGAACATTTCCACATCATCAACCCAGCGGCTTGTCCATCCTAATAGAAAAGGCCTGACAGCATCTGAAAGAAGACCGCTAAATTTTTTGCGCTTTCACCAGGCATATTATTTTTCGTGCTCTACTGTTGTTGTCTGCTAAAGAGTGTCTCAATTGCAACATGAACGTGAGGTGCAATAATTTCCACATCATGTTCTTGGGAAAGGGCCTGGATTTCCCTTCTCGACCAACTCTCAAGCCAGTCGTTCCTCCAAAGATACCTTCGACACTTCCAATACAGACGAACATCAGATGAAGTACATGGAACTCTTCTGTCACTGTTGTAGCACATCAATCTGAAGTCATGAGCACTTGAAAGACAGCTTCATGAAACATTCAATATTTTCATGACAGAAGGGTACGCACTTGTGTAGAATGCACTATTTTCATGAAATATTCAAGAAGTATCCTCGAATAAGCCCAATAGCAAGCCACCAGCAATGAAATTCTAAATTATCTCAGCAGCCCTGCTAAAAGAAAAAAAGGCAAGGGGTTTTTGATGGGACAAAGCCCATACGGCAATTCCTTATAGAATATTATGAGTGCAGACATGGGAACCCATTGGGGCCATCGTCGTCATTTAGCAAATATTATACACCGAATACATATTTTTAAAAATATCAAAGGTCAGAATCAAGGGACAAGTTGACAATCATTCGTTAATTAGAAAATCAGTCTACCATAGCCAGATCCAGCAACAAGCTCCCCCTGTCAATATGACCATTAGCTGTTAAGGCCAATTGACAGTTAAGACACAAGGAGGCGCTTTTGGATCACATTCACTGTTATCATTGAACTAAGCCATTAGAATGAGGATGAGTACCATATATCGCACGAGCTGGTGGAATTAATACAACATTACATCACCCAGGGCACTCCATCCTGCAATGCTGTAGGTTCGAGCTAAGATCGATGCACTCAACCCGAAACTTCGATAATGCATTAGCCCATATATCTATTTATCTAAGAAGACATATTTGCATTTACCAACTACATAAGCAAATGTTAAACTGATACATCTCATTAACCATACTCCGGATGGCACGATGCTTGAATTATACAAATTATATCTCTGTGTGAAACTTCATATGATTAAAACCTTCACTAACCACTAAGGCTGAAAGCAAGATTATTGTCAAAGGCTGAAAGCAAGATTATTGTCAAAGGTCGACATGGTTATGAAACATTAGCTAGTAAGAAACCCCATCAAAATCATTAAGAAGTGACCACTAAACAGCCATTGCCCAACAAAGTTAATTGGATCTCATCATATAGAAAATTAGACGATAATGTGAAAACATCCACTTAGCTCTTACCATCATAACAATCGTGGGGTTTGTGTGTGTGTGTGTGTGTGTGTGTTCTCGGAGATGCTCGTAGTTGTAAATTTCGCAGTTCTCGATGTCATCACTATCAGGTACAAAAAGAATAAGGAAAAATCAGCACAGAAAGCAACTTAATGCCTTCCTTAATCATAATTAATAAATTTAAAATACAGAAGAATTGAAAGAAAAGCAGACGGAAATATTCGGAGAGATCAGCAAAAAAGAACCGTGTCTGTTGATCAATTCTTGCGCAATTGATCGACAATTCCATGACCGACATCGAAATTAGAGGGAACAAATTTTTCGGATTCCGTAAGGAATTAACATCACTAACATCCAATTCATGAATAAAACCATGAAGGAAATTGAATCTAGGGTTGCCGATTCGAATAGAAAAGAAGTACATTGACAAATTCCACGAGTGATCTGCAAAGTGCGTCAAGGGCTTTCCAGGGAGATCAAAAGAGAACAATCGAAAACGGTAAAAGAGGCAGAATAAATCCAGAAAATTGAAGAAATTAGTGGCAAAAAAATTTGGACCATTTCTCGATTTGTGCGTGTCATCCTTGCGCAGGGGCCATGCTAATCTTCTCTGTATCGTTCCAATTTTATCGGATGTCCCCGAAGGGACGCTCGTCTCTGCAGCGTTGGTTTATATAAAGTCGGCTGGTTCTTACGTAGCCGCCGATTTGGGACTAATGTCGTGGCTTGGTCCTCCTGCGACAACCGAAGGGAAAGGCTCGTACCGAGCATTTGACGCGCACTTGATCCCATTTTTTCGAACCAGTCATGTGTCCATGCCCTATAAATTTTAATTAACGATGCAGGGTCGAAGAGGGCTAATTACACAAAACCTACAGAAGCACTCTCAATTGACAGTTGTTTTGTTTTAGAAAATGTAAACCGTTGTTCTGTTTGGACGAAAAATTGAGGCTGAAAAAATAGAATCGTACACTTGTAGAAGATTTCACTGATTTACCAACTGTCCCAAACACCAACACCAACACCAACAAAAAACATCAATGGTACAAGGTTGATGTTCTCCTTAGGGTACCAATTTGGTAAGACCCTTGTATAAGCATTGATCGCCGCCTTTGATACGATATACGACGGCACAACTTTGGACTATTTAGCGCAATCCTAAGACTTCAAAGCAACCGATGATCTAGTCCCACAAGGCATGCATTTAAGATGGTAATAGAGTGGCCGATGATAAATCCCAACAATGCATCCGTCAAAAAATTAGATTGAAAAAGACTGCTGTTTTGCACGAACCCGAGTTTCGGCTTATAGGAAAGTGGTACTCAACCAATGGAGTGCACTTTTCTCACGTCTCACTATTGTGGAGCTGATCTTTGCTATATGCAAGCGATTTTTAAGGTAAACCATGCGACAATGGGGCCAACTAATTTACAATGGATGAACTAGGAAGTAGGATGTAAAATGAAAATTGGAAATATAGACAACAAATCTATAATGAATATGGGAAGCAATAGTATAGACATCACCATAAGACAAAGGACGAGTAAACACATGATCAACATGGTTGGAAGGAACTAAAATGTTAGAAATGCACGGACATCAATACCAACACGTATTTAGGTGAATACATCATAAGTTCTCTTACATATTTGCCTCGATGTATATTGTTAATCTTTCCAAAAAAACTGAATTTATGATTGATGGTGTAAGTTAAACTTAGGCTGATGCCTTGGCATATGCGGCCCTTTTGGCTACCCGCTCAGTGCATGTACATTTGCACAGAGATGCCTAAGCAGGCCTAGGCACGTGCTCAAAGCAGGCCAACTGCGTTATAATTTTAGAGGATGGGGTTTTAAAAGCCCATATGAACTAAGGATATGTTTGATTTGGAAGAAATTGAGGAAAAGAAAAATGAACTAAAAATGACATAGAAAGAGACAGGAAAGGAAAAAGAAATCAAATTCGTTTTCATGTTTGGTTATCGAAGAAAATTTTAAGGAACGGTAAAAGAGAATGATGAATGTTGACGGGTGGGTTCTGGCCAATAATGAGGTGGGCTGACTCGGACGCCTCCGATGAGGTGGAGCCTTATCAGCTGCTGGATGGGACCCGCAATGGATGAAATCTGGGTCGTGCAGAGTGAGGGTCGAGGCTGGGGCTCGACCTAATCTCTGGGTCATAGATGACGACCCGTCGACCTTCTCTTTGGGTCGTACCTCGAACGACCTGTAACAAAGACACTCATTAAGGTGGCCGGATTTGGTTTCGACCCAAATACCCTCCTATACTTAAGTTAGTATTGGCTTTAAGTTGGCTCGGGGCCGTCAAAATCGACCCGAAGGAGATCGTCTTGACCTAGTCGCACCGAGATTTGGTGGAAGAAATATTAGAAGTGGAAAGAGAGAAGTTGATGTCAGAGTACCTAGTATTCAGTATCTCTGGAGTGTGAACCCTTTCTTCGTTATCGTCTTCTCTATTTATAGGTGATTCCTCTTGCCAGTGTGCACCATCACCTCATTCATGATAGCAGAATCTCCTTCGGTAATGGAGATAATGGAACCCCATTTACTTCGCCATTACTAACCAATCGCGTGCTGTTAGCAGAACCCAACAGGCAAATGATTTGGCTCTTTGACGGGGTAAGAATTCACTTCCCTCAGCGAGCATGGAGGTTATTAGGCCAAGGCTGGCCCACTTTAAGTGGATTTCGCATTCCCAAACAGAATATACCTTCCCTCCTCGTGGGACGGGCCCATGTATCAACAATGGCCCCCATCACTTAGTCTCAAGTGAGTTATTGATTGAGACTGGGTGATGTGAACCTCATTAAATGGGCATGGCAGTGGAAGCAGGAATGTTTGAGTTTAACCGCCAAAACCCCCCACATCCTTGCATCGGTTGCTGCGTCGATTTGAGGTTCGGAATATCGACGGTATCAGATGCAGACACGTGCATCCTTTTGGACGGCTAAGTTAGGTTTAGAGGCTAGTTCTCCAGTATAAATGGAGAAGGGGAAACCAGGCGGAAAACTCTTTGAACTTCATCTTTGAGAAATCTTGCTTTCGCTTTACCTTCTTTCGCTCGTCATCAATCCTTGCTAAGTTAGCCTTTTGATGAGTTATTTTTATATACATATTTCACGTCCATTTCATACGCATTTCAAATCGTTTTATCCATTTCTTCACCCTGCTTCCCCCCTTTTTGTGTCCTTTTTACTTTTTGGGCACATTATGTGCGTTTCAGGTGAAAATGAATGAGTTCAGGACCCTAGAGCATGAAAAAGGTGAAAAGTACAAAGAAAACGACGAACGGGAGCTCGAAGTGCACAAGGAGACGAAGGAACAAGAGACATACGTGACCACGTGGTTATTCTGCATGGCCGCGTCACCAGGACAATCCAAATCAGCTCAAATTCCATTCCATGCGGTCGCGTAATACAAGCCAAACGGTCGCGTCGCTGAAGAGCTGAAGATAATAAAACACAATTTGACGCGGTCGTTTGGATGATGACGTGACCTTGTCATCTCGAGAGCTGTTGAAGCCAAACGGTCGTTTTATGCAACCGTTTCGATGAGAAAACAGAGGACTTTACCGCCAAACGATGTTGTCGCATGATTATCCATGTGGTCACGTTGCTGGAGACAGAAAGGGGGCCAAGTTACGCATTCTCGCCAAACGACTGTATTGTAAACGATGTGATCGCGTAGAATTGGGCCCCCTAGGTTTTGTGGGCACAGCCAGTGGCAGTTTTGGGCTTTTTCTGGGTACTTTTTGGGCAGTATATATACTTTTCGGGCAGTATATATACTTTTCTTCCTCCTCTACGAAGGAGAGCACTTTTTGCCATAGTTTCCAGAGATTTTTAAGAGATTGTTCAAGTGTATTCCTTGATTATTCATTAGCACTTTCTATTATTCTCTTTGTTAATTCTGTTTTTGACTTTGGTATTGATAATAGAAATAGTTTTCTTATCTCGTGTTATTGTGGATATATTGCTTGCTAATTTCTGTATTGAATCCATTGCCATGGCTATTAGATTTGTGATGTTGATCATGTTTTCATGCATGGATCATGAGTAGTTCGCTATCTAGGACCATGAGTTGAACCACATTGGATATGGTTATAGATTGATGAAACGTTGATTGATTGTTGGATAATTGGTGTTTTGGGGTATGTTAGGATGTTGATTATCAATGTAAATTGACTTCCTCCTTTGTGGATAATTAGATTAGTTGTCGTCAATAGTTGGGGCTAATCTAGGGTCTTCAATCCCTACATTGATCCATACTATCGATACGACTAACGAGAATCAGGCATCGATTAGAGCCATCCTACCATAGATCCAAATCTTAATCTATGAAAGTGGCGTAAAGGAAGATCGACGATCCAAATCCTGTGTTGACCATGTTCACTGTTTGCCTTTTAGTCGGTCTCAGTTGGACGACTGATCGACTAGTTCCCAAACTAGTCGGTTGACCACTCTTCACTGACCGACTAATATGCCCAGAAACCCTAGGTTAAGTTGCAGCCACCGCTTATTGTTTCCATTTAAACTCTATATTTCTCTCACTTCTTTTCTCACTTTTCTTAGCCGATTTTCTTTCCCAATCATCCCCCATCTTCCTCTTGCCTTTCTTCATCCTCCCGTGCTCCCTCTCACCCTCCATTACGCCGGCAACCACCCCGCACACCGCCGGCCGACCCTAAAACCCCCAAATTCTCCTTTTGATCCAGTTTTTCCCTTCATTCTCCCATCTCCAGGATCCATTATATTTCAGCCGTCAGGAGATCTCTTCAACCGTAGTTCTTCTGGGATCGTTTCTTCCGTTGCCGTGCTAGTTCAGATTTGGCGACGGCAAACCGGATACGACGAGAACTTCTCCTACCTGTAGATTCGTAGGCGTCTTTGATTGTCGTTTCTTCCGCTTCATATACGTGACCCATCCCCGTAGAATAGCGATTTTTTGGGACGACTCTCGTCGATCAACAACCTCGGTACCAGGCAAGTGAAACTTGCCAACTTTTGCTTGGGGCCATGTTTTTAGGCCACTTCCTTGTTTTTAGCGTAAAAGAGACTAGACAGTGAAATGATAGCTGTCTAGACGTAACTTTAAGATCTAGCTTGACAACGAAGCTAGATCTGTCACCCTGCCATGTCATTCATGCATTGTTATCTGTCACGTTTAAATTCCTTATCTGTACGCACTTTTAACTGACATGCATTGCATCTTACATGTCATCCAAGTTGAATGTTGCATTCGTAGAACACGCTACAATACTTGTACTTGTACTTCCTTGTTCCGGCTAGGTGCACCCCTATGCCATCATGAAAAACACTTCCTGGCTCGTGATCCAGAAGCGAGCATTCATGTTCGGGGGTAAGGCCCTGGCTCGATACACGTGGAGGGGTAGGGTTGAGCGACCACTCAGCTTAGGAGTTGGCCCGATCAGCCACTCTAGCTGTAAGGCGTGAACTCTGTGCACGACATGAAAACGTGACTTGTGAATGATAGCAGTTTGCTACTCTTGCCATGCCATGCTAGACACCTGTTGTACTTTACTTTACTTGTTGCACTCATACTGTAACTGCCATGTCATTACATCATGTTAGAACTGCTAGGTTGCTTACTTTCAGTTTCAGTTTCCTTACACAAGTCTCGTGTAGACTTGCTGACATGTGCCCCTTGCTCTTTTGGGTGTCACATGTTAGACCCTGAGCCAGAGACCGTAGCTGAGTACGTGGTTGTTGCTGACGCTGAGCCTGGGTCCATGTCTGCCCAGGAGGAGTTTTGTGGACACCGGTGACCTTTCTGAGTGACCTTGCTGAGTTCCCTTTTGTTTTAGGATTTCTGTTAGTTGTTGGTGCGTAGCACCTTCCTTTGTACTTTGTACTTTTGTTGGCCATGCTGGGGCCCTTCAGATTCTTTCCTTTTAAGCCTGGTGGCTTTTTCTGTGATGTTGGAACTTATTTATGGATATTCTGAGATTTGCTTTTGTCTCATTTCCCTTTATTATTATCTGTATTTCGTATCGCATTGCAAGGACCTGCCATTAAAAGATAATTGACGCTTATCGGACTTACAGCTTTGCAGCTTCAAGTCTGAGCGGACCTACTCACGTCTCGCCTCCATATTTTTGGGAAGCAGGGCGTGACAGTTTGCAAGTAAAATCAGATCTACATATTTTGCAAACTGCCAGCGTGCCTCTACCAGGGACATTTTCAATTGTAAAGTGATCCCAAACCGCAGATTTTATTGATCTGGGTTGGGTTTGTTGTGTAGATGGAACATCAGCAGTAATAGGTTGTGCATGTGTAGAAGCATGTTCAGAAGATGTTTGTGCAGAAGTAGTATAAGCAGGTTGTATAGGATTTGTGTACTCATACGATTCAGTTTGTGACATGTCCAAATGTTCATAATTAGGTGTTTCTATCATGTTAGCCCGTATCATATTAAAGTTATCTCGCTCCTCAGTGTTGTCAATGTGGAATGTATAAGACATACGGTTTGGTGCCGACATTATTCTAAAACTATATGAACCTGATTTGCTGGGTTGCGAGTGGTGTAGAGAGCAGCTGATCATAATAGCAGAGGGATCTGAGATGATCTTGATAGCGGAGGAAGATGAGAGCGATATCGATTTGACGAGATGAGGCCACTGATCTTGCTTGCTTGAATGTATGAGAGAATATGAGAGAGTTTGATAGTTTGAGAATTGTGAAAAATATGAGAGGGGTTGGCTGAAATTTATGGGGATTTTTCGGGTGTAAAATGACCAAAATACCCCTCCTAAATGGCCTTTATGACCGTTGGGAGGGGTATTTTTGGTCAAATGACCAAAAAAGACCAAAAATCCCCCCTCCTCCTTGCTGCCCAAGCAAACAGAAAAAAACCATTGCCTGCACAGCAGGCTGCAACTGCAGCCTGCTGCAGCGCGCATGTTGTAGCGCAGGCCGGGCCCCGGGCCGGGCCAGGGGGCGCCGGAAGCCCAGCCCTCGCCTCAGGTCGGGTGGGCCAGGCCGTGCGCTTTCGGTCCTTTTGGCCATCTTGAACCGCGCACATATCAACCCCAAACAAAAATTACTCGACGCACATACTAAATTACTCACCATGCACATCTTAACTCTTCCCTTATCTTCCCAACTCTCTTCCCAACTGCTCCTCTTTTTGTACCCATCCAAGAAGCAAATTAGAAGTCTAGAAAAGCCAAAGAAAATAAATAAAAAGGTAACATCGAGAAAATAATTGATCAAATGCAACTTATTTTGCTCTCAGTTCCATTTATTTATTTTTCAATTGCTTTCATTTGATTGAAAAACATGAGAAAATGATCAACTTTGATAGATTTTTTTTGATCAAAATTGGTTCTTCATACACTAGCTTAGTTCCAATCCTCTTGCTTCAAGTCATATAGATAATTATGATGGCGGATGACTGTTTGGATGTTGGTGGGGGGACAAAAGGGAAAGTGTGGCTCATAGTGGAGACAATGGGTCTTGGCGAGGGTTTAGGGTTTTGTTTCGTGTAGAAGGATAAATTAGATGATTGTTACTGCAATTGTTGTTTAGATTGGTCATACGACTGTGATGGGAGGTTGGGATTCAGGGAGGTTTAGAAGCAGTTGGAGGAAGGCACAATCTAAAGGAGTAGAGAAGCAACTCTTGTTGTTCTTACCATTTGATGAGAAAAAGGAGGATGGGCAGCCGACGCCACATCCTTTGTCGGTCAACGACCCCGTCAAAGGCATGTGAACTACGATGAACTCCCCCTCCCTTCAACGCGCTCCTCCTTCAACGAGCTCTCCCCTCTTGTCTCAATTCCACTACGGTATGTGTACTAAGCAAATTTTGTCGAATAAGAAGAACACATGTTAACTGATTTAGGTGGTTTTTGCTTTATGGGAATTTTTAGTAATTTGGTATGCGCACTGAGCAAAAACCCGCGTTGTCAAAATTGTATGGTATGTGCACTGAGTCATTTTTAAGCGGTACATGCACAGAGTAAAATGGTATGTTCGCAAAGTAATTCCTGAAATGTTAACATGAACGTCATAAACTACAAAATACTACACTACCATTTCAACTCAAATCCCCTCATTTCGCAAATCACTTCTCATCAATAATTAATCCCCACGCATCAGTCTGTCATTCATCGCATTTATCCCAGTTCTCCCATCAACATTTAATCCCCCATCCCGCACATCACTCCCCTCCCATTTCCATTCAACAATTAACCAACCAACCATCCTCATGCACCCAAATGATCACATTGCCTTCCATGCTGCCACTCTTCTATCAACATTCTTTTGTCAACATGTGTGTTTCAGTCAGCAGATTCCTCCTCAAATGTATAATAAATATATTAAATCTATGTTATTCTAATTAGCACGTGCAAATCATATGATTTTTAATGATAATTATGTCATTTGATATAGGGGTGGAAATTTTCGGCCCGTCCCGATATCCCGGCACGGGCCCGGCCCGATAAGACCGTGCCTGTGCCGACAATTTTGGCCGGAAACCCTTATTGGGCCGGCCCGACCCGGTTCATTTTCATGCCGGAACCGGGCCGAGCTATTTAGCCCATTGGGCAGCCCGGCCCGGCCCGAAAACAATTTGACTGCCCCTACAATTTGACCGCCCCACCCACTTTGAATCAATGCATACTAAATTCTGTTTCAATTCAATTAGAATTCTGTTTCAAGGGAAATGGCTGCAAGCGCAAGCTTTGCATTTATGTTTCATGTACACTACTTCATCCATACAAGACAAAAAAAATCCAAAATTGATTGCTTAATGCTTAGTGGCCTGTCACAAGTCAAAATACAATTCTTTATTCTTGAGTTGAACATGTAATTCTGATCAATCTCAGCAGCTTAATCTTTTTCAAAATCATCGAACCTTGCCTCATGCTACTAGTTTTGGTTTTCTAGAAACAAATTTTGGATCTATCTTCATTAAATTTTCACAGGTATGATACAAATGGTGAGGTTTGCAAGGGGAATGGCTGCAAGATTCGCACTTATGTTTCATATACACTACTTCATCTTTCCATAGCAAAGACCTAGGCTTTTTAAAGTTCAATGCTCTTCCCTCCCTTCATCTCAAAATGTCACAATAATGATAAACTAATTTATGATAAACTAATTCTTTCAATCCTATCGGATCGGGCCGGGCGGTCCAAATTTTTTCCGGACCGTGCTCGAGCCGTCCCGGAATGGCCCGAAGTCTTATCGGACTGGGCCGGGCCAGTTCTTTAAGAAATCCGGGCCGGGTCGACACGGTCCGATAAGACCGGACCGGTCCGAATTGCCACCCCTACTTTGATGTCACTTGAATTAAATGTGTCATTTTAACACAGATACGTATCAGAAAAAATTTACAAAAATAAAGAGCACATCATGTAATTGGAAATAATTGGAAAAAGGAAAAAATGACGTGTATGAATATATCTTGTAATTTAATTAGTCAAAAAATTTACAAAAATAAAGATCATCATATTATTTCTCTCTAATTATTTATTTATTAATTATGATGACCTCTTCCGTTCATTGCTAACGATTTTCGATGTTGGGAAGGGCCGGGAGCAACGGGGAGTGGAGCCCACCTCCTTATCCAATGAGAATAAGGGCCTGTTCCACTCGGGTTTCTTTTGGGTTCTATCGGGTGAGAAACCTCTGACCCGCACTGTTCCCCGGTCATTTCTTGGTTTCTTTGGCGAAAAAACCCTAGGGTTTTCTCGGGCGTGTTCCTGCGCCGCTGCTCCTCGCCGCTGCTCCTCGCCCCTCCCCGCTGCTCCTCTCTCCTATGTGGCACCCCCAGCTGCCCATCTTGAAATCTCCGGGTTTCACGGCGATTTCGCCATATTTCTGAGGAAAGCGGGCCCCACCCGCTGTGCTCACCCCTCATCGCTCCTTCTTCCCGCGGTTTGCAGTTGGGGGAGGTGGTGAAGGGAGGCCGACGGTTTCGACTGCTCCATCTGTTGGTTTTGGTCGGAGGTGAAGGGGGTGTGCCGAGCGTAGTCGGATTTCCAAAGCTCTGAGCAGAACCCTAGCTTCGATTCTGGCCCATCTTCCTCGCTGGGGGCTGCGCCAACTCCTGTGTTCCGTGATTGGCTGCGGGGGTCTGGAATCTCAGGCCATCTGCCTTGTCGGTGAGCTTTACCCTAGGCTTACAGCGATATAAGCGCGGAGGTATATTTTCTGCAACTCAAAATTAATTTTTGCAGACATTTGATCATTCCATTTGTGTCTATATGGGATGAAATTTGCTGGATGGGTTTTATTCCCTTGGTACCTTGCTGGTGGTTTGTTTGGAAGGAAAGGGTTTCAAATTTGGGACCCCAAGGGCATAGCAGGATATTATTCTGAAAATAATATTATTAGCTTGCATGATATCTTTGTATGATGATTTATATGTCTAAAGAATGCAAAGAATTGTGCTATCTAAAAAACCCCAATGATGATAAAAAAAGTCGGGACGGATGAAATTCGCACACGGTGGATGGCTACCTACGAATGTTCCCTTGAAGCCCCAGTTAGAATCGTGCCATGGCTGATCCCCATTACCCCGAGAGTTTATGATGTTATTTGTGTTAAGTATTAAATATAAATTATTAATTTATCAATGAGTTTATGATGTGGTTTTATGGTTGTTTATTTTGGCTCATGATCTCAGATGTTTGGGGCCTTGCTGCTTCATTTTTTGGTCATGGTATCAGATTTATGTTGCATTACTCCATGATGGTTTTTGTGCTTATGGGGTTGGTAATTATGGTTAGTGTTATAAGATTTTTGGGGCATTGCTAGAGGAAGCAAAATTGTGCATAAGTTGTGGTAAATTTTGGAAAATGGAATCAGATTTTTGAGTATTTGCTTCTGCATTTTTTGGTACATGTATCAGAGATTTGGTGCATTGGGATTATTTTGGAATTATGTTAAGTTAGGATAATGGAATCAGAATTTTTTGGCTTTGCTCCAGTTTGTAATTTGTTGTATAAGGGGGTCATTCCTCCAGGATACAATATGTGTTTATGTGTGTGGTAATTTTGGTTAATTGACTAAGATTTATGGGGCTTTTCTCCATTATGCAGTTTGTGTATATAATGATGTTAATTTTGGGTCATGTTTTCAGAATTTTGGTTCCTTGCTCCAGTTAGGTTTTCATGTTTCTGGGGATGTTTACTTTGGGTCATGTGTTCAGATTTATGGGTCATTCCCTCAGGCTGCAATATGTGATTATGTGTTTGTTCATTTTGTGAAGCTGACTCAACTTTTTTGGTCATTTATCCTTTATGCATTTTGTGTATATAGTGGTGTTAATTTTGGAAAATGTGAGAAGTATTTTGGGACATGGCTCCATGAATGTTTTAATGTTTTTGTGGATGTTAAATTTGGGTAATGTATTCAGATTTCTGGGTCATTCCTCCAGGATACAATTTGTGTTTATGTGTGTGGTAATTTTGGTTCAATGACTCAGATTTATGGGGCTTTTCTCCATTATGCAGTTTGTGTATATAATGTTGATAATTTTGGGTCATGTTTTCAGAATTTTGTTTCCTTGCTCCAGTTAGGTTTTCATGTTTCTGGGGATGTTTACTTTGGGTCATGTGTTTAGATTTATGGGTCATTCCCTCAGGCTGCAATATCTGATTATGTGTTTGTGCATTTTGTGAAGCTGACTCAACTTTTTTGGTCATTTATCCTTTATGCATTTTGTGTATATAGTGGTGTTAATTTTGGAAAATGTGAGAAGTATTTTGGGACATGGCTCCATGAATGTTTTAATGTTTTTGTGGATGTTAAATTTGGGTAATGTATTCAGATTTCTGGGTCATTCCTCCAGGATACAATTTGTGTTTATGTGTGTGGTAATTTTGGTTCAATGACTCAGATTTATGGGGCTTTTCTCCATTATGCAGTTTGTGTATATAATGTTGATAATTTTGGGTCATGTTTTCAGAATTTTGTTTCCTTGCTCCAGTTAGGTTTTCATGTTTCTGGGGATGTTTACTTTGGGTCATGTGTTCAGATTTATGGGTCATTCCCTCAGGCTGCAATATCTGATTATGTGTTTGTGCATTTTGTGAAGCTGACTCAACTTTTTTGGTCATTTATCCTTTATGCATTTTGTGTATATAGTGGTGTTAATTTTGGAAAATGTGAGAAGTATTTTGGGACATGGCTCCATGAATGTTTTAATGTTTTTGTGGATGTTAAATTTGGGTAATGTATTCAGATTTCTGGGTCATTCCTCCAGGATACAATTTGTGTTTATGTGTGTGGTAATTTTGGTTCAATGACTCAGATTTATGGGGCTTTTCTCCATTATGCAGTTTGTGTATATAATGTTGATAATTTTGGGTCATGTTTTCAGAATTTTGTTTCCTTGCTCCAGTTAGGTTTTCATGTTTCTGGGGATGTTTACTTTGGGTCATGTGTTCAGATTTATGGGTCATTCCCTCAGGCTGCAATATCTGATTATGTGTTTGTGCATTTTGTGAAGCTGACTCAACTTTTTTGGTCATTTATCCTTTATGCATTTTGTGTATATAGTGGTGTTAATTTTGGAAAATGTGAGAAGTATTTTGGGACATGGCTCCATGAATGTTTTAATGTTTTTGTGGATGTTAAATTTGGGTAATGTATTCAGATTTCTGGGTCATTCCTCCAGGATTCAATTTGTGTTTATGTGTGTGGTAATTTTGGTTCAATGATCCCATTTTTTGTGGGAAAAAAACAGAAGCAACCCCAATGGAACAGGCCCTTAGTGTTTTGTGCTGTGTATCTGATTTTTGGGGTTTTATGGATACGTGTTTGAAATTTTTTTTTTTGTTTCTTTTGGGGATCAGTGTTGCAGATTTTGTGGATTTTATGGGGTGACACTGCAGGAGCAATCGTACTTAGCAACCGCGTGTGTGACTATGAATACAAAAAAATTCTGAGGGCTAGTGATTTGGATATGCACAATTTTATAACATGTGTTTTACTCATGTGTATTATGTTACGTATATAAATAACATTAAATATATGTGTTATTAAATTAAGGGTGACATGGATACACAAGGAGACCATTCGGCATGTGAGTTATGTATCGCTGCTGCGGCTGCAGTTTCGTATGCCGTAGTAGCCATACAACTTTACGTAAATGCTAGGGCTGAACCTATACCAAGAGAGCCCTCTGCTATGCGGGATCTGCATAGAAAATCCCACATGCGGAGAATTCTGTGGGGGTCTGATAGTAGCTGTTTGGACTACTTGCGGATGCGAAGACATGCTTTCATGAATCTTGCAGCAATAATGCGTCAGCGCGATCTTCTCAGGGACACTATACAGGTATCCATCGAGGAGCAGTTGGCAATGTTCCTGCATATTGTAGGTCACAAGTCCAAGAATAGGGTCATGCAAGTGGACTTTATTAGGGGAGGGGGGACAGTCAGCAGGTATTTTAACAAAGTTATGGGGGCAGTGTGTTCAATTCGGGATATGTACATGAAGCAAGCTGCTAATGAGACGCCACAAGAGATAGTCAATAACCCCAATTGGTTTCCATTTTTCAAGGTATGTTTCCTTACCTGTATATGTCTCAGGCTAATAAGTATCGGCGGGATGATTGATAATAGGTCTCATTGATTACGTTGTAGGACTGCATTGGTCTCATTGATGGGACTCACATAGATGCCATGCTCCCAGCAAGTCTCGTATCCCGCTTTAGAGGTCGTAAAGGGATTACACAAAATGTGCTCGCAGCTGTTACTCCAAATAAAAGATTCACATACGTACTGGCCGGGTGGGAAGGATCCGCAAATGATTTTACGGTCCTGAAAGATGCATTGTCTAAACCACCCCCCCTGGGGCTGCGAGTGTATGAAGGTAATAGGCATATATTTACATTAACAAACTAAGTACTCCTCTCATAGATCGTTGGGTCATTAATTGGGTTATGTTTTCGAATGCAGGTAAATATTACCTTTGCGATGCTGGGTATACAACAATGCCAGGGTTCATTTCTCCATACCGGGGCGTTAGATACCATTTGAAGGACCATACTGATAGGGTTCCTAGAAACCGAAGAGAGCTGTTCAACCTACGCCATTCGACCTTACGATCAAAGATCGAGTCGACATTTGGTATCCTAAAGAACAAGTTTAAAATAATGACAGTCAAGCCTCACTACACATTCAAACGTCAGGTCGAAATCGTACTTGCTTGCAGTGTTTTGCATAATTACATCCAAATAGAAGATCCACATGACCCCCATCTAACTGAAGATGGAGATGGGGTTGAGGAGGCTGTAGAGGGTATCGATGAGCTTGATGATGATGTTATGGATCTGTCCCAACAGGTGCCCGTTCGTGAACAAACCGAACAACGTGATCAGTGGAAAATGCGTAGGGAACAGATAGCTTGGGATATGTGGGTGGACTTCTGTAACAAAAATAATAACGGGGACACTATTGAGCATGGGCTGTGAGGGGGTCGGCGTATATTATTGCCTCCTATGACTGAACATTGTTTTCCTTGTATCAGACATATTGCAGTAGTATTGCTATGTTGCTTTTCCCAAATAATTACCTGCCTTTGTTTAGGAACTATGTGCTTGACACTTATGCAATTTTATAGTCGAATGCAGTATATGTTCATGTTATGGGTAGGTTGGATGTTTATAGCCTCATGTTATGTGTCAGATTTTTTGTTCTCAGATTTGCAGATTGGTTTCTGGGCAGAATTTTGTGGCATGGCATTGCTGCGCATCATGTTCTCAGATGTTTTGTGTCATGTTCTCAAATTTTTGTGGGATGATTTACTTTGGAATCCAGTTTGCACTCATGTTTACATATTTTTGTGGCATTGACCCAGGCAGGTAAGCATGTGTAGGGGGTGATAAATGTGGGCTCAGGTTATCATATTTTTGGTCCAAAGCTCCTGTATGCATTTTGTGTACATTGGTTCAGAGTTTTTGGGTCATGTTGCAAGTATTTTGTGGCATTGCTGGGCAGTGATCCCATTTTTTGTGTCAGATTTTTTGTTCTCAGATTTTCAGATTGGTTTCTGGGCAGAATTTTGTGGAATGGCATTGATGCGCATCATGTTCTCAGATGTTTTGTGTCATGTTCTCAAATTTTTGTGGGATGCTATACTTTGGAATCCAGTTTGCACTCATGTTTACATATTTTTGTGGCATTGATCCAGGTAGGTAAGCATGTGTATGGGGTGATAATTGTGGGCTCAGGTTATCATATTTTTGGTCCAAAGCTCCTGTTTGCATTGTTTCCTGCTGTGTATCAGATTTTTTGGGTCATGTTTCCAGAATTTTGTGGCATTGCTCCAGTGAACACATGATTTATGTGGGTTGATATTTGTGGGCTCAGGTTATCAATTTTTGGTGCCAAAGCTCATGTTTGCATTATGTGTACATGGGTTCAGAGTTTTTGGGTCATGTTTCCAGAATTTTGTGGCTTTGCTCCAGTGAACACATGATTTATGTGGGTTGATATTTGTGGGCTCAGGTTATCAATTTGTTGTGCCAAAGCTCATGTTTGCATTATGTGTACATGGGTTCAGAGTTTTTGGGTCATGTTTCCAGAATTTTGTGGCTTTGCTCCAGTGAACACATGATTTATGTGGGTTGATATTTGTGGGCTCAGGTTATCAATTTTTTGTGCCAAAGCTCATGTTTGCATTATGTGTACATGGGTTCAGAATTTTTGGGTCATGTTTCCAGAATTTTGTGGCTTTGCTCCAGGGAACACAGTATGTGTTTGGGTTGATAATTCAGGATTCATGTCATCTGATTTTTGTGGCTTTTCTCCAGTCTGCACCCACTTTGTTTGACAAGTTAATTCTGGCTCATGTCATCTGTTTTTTTGTGGCATTTCTGCAGGCAGCATTTGTTATGTATGGGTGGGTAATTTTCTATCTTGTACTCATAATGTTGTGGCATTGCTCCACGCATTGCTCTAGGCTGCAGATTGGTAGGCAAGGCTCCTTGTTATGGTTTACCTATAGCCCAATGATGAAGATGCTTAATTGATCCCTATGTCCCTCGGTTATGCATATATAGTTGGTTTTAGGATGGATGGTTCCATTACTCCCCAATGATGTAAATCAGTGAGCTACATTGAAAATCAAATGAAATGATACAGACGGTATGCATCGGTATATGAGATGAGCGGGTGTTAACTGAGGGGTTGATATGTGATGGAGCAACTTCCTATTACCAACTATGTATCATGATATAATTACTTTCTTTCTGAGGGCTTATGTATGTTTTGCATACAACCAGCATTCTGGAGCAATGCCACAAAAATCTGATAACATGATCCAAAATTAACAACCCATACTCACATACTGCAACCTGGAGCTATGACACAAAAACCAACTGCTGCCCGATGATGATGAACAATAAATGAGAAAATTGACCCTCGGACAAGAAGATATAGGGGTATTTGGCTGGAAGGTTCATTTATAATGAGCAACCGTCATATACCTTCTGCTGTTCATGCTACAAAACATGTTTACCTGAGGGCACAAGTCAAATATTTTTTATTTGACTTGGGTATGGACCAAGTTGGTATGGTGCAATTTCCTTGTGGGGATTGTTTGGTTTTCACAAATGTTAAATTTTTTCATCGAGCTTTCTTGGTTTTTATGGTTTTATATGTTTATGAAATTGGTTTCTTCATTTGTATGTTTCAATTTGTGGTGTCGCTGCTTGATGCACTGCTGTAGGTAGCCTTGCTCTTTACAGTTTTTTTTCATTATTTATTTGTATATATGTTGCCTGCCTCCGTTGTCAATCTTTATTTCTTGCAAGGTACAAATGAGCACCGGTTCCAGCCAGTCTGTTATTTCCAGACCCAGACTTCCTACAGGGTCGCTGTTGGATCCAGATGATGATGACAGCAGGGTTTGCCATTGTCGGATACGGGTTCCCAGGAAGACATCATGGACCCCAAATAATCCTGGTCGTCGCTTTTGGAGCTGTCCTGTGCGAGGGAGCAATAAATGCACCTACTACGAATGGAAGGATCCGGCTCACTCAGAGTGGTCCACTTATGTGATACTACAGTTGCTTGATGAGCTTGCAAGAAGCCCGACCCATGCATCCTCTTCCACAGCGTTATCTGATAGGCGGCTTTTGGAGATTGAGGGGCGGTTGGCTAGGAAAATGGACACCATTCTCGCTGAATACAAATGGATCAAGTTGGTTTTGTATGCGATCTTATCCTTTCTGCTATTTTTGATACTGTTGTTTATTATCGCACTTAAAATGTAAACATTTATTTCTGTATGTTTGCCTAGTCAGATGATACTTCTCATATGTATATTATAAGTATTTTGTAAATATTGGCTATTTTGGAATGTGGTTTTCGTTTGTTCTAGCTGATATGAGCTTATCGGTGAGCATTTAAAAATCACCAACATGTTTTGATGCCAGTTCAATAAATGGTTTTTTATTTCTGTTGGTTGCGTTGCTTGTCGTGCTTCCGCTTCTAATTATTCGGGCTTATTCATTTAAATATTCCTTAGAAAATTCAGGTTTTTAAAATTTATTTACGTAAATTGTACATAAATATTTTATTTAATATTAATTTATTTCATTTTTACTACTTATTTAATTATAATTTATTTAACAGTTGGGTTTTCACAAGTAATAAGCACTGGAATTCGGTTTGGGGGTAATCTCACCTCAAATAACCATAACCAACTTTCTCACTTTCCTCATCCAACTTTCCCAATACACATTTAACCAAAGAAACACACTACTTTACTCTGGGCCCCACATACAAAACTCCTCTCCACTTTCTAACCCAAAGCAACCAAAAGAAACCAAAAGAAACACACTACTTCTCTTCTCTCTCTTCCCTCATTTCTCCTAGGATCTACTATTCCCTACAGTAAATCCTCTATCAAAAGAAACCCAATGGAACAGGCCCTAAGCCAAACCACCAACTACTCCTTTACCTTTCACTCACTTGATAAATACTAGTCTGTGTGCGCGTGAGCTAGTGAGAGAAAAGGTTGAGAGAGAGTGTGTTAGGGTTTCCGTTCTTCAAGCCGCCGTCTCACTCACTGGTAATCCCTTTTCTCCAATTTTTCTCTTCTTTCAAGTAGGAATATGTATGATGCGTTGAATAATCTACTTGTTCAGTGATTTTGTGGCTTGTAGTCTTTGAACATTATATTTCATTTGATTTAGTTGAAGTTTGAAGCTCTAGCTTCTTGTCGATTTTGGTCACATAAACATGTAAGAATTAAGGTATTTTTTTCTTTGTTTTTCTCCAAGCCCTTCAATAAATTGACATGCCATGAGAGATTCACAATGTTAACAATATAAAATTTCTGTTGACACTGGGAAAGTCCCAACGCTGTGAATCTTTTTGAAAAATGTTGTAATGTCAAGATTTTGGAGGTAATTTCAAAATTTTGATGACACAAAAGTAGGCTGGGGACGTTGTTGGTTTTGATGGAGGATATCTAATAAACATAGAGATCGAATTATTATGGAGCAAATATTAACCAGATTTTGTGTTTTATGTCTCTGATCAACTGTCGATGAGTAAGACTGTACGAGAGCTGCAAATTAGATTGTTTATTTATTTATGTATCCTTTCTGGAGGCGTAAATGGCCATTTAAGTGCTCAAAGATTGTTTTACATCGAGTAGCTATTACTTTAGTAATCTTGATTCATATGGATGAATTCTAGATATCCTCAATTTATCACCGGTGCTTCTTATGTTTCATGGAAGTCATACAACCCCAGTCTGATTATTGTATAAATACCACTCAGGAACAATGCAAGGTGTCATGCAAGCGATCCTGTCACGTGGAAGTGTCCTTAAACGTGCTGTTTTGCAACATGTTCGCGTTGTAAGCCCGGCCATGCAGCCAGTTATCTTTTCACGTTCGGAGTCTGTATCTTCTGCTCAATTGGAAGAGCATGGGTTTGAAAGCACCACAATTTCGGACGTTTTAAAGTCGAAAGGCAAAAGTGCTGATGGTTCCTGGCTGTGGTGCACTACCGATGACAGTGTTTACGATGCAGTGAAATCAGTATGTGTACTTAATATTTGTGTACATGTGATGTATTAACAATCTTTTCTGAACTAACAGTACAGATGTATCTAATACCCTCTGAGTTTAGATGGCTTAACATTTTGCACGTCATGCACTTGACGTGTTTGATGATATATCAGATGACTCAACACAATGTTGGTGCGCTGGTGGTGGTAAAACCTGGGGAAGAGAAGTCAATCGCTGGAATTATTACCGAGAGAGGTAATGGAAGTGCTCCACAATTCAAATTTCATAAGTTGTCTGTGTACCATTCAGTGGTTTATTTGTTCCTGCAGAGGCTAAAACCTTTTTGTTTAATCTTGTATATCGAATTAGTGATATATTATATTCAGCCTTCTTTTGAATAAATACGATGGTTTTTAAAACTGGTTTAGTCCATCACAGCCCTGTGGAACATGTCTGTTCAACTGTTTTGGCACTTATTTGTCAAGGCATGTTTTCATGTCAGGCTTATGTGAAGTAAGCCTAATCATGACCACAGACTTTTGACGAATTTATTCCTTGATATCCACTGGCCTCGATGCAGAACATATGCTGATGTTCAAATGATAAATGAATAAAACACATGCCCTCAGCTGCTTTTTCATCCTTGATTATGCATATGCCACCATAATGAAGTTACCATCGCCATTATTTTTCAGATTACTTTACATCAAGTTCTGGTCTCAAGAATGACATGTATGAATATGCTATTGAGAACTAGCTCCTACCCTGCAAAACTCACGTGTTAAGACGAATAAGGTCTCTGCTTATTTATTGGTCAAAACTGGTTTATGGGAAGATATCATGTTACGAGTAATACATGACCGATGAACATATTGGATTATGATAACAATGCGCATCAGATGTTTACTGGACAGAAGGGATATTTAGTGATGGAAAAAATTCCATTGGAATATCTCCAGGAATGATGAACTAACAATAGTTATGGTACATCTTGGACTGTTTTTGCGGGGTATTGTCTACCAGAAGAAAATGATAATTGGTATTGCATTGTTGTGTTGTATAGGGAGAAAAATGCATGCTTGCAGTGGGCATGCGATGTCAAATAAAATGAACAAGTTTTGGTAACACATCATTAGCCCACTAAGAAACATATTATGCTGATGTTAATGATCATGTCTGATTGATTATGCTCGTGTTAACGATCATGTCTGATTGATGCTGGTGTGTGTAGGTGCATTCATGATTTACAGGGCTTCAGGGAATGAACCTTACACATCTAGGTTGCTAGTGGCTGTGCATCTTCAATAGCTCTATGTAGATGGATTAGTCACGTAACCATTTGAATTAATCTATTCAAGCATTACTAATGGTAACACGGTTCACTTAGTCAGAGCATCTAAAACCAAATCAAGTGATGTTTTCTTGACTTATAACCTGTTTGCATTTTACCAAGGCATCTTAACTAAAACCTTTGCCAACCCCCCCCCCCCCCCCCCCCCCCCACCCTGCAAAAAAAAAAACACACACACACACAAGACTTAATGTTTACACACAAGACTTATGTTTGGTTAACGTAGATCTTGTTAGTCATAGATTTTTGACTATGCAAACCTTAATATTGCTGTGGAGTTGGACTCTTGCATTAGTTTTACATTAGTAAGAACTTGAAGAAACATTGATATGATTTTTTCTAAAATCTTTCCTCAAATATGTATTATTTGCATGCCTTTCTAATTTAAATTGTAAGGTTACCGTTGCTCTTATGTCTAGGTAAATGATGGTTTGGGTTGTCAACCTGCTACAGATGATCATATAACACAAAAAATTGAATACCATCATTTATTTCTACTAATAAAAAACTTCAAACTGTGATAAATTCTTCCGAATGTCTTCCAACAAATCTTATTCTTGTCTTTCAGATTATCTGAGGAAAATCATTGTTCAAGGAAGATCATCCAAGTCAACCAAGGTTGGTGACATCATGACTGAAGAGGTACTTGTTGAATTATGAAATATGCAAGCTGTTTCAAAATATTTGCTTCTTTTCTTTATTTGTCTAGTGAATGGTTTATGCTTGGTGGTATATGAAGAACCAGTGATGTCAAAAGCTGGGTACATTACCAACGCAATCGGAGTATAGCAACCTTGAATTCATAGTTAAGAACTGAATTACTTTCCGTTTTTAACGAATGCTCTTTTGGCTTAATACATACAGAATAAGCTGATCACTGTCAGCCCGAACACCAAAGTTCTTCAGGCCATGCAACTGATGACAGGTTTACGTGACAAATTTTTTATTTGGATTTCTTTCTAAATTACCACGTGTGGCTTTGCAACGGGTCAATGTTTGGCATCGGCAGATAACAGAATCAGACACATCCCTGTGATTGATGACAAGGGGATGATCGGAATGGTTTCCATTGGCGACGTCGTTCGTGCGGTGGTGAGCGAGCATCGTGAGGAGCTGAACCGGCTCAATGCGTTCATACATGGTGGTTACTAGATGGCGACGACGACGAAATGAAATAGCAGAGGCTTGTTATGGTGGAGCAAGATGTAGGCATTGCAGGATGTCTTTGCAGTTTACTCTCTTGGACCAATAGATCATGTGTAAATATGTCCATGCGTGTTTGTTAATAAGTCTCTGTATGCTTCGACAAGCGCAGTTTGTTAATTAGTATGGGTATGCTTTGGCTATTGTGGTAGCTTGCAGTCAGTAAGGATTGGCGTTGCTAATAAGATACATTGTCATGACTAGCAGCATGCTAGATGTGTCTTTGAGAAGATAATTCGCCTTGGTGATTTGTGTAGCCTTATGCATGTGTGTTCGGTTCAGTTTCAATTTACTGAATATTTGGGCCCTCTCAGGCACTTGGTCCACAAATAATTTGAACAAAAAAACAGATGGCTGCACTCTTGCTGTAAAGATTTATCTCAACATCTCCTTTGAAATAAAACACGAGTTTCAAATTAATCCTGATGCCTATGAGCTCTAGCTTCAGTTGGTATCTCTCCGCTTCCCTGGGGCCACCAGGGTTCGAACCTTGGTGGACCATGATGCGTGCGCCTGGCCGTGAATTCAGATGGATCAAAAAAAGAAAAATCCTGATTATACAGGAGCTGAAACGATGGATGGTCAACTCCGAAATGAGTTTCGCAAGTGGACTTAAATTCATGTGGAGCATGGATGAAATGGACTTCATAGTCAAAAAAAGACAGCATGAACAAGTTTGAGCGAGTCCTTGGACAAAGTCTATTGTGGACGAACAACGACCAGTTCAAGAGTGTTCGAGTCAATATTGGGGAAAACCTACTGAAAGTTTCAATCAAATTCAGTTACAGACTCGTGTTTAAAAATTCAGTCAACCAATCAATGTCTCCTAGCACAAGAATTTTGATCAAACTATAGCAACCAAAAGTAGCAGGACCAATGGTATTCTCCATGCTCAGACAAACTGAATATTGAAAAACTAATGGAATTCTCAGTGGATAAACAAACTAAAACTACCATGAAGCAAAACATCAAGCCACATGTTTCAAGCTCAAAACATGGAAGGCACAAACAGGGTCTCTAAGCGAAATTGCATCTCGGTTTTATCCACAAACTTGGGGTTTCTTCTTATTGATCAAGTAATTCTATATGTACAATCAATTCAATGTTGGAAAGCAATGAACAACATTGATCAGGATGAATGCTATCCAGGATGAGACTACGACTAGCATGATTCTTACACTGGAGCGCGCTACCTCCCCTGCAACCAGGCTCTGCCGAGCTGCTTATCTATGGTCTCCCCAAAGCATTTAGCTCTGACCAAGCAGAAATGTGTGCAGAATCCGGCGGACGACCTGACCCTGCACGTGTTGAGAATGTAGCACGGGGCGGCGCAGTCCATCCCCCGTCCCTGCACGACCAGCCCCCATCTCCGGCTCTGGGAATCACTAGCAGCGTTATTGTTGTTGTCGTCGTCGGTAGCCTCTTCATCATCATCATTGCCTTTGAGCTCTTCAACTAGGATGATGCCATCGGGCATGCGACTGCTTTGGTCCCATCTCTTCTTGATGAGAGGCCACCTCTCCGGCAAGGCTTCCTCTCTCTCTAGCCTAAGCACTGATGGACCCTGGGAGAAGACTTGTACAATGAACGGTGCTTCTCCTATGTTCCTCACAATCTAATGAAAGAGAAAATGACCTTATTCAGCATAATGAATCAATGAACTTCTTTATGGGTAAATTAAGATTGAAAATTGCAGCATTGTATCTACCGGGCCTAATGCATATGCAATCGGCATTATAAATTTTAGGGTTTTTTGAAACATGATCCTCTAACTGTGTCTAATTTTAAAAGAGTCTTCCACATCATAGAATTAGCAATTAGTTCAACTGTTCATATAACTCAGTCGAAAAGAGAACTTTTTTTAAGAAATAGGTCATATTAATCATAGCTATTTCAGGAGGATACATTTCTAAAAAATGGACTCTTTTTTAAGTACTATATGTAACTATTTCAAAATAGCCACGATTACGTCGACCTATTTCTAAGAAATCCTAAAATTTATAGATTATTGTTGGGTGTAAGGGGAACATTTAAGTCTTTTAGGGGACTCTTTTCTCTAAGTAGATACATAATTGTTGTTGGGGTGGTCAGAAATTTGACATTGACAAACACTTTGATGTTGATCTCTTTTATCAACGATGACGACACTTTAAAAGAGAACAAAAAGGTGTGCCTATGATGATGATGTTAAATTCTACGATAATTCATACAATAATCTTTCTGTGGAGCTGACTCTGTGAAACTTCATACTGAGACGAAATTTTCAAGATTTTTTAAAGATATTCTGAAATCTACGAGGAACAATAAAAAAAGAGCGAACATTTTCAATTGCATTGGTTGCTCTTACCAACAAGAACTCAAAAAAGAAAAAAAAAAGTAATCTTTTGCTTTGTTCAAAAAAATTGGGGGAGAACTGAAAAGGGAAAGCTCACCTCGCCAATGGATTCTCTGACCCAGCGATCCATCTGGTCAGCAGTGACGGAATCTTTCTTCCTTCCCTTCTCCTCTTCATCCTCGATCTTCTTGTAATCAAACACGGCCGCCGCCGCCGATTGATCCCGATATATCGGAAACAGATTCGGAGCAGATAAAGCAACCGACTCACGGCTCGCCGTTGCAGCCGCTTCAATTCCCCTATTATTCATCTTCGTCATCGACGACGACGGAAACGAAACGACCGACATCGTAGAGATCGGATCACGACTTAGCAACCCCCTCGAGGTGGGACCCACGAGCACGTTGCCGGAGCGCAGGGAAGAGGAGAATACCGCCATTGTTGCGATCTTTCAGTTAATAATAATAATATTATTATTACTCTTCTTCTAAATTCTTGGAGAGAGAGGGCGATGATCGCTCAAATCTTCGCCCTCCCCGCTCTCTTATTCTTATTGATCAAGCGAGAAGCAAACAAACAATCGATCAAATCTATCTAAATAAAGAAACAAATGAAACGAATTGTAGTTCGATTCAGTTTGCTGAATAAAGATTTAATATTTGAACGCATCGCGTGGGAAGATAGGAAGAGGGGCACGTTGCTTCCGATTCAAGTATTGCGAAATAACACGCCCCAAAAACCGACGTGGCCAGCATGGATTCCGTTGCCCCGCCAGCCGAAGCTGCGGGGCCCACGAGCCCCTGGGCATACGTGGCGACGTGTTATTGGTTGGGGCGTGGTGGCCAGGGGCCGGCCTGGGGTTGGCTCGTGGTGCGCACGCGAGAGGCGCGTGTGGCACATTGCATGGCACGTTGTTCCCGCGTGTTTATTGCGGACGCGCGTGCGCCGTCAGATTCGGCCGGGTCTGGTCACCGATGACCGCACGAAAACGGCAGGATTGGTTCCCCATGACCACAATTCTTTCTAAGAAAAGCTATTTTCAGGATTTCAACACGGGCACGTGTACAAATATTTACCCGCCAACGGGTATTGTTATCGGTCATGTATCGGTAAAATAAGCATGTACGTGTATATGAATAGTGCATACCCGTACACACCCGCCCGTTTTGCCAGCCCGAATTGTGCTTGATGTTATATTCATTAATTGCTTAAACCAAGCCTGTCTTTTATCATATAGATCATCGACTTTGAACACTTCACTATCGCTGTGAATTCTTTGCTCTTACTTATTTCTTTCTAGAATATTTCTCATTAATGTTGCATTGACCCGTTGCTCCTCTTCGACTTCATCTGGCAACGGCTCTTCAAATAGCACATATGTGTTGACAATAACCGATTGTTGTATCCATGTTGTATTAACTTGGTTCATATCTTCAGCATAGTGCATACTATCCTCCCTTACGCCATCATGGCCGTCGTCATTATCAGTGCTATCACTTTCTTCATTGGGCGTTCTTACACCATCATCTCCTGGTCTCGCTATAGAAGTCGATGTTCCAATATGTGTTGGTATGCAAATATCTTCTGGAATCGACATCGGTACATATGAGCCTTGCATGTAAGTTGAGTTGGTTGATTGCACTCCATATTCTGGAATTTCAATGCCATCTCCCGTAACATTCAACTTGTTGGGTTTTGTAGACCCTCAGGGCACAAATCTATGCCCGTCTTAAGTCGGACAGACTATAGAGAGAAAAGAATGCAGCGGAAAAAATTAGATTCGTTAAACTATTTTAACGAAGCACAAAGTTTCAAGACCCTTAGCCAGGATCTATGCCGACTTGGGGTGGATCTGACCACCCCTAGAAGGATCTAAATTACCACGATTAAATTAAAGGAAAGCTAATTAAATTCACATACCCGGAACCTTGCCTTGGTACAGACAAGGTGCACCGCACCGTCTTCCGAGCAGCTCCCCATCCCGCGTCGAACCGCTCCTCGAACTGCTCTGCGTCCTGAGGCGAGCAATCCTTTAGTCACTGAGCCAACCACGCGCCGAAGAAAGTTTCACCCGAGTGAGAACCTTCGCCAAGATTTCGGATCGGATCCGAACACCTTCGTGGCTTTGCTAGAGCCCTTCAGGAGTAAGGCAGAAATTAAAAAGAGAAGAGAATATTTAATTTAAGCCTAGATCCAAGCGTGCTCCAATATTTTTGGGAGCAGCTCAGATCTAGAGCTTGAGACGAGTTTAGAGTAGGAGAGCAGACCCCTATTTATATAGGCGGCTGACCCCTCCCCTTTACTCCACTTCCGATGTGGGACTAAAGTTTAGAGTTTAATAAATTTAAGTTAGTTTGCCTTTCATAAAGGCCAAACTTCCATGAATTTTAACTCGCTCACCGTTAGGCTTCACGATTGATACAACCTATCAAATCGAAGGGCGTTCAACAGTGAACGCGTAGGAAAAACGGCGAGTCAATCGGAGTCCGTTTGACTCTCCAATTGATCGTTCAAAGATCAGCCCAAGCTTGATTTTCGTCCAAAATCAGCCGTCAAAAAACTGCACACTGCCTAGGGTTCTGCACCCAAAACTGGGGCCCATTGTGTGGGCCCCAATACACCAACAGGCCAGAATGGATGATGCCCAGGCCTGGGCCCGGGCCTGGTGCCCTGGGCGCCCAAGCCCTGGCCACCTGCGCCTGGCGGGCCTGGTGCCCAAGCAGCTCTCGGCTGACCAATTTGTGCTATTTAGACGGTTTTGGGCATATCTTTTCCATTTTGCGTCCGATTTGGACGCCGTTCGAACCTGTGTACACATCGTGACATTTCCGTCTTATAGGTAAACTTTTTTCCTTGCGTTTATTATATTTAAATATCGTCTTAAATAATTTAAGACACATTAAACACCTTTTGTATCATATGCAAAATAGTCCCTATCTAAGCTTAAAATTATCATCCGCATCAAATGCAGTTTTCTATCCCTTGCATCAAATGCATATTCTCCCTAATGCTGCTACCTATTACTAGACGAAGGTCGCACTCTGCGTGAGACCCTACAGCCTGACCCTACTACAGGTTGGGCTCGAAGCCCTATACTGCAGTGACCACGAGCAGCAGTTGCCGTCCTTGTTTCAGTATCATACTTATATGGTTGACTCATCGACATGAGTATTGTCGGGACCACCCTGACTGTGTCCGTGATGAATTCCGCAGTTTTAGTCTCTTTGTCTAAACTATGTCGTTTAATTCAAGTCTAGGGTACGGTCAAACTGTCAACCCCAATAACTTGAATCCGGTTAGTTTCCACCGATCTTTAGTCAAATAATGTTGGACAACTTTCAACATACGCTGGCCAGAGTTTTCACTAAAGACCGAACTAATACTACGACACTAACTCCCATTGACCGAGAGAGACGAATCCTATCTTGGTCATTACTCTCCTCGCATGCTTCAAATGTCACCCGATCAAAGACCTTTCGACAGGCCTAGCCTCGAAGCTAGGTCAAAGATCTAAGTGACATCGTTCACGTACAGGTTCGTATAATGACCTCAAGTCAAAGACCAACTTGTCTATCATCACTAAGAGTTATCATTGACAGGTTAGTCAATATAACAATATGATAACTCTTCTGGGTCGTTCAGTGAACTCATTCTCCAATGAGCACCTGTGTCTCGTCTTCGACTTCGCCAAGTCAAACTACCATGAGATCATCGTTACCGTTATACGGTGAAGACTAAGACACAATGGTCTATCCGATGTTTCGATATCTATTTCTTGAAACATCTACGTCCACGAATCCTCTGAGCTTTATGCTACAAATGGTCAAACATTTCTCCATGATCGAGATACTCATCTCGATACATGTTTGACCTTGCATTAAGTCTCAGGACTTTATCTAAGTTAAATTTTAATTTCTAATGATAACTACATTACGATTTAACTTAGATAAATTCTTACCATACATCTTAATGTAATCTCGAACAAGATGTTTGTATAGATACACGGAGATAAATTGCCTCGAGGGCATACATATCACAACATCTCCCACTTGCACCCAGGCCCATTTATCCCGGTATCTCATACCGCATTTACACATAAGTCTTTCCAGACTTCACATGGTAGAGCCATCGTGAGTGGATCTGCTAAAATGTCTACTGTATAGACTTAAAGGGTTTTCTATGTTTATATTAGACCATTCATTTGGATCTCATCCAAATAATTGCTTTTTGGTCCTACAGAATCCATTTAATTTTCGTGGATCTCATCCAGCTCATCGTACCTTACGATAATAATTTTTAATAAGTAATTGGTTATTGTAGACGGTTCATATTTTAAAAGTGTCAAACTCTTTTGACCACTTTATCAAAATATGTTCCATCCCCTTGATGCCTCGCATGTGTTTTATTCGCTCCCACTGACCTTGAAAATTCGCTGGTCAATTCATAAAATTTTGTTCTTCTAAATCATATTTAGAAAACGAACTTTAAATGAATGCACCATTTTTCATGTTTATCATGAGCATTTACATCGAGTTCGGTCTGAGTAGATCTATACACATCTGCTACCGAGACAGTTTCATCATAATCTGTTTATAGGAATTAGGATGAAAACGATCTCAACCAACGTAAGCTGTACTTCACTACTTTCTTTCTGCACCAATCTTCTAAACTCGAAGATTTACTTGCAGTTAAAGAAACACTTTCTTTGGGCACGTAAACTAAAGTCCATACTTTATTTACGTGCATGGACATATTGCATCAAGTTGTTAAGTAGAGTCTATACTGTGAATTTCATCCTGGAAGTTATCTTAAACCATCATCGACTATGATGTCTAACTCGACTCTTCGTCTTACAAGACTTGAGTAAACTTTTAACTTCCTAACGGTTGATTTAATGAATATCTTATTGATAATATTCTCATAGAACCTTATCAAAACCTAGGCATTTTTATCTGGGCTTTAACCCAGAGGGAGGACTATAACTCAGAGTCACAAGGCATGCGCCGCACCATGTCTGACAAAGTGCGATTCATGCTCTTCAACACACCGATGTGTTAAGAGACTTGGCCTGAGAGAAAATCACATTTTCTTTTAATTTATGCAAGATTTATACAGTTAAGTATTCGACTTTTCAATCTAATCGAATCAGTTCAAATATTTCTGTGTTTGTTCTCTATTTTATCAAACTTGTGTTTCATCAAAAACATGTGTCTTAATAAGAATGACTTATCCTGGCTAATCTAGACTCGGGTACATCAATATGTACGAGACTGAGTTCAACAACTCATTCTTCCACTGTCTTACAGAAGGATTTTTGGCCATCATACCTTTGAGAATAAGGTTCACAAGTGTCCGTAGACTTCATAATACGAGATGTCAGACCCTTCTTTATGTGACTTGTGAAACCTAGTCTCTTTGGCCTAGTCTATTTAGCCGTATAAGTTTATTACTATCTTGCGTATTCATACATTAACATTTAATGTATTATAGTTATTACAAACTACTAACACAAAACATTGCTTCAGAAATAAGGTGACGACATTCGTCAAAATTGTGTTAGACGTCTTTTGTATAATAATTATTCTGAAATCGTGACATCAAATATGTCATATTTTCAATCACTCCTACTTTTGCCTTTACTAATGATAAATAAAACTATCTTTCTCAATTTGACTTTTCCAGATTGCCTTCTTCCTTTTCTAAATCTCATTTAGATATTAAATGTCTCAACGAAAATTTAAATAGCTATACAAGCATCTCATGTATCCAAACGCCTGAGCTTCGCAACCTTGAGTATAGCTCAACAAGTTGCTCGACTCAAGATCCAGTTGGGATACATAGTCTTGCACTACTCATGCACTCATATTCAATTCAAACAGTTTGATCGAATTTGCGAATTATATGGATCGAACCTGCTTTCCATACAAACTTGAGTGTATTTCAACAAATTGTATGGAGAAACTTGCTATTGAACATCGATATGTTCGAGCTGCCCCATATAGAGGTGAGTGACATGTAGCGTGCATTTATTTTGTTGGACTCAGAACTTAATGAAATCATATTTCTTAAGTCTGTCCTTAAGAAGGTCATTTTAATGTCAATGAGAATAAAGTTCATTTTATCAATTAGAATTTAACTTGGTATGCCATTAATCAACCTATTTGACCATTTAATTTATTCTGTTAGAATATTATATTTTTGATTCCACCGTTAAACATAGTCTTACCCTAGCATATGTTCAATATTAAATATAGGTAGAATGGCTTTTATCTATCTATATCCTCCCACTAATTTGCGATCATTCTAAGCCTTAATAATGTACAATTTAATCAGATTAAATTAATGGGTAAGAGATCCAATCACCCTGAGCCTAACAACCTTGAGTGTAGCTCAACAAATTGCTTGACTCTGCAATTGGTAGATTACTCTTCATCAATCATATCAGATATGACTCTCTTATCGGTTTTTACCTCTAACCTTTTGTGATCATGAGTATGCTCATCCAAATCACAATGACTAGTCTAGTCGGACCCTTGTTTTCTTGTCTAGCCTAACTTACGCCGGTGCAAAGGTGTATTCACGACACGACGGTTTGGGTCAGGACTAGACTACATCATAGACTCAACTTACCCCGGCGCTCGGTGTATTCACAACATGACGGGTTGGGTCAAGTTTAGCAGACTACATCATTGGCTTAACTTACCCCGGCACTCGGTGTATTCACGACACGATGGTTTGGGTCAAGTCAAGATTACATCATATGTATTTGAGGATTTGGTTTCTATAAGGTTAACATGTCACAGCTTGAGTGTAGCTCAACAACCGAAATACAGGTACTATAGTTGCCAACCCCTAAAACAAGGAGGTCTACGGCTAATCTTGAAGAAGACTATTAATGTATTTGACTTAGATATACTCCAGGGTGTCATATAGTCATGATTCGCATCATTACGGTCCAGCGGAACACGGCCAGGGAATTGACTAAGCCAGGATCACTTATCCCTTAGACTAGCTAGGGTGATCCAGCAAGCTTAGCCAAGCACATTGACCGTATCATGGTCCATTGAATGAAGCTTGTCATTTTTATATGCATGCCATAGACTAAAAGACTTTTATTAACAACTAATTAATCCTATCAACTAGTTGAGTCCTTAAATTCAAAATATTAGAATTTATTAATAACTTTTATTAAATCCTTATCAACTATAATGTTCACGTGCTATCCTAATCGTTATTAGGATTTTAATAAATTCATTTACAACGCTTTAAGCGTAGTCTTTTAATGAGAATTCTTATTATAACGATTAAAATAATAATCGTCGTTAAAGGGACTATCCTAATCAGGAATTAGGACTCAAAAGGCTGTTAATGATTAATTAAAACATAGCATGTCATTAAAATTCATTTCATTAATTTTAACGAGTTCTTAATGGCTAACCTAAAAGGGTTGTCTTGTGTTATCAAATAATGGACAAGAGTAACATGGCCATTAAGCATAAACTACACTAATTTTAACAGAGTGTCCAACTTCTAACAATTAACTAGAAAAAGATTTATTTAATAAACAATTTACATGCATTTTTAAATTTAACACTTAAATTTAAAATTATGATTTTAAAACATTTTATTTTTATCTCATAAAAAAATTTGGTTTTTAAAATCATCATAAAAATTGCATGCTACTAAATTTTTTTTATCGCATAAAAATTTTAAAGCATTTAAAATCATTTTTAAAATTATCACATAAATTTAAAACATTTTAAAAAGCATTTAAAAAGCATTTCAATTAATTTTATCGCAGTCCTAGATCATGCAAACGAGGCTCTGATACCAATGTTGGGTTTTATAGACCCTCAGGGTACAAATCAATGCCCGTCCTAAGTCGGACGGACTATAGAGAGAAAAGAATGCATCGGAAAAAATTAGATTCGTTAAACTATTTTAACGAAGCCCCAAGGTTAAAGACCCTTAGCCAGGATCTATGCCGACTTGGTATAGATCTGACCACCCCAAGAAGAATCTAAGCTACTTCGATTAAATTAAAGGAAAGCAAATTAAATTCACATATCCGGAACCTTGCCTTGGTACAGGCAAGGTGTACCGTGTAGGATCCTGCCAAAACAGAGTTAGGATCGATAATTAAAGTGGAGACTTACGCTAGCGTATGCGGAGCGGTAGTCTCGAAACTTTGCCTTCGGATTCGCCACGACGGATCGAGTCTTCTCACGAACGGAGTAAGGCTACTAATCCACAATCTAAATCTCTATTTTAGATTAAGAACTTGGATGGAAGGAGAGGAAATATTTCTGCAGAGCTTCGCTATGAAGAAGATGCATGCATGAATTTCATGCAAATGGTGTAAGGAAAATGGCTACCCTTGGGGTCATATTTATAGCCCCCAAGGTAGTTATTTTAGGGTAAGTTGTTCCTTTGGAACAACTTAATTAAGGTGTACCATGATACATGGCACATTATAAGCTTAAGTTGTACCATATGCATGGTACAACATAAGCTTAAGATATTCCCCCTTTATTAGCCATATGTCGCATGCACTTATGCATATATAATGCGACTTTCCCGCTCATCCAGAGATCCTCTCCGCAAGGGAACAGATTCCCTTTGCACACGACTTCGTGTACGCGACGTTCGAGGTCCGTAATCCCTCGTACATCCCCCACAAGGGTGTACAAACGTCTTCCATATCCAACATCTCCCACTCACACTTGAGGGGATTGTAAGAGAACGTCTTTCCCTTAGTTCTTTCATCTATCATACCGAAAAATAGACCGTGCGACCGTCATGCGCGTAGAGTCTGTTGTTGTGCACTTGTTAGAGATACACAACGACCTCGAAGGTGCAAAGTTGAGTAGTTCAACGCATGCTTTACCCTAGATTATTTCTTCACATTTCTTATACTTTATATTCAACAATTGAATCCCATCTGGATCACAATTGGCTGGCCAGCTTTGAATCATTAAAGTCCAAATGTGAATATGAAATCAATCTTCCTCTTCTTGCGAACCTTCTGATCTTGACTTGATTCGCTTTTCTAACTTCCCCCGCCGAGCCGAATTACCATAGCCCATTAGTAACACGCTAAGATAGCGATCATCTCGTCAAATCTAAAGGAACCAATTGGAGTCCTTGAGGGTAAGAGTTAAGACCCGTATGGCCTTTGAGTCTCACATAATAGCAAACACTATTGCTACTAACTCAGTGGTCGAAATGCATACGTGGTATGAACACGTACTACAACATCACTCCTTTCCCAGGGAGAGTATGTCTTAATGATGTTGTAAGGATGAAAGATCAGACACCACAGTGCCTATCTTTTTGAGTCCCCTTTACTACTCGTGAAATATTCACGGACTCTCATCCTGCATAAGACAGATAGGATTTAAAAAATCCTATGAGATCTCTTTCAAATATCCTTGTGATACAGATCTCAGATCTTTTGTAAGCATCCATATGATGCAGATCTTTAATTCGACTATCTTGTTTAAGTCATGACTCTAAATCATTTGTCTAATGATTTTGACTTTAAACTAGTCTCATCTCTATCTTATCCTTCTGATAAGATAAGGCGGTTGCTCATGTGAGAGAGCCAACCTTAATCTGTCCGACATACACACAATAAAATAGCTGAGACTTAAACACAAATGTATAAAATCATTTGAAAGAAACTTGTATGCAATATATAAAAGAACTTCTTTCTTTTATTAAACTTTGATCTTCTATAGACATGGGAAATATTACAAGATACAGCTCAGTACCTACGCATTCCCATAGATGATAAGTGTTTGTAAAACACATCTCTGGGGATCGCCTTAGTAAGGGGATCCTCTATCATCTCATGCGTGGATATGTATCCTATGTCTACTTCCTTCCGTTTGTCATAGTCCTTCGCAAACTTGAATCGAATGTCAATGTGTTTGGTCTTACAATGAAATTTAGGATCTTTGACGTAGGTAATCGAAGCTTGACTATCACTGTATATAGGAACAGTGCTTGAGTCAGTGGCATTCGTCAGCCTGTCTAAGAATTTCCTAAGCCAAACAGCTTCTTGGACCGCCATGCTGAACGCTACGAACTCGGCTTCCATGGTTGATAGAGCGATGCAGGTTTGTTTCTTGCTACTCCAGGATATTGCACCATTCCCGAGTAAGAAAACAAAGCCTGAGGTAGATCTTCGCTCGTCGAGATCACCTGCCCAATCAGCATCGGTATAGCCTTCGAGTCTCAAGGTATTGCCTTGATAGCATAACGCATAGTCCGCAGTCCCTTTGAGGTACCTTAATATCCTCTTTACCGCTTTCCAGTGTGCTTGTCCTGGGTTGGATTGGTAACGGCTTACCATACCAACAGCATAGCAAATGTCCGGTCTGGTACACATCATGGCGTACATCAGACTCCCGACAGCACTGGAGTATGGAACTTTTTCCATAGCTTTCTTTTCTTTTGGATCTTTGGGACACATCTCCAAACATAGACCCTCGCCTTTGCTTATTGGAGTATCAATTGGCTTGCAGTCCTGCATATTAAACCGTTCTAAAACTTTCTTTATATATGTCTCTTGAGAGAGAGAAAGAAGTTTCTTGGAACGATTCCTTGAGATCTTAACCCGAAGGATATATGCAGCTTCACCCATGTCTTTCATCTCAAAGACGGATGAAAGCCAAGTTTTGATATCCAAGATAAGACGCTTATCATTTCCGGCTATAAGTATGTCATCTACATAAAGAGACATAATTACATACTTGTTTTTAATCCTCTTAATATATACGCAGTTGTCTTCGTCGAGCATGGAGAAACCATACGACAAGACGACTTCTTGAAAGCGCATATACCACTGCCTTGAGGATTGTTTAAGACCATATATGGATTTACGAAGTTTACAAACCTTATGTTTGTTTTCTTCTTGTACAAACCCGTTTGGTTGTTCCATGTAGATCTCCTCATCTAGTTCTCCGTTAAGAAAAGCAATCTTTACATCCATCTGATGTAACTCGAGGTCCAAACAAGCCACCATTGCCAGAATTAAGCGAATGGAGGTAAAACGCACGACAGGAGAGAAAGTCTCTTCGTAGTCTATTCCTTCCTGTTGCGTGAAACCTTTCGCAACAAGGCGAGCTTTATATTTCTCGATGGAGCCATCAGCCTTATGCTTGATTTTGAGAACCCACTTGTTCCCAATGGATCTACGTCCCTTAGGTAAATTAACCAAGTCCCAGACTTGGTTTGTTTTCATGGATTGAAGTTCTTCTTCCATTGCCGCTATCCATTTATCTTTAGCAGGGCATGTGACGGCCTGTTTGAAATTTGCAGGTTCGTCATCATCTTGTAGTAATGTCATGAATGTTTGAGGAAATTCATCCTCAAATCTCAGAGGTGTTAGCCTCGTTCGATTACTACGTCTTATTTGAGTTTGATCACTCCCACTTGGAATGACATCACTCCCACTTGGAATAACATCACTCCCACTCGGAATAGGATTGGTATCGTTCGTATCATCCATTGGTGAAGTTTGAAACGTATTTTCTTCTTCACCAAGAATTCTCCCACTCGAACGTTCCGATCCTTCTTGATCCCAAGTCTCAAACAAGGATAAGTCTTGACTTATCTCACCCTGTCTTGGAAACTCTTTTTCCAAGAAGACAACATCCCTCGATTCGAATTCTATTAGACCCCCATTGTCCTCTTGACCGACGAAAACATATCCTTTGGAGTTTTCAGCGTATCGGATGAAAATACACTTCCTCCCACGTGGCCCAAGTTTGCCATATTTGTGAGAGGATAAATGTGCGTAAGAGGCACAACCCCAAGGTTTTAGAATGTTTAAGTCTGGAGTTCTATTGTTCCACAACTCATAAGGAGTGGAACTTACCGACTTCGAGGGTACACGGTTTAAGATGAATGCTGCCGTCAATAATGCGTCACCCCAAAAGGTGATAGGCAAATTTTCCTGAGACATCATTGATCGGACCATTTCCATCAATGTCCTATTCCTTCTTTCCGCAACACCGTTTTGTTGCGGAGTGTAAGGCATAGTTACCTGATGTACTATGCCTTTTTCATCACAAAGTTCCTTAAAACTTATTGATTGATATTCACCGCCCCTATCGGTTCGCAAAACCTTAATCTTGCGATCTAATTGATTCTCCACTAAACTCATATAGTTTTTAAAGCAAGCCAAAGCTTCACTTTTGTGGGATATCAAATAGATATGTCCGAAACGGGTGAAGTCATCAATGAATGTGATGAAATAGGACTTCCCGCGTCTTGTCTTAACATTCATTGGACCGCAAATGTCCGAATGGATAAGCTGTAATGGAACTTCGGCCCTTGTGCCAGTTCCAAACGGCTTGCGACAAGTTTTCCCTACAAGACAATGTTCGCAAGTTGACATTTCAACTTTTGAAACATTAGATAGCAAGCCACTTTTGGCAAGTCTATCCATTCTAGTTGGTCCAATATGACCAAGTCTTGCATGCCAACAAATGATCTCAGACTCAGAGTTAGAAACATTTGTTAAATGGAAACTTTCATTAATGGAAGAAGAATCATCATACATTGTATTTAAAACAATTAATCCATTACAAACATTACCAGAACCAATCAAAGAATTATTACAAACAAGGTCAACATATTGTTTATAGAACCTCCACTCATAATCTAAAGACATTAACATGACCACGGAAACGATATTCCTTCTAATATCTAGAGCAAAGAGGACGTCGTGCAATAATAATGTCCGGCCGTTGTCGAGAACTAGCTTACATGTTCCGACGCCTTTGACTTCAACACGAGTGTTGTTGCCGACGTATATCCACTTTGTTCCTTGAGTTATCCTTCGATACTCTACGAAGAACCTTCTGTCCTTCGCAACGTGGTCTGTGGCCCCTGAATCAATCAACCAAAAATAGTTAGATTCAGCAAGAAACATGGAACTAGAAACACATATGTAACTAGTCCTACAAGTTACCTTATCACTTCCATCCGTACATGTACGGGCGAAGTGACCGTACTTGTTGCACTTAAAGCACTTGATCTTCTTCAAGTTTTTCTTCTTTGAGTGCACATTCTTTTGACACTTTTTGTTCTTTGTCTTCTTTGAGGTCTCCGGTTCTTGCTTACGTTCGTTCACAAACCTTAAGCGTTTCCGCTTATTTCCTCCATGTGAGGATCTAGCGGCCACGTGCACTTCTGCACTTGATTTTGCGGCTTGAATCCGCTCTTCCTCGAGTTCGAGGTGTTTCGAAACATCGCTTAAAGTTTTAATGCACTCATTATGAGTGAGGTGCATTTTCATGTTATCCCAGCTATCTGGGAGTGAACGAATGACTGCTTGGATCTGCTGTTCGTCAGACAGCGTAACACCCGCATCCTTTAATTCAGATATTAGATTCGCCATGTGGCGGAGATGCTTTTTCATAGAATGATCTCGCCGCATTTTGTACGAATCAAATTGAATATTCAAGGAGCGGAGTTTGGTAACCGAAGTTCCACCAAACTTTACTTCTAGCTCAGACCATATGTCTTTGGCTAGATCGAATTCCCGAAATAGACGCATTATGTCATTGTCCATCGCGGACAGTAACGTAATGCGTGCTATTTTGTTCTTTCGAGTCCAAGTGTCATAAGCTTCCCGGTCCCTCTTGTGTTGGGCCGTATTGCCCAACTCAGGTTCTACCATTATGTTTTGGAGTGTTTCGAGCACATCTTGCTCCTCCAAAACATATTGGATTTTAATTGACCAAAGTTTATAATTGTCGCCGTTGAGCTTTTCACCTTTGTTAAGCTATGCGACAATATTCTTAGAAGCGGTAGACATATTCGATTCAAAAAACTGCAAAGAAAATGGAAAAACACGATCAAAATTCAATGCATAAAGTTTCGATTCTTTAAACACTTGATAAGTTCCTTGGATGCGTTGAAATGTTACTCTAGAATCGAGAAGTTCACTACGTTCCCAACTACCATCTAGAAGTAACTTTCAAAGTATCCCTCTTACTTATCTTAAGTAAAAAGAAATCAGAAATAATACCCGTATGGTATTAGCAGCGGAAAAATTACTTTGAAAAACATATCTTTCAAAATAGAATAGGTGAGAATTAGCGCAAAGAATTTTAACGCAACAATTGCCAAGCCACGAGACCTGTTCTACACACCCATGGGTTAGATAACCATGGCCGGATCGTGGTAGGACTTGGAATTCTAAATTGCGCTGTCCCGATTTAAGGACGGGACATAACCTATTTGAAAAACATCTTTTTCCAAAAATTTGAAAGCACGTTGGCTAATCTCCGTAGAGTAGAACACAACGTCACAAGTACATTGGCTAATCTCCGTAGAGTAGAGCACAATGACATGGCTAATCTCGCATGAAGTAGAGCACTATGGCTAATCTTCAAGGAGTAGAGCCCAAAAAACTTCATTAAAACGTTAGTCCCGTATGAACTAGTCGGCACTGTGGTAAGCCCCGTATGGGCTAATCGACACATTCGAGTTTGACCAATGCCTTTTGTCACCCCGTATGGGTCAGTTGGTAAGTTTGCAGTCGACTCAGACCTTCTGCCAGATTGGTCGACCAAAAACACAAAATTGGTCGACCAATTTTCAAAAGCAACTTCTTCCCGGCCAGGGCCTCTGCCCTGGCCGGGGCTTGGCCAAGGGCCGGCCAGGGCCTCTGCCCTGGCCGGCCAGAGGGCCCTGGCCCCCTCGGCCAGGGCCGGCCAGGCCACTGGCCGGGGCCAGGGCGCTGCCCTGGCCTCTGCCAGGGCGGCCAGGCCCCTGGCCTGAGGCCAGGGCGCTGCCCTGGCCTCTGCCAGGGCGGCCTGGCCGCTGGCCGGGGCCAGGGCTCCTGCCCTGGCCTCGGCCAGGCCCTGGCCTGAGGCCAGGGCGCCGGCCCTGGCCACTGCCAGGGCCGGCCTGGCCGGCAGGCCTTGGCCAAGGCCGGTCACTGCCGGCCTGGCCTTGGCCGGCCACTGCTGGCCTGGCCATGGCCGGCCATGGCTTGGCCATGGCCGGTCATGGCCAAGGCCATTCGGCGTTGGCCGGCCATGGCCCCTTTGGCCATGGCCGGCCACCCCCTTTGAATGGGGTTGCCGCACTTATTCCTCCCCCTTGATGGGGTGGTCGCCGGTGGTTATTGGCCGTAGCCAACCCCTTCCGCTTGGGGAGGGGGGGTGCATGGCCTTCATAGCCCATTTTGCCATGGTGCACATGCACCAAATTTCCTCTTACCCGATGGAAATAACTACCATCATCTTCCTCGATGAAGCACCCGTTCGTCGATGAAGCACCCGTTCGTCGAGAAATTAGTTATTTCCTAATGGCCGTGTGCCAAAAATGAAAAATAACATACTACGTGAACGGTCGGTTCTTCCCGTCACGGAGAGTTCCTACCATATCCGTAATGATAGGAGACCCTAACGTGAAAAGAACAACCGCTGCGTTCTCTCCGTCACGAAGCGTTCCTACTATATCCGTAATAGTAGGAGACCCATTCGTGAAAAAGACAACGACTCGTTCATAGTTTCGACGGGCCGACGGTTTGACCGTGGCGAACCCATATGGCTCTGATACCAATGTAGGATCCTGCCAAAACAGAGTTAGGATCGATAATTAAAGTGGAGACTTACGCTAGCGTATGCGGAGCGGTAGTCTCGAAACTTTGCCTTCGGATTCGCCACGACGGATCGAGTCTTCTCACGAACGGAGTAAGGCTACTAATCCACAATCTAAATCTCTATTTTAGATTAAGAACTTGGATGGAAGGAGAGGAAATATTTCTGCAGAGCTTCGCTATGAAGAAGATGCATGCATGAATTTCATGCAAATGGTGTAAGGAAAATGGCTACCCTTGGGTCTTATTTATAGCCCCCAAGGTAGTTATTTTAGGGTAAGTTGTTCCTTTGGAACAACTTAATTAAGGTGTACCATGATACATGGCACATTATAAGCTTAAGTTGTACCATATGCATGGTACAACATAAGCTTAAGATATTCCCCCTTTATTAGCCATATGTCGCATGCACTTATGCATATATAATGCGACTTTCCCGCTCATCCAGAGATCCTCTCCGCAAGGGAACAGATTCCCTTTGCACACGACTTCGTGTATGCGACGTTCGAGGTCCGTAATCCCTCGTACATCCCCCACAAGGGTGTACAAACGTCTTCCATATCCAACATACCGCACCGTCTTCCCAGCCGCTCCCCGTCCCGCACCGAACCGCTCCTCGAACTGCTCTGCGTCCCGAGGCGAGCAATCCTCTAGTCGCCGAGCCAACCATGCGCCGAAGAAAGTTTCACCCGAGTGAAAACCTTCGCCAAGATTTTGAATCGGATCCGAATCCCTTCGTGGCTTTGCTAGAGCCCTTCAGGAGTAAGGCTGAAATTAAAGGGAGAAGAGAATATTTAATTTAAGCAGATCCGAGCGTGCTCCAACATTTTTTGGAGCTGCTCAGATCTAGAGCTTGGGACTAGTTTAGAGGAGGAGATCAGACCCCTATTTATATAGGCGGCTGACCCCTCCCTTTTATTCCACTTCCGATGTGGGACTAAAGTTTGGAGTTTAATAAATTCAAGTTAATTTTCCTTTCATAAAGGCCAAACTTCCATGAATTTTAACTCCCACACTGTTGAGTTTCATGATTGATACAACCTATCAAATCGAAGGGCGTTCAACGGTGAACGCATAGGAAAAAACGGCGAGTCAATCGGAGTCCGTTTGACCCTCCAATTGATGGTTCAAAGATCAGCCCAAAGCTTGATTTTCGTCCAAAATCAGCCGTAAAAACTGCACACTACCTAGGGTGCTACACCCAAAACTGGGGCCCACCATGTGGGCTCAACTGCACCAATTGGCCAGATTGGACGTGGCCCAGGCTTCGCCATGGGTGCATCCCAGGCCTGGGCCTGGGCACCCAGGCGCCTGGGCCAGCGCCCTGGCTCGGGCGCCCAGGCCCAGACAGGCCCGGTCGCCCAGGCCGAGGCCGCCTGGGCTTGGTGGCCAGGGCGCCCAGGCCCAGGCTGCCTGAGCCAGGCGGGCCTGGTGCCCAGGCAGCTCTGGGTTAACCAATTTGTGCTATTTAGACGGTTTTGGACATATCTTTTCAATTTAGCGTCCGATTTGGACGCCGTTCGAACATGTGTTCACACTGGGACATTCCCGTCTTACAGGTAAACTTTTTCCTTGCTTTTATTATATTTAAATATTGTCTTAAATAATTTAAGACACATTAAACAGCTTTTGCATCATATGCAAAATAGTTCCTATCTAAGCTTAAAATTATCATCCGCATCAAATGCAGTTTTCTATCCCTTGCATCAAATGCATATTCCCCTAATATTGCTACCTATTACTAGACGAAGGTCGCACTCTGTGTGAGACCCTACAGCCTGACCATACTGCAGATTGGGCTCGAAGCCCCATACTGCAGTGACCACGAGCAGCAGTTGCCGTCCATATTTCAGTATCATACTTATGTGGTTGACTCATCGACATGAGTATTGTCGGGACCACCCTGACTGTGTCCGTGATGAATTCCGCAGTTTTAGTCTCTTCGTCTAAACTATGTTGTTTAATTTAAGTCTAGGGTACAGTCAAACTGTCAACCCCAATAACTTGAATCCGGTTAGTTTCCACCGATCTTTAGTCAAATAATGTTGGACAACTTTCAACATACGCTGGCCAGAGTTTTCACTAAAGACCGAACTAATACTACGACACTAACTCCCATTGACTGAGAGAGACGAATCATATCTTGGTCATTACTCTCCTCGCATGCTTCAAATGTCACCCGATCAAAGACCTTTCGACAGGCCTAGCCTCGAAGCTAGGTCAAAGATCTAAGTGACATCGTTCACGTACAGGTTCGTATAATGACCTCAAGTCAAAGACCAACTTGTCTATCATCACTAAGAGTTATCATTGACAGGTTAGTCAATATAACAATATGATAACTCTTCTGGGTCGTTCAATGAACTCATTCTCCAATGAGCACCTGTGTCTCGTCTTCGACTTCGCCAAGTCAAACGACCATGAGATTATCGTCACCGCTATACGGTGAAGACTAATACACAATGGTCTATCCGATGTTTCGATATCCTTTTCTCGAAACATCTACGAGCAAGAACCCTTTTAGCCTTATTCTACAGACGGTTGATTAGGGTTCAATATTGTATATTTTACCCCTCATTAGATGGCATTTTGTGCATAATTTTATTTCATTTTGGCTCCGATACGCGCATTTTGATGATATCACTTAATATTGGAGCTTACCATTTTTATATGCTTAAAACATAATTTTTACATCTTATTAGCATCTTCATCTTGGTCTTCTATTATTTTTCAGTTGAATTTCATGAAGTTCCGATTCCAACGCATATTTTTTCAGGATTTTTGGAGGTCGGACCAATTTACCGTATTTTTTGGAAGACAATGTGACGGTGCTGAAAATTTCTGGGCCAGAAAGTCTGCTTTTTCCCTCTTGTGCAGAATTCTGCTATCATTACAGTATATATTCCGGCCTAGTGATATTTTTCTGGTATTGTACACTTTTTTACGGTTCCATCGCCGCCTGGAACATGTCATTCCGAGGTCGGATGATTTTTCTAGAATTTTCGCAAGACGGGATGACGGTGCTGAAAATTTCTACAGATTTGCCCCTCTTGTGAAGAATTCTGCTATCATTTCAGTATATATTTCGGCCTACTGATATTTTTCAGTGATATTACACTTTGTTACGGTTCCATCGCCGCCTGGAACGCGTCATTCCGAGGTCGGATGATTTTTCTAGAATTTTTGCAAGACAGGGTGACGGTGCTGAAATTTCTGCAGATTTGGGCATAAGTTGCGGGTTTGGGCGCGGATCCGACCCGTTTGGGCTGTTTTCAGACCCGAAATTCTGAGTTATTTCTTGGGCTTTCCTCCCCTCTATTCCCTTCATTCCTTCTTCCTCATTCTTCATCTTAGGGTTAGGGTTTTGGTGGAGCAACAAAGAAGCAAGGAGGAGCATTTGGTTTGGGTTTTGTTCTTCATTGGAGATATTGGTGAACTCTTTCCATCTCCTTGTGTATTTTGATTTTGTGAATTGTAATGATAATGGATGATGTTTTTAGAAATAAAAATCTCTCTTTTATTGTTATAATGAGCTAGATCTTCTTCTTGTGTGGTTGTATGGTGATTTGTGTTTGCTTTGGCTTTGGTTTTCAATCTTGCATGTTTTAATGATTATGTGGTAGAATTGATGAGATATAATTTGAATTAGGGATACTAAAAGGTGTCCCTAGAGTGGAGTTTGCCTAGTGGTACCATTCTTGTATGCTTGGTTGTTTATTATCTCAATTTTTCATACCCTACTTTCATTGCACACTAAGTGTTCGATAAAATGCCACATCCACCGATTGCGTTTTCCTTAGCCGGAAAGACAATTGAGTTATCCTCGGATTGAACCCATATGCTTAGCAACCTCATTCCCACACACCACACAAGCTTCCTCGCCTATTTGCCTCTCCGATTCTCGAACCCTAGGATGTTGGTTTGGTAGATGGTTTCACACACATTTTCACACACTTCCACCCCGTTAGTGTAGTTGGTTGTTAACCGCCGTTACCCTTCCTACATCAATTGAATTTGTGATTGCAAAACGACTTGTCCCCGTGATCCGACCCGATCTCACCGGATATAAATTTATTACTTGACGTCCTCCTACACTTGGGAGTAGCGCTCAAGCATCACATACTTGAGACGCGTTCAAGCAACGGTCAAACATTTCTCCATGATCGAGATACTCATCTCAATACATGTTTGACCTTGCATTAAGTCTCAGGACTTTACCTAAGTTAATTTCTAATGATAATTACATTACGATTTAACTTTGATAAATTCTGACCATACAGCTTATTGTAATCTCGAACAAGATGTTTGTATAGATACATGGAGATAAATTGCCTCAAGGGCATACATCTCGCAACACAACTGATCGCGTCCGGATATACACCCGAAAAACGACTTGTAGTCTTACCGCAAGCGCACGGTGTAGTGGCGAGCGGGTATCGAACACAGGGAGAACAGATGACAGTATCTCACTTTGATTACCTAGCTATCAAGAGAATAAGAATAGTCTTGATGTAATAGTCACAATCGTTCAAATAGCAAGAAATATCAATATAATAAAGCGTCTAGGGATAGGAAATCCCCACTACTGACCGTTTCTTATCCTTGTGAATCATAAATGTCATTGTTGCTAAACTTGAATGTAGGTGAACTAGTCGCAACTTAATGTAGAACCAAGATCACGCTCTCGCGCTATTGCCAGTCTATAGCAAACTTAGAATAGAGTCCACTCTCGTGCAAACCCTAGCCTAAGATGCTAGCGTGAAGATCGACATCATCGTCCAATCGCATCTCGAGCACACTCTCGTGCAAACTCGAGCTACGATCTAGGTTATGATAGTTCGTATTCGTCCAATCTCTTGCAAACGAATATTAGTATAGATTTATAATTAAAAATCCTAGCTTTGGTCCAATCTCTTGCAAACCAAATCTAGAGAATTTCAATTATCAATCTAAATAGAATATCTAGGCCTTCCTATCAATCAGGATCCAATCTCTTGCAAATCCCAATCGATATGAATTCTTAGCTACTCGTAATAAATCGAACACAACCTAACCATTATCAATTCTAGCTACAAATCTATTAATTCATCACATATCAAAGATCAGGTCCTTAGGGTTCATCCCTATGCCCTAGAATGATGGAACTACTCACTAATCATCATGAAAATCCCAGAAATAATAGATGGAATCAGAGCACAATTCATTGCAAATAAGAAACAATTCATAAAAATGAGTTTTTTTAACAAGAAAGAACAAACCAATAATATCGCCAATGATCTCCACCTGAGATTTCACAAAAGAATAGCCGTCAAAAACCTAATAGAAGTCTCTAAAAAATAATTCAAGGCTCTCCTAAAACTGGGGTAAAAACTAGGCTTAAATACAAGCAAAAAATCGTCCAAAAAATCGTGACAAAACTGCCCCTGCACAGCCCAGAATTCGCAGCCCTAGCAGCAGTCAGAGAGGGTCACTCTCCCGAGTGACAAAACCTATAAAATAACAGTAACTTAGTGGTTTTCAGGGGTCTGTCTCTCGGGGTGGCTTGGCCGAGTAGTCTTCTTCGTTCGGCCGAGTGAGCAATCTTGCTCGGCCGAGTGGGCTTCCTCAGAAATTCCTGTAAGTTGGCCTCTTCTCTGGACGAAGTCTCTGTACCACTCGGGCGAGTGAGCTTTCTCATCGGCCGAGTGGACTTCCTTACTCGGCCGAGGAAACACGGAAAATCTTCAGTGCGTATCCGTTTCACTCGGGCGAGGGTGATCCTTCACTCGGCCGAATGAGCAGTCTTTCTCGGCCGAGTGAGGTGCTTCTGAACTCCTTTCTTCTCCTTTTCGCCTCCTCGTCGCTCCTATGAAATTCTTTCTTCTTCTGCTCATTCTCTATCGCTGATAAGTCCTCCAATAAGCCGTTGGTGACACTGCGTGAAAATCATCTGATCTCATTTTCGCTCCAAATCTCTCCAAATCTCCTGAAATACGACAAAAACAAGAAATAGTGAAAAGCAAAGCGATATCGTCGAATAATCGTGAAAAACGCAATATGGGCGATCAAAACGTCATGAAAATATGTAGAAAAAAGGTGTAAAATATGGAGTGATCAAAATCCCCCAAGCTTACCTCTTACTCGTCCTTGAGGAAGACAAGTAAAAGGCGAATCCGATGGATAAAAATAAGGAAAAGGAAAAAAGAAATAGAAAATAGATAAGAAAACAAAGAGGGAGGTGCTAGATCATTTCCTCAGGACGTGTATTTTGCTTACTCATATAGCACACGGCGAATATAAAACACATGCCAAAAATTTTTATCTCGATATCATCATATAAGGATGCATTCATAATAGAAACCCGAGAATAGCAAAACAATATGAAATATGGAATCATTCTAGAATTAACTTCGTCTGAAGCATCTAAAGCGGTATACATGATCATAGACCACACACTTTTCAATTGAATGCTTTCTATTTGGAGTATAAGAGATATCACACAATATGAAGCAATAAGAATAGAGAGGAGTGGTTTTCATGAAATGCATACTAAGTTTCAATTCCTGGATTTCGTAAAACTTTTAGTAATCTCACCGAGTATAGAAAATTACCTAGCTTAAGTTGTCATGCACAGTCAAGTAATCACTCTCTCACACATCATTGGATCTTCTCCCCCATGCTTATCTATAAGCGTAGTGGCATCAAATCTAGCAATAAGAATATTCCCCATTTTTGAAGCTCCAAGGAACAAAAATAAAAAAATAAAAGAGGGAAGAAAGAGAGAAAGGATATGAAGCGGGGTCATGTATAAATTTCTTTTCTCTTTTCTTTTTTCTTCCTTTTTTCTTTTTTTTTCATATATATACAACTGTGATCCCAAATCAAAAGATAGAAAGATATACAAGAATTTTTTTCTTTTTGATTTTGGGGTATAGGAGCATGGATCTTTTGTAGCGGAGGAAAATGCCAATATAAGAATCGCTAAAGGGAGATTCACCAATGATTCTAAGTATAGAAATAATGCTCAAGATATGTGGAGAAAGAAATATATGTAACACTCGGTTCACTTTATAGAATGTCCACGACAACTTTCAGCAGAGTAATGTAATCTACTCAGTTTAATCTCAGAAAGTAAACTAATCCAGTTATATCAACCTAGCATTCATTCAATCAACTTGAAAGTGAAGCGTACAATTTTCATGCAATAAGAAGTGATATAAGACAAGAAAGCAGTACTCCAGATATAAGCAATCAATGCGTGAAGCTTGGTGTGTTTTGTATGAAAATTATACAATAAAAATCATCAGACTCGGCTAATAAAAGAATTTCACCCATATTCATACATGAAGAGGCAGGTTACTATCTCAAATGCATAGCAAGACATAGCATATAATATCTGAAATAAAAACAATCGCATGACAAGATAATATGCATATAGAGATAAGCTAATACCACGTCATCATCATCATAGAAAATTCATCTCTAGCAAAAAGGATAAAAGAAATAAGGATAAAGGAAAATAAAAAACTACTATACAATGCAACACACTCAAAAAGTAAGAAAACGTGATGCATGGAAAAATGAAAAAGTGGGTAAAAATATGAGAAAAAACAAAGAAAGGTGGGAAAAAATAAAAATAAAAGGCGACAAAAAATAAAAAGTGCGTGAGAACTCACTCCCCCAAGCTAAAGTACACAGTGTCCTCAATGTGCAAAGTGTGGCACACTGAGAGACAAAATATGGGTGGGGTGGGTGAGGATGCATGCATGATGAAAATAAAATAAAAATGAGATGGATATGCAAGTGATGCATGCAGAGATCAAAATAGTACCATGTAAGTGTCCCCAAAAGTACTCCCTCTTTTCCAAAAAGATATAGACAGATAAGACCAACAAGTGACCAAAACGTGTGTGGAGGAGGGGTGCAAAATCAGCGGGCAGAAAATATCCAGAATAACAGCATCAAAAATATGAAAGGCATCCAGAATGTGCCTAGGTGGGTGGTGGTGCACCAGCACCGTCCTGTGGCGGAGGTGGTGGTCATGGAGGCTGCTGGGTGGGGGTGGGTGGCTGAGGCAGTCGTGCTAGGATCTGGTTCAGGCAAGCCTGAATACCAAGAAGTAACGCGATGCGGGTCTGGACAGCGCTAACGGTAGCAGAGAGAGCCCGAAAATTTGCTCTAAGTCTACTCACCGCCCCCTCTAGAGCACAGAGGTGCTAAACTAGGGTGTCGGAGGAGGTAGAGCAGAGGGTCGAACAGGTCGAACAGGTGAAGAACGGGGCTGTCTCGCACGGCTACCGTAAAGGATAGGTGGGATAGTGGGGTGGTGCAGTGGTGCTATGCTCACTAAGTGATGCTCAGCCTCTATGGGAGGCTGAGACGCAGGTAAGGTCGAAGAGGATGGAGTAGCAGCAGAAGCAGAAGTGGTGACAGACGACGAGGCAGGCAGAGAGGTCAGTGACATAGACGTGGGGACAGACGGTAGTGGAGACAGAAGAGTCGACGGCTGGAGAGGCCGTGAAGTGCGCAAGAAATGACTCCCAAGGGGTCGAAAACAATAATGAGGAAAGGGTCTCCATCGCGGAGGCAAAAGAAGGCTCGTCGCACTCAGCTATAGTGGGGGGACGTTCAGGACTCGCCGTAGAAATGGGACTATGGATATGGGCACAGTGGTGGTGGTGGTGTGGGTGGACTCAGCTAAAGTGCTCCGGACACTAACAGACGTGTGGACAGAGGTGTCTGGAGGTACAGAAAGATCTGGAGCAGGCTGGGGTATCACGGGGTCAAGGGGTGGAAGGAGGGGCTCCTGCTGAGCACCCTCAGGTTCAAGCACGTACGGGGCAGGGATGAGGAGATCCATCGCTGGAATCCACTCTCTGCCAGCGGGTCCAATATGCATCCGAGTAGGGCTCGGCAGAATCATGTAATCGACACCATGGGAACCGTACAGCCACACCCAGCGGTGCTAACCATAAGGACGAAGCATCCTCATCCAGGCCATAACATCTATGAAGAGTGAGGTGTGGCCCGGTGGTCTCAGCAAGCCAGCTGGGAGGTCAACTCCGCACAAAAGGTCCAAGAGGGTAATCAGACCGCTGCAACAGATGGGCGTACGAGTGCCGATAGAAATAATGATGTGGTCGATGTACCAACTGGAAATATCAATCTCGACGGCAGGGACCAAAACGTCTCCTCCTCGGTCGAAGGCCTGCGATCGTGTCATCGCGTAGAGCATGTAGAGCTCTGGCGTCGACATCGTCTCCAGCTCATACCTCGCAAGAAAAGTGGTCACCATAAGGCGCTGTGCAATGCGGAGGCAAGGGTGGAGGATGGCGGAGGCCTTGGCCTGACTAGGGTCAAAGGCGAGGGGAGAGCCCATGATACGTGTCCAAATAGCGTGCGTGTCGAATGACGGGGGTGGGATATGCGTGGGACCATAAGCACGGTCTGGGTTCAGGACATGGGGCCACTGAAAGAATTCTCTAAGCATGTCGAGATTGACCTCACACTCTCGATCCATCAGACGAAAGGAGCATCATCCAGGGGTTCGGTCAATAGAACTAAGGGCCTCTAGTGTCGAACGGATATAAGTGTCCGTCGACACCGCCAAGAAATCACACCACCCCACATTGTCATACAACTGGAGTAGCCCCTCTAGTACCCCTAGGCGCTCAAGGTCAGCAAGGTGTGCGAACCTAGTGGGTACGATCGAGCGATGGGAGATACGCTCAAATCTGGCGTGCTGAGCGTCGTCTCTGAACGCAGTGGCGGGCGGTGCTTGTGGTGGAATGGGTGCGATAGGAGGCGGATGTGTAGGTGGTGGTGGGCTAGGTGGAGGGGAGTCTGCCCTAGCGGAAGAGGAGCCAGGATCGCCTGACCTCTTTCGCTTGGAAGCGGGCTCCTGAGTGCGTGGCCTAAGACATGGGTGCATGAAGCCAGTGAGACGTGCCCACCCAAATGATATGCAAAGTGCTACAAAATGGAACGAGTATACCTGAGCACAACGCGAGAGCAAAAAAGTGTAGTGTGCGAAGAATCGCCTCCTCCGCGGAGCTCTAAAGCGTCCCGAATCTCCCCCAAGCTCCCACAAGCTAGAATGAAAAACAAATAATCAAATCAGCGATGTATATCAATATATATGGGGGAAGATGGTGTATAGTAGATATATATATGAATTAATTTGAATTTGGGGCTTAAAGGGCATACGGTGTGGAGAAATGGGCGAGAAATTGGGGTTTTGGGGCTCAATGGAGGAAGTGCGACAGCAGGGAGGCGGCGCCAGCGGTTGCAGGCGACGGGGCGACGTCGGTGATCGGCGTGGGTGGTCGGTGACGGCGGTGGGGGTGGTTCGGGTGAGGAGAGGTGGCGTTCGGGCGAAGGGAGTCGAAGAGACTCGGGCGCTGCGGAGAAAAATTGGGAATTTTGGGCTTTTTGGGATTCGTGCAGCGCCTGCAGGGTTATATAGAGTTGGGCGACTCGGCCAAGTGACGCGTTCACTCGGCCGAATGGATCATCGCTTAAAAGATTTTTTTGAAATCTCCCTTCAGTTATGATTCGGCCGAGTAGATATTCCTACTCGGCCGAATGGACAAGTTCCATTCGGCCGAGTGAAACGGCCACTCAGCGATTATGAAGCGTGGAGGGATATCAACTACAGAAAATTACAGAGAGTGGGTCTGTAGGATCTTCCCTGATCAGTACTCTACTCGGCCGAGTAGAGTCTTCACTCGGCCGAGTGACATGTATACTCGGCCGAGTGGCTTGCTGTGTTCTGCCTCGGCTCTCTGTTTTTCTTCTTCCCGTCAGTCTCTTCCTTCTCATGGGGCCTGAGCGCGTTCCTGAAGCGCTCTCCCTTGCTATGGTCATCCTCCATATGAATGATTTCTTGTTCTCCATCTCCTGTCATGAAAAATAGAGCACGTTGTCACGATTTTTATTGACTCTAGACTCTAAACACTAAGAAAAATCTAAAACAAAAATAGGATTCTACTAAAAATAATATAAAAACTGTCGGGTTGCCTCCTGACAAGCGCTCGTTTAAGGTCTTGAGCTCGACCCCTTAAGATATTCGTTTAGTGCACAATATTCGGCACATGTGAGATGCACCCGTCAAACTTGTCGGGAAAGACACTTGGATTTAGTTGTTGATGTTTGTGGGCATTCCTCGGCTTCCCCTCATCATGGGTAGTGTTGGGGGATAAGTCCCCCAAGCTTGAGCTTGTACCATTCTTTTTCTTCATCGGTGATGCCGATCTCTTATCCGACGGAGCTATCTTCAATTTGTTGGCTATGGAGAGCTTGCATAGCTCCCTAATTCTTGCATCATCAGCGTCGTATTTGTCATCAACCATGGAGTGGTCCGGCGGGCCTTCCAACTTTTCTCCATTGCTAGAAGATTGACCTTCTTTGAAGCCATCATCGTGTAGGGCGCCAATAGAATGTGGTATAGCTTCATCGATCACCTCATCGAGGAGGTTCACGTAATCCACTTTCTCTTGGTAGGGCATATGCTTCATTGCTTTAGGGATATGGAGCTCTACCTCGATGTTTCCGACATTTAAAGACAAGGTGCCCTCTCTCACATCAACTATCACGCCGACGGTGGCTAAGAAGGGGCGTCCAAGGATTAGCGAAGTATCGCCCTCCTCCTTGATGTCCATAACTACAAAGTCACACAGCAAGCAAATTCCTCACGGTACTTGGATCAGTATGTTCTCTGTAATTCCCTCCGGCCTAGTAACCCGATCGTCCACTAGTTGTATTCTCATATCCGTCGGCTTCAAGTTAGTCCATGTATTCAATTTCTTAAACATACTTAGGGGCATTAGGCTTATACTTGATCCCAAATATACCAAAGCCTTTTGTAGCGGGTCTCCTCCAAGTGTGCATGGAATACGGAAGCTTCCGAGATCCTTGAATTTCAAAATTCTCCTTCTCCTTCCGGGTGAACCATGTGCCTTGCTCGGCGAGCATTATCTTCTCCTTTCTCTTCTTTCCCGAAATTAAGTCTTTCAAGAACTTGGCATATGACGGGATCTCAACAATAGCGTCCAAGAAAGGTATATTGAGGCTTACTCCCCGCAAGTACTCAAGAAATTTGGCTAGCCGCTTCTCAATCTTAGCTCTTGCCAACCGTTGTGGAAAGGGCACCGGTGGCATGTAGTTTCGCTCCTCGCATGGCTTCACAATTTCAGAATTTTCACTTTCTTGCGGCTCTTTTGGGCACTCCTCCTCAATCGCCGGCTCCTTGTCATCCAAAATTTCTTTCACGGGCTCCTTGGTTTGAACCATGGCGGGAGTAGTGTCCTTCCTGCCCCTAATAATGACCGCCACCACCGCATTGATGTGGCTGGTATTTCCCCGTGGGTTTGGCGCCGGTTGGGCCGGCAATTGTTGAGTGTTTTTGTTAAGCAACACAAGTTGTCCGCTAGTTGAGCCACGATGGTATTGAGAGAGTCTTGTTGAGCCGTCAATCTAGCATTTATCTTCTTTTGCTCCACCATAAATTCTTCCACCCTAGCTTAATGATCCGACCTCGGTGGTGCTTGTGGTGGGTTTAGAGCTCTCAACCCTTGATTATAACCCGGTGGCCTATATGGCCCCGCTTGTTGCCTAGGCAGGAAGCTTTGTTGTGGTGGCCCTCTTGGTTGATATTGAGGTTGTAGAGATGGAGGCCGAGCTTGAGGTTGTTGCGGCGGTGGTGGGTTCAAAGCTCCATCATTATTAGCATATGAGAAGCCCGGATGATTCCTCGTGGCCGGGTTGGCCCAATAATCAGTGTTCCCCACAACATATTGGACTTGTTCAATTGCACCCTCTCCTTGCTCTCCTCCGACGAACATAACTTGAGATTGGTCTTGTCAATCGCTCATATTGCCTCCCGGTGTGGATGTGGCGGGAGTTCCATGCGGCTCGGTGATCAACTTCTCCAATCTCTCCACGACCTTGTGGAGAGAGTCAAACTTCGTAGAAAGCTCTGCTATGGCCTTGGCCTCATAAATTCTTGTTGGCTTCAAGGAGGATGAAGAATGTCCTCTCTCGTCGCCTGATTGTTGGTTGTTAGAGGCCATCTCCTCTAGTAAGGCCATAGCTTCATCCGGTGTCTTAGATAGAATGGCTTCGTTGGCAGTTGCATCTATGATTTGCTTGGTGCCCTGTTGGAGTCCGTTATAAAAGCTATGTACTAGCTCCCATGCTTCAATGCTATGATGGGGGCATTGGTGTTGGAGATCTTTAAAATGCTCCCATGCCTCAAATAGAGTCTCCTGTGGTCCTTGCTTGAAGGACATGAACGCGCTCTTTATCTTGATGGTCTTGGATGGTGGGTAGAATTTGTTCACAAAAGCACTCGCCAACTCATCCAATGTAGTAAAGATCCCATCCGCTTGCGTCCTCAACCAATACAAAGCTTTTTCTCTGAGAGTGAATGGGAAGAGGCGCAGTAGGATAGCATCGACCGGTACACCGAACATCTGAAAGGTGGCACAATTGGACAAGAATAATTGAAGATGGTAGTGTGGATTCTCATGGGAGTTTCCATGGAATGGTTCTTGTTGCATTAAGACGACAAGTCCCGTTTTTAGCTCGAAATTCTTGTCCGCCGCTAACTCCCGCATCACAATGGATGAAGTAGTAGAAGTGGTCTTAGGCCGAAGCCTATCTCTGATAGATATTAGCCTAGCCATGCGTGCCGCTAATTCCTCCGGTGTCTCCCGTCAGTTCATACAATCGTCCTCTATAGCAGGTCTTCTCTCGGCTCTAAGCCTCCTTTCGGTACGCTCGATCTCCGGATCAAATAATATTTCTTCTTGATGCTCCTTTGATCTCGTGTACATGCATAGAAAAATAGAGCTTTGATGGACTTGTTAGCACGATAGAGGAATAAAAAGATAAAAATAATAAAACAAAAAGAAATAACTAAGTAAGAAAATAAAATACCATCGCCTCCTCGGCAATGGCGCCAAAAACTTGATCGCGTCCGGATATACACCCGAAAAACGACTTCTAGTCTTACCGCAAGCGCACGGTGTAGTGGCGAGCGGGTATCGAACACAGGGAGGACAAATAACAGTATCTCACTTTGATTACCTAGCTATCAAGCGAATAAGAATGTTTGATGTAATAGTCACAATCGTTCAAATAGCAAGAAATATCAATATAATAAAGCGTCTAGGGATAGAAAATCCCCACTACTGACCGTTTCTTATCCTTGTGAATCATAAATGTCATTGTTGCTAAACTTGAATGTAGGTGAACTAGTCGCAACTTAATGTAGAACCAAGCTCATGCTCTCGCGTTATTGCCGGTCTATAGCAAACTTAGAATAGAGCACACTCTCGTACAAACCCTAGCCTAAGCCGCTAGTGTGAAGATCGACATCATCGTCCAATCACATCTCGAGCCCACTCTCGTACAAACTCGAGCTACGATCTAGGTTATGATAGTTCGTATTCGTCCAATCTCTTGCAAACGAATATTAGTATAGATTTATAATTAAAAATCCTAGCTTTGGTCCAATCTCTTGCAAACCAAATCTAGAGAATTTCAATTATCAATCTAAATAGAATATCTAGGCCTTCCTATCAATCAGGATCCAATCTCTTGCAAATCCCAATCGATATGAATTCCTAGCTACTCGTAATAAATCGAACACAACCTAACCATTATCAATTCTAGCAACAAATCTATTAATTCATCACATATCAAAGATCGGGTCCATAGGGTTCATCCCCATGCCCTAGAACGACGGAACTACTCACTAATCATCATGAAAATCCCAGAAATAATAGATGGAATCATAGCACAATTCATTGCAAATAAGAAACAATTCATAAAAATGAGTTTTTTAACAAGAAAGAATAAACCAATAATGTCGCCAATGATTTCCAGCTGAGATTTCACAAAAGAATAGCCGTCATAAACCTAATAGAAGTCTCTAAAAATAATTCAAGTCTCTCCCAAACTAGGGTAAAAACTAGGCTTAAATACAAGCCAAAAATTGTCCAAAAATCGTGACAAAATTGCCCATGCGCAGCCTAGAATTCGCAGCCCTAGCAGCAGTCGGAGAGGGTCACTCGGCCGAGTGACCCTTGTCACTCGCCGAGTGACAAACCCTGTAAAATAACAGTAACTTCGGGGTTTTTAGGGGTCTGTCTCTCGGGGGGGGGGGGGGGGCTCGGCCGAGTAGTCTTCTTCGTTCGGCCGAGTGAGCAATCTTGCTCGGCCGAGTGGGCTTCCTCAGAAATTCCAGTAAGTTGGCCTCTTCTCTGGACGAATTCTCTGTACCACTCGGGTGAGTGAGATTTCTCACTCGGCCGAGTGGACTTCCTTACTCAGCCGAGGAAACACGGAAAATCTTAAGTGTGTATCCGTTTCACTCGGGCGAGGGTGATCCTTCACTCGGCCGAGTGAGCAGTCTTGCTCGGCCGAGTGAGGTGCTCCTGAACTCCTTTCTTCTCCTTTTCGCCTCCTCGTCGCTCCTATGAAATTCCTTCTTCTTTTGATCATCCTTTATCGCTGATAAGTCCTCCAATAAGCCGTGGGTGACACTCCGAAGTGCGTAAAAATCCTCTGATCTTATTTTCGCTCCAAATCGCTCAATATCTCCTTAAATACGACAAAAACAAGAAATAGTGAAAAGCAACGTGATATCGTCGAATAATCGTGAAAACGCAATATGGGCGATCAATCATGAAAACATGCAGAGAAAAAGTGTAAAATATGGAGTGATCAACAACCTACTTTGGACATTGTTGAGTCATTGGGCCGGCACTCGAGATGACTCAACCGATCGAAGACTAAGGCTCACAGGACCCACATGAGAAGCCAGATATTAACTCAATCAAAGCCCATTGGCCAGTCGACCGTTGCATTCACCTCACTCGTACGTGTGATTAAAGACGGGCTCGCAATTCGCTGGAACGTGTACAACTTTTAATCCTATTAAAGGGGAAAGAACGTGGCCCCATTATGGGTGGCCATTATCTCCCCAACGTCACTAAAAGGACCTGAAATGCCTATAAATAGGAGGAATGGTCCCATCTTCAAGGTACGGGGTCTAAGACATAGAACTCTACTTTTCTCAGCTGATATTTCTTACTCTATAGAGCTAGTGACGATAGATCTGAGGCGAACCTCCGTGGGTCGATCTCAACTGCTCTTAGATCCCTCTCATCCTTAAGTTCCCATATAACTTAAGCATCGGAGGGGATTTGGGTCGAAACCCAGATCTGATCCCCCTAACGTGTCACTATGGTGCAGATCGACGAGTCACCATCCAATGTCGAAGGTCGTTACCGAGCTTCCCAGCCTCGATCAATCGACACATCAGCTGCCCGAACGTCGATCGATCACCGCATCATCATCCACATCCAACACTTGCCCCAGGTTCTCCCAACCTTGGGTCCACTCCACCTACTGACGGGGCTCCAACTCAGACCGATGGACCCACGTCAGCCTGACCACTGTCTCAGTCAATTTTGACCTTAACAGTTTGGCATTGTCTGTGGAAAATGTTAACCAGCTTGACATCCTAAAGCAATCGAAAAGCTATGACAGCTGGACCCAGCAACGTCGGACTGATCGAAGGTCCGAAGGAGAAGCAGAAAGCAAACAGTGTCCTGGTGGAGGCCGCCATGGACCAACGGCTAGCAAGGATCAAAGGATCCTGAGGTGCATCGAGCAAGTCGACATCTTGAATGAGCAGTTGTCGCGGCCTTACTCCGAGCCTTAGGATTATCATAGAATCCAACACAATAGATTCATCATGCCAAATGACTCAATTGGAGTCTATGGCTCTCCAACAGGCAACTGGGTGATTCCAAGTCAACCATCACTTGACTCTTACTTGAGCTTTTGGAACAGTCGACTGAAGTACAATTCACAGTCGCATGTCTTCCAACAGGCGACTGTTAATTGTTCTACAGTCGTCTGTGTGCAACTTGCATTTTCTAGGCTTCATCCCAATTCGCAAGTTAGTCGGCTGATGCAGTATTTACAATCGCCTATATATTTACAGTCGCCTGTTAATTGCTCTACAGTCGTCTGTGCGCAAGTTGTATTTTCTCTGCTCTGTTTTCATCCCAAGTGACAGTTGCCTGTTGAAAGATTTACAGTCGCCTGCTTATTTTATAGGTGCTTGTATAGTCTTCTACAGTCGCCTGTCTTAGCTTAGATTATAGCCGTTGAGATTTATTTAGCCGTTGGTCAGTCGACTGTCAGATGTTCAGCAGTCGACTGTCGCTGACGTTTCAGTCCAGATTCTAGCAGTTATAGCCTTTTGTTTTTGGCTTTATCCTTGTGTTTTGAGAGTTCATATAGGGTTCCTATATATATATGAGAGGGTTGAGTTTATTAGAACTTCTTGGAACTATTGAAAATCATTAGAGTTTAATTAAGCCACTCTCAAACTCTCTCATTTCCCTCTTAAAGCTCATTCTCCCATTCATGCAATGAAGTCAAGCTCAAGGGAAATCATCCAAGTGCTTTCAAGCTAATCTCATCACATAGAGATACTCTTCCATGCCTTGCATTCCTTAATGAGTAAGTTCATCTCAAGGCATATGTAAGAGTATTTGTTTTACTTTGTGTTTCTTTGAAACCCTAATTCTCCTTGTGGGAATTATTATGGTGTCCTAGTGTAGGGCTAATCCTAATTCTATCTGTGGGAATTAGTAATTCTCTGTGTGGGAGTTTGACCCTTGTGTAGGGTTGGTTTGGTTCTTATGTAGGACTAAATCCTCTGTGTGGGGTATCTCTTTGTGGGATTGTATTCACCTCTCTTTGTGGAAATTATAGTGAATATTGGTGTGGCTGGACATACCCAAGTTTGGGGAACCAGTGTAAAATCTTGTGTTTGTGTTTGGATTAATTGTGTTGATTAATTCCTCTTGCATTTATTATTCCGCATTTGCAAGTTAAATTTTAATTGCACAATTTATTGCCATTACTCTATTCACCCCCTCTTGAGTGTTTGTTGTTAGTATTGCAAGGTAGACAGTCTTTACATGGGGGTCGATAATCGGGCCTTCCTTCTTCAGGGGGAACACACCCCCTCCAATTATCGGGACGCAACCTGTAACATCCTTAATCAGGTAATCTACGGAGCTCCCCCGGGTTATAACCCTCTTAACCCTGCAGGTGGATTCGAAAGGAGTGAAGAGATCACAAATCGATCTTCAGGAGCAAATTACATGCAATCCAGAGAGGGAGGATCTCTACTCTTCTGATCTGCGATTCAGAGGACCCCGCTGAGAGAGAATATCACTTCCACTCCTCCTCTTCCCAAGTTCAAACTCCCTGCCTTACCATCTTATGATGGTAGAGGTGACCCATTGTCGCACATTCATAAGTATCTGAATGTCATGCTGCTTCACGGGACCGATGAGCCATACCTTTGTAGAGCTTTCTATGCTACCCTATTCAAGAGGGTAGAGGGATGGTACGAAGGGTTACCCCACAGCTACATCGGGTCATTTGATGAATTGGCGAAAATGTTCTGCAAGCAATTCGTCACGGGCCCACATCCTAAGAAGACGTCCTCCCACCTCTTCTCACTCAAACAAAATGCGAATAGGTCGATTCGAGCCTTCGTCCAGAGATTCAACGGTGAGAGACTCAATGTAGAAGATACGCCGGACGTGACTATTATAGTGGCGCTCACTCAGGCAGTCTGGACCAGACACCTATGAAGGGCCCTCCACCAGTTTCCCCTAACACCGTCACAGAAATGCTCAACATAACAGATCGATTCACCATCTCCGAAGAGGCAAAGGAACACACTGGTGCTAGTGCGAAAGGCACCCTCGCCCATTGTGGAGACTTAAGGAGAGAGAAACCAACTCCGGAAACCCCTCGCCATGTGTCTCAAGACAAGAGACCTAGAGAGAGGAGCCCTCGAAGCAAGGAGCACCTTACCTATGCTACACCAAGCACTCCTAAGACAGAGGTCCTTGCTTACATTCCACGATAGGAGCTGATCCAAGAGACAGTAAAGAAGGGCAAATATGAGAAGAGGGACGACCTCAAATTCTGCAAGTACCACAACGACTATGGGCATGATACCAACGACTGTTGGACTCTCAAAAAAGATATCGATGCACTAGTCAAGCGAGGACTCCCCAAAACCCCGGTTAATGATCAACATAGCAAGGAGGGGTCCTCGAAGCAGAAGGACAAGATGACGGGGTCACCTGTCAACAAGGTGATCGACTAGCAAGCCATCTGGGCTCAAGGTCAAATAAAGAGGCCGTGCATAACAACAACTCCGACCAAGTTCAGAAACACATGTACGCCTTTTGTTTTTTTTGTCACTCCTTTCAATAAAGCATGTCTTTTTCATCAAATAAAGTTTTGCTTCCTTAAAACTTCATGAATTCTACAAAAACTGTCCCATCAAAATCCCCTTCTAAAAGGATCCGATCCTCAGGAAGCCTGGGTAAACTGAATTCATGTTGATGAAATCCATGCGAGTGAGTCCTAAAGAGGCATCATCCGTAAGTCGAAGTGGCCACCCCTCACCACTGAACGACTCTCATAAATATCGGCAGCGGTACGTCGAAGGGCCACCCCTTTGCTACTGAATGATTCTCCAAAAGAGGCGTCGGCCGTAAGTCGAAGGGCCACCCCGTCGCTACTGGACGACTCTGTAACGACTGGTTTTCATGTATCTGGATTAATTATATTATATATATGCTTTGGTGGATTTTCTCCTCATGTGTGGTTTTCGTCTCCGTAGCTTTCGTTTTCGATCGTTTCGTCGTGATTTTCTAGCTTCTTCCTTAGAATCGTCGATTTTGGAGTAAGTCATTCGTGACGGGCTTCATAACGGTCATATCTTATTGTTAGATCAAGCCTAGGAGTCTTAGGAATCGATCCCGGAGCTTCGCGCTCCATTTCAGAATTTTTTGTGTACGTTAGCCGGTACAAGAAGGGGAACCGACCGACTAGATGACGATTTAGTCGGTCGGCAAACCTTCATGGACCGACTAGTGGGCTTTGTAAATTTCTCAGGAGTTACTGTTTACTTTTAGTCGGTTTAAGAACAATCACCGACCGACTAGATGTGAAACTAGTCGGTCAGAACTTGCTTTCAGACCGACTAGTTTCTGTCAGTAGATTTCACCTAAGTTACTGTTTATCGTTAGTCGGTCCATGAACACTCACCGACCGACTAGGTTGCAAACTAGTCAGTCGACGGGCCTTCACAGACCGACTAATTCATTACCTAGGTTTTTCCCTACTTTCGCTGCTTGGTGTTAGTCGGTCACAGCTAATCGACCGACCGACTAGTTGCTAAACTAGTCGGTCAGCCACTCTTCTTTGACCGACTAATGACCCCAGAAACCCTAATTTTTGGGCAGCCACCAGGTCGTTTTCTATAAATACCCCACTTCGTTTCTTTTCTTTCTTTCTCTTCTCCTGGCTTCTTTCCTTCCCCCTTGACCTCTGATCTTCCCCAACCTTCCTCTAGCCCTCCTCCTTCATCAAGAGTCTCTCCCCCTCTCCATTTTGGCCGGCCACCACCTCTAGTTCACCGGAAAACCCCCAAAAATCCCCAAAACCCCATTTCTCCAGATTTTCCCCATCCATTCCAGATCTGAACCCGAGGTTCCCCAGAGCGTTTCTTCCGTTGCCGTGCTTGCTCGGCATCATTCTTCCGCTTTCGATACGGTAATAAATCGATCTCTTAATGTCCTCATAACCCATTTGTGTTTTTGTGAAACCCTAAATAAAACTAGGTTCGATGTTATTCTAATGTTGTTTTGCCATGGCAGCGATCTCATCGCCGTAGTTAGTATTTGTGTGACGGCCTCGTTGATCGTCATCCTCGGTGCTAGGCAAGTGAAACTTGCCACTTAGGGTTTTGGGCCATGTCTTAGGCCATTTGCTTGTTGTAGGCGTAAAAGAGACTAGGCGACGAAATGATACTCGCCTAGGCGCAATTTTAGGAACTAGCTTGACAACGAAGCTAGATCCGACATTTATCATGTTGCACATCTACCATGTCATGTTTAATTTCCATTAATGGTACGCGAATAAATTGTCATGTCATTGCATTCTTTAAGTGTTCCCGTGATTGCGTAGCTCCGCTACACCTTGTGAAATGATTGAGGCTAGGTACACCCCTATGCCAAATGAAATACGCTCCTGGTTGTGATCCAGGAAACGAGATCTTGTGCGGGGCAACCCTGGCTCATTTACTGAGCTCGTGTACAGGGACCCTGGCTCGTTTACATGTGGGTTTTTGGGGTAAGAGTTAAGCGGCCATTCAACTGGGAGTATGCCCAATCAGCAACTGCAGTTGTAAGGCGTAAACTCTGGGTTCTGGGGTAGTGTTAAGCGGCCAATCAGTGTGAATGTCAAACCGTTCAGCTGTAAGGCGTAAACATCTACAAACAACGTGAAACGTGACTAGTGGAAAGATTGAGATTGTTAGTAGCTTGGCTACTCTTGACATGTCCTGATAATTGTTCTCTTGTACTTAATGTTCACCATGTCTTACATGTGCACTTATGTTATAACTGCCATGACATGCATACTATAACTGTTAGGTTGTTAGTTTGCCTTACTTTCAGTTTCCTTGCCCAAGTCTTTTAGACTTGCTGACATGTGCCCCTTTACTCTTTTGGGTGACACATGTTAGATCCTGAGCCTGAGTACATTGTTGAGGATGAGGTGTTTATTGACGCCGAGCCCGAGCCTGTGGTTGGCGAGGAGTACGTGGACATTGGGGACCAGTCCTAGTGTCTTTGTTGAGCTTTCCCTTTTTGTTTAGACTGCTGTTTAGTTGTCGGTGCGTGGCACCTATACTTTGTTTTGTTGTCCCTTTGTTGGCCTTGTTCTGGGCCTTTAGACTCTTTCTTTTAGCCTGGTGGCTTTTCTGGATGTTGAACTTAATTTTCATGTTGGACAAATTCTGATATTTGAGATTTTATTTCTGTCTCTCCTTGTGTTATTATTGTTGTTCCGTTTGTGGTTACAGGGACCTGCTTATGTTTTATTGACGCTTATCAGGTTTGGGGCTTCACAGCTCCACTCTCGTGCGGACCTTTTCACGTCTCGCCTCCATTTTAGGGAAGCAGGGCGTGACAGGTTTTGTTGGTGGCCCATGCAGGTCCTCTTCTGTAACTGCGATTATCGGAATGGTGATAATAATATTAGAATGTCCAATAAACTAAGTTCGACATCCGAGTCATAAGCTATGAGTCTAATCTGCTTCGTTTTCTGTGTCATTAGATGGCAGGAAGGCGATTCACCCGTGGTGGAGGTAGTGGTGCGCCCCCTCATGATGAGGAGCCTGAGCGGGAACCCACCAATGGAGAGATGATGCGGATGATGCTTCAGATGATGCAGGTGCAGCAGGGTGTGCTCCTGCAAGTCCAGATTGCTCCACTTGCTCGAGCTGCCCGGGCACTTCCGGATGCCCCTCGCTCCGAGCCGGGAGCGAAGCAATTTCGGGACCTGGGTCCCGCATATTTTGATGGGTCTGAGGGTCCTCTGGCTACCGATGAGTGGATTCAGAACATTGAGGATAACTTGAAGATGGCCAAGATCACCCCGGCTGGATGGGTTGATTTGGCGAAGAGGCAACTCAAGGATAATGCTCGGAACCGGTGGGATGCGGAAGAGAAGATGTTGGTGGAGCCGATAGCTTGGGCTACCTTTAAGTCCAGGTTTGATGAGGAGTTCTTTCCGAAGGCTGCTAGGAAGGAGATGCTGCAGCGCTTCATTGATCTGAAGCAAGGGAGCTTGACGGTGGACCTGTACCACCAAGAGTTCACTAGGCTGAGTCGGTTCGCACCGAAGATGGTGCCGGATGCTGATGAGAGGGCTCAGAGGTTCCTGCAGGGACGTGCTTTGGAGCTCCAGAGTTTTGTGTCTTCCTCTGATCTGGACTCTTATCAGAAGGTTCTGGTCGCTGCGAGGAGGCAGGAGCTGAACCTGAGTCAGAGGAGAGGACATGTTTCTGGTGCTGGGAAGAGGCCTATGGAGCAGGCCAGGGCGGTGGTTAGGCCTGGTTTCAAGCCTAATCAGCCAGCTCAGTTCAAGAGGCCAGGAGGGCCTATTCAGAAGACTTGCCATTTCTGCGGCAAGCCTGGCCACATCAAGGATCAGTGTAGAAAGTTTCTGGGACAGTGTTTGGTTTGTGGTGATGCTTCTCATGTCGCGAAGGATTGTCGGCATGCGAACCAGCTGCAGAGGGCACCTGTTGCAGCACAGCCGTTGCAGCAACGAGCGTCTGTTCCTACTGGACGTGGAGCAGCTCTTGTTCCACAGAGGCAGGCTTTTTAGCAGGCTATTCCGCCGAGGAGGCAGGCTTTTCTGATGACCGCTGTGGAGAGCGAGGCTGTGGATGAGGTTATCGCAGGTAATCCTCAATCTAGCCGTTACTTTCCTAGCGAATTTTGATTGTTAGACTATGTTGTTTGCTTGAACATGATTGTTTGCTAGACTAGGGTTTGATTGTTAATTGCTTGTTAGGTGTGGTTTTGGTGTGCACATTTCTTGCATGAGTTCTCTTTGACTCTGGTGCATCGATGTGCATTATTTCTCGGAGCTTCATGAAGAAGCATTCCTTGTCGACGTCCCCTCTTTCCAAGAGTTGGAATATCGTTACAGGGAATGATGTGGTCTCGGTGCATCTTGGTTGCAATTCTTGCCCGTTGGTGGTTTGTGGACATGAGCTTTACGCTGATTTCATTGTCCACGACATCATCAACTATGATGCAGTTCTTGGGATGGACTGGCTTGCGAGCTTCTATGCTACGATCGACTGTCGGAGGAAGAAGGTGGTGTTCGAGATTCACAGACATCCAGTGTTTGAGTTCAGCCGTGGTAGCAGCTCGCTTGGTCCTGTCAGATTTCGGGCCAGGCCGGTAGAGGTTGTGGCTATGCAGATGGAGCTGGAGAGGCCGGCGGTTGTGCGGGATTTTGATGACGTCTTCCCCGAGGAGATGTCTGGGTTGCCACCTGATCGAGCTTTAGAATTTTCTATTGATCTTCTTCTGGGAGCGCAGCCGATTTCGAAGGCACCGTACCGTATGGCACCCGCTGAGTTGGAGGAATTGCGGAAGCAGCTGGATGAGCTTTTACTGAAGGGTTATATCAATCCTAGTGTGTCTCCGTGGGGAGCACCGGTGTTGCTGGTGAAGAAGAAGGATGGTTCGCGTCGCATGTGCGTGGACTATCGGAAGCTGAATGCGGTGACCATCAAGAATAAATACCCGTTGCCTCGCATCGATGATATTTTTGATCAGCTTGGAGGTTCAAGGGTGTTTTCTAAGTTGGATTTGAGGAGTGGTTATCATCAGTTGAAGGTGAAGAATGATGATGTTTCGAAGACAGCGTTCAGGACGAAGTATGGACACTATGATTTTGTGGTTATGCCTTTCGGTGTAACCAATGCACCCGCAGTTTTCATGAATATGATGAACCTGATTTCCTATGACTTTTTAGATAAGTTTGTCGTTATCTTCATTGACGACATTCTGATCTATTCGAAGTCGGAGGAAGAGCATGCCTCGCACTTGAGGACAGTGTTGGAGATTTTGAGGAAGCATCGTTTGTATGCTAAGTTTTCGAAGTGCGAGTTTTGGCTGGACAGGGTTGCTTTTCTCGGGTATGTGGTGACTGGAGATGGTATTTCAGTGGATCCCGAGAAGATCAGGGCCATCAGAGAGTGGCCTGTTCCGTAGTCAGCGTCTGAGATCCGGAGTTTCCTTGGACTTGCTGGTTACTATCGGTGCTTCATTAAGGACTTTTCTCGTATTGCTGAGCCGATGACCAGATTGACGCGGAAGGATGTACCTTTTGTTTGGTCGAGTGATTGTGAGAATGCTTTTGGTGTTCTGAGGGAGAGATTGACGACTTCCCCTATTCTTGGTGTGCCTGATCGCAGCGGTGGATTTGAGATCTTTTGCGATGCTTCTGGCAAGGGTCTCGGTTGTGTTTTACATCAGCACGGGCATATAGTGGCTTATGCGTCTCGTCAGCTCAAGGTTCATGAGAAGAATTACCCGACGCATGATTTGGAGTTGGCTGCCGTTGTGTTTGCTCTTAAGATTTGGAGGCACTTCTTGCTGAGTGAGAAAGTGAAGATTTTCACCGATCACAAAAGCTTGAAGTATATTTTCACTCAGAAGGAGCTCAACATGCGACAGCGTCGATGGTTGGAGCTCATGACGGATTATGAGATTGATTTGCAGTATCACCCTGGCAAGGTTAATGTGGTTCCTGATGCGCTGAGTAGGCTTCCAGCGGTGATGATTTTGACTTCGCAGTGGAGATTGCAGCAGGATTTTTGCTAGTATGGTGTGGAGATTGTTCTTCCTGGAGAGGCTCCTTCGTTGATGTGTATGCAGATACAGTCGACGATTGTGGATCGGATCAAGGCTGGCCAGGCTGAGGATCCGAAGCTGGTGAAGATTCAGGAGCAGGTGGAAGCCGGTCTGCGGACTGACTTTTTGATTCATGAGGATGACTCGCTTAGGTTTGGAGCCAGGTTGTGTGTGCCGGCTGGGGATATCAGAGAGGAGTTGATGGTGGAGGCACATAGTTCGCCGTATTCTGTGCATCCTGGTGGGACCAAGATGTACCAGGATCTTCGTCTGAACTATTGGTGGCATGGTATGAAGAGGAGTGTGGCTCGGAGTGTAGCCAAGTGTTTGGTTTACCAGCAAGTGAAGGCGGAGCATCAGCGTACGGCCGGGTTGCTACAACCGCTTCCGATTCCGAAGTGGAAATGACAACACATCACTATGGATTTCGTGACTGGACTACCTCGGAGTCCGAAGCAGAATGACGCGATTTGGGTGATCATAGATCGATTGACCAAATCCGCGCACTTTATTCCATTCCGAGTGGGACAGTCCACTGAGGCGCTAGCGAGGAGATATATGGAGGTAAATTCTTTTGCTCTCCGTTTTATTTCCTTTTCCTAGTTTGGATAGTGATGTAACGTGAATCGTGCAGGAGGTCGTACGACTTCACGGAGTCCTCGTGAGTATCGTGTCGGACAGAGACACGAGGTTCATATCTCAGTTTTGGCAGAGTTTGCAGAAGTGTTTGGGTACGCATCTGAGTTTCAGCATGGCGTACCATCCGCAGACGGATGGCCAGTCCGAGAGGACGATTCAGATCTTGGAGGACATGCTGAGGGCGTGCATGTTGGATTTCAAGGGTTCGTGGGAGGACCATCTACATCTGGTGGAATTTTCTTACAACAACAGCTTCCAGGCGAGTATTGGCATGGCGCCTTTCACCGCTCTTTATGGGAGGAAATGTCGATCGCTATTGAGTTGGGATGACGTTGGTGACCGGGAGCTGTTGGGACCTGAGATGATTGTGGAGGCTGTGGATATTGTCAGGAACATTCGGGAGAGGTTGAGGATTGCTCAGGACTGTTTTAAGCGTTGGGCGGATGCTAAACGTCGTCCTTTGGAGTTTCAGCCGGGCGACCATGTGTTCTTGAAGATTTCCCCGAATCATGGTGTAATTCGCTTTGGGAAGCGAGGGAAGTTGAGCCCGCGATACATTGGACCGTTTGACATTCTGGAGAAAGTTGGCGAGGTGGCCTACCGCTTAGCCTTGCCGCCATCTTTGGAGGGAGTTCACAATGTTTTCTATGTGTCACAGCTCCGTCGATACATTAGCGACCCATCTCATGCTGTGGATTTCTCGGAGATTACCGTTCGCCCTGATATGACGTATGACCAGCAGCCAGTGCAGGTTCTGGACAGGCGTCAGAAGTCGCTCCGAAACAAGGTTGTCAATCTTGTGAGGGTGATGTGGCGACACGGCTCGCCTGGAAAGTCTACTTGGGAGAATGAGGATGAGATGCGAGAGCGTTTCCCACTTTTGTTCCCGGACACGTGAGTGTTGGGAAATTCCGAGGACGGAATTTTTCTTAAGTTGGGGAGGATGTAACGACTGGTTTTCATGTATCTGGATTAATTATATTATATATATATGCTTTGGTGGATTTTCTCCTCATGTGTGGTTTTCGTCTCTGTAGCGTTCATTTTCGATCGTTTCGTCGTGATTTTCTAGCTTCTTTCTTAGAATCGTCGATTTTGGAGTAAGTCATTCGTGACGGGCTTCATAACGGTCATATCTTATTGTTAGATCAAGCCTAGGAGTCTTAGGAATCGATCCCGGAGCTTCGCGCTCCATTTCGGAACTTTTTGTGCACGTTAGCCGGTACAAGAAGGGGAACCGACCGACTAGATGACGATTTAGTCGGTCGGCAAACCTTCATGGACCGACTAGTGGGCTTTGTAAATTTCTCAGGAGTTACTGTTTACTTTTAGTCGGTCTAAGAACAATCACCGACCGACTAGATGTGAAACTAGTCGGTCAGAACTTGCTCTCAGACCGACTAGTTTCTGTCAGTAGATTTCACCTAAGTAACTGTTTATCGTTAGTCGGTCCATGAACACTCACCGACCGACTAGGTTGCAAACTAGTCGGTCGACGGGCCTTCACAGACCGACTAATTCATTACCCAGATTTTTCCCTACTTTCACTGCTTGGTGTTAGTCGGTCATAACTAATCGACCGACCGACTAGTTGCTAAACTAGTCGGTCAGCCACTCTTCTTTGACCGACTAATGACCCCAGAAACCCTAATTTCTGGGCAGCCGCCAGGTCGTTTTCTATAAATACCCCACTTTGTTTCTTTTCTTTCTTTCTCTTCTCCTGGCTTCTTTCCTTTCCCCTTGACCTCTGATCTTCCCCAACCTTCCTCTAGCCCTCCTCCTTCATCAAGAGTCTCTCCCCCTCTCCATTTTGGCCGGCCACCACCTCTAGGTCGCCGGAAAACCCCCAAAAATCCCCAAAACCCCATTTCTTCAGATTTTCCCCATCCATTCCAGATCTGAACCCTAGGTTCCCCGGAGCGTTTCTTCCGTTGCCGTGCTTGTTCGGCATCATTCTTCCGCTTTCGATACGGTAATAAATCGATCTCTTAATGTCCTCATAACCCATTTGTGTTTTTGTGAAACCCTAAATAAAACTAGGTTGGATGTTATCCTAATGTTGTTTTGCCATGGCAGCGATCTCATCGCCGTAGTTAGCATTTGTGTGACGGCCTCGTTGATCGTCATCCTCGGTGCTAGGCAAGTGAAACTTGCCACTTAGGGTTTTGGGCCATGTCTTAGGCCATTTTCTTGTTGTAGGCGTAAAAGAGACTAGGCGACGAAATGATACTCGCCTAGGCGCAATTTTAGGAACTAGCTTGACAACGAAGCTAGATCCGACATTTATCATGTTGCACATCTACCATGTCATGTTTAATTTCCATTAACGGTACGCAAATAAATTGTCATGTCATTGCATTCTTTAAGTGTTCCCGTGATTGCGTAGCTCCGCTACACCTTGTGAAATGATTGAGGCTAGGTGCACCCCTATGCCAAATGAAATACGCTCCTGGTTATGATCCAGGAAACGAGCTCTTGTGCGGGGCAACCCTGGCTCATTTACTGAGCTCGTGTACAGGGACCCTGGCTCGTTTACATGTGGGTTTTTGGGGTAAGAGTTAAGCGGCCATTCAACTGGGAGTATGCCCAATCAGCAACTGCAGTTGTAAGGCGTAAACTCTGGGTTCTGGGGTAGTGTTAAGCGGCCAATTAGTGTGAATGTCAAACCGTTTAGCTGTAAGGCGTAAACATCTACAAACAACGTGAAACGTGACTAGTGAAAAGATTGAGATTGTTAGTAGCTTGGCTACTCTAGACATGTCCTGATAATTGTTCTCTTGTACTTAATGTTCACCATGTCTTACATGTGCACTCATGTTATAACTGCCATGACATGCATACTATAACTGTTAGGTTGTTAGTTTGCCTTACTTTCAGTTTCCTTGCCCAAGTCTTTTAGACTTGCTGACATGTGCCCCTTTACTCTTTTGGGTGACACATGTTAGATCCTGAGCCTGAGTACATTGTTGAGGACGAGGTGTTTGCTGACGCCGAGCCCGAGCCTGTGGTTGGCGAGGAGTACGTGGACACTGGGGACCAGTCCTAGTGTCTTCGTTGAGCTTTCCCTTTTTGTTTTAGACTGATGTTTAGTTGTCGGTGCGTGGCACCTATACTTTGTTTTGTTGTCCCTTTTGTTGGCCTTGTTCTGGGCCTTTAGACTCTTTCTTTTAGCCTGGTGGCTTTTCTGGATGTTGAACTTAATTTTCATGTTGGACAAATTCTGAGATTTGAGATTTTAATTCTGTCTTTCCTTATGTTATTATTGTTGTTCCGTTTGTGGTTACATGGACCTGCTTATGTTTTATTGACGCTTATTGGGTTTGGGGCTTCACAGCTCCACTCTCGTGCGGACCTTTTCACGTCTCGCCTCCATTTTAGGGAAGCGAGGCATGACAGACTCTCCTAAAGAGGCGTCAGCCGTAAGTCGAAGGGACCATTTCTTCGCCACTGAATGACTCTCCTAAAGAGGCGTCAGCCGTAAGTTGAAGGGCCACCCCTTCGCTACTGAGCGACTCTCCTAAAGAGACACCAGTCGTAAGTCGAAGGGGCCACCCCTTCGCCACTGAACGACTCTCCCAAATGTTATTAGCCGTAATTCGAAGGGCCACCCCTTCGCTACTGAACGACTCACCTAAAAAGGCGTCAGTCATAAGTCGAAGGGGCCACCCCTTCACCACCGAACGACTTTCCTAAAGTGGCACCAGTCGTAAGTCGAAGGGTCACCCCTTTGCTACTGAGCGACTCCCCTAAAGAGACACCGGCCGTAAGTCGAAGGGGCCACCCCTTCGCCACTGAACGAATCTCCTAAACATCGTCACCTGTAAGTCGAAGGGCCACCCTTTTGCCACTGAACGACTCTCCTTAAGAGGCGTCAACCGTAAGTCAAAGGGCCACCCCTTCACTACTGAACAACTCTCCTAAACATCGTTAGCCGTAAGTAGAAGGGCCACCCCTTTGCCACTGAATGACTCTCCTAAATGTCGTCAGCCGTAATTCGAAGGGCCACCCCTTCGCCACTGAACGACTCTCCTAAAGAGGCATCAGTCGTAGGTCGAAGGGCCACCCCTTCGCTATTGAATGACTCTCCTAAACGTCGTCAGCTATAAGTCGAAAGGCCACCCCTTCTCAACTGAACAACTCTCCTAAAGAGGTGCCAACCATAAGTCGAAGGGGCCATCCCTTTGCAAATGAACGACTCTCCTAAATGTCGTCAGCTGTCAGTCGAAGGGCCACCCCTTCGCTACTGAATGATCTAAAGAGACGCCAGCCGTAAGTCGAAGGGACACCCCTTTGCCACTGAAAGACTCTCCTAAACATCGTCAACTGTAAGTCGAAGGGCCATCCCTTCACTACTAAATGACTCTCCTAAAACGTCGTCGGCTACAAGTCGAAGGGCCACCCTTTCGCTACTGAACGACTCTCCTAAAGGTATTCAGTTATAAGTCAAAGGGTCACCCCCTTTTCTACTGAACGACTCTTCCAAAATGTCGTTAGCCATAAGTCGAAGGGCCGTCCCTTCGTCACTGAACGACTCTCGTGTCGTCAGCTGTGAGTCGAGAAAATCAATCGCTCACCATGGAATGTAGTGGTCAACTTCTAAGCATAGTTCGATGGTTTATCCTTGATCATCCTGAAGCAACGACTAACCCATCGAAAGGGGCCATCAGGCATTATGACCACCTCAAGAAAGCAAGCGTAACAAGAGAGCCGAGATCTTATAGCGGCTGGCTAGGCACCTGGTCTTCATCTAGCACGGCCGTGGACTCCGGGTCCCATGTAGCATCCCCTCCTGCATCATCACTAGCCATGGTGACAACCTCGTCGATGGGAGCAGCCTCCTCTATGCCTTGGCTTGATTCGTCATCGCCAAGGTCTGGAAACACCACCGGGATCTGGTTGATCTCAGCAGTAAGGTCAGGGAATCAGTTCTTTATCTCCAACCGGCATCCCTCCTAGCCTTCCTTGTATAGCTCGTCAAAGTCAGAAAACAAGTCCTTGAACTCTTAAACCACCCTCTCTGCTACAACCTCTGCTTCGACTCTCTCCTCTAACAGAGCGTCCTCCGCTTGCTCTCTCAAGGTGGTTTGTTCAGCCTCCTTCCTACGAGACTCGTGTAACTTATACTCGATTTTCTGAAGGCGATTCAATCTCATCTCGCAGAGAAGGCCAAGTCTAGTCAGCTCAACTTGAGATCTTTCCACGGTCAACCTAACGGCCTCCAGGGTGACCTCATGATTGGCCGCCACCAGAGCGTGACGATGCAATGCTGCGGTGGCCACGAGAGCATGTAAACAACACACGATGGTAAACCTCCGTGCTGGTATCGCCTACGAGGGAGGCCGAAGCAATAATTACATGGACACTGGCATGAACAGCTATCGACACAAGCCGCTAATAGTCGACTCTCTTCACGACAGCATGTCCCGTGGAAGGGTCGCATTCTCAGCAATGCGGGAGGCAGCCTCGCAATCAAGAAGAGTGAAATCACCACGCCTCATCGAAAATTCTGTCTGAATGAGCTCCTCTTCGGAGCAATCGAATGGGGCCTGAGGAGATCGGCTCTCCAGCAGAATCGGCCTAAATTTGTCAGGGATGTCTTCAGACAACCCTACAGGAGGGTACAGACCCCCAAGGCCAGGAGTCCTTATGCAACAGAAGCTCCGATGGGACCTGGGTCTTTCCTAAATCTCCCTTTTAGGGAGTACCCCTACTCGGCTGGGAGACATGCTCCGCGGCTTCATTCGACCCAGATGGCTTAGAGTCGCTGAGAAGAATTCGATGCCTCCTCTTATTCCCTTTGAGCGCAACCACTTCAAATTTGGAGGCGGGCTTTTCTTTCTTCTTCTTCTGAAGGCATGCCACTTGAGCAACCCTCTCAACAACAACGGGTCGATCCTCCGACGGTTGGGCCACCCTTCCACCACGGTCGGCACCCGAGGAGACAACATGCGCACCTTCGCCTCTCTGATGGAAACCTCGACTGCTTCCCTCAGTGCGAGATCCACCTAATAATCCTCACCGGCCATGCCTGCAGGAGCAACAAACAAGTTAAGTCGAAGAACAAAGGTCGAATAATTGGCAGGCACAGTCGAACCAACCTTTCGTCCACATGGTCCGACGCAAGACGTCGTCGGACCACAGCCACTTGACCGACCTCATATCCTCTGGCAGACTCGTCAATGTGTTGGCAGCTTTCTTCTCCTCGCTAGTCAACGACTTATCCTCGATGGGGACTAAGTCAGGGGCATCCCAACCGGTGCAGAAGCTTGCATCCCCTTGAAAAACCACAAACACAAACTCGTCTTTTTATTTGGAGTTAGAGGTGGAAAGGTCTTCAAGTAGCTTCCTCCCTCGACGAGCCATTATCGAATAACAGTCCAGGGTCTTGAGGGGAGGGATCAAGAAAAAATAATTGAACAATCTCAGAGACGGTTCAATTCCTTTCATCACACACAGAGCTATAAAGCCCGTTAGCATGCCAATGGCATTCGACATCAACTGGAAGAGGGAAATGTTCATGGTATACAAAAAGGACCGCATAAAGGGATGGATGGGGAATCGATGGCCTCGTTCAAAGGCTTTGACGTATACCCCCGCTTCTTGGTCGCCAGGACGATGGGCCCTTTCATCCCTTCCAGGCACCCGGATTTGGTAATCAAGACGGACGCAACTCCTCTGAAGATCGGGGATATGGCCAGCCCTGATGTTGGAATTCAGATTCGTGAGCATACCCGACTCCATAACTACATCCTTATTCTTCTGCATAACGGTGACCAAGCTACCTTCAGAGGTAGGGTTGGAGGACAAAGCCATTTCTTTCTAGGGAAGGAAAATCTAAATCAAAGAGAATGACGAAGATACATCGCACTCTGTCGCTGGAACTATCCTGTATAGGCAGGGCAACAACCACATGATGGAACACGCATCGAAGATCATAAGGCTCTGAATATCTTGGATTTCAAATCGACAAATCATCTGAATCGACGAGGCGTGCGTTTTGGCGCCTGGAACTTGAGTGATGTTTTCTCGACTACCGTACCCCATTAATACGATGTAACTTCGCTTGACTCCAACGTGCTGACCCTTTGAGGTCGTGCGACGGGGGGCCATTGTTGAGTCATTGGGCCGACACTCGAGATGACTCGACCGATCGATGACTAAGGCCCACGGGACCCACAGGAGAAGCACGATATCGACTCAGTCAAAGCACATGGGCAAATCGACCGTTGCATTCATCTCACTCGAACATGGGATTAAAGGTGGGCTCGCAATTCGTGGAAACGTATACAAAATTTACCCCTATTAAAGGGGAAATATCGTGGCCCCATTATGGGTGGCCGTTATCTCCCCAACGTCACTAAAAGGACCCGGAATTCCTATAAATAGGAGGAAGGGTCACATCTTCAAGGTACGATGTCTAAGACCTATAACTCTACTTTTCTCAGCTGATATTTCTATTCTATAGAGCTAGCGACGAAAAATTTGAGGCAAATCTCCGTGGGTCGATCTCAGCTGCTCCTAGCTCCTGCTTATCCTTAAGTTCCCATACTAACTTAAACATTGGAGGGAATTTGGGTTGGAACCCAGATCTGACCCCACTAACGTGTCACTGTGGTGCAGATCAACGAGTCAGCATCCAACATCGAAGGTCGTTACCGAGCTTCTCAGCCTCGATTAATCGACACATCAGCTGCTCGAACATCGATCGATCACTGCATCATCATCCACATCCAATACTCGACCCAGATTCTCAAAACCTCGGGTCCCACTCCACCTCCTGAAGAGGCTCCAACTCGGCCCGAGGGACCCACGTCAGCCTGATAGCTGTTTCAGTCAATTTTGGCCTTAACAGACATGTTTCAAGGTGTTTTCTCACCACTGGTTGATAGTTTGGAGATCCGGGGGTCGTCGTGTTCACATGAGACGCGTGCGGCTTTCAGGGTCGGTTATTCAAGCGTTTGCTTAGGCGGGAATGATGGGATCCAAATGTCGATGTGTCGAAGGGAAGCTTCGACAGAGCGATAGTTTCCTGGGACGATCGATCGATCGGGCTCGGGCTCGAGAGCGTTCGGACCCGAACGATGGAGCGCCGAACGATGGCTTCAGCTGGTTGGTATCTTCTTCGATCTACACAGACAAGAAAGCTTGTCAAGGGGTCGGATCTTGGTTTCGAACCAAGTCCCCTCCGATGCCTAAGTCAGCACTTGTCTAAAGGATGCTCGGTGGGATCGACTATGGTTCACAGAGAAACCAATACGCGAGTCCTCAGGCCGAGCTATGGAGGAGAAATGTAAGGTGGAAGAAAAGGTCTAGAGAGGTGGAATACCTGAGACTTGGGTATTCAGGATTCCATCCCTTGGCATTTCGTCTTTCGGGCCTCTTATAGGAGTTCACATGTCAACGCCTTCATGGCGTCTTGTCATCTTGCCCTTCGTGTCCGCTCGCTTTGATGGTCTATTCAAGGAACATGAAGGCGGACGTGATGGCACATTGACTGGTGTTCAAGGCAAGCACAATTTGGGGAGCGGGTTCCTCAATCATGGAGGGTCAGCAGTTTCCCCGACATTGGCTTTGGGCCGTCGCGACTTGATACGCTCACGAGACCTTCAGGTTTGGGCCCAATCCCCCCGGGCCGTAGGCTTGGCCTGCTCCATTGGGGGGGTTGTATCAATTACCACCCATCACTCGGGCCGTTCAGTTCTTGACGGTTCGGCCCGAGGGATGTGATTTGTGTGAATTTGACGGGCGCGTCGTCATTCGAGACGATGCATTAAATGAAGGTCATCATGGCACTGTGAACCCGGAATTCTCCCGGCCTTTAGAAGTGGGATTCAGAGAACCGCCTTCAGGGGCATGTTGACGCGCATCCTTCTTTATATGGCCTGGATTCGGAGCCGCCCTCTATATAAAAAGACATGGTTTTGGGGTTCCTTCTGTGCTTCTTGATTTTGCTCGCGTTTCCTCTCGTCGTTGCTTAGTCTCTCACTGTCTCCTCTTCGATATCCCCTTCTCCAGCTTTTGCAAGGTAACCCCCTTCCTTACTTCTGTTTTTGTTTTGCGCAATGGAGAGGGTACTAAGAATAGGAACTTCGCCGCCTGACGCCGATGATTCCATCACGGTCGTTGGGGCGTCTTTGTCCTGCGTGAAGGGCAAGGGTTTGCTATTTGAGGATTTGATCCAGCGAGGGAATCCTTTCAGGGCTAAGGGATCCGTGGTTCCTTCCACGATTCTTGAAGTGGACTCTACTGTCTCCTATTCCACGAGAGGGTTAAGGTGGAATATCTTTCTTACCTGTATGTGGTTCGGGTCCCGTTTCAAGACGAGAGGATCTGTTTTCCTGATGCCCGTGAGGTAGGTGTGTACATCGAGATGTTTCAGATGGGGCTTCGCTTTCCTCTTCACCCCTTCATTATCCAGGTTTTTGAATTTTTTGCAAGTGTCCTTGTGCCAGCTGACCCAGTACTCAGTTCCAGGCTTGGTCAGCTTTGTCGTGATCTGTCATTTGCATGGGTTGGAGTCGTCCTTGCTGTTCTTCTTCTATTTCTACAAAATTAGGGCTGTCTCCTCGGCAACATGGCTTCACATCGACGTTAGGAAAGGCAGGGAATGTCTGCTATGTTACATCTGAATCTAAGCCTCGGGGATAGGTGAATAAAAATTCTCAGATAACATAAGCAACTATTCAGCATAGATATCCAGACACATAGTAAATAAAAAGCAATCACAGAGTGCACGAGAGATTTACCCTGATTTGATCGCCCCAACGACCTACTCCAGTCCCAAAGCAATTACTAGCATTAATATGTTACAAGGGTACAACCGTAAAGAGCTACGAGCACCTCCTCTACGCTCGCCAGGTTCACTCACCAAAGTGATAACCACTATTAATCTAGTAAATGCTCTCTCTTGACTAGCACCAACTAGTCAAAACCCTTTTGTCTAGCACCGACTAGACAAGACCCCAAAAACGAATGAATAAGTAACCTATAAAGATCAATACACCAATACACGAATATAAATAAATATAGAGTTCAGAAAAGCTCAGTTCGTGTATATGTCGTCGTCTCTGTTGTTTAGCGCTGGTCAAATCTTATCTGACAAGATATATTAGTCTATCTCACGTCGTGGCACCCCCAAGATGTTGCGGCCTCCTTCTTTGGCTTTGAAACTTGCGGCAGTGGAGGAAGATGAAGGCTTTGCAACTTGCGACAATGGTGGTTGAACACTTGAAGCTTACGACCTTTGTGAAGATAGAGGACCCCTTGGAAACTTGCACAATGGATGAAGACACCTTGTAGGTGTTGCGGCACTTAAAGGTTGAAGCCCTTGGAAACTTGCGCAATGTAGTAGATGAAGCCCTTGTAATGCTTGTGCAATGTTGAAGATGGAGCCCTTGAAGCACTTGCATAATGGAGGATGGAGCTTGTGGCAATGGAGGATGTTGAAGCTTCCTTAAGTTACGGCAAAGGAGGAGATGGAGCCCACTGTAAACTTGCGGCCTTGTAGGAGGGAGAGGCTCTCTTTGGTGTTATGGCTAAGGCTTTGAAGCTTGGAGATTTTTGTGTTGGCCGCACCCTTTTCCTTTTTGTGTAGCCGCATAATTTTCTTCTCTTTTAAAGAGGGGTTTATATATGAGAGGGAGAAGATCTTTGGCTCATGAACTCCAATAGAATAAGGAGTTTTGATGGAATCCTAACTAGAATAGGATTTAAAATAATCATATGGAAGATCTCTTTCAATCACGATAGGATTTGGAGTTTGAATTTGATTGCAATAGGATTTGGTGTTTGAATTGGATTGCAATAGGATTTGGTGTTTGAATTGGATTTAGAGAGGATCTCATTTAATAACAAATTGATTTGCATGAGATATCAATTGCATGGCAATCGGTAATAGGATTTGCAATGAGATTTGGTTCAATCACTTTTGATATGAATGTGATCCCTCCTTATCTCTTTATATTTGACCAAGTCCACTTTGTAAATGAATTGCAATTTTCTCCACAGCTTTGACTAGGTCATCCTTTGAGTATTTACGGGCTTGCCACTCCTGAAAACACTTAGCACACACATCAAATTGTTCACACACATTTGTTATCATCAAACACGAAGTCATCGATCGTTGTATCCAATTACACGTTGTATTCAACAATCTCCTCCTTTTGATGATGACAAACCAATATAAGATTTGAGCAATAACGATCCAAATAATATCATCGTGACATGTGTGTGTGAAGTATGATGATGGATGAAGTAATACTAATACAATGATGAGCAATGATGTTCAACATATATGCATGCTCCCCCTATATTCATGTTTGCCCTTGAACACATATTCATTAAGTACATTAAGCATTAAGCATATCATTCAACCAAATCTTTTCAATATTCTCCCCTTTTTGTTATCATCAGGAGTGTACAACGAAGTCAATGTCATATCTGATGTGTCCATATTTTCTACTATTTTTATACCATCATTTCATTGCTCCCATGCTATTTTCGCATCCAAATCCCACATTTTACTACGATATTGCATTTCTGACGATATATTTGAGTTTCGTAGTATTTTAGAGTTTTCAGGGATTTTGGAGCGATTCGGGACCCCACTTGGGTATGGACACATCCGACACGTTCGTGAGCTCATTGGCGAGGCTCTGGAGGAGTTCTCCATACCTTTGGATCCATATGAGGAGAAGAGAGAGAGCAGGAGGAGAGGAGAGAGCTTCAGCAGCTACTGGAGAGTTTTTCCCAGACTGCTCGATCGAGCAGTTCAGTTGCTCGGACCGAGCAGCTTTAATTGAAGGAAAGGAGCTGATACGGGTTGGCTCGGACCGAGTAGTTCATCTGCTCGGTCGAGCAGCGTCAAATTCCCGAGCTGAAGCAATCCCAGCGACACGGCCAGAGTAGCTCCTCAGTGACTGAGTCAGCCTCTGCTCGGACCGAGCTGAGCTGACACGGTCCGGGCAGGCAGAGTAAGGATTTGGAGATTTTTCGATTCTCTGTCATACTCGGTCGAGCAGCTCAGCTGCTTGGGCCGAGCGACCGAACGAGCAGTACACTGCTCGACCGAGTTGCTTACTCGGTCGACGATGCTAGGGCCATTTTTGGAAAGATTTTCTGAAGTCAGGGATTGCACGATTTCGAGGGACTGAAGCTGGGAGCTCGCGACGGCCAGAGGGCAATTCATTCGAGGATTTTTTGAAGAGTTTTTCGAAGGGAGCTAAGGTGAATTTCTGTAGGATTTCTGAGATTAATTTTTATAAGAGAATTTTGGATCGAAACTTGGAGATTATTACTTTTATTCTCGATTGTTCTTGCGCTTGGAATCTGGAATTATTTCTAGATCTATAAATTGCAAATCTTTTCTATCTCCCACTGTAAGTCTTCTACTTTGATTATTTTGATCTCTATGATGTCTTCTTCTTTAGAAATGATGATTTTATCCGTAACTATCTCCATGTGTGAGTAGATTATTCTAGGGTTGATGGGTTAGCCCTAAGATCCTGAGGAAAAATGTCGATCTGAATCTTCGCATTGAATTCGTGATTTAGGAAAGTATTTCGGTCAATCCTACCGAATCCCTAGGTAACCCGTACTGAGATCATGCCCACGGTCTGTGGAATTGATGTGCTTAAGGGGTATCTACAGGATCCGAATAGGGAAATTGGTGGATCTAACCAAGGCTCGTGACCATGCCCGGCTCGTGCCTTGAGGGGATCCATTGACGAACTATACCGCTACGTTGACGGCTAACGCCATTGTGTCAACGAGAGCCACCGAAATACCTCATAATTCTAACCCACGAGAGTGGCACGAATTGTGAGATTTATCCCCTAACCCTAATGCAACGTGAGGATTCTATTCTAATGTCGACCCCCGATGATCTTAGTGGCAATCCCTAATGCCCTAGTCCTTTTTATTAGTGAAACAACAACAACACCCCCAAACGACTCTTCCAACCCGATAGCTATCTCGCTTCGAGATTTAGAAATAAACTGAGAATTCATACACACTATCACCATCCATGTGGGATTCGATATCATTTATACTATAACTCGACACCGTCCGCTTGCGGATTGAGCCCGGAATTGAAGCCTAGGGGCCATACCACGCCTGGCGATTGTGACACCGCCAGGTGGAACCTAGGTGTAGGTTTCGGGTTGATCGCTCCATATTTTACACCTTTTTTCTGCATGTTTTCACGTCATTTTGATTGCTCATATTGCGATTTTCACGAGTATTCGACGATATCGTGTTACTTTTCACTATTTCTTGTTTTTGTCGGATTTCAGGAAATATGGTGCAATTGGGAGCAAAAATGAGCTTAAAGGACTTGCACGCGTAACAGAGCATCGTTCATGGCCTTATTGAGGAGTTACCGGCGTTAGAGGATGAGTGGAGAAGGACAGAATTTGATAGAATCGACAATGAGACAAAAAGGAGAAGAAAAGAGCTCAAGAGTACCCCACTCGGCCGAGCAGACTGCTCACTCGGTCGAGTGAAGGACCGCACTCGCCCAAGTGAAACGGATACGCACCGAAGATTTGCCATGTTCACTCGGTCGAGCAAGGAAGACCACTCGGTCGAGTGAGAAAGCCCACTCGCCCGAGTTCTACAGAGATTTCATCCAGAGAAGAGGCCAACTTACTGAAATTTAGAGAAGCCTCACTCGGTCGAGTGGCAAAGCCCACTCGACCGAGTGAAGAAGCCCACTCGCCCGAGTGTTACAGGGTTTTCTCCTGAGATCTAAGCAGACTCTCTGGAATTTTTGAAGAACCGCAGAAGACCCTACTCGGCCGAGTAGAGAATCCCACTTGACCGAGTGAAGAATCCCACTCGGCCGAGTGATGCCGATGACACGAGCGCCCAGATTTTCAGACAGTGTTCCACTATTTTGAAATCTGCTATCATTCCGGCAATCAAAGTATTTTTCTCATATATTTTTATAGATAGTAGACTTCATGACGGTTCCAACGCCGCCAAGAACGTGCCAATCGGAGGTCAGATGAAATCTGGAGAATTTCTAGAAGTTGATGCTGCAGTGCTGGAATTTCCACTCGGCCGAGTCATATTCCCACTCGGCCCGGGTGACTGCGGGCCCAGATTTTAAGTTGCGGGCAAGCTTATTTAGGGCACAAATTTGAGAGGGTTTTGAGGGGTTATTTGCTAGGGTTTTGGGAGGCTATTTAAGAGGTTTGTAGCCGTCATTAGAGAGGAGTTCCCATATGTTTTCTTAGGGATTATTTTAGAGGTTAGGCCATGCCCTAAGCCCCCTCTTGGATCTAAAAGCTTGTAATTGGATTGAAGTTCTTCATCAAAGCTAAGTATCCTTGTTCTTATTATTTGAATCGTTGATTTACTATCTTTTCATATGCAAGCAATATCTCATATTGATTTCTATATCGTTGTTGCTATGCTTGGTTGATTGTTGTTCTAGGGCATATGGATGAACCATATGGATCTAATTTCTGAATTGTGAAGAATGAATTTCTATATTGCTAGAATTGCTAGAAGGTTAGATTGTGATTGATTTATTACGGATAGATAGGAATTTCCATCGATTTGGAGTTTGCAAGAGATTGGATTCCGATCGATGGGAAGGCCTAGATATTCGATTTAGGTTTATAATCAAGATTTCCTAGACTTGGTTTGCAAGAGATTGGACCAAAGCTAGGATTTTTATTATAAATCTATACTCATATTCGTTTGCAAGAGATTGGACGAATACGAGCTATCACAATCTAGTTCGTAACTCGAGTTTGCACGAAAGTGGACTCGAGGTGCGATTGGACGATGATTTCGATCTTCATGCTAGTGGCTTAGGTTAGGGTTTGCACAAGAGTGTGCCCTAATCTAGGTTGCTAAAGACCGACAATAGCGAGAGAGCGTGAGCTTGGCTCTCTATTCAGTTACGACTAGTTCACCTCGACACAAGTCTTGCAATATTGAGATTCACAACATACAAGGATGAATGACGATTCGTAGTGGGGATTCTCTAGCTCTAGACACTTTTATTATATTGTATTTGAATCGATATTTGACCTGAAGGATCCTGTCCAAAACAAAGTTAGGATCGATAATTAAAGTGGAGACTTACGCTTGCGTATGCGGAACGATAGTCTCGGAACTTTGCCTTCGGATTCGCCACGACGGATCGAGTCTTCTCACGAACGGAGTAAGGCTACTAATCCACAATCTAAATCTCTATTTTAGATTAAGAACTTGGAAGGAGGGAGAGGAAATATTTCTGCAGAGCTTCGCTATGAAGAAGATGCATGCATGAATTTCATGCAAATGTGTAAGGAAAATGGCTACCCTTGGGTCTTATTTATAGCCCCCAAGGTAGTTATTTTAGGGTAAGTTGTTCCTTTGGAACAACTTAATTAAGGTGTACCATGATACATGGCACAATATAAGCTTAAGTTGTACCATATGCATGGTACAACATAAGCTTAAGATATTCCCCCTTTATTAGCCATATGTCGCATGCACTTATGCATATATAATGCGACTTTCCCGCTCATACAGAGATCCTCTCCGCAAGGGAACAGATTCCCTTTGCACATGACTTCGTGTGCGCGACGTTCGAGGTCCGTAATCCCTCGTACATCCCCCACAAGGGTGTACAAACGTCTTCCATATCCAACATCTCCCACTCACACTTGAGGGGATTGTAAGAGAACGTCTTTCCCTTAGTTCTTTCATCTATCATACCGAGAAATAGACCGTGCGACCGTCATGCGCGTAGAGTCTGTTGTTGTGCACTTGTTAGAGATACACAATGACCTCGAAGGTGCAAAGTTGAGTAGTTCAACGCATGCTTTACCCTAGATTATTTCTTCGCATTTCTTATACTTTATATTCAACAATTGAATCCCATCTGGATTACAATTGGCTGGCCAGCTTTGAATCATTAAAGTCCAAATGCGAATATGAAATCAATCTTCCTCTTCTTGCGAACCTTCTGATCTTGACTTGATTCGCTTTTCTAACGTGCCCCGCCGAGCCGAATTACCATAGCCCATTAGCAACACGCTAAGATAGCGATCATCTCGTCAAATCTAAAGGAACCAATTGGAGTCCTTGAGGGTAAGAGTTAAGACCCGTATGGCCTATGAATCTCACATAATAGCAAACACTATTGCTACTAACTCAGTGGTCGAAAATGCATACGTGGTATGAACACGTACTACAACATCACTCCTTTCCCAGGGAGAGTATGTCTTAATGATGTTGTACGGATGAAAAAGATCAGACACCACAATGCCTATCTTTTTTTGAGTCCCCTTACTACTCGTGAAATATTCACGGACTCTCATCCTGCATAAGACAGACAGGATTTAAAAAAATCCAATGAGATCTTTATATCCTTGTGATACAGATCTCAGATCTTTTGTAAGCATCCGTATGATGCAGATCTTTTATTCGACTATCTTGTTTAAGTCATGACTCTAAATCATTTGTCTAATGATTTTGACTTTAAACTAGTCTCATCTCTATCTTATCCATCTGATAAGATAAGGCGGTTGCTCATGTGAGAGAGCCAACCTTAATCTGTCCGACATACACACAAAAATAGCTGAGACTTAAACACAAATGTATATAAAATCATTTGTAAGAAACTTGTATGCAAATTAAATTTTGATCTTCTATAGACATGGGAAATATTACATGATACAGCTCAGCACCTACGCATTCCCATAGATGATAAGTGTTTGAAAAACACATCTCTGGGGATCGCCTTAGTAAGGGGATCCGCTATCATCTCATGCGTGGATATGTATCCTATGTCTACTTCCTTTCGTTTATCATAATCCTTCGCAAACTTGAATCGAATGTCAATGTGTTTGGTCTTACAATGAAATTTAGGATCTTTGACATAGGCAATCGAAGCTTGACTATCACTGTATATAGGAACAGTGCTCGAGTTAGAGGCATTCGTCAGCCTGTCTAAGAATTTCCTAAGCCAAACAGCTTCTTGGACCGCCATGCTGAATGCTACGAACTCGGCTTCCATGGTTGATAGAGCGATGCAGGTTTGTTTCTTGCTGCTCCAGGATATTGCACCATTCCCGAGTAAGAAAACAAAGCCCGAGGTAGATCTTCGCTCGTCGAGATCACCCGCCCAATCAGCATCGGTATAGCCTTCGAGTCTCAAGGTATTGCCTTGATAGCATAACGCATAGTCCGCAGTCCCTTTGAGGTATCTTAATATCCTCTTTACCGCTTTCCAGTGTGCCTGCCCTGGGTTGGATTGGTAACGGCTTACCATACCAACAGCATAGCAAATGTCGGGTCTAGTACACATCATGGCGTACATCAGACTCCCGACAGCACTGGAGTATGGAACTTTTTCCATAGCTTTCTTTTCTTTTGGATCTTTGGGACACATCTCCAAACATAGACCCTCGCCTTTGCTTATTGGAGTATCAATTGGCTTGCAGTCCTGCATATTAAACCGTTCTAAAACTTTCTTTATATACGTCTCTTGAGAGAGAGAAAGAAGTTTCTTGGAACGATTCCTTGAGATCTTAACCCCAAGGATATATGCAGCTTCACCCATGTCTTTCATCTCAAAGACGGATGAAAGCCAAGCTTTGATATCCAATATAAGACGCTTATCATTTCCGGCTATAAGTATGTCATCTACATAAAGAGACATAATTATATACTTGTTTTTAATCCTCTTAATATATACGCAATTGTCTTCGTCGAGCATGGAGAATCCATACGACAAAACAACTTCTTGAAAACGCATATACCACTGCCTTGAGGATTGTTTAAGACCATATATGGATTTACGAAGTTTACAAACCTTATGTTTGTTTTCTTCTTGTACGAACCCGTTTGGTTGTTCCATGTAGATCTCCTCATCTAGTTCTCCGTTAAGAAAGGCAGTCTTTACATCCATCTGATGTAATTCGAGGTCCAAACAAGCCACCATTGCCAGAATTAAGCGAATCGAGGTAAAACGCACGACAGGAGAGAAAGTCTCTTCGTAGTCTATTCCTTCCTGTTGCGTGAAACCTTTCGCAACAAGGCGAGCTTTATATTTCTCGATGGAGCCATCAGCCTTATGCTTGATTTTGAGAACCCACTTGTTCCCAATGGCTCTACGTCCCTTAGGTAAATTAACCAAGTCCCAGACTTGGTTTGTTTTCATGGATTGAAGTTCTTCTTCCATTGCCGCTATCCATTTATCTTTAGCAGGGCATGTGACGGCCTGTTTGAAATTTGCAGGTTCGTCATCATCTTGTAGTAATGTCATGAATGTTTGAGGAAATTCATCCTCAAATCTCAGAGGTGTTAGCCTCGTCCGATTACTACGTCTTGTTTGAGTTTGATCACTCCCACTTGGAATGACATCACTCCCACTTGGAATAACATCACTCCCACTCGGAATAGGATTGGTATCGTTCGTATCATTCATTGGTGAAGTTTGAAACGTATTTTCTTCTTCACCAAGAATTCTCCCACTCGAACGTTCCGATCCTTTTTGATCCCAAGTCTCAAACAAGGATAAGTCTTGACTTATCTCACCCTGTCTTGGAAACTCATTTTCCAAGAAGACAACATCCCTCGATTCGAATTCTATAAGACCTCCATTGTCCTCTTGACCGACGAAAACATATCCTTTGGAGTTTTCAGCGTATCGGATGAAGATACACTTCCTCCCACGTGGCCCAAGTTTGCCATATTTGTGAGAGGATAAATGTGCGTAAGATGCACAACCCCAAGGTTTTAGAATGCTTAAGTCTGGAGTTCTATTGTTCCACAACTCATAAGGAGTAGAACTTACCGACTTCGAGGGTACACGGTTTAAGATGAATGCCGCCATTAATAATGCGTCACCCCAAAAGGTGATAGGCAAATTTGCCTGAGACATCATTGAACGGACCATTTCCATCAATGTCCTATTTCTTCTTTCTGCAACACCGTTTTGTTGCGGAGTGTAAGGCATAGTTACCTGATGTACTATGCCTTTTTCATCACAAAGTTCCTTAAAACTTATTGATTGATATTCACCGCCCCTATCGGTTCGCAAAACCTTAATCTTGCGATCTAATTGATTCTCCACTAAACTCATATAGTTTTTAAAGCAAGCCAAAGCTTCACTTTTGTGGGATATCAAATAGATATGTCCGAAACGGGTGAAGTCATCAATGAATGTGATGAAATAGGACTTCCCGTGTCTTGTCTTAACATTCATTGGACCGCAAATGTCCGAATGGATAAGCTGTAATGGAACTTCGGCCCTTGTGCCAGTTCCAAACGGCTTGCGACAAGTTTTCCCTACAAGACAATGTTCGCAAGTTGACATTTCAACTTTTGAAACATTAGATAGCAAGCCACTTTTGGCAAGTCTATCCATTCTAGTTGGTCCAATATGACCAAGTCTTGCATGCCAACAAATGATTTCAGACTCAGAGTTAGAAGCATTTGTCAAATGAAAACTTTCATTAATGGAAGAAGCAACATCATTCATTGTATTTAAAACAATTAATCCATTACAAACATTACCAGAACCAATCAAAGAATTATTACAAACAAGGTCAACATATTGTTTATAGAACCTCCACTCATAATCTAAAGACATTAACATGACCACGGAAACGATATTCCTTCTAATATCTGGAGCAAAGAGGACGTCGTGCAATAACAAAGTCCGGCCGTTGTCGAGAACTAGCTTGCATGTTCCGACGCCTTTGACTTCAACACGTGTGTTGTTGCCGACGTATATCCACTTTGTTCCTTGAGTTATCTTTCGATACTCTACGAAGAACCTTCTGTCCTTCGCTACGTGGTCTGTGGCCCCTGAATCAATCAACCAAAAATAGTTAGATTCAGCAAGAAACATGGAACTAGAAACACATATGTAACTAGTCCTACAAGTTACCTTATCACTTCCATCCGTACATGTACGGGCGAAGTGACCGTACTTGTTGCACTTAAAGCACTTGATCTTCTTCAAGTTTTTCTTCTTTGAGTGCACATTCTTTTGCCACTTTTTGTTCTTTGTCTTCTTTGAGGTCTCCGGTTCTTGCTTACGTTCGTTCACAAACCTTAAGCGTTTATTCTTCCGCTTATTTCCCCCATGTGAGGAACTAGCGGCCACGTGCACTTCTGCACTTGGTTTTGCGGCTTGAATCCGCTCTTCCTCGAGTTCGAGGTGTTTCGAAACATCGCTTAAAGTTTTAATGCACTCATTATGAGTGAGATGCATTTTCATGTTATCCCAGCTATCTGGGAGTGAACGAATGACCGCTTGGATCTGCTGTTCGTCAGACAGCGTAACACCCGCATCCTTTAATTCAGATATAAGATTCGCCATGTGGCGGAGATGCTTTTTCATAGAATGATCTCGCCGCATCTTGTACGAATCAAATTGAATATTCAAGGAGCGGAGTTTGGTAACCGAAGTTCCACCAAACTTTATCTCTAGCTCAGACCATATGTCTTTAGCTAGGTCGAATTCCCGAAATAGGCGCATTATGTCATTGTCCATTGCGGACAGTAACGTAATACGTGCTATTTTGTTCTTTCGAGTCCAAGTGTCATAAGCTTCCCGGTCCCTCTTGTGTTGGGCCGTATTGCCCAACTCAGGTTCTACCATTATGTTTTGGAGTGTTTCGAGCACATCTTGCTCCTCCAAAACATATTGGATTTTTATTGACCAAAGTTTATAATTGTCGCCGTTGAGCTTTTCACCTTTGTTAAGCTCTGCGACAATATTCTTAGAAGCGGTAGACATTTTCGATTCAAAAAACTGCAAAGAGAATGAAAAACACGATCAAAATTCCATGCATAAAGTTTCGATTCTTTAAACACTTGATAAGTTCCTTGGATGCGTTGAAATGTTACTCTAGAATCGAGAAGTTCACTACGTTCCCAACTACCATCTAGAAGTAACTTTCAAAGTATCCCTCTTACTTATCTTAAGTAAAAAGAAATCAGAAATAATACCCGTATGGTATTAGCAGCGGAAAATCACTTTGAAAAACTTATCTTTCAAAATAGAATAGGTGAGAATTAGCGCAAAGAATTTTAACGCAACAATTGCCAAGCCACGAGACCTGTTCTACACACCCATGGGTTAGATAACCATGGCCGGATCGTGGTAGGACTTGGAATTCCAAATTGCGCTATCCCGATTTAAGGACGGGACATAACCTATTTGAAAAACATCTTTTTCAAAAATTTGAAAGCACGTTGGCTAGTCTCCGTAGAGTAGAGCACAACGTCACAAGTACATTGGCTAATCTCCGTAGAGTAGAGCACAATGACATGGCTAATCTCGCATGAAGTAGAGCACTATGGCTAATCTTCAAGGAGTAGAGCCCAATGAAAACTTCATTAAAACGTTAGTTCCGTATGAACTAGTCGGCACTGTGGTTAGCCCCGTATGGACTACTCGACACATTCGAGTTTGATCAAGGCCATTTGTTACCCCGTATGGGTCATCTGGCAAGTTTGCAATCGACCCAGACCATTTGTCGGATTGGTCGACCAAAAACACAAAATTGGTCGACCAATTTTCGAATTCAACTTCTTCCCGGTCAGGGCCTCTGCCCTGACCCGGGCTTGGCCAAAGGCCGGCCAGGGCCTCTGCCCTGGCCGGCCAGGGGGCCTGGCCCCCTCGGCCAGGGCCGGCCAGGCCCTGGCCTCTGCCAGGGCCGGCCGGCCAGGCCCTGGCCACTGCCAGGGCCGGTCGGCCAGGCCACTGGCCGGGGCCAGGGCTCCTGCCCTGGCCTCGGCCAGGCCACTGGCCGGGGCCAGGGCTCCTGCCCTGGCCTCGGCCAGGCCCTGGCCTGAGGCCAGGGCGCCGGCCCTGGCCTCTGCCAGGGCCGGCAGGCCGCTGGCCGGGGCCAGGGCTCCTGCCCTGGCCTCGGCCAGGCCCTGGCCTGAGGCCAGGGCACCGGCCCTGGCCTCTGCCAGGGCCGGCCTGGCCTCTGCCAGGGCCGGCCTGGCCCTGGCAGTGGCCAGGGCGCCGGCCCTGGCAGAGGCCAGGGCCGGCAGGCCGGCCAGGGCCGGCCCTGGCCACTGCCAGGGCCGGCCTGGCCGGCAGGCCCTTGGCCAAGGCCGGCCACTGCCGGCCTGGCCTTGGCCGGTCATGGCTTGGCCATGGCCGGCCATGGCCAAGGCCATTCGGCGTTGGCCGGCCATGGCCCCTTTGGCCATGGCCGGCCACCCCCTTTGAATGGGGTTGCCGCACTCATTCCTCCCCCTTGATGGGGTGGTCGCCGGTGGTTATTGGCCGTAGCCAACCCCCTCCGCATGAGGAGAGGGGGTGCATGGCCTTCATGGCCCATTTGGCCATGGTGCACATGCACCAAATTTTCCTCTTACCCGATGGAAATAACTTCCATCACCTTCCTCGATGAAGCACCCGTTCGTCGAAGAAATTAGTTATCTCTTAATGGCCGTGTGCCAAAAAAATGAATAACGTACTACGTGAACGGTCGGTTCTTCCCGTCACGGAGAGTTCCTACCATATCCGTAATGATAGAAGACCCTAACGTGAAAAGAACAACCGCTGCGTTCTCTCCGTCACGAAGCGTTCCTACTATATCCGTAATAGTAGGAGACCCATTCGTGAAAAAGACAACGACTCGTTCGTAGTTTCGACGGGGCGGTGGATTGACCGGGGCGAACCCATATGGCTCTGATACCAATGAAGGATCCTGTCCAAAACAAAGTTAGGATCGATAATTAAAGTGGAGACTTACGCTTGCGTATGCGGAACGATAGTCTCGGAACTTTGCCTTCGGATTCGCCACGACGGATCGAGTCTTCTCACGAACGGAGTAAGGCTACTAATCCACAATCTAAATCTCTATTTTAGATTAAGAACTTGGAAGGAGGGAGAGGAAATATTTCTGCAGAGCTTCGCTATGAAGAAGATGCATGCATGAATTTCATGCAAATGTGTAAGGAAAATGGCTACCCTTGGGTCTTATTTATAGCCCCCAAGGTAGTTATTTTAGGGTAAGTTGTTCCTTTGGAACAACTTAATTAAGGTGTACCATGATACATGGCACAATATAAGCTTAAGTTGTACCATATGCATGGTACAACATAAGCTTAAGATATTCCCCCTTTATTAGCCATATGTCGCATGCACTTATGCATATATAATGCGACTTTCCCGCTCATACAGAGATCCTCTCCGCAAGGGAACAGATTCCCTTTGCACATGACTTCGTGTGCGCGACGTTCGAGGTCCGTAATCCCTCGTACATCCCCCACAAGGGTGTACAAACGTCTTCCATATCCAACATCAACATCTCTATCACCGACACCGACAACCACCACCATTTCCATTACATCACACCATAACCATCTCCACCAATAATACATTCGTGGTCAAACCAACCTAGGATAGATTGGAACCAACACCACCTCCTCGTGCTCGATACCCGCTCGCCACTTGACCGTGCGCTTGCGGTAAAACTACAATCGTTCTCCGGGTGTATATCCGGGGCCGATCAAGTTTTTGGCGCCGTTGCCGGGGAGGTGTTTCCCGTTGGGTGCCAATTTGTCACAATTAGGTTGATTACACTACGAAAATTTTTTTTAACAAAAGGGAATTTTCACCACCGTCACCATTATTATCATTTCTATATTCTTTTGTGTCACTGATATTTTTCTCCAGGTATTTATCTTTATTGATCAGGTGCTATGGATTATACTATGTGGACCACAGATTTTGATCAGAGTGCTCAGATGGGAGAATACTATTATGATCAGAGTGCTCAAATGGGAGAATACTATTTTGATCAGAGTGCTCAAACAGGAGAATACTTTTTTGATGAGATGCATGCACACCAAGTTGAAATACAAGTCAGGCTTGATAAGGGCGATCTTCAATTGGAATGGGTGAAGAGGGAACTTGAAATGAATGCGCTCATGCTTAAGGTTGCAGGGATTTCCAAAGACATTAGTTCTGCTTCTTCATTTTATGGGCAAGAAGCATCGCGAGTCATATTGCCAGAGCCAGAATGTGCCGTCGTCGATCCCACATCCTATGATACAACTATTGCATATAAAGAATGGATGGACGAAGAGGCCGTGGAGGAAGCAGAAATTGAGTCATATGCGCAGCCAGAGGAGGACGCATTTCAAAGATTATTGGAGGGTGTCACGCCCCGCTTCCCTAAAATGGAGGCGAGACGTGAGAAGGTCCGCACAGACGTGGAGCTGTGAAGCCACACGCCTGATAAGCGTCAATAAATTAAATGCAGGTCCCTGTAACCACGAACAGAACAAAGATAATAATATAAGAGAGACAGAAATAAAATCTCAAATCTCAGAACTGTCCAACATTTAAAATTAAGTTCAACATCCAGAAAAACCACCAGGCTAAAAGAAAGAGTCTAAAGGCCCAGAACAAGGCCAACAAGGACAAACATAAACAGAGTATTAGTGCTACGCACCGACAACAAAAACAGTCTAACAAAAGGTAAGCTCAGCGAAGACTGTCACGCCCCGCTTCCCTAAAATGGAGGCGAGACGTGATAAGGTCCGCACGAGAGTGGAGCTGTGAAGCCCCAAACCCGATAAGCGTCAATAAAACATAAGCAGGTCCTTGTAACCACAAACGGAACAACAATAATAACACAAGGAGAGACAGAAATAAAATCTCAAATCTCAGAATTTGTCCAACATGAAAATCAAGTTCAACATCCAGAAAAGCCACCAGGCTAAAAGAAAGAGTCTAAAGGCCCAGAACAAGGCCAACAAGGACAAACATAACAAAGTATAGGTGCCACGCACCGACAACTAAACAGCAGTCTAAAAACAAAAGGGGAAAGCTCAACGAAGACACTAGGACTGGTCCCCAGTGTCCACGTACTCCTCGCCAAACACAGGCTCGGTCTCGGCGTCAGCAAACACCTCGTCCTCAACAATGAACTCAGGCTCAGGATCTAACATGTGTCACCCAAAAGAGTAAAGGGGCACATGTCAGCAAGTCTAAAAGACTTGGGCAAGGAAACTGAAAGTAAGGTAAACTAACAACCTAGCAGTTATAGTATGCATGACATGGCAGTTATGGTATGAGTGCACAAGTAAGACATGGTGAAACAATAAGTACAAGAGAACAATTTATCAGGGTGTGTCATGAGTAGCCAAGCTACTAACAATCTCAATCTTTTCACTAGTCATGTTTCAAGTTGTTTGTAGATGTTTACGCCTTACAGCTGAACTGTTGGACATTCACACTGATTGGCTGCTTAACACTACCTCAGAACCTAGAGTTTACGCCTTACAACTGCAGTTGCTGATCGGGCAGACTCCCAGTTGAATGGCCGCTTAACTCTTACCCCAAAACCCACGTGTAAACGAGCCAGGGTCTCTGTACACGAGCTCAGTAAATGAGCCAGGGTTGCCCCGCACAAGAGCTCGTTTCCTGGATCACAAATCAGGAGCGTATTTCATTTGGCATATGGGTGCACCTAGCCTCAATCATTTCACAAGGTGTAGCGGAGCTACGCAATCACGGGAACACTTAAAGAATGCAATGACATGATAATTAATTCGCGTACCGTTAATGGAAATTAAACATGACATGGTAGTTGTGCAGCATGATAAATGTCGGATCTAGCTTCGTTGTCAAGCTAGTTCCTAAAATTGCGCCTAGGCGAGTATCATTTCGTCGCCTAGTCTCTTTTACGCCTACAACAAGCAAATGGCCTAAGACATGGCCCAAAACCCTAAGTGGCAAGTTTCACTTGCCTAGCACCGAGGATGACGATCAACGAGGCCGTCACACAAATGCTAACTACGGAGATGAGATCGCTGCCATGGCAAAACAATATTAGAACAACATCCAACCTAGTTTTATTAGGGTTTCACAAAAACACAAATGTGCTATGAAAACATTAAGAGATCGATTTATTACCGTATCGGAGCGGAAGAATGATGCCGAGCAAGCACGGCAACGGAAGAAACGATCCGGGGAACCTAGGGTTCAGATCTGGAAAGGATAGGGAAAATCTGGAGAAATGGGGTTTTGGGGATTTTTGGGGGTTGGAGATGGCCTAAGGCATGGTGGTAGACCAAAATGGAGAGGGAAACTCCATGGGAGGAAGGAATGGCTTGGGGAAACATTGGAGGGTGATTTGGGGGAGAAAATGGCTCAGGAGAATGAAAGAGAGATGAAAGAAATCGTGGGTGGGGTTTAAATAGGGAGTGCTGGCGGCTGCCCAGAAATTAGGGTTTCGACACTGATTAGTCGGTCAAAGAGCAACCACTGACCGACTAGTTTGGGAACTAGTCGGTCGGTTGACCAACGCAGACCGACTAAGTCCAAACAGTAACTCCTGTACAAAAATAGGATTTAGATTTAGTCAGTCAAAGAACAACTACTGACCGACTAGTTTCTCATCTAGTCGGTCGATGAACGTTCTTAGACCGACTAAGAATGAATAGTACTTGGTATCAAAAATGATCATAGAGCTAGTCGGTTAAAGAACGATTGCTGATCGACTAGTTTGCAACCTAGTCGGTCGACAAATGTTCTTAGACCGACTAACGATAAACAGTAACTCCTGAGTAATTTACAAAGCCCACTAGTCGGTCCACTAAGGTTTGCCGACCGACTAAATCGTCATCTAGTCGGTCGGTTCCCCTTCTTGCATCGGCTAACGTGCACAAAAGTTCCGAAATGGAGCGTGAAGCTCCGGGATCGATTCCTAAGACTCCTAGGCTTGATATAACAATAAGATATGACCGATATGAAGCCCGTCACGAATGACTTACTCCAACATCGACGATTCTAAAGAAGAAGCTAGAAAATCACGACAAAACGATCGAAAATGAAAGCTACGGAGACGAAAACCACACATAATGAGAAAATCCACCGAAATATATATATATAATATAATTAATCCAGATACGTGAAAACCAGTCGTTACAAAGACACTAAGACTGGTCTCCGGTGTCCTCGAACTCCTCGATGAACGCGGGTTCTGACTCAGCGTCAGCAAACACCACGTCCTCCGCAGCACTCTCAGGCTCAGGATCTAACATGTGTCACCCAAAAGAGTAAATAGGCACATGTCAACAAGTCTAAAAGACTTGGGCAAGGAAACTGAAAATAAGGTAAACTAACAACCTAGCAGTTATAGTATGCATGACATGGCAATTATGGTATGAGAGCATAAGTAAGACATGTTCTAACAATAGGTGCAAGAGAACAATTATCAGGGCATGACAAGAGTAGCCAAGCTACTAACAATCTCAATCTTTTCACTAGTCACGTTTCAAGTTGTTTGTAGATGTTTACGCCTTACAGCTGAACTGTTGGACATTCACACTGATTGCCCGCTTAACACTACCCCAGAACCCAGAGTTTACGCCTTACAACTGAAGTTGCTGATCGGGCAGACTCCCAGTTGAATGTCCGCTTAACCCTTACCCCTCCCACATGTAAACAAGCCAGGGTCCCTGCACACGATGCTCAATAAATGAGCCAGGGTTGCCCCGCACAAGAGCTTGTTTTCAGGTTCACAACTTGGCGTAAGGTTGTGCCCGCTAAAAGCAGGTGCCTAGCCTCAATCAATTCATTAGGTGTAGCGGAGCTACGCAATCACGGGAATATTTAAAGAATGCAATGACATGATAATTAATTTGCGTACCGTTAATTGAAATGAAACATGACATGGTAGTTATGCAACATGATAAATGACGGATCTAGCTTCGTTGTCAAGCTGGATCCTGAAATTGCGCCTAGGCGAGTATCATTTCGTCGCCTAGTCTCTTTTACACCTACAACAAGCAAATGGCCTAAGACATGGCCCAAAACCCTAAGTGACAAGTTTCACTTGCCTAGCACCAAGGATGACGATCAACGAGGCCGTCACAAAATGTTAACTACGGAGATGAGGTCGTTGCCATGGCAAAACAATATTAGAACAACATCCAACCTAGTTTTATTAGGGTTTTACAAAATCACAAATGGGTTAGGAGAATATTATAGGATCGAGTTATTACCGAACCATTAGCGGAAGAATGATGCCGAGCAAGTACGGTGACGGAAGAAACGATCCGGGGAACCTACGGTTCAGATCTGGAATGGATGGAGAAATCTGGAGAAAATGAGATTTTGGGGGTTTGGGGGGTTTTCCGGCGGCCTAGAGGTGATGGCCGGCCTAAATGGAGAGGGAGAGGGGCTCTTGATGATGGAGGAAGGCTAGGGGAAGATTGGGGGAGATCAGAGGTCAAGGGGGAAAGAAAAACGGCCAAGAGAGAAGAAGGAAAGAAAAGAAACGAAGAGGTGTTTAAATAGGAAACCATCCGGCGGCTGGGCGAAATCTAGGGTTTCAACAGCGGTTAGTCGGTCAAAGAAGGTTGGCTGACCGACTAGTTCAAGAACTAGTCGGTCGGTAGACTAACTGTGACCGACTAACACCAAACAGTAACTCAGGTCGACAAAATGGTCAATGAATTAGTCGGTTAAAGAACAATGGCTGACCGACTAGTTTGCAACCTAGTCGGTCGGTGGTTGTTCTTGGACCGACTAACGATAAACAGTAACTTAGGTAAAATTGATTGAAAGAACTAGTCGGTCTGAGAGCAAGTTCTGACCGACTAGTTTCACATCTAGTCGGTCGATGGTTGTTCTTAGACCGACTAAAAGTAAACAGTAACTCCTGTACATTAGATTCAATGAACTAGTCGGTTCCAATAGAGTTCCTGACCGACTAGATCTCAATCTAGTCGGTTGGTCCACCTTCTTGAACCAACTAAAGTGCACTAAAAGTGCCGAATCGAAGCGCGAAGTTCTAGGAAGATTCCTACGACTTCTAGGATCACTCTAACTCTAAAATATGAGCGATTTGAAGTTCTTCATGAGTGACTTACTCTAAGATCAACGATTCTAAGGAAGAAGCTAGGAAATCACGACGAAACGATCGAAAACGAAAGCTACGGAGACGAAAACCACACATAAGGAGAAAATCCACCAAAACATATATATATATATATAGATAATCCAAATACATGAAAACCAGTCGTTACATCCTCCCCAACTTAAGAAAAATTCCGTCCTCGGAATTTCCCAACACACACGTGTCCGGGAACAAAAGTGGGAAACGCTCTCGCATCTCATCCTCATTCTCCCAAGTAGACTCTCCTGGCGAGTCGTGTCGCCACATCACCCTCACAAGATTGACAACCTTGTTTCGGAGCGACTTCTGACGCCTGCCCAGAATCTGCACTGGCTGCTGGTCATACGTCATATCAGGGTGAACGGTAATCTCCGAGAAATCCACAGCATGAGATGGATCGCTAATGTATCGACGAAGCTGCGACACATGGAAAACATTGTGAACTCCTTCCAAAGACGGCGGCAAGGCCAAGCGGTAGGCTACCTCGCCAACTTTCTCCAGAATGTCAAATGGTCCAATGTATCGCGGGCTCAAATTCCCTCGCTTCCCAAAGCGAATCACACCACGATTCAGGGAAATCTTCAAGAACACATGATCGCCTGGCTGAAACTCCAAAGGACGTCATTTAGCATCCGCCCAATGCTTAAAAAGGTCCTGAGCAATTCTCAACCTCTCCCGAATGTTCCTGACAACATCCACGGCCTCCACAATCATCTCAGGTCCCAACAGCTCCCGATCACCAATGTCATCCCAACTCAATGGCGATCGACATTTCCTCCCATACAGCGCGGCATAAGGCGCCATGTCGATGCTCGTCTGGAAGCTGTTGTTGTAGGAAAACTCCACCAGATGTAGATGGTCCTCCCACGAACCCTTGAAATCCAACATGCACGCCCTCAGCATGTCCTCCAAGATCTGAATCGTCCTCTCGGACTGGCCATCTGTCTGCGGATGGTACGTCGTGCTGAAACTCAGACGCGTACCCAAACTCTTCTGTAAACTCTGCCAGAACTGAGATGTGAACCTCATGTCTCTGTCCGACACGATACTCACGGGGACTCCGTGAAGTCGTACGATCTCCTGCACGATTCACGTCACATCACTATCTAAACTAGGAAAAAGGAAATAAAAACGGAGTGTAAAAGAATTTACTTCCATATATCTCCTTGCTAGCGCCTCAGTGGACTGTCCTACTCGGAATGGAATAAAGTGTGCGGATTTGGTCAACCGATCTACGATCACCCAAATCGCATCATTCTGCTTCGGACTTTGAGGTAGTCTAGTCACGAACTCCATAGTGATGTGTTGCCATTTCCACTCCGGAATCGGAAGCGGTTGTAGAAACCCTGCTGTACGCTGATGCTCCGCCTTCACTTGCTGGCAAACCAAACACTTGGCTACACTCCGAGCCACACTCCTCTTCATACCATGCCACCAATAGTTCAGACGAAGATCCTTGTACATCTTGGTCCCACCAGGATGCACAGAATACGGCGAACTGTGTGCCTCCACCAACAACTCCTCTCTGATATCCCCAGCTGGCACACACAACCTGGCTCCAAACCTCAGCGAGCCATCCGCAAGAATCAAAAAGTCAGTCCGCAGACCGGCTTCTACCTGCCCCCGAATCTTCACCAGCTTCGGATCTCCAGCCTGGCCAGCCTTGATCCGATCCACAATCGTCGACTGAATCTGCATACTCATCAACGAAGAAGCCTCCCCAGGAAGAACAATCTCAAATCCAGACTCGCAAAAATCCTGCTGCAATCTCCACTGTGAGGTCAACATCATCACCGTTGGAAGCCTACTCAGCGCATCAGGAACCACATTCATCTTGCCAGGGGGATACTGCAAATCAATCTCATAATCCGCCATGAGCTCCAACCATCGACACTGTCACATGTTGAGCTCCTTCTGAGTAAAAATATACTTCAAGCTTTTGTGATCGGTGAAGATCTTCACTTTCTCACTCAGTAGGAAGTGCCTCCAAATCTTGAGCGCAAACACGACAACAGCCAACTCCAAATCGTGTGTCGGGTAATTCTTCTCATGAGTTTTGAGCTGACGCAAAGCATACGCCACAACATGCCCGTGCTAATGCAACACACAACCGAGACCCTTGCCAGAAGCATCGCAGAAGATCTCAAATCCTCCACTGCGATCAGGTACAACAAGAATAGGGGCAGTCATCAATCTCTCCCTCAGAACACCGAAGGCATTCTCACAATCACCCGACCAAACAAAAGGTACATCCTTCCGCGTCAATCTGGTCATCGGCTCAGCAATACGAGAAAAGTCCTTAATGAAGCGCCGATAGTAACCAGCAAGCCCAATGAAACTCCGGATCTCAGACGCTGACTGCGGAACAGGCCACTCTCTGATGGCCCTAATCTTCTCGGGATTCACTGAAATACCATCTCCAGTCACCACATACCTGAGAAAAGCAACTCTGTCCAGCCAAAACTCGCACTTCGAAAACTTAGCATACAACCGATGCTTCCTCAAAATCTCCAATACCGTCCTCAAGTGCGAGGAGTGCTCCTCCTCCGACTTAGAATAGATCAGAATGTCGTCAATGACGATAACGACAAACTTATCTAAAAAGTCATAGAAGATCAGATTCATCAGATTCATGAAAATTACGGGTGCATTGGTTACACCGAAAGGCATAACCACAAACTCGTAGTGTCCATACTTCGTCCTGAACGCTGTCTTCAGAACATCTTCCTTCTTCACCTTCAGCTGATGATAACCACTCCTCAGATCCAACTTCGAAAACACCCTCGAACCTCCAAGCTGATCAAAAATATCATCGATGCGAGGCAACGTGTATTTATTCTTGATGGTCATCGCATTCAGCTCCCGATAGTCCACGCACATGCGACGCGAACCATCCTTCTTCTTCACCAGCAGTACCGGTGCTCCCCACGGAGACACGCTAGGATTGACATAACCCTTCTGCAAAAGCTCATCCAGCTGCTTCTGCAATTCCTCTAACTCTGCGGGTGCCACACGATATGGCGCCTTCGAAATCGGCTGCGCTCCCGGAATAAGATCAATCGAAAACTCGAAAGCTCGATCGGGTGGCAACCCGAACATCTCCTCGGGGAAGACATCATCAAAGTCCCGCACCACAGCTGGCCTCTCTAGCTCCATCTGCATAGCCCCAATCTCCACTGGCCTGGCCCGAAACCTGACCGGACCGAGCGAACTGCTACCTCGGCTGAACTCGAATTCTGGATGTCCGGGAATCTCGAACACCACCTTCTTCCTCCGACAGTCGATCGTAGCATAGAAGCTCGTAAGCCAATCCATCCCAAGGACCGCATCATAGTTGATGATGTCGTGGACAATGAAATCAGCGTAAAGCTCATGTCCACAAACCACCAACGGGCAAGAATTGCAACCACGATGCACCTAGACCACGCCATTCCCTGTGACGATATTCCAACTCCTGGAAAGAGGGGACGTCGACAAGGAATGCTTCTCCACGAAGCTCCGAGAAATAATGCACATCGATGCACCAGAGTCAAAGAGGACTCGTGCAGGAAAAGTGCGCACCAAAATCACACCTACAAACAGTCTAACAATCAAACCCTAGTCTAGCAAACAACCATGTTCAAGCAAACAACATAATCTAACAAACAAAACCAACTAAGAAGGAACAGCTAGAAGGAGAGTTACATGTGATAACCTCATCCACAGCCTCGCTCTCCACCTCGGTCATCAGAAAAGCCTGCCTCCTCGACGGAAAAGCCTGCTTAAAAGCCTGCCTCTGTGGGACAAGAGCTGCTCCACGTCCAGCAGGAACATGCGCTCTCTGCTGCAACGGCTGTGCTGCAACAGGTGCCCTCCGCAGCTGATTCGCATGTCGACAATCCTTCGCGACATGAGAAGCATCACCACAAACCAAACACTGGCCCAGAAATTTACTACACTGATCCTTGATGTGGCCAGGCTTGCCGCAGAAATGGCAAGTCTTCTGATTAGGCCCTCCTGGCCTCTTGAACTGCACCGGATGATTAGGCTTGAAACCAGGCCTAACCACCGCCCTGGCCTGCTCCATAGGCCTCTTCCCAGCTCCAGCAACATGTCCTCTCCTCTAGCTTAGGTTCAGCTCCTGCCTCCTCGCAGCGACCAGAACCTTCTGATAAGAGTCCAGATCAGAGGAAGACACAAAACTCTGAAGCTCCAAAGCAAGTCCCTGCAGGAACCTCTGAGCCCTATCATCAGCATCCTGCACCATCTTCGATGTGAACTGACTCAGCCTAGTGAACTCTTGGTGGTACTGGTCCACCGTCGAGCTCCCTTGCTTCAGCTCAATGAAACGCTGCAGCATCTCCTTCTTAGCAGCCTTCGGAAAGAATTCCCCATCAAACCTGGACTTAAAGGTAGCCCAAGCTATCGGCTCCACCAGCATCTTCTCTTCCGCATCCCACCAGTTCCGAGCATTATCCTTGAGTTGCCTCTTCGCCAAAACAACCCATCCAGCCAGGCCGATCTTGGCCATCTTCAAATTATCCTCAATGTTCCGAATCCACTCATCGGCAGCTAGAGGACCCTCAGACCCATCAAAATAAGCAGGACCCAGCTCCCGAAATTGCTTCGCTCCCGGCTCGGAGCGAGGGGCATCCTGGATTGCCCGACCAGCTCGAGCAACTGGAGCATTCTAGACTTGCAGGAGCACGCCCTGCTGCACCTGCATCATCTGAAGCATCATCCGCATCATCTCCCCATTGGTGGGCTCCCGCTCAGGCTCCTCATCATGAGGGGATGCGCTACCACCACCACGGGTAAATCACCTTCCTGCCATCAAATGACACAGAAAACGAACCAGATTAGACTCATAGCTTATGACTCGGATGCCGAACTTAGTTTATTGGACATTCTAATATTATTATCGTTATTCCGATATTCGCAGTTACAGAAAAATGAACTGCATGGGCCACCAACAAAACCTGTCACGCCCCGCTTCCCTAAAATGGAGGCGAGACGTGAGAAGGTCCGCACAGACGTGGAGCTGTGAAGCCACACGCCTGATAAGCGTCAATAAATTAAATGCATGTCCATGTAACCACGAACAGAACAAAGATAATAATACAAGAGAGACAGAAATAAAATCTCAAATCTCAGAATTGTCCAACATTTAAAATTAAGTTCAACATCCAGAAAAGCCACCAGGCTAAAAGAAAGAGTCTAAAGGCCCAGAACAAGGCCAACAAGGACAAACATAAACAGAGTATTGGTGCTACGCACCGACAACAAAAACAGTCTAACAAAAGGTAAGCTCAGGAAGACACTAAGACTGGTCTCCGGTGTCCTCGAACTCCTCGATGAACGCGGGTTCTGACTCAGCGTCAGCAAACTCCACGTCCTCCGCAGCACTCTCAGGCTCAGGATCTAACATGTGTCACCCAAAAGAGTAAAGGGGCACATGTCAGCAAGTCTAAAAGACTTGGGCAAGAAAACTGAAAATAAGGTAAACTAACAACCTAGCAGTTATAGTATGCATGACATGGCAATTATGGTATGAGAGCATAAGTAAGGCATGTTGTAACAATAGGTGCAAGAGAACAATTATCATGGCATGACAGGAGTAGCCAAGCTACTAACGATCTCAATCTTTTCACTAGTCACGTTTCAAGTTGTTTGTAGATGTTTACGCCTGAACTGTTGGACATTCACACTGATTGCCCGCTAAACATTACCCCAGAACCCAGAGTTTACGCCTTACAACTAAAGTTGCTGATCGGGCAGACTTCCAGTTGAATGGCCGCTTAACCCTTACCCCTCCCACATGCAAACAAGCCAGGGTCCCTGCACACGATGCTCAGTAAATGAGCCAGGGTTGCCCCGCACAAGAGCTTGTTTTCAGGTTCACAACTTGGCGTAAGGTTGTGCCCGCTAAAAGCAGGTGCCTAGCCTCAATCAATTCACTAGGTGTAGCGGAGCTACGCAATCACGGGAACATTTAAAGAATGCAATGACATGATAATTAATTTGCGTACCGTTAATTGAAATGAAACATGACATGGTAGTTATGCAACATGATAAATGACGGATCTAGCTTCGTTGTCAAGCTGGATCCTGAAATTGCGCCTAGGCGAGTATCATTTCGTCGCCTAGTCTCTTTTACACCTACAACAAGCAAATGGCCTAAGACATGGCCCAAAACCCTAAGTGGCAAGTTTCACTTGCCTAGCACCAAGGATGACGATCAACGAGGCCGTCACAAAATGTTAACTACGGAGATGAGGTCGTTGCCATGGCAAAACAATATTAGAACAACATCCAACCTAGTTTTATTAGGGTTTTACAAAATCACAAATGGGTTAGGAGAATATTATAGGATCGAGTTATTACCGAACCATTAGCGGAAGAATGATGCCGAGCAAGTACGGTGACGGAAGAAACGATCCGGGGAACCTACGGTTCAGATCTGGAATGGATGGAGAAATCTGGAGAAAATGAGATTTTGGGGGTTTGGGGGGTTTTCCGGCGGCCTAGAGGTGATGGCCGGCCTAAATGGAGAGGGAGAGGGGCTCTTGATGATGGAGGAAGGCTAGGGGAAGATTGGGGGAGATCAGAGGTCAAGGGGGAAAGAAAAACGGCCAAGAGAGAAGAAGGAAAGAAAAGAAACGAAGAGGTGTTTAAATAGGAAACCATCCGGCGGCTGGGCGAAATCTAGGGTTTCAACAGCGGTTAGTCGGTCAAAGAAGGTTGGCTGACCGACTAGTTCAAGAACTAGTCGGTCGGTAGACTAACTGTGACCGACTAACACCAAACAGTAACTCAGGTCGACAAAATGGTCAATGAATTAGTCGGTTAAAGAACAATGGCTGACCGACTAGTTTGCAACCTAGTCGGTCGGTGGTTGTTCTTGGACCGACTAACGATAAACAGTAACTTAGGTAAAATTGATTGAAGGAACTAGTCGGTCTGAGAGCAAGTTCTGACCGACTAGTTTCACATCTAGTCGGTCGGTGGTTGTTCTTAGACCGACTAAAAGTAAACAGTAACTCATGTACATTAGATTCAATGAACTAGTCGGTTCCAATAGAGTTCCTGACCGACTAGATCGCAATCTAGTCGGTTGGTCCACCTTCTTGAACCAACTAAAGTGCACTAAAAGTGCCGAATCGAAGTGCGAAGTTCTAGGAAGATTCCTACAGCTTCTAGGATCACTCTAACTCTAAAATATGAGCAATTTGAAGTTCGTCATGAGTGACTTACTCCAAGATCAACGATTCTAAGGAAGAAGCTAGGAAATCACGACGAAACGATCGAAAACGAAAGCTACGGAGACGAAAACCACACATAAGGAGAAAATCCACCAAAACATATATATATAATATAGATAATCCAAATACATGAAAACCAGTCATTACAGAGGGTCTCTTGGAGTCAGTTAGGTTCGCCGGTTCAGAGAGCATTACAGCAGGTGATGCATTTGAGCTACGATTTGCAGATTTTGTTATGAACCGTATTTCAGCTGCATGAACAATTGAGGAGGACATCCATGTCAGTCTTGAGGGGGATAGACTATATTTTCAGATTGCTTGCGGGCATTCCCCACCACATGATACATCCCCACAAGTTTACACACCTGAGCAGCCAGCATCACCATTCCAGAGAGAGCCTACATTGATAGTTGATGAAAAGGCAAAGGAGCACACTGTCGAGCCAGAGCATGCTTTTGAGGAGGCCTTACATGCAGAGCCAGAGCTTATCACCGAGGAATTCGTACATCGGAACGAGGACACAACCATTCATGAGGATCCCGAGCACTATCCTCCTCCATTAGAGCTCCCGCAGCCACCTCATACTTCTACTGACGTCGAGGACTATCCCACAGAGTTTACTGCTCCCACTCAGGGAAATATTTTTACACATCCCATTTCTGAATCATGTATTCCATTTGATATTTACTTTGATTCAGATATTTTTGACACGTCATACCTTTTGCAGTGCACGTACGATTATGGATCGGAGGTATGCTTGGACGTGTCAGAGTTTGACGAGCCTATCGAGGAGGTCCACACCTATGATCTAGATTTACCTGAGCAGCTTAGATAGGATACCATAGAGACAACTATCACAGCACAAGAGGATATTGAATTATTTCCAGGGAAGTATCGTCCACCACTATTTATTTCATATATTTCTATTGACGATCCTCTTTGGAATACTTTTATTATGAGGGTGAAATTTTTGCAGCGAACTGATGCATCATATTCTCTGTAGGGTACAGGTGGAGTCCTTGTGGGAATGCTGGAGGATGCATTGCTGGATTTCGTTGGTGTCCGTGGACATACGCGCCTGGCTGAGCCACGGAAGAAACAGTTGGAGCAGTTGCCTGCACCGGCAAAGATACTGGATCTGCCTTTTGATATAGGTGATATCAATCCAGTAGTGTAGCAATAGCGTAAAATTTTATGCTTTAAATAAACACGAATCCTCTCGACAGTGAGGGGACCGTATAGATTTGATTGAATAAATATTACCTCATATGACGGCAACAAAATTTTTTACACCCCAAACCCATTATATATATTAATTGCCCTCTTCATATTTTGATGTGTCACACCCTTTTGCTCACCACCTATCGAGCATCTCTTTCAAGTGAATACTTATTTTCCTATTCATTTGACTTGATCACGCTTTGCAAAGTCATGATTTTATTGATCGAGTTATTTCAATAGGATTGTTTGGTATAAGCTTGGGGGAAGGCGCTCTCATGCATCATTGTATGTGCATGTAGTTGCATTAGGATTTCATGTCATTCATGTCATCATTTTTCATTCTCCCCCACATTAATCGTTGTTCCTCATACTCTTCCATTATGATCACATTGAGGACAATGTGAGGTTTAAGCTTGGGAGAGTGCATTTCCACGCCATTTAGTTGCACTTTTACTCTATTTTTAGGGTTTTTAGAATTTTCAAAATTTTTGCATTATCTTTTTGATTTTTCCATCTTATTTTCCTTTTATGTGTGTTCATGCATCATATTGTGTGCTTGTTTTTTCTTTTCTTTCCTCTCTTTTATTTTTATTTCTTTATTTTCCTTTTCTCTTCTTCCGCTAGATGAATTTCGTATGACACTATCTCGTATTGCTTTAGCAACCATCACGATGCTTATTATTCCTTGCCATGCTACTTTGATTATTCCATAGTCTTGCTATCCATGTGCTTGCTTATATATTCTTTTGATGATGCGTCAAGTTTCGGGTGCGTCATGTGATCCCTCCTTATCTCTTTATATTTGACCAAGTCCACTTTGTAAATGAATTGCAATTTTCTCCACCACTTTGACTAGGTCATCCTTTGAGTATTTACGGGCTTGCAACTCCTTAAAACACTTAGCACACACATCAAATTGTTCACACACGTTTGTTATCATCAAACACGAAGTCATCGATCGTTGTATCCAATTACACGTTGTATTCAACAATCTCCTCCTTTTGATGATGACAAACCAATATAAGATTTGAGCAATAACGATCCAAATAATATCATCGTGATATGTGTGTGTGAAGTTTGATGATGGATGAAGTAATACAAATACAATGATGAGCAATGATGTTCAACATATATGCATGCTCCTCCTATATTCATGCTCTCATTTGAACACATATTCATTAAGTACATTAAGCATTAAGCATATCATTCAACCAAATCTTTTCAATATTCTCCCCCTTTTGTTATCATCAAAAGTGTACAATGAAGTCAATGTCATATCACATGCAAAAAGAGAGTATTAAAAACTATAACAAACACTTGCATGTAGTCTTTCTTAGAATAAGCAAGTCAAATCCAATGAAAATTATAACAAAGACTTCTGCACCATCGTGTAAGTGTGATGATTAAACATTGAAGCAGATAAGGAGAACTTTTAAGAAATTCAACCAACACCAGTCCACTTTTCCATGTAACATGATATCATCTAAGATTGATTTTCACCAGCTCATTAAAAATGAGTTAAATGTACCACACCCAAAACATAGCCTATGAGGACTCTTAGATGTGGGGTGGCATTGCTTGACGAGTATAACACCATGCTAAAGTTTACTCTTAAAGCTTATGTTGGATACTCGTGGGTAGTGTCGTTGCCATGGATCGTATCCATTTTTCATACGGAGCTCTTTTCATTTTCCTTTTCTTTTTTATACTTCTTTTCTTTAATTCAATTCTTTTCAGTTCTATTTTTTATCCAAGGCAAGACACATCATATCCAGTAGATTTTCTAGTTAGTTTTCATCCTACATTCACTTTCGAATATTTCATAAAAGATATATCCAAATGTACAACAACATTTAATACTTGTGGAAGTTGAAGTGTATGTGTAGAAATCGAATTATTTTAATCATTGAACATGTCATGGTTATTTAGAAAATAAAACATGCACATGTAGCTATAAAAATAATACATCAATTTCTACACGGATATGAATATCATTCATTAATACCAATTTAATGATTCAAAAGAAGGATACATATTAAACACCATTTTTATATCTTTTTATATTTTGTTTTGATTATATAAAGAATTAAAGCCTTTCTAACAATCAAATGCTAGCACACAAACAAAACAAATCAAGCACACAGAAAAATACTATGAATGTATACATTAAGCTCAAGGAAGAAACCATGCCTTCACATTGTCTTTTGGCTAAGGAACTTTAATGAAATGCGACATCCAATCCATAGTTCCTAGCCACTCCATCTTACCTATACGGAAGATGTTATAGGTGACCTTGGAATACAACAAGGTCCACTCATGTTAGTCATCAAATTCTTAGGAAAAATTTGCTTAAATTTATTATTTTTATTCCTGTATTTGCAATAATGAGAAATATGACCAACACAACCACATGTAAAGCACTTTGCATAAATATTTCTAGATTTTGTTGTCTCAATGTGAACTTTCTTATATTTTGACTTTTCAACATGTTTCAAATCATACCCAAGTCCTTGCCTATTATTGCCATATATTTGGTTTCCAATAATTATATTCAAAGATTTTTTTTCCATACCAAATTTCTTTATAGTCAGTTTTAGGTTCGTGACTTTAAATTTCAAATAAATATTTTCATTCATAAGCAAAGTGCATTAACTAAATGAAAGCCTTCTTGTTTTCCTCTTCATTCTATTTCATGTTTTCAGCTTTTTTTTCAGAATCAATCATTTTTCCTTTAAGCTCATTTTTAGCATGCACATCTTTTCAATAAGCTCTTTATTTTCAGTTTCTAGTTTAACCAATTTTTCTTTACATGTTATTTTCTTTTAAAAGCGTAAGACAATTAAGGCATTCAACTATTTCATGCAAGCTAAATTTTGCTTTTTTTCAACACAGTAATGGTAGAATTACATGCAACAATTTCTTCTTTCAGTTTATCAACTTATAATGACATGTTGTAATTGTCTTGTTGCAGTTCATCATTAGCATTTCTATACTTTTCTACGGTGGATTCAAGTTTCTCTACAGTTGATTCTAGGCTTTCAATTTCACCTTGCATTTCTTTAACAGCATTCAGAAGTTGAACTTTGGTGCAAGATTTTACCTCATCAAGCTCTCCCATCAAGCAAAGTGAGGAGTGGACAGTCTCCTCCCGAGTCTCGTCCTCGCTATCGTCATCCCACGTTACTGCTAAAAATTTTCCTCTCTTCTCTGTAGTGTTGTTCTTTGCTTATGGGAGATTATTCATAAAGTGTCCATCCTTTTTGCAGTTAAAACATTGAACTTCATCAGTAGTAGTCTGCTCAGAAGATGTTTTAGCAGGATTAAATTTGTTAGAGCGATTAAACCTTTTTGACATTTCAGCTCTCCCTTGGTTGGTCTTGATATATCTTCTGAAACCTATGACCATCAGTGCTTGCTCCTCATCAAGATCTTCATCTTCATCTTCCTTAGCTTGAAGAGCTAGTGCTTTTGAAGTCTTGATCTCAGCTTTCTCTCTAGTTTCAATGTTCTGCAACTCAAGCTCATGTGACGTTAAGTTTTCTATCAGATCTTCCACACTCATCTTTGATAGATCCTTGGCTTCCTGAATGGCAGTGACTTTTGGATGGAAGGAGCTCTACAACGCTCTCAAGATCTTCCTTATTTGCTCCAGGCTTAAGTATGGCTTACCAAGAGATCTAGATTTGTAGACAATGTCTATGAACCTCGCAAACATCTCATTGATGGACTCTGATGGAAGCAAGCAGAATCTTTCATATTCTGTGCTGAGCAAAGCAAGTCTGGACTCTTTCACCTACGATGTTCCCTCATGAGTCACCTCAAGCGTGTGCCAAATTTCCTGCGCAGTTTGACATTGAGAGATACGATTAAACTCAGCTTTATCCAAAGAGCAAATAAGTGCATTCATAGCTCTATTATTTAGAGAAAAATTTTTTTATCAGCATCATCCCATTTATCTTCTGGTTTTAGAATTTCAGTGTCTCCAATTTTAATGGTGGGGGTTTATATCCTTTTTCAACAATGTTCCACACGTCATAATCAACAGATGCTAAATATATTTTCATCCTAGTTTTTCAGTAAGCAAAATTAGTGCCATTAAATATAGGGGGTCTAACTATAGACTGGCCTTCAACAAAAGCAGAATCAGATATATTCATGGTTACTAGACTAGATCTTCTAACCGGCTCTGATATCACTTGTTGGATCTGGATCTAAGCCTAGAGGGGAGAATTGGCGAATAAAAATTCTCAAATAACACAGTCAATTATTCAGCATAGATAGCCAGACACAAAGTAAATAAAAAGCAATCACTTAGTGCACGAGAGATTTACCCTGGTTCGGTCGTCCCAACAACATACTCCAGACCCAAAGCAATTACTAGTATTAATATGTTACAAGGGTACAACCGTAAAGAGCTACGAGCACCTACTCTACTCCCACCAGGTTTCGTACCGCACTCACCAAAGTACTAAACACTATTAATCTAGTAAATGCTCTCTCTTGACTAGCGCCAACTAGTCAAGACCCTCTTTCTAGCACCGACTAGATAAGACGACAAAACCGAATGAATAAGTAACCTACAAATATCAACACACCAATATCGAATATAAAGAAATATATAGTTCAGAAAAGCTCAGTTCATGTAGGTGTCGTCGTCTCTATCGTTCAGCGCTGGTCAGATCTTATCTGACAAGATGTAGTAGTCTATCTCAAGTCATGGTACCCCCAAGATGTTGCAACCTCCTTCTTTGGCTTTGAAACAATGGAGGAAGATGAAGGCTTTGCAAATTGCAGCAATGGTGGTTGAATCTCTTGAAGCTTGCAACCTTGAGAAGATGGAGGACCCCATGGAAACTTGCGCAATGGATGAATACACCATGTAGATGTTGCGGCACTTAGAGGTCGAAGCCCTTGGAAACTTGCGCAATGGATGAATACACCTTGTAAATGTTGCGGCACTTAGAGGTCGAAGCCCTTGGAAACTTGCGCAATGAAGGAGATGAAGCCCTTGTAATGCTTGCGCAATGTTGAATATGAATTCATTGAAGCACTTGCACAATGGAGGATGGAGCTTGTGGCAATGGAGGATGGTGAAGCTTCCTTGAGTTGCGACAAAGGAGGAGATGGAGCCCCTTGTAAACTTGCGGCCTTGTAGGAGAAAGAGGATCTCTTTGGTGTTGTAGCTAGGGCTTTGAAGCTTGGAGATTTTTGTGTTGGCCGCACACTTTTTCCTTTTTATGTAGGTGCATGCTTTTCTTCTCTTTTGAAGAGGGGTTTATATAGGAGAGGGAGAAGATCGTTGGCTCATGAAAAATACCAAAGAATAAGGAGTTTGGATGGAATCCTAACTAGAATAGGATTTGAAATAATCATATGGAAGATCTCTTTCAATCACAATAGGACTTGGAGTGTGAATTTGATTGGAATAGGATTTGGAGTTTGAATTTGATTTAGAGAGGATCTCATTTAATCACAAATTGATTTGCATGAGATTTGAATTGCATGGCAATCGGTGATAGGATTTGCAATGGGATTTGGTTCAATCACTTTTGTTATAAATGGGATCCCTACTTATCTATCCATATTTGACCAAGTCCACTTTGTAAATGAATTGCAATTTTCTCCACCACTTTGACTCGGTCATCCTTTGAGTATTTACGAGCTTACTACTCCTGAAAACACTTAGCACACATATCAAATTGTTCACACATGTTTGTTATCATCAAATACGAAGTCATCGATCGTTGTATCCAACATGCTGGGCTTGCCCCGCTGGGTCGGTCATTGGAAGAACAACTATGTTTTTGTCGCTTTTCCCGGGGATGCCAAAATTTTAACTGGCTGGGGAATCTCGGGCTCCTACGAGTTGGTGTTGGACCTCTCAGAGGTTGAACGAGCCGCAGTTACATTCCTGACGGCCTTACCCGGGGGGAGAGATTGGTCTGGCCTTTGTTGGACGATCTCCTCCTCAAGAGCGTCTTGTGGTCCCCTGGTAAATGCACTTTTTCGACTTTGTCCTTCTCTTTGGCTTAACCTGATTCTCCATTCTTTTACAGAAATGGTAGGCCAGGAGTTCAGCCACCCCTACGACATGCATCAACTCATCCATCGGGGTGCTCGAAGCTCTCGGGGAAGCTCCTATGATCATGCGTCGGGTCGCATGAAGGAGGAGGCGATCCGTGCAGCTAAACCACCGATCGGGATGTTGAAGATGGTGGATGCTACCCCGACTGCAGGCTCTTCTCCCGTTGTGACGGGTCTGATTGATGCTCCCCTGATTTTGGCTCCGACCTCGACCGCTGCAGGTTCTTCCCACGCTGCGGTGGGCCTGGTTTACGCTCTCACCGACCCATTCACCGACGAAGGGGCCTCGAATGGTCTTGAGCAGGACCCTACTGCGTCGATCGGAGGTCAGGGGCCAAGGAAGAAGCATTCTTGCTCGGGTTCTGAGAGGCACGAGAAGAAGAAGAGAAAAGGGAATAGTGGTTCCCTAGTGGCGTGTCCCTCATCGGTTGCCTCACAAGGAAGCCCCTAGGCCTTGGGGGAGGATTCTCATACCCTCCAGGTTGAGCATACCTTGGTTGGGGCAGGGCGAGTATTGTTGGTGTTTGGTCCCGGACTTGAGGCCCCGTCTGGAGGGTCAGGTTTTACCGACTATGACGTGGCTGTTCGGTTGGCTTAGAGCTATGCACTGTCGGGTGACTGCTCTCTCCTGGAGAGGGTCCACTCCAAGAGCCTGGTGAACTGCACAGTATGACAGATTCAATAGGTAGGTCTCTTTCTTCTCTCACTCACATCTTGTTTAGTTTGACCTTCATCCCTTTCATCCCGCAGGCGTCCTCGATGGCCGTAGAGGTGCAGCGGCGCTCGGAGCGAGTCGTCGAGCTAGAGGGGCCCTCGAGTGGGAGAGTCTAAGGGAAGAGGCAGCAGATTGATCGGTCGAAGAGGCTCGCAAGGAGTTACGGCCCTCACTCCACAAGGTCAACGAGCTCATGTCAGAGGTTGAGAGGTTAAAGGAGGTGTTGGCGGCCGTTGACGTCTCTCAAGCCGCCATCGAAAGGTCCGCTGAGGAAATCGAGGAGGTGTTATCCTTCATCCAGGAAGCACAACGGAAGGAAAGGGCTGAGCTTTGGTCTGAGATCGGCTCCCTACGACGAGCGGATCCAGGGCGGCTTGTTGACGCAGTTGTGAGGGGTTATGAGGACGTCATGGCCCCAAGGATTGCAAAGTCCTTCTTGGATGGGTTCTTGGCATACGAGGAGTGGGTTTGGCAGATGCTTCTTCGCCCCTCCGCTACCCCCAACCAGCTTGTCGAGATGAGGGACGTCGCTGAAGAAACAAGGGAGAGTTCCTCCTGGGCTCCCGCGCCGTAGATGGTCATAGCGGTTTTCCTTTTGCTTTCTCACCCATTTGTAACAAGCTGGATGAATAATAGAAGTTTTTCCCTTTTGGTATATCTGTTGTGTTTGCATGTTGTTGTGTTGTCTTTATTTTAGCATTGTCCCCCTCTTTCCGATGTTCGTGTCGAGGTCGGTCGGTGGCTCGAGCTGTGGGAAGGATTTCTTGAGAACGCTTTTTAACTGGATGGGACCGATGGTGCGATCAGTCCATCGGGGGAGTCGTCCATAGGTCTAAGTTCGATCGTGTGGTCGCCCCGTTGGAGGAATTTCCCCCGTCCTCGTGGTCGATCCGTAGTCAGCTTACTGGGGGCGTTGTCCCTGGCCTTACAGTCGATTGGATGGTCGTCCTGCTTGGGGAGTTGTCCTAAGGCTTACGGTCGTTCGTGTGATCGACCTGCTGGGGGCGTTGCCCCCAGCCTTATAATCGATCGATTGATCGGCCTGCTAGAGGAGTTTTCCCCAACTTTATAGTTGATCAAGTGGTCAGCCTACTGGTGGAGTTGCCTCCAGCCTTACGGTCGACGGGTCGATCAGCCAGCTGGGAGAGCTATCTCCAGTCTTATGGTCGATCAAATGATTGACCTGCTTGGGGAGTTATCCATAGCCTTATAGTCGATATGTGGCCGGCCTGTTGGAGGAATTGCACCCAGCCTTACGGTCGACGGATGTCGGCCAGCTGGGGGAGCTATCCCCAGTCTTATGGTCGATCGAATGATCGTCCCACTGGGAGAGTTTCCCCCAGCTTTATGGTCGATATGTGGCCGGCCTATTGGGGGAGTTGCCCCAAACTTTACGATCGACAGATCGGTCGGCCAGCTGGGGGAGCTACCCACAGTCTTATGGTCGATTGAATGATCTGCCTGCTAGGGGAGTTGCCCCCAGCCGTGTGGTCGATGTGTGGCCAGCCAACTGGGGGAATTGCCTCCAGCCTTATGGTCGATGGGCCGATCGGCCAGCTGAGGGAGCTACCCCCAGTCTTATGTTCGATCGAATGATTGGCATGCTGAGGGAGTTGCCCCAGCCTTTTGGTCGATGTATGGCCGGCCTACTAGGGAGTTGCCCACAGCCTTACGGTCGACGAATCGATCGGTCGGCTGGGGGAGCCACCCATAGTCTTATGGTTGATCAAATGATCGGCCTGCTGGGGGAGTTGCCCCCAGCCTTATGGCCAATCGTAAGGTATGGTTGGTCATGCTAGAGGAGTTACCCTCAGCCTTACGAAGGATCGAGAGTTCGAGCGATCCTGCTGGGGAAGTTGTCCCAGCCTTATGGCCGATCGAGAATTCGGGTAGTCCTGCTGGGTGAGTTGGCCACAGCCTTGTGGCCAATCGAGAGTTTGATCGGTCCTGTTGGGGTAGTTGCCCCATCCTTACGACAGATCGAGAGTTCCATCGGTCCTGCTGAGGGAGTTACCCCCAGCCTTATGGTCGTTCACGAGTTTGATCGGTCCTGCAGAGTTGCCCCCAACCTTACGGCCGATCAAGAATTTGATTGGTCCTGCTGGGGGAATTACCCGCAGCCTTATGGCCGATCGAGAGTTTGGTCGGTCCTGCTGGGGGAGTTTCCCCCAAGCCTCACAGACGATTGAGAGTTCCATCGGTCCTGCTGGGGGAGTTGCCCTAGCCTTACAGCTGTTGTAACGACCCGATTCCTGGGCCCGTTACTTTTTTGATATTTGCACAGGTCCTGCAGTTAACCAGTGAAAACAAAATAGCCACGATGCAGAGATGTACAAAATACCCAAATAGTGTCCAATTATTACATCCATATTGTATAAGTCCAATAATTGTACATGAAGGAAAGTAAATAACTGGAAACAACTCTGAAAGCTAAAGTCTCATGGTCAAATTCTGGCGCTATTAACTCTAGAGCATCTGCCTTCATATGTACGTCGGCTGCGGTGCCACAGAGATGAAACCGTAGGTAAGTCACAACAATTCTAGCAATAGAAATAAAGGAGTGCAAAAGTATGGGACAGACTATGGTAAACAAAAGATGGTTATGCAGGTGCAAAAAGTAAAGTATGGGCAGACAGGTATGTAAGAGAATAAGTAAAGTACTGGTAACTGCTCAGGTATGGTATGTAATGTATAAGGTAAAGATGACTGTACAAGTGCAAAAGTAACGATTGTGGCGTGGCATGTGGTAGTAACAATATTTTGACCAATGGGATGTCAATAGTAAGACAACCAGGTTAACAATGTTTTGACCAATCGGACCTAGTAATACTTAAGAAAAGATGAGCATCGCTTGACTTTCTAATAGTGTGGGATGGCCTAATAATAAGAAGTCTAACTTAACTCCCAAATCAGCCAATCAGTCAGGGCTTGAAGGTACAGGTCACTTTAAAGACCGCAGGAACAAGTCCCTTGGTTGACCAACCCCCTTCCCATTCCTTTCTAGACACTGATTCAGTCGTAATTCAAGACCGCTCATTATTATACCGTTCTATTACGTTCGAGTAGTCTTGACTTAGTCAATGGAATAGTTGTATCAAGTTAGTAGTCGTGACAGAAGCAATGGTATCAATCAATTATCAATTAGTGCAACATCAATCAAACTAGTGCATCAGTCTTAAATGCCGCAAGGGCCCAATAGTATGCTCCGTAAATGTGCTCCGTAAATGCCCGAAGGCCCAGTAGTGTGTTCCGTAATGTGCTCTGTAAATGCCCGAAGGCCCAGTAGTGTGTTCCGTAATGTGCTCTGTAAATGCCCGAAGGCACAGTAGTGTGTTCCGTAATGTGCTCCGTAAATGTGCATCAGCCTTGGCCTGAGTGTACGATATGCAACCAGAAGTGCACCCATCCCACGGAGCAACTCGTGGAATATCTACATACCATTCATGCATGGTGATGGTACAACTTAACTAATAAGGGTGGACCCGGTCACTCCCGCACACTTCGTAGCTCAAGACTACCCCGTATCCCGTGTATTATCATAGTCCAATGTTCATACCAGTGTTTGTATCAACATGGACTCATGGGACCTGTATCAATCAGCTAGTGCAACAGTCTTAGCTCGAGTGTACGATATGCAACCAGAAGTGCACACATCCCACGTAGCAACTCGTGGAATATCTACCTATCATCCCCTACAGGGTGATGATACAGCTTACCAAATAAGGGTGGACCCAGTCACTCCCGCACACTACGTAGCTCAAGACTACCACATAACCCGTGTTGTATCACATTTCACATTTATAAGCGTATCAGTATACCTGTCCGTATCCATATCCGTATATGTATCCGTATGGCCTCATAGGCCCATCATTTCGTGCATCCAACAATGTGTACAACAATACATCCATCAATGAGTACAACAAATACGTATATGTGTGGTATTTACTTGCTGAAAAGTCAAGGCAGAAGCCTCAACGGAGAATACCAGTCCTGAGCAATGTTTTGAAGTCCAACAACTATGATATCTAGTGCATTATCTCAATTTAGTCCGAGCAACACTTTGAAGTCCAACAACTATGATATCTAATTCCATAAAAGTGCACTATCTCAATTTAGCCCTGAGCAATGCTTTGAAGTCCAACAACTATGATATTTAATTCCATAAAAGTGTGCTATCTCAATTTAGTCCCGATCAATACTTTGAAGTCCAATAACTATGATATCAAATTTCATGAAAGTGTACTATCTCAATTTAATCCTCTGGTCATTCCACTATTGATTAGTTCGCTAGTTATTTAGTTCTCTAGTCATCTGTTCAGGTCAATAACTGTTCTGAGACTAGTTGTTATGTCCTAAGTCCATACGAGTACACAAGCTAAATTTCTAAAGTTAGAATTAGAGTGACTTACTCTTTTAGAGATCGTTGTGGTAAGAAGAGGTTAGAGCTAGAGCTTTTAGAGATGCTGGTGCACGAGTATCGGCACCTGCAAGCACAAGAAACTCATCAGTTACAGACTACCCTATTTCTATTTATTTGATTAGTCGTTTTGATTTTTATAATCGATTGAAACGTCGTCAAAAAGCTTTCTAAATTTTTATATAGGCTAGATATGATGAAAATAATTTTACTGTAAGAGGAAATATTTTTCGGAAGCTTATAGTAATTTTTATAATTTTTAAACGCTCAAAATAGATTTAAAACTAATTTTTAATTAAGTAACGTAATTATTCAATAATTTCTCCTGGATGCAATCTGCATCGGAAAGTTGCGAATGAACTGTCAAAATGACCGTATCAGAGAGTACTTCAACATATATTTTTTATCGCATATTAATTTATGTGAAAATAATAAGTTATAGATTTTTGAATGAAAATAACCAATTTAACTTTTAGGCTTAAAAATTAATTCTGGAAAATCTAAGCGTCCGATTGAGACGAAACTAGTGCCATTGGGTCCAGAATGTCATTTCTGATTTTCTAGAGTTGATCTCATATTTTTCTGGGGCTTATATTTTAAGTTATGAATTTAAAACCATTAAACCCCATTTATTAATTATTATAAAAGCGAAAATACGAAATAAATTCGTATTTACAAGTTTGCCATCGTGTTTTATACCTTCGCCTTCGCTCGTGCAGCAGCGGCGGGGGAGCGTGTCCGTCGACGGCGATGGGGGCGGCGGTGCACGGCGAGGCGGCGGAGCGGCGCAGGCGGCGATGGTGGCCGATGGCTATCGAGAGCTGGCGGCAGGCGGAACCCAGGCGGAGGGCGATCGGTAGTCGAGCCCTCCGGCGTCGTCGTGGGCGGTGTCAAGCTGATGGCGACGAGGCACGGTGCTGACGAAGAGGGCTGAGGATGAGGATGCTGGTGGCTTGTCAGCGTCGTTCGGGGGCGCTGTTCGGAGTGGTGATGAGCTGAGAACGGTGGAGCTCGACTGTGCGGTGGTGGTCGAACGGAGATGGGGTGCTGTGTGCTTTGGGATACGGCAGAGCAGGGCACAGAGGGCGACGAGCGGGAGTCGGAACTCGTGCTCACGGCGGTGAGCTGGGGTAGGCGGACGACGAGCTCGCCGTAGGTCGAGGGCGGAGGCCTCGTGGGCGTCGGAGTAGGAGGCCGGTGGCTCGAGGAGCGGTTTCGACGTGGGTCAGAGCTCCGAGAGCTCGAAGGTTGGGTCGTGCGTGTGTAGAGTTATGAGAAGAGATCGAAACATAGAGGGAGAAGAGTGAGAGGTCTTGTGTGTGAGTTTGCATAGGCTTAGGGTTAAGCTGAGAGAGGGTTTTGAGAGTTGAGAATGAGAGAATGGGTTTCGGGGAAGAGAGCAGTGAGCCTGGGTGCGTTGCGTGGGTTACGGGCTTAGTCTGTGAAGAAGAGGGGTTTAAATAATAAACAAAAATTATTATTTTATAAGAATGTAATTAATACTTAGTCAATGTAATAACTCATTAGGTAGGTAATAAATGGTTTCTTTAGACTAAGTATGGAATTCTAGCTAACCCATGAAACACATGGGTTGCTTACGGGAGACGTATCAAAATGTTAAACGTAATTGTTTAGGTAATTTTGTTATGTAAAGATAAATGGTAAAGGTAAAAACGTAATTTGTAAAATAGTAAAAAAACAAAATTACGATTTTACCCCTACTAGTAAACGTATCCGAAAAATTACGAAAACATACTCACGGGATCGTATCGTCGCGAGGATCGCGAATACGAAGTCCGTTTCAGGGTTTGAGCTACAGAAATACTAGTTTTACACCAAAATGTTTAGGAAGCGGGTTTGCGGGTTCTCTATTGATTTGATTTCAGAAAATTACGAAATAAATATGGAAAGCCTTAAATGATCAGTGAATGTTGCTGTAAAAGTTTGAAATCGTTTTGATGATGTTTGTATGGCAAATAAATTCATTAAGTCAAAATGGTAATAACTAAAAATGAATTTTATCAGAAATGTTTTGAGTATTTGATGAAATCCGATCTTACTAAAATACTTCATAGCTAGTCTGATATCTCAAAATATTTTTATAAGAAATTTTTAGAATCGTAAAACTCCTGACAAACCATTATAAAATAGTTTAAAAATTGAAAAATTGGTCAAATACGTAAATAGTTTGTCTTGATGAAAACAGGCCGTTACAGCCGTTCGTGAGTTTGATCGGTCCTGCTGGGGGAGTTGCCCCCCAGCCTGACAGCAGATCGAGAATTTGATCGATCCTACTGTGGGAGTTTCCCTCATCCTTACGGCCGATCGAGAGTTTGGTCAGTCCTTCACGTGCGTTTATATTTTATATATTCACGCACGTCTTCTTTGTGTTTTTCCATTGTTTTCCGTCGTCACGTACCCGTTTTCTTGTGATTTCTAGTTTTCTTTCACTTCTTTGTCTTTTTGTGTGAATGCAGGAGATTTCCAGCATTGGGGACATATAACGAAGATATCAAGAGCCACGGATCAACGGGAGGAGTTACGCGTGATCCAGAGGGTCAAAGCGATGAAGATTGATATTTCTCAGCCCTCAACCGATCGGGTGGACCAGCCACCCAGTCGGTTGATGCACGCGTATCCGACCCGGATAGGAGCTGAAGAGAAGAGCATCTCACCCGATCGGTTCAGTGATCGGATGAGATCGACAGAGCTCTCTGTCAATTTGAAGCTGGATTCCAACCGATCGGGTGACATCTCACCCGATCGGTTCATCTGAAGCTGAAAATCAACAAACGACGACCCGGTTACGCCAACCGCTCTCCTCAGCACCCGGTTGAAGCTTCTGAAGCCCGATGGCCAATGCGACAAGTAGCTCACCCTATCGGTTGATGTTTCAACCGATCGGGTGGCCTTTTCTTCCTCTTTCGCGCGCTGTTGATGCATTCATTGAAGATCTACTGTCATTCCAGAGGGATTTTGGATGATCTCTTATTTTTATACGTCGGCATTGTCGTTAGATTTCCAACGATAGGTCACATGCCCAAATCCTATTTTTCTACATTTTTCTGAAATTTTCTGAGCACAGCTGTGTGCTGAAATGGGCTGCTGTCTGGATTTTCAGATCAACCGATCGGTTGGTGTCCGGGTGGCCGTCCGGGTGAGCCAAATTTCAGATGTTTAGTCTCTGTTTATTTCCACCCGATCGGGTGAACTTCCACCCGATCGGGTGGGCCGGTTTTGACAGTTTTAATGTGTTTTTTGGACCCGAACCGGTCAAGTTTTTGGGGGGGTTATTTATATGGTTTGGGGCACGACTTAGGGATGATTCTCTCCCATTTTTCAGCAACTTTTCCTCCCCTTTCTTGGGAGTTTTAGGTTAGGTTAGATTAGGTTTTATCTTCCAATAAATCTTGTAAAGGATTGATCCGAACGCGAGATAAGTATTTCTTTCTCTTGTTTTCCATTGTTTTGTATTGTGTTTATTTTGCTTGATGGTGAACGTTTGTATGTCTTTTTTGATGCTTGGTTTTATGTTCTTCACCATTGAGTAGTATTGATGAACCCTAATACGGGTTAGGGTAGGATTGATGCTTGAGATTTACATTTGACTTGATTGCATGGTACGTGTTCGATGGAATGTGTCAATAGGGATTTCTAGCAATCTGAGTCCAATTCGTATGGCAACACACTAGTTGTGTTGGGGATTAGGGTCCGGTGTCTTGTCCAGTCAAGATCCGCTTTGATGTATTGCTAGAAATCACATTCGACCTATTTGGCCATTAGGGTTACGCGGGGGTGTTTCATTGTCATTGGCGGGAGAAAGACCGCCTCTGACCGTCGGGCCAAGGGGGAATAAACTTGGCGGTTGACTCCATAGCCATAGCTCACGCCCCTAGCGTAGACATCGAGTCCTCACGCGTGGGAACGGCTTGGACGAAATGTTGGGAGTTATCATTGTGGCCTTAATGCTTCCGGTTGCGGAAGGTGTTAATGGACATGGGAATGCCCACCGTCCAAAACCAGGTAGACCTAGCATACTAGGTATCAACCGGAATATCGGGCCATGGACGCTAGGTACCACCTTTTGGGGCAATGTCTCACCCTGGGTCAAGTCAAATGCCAAGTGTCATGAGTGCTCTAGCCCGTGTTAGCGGGGATTCATTTCGTGTCTTTTTATTTCTTCTCTTTATTTCTACATTTCCACCCATATTATCCGCATAGCTAGCACACAACCTAGGCGAGGCTAGTAGCCATTCAAGCCATCCACCTCCCTGAGTTCGATAAACCCGCACCCTACACTAACCATGCACTTGCGGTAAAACGACACCGCGCCCAAACCATAAACGGGGCGCCGGTCAAGTTTTTGGCGCCGCGGAGGCGTTCGGTTTGATATTAGCTTAGCTTGGGTTCGTTAGACTACGCACATAAAAAAACAAATATAATAACCGAGAAATTTTTCTCCCACCATTATATTATCTTTTTGTTATTCTCTTATACTATTGACGCTCCTCTCTAGTTTTCTTATTTTTGTTGTCCAGGTATCTTTGCTATAACCATGTGGAGATCAAATTTCGATGCTCTGATGGGAGGATATGATCCTTATTCAGTTGTGGTGTGTGAGACTTGTGGGATGGCAGGACACATGTATTATGATTGCCCATTTACGCTTGAGAGCCTCCCCTTACACCAAGGCCAAACATTTTCCCACAACCTTAGCCCAAACACCTCCGGTCCATTTCCTCAACCTTATATCCATCCACCAACACAAGAATAATCAAGCCTCGTGTCTCTCCTTGAAAGTGCCATGTTTAACCAAGGCCAATTCTTACAAAACTTGATGGCACCAATCACCGAGCCTACACCAAGGAGAGGGGATGAAGGAGAGGATATACCCACTTTCATGGTTGAGACCACCATGCCATCGGCCACCATAAACACATCTCATGCCGACACCCCATTTTTCCATCACTGCCACTTGGATGACGAAGCATTTTTTGATGATGATAGTGAGGATGGGGAGACTTCTCTAGGATCTGTGGGAGATACTTCTTGTCTTGATTTGGATACCCCCACATGAGTCCTACGAGAGCACCGAGGAGACTAGAGAGCTTATGCATACCGTCGAGGAGGATGTGCATGAGGGCTTGGATACGATCGTCCACTTCATGGAGCCCGAGCCACATCTACCTCTACCGTCACGCTCCACTTCTTCTGCGGCTGAGCATCTACTTGAGCATATTGCCCCTATTCAGGGAGATTTTCATACTCACTCTCACTCCACATTTAAGTCTCTCCTTTCACGTCCTATTCCTTTAGACTTATATATTTTTGACACACCATATCTCTCGCAGGACACAGGATCGACTTCCCTTGAGGTATGTTGCGGTGTGTCACCACCTGGAGAGCAACTTCACATGGAGAGCAGGGATTTGATCGTCGCTAGCACAGAGGATAGCATACCATTTCCAGGGAGTGTTCACCACATTTCATATATTTTACCATCATTTACCGGCGACTATCTCTGGGATACATTTATTTTGGGAAATAATTTCTTGCCATGGACTAATGCACCTCGTCCTTTACAGGTCACAGGTGGACACCTACGAGGGATGCTTGGAGGTGCATTGCTTGGGTCCATTGGCACACATGGCACAACGCTTCTGACGGAGCCACAGAAGGAGCAGTTAGAGCAGCTACATGCCCCACTTCAGATCTTGGATCCGTCTATGCTCGGGTGTATCCTAATCCTGTAGTGTAAAAATTTACAGCTTTCTAGTTTAGATTTGAATAATCTCGTCTCCTCTCATTAGCGAGGGGAGCGTTTCTAAGATTTGCTTTTGCATCATAATAACCCATCATGTCGTGCCCTTATATCACTTCTACCGCCCACACCCCACACACCCCACATCCTCTTTCGAGGAGAATGAGCACACCGGCTCTCCTGCATTCTGATTTCTTTCTTTTCCAATTTTTCCCCTAGCATATCTCTACATCACCATTGATCATATCATTTTGCTAGCATTATCATGTTCAACTTGGGGGAAATCGACTTTTGTGTGCATGTTTTCGTGTGTCGTTGTCGTGTGTTCGTGTCTTTGAGTCCTTCATTGCGTTTTATATCTTTTATTTTGTATGTTTCTTTTTCTTTATTTTCCAGTTTCGTTCGTGTGTTTTTCGTGTTTTTCATTTTTTTGTGTCGGTGTGTAACTCCCCCCCATTTTCATTGCCCTCCCGTATTCACTACTATTGCATTGAGGACAATGCAAGTTTCAGCTTGGGGGAGTGACACTTTGTGCGTCATTTGTGTATTTTTCTTTGTTTTTGAGTCGTTTTTTTCTCGTGTTTTTCTTTTTCTTCTCATCTTTTGTTCTCTCTCTCTCCTAGAGATGATCTCATATGATGAATTGCCACAGAAACACACACACACTTAGCATAGCTACGATGATCACATTCACTAACCCTAGGAAGCCGAGTCCTATTGCATTTCATGCTTCGTGGGTTGACTTTGCTTTTATGTGAGTCATGAATCGTGACTAGCTAGGTGGCGTGCTTCTACTTTGTGATGTTGTTTTATATACCTGCCAGTGGTTGACCCCTATATTATCACGCTTCGATTTGAATATGCGGTATTTGTTTCTCATGTCTGCTTCTGCATGCTATATATATATCGTATACTTCATTTTGCATGTGTCGGGATTCCACAATTAAGGACTAGGATAACCCATTTAGCCCATGCTCTAATTAGCGAGAATAATTTCCTTTGCCCAAGCGTTTAGATTCCGATTTCTTTTTTGTTTTACTTGGTGCAAATCCCCTTGTCGTGTACCGTTCTCCCACTTGGAGAGTACACATGCATATATCCCAATATCCAAAAATCCAAAAAAAAGAGAGAAGAAAAACCCAAAAAAGAAAAGAAAAGAGAAAAGAAAAAAAGAGGGAGAAAATATGTATAGCCAAAAAAACAAAAAAAATACAAATACCCAAAACCCAAAAAAAATTCCCGTGTGAATATTTTTCCTATCTTCCGAGAATAAAGGGAAGGCGAGAATTTGCACCGAGTATTCTACTCCACACCTTCTCAACCTCCATCGTTTTCGAAAATACTTGGCATGGGGACTTTCTAGCGATTATCTAGGCGATAGTGTGGTGATCTTCGTGTCCCTAGCTGTGGAGTCCCCGATGCATGATATGCTTCTATTCTTATACTCTTCTCATGCATGTTTGAGCTATTATTCACTGCAATTTCAAATTGAATCAATATTTGGGTCTTTCTTTGGCTATGTGTATATGGAGCTTTATTGCACATCGTAGATAGTAACACCGTCTGCTAGCACACGACCACACTCACTCGCGATTTACCGCGTGGGCCCACAACACTTGTTTGGACTCATATTCCTTGGTTAGTGTTGTGTTTGGTCGCATGCTTGCTTAAGTGTGGCGTGTTTGGTTTTGTTGGCTCTGATAGGTGATCTGGGATTTTCCTTTCTCTTTTTGTCTCTCTCTCTCTCTCTATTTTACCCTCCGAACTCCTACTCTCACTCGTCTTCCTCGAGGACGAGGAAGGGTTCAGCTTGGGGGATTTTGACATGCGTTTATATTTTATATATTCACACACGTCTTCTTTGTGTTGTTCCGTTGTTTTCCGTCGTCACGTACCCGTTTTCTTGTGATTTCTAGTTTTTTTCACTTCTTTGTCTTTTTGTGTGGATGCAGGATATTAGCATTGGGGACATATAATGAAGATATTATGAGCCCCCGGAGCAACGGGAGGAGTTACGCGCGATCCAGAGGGTCAAAGCGATGAAGATTGATATTTCTCAGCCCTCAACCGATCGGGTGGACCAGCCACCCGGTCGGTTGATGCACGCGTATCCGACCCGGACGGGAGCTGAAGAGAAGAGCAGCTCACCCGATCGGTTCAATGATCGGGTGAGATCGACAGAGCTCTCTGTCTATTTGAAGCTGAATTCCAACCGATCAGGTGACATCTCACCCGATCGGTTCATCTGAAGCTGAAAATCAACAAACGATGACTCGGTCACGCCACCCGCTCTCCTCAGCACCCGGTTGAAGCTTCTGAAGCCCGATGGCCAATGCGACAAGCAGCTCACCCGATCGGTTGATGTTTCAACCGATCGGGTGGCCTTTTCTTCCTCTTTCGCGCGCTGCTGATGCATTCATTGAAGATCTGCTGTCATTCCAGAGAGATTTTGGAAGATCTCTTATTTTTCTAGCGTCGGCATCGTCCTTATCTTTCCAACGATAGGTCACATGCCCAAATCCGATTTTTCTACATTTTTCTGGAATTTTCTGAGCGCAGCTGTGTGCTGAAATGGGCTACTGTCTGGATTTTCAGATCAACCGATCGGTTGGTGTCCGGGTGGCCGTCTGGGTGAGCCAAATTTCAGCTGTTTAGTCTCTGTTTATTTCCACCCGATCGGGTGAACTTCCACCCGATCGGGTGGGCCGGTTTTGACAGTTTTAATGGGTTTTCTGGACCCGAACCGGTCAAGTTTTGGGGGGGGTTATTGATATGGTTTGGGGCACAACTTAGGGATGATTCTCTCCCATTTTTCAGCAACTTTTCCTCCCCTTTCTTGGGAGTTTTAGGTTAGGTTAGATTAGGTTTTATCTTCCAATAAATCTTGTAAAGGATTGATCCGAACGCGAGATAAGTACTTCTTTCTCTTGTTTTCCATTGTTTTATATTGTGTTATTTTGCTTGATGGTGAACGTTTGTATGTCTTTTCTGTTGCTTGTTTTTATGTTCTTCACCATTGAGTAGTATTGATGAACCCTAATACGGTTTAGGGTAGGATTGATGCTTGAGATTTACATTTGACTTGATTGCATGGTACGTGTTCGATGGAATGTGTCAATGGGGATTTCTAGCAATCTGAGTCCAATTCGTATGGCAACACACTAGTTGTGTTGGGGATTGGGGTCCGGTGTCTTGTCCAGTCAAGATCCGCTTTGATGTATTGCTAGAAATCACATTCGACCTATTTGGCCATTAGGGTTATGCGGGAGTGTTTCATTGTCATTGGCGGGAGAAAGACCGCCTCTGACCGTCCGGCCAAGGGGGAATAAACTTCGCGGTTGACTCCCTAACCATAGCTCATGCCCCTTGCGTAGACATCGAGTCCTCGCGCGTGGGAACGGCTTGGACGAAATGTTGGGAGTTATCATTGTGGCCTTAATGCTTCCGGTTGCGGAAGGTGTTAATGGACATGGGAATGCCCACCGTCCAAAACCGGGGTAGACCTAGCATACTAGGTATCAACCGAAATATCGGGCCATGTACGCTAGGTACCACCTTTTGGGGCAATGTCTCGCCCTGGGTCAAGTCAAATGCCAAGTGTCATGAGTGCTCTAGCCCGTGTTAGCGGGGTTTCATTTCGTGTCTTTTTATTTCTTCTCTTTATTTCTACATTTCCACCCATATTATCCGCGTAGCTAGCACACAACCTAGGCGAGGCTAGTAGCCATTCAAGCCATCCACCTCACTGAGTTCGATAAACCCGCACCATACATTAACCGTGAACTTACGATAAAACGACACCGCGCCCAAACCGTAAACGGGGCACCGGTCAGTCCTGCTGGGGGAGTTGCCTCCAGCCTCACAGATGATTGAGAGTTCCATCGGTCCTGATGGGGGAGTTGCCCCAGCCTTACGACCGATCGAGAGTTTGATCGGTCCTGCTGGAGGGAGTTGCCCCAGCCTCACGGCCGATCGAGAGTTCCATCTATCCTGCTGGGGGAGTTTCCCCCAGCCTTACGACTGATCTCTGCATTGGGCCCGACAGGCTGTTACCAAATCTTGAAGGACGCATAGTTGTGAGCAAGAACTCATGTTCGTGTCTTTATTTTAGTAGAAGAAAAACTGGGGGTACATTTAAAACAGAAATGCATAAAGCGGGAAAGATATGTGTGGGCGAGTCACTCACCTGGAGCCATGAGACGTGGTCGATCGGCTGACTCCTTATTCAATTATGTGCACGGGAGTGTGGACGATGTTCACCTTCTTTCCCTTTTCTGCTTACCTCGATGTGCCTTCTCCGGAGCCTACCTTCGAGCGTTGACGAAATTCTTCAAATATCCTCGGCTAATCAGCTGGTTGATGACCTTTTTAGGTGCCAGCAATCGTCGGTGTCGTGTTCATTATCCTTATGATACTTGCAGTATTTTTCTTCGTCTCTTCGGCCCCCCTTCATCATCGAGGGTGGCTTGTTGATGTGGCCTTTTTTGGGCCTGCATCAGGACAACGTTCTGGGTAGCTTTCAGCCTGGTGGGTACTGATTCCCCGCTGCGCGGATTCCCCTTGGGCCTCCTCTCCTGTTTGTGGTCCTCCAGCTCATGGTGTTCGCCTTCGTCGTGTTTTGAACTCCTCCTGGCCCCCGTGGGGGGACCTCCTACCTCCGCGGCCAAGTATTCCTCCGTCAGTATGAATCACTTCGCACGAGCCAGTACCTGGACGAGGCCCTTGGGGGGGTCTTGATGCAGCAATTTCTTTAGGCCTTTGTGTCGGAGCCCTTTCTTCAGGGCTGTTATGGTGACCAGTTCAGGGCAACTCTCGACGTTTAGTCTCTGGGTGTAATAGCCCTGGGGCCATATGCGTAGGGCATGTCTATCTTTGTGTATTATGTAGTGTATTGTGTATGAATACATGGGTAGTAATATGTATAATGTAATGTGTATGGTGTATTACGTTGTGTGTAAAGAGACTGTACTATTGGAGTGTTATTTGACTGATTGTGACTGTGCTTATGATAGTGGATTATGAATGTATATGTATAGTAGTGCATTAGTTAATAATGGTGATTTATATTGGAGTGCATTGTGTATTAGTAATAATGTGTTATTAGTAGTAATGATAGTGGTATTATTATTATTGTTCTCATTCTAATTATTAATGTTATTATTAAGTGGGTAATTAGCGCTAATAGCATTGTTGTAACTACTTGATTGTGTAGTAGTAGTATTATTGTTATTGTTATTGTTATTACGCCATGATTAGTGATTATTGTTATTACTAGTATTAGTGATGGCATTATTTTACTTAATTCGTAGCTTATGGGTATAGTAGATAGGTGTGTGTAGAGTGGATGGTAGTTGGTAATTAAAGTCGTAGGTGTGTAGAATGACAGGGAGTGTATAAGGGATGAGTTAGTGTAAAGGGGCCTAGTGTGAAAGGGGTTAGGGCTAGTGGCATTCTGGTAATTAATGGAGAGTGTGTGTGCATAGTAGGAGAGTGTGAGAAGTAATGTCACACTTGTAATTAAGCGTAGGTTTGTGCATAAAAGAATGGCAAACTTGTAAATAGAGGAGCTTCTAGAAGAAGAGAACTTTTATTTAATTTTTATTTAATTGTTTTCTTATCCCCTTCTACACTCTTCTCCCTCTTTTTTCTCATTTCTTTTCAATTTTCTTTTTCTTTTCTTCCCATTTTCATTTGGGCTGAACTCCTCTCATCCACAAAAAAAGAGAGAAATTCAAAGAGAAAGAGAAGAGAAGAAGAAGAGGAAGATGATTCTTGAAGAAGGAGAAGCCATAGGGCATAGGGAATCACCCTCTCCTCTCATCATCTTCAAGGTAGAACTCTAACTTGTAGGAATCCCCTAAAGCTCCTTCATGCATGTTTGATTAAGCCTAGGTGGTGAGAATCCTTCTTTTATGCTGCTGGAAATTGGAACAGAATTGCTGAAACTTCATTGAAGAGCTGCTGCCAAACTACTACATGAAAGATAGTGAAAAAAAATATGTTGTACATCTTGATGTCATTATCAATTTTCATGTTTTCATATTTTTCTAATTCGGCCTGTAAATAGGAGAAAACATCAACTCGTACACACTGTCTGCTTTTATCCAGTCTGGACCCATCTCAGGAAAATTGCATTTTCTCACTGCACATGCCCCTATAATTGGTGTTCTTGGTCTCCTTTGAAATATAACACCCAGATCTACAAGTTTGTAGTTTTCCATTTTTGCTGAATCAAACTGTAACCGGTAGTAATTCAAGCATCAAGTTGAGACAGTTACTGGTACTGCTGGCAGAAATTCTATATGTTGGGAAATAAATCACTATAAATTGCACAGTTCGAATTTATTCTTGAAATTTTGTCAATAAATTTCCAACTTACATATCTACAACGTTCATTTGAATTGTATGTGCATGTTTAGTACAAAAATATGGAGAAATGTGCTCCTCAATCTGATTGTTCTGCTTTTCCCAGCAAGCTGAAGGATTTGAATGTTGTTTTAAGCTCTTGTTTGGGGTTAATCTTGCCATTAGTGTTCTTAATTATTGCTGTTACAGGGAGATATGTGGTTTATGTTCTTGGCACATGCAAAATGATGATGTGAATATGGTTATATGCTTCATGCCTATTATGTGTTGTGGAAACGCCTAAATGAACGGCAAACGAGATACATGAGACAAGAAATGAGAAAGGGAATGCACAAGACGATGCATGTTCCAAATGTGTGGTGAAATGTGGAAAGAGAAGAAATGGAAAGTGTTATATTTCATGAAAAGTGAAAGTGAGAAAGTGTTTCAGTCCCCCCTAAAGGAGAGTGACATGGGTTGGGGGAATTCCGAAGTATCGGGTAAGCATATTGGATGGACTGGTTGTGGTTTCTTTATGGTTCTGTGTGGTGGGTATACTTGCACTCCTGACAAGCTAGCACGTCGGGGAGTGTAGTGTTGTACCCGAGGCACCTGACGGGCTAGCGCGGCGGGGAGTCCTCTTTTTCCTTTCACACAATTGGGAGAGGTCAGGTCCCATACGTCATATTCGATATTAGGATTCCAAAACGCTAACCAAAGAACTAATTGATAACCCTCATTTCTTTTGGAGCATTAGTAAATGTTGTTTACTTGTGTTTTCTTTACTTGTAGTTCTCTTATGTTGTATACCATTGTTATACACCTTGCCTGTTGCACGTGCACCTTTTCCACACTTGTGTAGTTGTAGTTCTTTGTATTATTGACATAGTTCTCTTATGTCAAGTCTTTATGCATGTTACCTATAGTTTAATTTGTTACTCTTTTATGCCGGTTACCTGTAGTTTATGATTACATTATCTCATCGTTGCACTGCTATATTGTTGACCATGATGCTCACCCCGTAAGGATTAAACTACTGAAATGAAAAGAATAATTGATAAGTTAATAACTAAACCTGTGGGTCTTCCTTCGAGTTAGAATTCTACTGGCTCACGCATTGACGTGCCCCACCGTTGTCTTTCTAGGTAGTTGGAGCGGGAGGCAGGAGTTAGAGGCGGGAGCATTGGTGTTAGCTGGAGTTGGGAGGTGGTCTGATAGTAGATGAGGTGGTGAGGGGCAAGGCATGAGACTTGTACTTTTGGTGTTTCTTTCTCGGGTAGACCTTTGTACATAGGGTATGGTGAGGGCGGTGGTGACGTTGTTGTATAAATTGGAATTTGGACCTTGGAGATGTATATATTATGGTCTCCACTTTAGCATTTCAGTGTTCTCTTTTCCTGAATTGCTCTGTTTTTTTGTGATATTCTGTGTGTTAGTTGGCTATTGATTTGAACACTACAGGTACTATTTCCAGCAGCGGACAGTGGACCTACAGATACATTTCGTTTTCATCGTGCACCTTGTCTCCCTGGGTATCCCGGGGAGCGGGTCGCGACACTGGGTGTTGAAGCGCTTCATGTAACCCCTCAAAGTCTCGCCTGGCCTCTGGATTATGTTGAGAAGGAGGTCCAAGCTTGGCTTCCTTTGTCGTCTGGCCATGAACTGTTGGCAGAACATCTGGGACAAGTCCCAGAATTTGCTGATGAATTGATCGGGGAGGCTGTTATACCACTCCCTGGAGGATCTCTGGAGGGTGGTATAGAAGCCTCGACAGAGCTGGGCGTCGTCGGCCCCTTGGAACCTCATGACTCCCTGGTAGTCTTGCACATGCTCCTGGGGGTCTCTCGTGCCGTCGTATTTCTCTATAGCCTGTACTTTGAACCTGGAGGGTACCCGCGCTTCGATGATACTCCTCATCAGTGGGCATCGTGTTGAGTATTGATTCCCCTGATTTGGTTTTGATGATGAACAAACATAAATATCGTGCATTAATTATCTTTGAGCGCAGTTATGAAGATTGTCACCAAACTACTTTGTACATCTCTAGCGACGTCCCAAGACTTGTTAAAGCGCGTGATCACTGTGCCTGAAGCTTCGTTGAAGCTCAAGGAGTTATGAATGAAGTCAAGGGATTCGAATTGAAGCTTTGAAGATGGTTCGTCATGTTTATTTATATTATCTTCTAGCTTCATCGCATAGAATGTTAAGCCTTGAGTAGGACTTACTTAACAATCTTCATAACGCTCATATCGTATCTCTAGGATTGCCTTAAAAGCCATTAGAAACTTTTCCGAAGCTTATCGCTTCATTTCACGGCTTCGTATGCATCTTAGTTGGTTCAAGAAGAAGAACCAACCGACTAGATGACAATATAGTCGGTTGGAAATCCTTCTTGAACCGACTAGTTATCCTAGCTACTTTCAGCATATGTACTGTTGACAAATTAGTCGGTCAAAGAAGGTTCACCGACCGACTAGTAGTCAAACTAGTCGGTTGGAAATCCTTCTTAGACCGACTAGTTTTCCTAGTGAAATTCAGCCTCTTTACTGATAACTCATTAGTCGGTCCAAGAAGGTTGACCGACCGACTAGGTGTCAAACTAGTCGGTTGGTGTCTCTTCTTAGACCGACTAGTTCTATCTCCTTATTTGACTATCTTCCCTGTCAACTATCTAGTCGGTCCAAGAAGGTTCACCGACCGACTAGTAGTAAAACTAATCGGTCAGTGATCCTTCTTAGACCGATTAAGCAGCTTCAGAAATAGAGTCGTTGGGCATTTAATGCCACGATTTTTGCTGAACTCTTTTCTCTCTTTCTATATGAACTTGATCAGTTTCAAGCAAGGCTTCAAAGCTGTTATTAGAGATATTTTGAGATCAAAGAGAAGAGCATTCAATACTCATTTCTAAGCTCTCTCATTTCACAATAATCTCTCCCTTACTCTTTGAGCCCTAATTCCTCAAGAGAGATTCTCATCCTTTGTGAACTACTCAAGCTAAGAGCTTGAATCAAAGTCACCTATGAAGGGGAAGAGGCGCAGTCTGATGGCATCTAGGGTAACACCCGGCATCTGGAAGGTGGCGCACTTTGATAGGAAGAGCTGGATGTGGTAGTGGGGATTTTCATGGGCGTTCCCATGAAATTGATCCTGCTGTATCAGAACCACAAGCCCGGTCTTCAACTCAAAATTCTTGTCGACCGCCAACTCCGGCATGGCTATGGATGAGGTCGTGGAGGAAGTCTTAGGCCGGAGCCTATCTCGAATGGAAATAATCCTCGCCATTCTTGCCGCTAACTCTTCAGGCGTCTCCCAGACATTCATAAACCTCCCTTCCGTATCGGGTCTCCTCTCCGCTCTGATTCTCCGCAATGTACGCTCGATCTCAGGATCAAACAATATATCGATGGGGTCCGCAGTGGATCTCGTGTACATGCACGGGAAAACAAAGTTTCAAAGAAGTGATTAGCACAATGGAAGGGTTAGATAAAAATAAAGAAATAAAACAAAAAGAAAGAAATAGCTAGGGTGGTAGGATCAAACACAATCGTCTCCCCGGCAACAGCGCCAAAAACTTGATCGCTTCCAAAATGTAACCCAAGAGCACAACCTAGTATGGCGCAAATGCACGGAGATAAATCCCCGGCGGCGGCGCCAAAAACTTGATCGCGCCCCGGGCGTACACCCAAAAGAGCGACCGTGTAGTTTTACCGCAAGCGCACGGTGTAGCGGCGAGCGGGTATCGAACACAGGGAGGACGTATGACAGTGCCTTCTCCAAACAACCTGGCTATAGGAACAGAAAAGAGGGAATTTGCCTTTCGGTGATCCTGTCACAATCGTCAGACAAAGTATGGAGATATAAAATCAAATAAAGACGCCTAGGGAATAGGGAATCCCCGCTACTCACCGTATCTCGTCAATGTGATTCATTGGTATCACAATTGCTAGGGTAGAATTTCGGATGAACTAGTTGCAACTGAATGTAAAACCTAGCTCACGCTCTCGCGCTGTTGCCGGTCTATAACTAACCTAGGTTTGGGTCCAATCTCTTGCAAACCCTAGCCTAGGAAAGCTAGCATTAGGATCAACATCATCGTTCAATCGCATCTCGAGCCCACTCTCGTGCAAACTCGGGCCACGACCTAGGTTGGGATAGTTCCTACCCGTCCAATCTATTGCAAACGGGTATCGGTACGGAATTGCAGCCGAGAACCCTAGTATCGGTCCAATCTCTTGCAAACCGATACTATGGAAACTCAATTTCAACCCAATTCAGATTTCTAGGGTTTCCTATCGAATTGGGATCCAATCTCTTGCAAATCCCAATCGATATGAACACCTAACTATCCGTAGTATATCGATCCCAAACTAACCCTAATAGCAATTCTAGCAATAGTTCTACCAAATCATCACAATTCGGAAATTGGGCTCGTAGGGTTCATCCCCACGCCCTAAGACATTACGACTACTCACAGATCATATCACAAATGCAAAAATAATCAATTGAAATAGCAATAGAATTCATGGCAATATTCAAATAAGCAATAAAAATGAGATTTTTAATGAAGAGGGAGACAAACCAATAGAGTTCTCCAAGAATCCAACAAAAATAAACTTTTCTCTCCTCTCCCATCACAAGAATCAAAAGCTAAAAAGTTTAATCTAAAAGGCTGCCAAAAAGTCAAGGAAAAAGCCCTCTAACCTAGGTTAAAAACTGGGGTTAAATACCCCCCAAAATCGCCCAAAAAACTATGACAAAATTGCCCCTGCGCAGCCTGAAAATCGCAATTTACGCTACAGGCAGCGCGGCTCACTCGGCCGAGTGACAAAAGTCGCTCGGCCGAGTGGGAGACCCTAAGAATTTCCAGTAAGTCCGGGGTCTTGGGGGTCTTCACTTCGGGCGTTGCTCGGCCGAGTGAGTTGTCGTCACTCAACCGATGGGCTTCTCTTCACTCGGGCGGTCGGCAATTGCCACTCGGCCGAGTGGGTCTTCTGATGCTCAGACTGACGAAAAACAGTAAGTCGGGAGTTTTTGATGGGCGTCGTCTGAGTGCCACTCGGGCGGACGGGGTTTTGTCACTCAGCCGATGTGGCTTCCGATGCTCGGCTGAGTGCACACTTGGTGCGTGTCCGATCTGGCCGGCCGAGCGGGGTCTTCTGGTCGGCCGAGTGACTCCTTCACTCGGCCGAGTGAGACACCAAAAATGCCCATTCTGAGTGTTTTTGCCTCCTCGTCGCTCCTACGACGTTCTTTCTTCTTCCGCTACTCTCCAATCTGAAAATACCCCTCAGGGAAGTCTTCGGTGACACTCCGGAGTAGGTGTATCTCGGAATCGCTCCAAATCGCTCCAAATCTCCTGAAATACGACAAAAACAACAAATCGTGAAAAGTATCGCAATATTGTCGATAAATCGTGAAAAACGTGATTTGAGCGATCTAAATGGCATGCAATCATGCGGAAAAAAGGTGTAAAATATGGAGTGATCAAAATCCCCCAAGCTTACCTCTTACTCGTCCTCGAGGAAGATAAGTAAAAGGCGAACCCGGTGGATTCAGAAAACGAAAACGACAAAAAACGGAAAACGAAAAACGAAGAAGAAAGAGGGAAGCGAAGAGGGAAGCTGCTAGATCATTTTTCTCAGGACGTGGGTTTTGCTTACTCATATAGCATGCACCGAATGTAAAACACATGTCAAAGAATTTTATTTCGATATCACAGTATAATGGTGCAAATAGAAATAGAAAACCCAAGAATATTGATATAGCATGAAAAACGGAATAATTTTAGAATTAGCATCGTCTGAATCATTTAAAGCAGTATACAATATCGCAGATCACACACTTTTCAATTGAATGCTTTCTATGAGGAGTATAAGAATATCACGCAATAGAATAGAAAGAATAGAAAAGCGTGGATTTCATGAAATGAGTGCTAGGCATAGATTTCTGGATTTCGTGAAGCCAAAACAATCTCACCGAGTATAGAATATTACTTAGCCTAGGTTGTCGTGCACCGTCAAGTAGTCACTCTCTCACACATCATTGGATTCTCTCCCCCAAGCTTATCTATAAGTGTGGTGGCATAAAAAACAATATGTACATCCCCATTTTTATGAAGCTCCAAAAGTAATAAAAATAAAAACAAAAAGAGGGAAGAAAGAGAGAACATGAGATGGGATCGTTTATTGAAATTCTTTTCTCTTTTTTTTTCTTTTTCTCTTTTTTTTCTTTTTCTTTTATTTTTTTTTCTTCTCTTTTTTTTTCAATAGCATATATACACAATGATCCCAAATCAAAGAGAAATAAGGATATACAAGAATTTTTCTTTTCTTTTTTTTCTTTTCGGTGTTGGGAAATTTGGAGCTAGGAATTTAATAACGGGGGAAATGCCATATATTAGAATCGCTAAGGGGAGATTCACCAATGAATTTAAAATAGAGAGTTGATGTTCAAGATATGTGGAGAAAGAAATAAATATGTCTCTCAGTTCACTCTATAGGACGTGCACGACAACTTCAGCAGGGTAATCTAATCTACTCGGTTTCGATCACAAAAAAGCTAACTAATCCAGATTTATCATAGCTAACATCATTCAATCATCCTGAAGTGAAATGTACAAGTCATGCAAATAGAAGTGATATAGGAAAAGAAAACGGTGCTCCAGATATAAGCATTCAATGCGTGAATCTTGGTATGTTTTCTGCGATAGCATACATATGAATATTCAGACTCAGCTAATAATAAAATTTCATCCATTTTCATGCTGAAAAAGTGTGGGTTACTATCTCAAAATGCAAGGCAAATCACAGCATAAGATATCAGAAATAAAATCTAGGACATGACAAATATAGCATGCATATAGAGAAAGCCAACTCCACGTCATCATCATCACAGAAAAGTCATCTCTAGCATGAGATGAAAAAGAAATAAAGATAAAGAGGGAAAATAAAGCTATTTACGATGCAGCACACGAAGAAAATGAGAAAAAACGTGATGCATGGTTAAAAAAAAGGAAAAAATGATGAAAGTGAGTGCAAAAGCGGAAAATGGCGTGAAAAAACTAAAAATAAAGGTGGTAAATCGAAAAGAACGTGAGAACTCACTCCCCCAAGCTAAAGTGCACAGTGTCCTCAATGTGCGAAGTGTGGCACACCGAGAGATGTGTAATGTGAGGGGAAGGTGAGGATGCATGCATGATGAAAAAGAAAATAAAAATAACGAAATGAAAAATATGATGCGGACATGATGCATGCAGATATAGGAGTGAATCAGATATAAAAGTGTGACACCAAAAATCTCTCCCTCGCTCCCAAAAATGATATAGAAAGATGTGAACAAAATGTGGACCCAAAAACAGTGAGGGGAGGGGGGGTGGGCAAAAATCATTAGGACCCAGCAGAGACGGGCAGCATGACGGCAAAAAAAGATCAATGGCATCAAGGGTGCCTAAGAGGGTGGGGCTGCGCCGTCTCCGTCCTGAGGCGGAGGAGGTGGTGGTGGTGGATGGGGAACAGTCTGCTGGGTGGGTGTGGGTGTGGAAGCAGGCTGGGTGTGTGTAGGAGTGGGAGTGGGGGTGGGTACCTGCTGGGTGGGTGTGGGTACGCGAGGAAGCCGCTCGAGAATCTGAGTGAGGCAATAGTGAATGCCTGGAAGTAGGTCGAAGCGGCTGGCCATAGCGGTGACGGTGGCGGACATGGTCCTGAGGTCACCTCTGAGGGCACTCACCGCCCCCTCGAGAGCACGAATGCTCTGAAGTACAGTGTCGGGGGGAGGTGGTGCAGAGGGACGCACCTGTCTGTGTTGTGCAGGACGGGGCTGGCGGACTCGGGTGGTGTAGTGGATGGGCTCAGCAGGCATGTGGAGGAAAGGTGCTGTGCTCACAAGTGTGGGCCTAGCCTCAGTGCGAGGCTGGGGCGCAGGCTGGTATGAGGTGGAAGCAGCAGCAGCGGAAGTGGAGTATAAAAGTGGCGACGAGGCGGCCAGAGAGGTCAGTGACACAGACGTGGGAACAGACGTCACGACACTCTCAGAAAGTACGGCTGCGGTGGAGACAGAGGTGACAACCACGGTCTCCACGACGGCAGCAAAAGAGGGCTCTCCGCTCTCAACTATAGTCGGTGGGCGCTCGGGTAGGGCGGAGGAAACGGGCTCAACGGACAGAGGGCCAGCTGTGGTGGGAGTGGTGGTGGGCGTGGAGGAGGTAGTGGAGGTGGTCTCAGCGAGTGTACTCCCGACACCGGCAGAAGTGTGGACAGAGGTGTCGGGAGCAACAGAAATATCAGGCTGCTGAGGGGCCACGGGGTCAGCGGGTGCAGCGGGGTCAGCGGGTGCAGCGTGTGCAGCGTGGGCCTGCTCAGCCCGCTCAGCCTCCTCAGCCTCAAGCACGTAGGCGGCGGGGATCAGGAGATCCATCACCGGAAGCCAGTCCACCTGTGCTGGTGCTATCTGTGTCCGAGCTGGGCTCGGAAGGATCATGTAATCAGCACCGTAGGGACCGTGCAACCAAACCCAGTGCCGCTGACCGTGCGGACGTAGCATCTTCATCCGGGCCATGACGTCTATGGACAGTGAAGTGGGGCACGGGGCTCGTCGCAGGTCGGCTGGAAGGTCCTCGCCGGTCATCAGGGCGAGCAGGGTGATCAGACCGCCGCAACATATCGGTGAGCGAGCGCTCACCGATACGATGATGCGGTCCAAAAACCAGCTCGCGATATCAATCACGACGGCAGGGACCAACTCGTCACTATCCCTAGCTAGAGCTCTGGGGCGCGTCATCGCATAGAGCATATAAAGCTCCGGCGTGGACATCGTCCCAGGCTCATACCTCGCCAAAAAGGTAGTCGCCATAAGGCGCTGAGCTATGCGGAGGCAGGGGTGGACGATGGCCGAGGCCTTGGCCCTACTAGGGTCGAAGGCAGCAGGTAAACCCGTGATCCGGGCCCAGAAAGCGCCGGAATCGAAGGAAGGTGGGGGAATGTGAGTGGGGGCGTAACCACGGTCGGCCCCGGGGACATCGGGCCACGAAAAGAAAGCTCTCATCATACCGAGAGTGACCTGGCACTCTCGGTCCATGAACCTAAACGAGCATCCCTCGTCGGTCCGGGCGATAGAACTAAGCACCTCAAGTGTCGGACGGACGAAGGTGTCCGCCGACACTTGGAAGAAATCTCGCCAACCCACGTTGTCATACAACGTGAGCATCCCCTCAAGTACCCCCAGGCATCCTAGGTCTGCAAGGTGTGCGAACCTGGAGGGTACAATCGAGCGCTGGGAAATGCGCTCAAAAACGACGCGGTGTGCGTCGTCTCGGAACGTAATCCCCAGCGGCCCGACAAGTGGAGCCGGTGGCGGTGGTAGTGGCTGTGGGTCGGCAGGGAGTGGCTGTGCGGGGTGAACGGGCTCTGCATGCTGTGCGGGGTGTGCGGGGTCTGCAGGCTGTGTGGGGTGAACGGGGTGTGGTGGTGTAGGCGGAGGAGAGTCTTCCACCTCGTGGGAGGGGCCGGGCTCATCCAGCCGCTTCCGCTTGGCGGAAGCTCTCCTGGTGCGTGGCCGTGTCCGGGGCGGCATGTGGGCCCCGGGTGCTCACCAAAAACGTAAAAAATGCGACGTGCGCAAATGAGTGGAACGAGTATACCGTAACACGCCGCGAGAGCAATATAGTGGACGCGTGCGAAGACGCCGCCTCCACGAAGCCAAAAACGCTCCCCGGAAGCTCCCCTGGGCTCCCCTAAGCTCCCCAATATACCCTGCACATCAAACGAAGATATCAGCGAGTAATATTCGAAACGTATGGGGGGTTAGGGGTATAATAGATAGAAATCGAATTTAATTTGGCTTAGGGGCTCGTTAAACACACGGATCGTCGAAAAATACGCAAAAGAGGAGGAAATAGGCAAAATAAGGGTACCGGAGCTCGGCCGGCGAGGTGGTCGCCGGCGGCGACTCGGGCGAGGCGGAGGAGGCGTCGGCCGGCGGTGGTCGGCCGAGCGCGGCGGCGGGGCGGCTGGTCGGGCGAGTATGGGGGAGTGCAGCGGTCGAGGAAACGAAGGGTCAGGGAGAACGGGCGGTTTTGGATTTTTTTCTCGTTTCGAAAAACGCGCCGTCCCGCTCCCCCTTTTATAGAAAAAGTTACGACTCGGCCGAGTGACTAAGTCGCTCGGCCGAGTGAACGCAACGGAAATATTTTGGAAAATTCCTCCCCGCTAATGACTCGGCCGAGTGGCCTTGCCACCCTCGGCCGAGTGGAATAAGTCCATTCGGCCGAGTGGCTCAAGCTACTCGGCAATACTCGCCCTAGGAGCGTATCAGTTTTACTCGGCCGAGTGAATATATATACTCGGCCGAGTGGCAATTATACTGAAATCAAGAAAAGAAACAGAGAGTTGGGTATAGCAGACTTCCCTCGTTCGTGAGCCGCTCGGGCGGACGAACTTATGTGCTCGGCCGAGTGACTAGTATACTCGGCCGAGTGAACCCTGTTTTCTGCTGTTTGGCTTCGTTTGGGCTCTAAACTCTGTTTTTCTTCCTCCAGTCGATTTCATCTTCCTCCTAAGCATCGAGCGCATTCCTGGAGCGCTCCTCGTCACCTTGTTCATCCTCCTAATGATAGATATCCCTTTCTCCTCTCCTGTCAAAGAAAAATAGGACCCGTTATCACGAAATTTTTAGGCAAACGACTCAAAACACTAATAATTTCTAAAACAAAAATAAAGGAAAAGTAAAAATAAAGCGATAACCGTCGGGTTGCCTCCCGATAAGCGCTCGTTTAAGGTCTTGAGCTCGACCCCCTTTGATTTTCAATTCAATGCGGGATATTGGGTGCATATGAGATGCACCCGTCAAATTTATTGGGAAGAACGCTTAAATTTGGATGTTGTGGCGGGGCGTTCTTCCTCGGTGCTCCTTTGCCTCGGGTAATGTTGGGGGTGACTCCCCCAAGCTAGTGCTTGCTCCGGGCCTCGGCTTCACCGGTGACACCGATTTTCGTATCGGTGGGGCTTTCTTTGGAGTCTTCATCTTTGAGAGCTTGCAGAGCTCTCGTATTCTCGCGACATCAGCGTCGCCTTCATCAATTTCCATGGAGAGGTCGGGGGAATGCTCCATCTTTTCTTCTTGGCCTAAGTCCGGCCCTTCCTCAAAATCTTCCTTGAATAGAGCGCCGATGGAATGGGGGATCGCCTCCTCAATAACCTCGTCAAGGAGGTCCATATAGTCCAGCTCCTCATGATAAGGCATATGTTTCATTGCCTTGGGAATATGAAGCTCCACCTCGATGTTGCCGACATTCAATGTTAGAGTCCCTTCACGTACGTCGACAATGACACCGGCGGTGGCGAGGAACGGGCGTCCAAGTATTAGCGACGTATCTCCCTCCTCCTTGACATCCATGATCACGAAGTCACATGGCAAACATATGCCCCCCGGGACTTGTAACGGGATATCCTCTGCGATCCCTACCGGCCTTGTGATCCGACCATCTGCTAGTTGTATCCGCATGTCGGTAGGTTTCAATTTTGTGCCGGTGTTTAGTCTTAGGAACATAGAGAGAGGCATGAGGCTAACACTAGCCCCTAAGTCCACTAATGCCTTTTGTAGAGGGACGCCGCCTAAGGTGCAAGGAATTCGGAAACTCCCTGGGTCTTTGAATTTGGCGGGCTCCTTCTCTCTCTTGGTGAACCAAGAGCCCTCCTCAGCGAGCATGATTTTCTCCTTCCTCTTTCTTCCCGTGATCAAATCTTTTAGGAACTTGGCGTATGTCGGGATTTCCACGATAGCGTCGAGGAAAGGAATGTTGAGGCTTACCCCTCTCAAATACTCGAGAAACTTGGCTAGCCGTTTCTCCATTTTTGCTCTAGCAAGCCTCTGAGGGAATGGGATCGGTGGCATAAAACGCCTCTCTTCAATCAATTGCTCCGCTCTGGACTTTTCTTCCCTTTGCGGCTCTTTCTCTCTCTCAACTTCAATGACCGGCTCGCTTGGCTCTACAATCTCCACCACGGGCTCCTCGGTAGGAATCATGACGGGAGTGGTATCCTTCCCGCCTCTCGTAGTAACTGCAACCACGACGTTGATGTGGCCGGTGTTGCCCCGTGGATTTTGCTCGGGTTGAGCCGGCAACTGTTGACTGTTTCTATTGAGCAACGCAAGTTGCTCCACAATTTGTCCAACGACAGTTGTAAGAGAGTCTTGGCCCGCCTTCAAGGAAGCATTGATCTTCTTCTGCTCGACCATAAACTCCTCCACCTTAGCTTCAAATTCAGATCGTTGTTGAGCTTGTGGAGGGTTTTGATTTCTCCACCCTTGATTGTATCCGGGCGGCCTATAGGGTCCAACTTGTTGCTTTGGTGGGAAATTTTGTTGCGGAGGCCCCCTCGGTGGATAATGTTGTTGTTGTTGTTGTTGTTGTTGTCGAGCTTGTTGAGGTAGTTGTTGTGGCGGGTTCAATGCTCCATCATTGTTTGCATAGGAGAAACCGGGATGGTTTCTTGTGGCCGGATTGGCCCAATATCCTTGGTTCCCCGCGACGTATTGAACTTGCTCCAAAGATCCCTCTCCTTGTTCTCCTCCCAAATACATAGCTTGGGATTGGTCTTGCCAATCACACATTTGATTTGTTGGTGCGGATGTGGAAGGGGTTCCTTGGGGCTCCGTAATATACTTCTCCAGTCTCTCCACCACCTTGTGGAGAGAATCGAACTTGTTGGTCAGCTCCGCTACGGCCTTTGCCTCATAGATGCTAGATGGCTTCAAGGAGGACGAAGAGTGTCCTCGCTCGTCGCCCCATTGTTGATTGTTCGAGGCCATCTCCTCAATTAGGGCCGTAGCTTCGTCGGGAGTCTTCGATAGGATGGCCCCATTTGCCGCGGCATCAATAATCTGCTTGGTCCCCGGTTGGAGACCATTGTAGAAGCTATGGACTAGCTCCCAATCTTCAATGCTATGGTGGGGGCACTGATGTTGCAGGTCTTTGAAGCGCTCCCAAGCCTCGTAGAGTGTCTCTTGAGGTCCTTGCTTGAAGGACATGAGAGCACTCCTAATCTTTACCGTCTTGGAGGGCGGATAGAACTTGTCGATAAACGCGCTCGCCAACTCATCCCATGTGGTAAAGACTCCCTCAGCTTGCGTCCTCAACCAATAAAGAGCTTTATCCTTTAATGTGAAGGGGAAGAGGCGCAGTCTGATGGCATCTAGGGTAACGCCCGGCATCTGGAAGGTGGCGCACTTTGATAGGAAGAGCTGGATGTGGTAGTGGGGATTTTCATGGGCGTTCCCATGAAATGGATCCTGCTGCATCAGAACCACAAGCCCAGTCTTCAACTCAAAATTCTTGTCGGCCGCCAACTCCGGCATGGCTATGGACGAGGTCGTGGAGGAAGTCTTAGGCCGGAGCCTATCTCGAATGGAAATAATCCTCGCCATTCTTGCCGCTAACTCTTCAGGCATCTCCCGGACGTTCATAAACCTCCCTTCCGTATCGGGTCTCCTCTCCGCTCTGATTCTCCGCAATGTACGCTCGATCTCAGGATCAAACAATATATCGATGGGGTCCGCAGTGGATCTCGTGTACATGCACGGGAAAACAAAGTTTCAAAGAAGTGATTAGCACAATGGAAGGGTTAGATAAAAATAAAGAAATAAAACAAAAAGAAAGAAATAGCTAGGGTGGTAGGATCAAACACAATCGCCTCCCCGGCAACGGCGCCAAAAACTTGATCGCTTCCAAAATGTAACCCAAGAGCACCCTAGTATGGCGGGCGTACACCCAAAAGAGCGACCGTGTAGTTTTACCGCAAGCGCACGGTGTAGCGGCGAGCGGGTATCGAACACAGGGAGGACGTATGACAGTGCCTTCTCCAAACAACCTGGCTATAGGAACAGAAAAGAGGGAATTTGCCTTTCGGCGATCCTGTCACAATCGTCAGACAAAGTATGGAGATATAAAATCAAATAAAGACGCCTAGGGAATAGGGAATCCCCGCTACTCACCGTATCTCGTCAATGTGATTCATTGGTATCACAATTGCTAGGGTAGAATTTCTAATGAACTAGTTGCAACTGAATGTAAAACCTAGCTCACGCTCTCGCGCTGTTGCCGGTCTATAGCTAACCTAGGTTTGGGTCCAATCTCTTGCAAACCCTAGCCTAGGCAAGCTAGCATTAGGATCAACATCATCGTTCAATCGCATCCCGAGCCCACTCTCGTGCAAACTCGGGCCACGACCTAGGTTGGGATAGTTCCTACCCGTCCAATCTCTTGCAAACGGGTATCGGTACGGAATTGCAGCCGAGAACCCTAGTATCGGTCCAATCTCTTGCAAACCGATACTACGGAAACTCAATTTCAACCCAATTCGGATTTCTAGGGTTTCCTATCGAATTGGGATCCAATCTCTTGCAAATCCCAATCGATATGAACACCTAACTATCCGTAGTATATCGATCCCAAACTAACCCTAATAGCAATTCTAGCAATAGTTCTACCAAATCATCACAATTCGGAAATTGGGCTCGTAGGGTTCATCCCCACGCCCTAAGACGTTACGACTACTCACAAATCATATCACAAATGCAAAAATAATCAATTGAAATAGCAATAGAATTCATGGCAATATTCAAATAAGCAATAAAAATGAGATTTTTAATGAAGAGGGAGACAAACCAATAGAGTTCTCCAAGAATCCAACAAAAATAAACTTTTCTCTCCTCTCCAATCACAAGAATCAAAAGCTAAAAAGTTTAATCTAAAAGGCTGCCAAAAAGTAAGGAAAAAAACCTCTAACCTAGGTTAAAAACTGGGGTTAAATACCCCCCAAAATCGCCCAAAAAACTGTGACAAAATTGCCCCTGCGCAGCCTGAAAATCGCAATTTACGCTACAGGCAGCGCGGCTCACTCGGCCGAGTGACAAAAGTCGCTCGGCCGAGTGGGAGACCCTGAGAATTTCCAGTAAGTCTGGGGTCTTGGGGGTCTTCACTTCGGGCGTCGCTCGGCCGAGTGAGTTGTCGTCACTCGGCCGATGGGCTTCTCTTCACTCGGGCGGTCGGCAATTGCCACTCGGCCGAGTGGGTCTTCTGATGCTCAGACTGACGAAAAACAGTAAGTTGGGAGTTTTTGATGGGCGTCGTCTGAGTGCCACTCGGGCGGACGGGGTTTCGTCACTCGGCCGATGTGGCTTCTGATGCTCGGCCGAGTGCACACTTGGTGCGTGTCCGATCTGGCCGGCCGAGCGGGGTCTTCTGGTCGGCCGAGTGACTCCTTCACTCGGCCGAGTGAGACACCAAAAATGCCCATTCTGAGTGTTTTTGCCTCCTCGTCGCTCCTACGACGTTCTTTCTTCTTCCGCTCCTCTCCAATCTGAAAATACCCCTCAGGGAAGTCTTCGGTGACACTCCGGAGTAGGTGTATCTCGGAATCACTCCAAATCGCTCCAAATCTCCTGAAATACGACAAAAACAACAAATCGTGAAAAGTATCGCAATATTGTCGATAAATCGTGAAAAACATGATTTGAGCGATCTAAATGGCATGCAATCATGCGGAAAAAAAGGTGTAAAATATGGAGTGATCAGCCCCTTTGCACACCTACCACTTCCGAACATGAATGGATAAATGAGCAAAAAGAATTGGTGGAGAAACATGAAGAGGTAATTGATATCTTGCTTGATTATTTAACTTATGACATTCGTATACGTGTGTCCAAGGCAACAACGGCATATCAAATATGGCACATGCTAGCGGAGCAAGAAGAGTCCACCTCTGAGTGTTCTTCCTCCAATGATGAAAGAGATTCATTCATGGGTTTGATGGCACGAGAGGATGCCACTATGGGTGACTCTAGTGACAAATCAAGTGATTCAAGTGGAAGTGATAGCGACGATGAAGAGGTAACAATGGATGATCTTAGAATTGCAAATGAACAATTATTTGATAAATATCAAAAGCTTATTCATAAATATTGGGATGCTAAGAAGAAGATTGCTAGTCTCACTAACACATCTACATGTAGCACCTCTAACAATGACACCATTGTTGAGACACTCGCTATTGAGAAAGCAAGTTTGCTTACTCAAAATGACATGTTGAGAAAAGAGGTGGAGTCCCTCAAATCTCAACTTGATCGTGCTTCCAGTGTGGATAGTAACGATCTTGAGATTGAAAATCTTCAATCTCAAAACACTCGTTTGGACATTGAGAATGAGGATATCAAATCCCAAGTGCACGAGCTCATCACACATGCATCCACCTTGAATGCCACTATTTCTTCAATTTAGAAGAAATATGAGCTCTTGTCCTCCATTGTTGAGAGATTCAATAAGGGAAAGGACAATTTGGATGATTTGCTAAAGAATCAACTACCGGCAAACCATCGTGTTGGCCTTGGTTATTCTAAGGCAAGTGCATCCAATGCACGCACCTCCTATAGTGAAGTAACTATAGATTTTGTGAGGCCATCCTCTGGTGCATCCACGAGTGGTGTCTATAACAACTTGTGTAGTTCTACTACTAAGGAAACCACCACTCCTATTCCTCTCTCCTTTGCAAAGAAACCCACCAAGGGTGGACATCAAAGGAAGGGATATGCATTCATGTACACCAATACTCGTAGGAATGCCTCCTCTCCTCGCATTCCTACAAATGAGAGTTTTTATGCTCCACACCCACGAGCACGTGCAAACACTCATTTGAGACACTCTCATGCACGTACTCATGCTCATGCACCTTCACATGCTTATGATCACACATCACATCCACATATGCATGCTTATTCTCATGATCATCTTCATGCATACACACCTCATATTCATCCACATAAGTATGCAACACCACACCATGGATCATATGCTCATCATCATGCTTTAGCACAACACAATGTTCCATACACATATCCTCATGCTCTTGCTAGATCTCATGTTCCTAGGCCACATGCACCACGTAGAGATCAACCTTTTGTGCATGTAACCACTAGGAAGAGGATACCTAAAACATACACTATTTGGTGTCCTTAAAACACTAGCAATCATGCTAAGGATATGTATGTGCAATCTTATATTCATAATATTATTTTGAATGATGATTATGTTGGAAAATCACGGTCCTCTTGGACTTGGTTTCCAAAGGGTTAGTTTCTGTTGACCCAACTTGCTTGGTACCATAAGTTTATATTCATTTTATGGGTACCAAAGCATTTGTGTTAAGAATTGGTTTATTCTTTTGTTTGCATATTGGTCTTAGATGCTCATGTTTGTTAGAAACTTAAATTCATATTCTATTTGATTTCCTTTGTTTGATTATTAGTAAATCATTGTGTTTAGGATTTTCATATCTAAAATATTTAATATTTTTTATGCAACACATGCTTTGGTTCATATTTATGTTTACATGCAACATAAAAATTGTGTATGATTACATTAGGATATGGGTTACAATTATTTGAATTTAGTATTTTAAATTTGTTGCCTAACCCATAAGATCCAAAAAGGTTTTTGGATACCAAAATTATGTTTTCTAGATTCAATCCACTTTGGGATACCAACTCTACCAACTCCTTGATTTGCAAAGATTTTCATTCAAATGGAGTTGATGGTGCTTAAGTGATGCTCCAAAGTAGGGGGAGCTTAATGTTGTAAGTATATTCTTACATTTGGTATACATGTGTGTTGGATGCATGTAGATGTCACTTTCTGTTTGAGACTATCTCATGCATATCCTATGTTTGCATATTATGTGTCTTGTATGTCATTCATGTCTATGTAGTTCAAGTGTGTCAAATTCTTGACTCATGGGCATTGTGTATTCATAATCCATACTCATATGTTTATTCAAGGATTATTTTTAACATGTGGCTTAAAAATTTTCATGTTAGAATTAATGCTTATTTGCATGTTTCACGCACGGGACACGCTAATATTTATGTTCCACTTCACAAGAGTGCATCCCAACTTCCTATTCATGCCACTACACAACCTCTACTTAAAAATCCTAAATCTGTAACGGCCTGTATTTTTCCAATACTTTCAAATTAAGTATTTAAAGAAAATTCAATTTTAATTGTATTTTATAATGGTTTGTTAGAAGTCTTAAACTGATTTCAAAGATTTCCTATAAAAATTTTTTGAAGTACCAGACTAGTTATGGAGTATTTTGGTAAAATCGGATTTCGTCAAATACCTCTAAAAGATCTGATAAAAATTCATTTTCAGATATTGCAGTTTTGACTCAATGAATTTATTTTCTATTCAAACGTCTTCAAAACATTTTCAAACTTCTGCAGTAGCATCCTATGATCATTTGGGGCTTCCCACATTAATTTCGTTATTTTCTGATATCGTTTCAATAGAGAACCCGCAAACCCGCTTTCTAAACGTTTTGGCCAAAAACTAGTATTTCCGTAGCTCAAACCCTGGAACGGTCTTCGTATTCGCGATCCTCGTGACGATACGATCCCGTGGGTATGTTTTCGTAATTTTTCGGACACGTTTACTGGTAGGGGCATTTTCGTAATTTCGCTTTTGTATTTTCACTAATGATTTTCATTAATGGGTTTTTACCTATCCTTAATTACCTTTCTAAGTACCCTACATAATCTCCCAACTAACCTAATCTAACCGTAACTACCCTCATCCCCGTCTAACCCCAGGTCCCCATCTACCCGCACAGCTACCAGGTTAGTTTCCCCCAATAATTACATTTGTGCCATCTCCTAACTCTATATAAAGCCTCACCCTTGTATTAACCCTCACCCACACTGTCTCTCTCTTTCCCCCTATATTTCGAAACCCAGGCTGTTAACGTCGCCCGCTCTCCTCACTCTCTTCTCCCTCTCTCCGATTCTCTCTCCCCCAGAGCTCGCCGCCCTCCGACCAACGCCCGACGTCCGCCGTCAGCGCCGCCGTCCCCCGAGCTCAGGCGACGCCCCTCCGCCCTCCGCCGCTCGCCGTCGAGAGTCACAGCAGCAGCAGCAGCAGTTGCTTCCCTTCGCCGCCGCCGTTCACCGTGCCCCGTCGCCTCCGACGCCGCTCCGACGACGCCCCAAGCCGCCGACGAGTCTCCCCCACCGTCTGCCGCCCCAAGTCCCGCCGGCGAAGCCCCTCGCCCCCGACTCGCTCGACAGCACGCGTGAGAACGAGACGGGGTACAGTCGATGGCATTTTCGTAAAATTTCGAAGTTAAAACGTATTTTCGTATTTTTTATTAATTAATAAATGGGTTTTAAGGTTATAAATCCATAACTAATTATACAGGGGCCAGAAAAATGAGTGACTAGTCCCAGAAAATCAGAAACGTCGAAACGAATCCATTGGCGCTAGTTTCGTCGTGATCAGGCAAGTATATTTCTCACAGTGAATTTTTAAAGGCAAAACTTAAATAGGTTAAAATTCTTTTAAAATTCGTAGCTTGCAATTTTTACGTACACTGCTATACGATAAAAATATATGTTACAGTACTTGTAAATACGATCGTTTTGACATCTTGTTTGCAGAATTCTGATGTACGGTTTATCCGGAATAAATCCTTGATCGTGGGTATTATTAATAATTTCTTGTTTTATAAATCCTTTTAAAATTCATAACCTGTGATTTTTACGTACACCAATGTACGATAAAAATATATGTCGTAGTACTAGTGAATACGATCATTTTCACACCTTGTTTGAAGAATTCTGATGTACGGTTTGCTCTAAACAATTCCTTGAACATATGTTTTAAAAATCATTTCTTGATTTAAAATTGCTTTTTGGCTATTTAAAATTGTTTAAAAATTGTTTAAAAATCTTGAGAAATAACTACCAGTCTTAGAAAGTATTTTAAGCTAATTTAAACTCTTTTGCTTGGTTAAAATCATATCTTACTCGTTCTTTTATTTATTTAAGTGATCCTGATGTTTTCATTTAATCGAGTCGTGAAGTTGTGAACTTTCACGAGACTGTTGTACAGACTATTGGAATACCGAGATTGAATTGACTGAATGGAAGATGGAATTTCAATAATATGGAACAGATAGTACACGTCTTTTGACCGACACTTGACTTGACCTGGGTTTGGGGTAGTCTATGATCACAAGTGTTACAGAATGACTGGATGCGCCATATACTAAATTACCTCCAACACATTACGGGGGTTAGAACCTTGACCGTTGCCATATCGGAACGGTGGGTAAGCCTCGGAGTTGCTCCCGTCGCAGGCTGCATGTTGGTTATCTCTAGTACTCTTGGACATGGACTTATCACTAGGATAGACTGGTTTTTGACTATTGTTCTAACATCTTTTCTGCAGGTTGCTACAGTGTGTTTATTTAATGCTAAATCGTCACAGGTTGCAAATGGTATTGCTAATTGTTATTGAATGATTAAATTGCTACAGGTTGTAAACGGTATTGCAAATGGCTATCGATGATTAAATTGCTGCAGATTGCAAATGTTCAACTTCTTTAACTGCTTTAACTGTTTTAACTGCTTTAAACTGCTTTATCTCTTTTATTGCTTATTTGTGAATTAAGCTTATTGCTTGTCTTTAAAGTTCACCATTGTTTAAATTTAAAATGTCCAACGTTTTGGTTTTGAGATTATCTTGCCGAGTAAACCTCGCTGACGGACATTTCATTTTGTTGTTTTACGAAATGTCCGTCAGGTATCGATAGTGAGTTCCTTGAAGACACTACTGCAGGAGTCGAGCCAGTGCTCGAAAACTACGTGGAGTATCTACCCACAGAAGACTAGACTTTTACCTTCGCGTCAGCACTTATATATATATATTTGATTAATGTAATTCGTGTACCTTGTTTGTATTGGCCATGCTAGGCCAAGCTGTATCTTAATTATTGTACACTGGATATGTAATAATGTTGTTTGAGCTGCTTCTTAAACTTGCAAGCAAGAATCTGCAATTTTTATACAGACGCTTAGTGTGTTTAAGCCAAGGAGGAAGAAAAGAAAAAGATTTCAAAAAGAAAAAAAGTACTCCTCCTTGTTTTAAGCACATCGCGGACCCGCTCGCGTCCTCGCTCCCGGTAGAATGGGAAGCGGGGCGTGACAGGTTTTGTTGGCGGCCCATGCAGGTCTTGCTTATGCAAATGCTTTAAGATCGGTTTAAATGACATGAATATCCAAGTGTACAACTAGAATAGATTTATTCTAACCTACTTTACATTGCGGTTTGTTTTGAAGTATGGCAGGTCGACCAGATACTCACGGCGTTGCCGACAACGATATCTTGGGCAGCGTAAAGGAAAAACAGGAAATTCAACCATATATTCTCCACGAAGCTGCTGAACCGGTAATCACCAGTATATCTGAATCTTTTCCCTCTATGTCAATTTGACACCCATCGTCTTTATTATCATTACTAGCATATGTTATCGTGCTATAGCATGTCCACATCTTGATTTGGAAATTTTCTATTGCTTCTTATCACAAAATTTGCAACAAACTATCTCCATTGAACCTCATTACCTTTTTCGAATTCTTAACCATTGCTTAGGAACTCGTGTTCCATTCTTGGTTATACCCTCCCTAGTAGCCACTTTTGCTAACCGTTATAGTTATTTTCATTGGATGAACCATCTACTCGTTTCATCACCTTTCCTTCAGTTGATGATGGCACGCATATAAATGATAATCTTCCTTCAATGGACCATGATACCGGTCAATGTGCTTGGCTAAAGTCTGTTGGATCGACCTAGCTAGACTGGGCATAAGTGATCCTGGCTTAGTCACTTCCCTGGCCGTGTCCGCTGGACCGCAAGGATGTGAATCATGATTATGTGACGTCATCGATCTTCATTATCACCTTCTCTTAGCTTGATGACCTTTCGATTGACCTTCTTAGAATCTTTCTTTAGTCCCCTTGAACTCTAGTTATGGAGGACATCATTCGAATTTTGGATCATCAGAAGTTCGAGTTCAACCACTGAAGCAAATCGAAGGGCCACACTGCAAGCGACTGTCCTGAGAGGAAGTCTCAGCCTTCCAACTCTGCTCAACAACGTCAACCAACAACAAGTGTACCAGCAGACTCGACAACAGGTGCTACCCCAAAGACGCCAAGCTTGTACCATGACGGTAGAAGAAGCTGAGGCTACGGACCAAGTAAATCCCAGGTACGAGATATTCCACTAAGCTACTTACTCTATTATTTAGAGCTTGGACATGTTTCTTATCACTGTAACTGTTAAACCTCTGACTCCACATTGGATGGTCGAGACCGCTGGCAGTTCCCAGCGGATGCCTCCAATGTTCTATTGTGATTTGTAGCCGAAGTCTTTTTGCTAAATCCATGGTGATAGAGATGCCAACATTTGATGTTGTTCTTGGGATGAATTGGTTAAGGACATTTCATGCCACCTTTGACTGTCGTCAAAGGAGGGTAGAGTTCGAAATACCCGACCATCTTAAGTTCAAGCTCCTCCGCGGAAGCAGATCGAAGGACGCTCAGAAGTATTCGAGGATGATACTGGAGATTTTGAGACGAGCCAACCTGATGTGCCAGTGTAGGTTGTTGGCGTCTTTTCATTTTGTGCTCGTATTTCTCCTCTAGCCCCTACTTCTATCTTATACCCAATTTCTTTCCCCCAAGGGTTTGATTCATTTCCCACTGACCGCCTTTCGGCCACCTCTTTATTGCATTTTGTCCGTTTCCTACCCTCGAGACCCGTTCCCACCTAACACCGACGACTTCGGTGCCCCCCTTTTCTTTTTAACCCATCTCCTTCCTCCGCAAGCCACCCAGTGGCTTTCTCTTTTCGCTCAGACATCGCCCCCTCCTCCTCCAGGCCTCTCCCCCAAGCAAGCTCGATCGGACCCCGCATCGCCACCCCGATCTCCGATCCGCCAGCTTCCGCTTCGCTCCATCCCGGAGGCCCTCCCCAGCCATGGATCGACAGCCAGTCGCAGCGCTCGCCGCCGTGGATCGCCAGCCGCCGATGGCCCACCAACGACCTTGGGGTCTGTTGGGCCTAGCAGCGACCCTCGCCGCCACCCTCGCTACCGCCGCGTGGCTGAGATCTTGGGAAGCCGTGATCCTTGGGCTTCTCTTGAGCTCTCTGCCTTGGGTCTCACCCTCGTTGAGATCCCGTTTAGGCTTCCTCTTGCGTCTACTCCTTTTGGTGTGCGGGAAAGCGTGTTTTTGGTTGTTCATTTGTTGGATGATGTTGGGTGTTGCGAATGTCAAGTATTGGTCTACGGAAGGAATGATGGCGATGGTTACTGGCATGGTATTGGCCTTGGGTGTTGAAGTTGGATGTAGGCCTTGTGCTTGGCTCTGGATGAGAGCATGGATCCTGCCTTATTGTTGGATAGTATGGAGATTGACGGAAGAAATGATGGCAGTGAGTACTGACTTAGAGTGTTGGCCCTGTACTTACCTTTGGGCGGTGATTTGGACGTTAGCATGTGGTTGGGCATTATGGAAATTGATGGTGTTGGTACCCGTGGATTAGTCGATACGTGCTATATGATGAGCGACATCTTTGATTAAGACCCAGTAGCACGAATAAACCTTATGTTCTTCCATTTATGTGGTTTAAATAGCTTGCTACTGGCTTATCACCTCAGGTTCCAAGTTCGAACAGATGTTGTCATCATAATAGCCCTCATTTTCATGTGATTATCTCACGTTAATTTCGGACTACTTGAGAAGGCATGGTAACTATTGTAGTGATATTGGTCGGGACTAGTTACGGAAACTATGATGATGTTAATACTTATTAGAAATATCTCTTGTTTTCTTGATGCCATTATATCACATTATATTTCATGCTATTAACAACTTATTTTCTAAATTGTAATCATTCGACTAGTTTTCCATTTTATCATTTATTTGTTTGAGCTTCTTAATAACAATAATTAATTTATTTTATAAAGTTTTGAGAAATTCCGAGGACGGAATTATTTTTAAGGAGGGTAGAATGTAACGGCCTGTATTTTTCCAATACTTTCAAATTAAGTATTTAAAGAAAATTCAATTTTAATTGTATTTTATAATGGTTTGTTAGAAGTCTTAAACTGATTTCAAAGATTTCCTATAAAAATTTTTTGAAGTACCAGACTAGTTATGGAGTATTTTGGTAAAATCGGATTTCGTCAAATACCTCTAAAAGATCTGATAAAAATTCATTTTCAGATATTGCAGTTTTGACTCAATGAATTTATTTTCTATTCAAACGTCTTCAAAACATTTTCAAACTTCTGCAGTAGCATCCTATGATCATTTGGGGCTTCCCACATTAATTTCGTTATTTTCTGATATCGTTTCAATAGAGAACCCGCAAACCCGCTTTCTAAACGTTTTGGCCAAAAACTAGTATTTCCGTAGCTCAAACCCTGGAACGGTCTTCGTATTCGCGATCCTCGTGACGATACGATCCCGTGGGTATGTTTTCGTAATTTTTCGGACACGTTTACTGGTAGGGACATTTTCGTAATTTCGCTTTTGTATTTTCACTAATGATTTTCATTAATGGGTTTTTACCTATCCTTAATTACCTTTCTAAGTACCCTACATAATCTCCCAACTAACCTAATCTAACCGTAACTACCCTCATCCCCGTCTAACCCCAGGTCCCCATCTACCCGCACAGCTACCAGGTTAGTTTCCCCCAATAATTACATTTGTGCCATCTCCTAACTCTATATAAAGCCTCACCCTTGTATTAACCCTCACCCACACTGTCTCTCTCTTTCCCCCTATATTTCGAAACCCAGGCTGTTAACGTCGCCCGCTCTCCTCACTCTCTTCTCCCTCTCTCCGATTCTCTCTCCCCCAGAGCTCGCCGCCCTCCGACCAACGCCCGACGTCCGCCGTCAGCGCCGCCGTCCCCCGAGCTCAGGCGACGCCCCTCCGCCCTCCGCCGCTCGCCGTCGAGAGTCACAGCAGCAGCAGCAGCAGTTGCTTCCCTTCGCCGCCGCCGTTCGCCGTGCCCCGTCGCCTCCGACGCCGCTCCGACGACGCCCCAAGCCGCCGACGAGTCTCCCCCACCGTCTGCCGCCCCAAGTCCCGCCGGCGAAGCCCCTCGCCCCCGACTCGCTCGACAGCACGCGTGAGAACGAGACGGGGTACAGTCGATGGCATTTTCGTAAAATTTCGAAGTTAAAACGTATTTTCGTATTTTTTATTAATTAATAAATGGGTTTTAAGGTTATAAATCCATAACTAATTATACAGGGGCCAGAAAAATGAGTGACTAGTCCCAGAAAATCAGAAACGTCGAAACGAATCCATTGGCGCTAGTTTCGTCGTGATCAGGCAAGTATATTTCTCACAGTGAATTTTTGAAGGCAAAACTTAAATAGGTTAAAATTCTTTTAAAATTCGTAGCTTGCAATTTTTACGTACACTGCTATACGATAAAAATATATGTTACATTACTTGTAAATACGATCGTTTTGACATCTTGTTTGCAAAATTCTGACGTACGGTTTGCCCGGAATAAATCTTTGAAGATATGTTGTAATGATAAATTCTTGTTTTAAAAATCCTTTTAAAATTCGTAATCTGTGATTTTTACGTGCACTTACGTACGATAAAAATATATGTCGTAGTACTAGTGAATACGATCATTTTGACACCTTGTTTGAAGAATTCTGACGTACGGTTTGCTCTAAACAATTCCTTGAACATATGTTTTAAAAATCATTTCTTGATTTAAAATTGCTTTTTGGCTATTTAAAATTGTTTAAAAATTGTTTAAAAATCTTGAAAAATAACTACTAGTCTTAGAAAGTATTTTAAGCTAATTTAAACTCTTTTTCTTGGTTAAAATCGTATCTTACTCGTTCTTTATTTATTTAAGTGATACTGATGTTTTCATTTAATCGAGTCGTGAAGTTGTGAACTTTCACGAGACTATTGTACAGACTATTGGAACACCGAATTGAATTGACTGAATGGAAGATGGAACTTCAACAATATTGAATGAAAGATGGAACTTTAACAATATAAAATAGAAGATGGAATTTCAATATTGAACTGATAGTACACGTCCTGTTGACCGACACTTGGCTTGACCTGGGTTTGGGGTAGTCTATGATCACAAGTGTTACAGAATGACTGGATGCGCCATACTAAATTACCTCCAACACATTACGGGGGTTAGAACCTTGACCGTTGCCATATCGGAACGGTGGGTAAGCCTCGGAGTTGCTCCCGTCGCAGGCTGCATGTTGGTTATCTCTAGTACTCTTGGACATGGACTTATCACTAGGATAGACTGGTTATTGACTATTGTTCTAACATCTTCTCTGCAGGTTGCAACAGTGTGTTTATTTAATGCTAAATTGTCACAGGTTGCAAATGGTATTGCAAATTGTTATTGAATGATTAAATTGCTACAGGTTGTAAACGGTATTGCAAATGGCTATCGATGATTAAATTGCTGCAGATTGCAAATGTTCAACTTCTTTAACTGCTTTAACTGTTTTAACTGCTTTAAACTGCTTTATCTCTTTTATTGCTTATTTTAAATTAAACTTATTGCTTGTCTTTAAAAGTCCAGCTTGGTTTAATTTTAAAATGTCCAACGTTTTGGTTTTGAGATTATCTTGCCGAGTAAACCTCGCTGACGGACATTTCATTTTGTTGTTTTACGAAATGTCCGTCAGGTATCGATAGTGAGTTCTTTGAAGACACTACTGCAGGAGTCGAGCCAGTGCTCGAAAACTACGTGGAGTATCTACCCACAGAAGACTAGACTTTTACCTTCGCGTCAGCACTTTTATATATATTTGATTAATGTAATTCGTGTACTTTGTTTGTATTGGCCATGCTAGGCCAAGCTGTATCTTAATTATTGTACACTGGATATGTAATAATGTTGTTTGAGCTGCTTCTTAAATTTGCAAGCAAGAATCTGCAATTTTTATACAGACGCTTAGTGTGTTTAAGCCAAGGAGGAAGAAAGAAAAAAAAAGAAAAAAAAAGTACTCCTCCTTGTTTTAAGCACATCGCGGACCCGCTCGCGTCCTCGCTCCCGGTTGAATGGGAAGCGGGGCGTGACAAAATCACTATCTTTTGGATTCCTAAGAATGTTTCTAGGCATGATATGAACACACATATAGAATCATATATTAGAATTGACATATTCTCATGCGACTATATATAAAAATCAAACTCAGTCTTTATTTGATTTCCACCTTGCTAACTCACTCATATTGCACTTCATTGATTGGGTACCATACTTGTATGATTACTTTTTGTACCCATATATATGTGAGTTCGTCCACTACTCCCAAGTTTGCATAGTTTGTATGATTGTGTGGGAGTATGACATGTTCGATTGCTATCATGTTATTTTCATGTCATTGTATTTCATGCATATTATGTTGTGCATATAGATTAGTTGATTTCTCTAGCCCTTGGTGATTTATTATCAATTTGCACCTTCCTATCTTGTTGATATGCCAAAGGGAAAGAGAAATTTGGTTATGAAAATTAATACTTTATGCTTTTCATACACACTCTTTATGGTATTACTTTTCATGCCATCCATCAATATGTGTTGTGCCGTGAATGTTTATTTTGTGCACATGTGCATATTGAACGGGGAATCTCTCTAGCACACACTATTGTATTAGATGTGCGTATTCATAATGATGATTGCTTGTAAAATGTATTGTGATTAAATCATATGCATAGGAATTATTAGTCTAGGTGTATCTAATTTCTAATGATTGTGAATTGTTAATTCCATATATGTATGTTTTTCATGATTATAATAACTCATATTAATGCATGTCATGCATTTCTATTGATGAGTGTTATTTACAATTGGTAAATGATTGTTTATTGGACTACTTGATTTTGTTCCTTAACCTATTGGATCCAAAAAGTTTTTGGATACCACCAATTGTTGAATTGTCAGATTGTTGTGCAAGATGCCTACTCTACACACTCCTTGGTTTACAAATGATGGATCAATTCAAAGTAAAGGATGGTGCATTGGAGATGCACACATATAGGGAGAGCTAAATGGTTGTAAGTATGTGTTTAGTACAATTGGTATTTTAATATATTGGATTTGTGTAATATAGCATACTTCTTCATTAGCTCATTCTTGTCACACCCTCGTGGAGATTGTTTGTTTATGTGACTTCCATGTTCATGTATGTCATATATGTCTTATTACGACTCATGTATCATGGTATCTATAACATTCATATAATGAATTGGTTAGTTGTTTATTGATGTTCATATCTTTGGAACACATTGTCGTTACACATCGCATTCCTCACATGCATGCTTCTTTGTGAAGATTGTTAAATATTATGGATATGATAACTGATGTGTATGACATGCTTGTTGGTTTATTAGATTGTATTAAGTATATTGATCTTAACCTTCATTGAATTTTTTTCAATTCTTTCATTTAAGATTCATTGTCGCTTTGATTCTACCACTTGTACCTAATTTTCGTTGATGACTATGTTCATGGATTATTTAGACCATATCATGACTTGGCATACCATTCTAGTAGAATCATTCAATTTCTTCCTTAACCTGTGCATTTTGGTTATTTTTCAGGCGACTATTGAACAAGTTTCAGGCGTCTGTCTCCTTACAGGCGACTGTGATTTGTTCTAAAATCGTCTGTCATGCACACGTTTCTGATAAGATTCTTTGGGTTTTCATTATCCATTTCTAACAGGCGACTTCTGTACACAGTACAGGCGCCTGGCTCCTTGCAGGCGCCTGTGACTTATTAGTCAGTTGCCTGTCTCTCTATTGCCCAAAGATCCTTAACTTGTCATCATTTGGTCAGATGACTGATGTTGGTTTCACAGTCGCCTACCCATGGCACAGGCGTCTGAGGATACCACATCAGTCGCCTGTCCTTGCTTACCCAGATTTCTTGATTTTGGCAACTCTCGCTCTTCTGCCACACTGAAGCCTGATGATCCTTCATCATGCTATATATAATTCATGCCTTGAATAAAATTAATGATTTAGGATATTTTTGCATATTTGTTCTTTCTATCACCACACATCTCATACTTTTCTGATAGTTTGTATGATTATCTTTATGAGACATATTGATATGATTTGGGGTGATCATGTATGTTACCTGTCATTTTTAATTACTTCACGACTGATGTTTAGCTATAATTTTATTCGAGAGATCTTTCATGTCTATAGCTAAATCTTTCATGTATGATATTTTCACAAGTGACATAACACTCATTCATCTTAGTTAGTGATCTTCAAGCTATATTTCTCACTATGTCATCTCTCATCTCATGCTCATATTTTATGCTATTTTTATGAGATGTTAGAGATAACTTGTGTTGTACACGATCATATAAGTTTTATATTGTCTTTGATGATATGTATATTTTGTCATAGATATTCCTTCATGAGTATATCTTGATGCAATATGACTTCATTAATACTACCTCTGATTAAATTGTGCTTACACTAGCTTTTATTCTATTCGCACAATTGGTATGCATGCATGCGATGCTCATGATAACTTTATTCGTTCATGTCCTACCTTATGACTTTGAACGTAGACTATTTTCATTATATCTTATATCTTTGCTCATGTCTAACTTCATGCCTTTGCTCAAAAGATGTTTTGTCACATTATGCCTCATGTTGAATCCTTTGTGATATTTGAGCTGGGATGAGATCATGTCCCTATTTGTTCACTTGGTTTCCTTCAAGTGATGTCATGATCTTGACATTATTTGTCTGCTTTGCATATTTTGTTAGACTATTTATAATGGATATCATCTTTACATGCTCTTGCTTGATGCTAGTTTTGAGCTTATGATATAATACTTATCTTCCTTATGCTCATGGCATTCCATACTTATTATTGACTCATTCTGTGAGTATCTCTTCTGGAATGCATGCTAGTACTATGGTTCTTTTGAACATTGTTTCAATTAGTATCCTAGTGTGCTAAAATTGTGTATGCCATAAGTTTTATGAAGTTACTATCTCTTTTTGGCATAACACTTTTGCATGATATTGATATTTGATATTCATATTTTGGTATGCTTACTTTTTGTGATACTTTGTGATGTCTGTTGTGACATTTGATGTTGTATGATGTGCACCAATCTGCTGATGGTTAATGTTTTGTTGGCTGGATGTATACTTTTTGTTGTGTTCATATATATATATATATATATATATATATACACACACACACACACACATCGTGTTGCCATTCGTTTCATGTGCACATTGTACTTATGTCTCAGATGGTTACTTCGTCGCTCGATGATTATGTTGATTAAATAGCTTTGTTTGTATGAAAACATAGAATTGTTGTCCATGCACTCAATTCGCTAAAAAAAGTTGATATTGGAGAGTATGTTCCTTTACTCAATACGTGAATTTGTTGATGATTTCTCTTTTCGACTATAGTCTCATTGGCACGCTTTGTAATTCTTCGATATTTTTCCTTGGTGTCATTTGGACCGTTGTCGTATTCTTCGACTCTCTTGTTTAGATTTTTTTTGTTTAGCCATGGTTGTTGTCGTTGATCTCCTCCCGCTCTTTTTGCTAATGCCAAAGGGGGAGAGAATTAATAATGACTTTGTGCTAAATGAGAAATTCAAAGCAATTTACCGTGAATCTAATTTCATATGTTAGATTCAGGGGGAGTGAAGATATAAAAATGGATTCCGATCCTATATTTCAATAATTGGATCATGTTTTATACTTTTCTCGTCTGATTGATGCTTATGTTTATTATTTAATACGGAACTAACGAGTCATCAATGCAGGGGGAGTAAGTAAATTTCATTTGTATCATTATTATTGATTTATATTTATGTTAGTTTGTCATCACCAAAAAGGGGGAGAATGTTGAGTATTGATTCTCCTGGTTTAGTTTTGATGATGAACAAACATAAATATCGTGCACTAATTCTCTTTGAGCGCAGTTATGAAGATCGTCGCCAAACTACTTTGTACATCTCTAGCGACGTCCCAAGACTTCTTAAAGCGCGTGATCACTGTGCCTGAAGCTTCGTTGAAGCTCAAGGAGTTATGAATGAAGTCAAGGGATTCGGATTGAAGCTTTGAAGACAGTTTGTCATGTTTATTTATATTGTCTTCTAGCTTCATCGCATAGAATGTTAAGCCTTGAGTAGGACTTACTTAACAATCTTCATAACGCTCATATCGTATCTCTAGGATTGCCTTAGAAGCCATTAGAAACTTTCCCGAAGCTTATCGCTTCATTTCACGGCTTCGTATGCATCTTAGTTGGTTCAAGAAGAAGAACCAACCGACTAGATGACAACCTAGTCGGTTGGAAATCCTTCTTGAACCGACTAGTTATCCTAGCTACTTTCAGCATATGTACTGTTGACAAATTAGTCGGTCAAAGAATGTTCACCGACCGACTAGTTGTCAAACTAGTCGGTTGGAAATCCTTCTTAGACCGACTAGTTTTCCTAGTGAAATTCAGCCTCTTTACTGACAACTCATTAGTCGGTCCAAGAAGGTTGACCGACCGACTAGGTGTCAAACTAGTCGGTTGGTGTCTCTTCTTAGACCGACTAGTTCTATCTCCTTATTTGACTATCTTCCCTGTCAAATATCTAGTCGGTCCGAGAAGGTTCACCGACCGACTAGTTGCAAAACTAATCGGTCAGTGATCCTTCTTAGACCGATTAAGCAGCTTCAGAAATAGAGCCGTTGGGCATTTAATGCCACGATTTTTGCTAAACTCTTTTCACCCTTTCTATATAAACTTGATCAGTTTCAAGCAAGGCTTCAAGGCTGTTATTAGAGATATTTTGAGATCAAAGAGAAGAGCATTCAATACTCATTTCTAAGCTCTCTCATTTCACAAGAATCTCTCACTTACTCTTTGAGCCCTAATTCCTCAAGAGAGATTCTCATCCTTTGTGAACTACTCAAGCTAAGAGCTTGCATCAAAGTCACCAACTTCGCCCTAGCCATCTATTGCTGTTCATCTTGGTGGAGCTAGGGTTTGGTGCTAACTTCTTCCTCAAAATCCCTTCTTGCCCTAAATCAGTAAGTATTTCTCAAGGCATAGGGTTTTGTGGTATGTGTTTTATATTTCATCTTATATTTGATATTTGAGGTTTTCTCTCGGTTTTGTGAGAGACGATCGTGATCCCGGTTTGTGGGAGTCACGTATCGATCATTGTATGATTTGATCTTGTAGTAGTTTCTACAAGAAGTTGTTTAGTGGAAACTTGAGTTAGAGAATTCTAACTCAAGTAGCCACTTAAGGTTTTGCTCTCGGTTTGTGAGAGTATGCTTAGTTCCAAGTTGTGGGAATAAGGTATTTGTGTGTTTCCAGGTTGTGGGATACACGGACATCGATTGTAGGTCGATTGCACTTGTTGGGGTTTCCACAAGTGGGCTAAAGGAAAGCTCTAGTGGTATTTACTAGAGTAGCCGGAGGGGATCCGGGTCTGGGACGTAGGATCACCGGGAACAAGTTGGGGAGACTTGGGTGGATCCGAACCCATTTAATCGTCTGTTTGCGTTGCTTAGTTCTTGTTGTTAATATTTATTCTGCATAGTTGTTTGTGTTTGCACAATAATTAGGAATTATACTCTTGACTATTTTAAAGTACTATTTACCCCCCTCTAGTACTTATGCAGTAGCTATCAGAGCATTACACATCGGTCGTCCTCTGGGGCTTCTAGGTCGATCTGTCCCTGCGGTGCTTCTCCTCGGTGCTCGGACGACTTTGGAGGATTAGCGGGAACGTGCGAGGGGCCTCCTCCACGGCCCTCCCGGCTGGGGATCGACGTCGGTCATCGAGTGCGCTACCTACGACGGCGATCTTCGCGACTAATGGGCCTCTTTCGGCGCGGGCTTCTGCTCCGCCCCCGGTGCTCCTCGACGGTCGTGCGGCTGGACGATTGCCATTCAGCTGAGTAGGGTCGCTTGGATGAGGCTGCAGTTGATTCGTCCCTGGTCCATACGGTTCTCCCTTCCCCTCACCTTGAAGAGAGGTGGAGGTAAGCGATTGCTCCCGGTTCAGGTGCTCACCATCGCGATCCGCGACTATGGTTGAGCGCAACAAGGTGTGTGCCCCCGATCGGTTGGGAAACCCTGCCAGGTGTCCTCCCAAGGGGTGTTGCGGGCCCGCGAGATGCTGAATGGCTGCCTCCAAGGGTTTGAAGTTGGTGGTCATCTCCTGGGTAAGATGGTCGAGTTGTTCACGAGTTACCGAGCGCGAGTCTTCGGTTTCTCCTGCGGAGCGGCTGTGCTCGGTTTCGTGTTGGGCGTAGCTGCCCTCCTCTGGGATGGTTGGCATTCGAGTCGCTCCGTCGTTGTGCTGCTCCATATTGGTTGTAGTGGATGACATGAGAGAAGATCTTGTTCCCACAAACGGTGCCAGATGTTTCGGGGTGTTTTCTCACCACTGGTTAATAGTTTGGAGGTCTGGGGTTCGTTGCGTTCACGTTAGACGCGTGCGGCCTCCGGGGTCGGTTATCCAAGCGTTTGCTTGGGCAGGAACATGTGGATCTGAGCGTCGATGTGCCGAAGGGAAGCTTCGGTAGAGCGACGGTTTCCTGGGACGATTGGTCGAACGGGCTCAGGCTCGAGAGCGTTCGAACCCGAACAATGGAGCACCAAATGGTGGCTTCGGTTGGTTGGTGTCTCCTTCGATCTGCACAGATGAGAAAGCTCGTCAGGGGGGTCGGACCTTGGTTCCGACCAAGTCCCCTCTGATTTCTAAGTTAGCACTTGTCTGAAGGATGCTCGGTGGGATCAAATATGGTTCATGGAGAGACCAGTACGTGAGTCCTCGGGCCTAGCTATAGAGGAGAAATGTAAGGTGGAAGAAATGGTCTGGAGAGGTGGAATAATCGAGACTTGGGTATTCAGGATTTGATCCCTTGGCGTTTCGTCTTTCTGGCCTTTTATAGGAGTCTGTATGTCAACGCCTTCATGGCATCCTGTCATATCGCCCTTCGTGCCCGCCTGCTTTGGTGGTCCTTTCAAGGGACATGAAGGTGGACGTGATGACACATTGGCTGGTGTTCAAGGCGGACGCGATCTGGGGAGCGGTTTCCTCAGTCATAGAGGGTCAGCAGTTTTTCCGACGTTGGCTTCGGGCCACCGCGACTTGATATGCTCGCGGGGCCTTCAGGTTTGGGCCTAATCCCACCCACCCTCCCCCCCAGGTCGTGGGCTTGGCCTGCTCCGTTGGGGGGTTGTATCAGGACACATGAGTGTTATGATCATAATACTAAGCAACACACTAGACGGTGGTGAATGGTATAGTGGTAATTAAAAATGCAAATTAATAATGCAAATTAATAATAATAAAGCAAATGCAGAAATAAAATTGCACCACAACAAATAAAGAGACAAATGGAAATTACAAACACAAGATGTATCCTGGTTCGGCCATGTCTACTCTAGTCCCACCCTTGTCATCCAAGCAGTTGATTTCCACTAAAAAAATCACACAAGAGTTACAATCCCTAAATCGGGATACAAAGGAGTAAATCCTCCTAAGATGGAGTAAACCCTCCAATATGATCTCACAACCCGAGAGCTAATTCACAATGAAAATGCAAACAAATATACTCTTTCCTAAACCTTGTAGATGATCTTACCATATGCAATGAAGGCTAGGATGAGTGAAAAACTAAGTGTATGAGTGAGATTGAGAGTTGGACGAAAAACTCTCTTCAAAGCTTAACTTTTTTCAAGAAAAAGAGAGAAAGAAAACTTGGAGTAAACGCTTTAAAACTCAAGAAAAATTATCGTTAAAGTTCTTTATAAATGTAGGAAACTCCAGCAATTTGTAGTGCTAGAACCGTTGAAGATCGCGGACCAAAAATCCCTCCTAACGGAAAAATCGATAGCTTTTAGTAAAATATGGAGTTGTGTTTTTCAAGCAGCTGGGGCAAAAGTAGTCGACTACAGTTCTAGTGGTAGTCGACTATCTCCATAACGGTGATCGACTAATAGGATAGATGTAGTCGGCTATTTGGAGCAACAAGGAGGAACACTCATTTTCCCATTCAAAGTTGTCGACTACTATAGTAAAAGCGATCGGCTATTTTTATGATACATGAAAAAATAGCTCACAGTTGTTTGGAAAATCATTTTAAATCATTTCAAAACTTTTTCAAAATATTTTTATGAGTTCGAAAAGTGATTTTACGGTAAGAATGCATGCATCTACAAGGCATACAAAGCATCTAAAAATAAAGTGTAAATTACACAAAGAAAAGCATAAAAATATATCTTTAAGCTTGTCCATGCTTTGCCATTGCCTTGAGCCAATATTCTCCCATTTGATTCTTCATCCCAAGCATCACATTGACTCTATGGAGATATCCATAACATATTCCTAGTTACTTCCAAATTTCGCTCTTACGCCAAAATCTTCAAAAAAAACATCTCTATTTAAACAAGTAGAGTCATTAATATAACATAATGTGGTGATCATCATCAAAATCCTATTGGGCTTAATGGCCAATATCCAACAATGAGAACTTGCAATTTTTAGAAAATCGAATTAACATTTTAATGATATCACATAAAAGTACAAAATTAATTGCTTGTTTTCGATACTTACGCATCCATATTCTTCTCCTCTTATATGTAGCAATAGCACCCTTCTCCCGTCATGTTCTCCATATGATGTTACTCTTGATTTGAAGAAGAAGACATAAATCCTGCCAAATTGTTATCCAGATCGAGGATGGGAGCGAATGTGCCATGTGCTTCAGATACTTAGATGTTGATTATTGTATCCATTTCAACGAAAATTTCAACTGGTATTTGTCATTCCCCTAAGTTGTATAGTATTTCCATATCGTCCTTATCGGGGATAATCACAGATATTGCCATGTGCTCCGTTATCGTCCAGTTGCACACCAGTTTCAAAGCATACTCACGACGGCTGATCTTTGTTACCTTGTATATCCGATCTACTGGTTCAGTATACGCATGGTCTTGGCTTAGCAATTTACCGGAAATATTTTGGTTCGTTATTGTCACTAATCATTAAATTTCCATCAAAATAGCATGTGACAAAAATCCGATCATTGGCCATTGTTATAAAACTGCACAAACTCCTTCATAATTATGCACTAAGTATATATTTCCACCATCATTAGGAAAAATTCATAATAATATCGTATATATACTTAATATCGTATATATAATTGAAGGAACACAGTAATATTAAAATTTTCACCTAAATGTCATAATAATTTTTGAGGAATGGAATAGCCTTTCAAAGATGGCAAATGAAGCTAGATTTGGTCGTTTCATGTCTTCTCCTACATGTGACATGTCAGTTGCAGTGATTTTTGATGGTAAGAGGTTAATTCAAGCTTTTTCGGTGTGTTGAATATGGTTTTTGTGAAACGTGAAGAGGAGTTCGTGTTTTTATGAAAGGAGAAGAAGATGGGTGTTTTTAGAAGATGGGTGTTTTTATGAAAGGAGAAGAAGATGGCTGTTGCCAGCAGCCCTTTATATGGAAATTACGAGCCCCGTTTGCGCACAGTCATCGCCAGGACGCTGATGTGGCTATAGTTAGTCGATTTCGCTAATTATTTTTTTGGGTCGAGTTTGCTAATTGTTATTAATTTTTGGCCGTTTCCCAAAATCCGTCCTTACTAACGGCTTAAATATTACTATTACTTCGTTAGCAAAATTAATTCACACTTTTACCCTGTTTAGCGTTGCTTAAAAATCTTTTATACAATTGACGAACTTTTTGAATTGTGTCCTACGTGGCACCCAAAATATGACTAGGACAAAAAATGATAACTGTACATTATGACCGACACATCCTTTTGCATTTAAAAAAAACAAAAACCTATGAGAACCGCAGCCTACGTTCTCCACCACACTTCTCCACCCACTTTTGAGCATTTTAGTTGGTTACTTGGCCAATTAATCATACAATCAGTATTAGACGATGCACAAAAGAAGATTAGTGATGTTAACAAACAATGAACTGTGCCCAAAATTTTGGGTGGAAACTAATTCTTTTGGAAAGAACTATATTCTCTGGGGAAAGCAAATTTTGAGAAAACTAAAATCTTTGAGGAAACTAATACCAATTATTATGCTTTAATTTTGGGGAGAACTAAGATTTTGAAGGGGAAAACCATTGTTGAACCGTGCCATATGTACACGGGTTATGACTAGTACTTTTACAATTTCTAAAGAAGATAAACATTTTTATTATTAAAAGATAAATGTTTGATAATCGCTCAAGTGTTTTATAAAAGAAGCAAAAGCTAAACAACTGTTTTCTCTAAAAGCTTTTTTTTCCTTCTTCAAAAGCCGAAAACACACTCCTTTCACCACCAATTTTTTCCTATCCTTTTCTCTAGCTATAATTGAAAACCTTATTTATATACTCTTTTATGTTCATTAAAATTTTGTTCAAACATTTTTAATTTAAATGGTTATCTTTTTGATAAGCGCTTAAAAACTTAAATTACCAAACACAAAATTTATTTAAAAAATGTTTTCTTAAAAAGCACGTTTAGATACATCCTTTTTCAACAAGAACCTTTACAAAGGCAAGAACATAACCACACACAAACAAAAGAAATTCTTAAAGCGATCTTACCGTCAACCCCAGCCAAGAGACTGCTCCATGCAGTGCAGTTATATCGGCTTGCATGTCAAATTCCCAAAAAAGTGTGACCGGCAAAATTATTGCCGTTTGATTTCTGTTTTACGCATCGTTGATATCGTTGGAAAGCTCAAAATCTATTGATACAATTTTGTGACCTTTCTTTGACATTTTTCTACTCGATGAAAACGCCAAAAGACCACAAAATTGGAATCAATGAATTTTAATATTCACAAGCTTTCAAACAAAACCAACGACGTATAAAACGGACACTATATGACAAAAATATCAACCGTCAAATTTTGTGTATTGCACGCATCCCAATATACACCCCGGGCGGTGTATATATCACACCTCTTTTGCAACCAACAAGCTAACTCGGATGTGTGCTCGGATGTGTGCTTTTAACCTCGACATGAAAGATTTCGGACGGGCTTTGCCCAAACATTCAGGATTTTCGCTCTTGAGTTTTTCATAATAAAATAGAAGAACCCCTGCCGAATAAAATAGAAGAACTCGCAGACCAAGATAGAAGCGCTCACTCGTGAGAGAGAGACGTCATGCCATTAAAAAATTCATGATGCAGCAGCTTTCTCTAAGGTCCACCCCGAAAACCTGCTTTGCTGCCACTTCTGCTGCCGTTTCCATGGCTAAAGTTCTTCGCGAGACCCATACATCCATCCACGCGGTAGCGGCTGTAAAATTGAGCATGATCGAATCATCTGTACTTTCCAAGCTCCATCTTCTTCTTGATTGCCCGTTGGCCGTGGTAGACAAAAGAATCAATGATTCCGGCGACTGTGAAGACACCTGAGCACAAACCAAAAGTCCAATGTTGATAAGTGGATGTGTTCTTCCAATTAGAGGCCAATTCAAAAGAGAATGAACACAAAATTTTAGTTGTTAGGGGATGCTAACAGAACGTTTGACATGAACATCATCGCAACTTATGGTTATGGAGCTTTAAATTCATAAGAGAGAAGTCAAATTAATAAGTGGGTTACGAGACAAACCTCCAATTATAGCGCAGATATTTGTCAGAAAGTGCAGGAATGGTGTTTTTCCTTCTGTGTAGATCACCTGCAACACCAGCAATGGGTCCAAATATTATAAACCCTCCATTATGATTATTAAACAAGGGAGGGAAAAGATCACAGCTTGAGTAGTCGCAACTCCAGAATTTCTAATACCTCTAATGAACACTATATCTAGCGGAAAAATGGAGGTCACCACCCAATGATGAAAACTTTACATTGCATAGCATTCATAAAGTTCACGCCCGACATCTTTTATTGGATATAGAAATAACACGTGCACTTTGTGCACGGCCACACCAAAAACCAACCCAAACAATCAGGACGTGGGACCCACACAGGTGTTTCGATGAGTGCAAAAACGGGTGAAAATGAGAAGGGTGAGTTTGAGTGTATGTATTGTCTTGGGTTTTTTAGTTTTTTTTATTGGAGGTGTGATTTTGGGTGTTTTGGGTTTGGGTGTGTGTTGGGGGTTGGGTGGGGTTTTGGGTCTTTTTGGTTTTGGGTTTAAGAATGTTGTCTCATGTGGCGATGTGACATTGCCACATGGGACAAATTCAAAAACCTCCCTCAATTGTAATAAAGATTGGATGACTGATACCGTTCCGTTCATTTTAATCTTCATATTTCAAACCCATATCTCAAACCCATATACACCAACGAACTAATAAACCCCAAGCCTTTTGCTCATTTGATCTCGAGGTGGAAAAAGTACCAGTACAGTTAAATTTTCAACTACCCGATGCACGACCAAACACGATCAGAATCAGAATCACAACACTTCTGGTGTGTTATGTGTTAAAACGTGTAGATCAATCATCGAGAAAATAAGTTGAGTTGATCTTTTTTTACTACAAAGGATATTTCCTCATTAGGTAGCAGAAATTCATTTTTCTCATATACACACATATATGCATGGCCATGTTTCTGTGTGAGTTTCGCATGAGAACATGGTACGAATTTTTTTTATTTTTGAATTTTTTAAAAAAAAATTCCAATGTGTAATCCATCCATATATATCCTAGAAAGAATAATGGATGAACCCTAAGGGTTTTGATCCCCCAATCAAGTTGTTACAAATTTAACAACTTCAGATCAACATTTTGTACCGATCCGATCAATGGACAAATAATGGGGATTTTCTTGATTTTTGGTATGTATGTGTATTAACATTTGTAGAACACATTCCATATTCAAAATAATCCTTTGCAAAAATTTTGTCGGGCGAACACCATGAGAAAAGTATCTCTATGATATTTTTCAAAAAACTAAACCGTTAGATGTTATCTAACATCTTAACACCCTTCCAAATAAAATATGAAAACAATTCAACCCTATTTGCCCAACGATCGGATCAGTATAAGATGTTCCATTGTTCTAAAACCATTGAAGTTGTAACATCTTGATGGATGGTCAAATCTCCCTAGGGTTCACCCATTAGTTTTCCTGGTGGTATATATATGTATGAATTAAACCTTGAAATTTTTTTGAAGTTTTTTATAAATAAATTAAAACATTTGCGATGGCCCTACACACACATCTCTAATCGTCTGCATAGTTTTGAACAAAGGTGAATAAGAACTAACGTTACATTAATAATCTATGCCCGCCTTTCGATGCGTAACTTTTCTAGTAAAAATTTACTATTTAGAGACAGGAACAATAAAGGTCACTTCGAAGGGGGGGGGGGATATTCTCACCATTGTAATGGTTCTCAAGTATACATTACTTTAAAGTAGAAATATATTATTCCAAGTTTCCAACCCTACAAAAGCCTCATGCAAGAACCATAGGCAACTCTCTACATTGGGGTGAAGATCTTCCATAATGGGAAAACTAATTCTTCAAGTAGAATCAAACTCAGAGCATCCCAAAAAAGTAAAAAAAGTGCAGCACCACATAAGCAAATCTCCATTTTGATCAAAATGATTAGAAATGGAGTTTAGAGACACGAGACTTTTTTCATATTTAGATCATGTGTTACCGTTAGTGCCACTGTAAATCCTACAATACATTTTCTCAACAAGAATTTTCTAAAACAGAACCTATCAGTTTCACTGCCTATCTAGTGACCAATCGCTCACTGGGAACATCCACAAGTCAAGCTCATGGATATGGTTTTCAAAATTTCATGCTAAACTACTAGTTTCTGAATTACAAATCACCCCTGCTTCCATCAGAAAAGAGCTTTCGTTCAGGTACATCTTTATGCATTTGAAATTTAGTTAGCGAAAACACATCTCCACTACAAGCATATTTCCTCTTTTTTTTAAACCTCAAACTTAAGTCAAGACCTATGTGGCAAGGACACTCCAATAGGGAAACCATGTCATGCCAGAAACTTGTCAGGCATGCATGTCCGACACACATCCTATGTATTTTTTTTGCATCTATGTAGTGTTGCCGTGTCATGTCCATGTTGGGGTAGTTGTATCCATTCAACATAGGTCAAGACTAACCCAGTTAACAGAAGCACACCCGGTTACTGAATTTAGGTTTCGTAGCTAAATGTAGAAATCAGGGGAAGAATCTGGCTGGTCATTCTTGAAGTCAAAGCCAGAATGTTTGATTTTAAGACACTCATCTTCAAACAGTCAATGTTTTTCGTACTCACCTTGATGGGAGAGAAGTCATAAATAAAGTATACCCCAGGAGGAGGCCTAGGATGAACCTTTTCGTCTCTGAAGTGCTCCGTCACTGAGAACTGCAATTTGCGATTCAAATGTCAGACTGTTTTACCTAAATATCACTTTGTTTATTTATTTTTAAAAGGTCAGGCTATCACCTGATTTGAGTGAATCTTGCGTCCTCTTATATCAGTGTAGATTGTTGGTACCACCTGGGCGGAATTCATCTTTTGTTACTGAATATTTCTAACTCATTCTAGGGAGAGCAGATTATTTTAAAAAACTAAGAAATCAAATGTTATGTATATAAATATCAGGAAGGAAAGCCAATTAATATGCTCACTTTGATAAAATACTGGTACATCCCAGATGATGTTTCCTGGGTCCATTGTACTCTAGAATTTTACCAAAAAACAACATAAATATATAATATTGAACTGCTAAAGCAAAGGCAACAATGAACATTTACTTTTGTATCTGCTTACAAATCTAAAGATGCAGTGTAATTTATCACACTTACCCATCAAGAGGATTCACTACACCTGGAAACTCTTCTCCGAAGTTTAATTTGTTTATTTTGTGGCTTATCTGGTATATGAAAAATAGAAACAGTACATAAATAGCCAGAGACAGGAGAAGACCAGTGCATAAAATTTAACAATAACGAACAGCATGAAAGATGGAAAACTTCTCACATTATAATTTCCTAGCTGAATGTCCAACAATTCTGAAAGAAAGTTTTGTGAGTGGTGCACAGATTTGCCAGCAGCGAAGTGAAAATTTCCCGCAACTTTACTGACATCCACAAATCCATCAATGTTGCATCCTTCACCTTCCTCCTCTTTAATCTGACTGATAAAGCCCTCTCTTGTGCACTGACAAATAATTAAAATAAAATTGATTGCAGGAAAAAATCAGAGGCAAACTGAGCCAAGATCACAGAATCTCGGAAGCGATTACATCAGCAAAGGAACGGACCAGTATAATATGAAGTATATAAGTAAATAGACAAGCACGGAGCTCACAAAGAATAGTACAACTGCACTTAATTTTTAATCCTTCCTCCTAGTTTTTTTACTCAAATTATCATCTCAAACATTTTCATTTCAACTATATCTATTTCTTAAAACATTTTCCAATTATGCAACATCATGCTGACCAATAAAGCATGTGTGGTTATCCATCCATCTTATAATTTCCCAGGGCATAGGCATCTTATAGTCAAATAGCATTGAAAGAATACTCATGCATTAAACATACTGTTTTGATTCTATGAAAAATATCTCCTCAATTTCATGGTCATGATAGATGATTGATTATAAGAAACAAATTATACTCTCCTACATAATTCTTGGCAACCAATTAGTCTTTATTCATACTAAATCTGAAAACTTGAGATTCCAAGTGTCACTCCACCTGTACTGTCCAAGCAACAATCAACTGAATAATTGCAAAATTTCATAATTTAAAATGATACCCATTAGTTTTATAAGACTTCACATGCAAATATAAGGATGGTGTTCAAAAGTGATACGATGATATGTAAAATCCAGTGTGTACACTACCATATCGTGTTGCTCCTCATGTAACGCATACAAGAAAATAACATGAAATATTTTTGAAAATTGCCAAAACTTTGCTGTACCTGGTCAATTAATTCAGGATTTGATAGGCCCCAACCTTTCTTTCGGTATGCTTCACGAACCTCTTCACATGAGTTACAGCAGTCATCATCTGCCTGCAATACAATTAATCTTACTGACGTAATCAAAAAGGTTTCACCAGTTTAGCTATCTTAACAGAGAGCAATGGGAAGGATGAACGGCCTAAATCATGACAAAGCATTCAAGGACTAATATAATGTTGTGAAAAAAGAATACACACCGCTTCTGCACCATAACAAGAACCACAATAAGTCTCGTTAGGATCAAGCCTTCCACCATGCCGCTGTAAAGGTCTTTCAATCTAGGGGGAAATGGAATATTAAATAATTATTACATCTGAATAAAAACACTTTTTAATGAAAAACAAGAGAAGAATTGAAAAAATACACTAAACAGAAAGGATATGATCAACATTAAATTTTTTAAAAAAAAGCATATCCATACACAGTATCTCTGCATGCACCTACATGAGAATTCATGTGAATTTGAAACCACGTTGTCATAACTATCATACAGACTATCTTACTCGTATGAATTTCAAACAAGGTAGATTGCTCGGGGACCCCTTATACTATTGACACTATGTAATTGATAACCCATATCTTTGTTATTAACATGAACATCGCTGACTAAATGGAAAGATTTAGCAACAACTAAAAATTATATTTTTTCCTCATAGCCCTTCTTTCTCTTTTTGCTCTCTTTGCTCTTTCTCTTCTATCTCACCTCTCTTCTTTCTCCCAGGCACCCCCCAACTCTATCTTGCTCCATCTCCCCTCTACTCTCTTCGGTCTTCTTTTCCATCTCTTTAAGAGTAACTACTGTCATCAATCCAAGGGCAACAGAGGGAGGGGTTGGGGTGGTCCGTTAGGAGTTGACCGCTGGGGATGATAAGAGTTGACCGTGATGGACATCACCTTTCTTGGGCTCTTACACCCTCTTGGTAGTCTTATCAAAAAAGCAATCGCCTCGCGGAATTCCAAGATTGTTAGACCAACGAACAAAGCAAATGTCCTTCTCTGACACTAAGATTTATACGGGTTCCATCCAATAGTTGGTGTACATCCAGTTGAAGAGATCACTAATACTTCAATAATCTTGTATTACAAATTATAGTGTTTGGTTCAAAAGAATAACCAACCCGCCATGAAATCTAAATTTAAGAAGAAAACAATCGCTTTTGGCTCACAAATAACCCACCCACGGCCCTAACTTTGCCCTTTGTATATTCTACATATAGCCGCAAACTTTACAAAAAAATTCACACACGAATCGCTCCAGAGTCTCCTCAAAAACTAGCCAAAACAACATATACCTACTCTAAAGGGTCAATGCCAAAATCCGGTCAGAATCGGATCCGAATCCGATTTGGAACCCACTCTCCCACGTGCCCACAGCGCTAGGCTGTTAGATGAAAGCGAAACCCACCGATTTCCACCACATCACGCTACATGCAAACCACACCCCCACGCACGCTACGGGCCATACTCACACGTGCGCAGGCCACGGGCCTTCCTGCGGGCCAATCGCTCGTGGGCTTACTTTTCATGTGCTTTACTATGCAGCGCTCAGCGCTAAGATCTGAATTAATCTCATATGCTGGGCTTCAATAAATCCTTGTTTTTGGCTTAAAAATCTCCAAAAAAATCTTCAAAAAATCCGAATAAATCCGAGATTAATACCAAAATATTTTTGGTATTTTGTATTAAAATTTTCAACACTACACCTTGATACAAGCACATCATAAAGTCCGAACCAAGCAATAAGTCCATATCCTCCACCTTCAAAGATGAACCACATCATCATGAGACCAATATACTTGGCTAGTAAGCTTTGCATTAAGCATCACCAACTAATTGAGTGTCCAACGAATCCCTCTCCGAATGTGAATCCCCAAATTCACCGTATCTCTTAAACCCATACCTGAAGCAAAACATGTAGTGTCTCTCCATGTCACCTCGTAGTACCCTAGCACCTCTTCAAGGAAAATAAGTTTGAGCACCACTGAAACTTTACCATCAACCTGTCCACTGCCAGATTCTCTAAGTGAATTTCCTTAAGATGCGCTATCATGTTGACGTCTTTCCTAACACACCGTCATCATAGGTTTGGATCCAAACTCAATGCATCCATCGCAAATTTTTCTGTCGAAAGATCTCCATGCACATGCAATTCAAAAGCCAAATTTGCATAATCTTCATAGCAATTGAAGCCTTCACAGTGTATCGTCCCACTATGCTAGCAATAGAGTCATCCACACTAGCTCTAGTATCTCCACATCGACTAAAACTCTCGCAACTATTATTATCTACAGTAGTTCCGGCAATCTCACTCCTTTACCATCTCTATGGATCATATGATTTGTAATAAATACATCCATCTCGTTTGGCACCTCCTAGTGTCCACATGTTTCGGTGCTCCCGAAGCCTTTCTTTGCAAGATCGTCGACTCATCAAATGTCACATATCGATCAACCAAGATCTTCTTTACATCTTTAATCCAAAATTTATAGCCATTGACACCATCCATGTATCCTAACTTACACGTCCTTCGCTTAACGTCGAACTTGTCACCTTCCTCGTGAAGATAAACTGGACATCCAAACATTCGAATATGATATAGATCCACTGACTTCTATGTTCAAATCTCCTTTAAAAATTTCACAAATAGCTAAAGATGAAATTCTATTTATCTGACAAAATTCTATTTAGCTAAAGATGCGGGCGATATAGCTAAAATCCCTTTGACAAATCTGATGTAGACCTAAGACACATTACCTTCTCTAGAAGTGTCTTATTCATCCTCTTCGCAACTCCATTTGACTATGAATATCACGGTATCGTGAAGTGCGTCTTTACTCACTGCTTCCAATGGAGTTCTTAAATTTAGCATAAATAAACTCGTCATCATTGTCAAATCTAAGCACTTTCAGCTTCTTCCTCGTTTGACTCTCCACAAGGATCATCCACATCTTGAACTTATAAAATGCCTCCAACATTTTCTTCATTACATACATCCAAACTTTGCTTGAGAAATCAAGTAACAAGCTCCACCTAGAGGATGAACGGGTGTAGGATCCCAAACATCGGGGTGAACATACCCAAGAATCCATATTGTGACATGCTTCTCTTCACTGAAACTAACCTTCGTCTGTTTGCCATAGACACAATCTTCGCAAAACTCCAGCTCCTTTAAGTTCACCTCTTAGATTAGACCATGTTTCATCAAAGCTTCCCAGCATTACTCGACAACATGTCTAAGTCTGAGATGTCACAGCTTGATTGAATCAGCCTCTTATGAACTCTCAACATCGATATTAGAATCTCCAATGATTGTCATCCTCTTCAGCAAATATAAATCCCTAATATAAATCCCTGACTTTTTCTCCTCTCATCCCAACCATTGAACCCTTTGATATTTTCAGAGCTTCTTTCTATATCATAACTTTGCAATCCATGAAATCCAATGCCTCAAAGAAATCAATGACTTCCTTAACTCTAGCGACTTCCGTAACCTGGAACATGTTAGACATTAGTGAGTGTGCGCACTACGCCATCGAAAATCCTAATTCTTACCAAACATACTCCAACAGCTTTACACTCTTTATTGTTGTCCATAAATACTGAGGAATCATCTTTCCTCTGGTATGTATGAAAGCACTCCATATTTGACGTCACATGAAACGACGACCCTGAATCCATGACACATGCATGATGCTCAACATCTGACGAGCACGTTGTAAGTACATCATAGGCCTCTTTACTCCGCAACTCATCCATCTGCACAAGTGCAACTGACAAAGATCCTAACGTATTCTCCTTGTCTCAGTTTCTCCTCTCTAGTCAGTCTCTTTTCCAATGTCCTGGTTTCTTGCAAATAAAGCATCTCGTGCCTTTGGTCCTCGATCTCGATCTTCTCCTATTTCCTCTTTTCGCATTGCTTTGCCTCGAAGCAATAGACCCTAGCTGTCTGAATCTCTTTCGCTCAACCCAACTCCTATCATCCAATCTCTCAACTTCTCACCGTAGAGCTCCGCCTTCACACCCTCAAGACTAAGAGTATTTCAACTGTAGACCATGGTGTTAATGAACGTCGGGTATCGCTCTGACAACGACAGGAGCAGAATCATCGCATCTACAATCAATCTAATGGCCTTCCTCATATCACTAATCCATTAAAGGTATCCATATGATCCTTCAATGAGGTCTCGTCTTGCATCTTGAAAGTAAAGTCTTTAGCAAGATTAACATGTTGGTGAGCGACTTTTTCAAATACAACTCCTTAAGCTTTTCATATATCCCTAAATCGTAGTCTCCTCAGACACATGATAAATCACCTTGTCCGATAATCTAAGCTGGATCCATCTCCATCTTCATTTTCGAGATATCTGTCGGTAAGATTTTCTGTGTCATACACCACAATGCAAACATGATCTTTCCTCGAGATTGCATTCACCTTGTACTGTCATATCTCGAAAAGTTCACTTGGCCATCAAAATTTTTAATCTTGTATTGCGCTCCTCCAACCGTCGCATACGAGCCACGCCACCTGCAAACGAACTCAAACCAATTGCCTTTCTGGTTACACCATCTTTAGAAGAAGAACTCACTGTCATCATCTTAGACTTGTTCCACGAATCTTGCTTTGATACCATTTGATGATGACGGAGATCACCTCTATTGGGCTCATACGCCCTCTTGATAGGGTTATCAAAAAAGCAATCGCTTCACAAAATTCCAGGATCGTTGGACCAACGAACAAAGCAAATGACATTCTCTGACACCAAGATTTATCCTGGTTGCACACAATAATTAGTGTACGTTTAGTTGACTAGTTGGAGAGATCACTAATACTTTAATAATCTTATATTACAAGTTATGACATTTGGTTCAAGAGAATAACCAAACCCGTTATGAAATTAGAGAAGAAAACAATGGTTTTTGTCTCTCAAACAACCCACATACAGCCCTCAGTTTGCCATATGTATATTCTACATGTAGCCGAGGTAGCTGTGAACTTTACAGGGATATTCGCAAAAGAATCACTCGAGAATCGCATCAAAAACCAAGACAAAACAACATATATATACTCTAATGGGTTTGCCCCGAAATTGGGTTAGAATCGGATCCAAATTTGATTCGGAACCCGCTCTCCCACGTGCCCGCAATGCACAGGCCGTTAGTTGAAAGTGGAATCCACGGATTTCCACCGCATCGCACCGCATGCGAACCGTGCTCCTGCGCGTGATGCATGACACACCCGCGTTCGCGGGCCGTGTGCCCTCCCACGGGCCGCTCTTATGGGCACGGGCCTTGCGTCCTCCTGCGGGCTAAGCGCCTGTGAGCCTACTATTCATGGGCTTTACTATGCAACACTAAAATATGAATTAATCTCATGGGCTAGGCTTCAATAAATCGTGGTTTTGGGCTCCAATAAATCTCCATAAAATTCTGATAAATTCAAAATAAATAGCAAGATATTTTCGATGTTTTGTATCGTATCATATTTTTCAACATTGAGTAGATGGACAAGAGAGGGGGGCGAGAGATGAGAAAAGAAGCATAAGAAAAGACAGAGTGATGATAGAGATGATGATGCATTAAATTACTAAAATAGTAAGCTTGGATTTCATGTTCAATTTGGATTTCAACTTGGATTTCAAAATCTTAAGTTATTTGTTTTGGCTTTGAATTTCGAAATTTAGTGTTATTGGTCACTTGGACTTGGATTTGAATTTCAATCAAAGAATCCAAAGTTTGGGTCCAACTACAAATAAGGGGACTCAAACCATTGTTTTAAGGCCAAATGTTATCGTTAGGTTTAACGAACTTATGTTAGACTCTAGGGTAAAAATTGAACTCATCTCTCGCGTGTGCTTCTTCTCTTCTATTGCAGCGGCTTGAATACAAAAAGCTATTGCTTTCCGACCATCCGTTCTTCGTTTTGTTTCTATGTTACACTACCTCCTTGTCTTTCTTTCCACATCTTTTAGGGTGAGCTAAGACTTCAAAACGCGCAACGGGCTGATCCATGTCATCTCTTTTGAAAGGTATTTCCCTCAATTTTATTACTTGAATTGTTTGATTTAGTAACATGTTAACATTGTTAGAGAAAGTGATGACATGTAGTTCCAATGTCGATGTTTGTCAGAAATTATAATCTTGCTAGTTCGGTCGAAGAGACACTGGTTCAGATGCATAGTCTATAAAATCAAAGTTGTTAATATTTTACGATATGTGATAGGTATCATATGATAAAGATTGATATAAAAAGATTTCGATACAAATCAGAGATAAAAAAAACCTTATGATATGATTACCATAGCGGATCGATACGATATAAACCTATGATCCGGCAGAAAGATTCGATTTTTATAGAAAATAATAGCAGAAAACAAGATAATTAGATACAAAAGTAGGTGTACCCTCCTCCCAAGACGCCGTTAAGAGGACGTCCGCACTCTCCTAGATCTACCTAAGAACTCTCGAAGAATTCTCTCAAAATATCAATAATCAAGCATACCCCTAAATGACGGCTAGCCCTAATTTAAATAAGAAACTCCTCTCCTAAGCAATGACAAATATGCCCTTCAAAATAATTAAAATAAGGAAAGTCGCAATTGCCCCTAGGTTGGCTCCCCCTTACACACGCATCGGCCCGCGGTCCCCCTTGGCCCATGCCCTTGGCCCGTGGATCTAACATTACTCCGCCCCTGAAAATCCACCTTGTCCTCAAGGTGGTGCATGAAAATACCGGCGGTGCTACTCCGAGTAGGAGTCGTCTTCCCCTCCGATCCCTTCATCCTCCACGTCATCATCCTCGTCTACCTACGCTATCAACACTTGCAGCTTGCGACCCCCACAGTGGTGTCCGGAGGTGAAGCGCTCGTCGCATCTAAAACAGAGCCCTTCTGCCTCTTCTCTCTCATCTCTACGTTGGTCATCCTTCGAAATTGGCCCCCAGCCGGTGGTGTGCTGCTTTACTCCCCAGTCTTCTCAAAACTCGTCTGATTTACCCCAGTAATGATCTTCACTCCGCCTGCTTCTGTCGGGGTGCTCTTTTGTATCTGGACACTGTAGCTGCTCCCGACTCTCATATCCTCTGTTAGGGAGTCCTCTACTAGCTGTGCCATCTCGATGACATCTGAAAGCCCCCTGAGCTTGTAGGGTCTCACTGCAGCTCGAAGGCTAGGTCTCAGCCCCTTCAGGAGGTGCCCTCTAGTGACTCGTCTGAGACACCATGTAATCTCCCTGCCAAGGTCTCGAACCTCTCGATGTACTTCCGTACGGATCATTCCTACCTAAGGGCATATAACTGCTCGTGAAGGTTTCCCACGCGGGGGTCTCTGAACTTCTCCAACACGAGGTCCTTCAACTCTTCCCAGCCGCAAATCTGTTGCCTCCTCTTCTTCCAATGGTACCACCCCAAGGCTCTCCCCTCCATGCAAATGGCTGCCGCCTCTAGCTTCTATGCATCGGTCATGTGGCGCGCTGCGAAGTATCTCTCTGCGGTAAACAACCAGGCATGCGGATCCTTCCATACGAACAGTGGCACCTTCAGCTTCCGCACCCTGCAGTCTCCTCCAAAATGCCCCTGATCGGGCCTCCCTTCTGCTCGGCGCTGGCGGTAGTGCTGCCACCTCTCGTCCTGGGTCTCGTACTGCCTAGATGGCACTCCTCCGCGGCCACCATAGTCCCCTCGAGGACCTCCACGCCTACCCTCAAAGTCGTCCCATCCCGTGTCATCTCCAAATTCAGCCACATAACCGTTCCCGTCCTCGTAGTACCCTCTGTCCCTCCCCGGGGTCAAATCCCCCGCCAAAATCACGCACCGGGTCCTCCAAATAGGGCTGAAATCCCCTCTCAAACTGTTGTTGTCGCCCGCGCTGCTCGTCGAGGGCGTCGGGGGCCCGCAATGGCCTGGAAAAAGGTCCTCTGAAGGCCTGAGGGCCTGCGGGACCTGGGCGCTGCTGCCCATGGCCCCCGCGGCCCTGTACCAGGCCCGCGGCGGCCTGGCGGGTGTCGCCCAAGCCCGCCGGGGCCTGGCGATGCATGCCCAGGCCCCCGCGGCCTGGGGGAAGGCCCACGGGAGCCGTCGGGGGCCGGCGTGGGTTTACCGGCCCCTGTCGATACTGAGGGGGGCCGCCGCCCCGGCCGTCGTCCAGGGGCTCCGTGGGGAGCCCCTCTGTCTTGCGCCACCCTTGCAGGGATGGCTAGGTTGGCCGGCCCCCTTTCTTGCCTCTTCCGCCCTTCGCTGCACCTCCTCGCGATAATCAACCCTCCTCGGATCCTCGTCTTCTTCTTCGTCGACTTCTTCCACGAAGTAGGGTTGATTTGATCCAAAAATCTCCTCTTTTTCCTTTCCCTTCTTCAAAGGTGGCACCTTTAGGGTTTATTTGGGGTTTCCTCCGTCTTGGGTGTTTGCCGACCGCTGGGAGATGAGTTCCGCCAATTGTTCTCCTTGCTTTAATTGCGTTGCCGCCAATGAATTAATGGAATCCGCCAATTTATTCAACATCTGCATCGTCTCTTCGTGAGATTTCTTCACCCCCTCAATTTCTCCCATGAATCTTTCCTCCAAAGTGTCGATTCGGTCCTTCAATCTCGTCGTCGGCGCCCCATGGATCGTCACGTGCTCTGATACCAAATTGATAGGATCCGAAAGAAAGATTCGATTTTTATAGAAAATAATAGCAGAAAACAAGATAATTGGATACAAAAGTAGGTGTACCCTCTCCCAAGACGCCGTTAAGAGAACGTCCGCACTCTCCTAGATCTACCTAAAGAACTCTCGAAGAATTCTCTCAAACTATCAATAATCAAGCTACTCCTAAATGACAGCTAGCCCTAATTAAAATAAGAAACTCATCTCCTAAACAATGACAAATATGCCCTTCAAAATAATTAAAACAAGGAAAGTCGCAATTGCCCCTAGGTTGGCTCCCCCTTGCGCGCGCGTCGGCCTGCGGTCCCCCTTGGCCCATGCCCTTGGCCCGTGGATCTAACACTGATATTGATATCGACTGATATATATATATAAGGTAAAGTGTTCCTAGGGTGACTCCTTAGATTAAATCTAAGGAGTCGCCCCCATTTTCAAGCCCATCTCCCTTGTACTTTTTTTGAACTTTTTTGCTTTATGGGATTGTTGGTCACATCATGGATGCTCAACATACCAAAAATCAAGTCATTCCACTACTTTAAAAGCCCTCATCTATCCCTTGCAACTTCAACGGTCTCAAAACGTGCTGAAAAACACATAAAGTTGCAAGGGGTAGATGGTGGCTCTAAAAGTATTGGAATGACTTGATTTTTGGTATGTTAATCATCCATGATGTGACCAACAATCCCAAGAAAAAAAATTTCAAAAAAATTGTGGGAGATGGGAGAAAATGGGGGCGACTCCTTAGATTTAATCTAAGGAGTCACCCTAGGAACACTTTATATATATATATATATATATCTATATCTATCTATCAATCACCAATCAAAATTAAGTTATGGTCAAATGGATCTAGTTTTAAATTTGATCAACTCCATATTTAGAACTAAAATAGATCTAAAATAGATTAATTACCCCCACTCACCCAAATCTGTCCTTAGCTTGTTGATACTCATAGATGTTCCCAGCCATTATCGAAACTTATCAACCACACTGATCATCTTTGGAACTCATACAGCTTTGCAGATCGAGATCGAGATTCACTGATCTTAAGGATCAAAATATTCTTGTTAATCCTTAGGAGGCTCCTTTTAACTCTCATCGGCTATCGCAAAGGCCCTGCCAACTGTCGCTAACCTTCGACTCCCACCGATCTTTATAAACGTGATTTTCATACTCTTATCATGTATTTTTATTTATTATTATTAAGATAAATCTCTTAATATTTTTCAAACCAATTTAATTTACTTAATTATTGCTTACGATAAATTTATCTTACAATATGTGATATGTGATATGCAATAATAATAAAAAATGATAAACAATATATATTACGATATGATAACTTTATAATGTCAAAATCGACATCAAAATTGTTTCTTGCTTAACTCTTATGTAACTCATTGTTGTATTGTCTTTATAACTTGTCTATGAACTTGTGATAAAAATGGGTCTTGCTCTTTCTTTTCTATCTTTCCTTCTTTCTTTTAAGTTCTTCCATTGCTTTTTTTATTGTCGTTGTTGCTGAATAGGTGAGTAAAGCGCTAAAAAGACGGAAGTGATTTTTTTATTAATGGTTGAATTTGTGAAATGCACTTGATTAAAAGCAGTTTAAGGAGCGATTAGAGCTTTTGCATATTAAGAGAGATGATAATTAGCATTACTCACATGTTGGAAATAAAGACATTTCTTCCAAATCAGCATATATTAATTAGTTCTTTCCTCAAAAAGGGCCTGAGGATGGCTGCAGTAATAGGGAATCAAGGTTCAAAACTCTATAAAGGAAATGAGATTTAATGGGTATTAGAAGGCGCCTATGTGCAGTAATAGGGAATCAAGATTCACAACTCTATAAAGGAAATGAGATTTAATGGGTATTAGAAGGTGCCTATGACATAACTGCCTCTCATTAGGTGGAGTAAAAGAAAGCACACGAGTTGTGCTATTCTATTTTTTACTTTGCCTTATGAGAGGATGCTATGTCTGCTGCATCTGAAGAAGCTGCTCAGGTGCCATTTTGTTTTTCCATTATTTTTAAAGGAAATATCGGGCAATGTACATATGATTATGCAACTTGTCACAGTGTCCAAATATCACTCTTTAAAATGAAATGAAATATAGCATCTACGGTAACAGAGTATTTGTAGATTCAGGGATCAAATTTGTATTCAATGTGGTATTTATGAACTCGTGACAGAACTTATTATAAAGTGGTTTTGCGATGGTAACAACTAAATCAGATAGCAATGATATGTGAGTCTAAGCAAACACATATAACAAAACAAAGGTGGATATCAAGTGGGCCTCATTATTTTGTCCGATAAATTCCATTTATTGATAACCTATATAGATTTTAATATAATTTTTCAAGTTTGTATACACAGTTTTTTGTAATTTAAATGTTTTTACATGTTTCTTATAATATGGTTGATGATGAGCTTAGGATCCCAAGGCATGAGAGTGATAGACCGCTTCGGGTCTATGTCCGCTGCGGCCATGGGCCCAAGCCCAAGCCGCCGGCCCCTTAGCCCATGTGCACGCGCATCCTAGTCAAGTAACCCTAATTTCTATTATTTATAGGGACTAGCCGTCGCTTGTTTTGATTATTGACATTGGTGTGACTTTATAGGTAGACGAGTGCGGACGTCCTCCTTGGCGTCTTGAAAGAAGAATACACCTCTTTTGTATTCATTTATCTAGTTTTGCTCCTATTTTCTCTATTAAAATTGCATCTTTTCGTTGGATCCTAACAATTTGGTATCAGAGCGTGATGATCCATGGCGGCCGCGACGAGATCAAAGGATAAAATCGAGGCGTTAGAGGAAAAGTTCATGGAAAAAAATTAAAGAGGTAAAGAAACCGGTGGAATCGGTGGTGGCATCCATCGAGCACATGAAGGCAAGTCAAGCAAAGAACGACGAGCAATTTGCAAAGATCATCTCCCTTTTGACGGCTAATCCCCAAGGCGAAGGAAACCCTAATCCGACACCAAAGGCGGTAACTTTGAGGGAGGAAAAAGAAAAAGAAGAGATTTTTACCCAAAAACAACCCTATTTCGTGGAAACATGAATTGGACGAGAAAGAAGATGAGGGGCCATGGAAGGTTGATTGTCGCGAGGAGGTGCGGCGAAGGCGGTGGAGTTTCAAAGGGGGCGGCGGCCCTAGCCGCCCCTTCCGGGCATCGCACGCAAGTGAGGGGCGGCCGACCCCCAAAATAGTTTTGGGGGCCGGCCGCCGCGGGACTGGGGTGGGGGAGCCCCCCTACCGCGAGGCGCAGCAGGGCTGGCCAGGCCCTGCCGGCCCTCACCCAGGTCCGGAAACCCTGCCGGCCCTGCTAGAAGGCCGGCAGGGCCAGCCAGCCCTCCGACAACCCCGGACGGCCCCGCCGGAGGGGCGCATTGATCGGGAGACCCCCTGGCAGCCGCCAAGGGGGACACTCGCGAACAGCCCTTCGGGGAATTTTTCGAGCCTTCGGGGCAACGATCAACAGTGGAGGATCAGTCTTACGGTGACGGGCGCGGAAGAGACTATTATTACGACGGCGGGGGAGGCTACGAGGCTGAGTTCGGCGATGACGTATGTTGGGATGACTTCGATGGCCGGCGTGGTGGTCACCGAGGGGACTATGGGGGTCGTGGAAGAGTGCCTCCTAGACAATACGAGACCCAGGATGAGAGGCGACGACACTACCGTCCGCATCACCGAGTGGAGAGGAGGCCCGAGCAGGGGCACTTTGGAGGAGACTGCAGGGTGCGAAAACTGAAGATGCCGCTATTTTCTGGGGAGGATCCACATGCCTGGTTGTTCACAGCAGAGAGGTACTTCGCGGCGCATCACATGACCGAGGCACGGAAGCTGGAGGCGGCAGCTATTTGCATGGAGGGGAGAGCCTTAGGATGGTTTCAGTGGAAGGAGAGGAGGCAGCAGATACGATGTTGGGAGGAGCTGAAAGACCTCGTGTTGGAGAAGTTCAGAGATCCCCGCCTGGGAAACCTTCACGAGCAGCTATATGCCCTCAGCCAGGAGGGACCTGTGCGGGAGTACATTGAGAGGTTCAAGACCTTGGCAGGGAGAGTACATAGAGTCTCAGACGAGTCGCTAGAGGGCACCTTCCTGAAGGGGCTGAGACCCAGCCTTCGAGCTGCAGTGAGGCCTTACAAGCCCAGGGGGCTTTCTGAGGTCATAGAGATGGCACAGATGGTGGAGGACGCTCAAAAGAGGATAGGAGAGTACGGGACGGCTACAGCGGCCAGATACAGAGGGGCCCTTCATCAGGAGCTGGACGGGCCAGGACCGCCACGGGGGCGGGCCAGACCAGCAGGGAGAAGACGGGAGAGAAGAGTGGTGCTACCCCAGCAGGAGGACAGTACAGGAGGATGACTGACGCCGAGATGAGGGAGAAGCGTCAGAAGAGGCTCTGCTTTCGGTGTGACGAGAGGTTCACACCCGGCCACAGGTGCGCTGGACGCAAGTTACAGGTTATACTGCTGGAGGATGACGATATCGATGAGGAAGTCGAGGACGAGAGCGCTGGGCAGCAGGAGGAGCCCGAGGACCATCAGCTTGACGTAGCAGAGGTGTCCCTTAACTTCGTGGTAGGGTTCACACCGAACCACACCATGAAGTTGAAGGGGAAGATCGGCGAACAGGAGGTGACCGTGTCGATAGACAGTGGGGCGACCAACAATTTCATCTCCAGGAGAGTTGTGGACCAGCAGGGACTGCAGTTGACCGACTGCGGGAGCTTCAGTGTGATGATGGACACGGGGAAGAAGTAGAGTAGTCGTGGAGTCTGCAGGGGATTGGTGCTGACCGTACAGGAGATACAGGTGATGGCGGACTTTCTGCCTCTAGACTTGGGGAGCACGGATGTCATCCTGGGCATGACTTGGTTGCAGACGCTGGGAGAGATGACAGTGAACTGGAAGCTTCTTCGAATGGAATTCCAGGATGATGGGAGAGCAGTCATCCTGCAGGGAGACCCTAGTCTTTGTAGATCAGTAGTGTCATTGAAGACCATGCTGAGGACCTTACAGACTGAGGGGGGCGGTTACCTGGTTGAGCTGTATACCATGACAGAGGAAGGAAACATAGAGACCAGTGGGGAGCAGGCCGTGCCGGGGGAGGTGCAGCAGATGTTAGCGCAGTTTGAGGAGATTTTTCAGGAGCCTCGGGGTTTGCCACCGCCGAGGGACCATGAGCACGTTATTGTACTACGAGAGGGGGTTTTCTCCATCAGTGTCAGACCCTACAAGTACCTCCAACACCAGAAGGATGACATTGAGAGAATGGTAGCCGAGATGGTGGAGGCAGTGGTGATTCAGCCTAGTGTGAGCCCATTCTCTAGCCACATACTCCTGGTGAAGAAGAAGGATGGGAGCTGGCGCTTCTGTGTGGACTACCGAGCCTTGAACAAAGAGACAGTGCCAGATAAGTTTCCCATACCTGTGATAGACGAGCTCCTGGACGTGTTACATGGGTCAGCCTGATTCAGCAAGATAGATCTCAAGTCAGGCTACCATCAGATCAGGATGCGATGGAAGGATGTGTCCAAGACGGCATTCAGGACGCATGAGGGCCACTACGAGTTTCTCGTCATGCCTTTTGGCTTGACGAACGCACCAGCCACCTTCCAGTCTCTTATGAATAAGGTATTCCGTCCATACCTGAGGCGATTCATACTTGTTTTCTTTGACGATATACTAGTGTACAGTCGTACCCTGAAGGAGCACTTGGACCATCTGCAGGTGGTGTTTACGGAGTTGCAGTACCACCAGCTGTTGGCGAACAGGAAGAAGTGCCTATTTGGACAGCCACAGGTGGAGTACCTGATACATGTGGTGTCAGCAGAGGGAGTGACAACAGACAGGGGGAAGATTGCGGTGATGCTGGACTGGCCGCGTCCTACCACTCTGAGTCTCAGGGGGCTGCGGGGGTTCCTATGGCTAACAGGATACTACCGCAGGTTTGTGGATGGATATGGGACCATCGCCTGGCCGTTGACTGAGTTATTAAAAAGGACCAGTTCCATTGAGGGAGGCGACGGCAGCTTTTGAGGCTCTAAAGAAGGCCATGACTACAGTGCCAATCTTGGCACTGCCAGACTTTTTTAGTCACTTTGTAGTAGAGGCAGATGCATCAGGGCATGGGCTGGGAGCCGTACTGATGCAGGAGCAGCGGCCCATTGCTTATTTCAGCCAGGTATTGACAGCTAGAGGCCGACTGCTGTCGGTCTACGAGAGGGAGCTGATGATCATAGACTTGGCTATTCAAAAGTAGCGGCCGTACTTATTGGGGCGGAGTTTCCTGGTATGCACCAATCAGCGGAGTTTGAAGTATCTATTAGAGCAGCGGATGGTGCTATCGAGGACATCTGCATATCTACCGGCCATACTCCAGGAGTTTCACAGCAATGTCATTGGAGGACATTCTGTGGTCCTCAAGACCTACCAGCAGCTGACGAGGGAGGTCTATTGGAATGGAATGAAGAAGCAGGTGGCGAGGATGGTAGCAGAGTGTGACGTATGCCAGCGTCACAAGTACCAGGCGATGTCCCCAGGGGGGATTACTATAGCCACTATCCTTACCAGACCGAGTATGGAAAGACCTCTCCATGGACTTCATAGATGGGTTGCCGAAGTCGAGTGGATACACTATCATTTTTGTGGTTGTCGACCGCCTCAGCAAATATATGCATTTTGTTTCGCTTCGGCATCCTTACAGCGCTGTATCGGTGGCAGAGGTGTTTGTGAGGGAGGTCATTCATCTGCATGGACCTCCAAAGTACATAGTCTCGGACCGAGACAAGGTGTTCCAGAGCAGATTCTGACAGGAGCTTTTCAGGCTGCAAGGGACGGCATTGAAGCGAAGCACGGCCTACCATCCCCAGACCGATGGACAGACGGAGGTGGTAAACAGGAGTGTGGAGAATTATCTGCGGTGCTTCATTTCAGAGAATCCTAAAGAGTGGGCGCGTTGGCTAGCATGGGCGGAATACTGGTATAACACTTCATATCACACGGGAGCACAGACGACACCCTTCATGATTTTGTATGCCAGGGACCCCCCTCACTTACTACATTATGGGCATGAGACGACGCCAGTGTCGGATGTGGAGCAGTACCTGGCAGAGAGGGAACGAATTTTGGAGGAGCTGAAGCTCCATTTGGCGAGGGCACAACAGGTTATGAAGGCGAGGGCAGACTTACACCGTCGGGACATGCAGTTTGAGATAAAGGACTTAGTGTACCTGAAGATGAGACCCTACAAGCAGAGATCAGTGGCTCACAGGGGAAATGAGAAGCTGGTACCCACGTTATTTTGGACCATTCAAGGTTGAGGCGAAGGTAGGGCCAGTAGCCTACAGGTTGAGATTGCCCCGAGGATCGGCCATTCACCCAGTCTTCCATGTTTCGCAGTTGCGCCAGGCCATTGGCGACCACACATCTTATCCTTCCTTACCAGATACTCTTACTGCTGATATGGAGGTGAAGCTGGAACCCAAGGTGTTGAAGAGGGTTATGATGGTCGACATAGGAGAGCGCCAGGTGTTGCTGCAATAGAAGGGCTTACCAGAGCATGATAGCACGTGGAAGGACATGGACGAGATGGCGACGCATTTTCCAGACTTCCACCTTGAGGACAAGATGGCTCTTTGGGGGGGAGTATTGATAGACCGCTTCGGGTCTATGTCCGCCGCGGCCATGGGCCTAAGCCCAAGCCGTCGGCCCCTTGGCCCATGTGCGCGCACCCTAGCCAAGTAACCCTAATTTCTATTATTTATACGGCTAGCCGTCGCTTATTTACTTATGTTTGATTATTGATATTGGTGTGACTTTATAGGTACACGAGTGCGGACGTCCTCCTTGGCATATTGGAATGAGAATACACCTCTTTTGTATTCATTTATCTAGTTTTGCTACTATTTTCTCTATAAAAATTGCATCTTTTCATTGGATCCTAACAGAGAGACAAGAAAAAAACAGCTCAGGCCAATTATTTTCAAGCGGCTAATGAAAATGTCAAGAACCATGTTGAGGAGAATGTAAGCAAAATCTGGGATAAAAGTAAAATTCACAAATTTTCCAACTAAATTAGAACATAATAGGAATTGCTATGGATTAAGTGGAATAAAAAGCAGATTTTAATAGATAATAAAAGATATACAAGAATCGGTGGCATCAATTCTTCGAGATGAGGACCTCTCTCTTAGCTTTTGATTTGAGATAAAAGCCTACATCTCCCAAGATCCACTCTAACATACTCCTAGTATCTTTTCTTCGTCGCCCAAATTAAACCTGATCCCATAGTCCTAACCCCTACTCTTATATATAATGGACTGATTTGTCCAGAATAATAAAATACCCCTAAAGCTTGAAATTACAAGTTTGCCAATCGCACCCCAAATCTAACAGAACTCAAAAAATGCTCTTCACTTGTATAGATCTACACAGCTTCATGAGATTGGAGAAGTTAAATCAATATTTTGATACATCTTAGCTTCATCACGTGCCATAGCGCAACGTTGTTTCCTTGAATGCGGATTTTGATGAGGATGACACAAAAGGTAGCAACAATAGCATGCTCGGATATCATAGCAGAAACTGAATGATGGAACACACGTTTCTCACAGAATCTAAATTTACATCAACTATAATTTGATGTTGTTATTTGTAATTGAATTTTGTTCATGCTAATTATGAACTTTATTGCTTATTTTCCTAGTTTTTATTTACATACTCTTAACATTACAAAAACTATTAATTAGTATTATACAGTACACAAAAAATTTAAGTAATACAAAATAATGAATGGAGGCATGTCTAACTAATCAATGAAACAAGAAATTATACTCCAAGTAAAAAAATCTAACTATAAAATTAAATATATATAAGTAATATTATATATAATAAATTATTAATGCCACATCGTCAACTAATCCAACAATGAAATCCAAATCCAAATCCAAATCCAAATCCAAATCGTCTAACGATCCAAGTGAATCCAACTACTAAATCCAAATCCAAATCTAAATTCTAATCTAACTAATCAATGAAACAAGAAATTATACTCCAAGTAAAAAAAATCTAACTATAAAATTAAATATATATATATATATATGTAATATTATACATAATAATTATTAATGCCACATCGTCAACTAATCCAACAATGAAATCCAAATCCAAATCCAAATTGTCTAACGATCCAAGTGAATCCAACTACTAAATCCAAATCCAAATCTAAATTCTAGTCTAAATGATTGAAATCCACATCCAACCAGAATTCAAAGTTCAATGCCCCTCCCCAAAAAAAGTTTCTAGAAGTGTATCAAAACCCCATAATGGACATCACGATCCTAAACAACTCCGTGAAACAATCAGAGTACTGAATAAATACATAAATTTCATGTCTAAGAAATCATAAGGGGTAAATGTATCAAAGGCAGTAAATAGCTGTAAGTTCCCACAGTTACCCTACATTTACCTGCATTTCAAAATTAGACAGCCCAACATCGTTTCTTTTCTTGCACTACATTATTAGAGAACACATCAAGCAGCAACAAATCCAGTCTTCATAATTAAAAAAACCATACTATAAGAAATTTTACAAGGTTCATAAAAATCATAAGCATAAAACGTAACGTTCAAAAAAGATGTAACTCCTGTAGTTTGCATGCAGATATATGTAAACCTTTTGAAGTTTTTGTGTTAATCCAAAGTTCAAAATAATTATTTTTTATTTTTAAATGATTTTTTGCTTAATGATTTTTGGGCAATATCCCCCGTTCTTCCAAGTTGAACAAAACCATGCAGATATTCTGTGTATGGTACATCTATTGGAGCTGTCATTTTATTCCTAGACAACATGAGAAGAAAGCAATGAGAATTGCAAGGCAAAAGGAAATAAGGTTCAGTGAACTAATTTTGGATAGAAGTAGAAATCAAGGTTAGAGAACTCAATTTCAATTTTAGTTTCAGTTTCAAGCTCTTTAAAAAAATTTAATTCCTATAAGTTTTGTTAGTTTTGTTAGTTTCATTTTAAGTTTCGGTATGTATGTTAGCAAAATTTTAAACCCAATCGATCTACTTATTTAAATTAAGACCCACTGCTAACTTAAAACTTAACACAAACCTATAACCAAAACCCACTGCTAGCTTAAAACTTAACCCAATACCAAAACCCACTACTAACTTAAAACTAACCCAACCCCAAAGTCATAACCCAAACCACTAACCCAAACCTAAAACTGAAATCCAAACTTATTATTACTATGATGATATAACCCCCCAATAAACCACTGTTTCAATCCCCCCTCCCCTCATCTCTATGCCCCTTACCTCTCTGGGTTCCACATCGAAGCTGTGACGGCGATCGAAGCTGTGACAACGACTGAAAGTAGCGGCGCCGACCATCAACAGCAATCGAAGCAGAGGTGACTGAGCTCTTGTTCTTCTCTCCTTCTGATTCTTCTTTTTCTTTTTTTGTTTCATTTCCCAAAAACTACTTTTTTGTTGATGATGTTGCTTTTTTCCTTTTTTCCTCTTTTCAAGCGTTGATTTTTTTTTTCATTTTTCTCAGAAAGAAAACCAACTGAAGCAAAGATTAGCCGTAATTTCATACAACCCCATTCAAAATCAAAACTAGACTTCATACAACCCCATTCAAAATCAAAACTAGACAGCTGAAGCCACGTGATTTCGATCAAAACCTCATACCTTGATAGAAATAACACAAGCACACCAAATGGAAGTGAAGAACTGAGGATCCAAGGACTCATCTACTAATCTCTTTCTTGTTTCTCACCAACTATTAAAAAAGAACTATGGGTGGCAAATGGGTCGTTTCAGGTCGGGTTGGGTTCGGGTCATTATCAAGCTAATCCATTTAATCTTGATCCATACCCAAACTGCTAATTAACGGGTCGATGAACCATTACCCATAACCAGCCTGCAAACCCACAGGTTGACCCACGTATTACCTGTTTGATCACTAACCTTTTATGTTTTCATTCATTGGCTGTAAATTAATTTTGACCGAGTGAACTCCAAAATCAAAACCAAAATGTAGCAACTCCCCATTAAAATTTCACACATGGAACCTCTAAAATCGGCTGAAAGATTTAATTTAGTCTAACCCATTAAAAATAAATATAATAAAAAAGTCTCAATTTTGAAGCCAATTGGAGATTTTCCATCCAAAACAAAGAAAAATAATTTCATTTTAGACCTACCTATTAAAAAGATTTTCATAAAAACAATAATAAGATCCAAGCATGTATATGTAGACAAGATGAAATTGGTGGAGAGTGGCTAAGCTTTCTAACCCATATCCAACCTATTTAATAAATGGATTGATAAGTTCGGATCGTAAATGGATCAAACTATATATGCTTAACTCGACCCCATTTATGAAGGATCGTGTAGTTGACGGCTGGGTTTAGATTACCATCACTAAAGACAATGAATGAAGAGCAAAAATTCTGTTTACTTTTTCCTATTAATAAGGTAAAGGAAGACATGAACTTCCATTGCCCTTCGGTGGGTAAGGAAGTTAGCAATACTAGTGCAAATTATGGTGCACTCACCAGAGAAAAGGCGGGTCACTGGATCCATCTTGGAGTTTACCTTATTCTTGATGTTCACACCTATTCAGTAGCTATTTGTTCATCTCTAAATGTCCACTAGCATATAAGGCCAGCATACGCTTGAAACAATCTCACAAATGGGCATGCATTAGATATGAGACAGTGGGTGTGTAAGTATTATTATCATCAGGGTTCATGTATTTTCTCCAGGTTATTGATAGACCGAAAGCTCACTTGTTAGTCCACATATTATTCTTATAGTAACTTTGTATATCAACAGGTTATCATGACCTTTATAATAATAAGGGGGAAATCATATTATTTCTTTGTTTAACTTTTGGTTGGGGGAATTCGCAGTTCCTCAACTATATGTAGGCACCGTTCACTGTTTCACTACTGCTACATCCATCACATCCCAATAAAAGAATCATTACATATTCATAGAAGCAAATTATGTATAAAATACTCACTACAACTATCTTCGGCAAGATGCCACAATGAAGGTGGTTGAATGTAAGTATATCATGTTCCCATATAAGTTTGCATACAAGCAATATGATGTACTACATTTGTTTACATATAGTTCGCAAACAATTACATATGAATAAGAACAAAACAATAACAAATCGATGCTAAATAAGTTACCTACCTTGGGTGCTCCAACACCACCCGGTTTGGTTGCAATTACATTACCAAAACGATCTATTCTTTTCTTCACTATATCATGTCTCTGTAAACAACATAAAAAATGAAAAGAACATGAATAACATGAGCTTTCTTAGGTGACAAAACCCAAAAGTAAAGGCAATCTAAAAGCCATTTTGTCAACGTACTATATCATGATGCTGCTCGCCACTGATGTCCATGGTATCTACAGCTATAAGAGAACAGGCTAGGGATGGAAAAGTAACATCAAACTGCAAAAACAAGTGTACTTTATTGCTTTATGATGATGAATTGATCTTCTATTTTTTTAAATATATACCATCTTAGAAGAAAATGTTGGATCTTACATCCGTATCAAACCATCCTATTTGAAGTAACACATGAAAACATGGACGTGAGGCGTTACAGTCTCAAATGTGATCAATATCAAATCATCTTATAGATGCAACAAATGCATACTTCAAAGACAGCTAAGAGTGCTTGTCAAAAATGTAAAAAATATCACAACCAGAGTTCTTCTTCCCTAAAAAAAGATGCACAGTTCTTCATCCAATGCAACTTCAATGATATCTATAAAAAATCGAAATGGGATAATTACTAACATTGACACGTAATCTTTCTCCTCTTGAAGTATCTACAACAAGTTTTGTCTCAGTTCCTGAGTGGAAATATAGACCTGCAAACACAAAAGTATTAAGTAATGAGATTTTGTATAAATAACAAAGATCAACCAACATTCATTAACGGAGTCCTTGAGAGCAAGAGGAAAGTGACCAAACAAGGTTCAAGTGGCTTTTTATTCAGCTGTCACTCTTTATAATAATACTAGAAATTGCATGTGCCCGGAGGGCACGGAGGCAATCGTCGTTCGGACGCAAATGCTGAGAGAAGCCGGGGCCAAAGCGAAAATTGCCTGTGCTCGGAGGACACGGAGGCAGTCGTCGCCTAGGAGCAAATGCGGATAGAAGTGGGGGGCCAAAGCGGAAAAAAAGTGTGGGTGTGTGAGGAGCGTCTGGGGGCAAAAGGAGAAAAAGCATGGACTAAAGCGCAAAAAACACCCCAAAACCACATCCCAAATCAAGCCCAAAATCCAACCAACCGTCCGTTGGGCCCCACCGAGATGAGGTCGCGCAACCTGGGCCAATCGTTTGTCATACAATCGTTTGTCAATCATTTGTCAGTCATACTGGACTTGTGCCTGAGACAAATATCCCATCAAGGCCCTCATTTGTTTAATACATGGAGGCCAAAGGAAAAAAACGTGTGTGAGGAGCAATGGGGGACAAAAGGAGGAAAAACAGGGACTAAAGCGCAAAAAACACCCCAAACCCCCCACCCCAAACCAAGCCCAAAATCCCACCCCTCCCGCATTGGGCCCCACCAAGATGAGGTGGCACAAGCTGGGCCAATCGTTTGTCCTACTGGACTTGTAACTGGGACAAACGTCACATCAAGGCCCTTATTCACCCCAATATGTTCCCCTCCAATTTCAAATTCAAATCATTTTTCCTATTATCATTGTCCTAGTCGGCATCCTAGTCACCAATATTTGTACTAGTCATATTTTGGGTGTCACGTAGGACAAAGACAAAAAAGTCATCAAATGTATAATAGATGTTACAATTGAAATGAACTGTTGTAAAGGTGAATCATTTGGCAGACACTAACTTATTGAATATTAAATATCTAAAAATGTCAGGGGAAAATTCCGATTATACCTATCTACCTTCGGAACATAAAAGTTTGGAACTTTCAAAAAGGAATGACATTAAATAACTTTGTCTGATCACACACTACAAGAAATATTCAAATTGTGTGGGAATCGAATTCGGCATTCTCAAAAGATGAGTATTTTTGGAACAGCACCAATAAATAAGGTAAGATTGGGGGAAAACGATAGCTAATTAGCTACAACCATAACACAACCACCACAGCACTGCAAGTACGACCCCATCACAGATGCAAATTTTGCCTTTAAAAAGCCAAAAAAAAAAATCAAAAATCAAAACTTGAATCGGAATCACAAAAAACCCAGGACTTTGTATCAATTAATATCATGAAACATATCTAGAACCATATTCTCGCATAAAAATCCCTTCTTTCCCAAATAGAATCTAAAAATTACAACATTAAAACCCAAGACATTTAATATTTCTTAACAACCATAATTAACCTAAAATCACACAAACAAACAATAAAAGAGACAAATAAAAAATTTAAGGAGGAGGAAAAAAGACTTACTGATCTCCGATATGAACAAGAAAAAAATAACAATGGAGGAGAAGATGGTGATGAGGCCACCCGAGAGAGTCCGTTTGTAGAAATCCTCGTTGATCTTAGGGTACGCATCGAGATTCCTCAGCTTATTGAATACCTCCATGTTTATTTTTTCCTTTTATTTTTTCTTCGTTTTTGTGTGAAAGAGAGAGGAATCGAAGCTCTAATTGGTTAAGAATTGGAGCTCCAAATTGGAAACCCTAACGAAATTAAAATTTTCAAGGGTTTCAATCAGAGCTCCATCCCCCAATTTCGAGACTTTTTTTTTCTTTCAAACACGAAGAATCGAGAGATCGAGTCAAAATCCTTGACGCTGGTTTCCCCGGCCGCAATCTTTATATATACAACCAATTAACTTTTTTTAGAAAATTAACGTGTACGCTCAGAAAAGTTTAGGTATTCTAATTCGCTTACGTGGCTGCGATGTCAAGTCAGCTGAGTCGATTCCGTTGGACAGTATTTAACGACATGGGGACGTGGCGGGTGACAGGTAGCTGGATCCGGATAACATAATTTTCTCCCGTGTAAGAGAGCAGATTTGCTTTAAAAATAGACAACGAGTGGAACGATAAATCGTGCGAGAATTTAGATGGGATGTAGTCGTGGCTAAAAATACCATAAAGACGAAACAACCCTTACACGTGCCCTTCTGTTAGTGCAGAGAGTGGTGGTAATTTTGGATAACGTCCATGGGCAGTATCGGTATGAAGGATGTCGGCCGGTCAGAAAAGGACAATTTACCGCGGTATGAAAGCGTCGTCTAGGCGTACGATACGGACTGTCGAGTTGCGTCCTGGCGGCTTCGGGTTCCGACTTTCATCACGTGAGTTGCACGTGGAAAAACAATAACGAGGGGTCAAATAATTGACATTCAATTAAGAGGGGAAATTGATGAATTTGGGCACGTTGCAAATTTTAATTTGCATTGTAATTAATATCATGCTAATTGAAATTTTTTGGACTAATTGTTGTAATTTACTATTTTATACAAACCTTGCGTGCATGTAAATGGCAAGCTCTATTTAACGAGGACTCTAAAGCAATATTTTTTTATTTTAATATAATTCTATTAATAATTGGATATTCATTTTAAAAAATCGGATTGAATCCTTAGTTGATATGGATATCTGTTTCATACTTCAATCTAAAATAAATAACAATTCTTTTAAAAATCAAAATTTTAAGTTCAAACTAAAAGCTTAAACAGTAATAGGCGTTGCAGAAGAATTAAAAAACAATAATAATAGTTTGTGACTAAATCAATAGCTTTGAGGTTAGAAATTTAACATCTAGGTAATTTCTAATTAGACTAGTTATTTCAGTAATCATCACATGAACACCGTTTATCTTGAAGGCCGTGTTGAGACATATATACCCTTAAAAAATTGGATATTCTAAACTCCAAAATAACATGGACTAATTCATTCCAATTTTGTTATATTTGTAGACAGCTTGTAGCATGTCCATCTTACATGAAGAATGCATTTGATCGAAATCTCCAAACAAAAAGATTTTCGATACATAAAGATCATTTGATAGATAGAGTCAGACAAACGATTCCGCTTATTGATTTGGAAAATAGATTTGACTAACTTAAGATATAAAGATCTCATCTCACCATCTTATCGTCTCATTTTATCATTTTTCCTTTATATCTATATCTATATTCAATTTAAAAGAGCATAATGTTTTTAGTTATGTGATACTCTTTTGGATTCCTTACTTTTTCTTTCTAAAATTGCTCATTTTTGGTGAAAAAGTTACCAAAATTTTTATATAACACATTGTATTCAAGCTATATTTCCCATTAGAAAACTTTAAAGCAACGTTGAAAAGCTAATGATGTAAAGATTGAATATGTAGATATACTAGTCATAACCCGTGCCAGCGGGCACGGTTCACTTAAGATTTTCCCCCGCGAAATTTTTGTTCCCCAAAAAATTCTTTCTACAGCCAAAATTGTGCGAAACAAATTAACGTAAAAATATTTAGCGACACGGGTGCTCCCTATTTTATAGAATATATGTATGTATATGTATGTATGTATATGTATATATGTATATGTACATATGTACAAGTCATTACTTGTGCCCATAGGGCACAATTTATTTAATGGCTGAGTTTTTTCTCACCACAATTTCAAGTTCCGCCAAATTTCAAGTTTTCCCACAAAATTTCAAGTTTTCCCCCAAATTTAAGTTTTCCCCTAAAATTTAAGTCCCCCAAAATTGTCATTGCTGTTATGAACGAGAAACAGATTTGGAGAAGGGTTGAGGCCAGGAAACCACTAGCCTCTTTTATATAGTATTCATAATGGGTACTCATGTGGGTGGATACCCAATAGGCCCAATGGGTCCTATTCATAACACTTCCCCTTATCCAACCAACGTGGTATACTCGACTTTATGAATACTGAATGATTCATTAGTACTACTGAGTATCTTAAAGGGTGGATACTTCTGGATCCAAGTTAAGTGTAACTGCCTCGTTAAAACCCCTTAGCTATGGAAAACCCTGTGGGAAAAACCGATAGCGAAGGGAAAAGAGTACAGCAATCCATAACTTCCCCTGATTTGGGGATGTGTCGAGGGGTGGATACTTCTGGATACAGAGTCAATGTGGTTGCCTCATTAAAACCTTGACTATGGAAAACCCTGTGGGAAAAACCACTAGCCAAGGAAAAAGAGTACAACTTTACAGTTGACTCCCCCTAATCTGATCAAGCTTCAGGCTTGCAGATCTCCTATATATCTATACATTTATCTCCTATGTGTCTATACATCCATCTCATCAGCAACATTTCGAAAGCAAAAGTAAAGTACAAGCATCACTCATCTATACAAGTTTCACTCATATAAGGCATTAGCAGAAACTAAAAGAGTGCTAGCAAACTTGGTAGACAGCTCCACGTCTCAATCGTCATTGTCTGCGAGGTACTTCAGGACCTGGCATTGTATGTTCTTGAGCTGCTCCTTGGGTGATGAGCTTCTCGGGATGGTGGAAGGATGTAGACTTGGAAGGATTCTGTGTAGATCTTCAGGAGGTGGACGTCCTGTTTATGCCATTCATCGCGATGATCTGTAACCTGCATATGCAAATACATTTAACATAGAGGATTTTTCCTCGACCCTTGGAGATAGCGCAGAAGCTACATATCTCTGGTCCAGTGGTGCGCTGGGGGCACTGCACTGTACCTGGCTAATAGCTATACTGCTAACGCTGAAAAGAGACGCATGCAGTTGGCCAGGTAGAAGAGTGTTTCAAAGACACTTAAGGTACTTCTGGACCATATATATTCTTCCCCTCTTCCAGCTAACGGAAAGGGGTCTTTTAATGTATATCCATACAACCAAATAGGTGTATTTGGTGGAGAATGAAATTAATGTTTCTTCATCAATCATCATTGTATGAAGTTTACATCTTCGGGATGATTAATTAACGTCATCTTCAGGATGATAGTTCATTTCCAGGATAATAGTTCATCTTCGGGATGATTGTTCATCTTCAGGATGATTAATGTTCTGTAAGCCTGGAATTTATGCCTAGCTAGGGCTTTCATATCATATCATGTCTGATAGATAGGCTCTAACAGATAATTCGGTAATTTCTCTTCAGGAGATCCGATAATATTTTGAGTTATTAAAATAATCTCAATTCTTTTAATTTGCTCTCTTAAGAACAATACTGTTTTTAAGAGGTGCAAACAACAACCTTTTAGTATGAGTCCTTTAAGGATCTATGTCTAGGTTGTCTTTCCTTTAATCATATTATTAATATGTGTCCCAAAAAGAAAGGAAAGAAAAAAAATTGTACATGCAGTTGAAGAAATTTTATATCGGTGATGTTGTCACATCCAATAGCAACATCAACAAAAAATTCCCTCTTTTTGCCATTCGTTGGGTTTCGCCTTGACATAAACCAGTCGATGCATCAGATTCATCTTGTAAGTGAGTTCAGCTCATCTTACTTGATTACTTCCTGGTTTGAGCGATTTATACCTCTAAAAACTATAGCAAATTAAAATGCTTATAGCTAACGATTTTATTTTAATTCTCCTTCAATACTCAGTTATCCCACAGGATTTGATATCATTTTTGATACCAGGACTTCAGGTCCAACACCTCATATTTCATAAGTGAGTCCAGCTCACCTTATTATTGCCTCATTCCACATTATTATAATTTGGCCAAATCTCTATCTTTGCTTCAGGCAAAGCAGAGTTGTGGAAACGATATTTTATATTTAACTGGCAAAATGAAATATGAGAGAATTTGTCGAAAAAATGTGTTCTTTCTTGTCCAAAACTCACCCCGTACGTACTATAATCATTTGATTTCTCCCAGAGGTGTCTCCTTCACGACGCGTTAAAGAAATGAAGGTTCTGGGACGGGTAAAGAATATGGACAGATCCAGAATTGGTCCTTAGCAACCAAGTTGCAATAAGGTTCTGGATTTGAGCTCACTTTCCTGTGGTGGTATTGTTTTTTCGGTCTCCAGGAGTAGATCTCTCTTTTTGGAGCCTAGTGGTATGTCCTCTCATCCATTGAGGATATCCACTTCTGCTACTGGTGGATTGCATCCAATATATTTGGTATGTCAATCCTAGCTGGATTTTTAGTAGCATGGATGTGAAAGTTTTGACAATATCTATATTGTCAGTAACTATGTCTGATAACTGTTTTAACAGTTTCATAAGTGTGGATCTTCAGGATCTCATCACAATTCATGATAACCAGATCATAGGTATTAATGATTTAAATGGTCATTTGAGCTTCAGGCTCATGGATGATTGTAGTATTTCTGTTGAAACTGATTCTGGGACATTAAAGTTGTGAGGGATCTCCAGGATCTTATCAAATCTTTAAAATAGGATCATCGATGCACGTCTTAGGAGAAGTGAATTTAAATGCTTCCCCTGTTCAGAGTGCTCAGACTCTATTTATCTGGGATATTTACTTCCGATAAATAGTTCTGCATTTTGATGGTCTATAGTGGTGATATGGGGGTGTCTACTCATCATGGCACAATATATAAGATGTGCTCTAAACGCTTCCCCCGTCAGGGGTTTTCGGAAACTGTTTATATGAGGTGGTCAGACTCATATAAATAGGTTCTAAGGATGCGTTTTGATGGTTTGCAATGTAATTGCATGTTCCCATGTGGTCACCTACAACTGGATTTTTAATGGATAAGAAATCCATTTAATTCATTTTAATGATTTATCTTACCCATATTTGGGTGTGAACACAAGCTTCAGGGTGTTCGTTATTTTTCCAGTTGTAAAACATTTAAATTTCCCAGTGTTATCCAAAGTTACCACCATTTTATAAAAGAATGTGGTTGGATAATGACCATTTATTTAGAGGATATATTGATGAGTACACCAAGGGTACATCATCAGTCCGGTTAAGGGAGTGGACGAAGCCTATTTATATCCCTTAAATACTCTCAAGAGACCTAAAGGTCTTCATTATCTTTAATGATGATAGTATATCATTTTAAATTCATTTGAGGAAGTGGGGAGAGTCAATGTCCATGTGAATGGAGATGATCTCATTATCATTTTTCCCTTTTGAATAGGACAATGAAAGTTTCACCCTTTTTGAAGAATCTTCGGGTTCGTCTGGTTGATGATGTCTTGCATCATCAATCCAGGGTGATATCGATCCAAAATTTGGTCGATTCTGGACACTTCTGGTGTTCCAAAATAATTCCTCTTTTGAATTTATGTGGCACTTTTGAAAAGTCCATTAAAATGCTCAAGTTAATTTTGCCCGGTAATAGTTGAACTGTGTTCAACCTGTGAAGGATTACATCTTCACTTTGACTATTGTGCGGATCATTTTGGGACAAATCTTCAGGCTTCATTTATTTCTTGAGTCATTAGGGATTTCGTTTTGACGAATATCCTTTTTGAAACTGTATAAGTTTCAGAGAGTATATGGTATCCTCATTTTATTTTTTAGGGGTATTCAAGATAGCAAAACATGCGCAGTAAAATAAAATGTATTAAAACTACAAGAGAATAATACTGATGCTAAGTCAACAAGTGACATAGTGTGATGTGTGCTCTTGAAAACATACAACAATAATTATGCTCATTAAGACTTATGTTATGACAACAGATTATTTTTGATTTCAAAGTTTATTTGTCCTCGGGGAGTAGCAAAATATACATAAAGTCAATTAGACTTTCGTCGTTTTGACTAGATATGTATATATTTTTATATGGCATAAGTTAATGCACATTCATGTTTGCAAAAACATTATGGCTCTTATCAGAACTTCTGGTCTAATTTTGGCTTGCCATTGCTTACTCCATGTCGAGGTATATCGTATCTTCCCTTTCCCATTTAATCCAAGACTTCCCCTGTTTTGAGTTTTCCTTATTTTTATTTCAGGTCATGTTTGATCCTGAACTTCCCCTGATTTCAATATTCCTTATTTATAAAGGACAATGAAAATTAGTCTTGCTAAGGAGACATAAGCAGGGGTTTGAGCAAATTATTTATACTTCCACTTTTCTAATTAATAAGAGACTTTTAAAAAGTCTATTTGAATGCTCGAGTATAGCTTCAGGCCTTTTACTTGAGTCGTTCAAATTTTATGTGGATAGTTTACCATGCGCTCAGAGGGGAACAAATACGTGGGTGCGTAATATATTTCTCACTTATTCATTAAGCCACGACTTCAGGCGTATGCTTATATTCAAGGCTAGAAAAAATCTTTCCTTGTAAAAATAAAGGAGAGTACTCTTTTAAAGAGTTTAGCGGTATTATGGAAAACTTCTGTTGTCCATATTGGATTATATAGATCATAGATCTTATATATCTGTTTACCGCAAAGTGTGCATCTTTTATAAAGATAGCAATTATAATTTTCGCATAAACCATCGTATTCATTTTATTAGGGAGAGAGAGTGTTGACTTTTGATTTGATTTTGAACTTCAGGTTCATTTTGTCAAAGTGGATATGATATTAAACTTTTTGAAATCATTATTGTCTTATTGTCATAAATATCGTCATATCATGAGCCCATCATACATATAATGTAAAGCTTGTAAACTAAAGATTATGTTCAATTAAACTGAATTGAAACAAGTATGATGTGTATACATGCTATTTATATGCTACAGGCATTTAAATAATCTTATCGCAGATATATAGTCTAGCTATAGGCGTTAAACTATATCAAAGTGATTTTGGCATGCTTTTTGACAGTTTCATTGTAACATTAACATGGTATTAAAATAATTAACATCCACGCAATTAATGCATAAGCAATGAAAACTAAAATGACTTAGGACTATGGGGATCAGCCAGCCGACACCGAAATAAAAAGAAGTACAGTCCGAAGTTACATCAAAAATAGCATGAAAGAATAAAATACAACTCGGGAACTTCAGAGAGAAGCCCCTATCTTCATTGTGCGTACGCCTTCAGCTCCTTTTTGGTGTCATTCGGTCTTCTTTTTACATTTATATCCTCACTTACAAATTTCTCTCAAAAAAAAGAAAAATTGCAAGAAATTAAAAGGTGTCGGAAACCTGGCTGATCCCTAAAAACATAGCCTAATTTGCACATCAACGCAGATAATATATTGGAAACATACAACCACGCAGATAATCAATCACATGCATGTAAAGATTAATTTAAATAATCTAAATTGTGACGTGCAAAAATATATTTTGAAAAACTTTTACCTTTGATCCATATTTTAATGTTTTGTTTACCGCTTTAAAACCCTTTAAATTTTCTTTTAATTATTTTGGGATTTTTAGGGCCAAAAATAAAAGAAGAAAAATTATTTATGTAAATGGGCTAATTTTCTGGCCTTTTGGGCCATGAAAACAACCCATTAGGGTTAATTTGGGCCTCCCGCGAAAAATTGGCCCGTTTAGGGTTAGGGTTTCGGAAAACCCTAGGGGGGTCCGCGGCGTGTCGCCGCGACGGCTGGCCACGCAGAACGCGGCAGTCGTGGCGGCGGCGGGCCGCGGCACGGGGCCGCGGCTGCAGTCCGCGGCCTGAGGCCGCGGCTTCAGGCCGCGGCCGCCGCGGCCTATGGCTGCGACGTTTATTTGCCGCCGACGGCGCTTGTGAGGCGCCGTCGTTTCGCCTTACGGCGTGAGGAGATTTTGGATCAAAGGGGGGTAAAAACCGGATTTTTCAAGGATTTAGATCGCTAAAAACAGATTTTTATTGTTTTTAGGCATGCGGATCTAAAAAATGTGATTTTTACCGTGTTTTTAAACTTTTTGATCCTAAAAACATGCAGATCTAACGTGAAAAGCAAGTTAGATTTAAAAAGTTTTGATTTTTACCTCTAGATTCGACAAAGGAATCTAGTCGACGGTTGGTGAAGGATGCCCTTTTCGCTCCCCGTTGAGAAGATTACGATCTTCTTGAATCTGAGCGATTAATGGATCTCCTTCCCCGCGAGCCGCCGTCTCCTCCTACGAGCGTGATCGTGCTGATAACATGTTATGAACGAGAAATAGATTTGGAGAAGGGTTGAGGCCAGGAAACCCCTAGCCTCCTTTATATAGTATTCATAATGGGTACTCATGTGGGTGGATACCCAATAGGCCCAATGGGTCCTATTCATAACAATTGCCACCTAGGACAAACTTGCCACGTAGGCCAAAGCTTTACCCTAGTAGGATAAGATTCAAAATCTTCAAAGGACTGGAAAAAATGGTCGGAAGGGGGGTGAATAAAAAGTGTGGGTGTGTGTGTGGAGAGGGTTCGGGAACAAAAATGCAAAAACCGGAGTTGTATGTGCAAAATTCCCCACCTCTTCTCGTATCCCTCAAAATCTCATCTCTTATATTTTCTCTTATCCAATTTCCCTCTTTTATATAGTAGATATCCAAATTCTCTTATCCAATTTCTCATGTCCAAATTCTCTTATCCAATTTCTCATGATAACATCCCTCTTTTATATAATAGACTAGCAAATAACCCGTGCACACGTGCACGTGGACTGGAAAAAATGGTCGAGAAGGGGGGAAGAAAAAAAGTGTGGGTGTGTGGGGGGAGGGTCCAGGAGCAAAAATGTAAAACCAGGGGTTGTATGTGCATAATTCCCCGCCTCTTCTCTTATCTCTTAAAATCTCATCACAAAATTCCCCACATCTATGTACTTTTGTCCAAATTCTCTTATCCAAATTCTCTTGTCCAATTTCTCTTATCTAATTTCTCTTGATAACATCCATATTTTATAGAATAGATGTATGTATATGTATGTATGTATATGTATATATGTATGTATATACTCTTGTCCAAATTCTAATGTCTAATTTCTCTTGTCCAATTTCTCTTATCCAATTTCTCTTATCCAATTTCTCTTGATAACATCCCTATTTTATAGAATAGATATTCAAATTCTCTTATCCAAATTCTCATGTCCAAATTCTCTTATCCAATTTCTCATGATAACATCCCTCTTTTATATAATAGATATCCAAATTCTCTTATCCAAATTCTCATGTCCAAATTCTCATGTCCAAATTCTCTTATCCAAATTCTCTTAATAACATCCCTCTTTTATATAATAGATATCCAAATTCTCTTATCCAATTTCTCATGTCCAAATTCTCTTATCCAATTTCTCTTGATAACATCCCTCATTTGTATAATGGATATCCATATTCTCTTATCCAAATTCGCATGTCCAAATTCTCTTATCCAATTTCTCTTGATAACATCCCTCTTTTATATAATGGATGCTTCCGAAGATATTATCTTTTTCAAAAATTATCAGTGCATTGGATTCCTACACAGTCTTCTAGCAAGGATATGCATCAGATTTGATATTACTTCCACCAATATACTCATTGAGGAAGACTATATACACCCCTATTTTTAGGGGTGTATGGTATAATTAATGGCCAAAAAAAGTTAAAAAAAACAAATGGAGAGGCTATGAAATGACAAATAGATGTGATATAATTTCCTTCTTCAGCAAACTATCATAACATACACCTCTATACTAGGGGTGTATATAGTCTTCCTCTACTCATTAAACAAAAGAGAATAATGGGTCTCATATTAAACATGAGATGATTGAAACTGAGAGCTACCTGCAACTGCAGTGCTTCCACAGACTTCCAAAGGGGCATCACATCACTTGGCAAAAACATAAAATAGAGACAGGGACAAAGGGCATGCCTTTGTTATTGCCAATTATCAAATGAATAATACCATAGAAGGGTACGTGTCTCAATTGAAGAACCCCACCCCCCAAGCATCCAAACACTCGGACTTTTGTACACATATTGAACGACTTGTGTGACAAAGCTACGACACTAATCACAAAATTCCATCTTATACAAGTTCTCACCACAACTACAGATCACAGCAGACCTAACCATCCAACCGTGCCCTAAACCTAGCCCATGACTACACTTGCTGAAGCATCTACATGTATAAATAAACTTTGAACTTGAACTTTATTCGCCCCCCCCTCCCAAATGCTTATTATTGCTTACAAAATGATCAACATCTCAGACTTTGACATGAACCCTTTTATTCCAAACCCCAACACCCGCCCAAAATGCATTTACAGAAACCGATGAACAAGCCCAGTCATGAGTCACCTTGCTCCGGCGTTGTCGTTTCTCTCATATTCAGCTCGAGCCTCATCGATGGACTTCTGTAGGCATTCATATTTCAACACTGAAACCTCTGCAAAATACTTCAACCGATCCAAAAGGACGACTAAGCCTGATTGAAGACTGTCATAGTTAAGACTCCAGTCTACAACCGCATCATGTCCCTGCAGTTCCACGTAGCTTCCTCCTCCCCCTCTCTTTCTCCCATGGCCCTTCTCTTGGCGGGGCAAGAAATGGGCGGTCACATCAACTAGATCTTTAATAGCATCGGCCACTTCCCTAGTGGGCAGTTCTTCGAGCAGCTTTAGCCAATCTCGGCAGGTGATGAATATGGGAGGAGCTAAAGCTCTTCGAGGTGAGAATTGAAAGTTCTTTCGTCTTGACTTCTGCCTTGTTGGAATGAGGAAAATGCACTTGAGAAGCCACCCGTTGATGGCTTCAAGGTAGGACTTGTGGGACGATATCCATTTCGTGAAGCTTGAACAGAGTGAGGTGAGTTCGAACTGGAGCAGCATGGTGGCCTGACGGTGGGATTCGGATCGGATTGCTGAGAGTTTGACGCTGCCATTGTTGGATGCTGCCGCAATGATGTTGTATTGATGCTTGTGGTAGTCGAGCATCATCCTCCACATCCGAGTCAAACTGTATTGATATGCAAAGCGCACGGAAGAATATAAGTGAATAATCGAAGGCATTAACCCGAGAAAGAAGAATATGCAAATATCCAGGCTAAACAGATGTTGGCAAAACACAAATACTAATGGCAATGCTTTAGTTAAACCAGGAACCATTTTCTGTTATTTTTGAGTGCCGGCCTGTTTTGATTTAGTGAGCTTTTAATCTTTTCAGATAAATGGTGGGATGAAAGGAGCCGCCCCAAAAATCTATGTTACAAGCATAGGTGCCAACTGACACAGCCTAACCCCTCGAGGGGGAAAAAAAACTAAACCTTAGTAGGGTTAACAGTCATAGTAGGTCATATTAGGTAGAATGATAGAAGCAAGAGATGGGACACCTATGAATCTCTGGTCACAGCTTTTTTGTTGAGAGCCATTTGATACTTATATAGTGTATTGGTCCTAACCAATTGCCATGCTTTTTACTGTAATAAAAATATTTTAAAGGATTTTTCTGAGCTTGTTTTGACCTTGAGCTTGATTTGGCCTCAAACCTGTTTCCCTTAAAAATCCAGACCCGAAACCCAACTCGTTATCAAACCGACTTGAACCACCCAAACCATTAACACCCCTATATTAAATCCCAACTCAAACCCTACATTAATCCTAAATCATTCTCCTTTCTTCTTTCTCTTTCTTCAGCCCGATCGTCACCGCCTTTTCCTTTTCTCTCACTCTTGCCCATGATCTTGACCTCTTTCGCCCATGATTAACATCATCTCATCGCCCACATGTAACTGATGGTCACGCCTCCACCATTTCTTTCATGTTCTCTCCCTAGTTCTTCCACTCTTTCTCTCTCCAGTAACACCCGCGGCCCTTTCTTAAAAAAACCAACCCTAGGACCCACTCTCTCACTTGATCCCATCTCTCTCAGATCACTCACTATCTCCTTTACTCTCCCCAACATTGTGGAAGCAGCACTGGCAACCTCATCCGACAAACAGCAAGGTAGTAAAGCGCATCTAAACCACCTACCGTTCATCTCTTTGGATTTCCTAATTACTTAAATTAATTTCATTCTTGAATTTTGGATGACCTTGGTTGATGGTTTGGGGTTTGTGGTTAATGGGTTCATGTTGATGTTTTTATGTGTGATTTTTGAGATGACGGGGGTCTCTGTTAGGTTGGTTTTGCCCTTCTGTTGGGCTATTAGTCCTTGTTTACCGGCTATTATTTTGATTCAGGTGTTTTGGGGCGGTTTGAGGTTCAATTTTGCCTGTTTTGGGCTCTTGATCTCTATTTGTTTCTTTGTTCGGTTGGTTCTCTATGGGTGTCGATGCACCATATCCTGCTTTTGTCGCGCTTGTTTGGATTCAGTGGGACCCTTGTAGGGGCTGATTGCTCCATGCCATGCTTCTTACTTCCTTTGTCTGGTCGGTTGACCTCTTTCCAGGGGCTACTGCTTGCTATTTTGCCTACTATTGGCCAGTACGGCTTGTTTTTATCCTTTTGAGGTTATTTGCTTAGGGCTATATTGATTTTAATGAGCTTGACCCTTTATGGCTTTGATCCTTCACTATTGCTAGGGTTATTTGCATCTTGTAAGCTATTTCATAACATGTAGTTAATGGATAGATGGTTAATCCTTAACTTGCCTCGGGGCTACATCCAATATACATGCCTTGTGTTATGCTTAAGTCGATTTCTAAGCTTTGCTGTATGATTGGATTGGATTGGATTATGAGAATGATCATGTTTCTTATTTTTTTGTAGCATGCCTCCGATTTATATGATAGCTTTACGAGCATTACTATTGATGGTCCCTTATAGCATGACCCAGTCACACCATGCTATTGATTATCGGTCATTTAACCCTCATTAAGGTTGTACTATCGAGATTGTCTCTCGTTACACTATGATATGATATACATGTTACTAAACTGAGTTCCTCAATCTTGATTCTATTTCATGTTTTAGCCTTGTGTCGTTATTGATTTAAGGGTTGACCTGAAAGATAAAATGATAATAATAAATGGTAAGTAAAAAACTTGAATAAAAAATTACAATAAGTTGGTTTTATAATATATGCATGTTGTTACTGCCAGTTGCATATGCTAGAAATAGAAATCATATATGCTTGCCATATATAATTAGTATGCATGATGATGGTGTACCTATTACATGTTCATTATACCCGATTACTATACTGCTCAGGATTACCGAACTCGATACCATATCTATGATACCATATCTATTACCGTAGGATATTAACTGCTCAAGACATTATCAGTCCACTGTACCTGCTTATATGTTCACTGATCACGATACTAAATCTATCACTGTACTTGATTACCATACCTGGTCATATGTTCATGACATTGTATCTGTCATTATTTTCGATTATTGTATTTGATTAAATGATAATGCACACGAGCATTGTACTAGATAATGCATGAGCACATAATATTGAGGATGGAAAACTCATTGTCTCAGAGGGTGCGGGAATGACAAGGGATCTTATTCTATCCATGTTTTCCACCTTCTAATAATAAAGATGGGGTTATATTATTGTATCCGTAATTTTTATCTTCTAGCAAGGAAGGTGTGGTTATATACTATTTTATCTGTGTTGTTTTCTTCCAATAATGGATGCATAATTACTTACCGTTGGAACATAAGGTGTGCAACCACTGGGCCCGTGACTTTAATTATACTCAAGTTGCATACCGTACCCTCGGATATAAGCTCAATACTTGAATATGACCACCGTATGGTTAACGTTATAATTATTGATACAAACTTGTTAGTATGTATATTGTTAAGTCACTATCTGTCTGTTCGCTGGTAGTGCTCTTTATTCTTATCATACTGCTTTATATGTTATTGTGTTACATTCCATATGCTTATCATGTCATATATGATCCATGATGCTATTTTACCATGTATTTCATGTTTTATATTATTTTATTCTTGTTGGGAAAACCTACATAGATATTTTCTTGCTGACTGATGTTTCTGTTATGTTTGTTATAGTTCTTTTGACTGATATTTCTTTTATGTTTGTTATAGTTCTTTCTTACGAATATCCATCCAGTATGGATATTTGCTAGAAGACTTTCCTTGTAGGACATACCTCCTCTACAGGAAAGATTTCAGTACGTAAATCTCTTACCTTTGTTAATTTCAATACTTCTGTAACCTTATACATAAATTTCTTACCTTATACTTATTAGTCTCATTATTGCTATTATCCGTACATGTTATTCTTAGACTGTATTGTATATGACATCATTGTAATTGCTCATTATTAGTATAAGTAAAAGAATATCTAGTTTCATTACACATGCTTAACATATTTAAATCAAAAAATGAATTGCAATTAGGTTTATATACGTGCGGGCTTATCATTCTGTCGTTTTTCTTAACAAAATGGGAAGCCACACATGACATATAGCAAGATTCTAAAACAAAGAAATTAATGGGGAAACAATTTGCCTGAAAACTGAAGTTTCACATATGCAACAGAAATAAAATTTAACTTTAAAACATTTTGACGTTGAACGTCCCATGAGTTCCCTATGTCTATGTCATAACTTGGCACAACATGTCAAGACAATACAAATCCTTGCAAGGCTTAAGAATATTGAGGATTTCAACTTTCAAAGAAACAAATATTATACTAGGCCTTTAACGACCATCGTTTAGTATATCTCAAAAGGAGATAAGGGCATGTTCTTTTGTAGGAAAGTATAATGGGGAAAGTTGAGAAGTGTGGAATCTGATGAGAGAGAAATTGGTGTGTAGTGTGTTCTTTTGTTGGAAAGTAGGGTTGAATTGTAGAGTTGGAAAGTTAAGGTGGGTCCCACTCCGTGTAGTGTGTTCTTTTGGTTGAAGAAAGTTGGAGGTGGAAAGTGGTGTGGGGTCCACCCAAATTTAATTTGTTCTATTTACATCTAAACTAAAAACTAAAAACTAAATTAATTAATTAATATATTAACTAATTAATAATTAAAATGTTGTGAATGGGTATTTACTGGGTTGGTGAGTTATTGGGCCAACCCAAGTGGTTGGGCCCATACCCACTTGTATTCTCCCCTTTGGCTATAAATATAGACTTGAGGGCTCTCCCCTCAATAGTTGATTTATAACACGTTATCAGCACGAGTCTCTAAAAAAATTTTCCACAAAATTTTTTTTCCGTTCGTTGCGAAGGCGAAGGCGAGACGGGAGATCCACGAGCGCGGTGCAAGGCTTCCTCCATCAAGGGTCGTCATCCGCGTAGGGCTTCGAGCAACCGTCGCTATATCCGGAGGACGGATATAGAGGTAAAAATACTAAAAACTATATTTTTAATCATACATATGATTGCCCCTCCCCTAGATCTCGCAAGATCGTCATGGGGATTCATCGTCGCCTTGAAAACGACGGATTTTTCATCCCAAAAATCAATTTTTTTAGGGTTTTCTGGATTTTTTTTTCAAAATCAAACCCTAAACCAAAACCCGCCGGCGGCCTCGCCGCCGGCCCCCCCCCAACACCCTGCCGCGCCGCCCACCCCCCCATAGGGGGGGCGGCAGCCGCCGCACCCCCCCTGCAGGGGGGGCGGCCACCGCCGTTCCCCCCCCGCTGCGGGGGCGGGGGGCGGCGACCCCCATGGCCACGCCCCCCGCTGCGGGGGGGCGACGGCCCCCGCCGTCCCCCCCCCCCGCAGCGGGGGGCGGCGGCCCCCCTGGCCACGCCCCCCGCTTCGGGGGCGACAGCCACCGCCGTCCCCCCCCGAAGCGGGGGGGCGGCGGCCCCCTGGCCGCGCCCCCCCTCTGCGGGGCGGCGGCGGCGGCGGCGGCGGGCCCCCCCGCCGTAACCCTAACTCATTCAGAACAACAACAAAAAACAGTGCTGTGGGCCTGAAGCCCACAGCAGATCTGTGGGCTTCAGGCCCACAGAACTCTTTCACACAAAAAAACAGATCTGTGGGCCTGAAGCCCACGGCAGATCTGTGGGCTTCAGGCCCACAGATTTTCATCAAAAAAAATTGGGGGGAGGCAATAGGGCTATCAATGTGCCTCAAATGGCAACCTATTAGCCTAAAAATTGTTTTAAAATGGGGATTCAAAGGTAAAATATTCGTGAAAATCACGGTAAATTACGGGACGAATATCGGGCAGACAAGGGCGTTTTGGGGATTTTTTTTGGGGACCTTTTGGGATGACGAGGGAGACTTTTCCCTCCGACAAAGAAAATGTTAATTTTGGGCTCTTAATCAATTTGATTGATTAAACCCATTTACTTTACAACCTATGCATTGTAATCCCTTTTACATGCTTCACATCTCGGCAAAATTATGTGGATATTAATTGCGTGGTTGTACATTTTATTTAAAAACTTAATAATTAGGAAGATCCTGCGACCGCTCTGCCGTTAGTTACCTAACCTAACGGTGTATGACGTTGCCCAGTGGTCCAATAATTATTAAGTGATTAAATATTGATTTATCCTCATATGAATAAACTGCATGTGATGTCTGTGGATGAAAATGTTGATGAGCACAATATTCTTGCATGAATTGCTAAATGTGGTTTTTGGATCGGCCGTTTAGTCCCACAGTTTATTTCCCGCACTTTTCTTTTATTTTTGAGAGAAATTGTAGTGAGGAATTTATGTAAATGTCAAAGAAAGAAGACCTACTTCCATGGAGTCGGAAGCTACGCTTGAAGACGAAGATATTAAAATGGGACCCACGGGGTTTCCAAAGTTGTATTTTCATTTTAATTCAAGCTGCAAATTTGTATAATTTGGACTGTGGACTTTTGGACTCTTTCTTGTGGGACTGGCCGATCCACACATTTAGCTTTTCATTAAATATTGCTTCCGCATGAAAATGTTTTTCTGGTTGATTATTAATTCATGCATGTTTGTGCTCTGCTAGATAAATGGCTAAAATTGCAAGCGTTGATTTTGAAGTGCTGGATGCATCAGGCAGAAACTATCTAAGCTGGCAGCTAGATGTTAAGTTTCACCTGCGGGCCAAGTCCCTCATCGCTGCTGTGACTGAAAAAGAAAATGTTAGCGATATAGAGAAGGCGCAAGCCATCATCTATATTCGCCGCCATGTGGACAAGACCTTAAAGGCTGAGTACCTTACGGTCGAAGATCCACTTGAGCTATGGACCGCCCTTGAGGACAGGTATAAACATTAGAGAGATGTCATACTCCCAAGGGCGAGATATGAGTGGGAGAACCTGAGACTGCAGGACTTTAAGTCCATTGCTGAGTACAACTCAGCACTCTTTAGCATCACCTCACGCCTGAAGTTGTGTGGTGAAAAAGTCTCAGAAGATCGCATGCTGGAAAAGACGTATACGTCCTTCCATGAAAAGGATGCGATACTTATGCAGCAATACCGTGAACGTAAGTTCACCAAGTATTCAGAGCTGCTGTCATGTCTTCTCATGGCCGAGCAAAACAGAGAGCTTCTTCTCGCCACTCACAATATGCGCCCTCCCGGCACTGTCCCCCTACCAGAAGCTCACCATACCTCTTCCTTCAAAAAGAAGAGGGACAATAAAAGAAAAGAAAGACCACAGAAAGGGGGGGCAACAGAAAAGAGCCAAGGGCCCACCACAGCAGCGCAAGAATGAAGGGAAGCGCAAGTTCACCTGGCGCAGGAATGATAACAAGAAAAACAATGCACCCCCACCCAAGAGGGACTGGGAAGACCAGTGCCACAGCTGTGGCATGACAGGCCACTGGTCTAGAGTGTGCAGGACCCCAGTGCATCTCCAGGAGCTTTATAAACAAAGCAAGAAAAAGAATGCTGAATCAAACCTGGTGGCTGCGAATAATGCAGTCAAATTTACAGCAAAAGACTTCGAGTCAGATAATCTGCTTGATTAGCCTGTTATCATTTATCTTAGCATTTCTATTGTATGAACATTTTTATGAGAGCTTTTATGTATCTTCAATTCTGCTGAATAAAATTTAGCTTTTCTGAATGCAAATGTTTACTCATTTTTTAGATGGAATGCTCTCATGACTGCTTAGTAGACAGCGCGTCAACACATACGATCCTTCAACACAAATGCTATTTTCATAGCATCATCCCGTATAAGAGCCCTGTAAACACAATTTCAGGGCCATCGGACATAATTGAAGGTTCTGGGAATGCAACCTTGTTGCTCCCCAATGGAACGGAAATAAAAATAAAAGATGCACTTTACTCTCCGAATTCCAAGAGAAACTTACTAAGTTTCAAAGATATCTGTTTTAACGGATTCCACTTGGAAACAGCAAATGTCAAAGAAAACGAATTACTGTATATAACGTCTCAAGAAAATGGAGTTAAAACCATTCTTGAACGTTTTGAGAGCCTCTCATCGGGCCTCTACCATACAAAAATTCGGAGAGAGGAAGCAAACCTGACGGAGCACCTGAAGTGCCCGACATCGGCCAAATTCTTACTTTGGCACGATAGACTTGGCCACCCCGGATCTGTGATGATGCACCGCATCCTAGCACAATCCCATGGGCATAACCTGAAGAAACAGAAGATTCTTCAGAAGGGAGAATTCCCTTGTGTACCCTGCTTTAAGGGTAAATTAATAACAAGGCCATCACCACTTAAAGTGGATATCGAGTCTCCTAGCTTCCTTGAAAGAATACATGGAGACATATGTGGACCTATCCACCCCCCTAGCGGGCCTTTTCGGTACTTTATGGTACTGATTGATGCATCTTCGAAATATTCGTATGTGTGTCTACTTTCAACCCGCAACTTAGCTTTTCCAAAGCTTTTGGCACAAATAATAAAGTTGCGGGCGCATTTCCCAGACAACCAAATAAAGAAAATACGTCTGGATAATGCGGGGGAATTTACCTCTCAGTCATTCCAAGAATATTGCCAGGCAACGGGAATAGAAATTGAACATCCAGTGCCACATGTTCACACCCAAAATGGGTTAGCTGAGTCGCTAATCAAAAGACTCCAATGGATCGCACGACCATTGCTGATGAAATCCCAGTTGCCGGTGGATGCATGGGGACATGCAATTTTGCATGCTGCATCACTAATAAAAATAAGACCCTCAGGAGGTCAGAGTCTATCTCCAATGCAACTCGCATATGGAACGCCGCCGAACATCTCTCACTTGAGAATCTTCGGATGCGCAGTTTATATCCCCATTGCACCACCACAGAGGACCAAGATGGGCCCTCAACGTCGCCTAGGTATCTACGTAGGGTTTGACTCACCCTCCATTATAAGATACCTAGAACCCCAAACGGGGGACGCCTTCAAGGCACGCCTTGAAGACTGCAATTTTGATGAGACGTATTTCCCCAAAATGGGCCTAGACATCGAAAAGTCTAGTGCAAAGCAAATGTTGACGTAGGATACAAAAAGCTTGACCCACTACGATCCGGTAACAAGACAATGTGATGATGAGATCCGGAAGATCTTACACATCCAGGACACAGTCCATAGATTACCGGACTCGTTCACTGACAACCAGAAGATCGTCAGATCACACATCCCTGCTGCGAATACTCCAGCTAGGATTGACATCCCGAAGGATGGATGCAATCCACCTGCAGCAGAAGTGGCTGCACCTCAACAGAAAAGAGGCAGACCACCAGGCTCCAAGGATAAAAATCCAAGAAAAAGAAAAATATCCGGAGACCTTGGGACGATACCCCCACAGAGAAACGAGCTCGTGTCCATACCCTCTCCCCTCCCGGAATCCACTGCAGAGGAACTGCCGGGAGAAACAGAAATATCACTAAATTATGTACGTACATGGGAGGTATTGGACAGAAAGAGTACAGTCGTCGACGATGACTTCGCGTTTCACATTGCCATTCACGTCGCCGGAAGCGATGATGATTATGAACCACACTCCGTTGCTGAATGCAAACGTAGAGATGATTGGCCAAAGTGGAATCAGGCAATAGAAGCCGAGCTGGACTCGCTTCAGAAACGAAAAGTCTTTGGGCAAATAGTCCAGACACCTACCGGTGTCAAACCTGTGGGATACAAATGGGTATTCGTCAGAAAAAGAAACGAAAATAATGAGATCGCACGCTACAAAGCTAGACTTGTAGCACAGGGATTCTCCCAAAGACCGGGTATAGACTATGACGAAACATACTCCCCGGTCATGGATGCGATCACGTTCAGATTCCTGATAAGCTTAACAGCAAAGGAAGGCCTAGATATGCAGCTAATGGATGTTGTGACTGCGTATCTATACGGCAATCTCGACAAGGATATCTACATGAAACTTCCTGATGGCTTTTCAATGCCCGCTGAACTGAAAGATAGACCTCGGGACGTCTATTCTGTTAAGCTACAAAGATCATTGTATGGTCTCAAACAATCAGGAAGAATGTGGTATAATAGACTCAGTGAGTTCCTTGTTCAACAAGGATTCACGAACAATGAAGTCTGCCCTTGTATCTTCATAAGAACAAAGGGAAAAGGATTCGTGATAATAGCTGTCTACGTAGACGATCTGAATCTCATAGGATCTCCCGAAGAGATCACTGAGATATCTGTAAGCCTAACAAAAGAATTCGAAATGAAAGACCTAGGCAAAACCAAATTCTGCCTTGGCTTACAGATTGAACATCAGAAAGACGGAATCCTATTACACCAAACCACATATACGAAGAAAATGTTGCAAAGATTCCATATGGACCATTGCCATCCATTAAGTACACCTATGGTAGTACGATCACTGGATGCACATAAAGACCCCTTCCGGCCGCTGGAAGAGGGGGAGGATATACTTGGTCCGGAAGTTCCCTATCTGAGTGCCATCGGAGCACTACTATATCTGGCAAACTGCATGCGTCCCGATATAGCGTTCGCAGTAAATTTGCTTGCCAGATACAGTGCAGCGCCTACGCAGCGCCACTGGACCGGGGTAAAGCTCCTTCTGCGCTACCTCCAAGGGTCTACAGATTTGGGACTCTTCTACAAAAATGGAACATCCTCTACACTTGCAGGTTATGCTGATGCAGGGTACTTGTCTGATCCCCACAAAGCAAAATCACAGACTGGGTACGTGTTTACCTACGGAGGGACAGCCATTTCCTGGAGATCCATCAAGCAAACCTTGACGGCAACCTCATCCAATCACTCGGAGATCATTGCCATCCATGAAGCAAGCAGAGAATGCGTATGGCTACGCTCAGTCATCCACCACATCTTGTCTACGACCGGACTGAAGACTGGAGACCTCGAGCCCACTACCATGTTCGAGGACAATGCTGCTTGCATAGCTCAGCTACGAGGTGGCTTCATCAAAGGCGACAGAACGAAACACATTTCACCAAAGTTCTTCTGGACGCATGAGCTACAGAGAGATGGCAAGATCGACATCAGACAAGTGCAGTCATGTGACAATTTGGCAGATTTGTTCACTAAAGCCCTTCCTACTGCTACCTTTAGAAAACTTGTACATAGGATTGGAATGAGACTCCTAAGAGATCTGAAAGCTTGAGAGCTTGTACAGATCAGGGGTAGTTTGGCAGAGTTTGCACTCTTTTTCCTTAACTATGGTTTTTCCCACTGGGTTTTCCATAGCCAAAGGTTTTAACGAGGCATAATCTCACCAACTCAGGATCCTGAAGTATCCACCCCATGTGAGACCCATACAGGCTCAGAATCCTGAAGTATTCATGAGCGGGGTCCACAACCATGGCTGGATAAGGGGGAGTGTTGTGAATGGGTATTTACTGGGTTGGTGAGTTATTGGGCCAACCCAAGTGGTTGGGCCCATACCCACTTGTATTCTCCCCTTTGGCTATAAATATAGACTTGAGGGCTCTCCCCTCAATAGTTGATTTATAACATAAAATAATTAATTGGATGCAAAAAATGCTAATCCAAAGTGTTAATAGCAGGGGGCCCATTTGATGTCACGCACTGCAGCAAAGCAAAGCGAAAAAAACAAGCATGCGCTGTTTTGATTGGTGGGAGGGGAGAAAAGGGCCCACCAGCGCTTCGTTTTCTTTTGTAATCCGAGCGAAATTATCGGATTGCAATTGCCCTGCAAGAATCTCACTGACATATGACACGTAGGCAAAAAAACCCAAAAAAATCAACGCACAAAAGAACATGCCGCAAGAAAATCAAGTCAGATTCTTGTAAACAGTAACAAAAACGAGATTCCACCCCAAGAATCGGACAAAAGAACAGCCCCTAACAGAAATAAAGTGAAATGTAATGTAGCCTTGGGTTCCTAGGAAATTGAGCTTACCTGAAGATTAATGAATACACACACTGTGTCTACTTTTATCGTCTGTTATTCTGGAATATTTCATTGACGCATGACGGAAGAGGAAAGTGGTGTGGTGGTGATTTGGAGAAGTAAGCTCGGAAGTTGACAACTTTTTAGGCCTTACACCGTGAAAATCTCACGATCATCAGTTCGCACGCCTCGTATGAGAAGATTTTTCGGACCTCCCGCCCAAGCAACCAAGCACACTCTCACACACCCATGTAAAAAATTTGATTTATGAAGAAACTGAAAAGGTTTACATTAAATTTTTATTCTTCATTGATCTCTTCATGAAAACAAATAAGTTTGTGACCTTTATATAGGCTTACAACTTGGGTTTCAAAAATCACATCCAATGTGGGACTAAAACTCTAAAATAATAAAAGACTCAAAATAAATAAAAGACCCAAAAGGACTCAAACTCTCTCATAAATAAAATAACCAAAAGACACTAAACAACTAGAAGACTCAAAAGACTCAAACTCTATCTCTACCTCACATATAAAATCTTCTAAAAATAACGGAATCCTTCCCAAATTTAAATTTGATATCTATCATTCTTCCTGACTTGAGAACTTCGTATCCTAATGAATGACAACATGAATAGCATAATCATGCGGAAATCAACAATCTCTTATAATGAGAGAAGATGTATCCATGAACTTTGAAGTGTAACAGGATGTAGATTTACAAACAAATATCTTCTAAAAATTTCTTCTAAATTACAAAAGAAATAAAAGCATATACAACTTACTTTTTGTTAGGAGGTGGAGGACCTGGGATGACAAACTCGATGTGCTCAATTTTTTCAAGCGGTGTCTCCAAGCTAAGTGCTAGCATATGATCAATGTGTGGCTTTACTTCCAACAGTATATTCATCTCAGGTTCGAGCTCAAACTTAATCTCAGGTACAAATGAAGACTTGAGCTGCAACTTGATTTTAGACTCGGCATTTGGCTCAGGTTCTTCTTCGACCTTCAAAGGTTTCCTCATACTCGGCTCATTGGAGTTCAATACATTTTGTTGGGCAACTCAAATCTTGGGTTAGGAAGGTTTCAACGCAATTCTTTTTCCATTAAATATGAATGCATGTGTGTTTGACCTCCCAAAACTCATCACAGCTAGGTCGAACAATCAACACTTCCTAGCAAAATATGTGTTGCATCCATAGATATAACATCACACCAAATGTGATCATGATAGCTTGTAAACATGATAGGTACTAAACATCGCTGGGTAACAGAATGAGCAATCTTCTTATCAATCCAACTGATGTTATATGGATGTATGTGAGGCTCAACTACTGGACCCATTATTTCTAAGACTGGCTTGGCGATAACATTAGCACAATTACCTTTATCATTTATTAATTTGTAAGACTTATCGTGTACCTTAATGTATATATAAAAAACTGGACCTACGTCAATCTTCTGCATCTTCTAGTGTTGTGGGTAGACGCCTAAAGGCATTGACATGAACATTAGACTCACATAAATCTTCATCAGCATCAGTGTTACTTCCATGTGCATAAACGTCATCAATCATTTCTTCAAATTACACCAAGTGAAAGATGAACATGTCCTGGGGTGACGACGGTGACGACGGACATTAGCGACGAAGCTAGGGTTTGAAACGACGGGAATAATAAAAAATTTCTTCTTTTCCCTTTTTTGAAAAAAAATCTTCTCTCTTGTTCAAAAGGGGTTTTCAGTTTTTTATCTCTCTTTTGTATTTGTTCTTTTTTTTTCAAATCACTTTCTTTTTAGTTTTTTTCTTTCCTTTTTGTTTTTTCTTTTTGATCTCTTCTTTGATTTTTTATCCCTTTTTTATTTTTATCTTTTTTTTATTTATTATCTCTCATTTTTTATTATCGTAATCTCTCTCTCTTGATTTTTTAATCCCTCTTTTTTGAATTTTATCTCACTTTTTAAAAATCCAAATCTCCTTGGAAGAAAAGAAAAAGAAAAAGAAAAAAATATGTTTTTATGCTGATGGAAAAAGATGAAGAAAAGGTGCCATTTTGACAATCGTAAATCTGCGACATGTTCTGTCTAATTGGTCTTGTGTATTCATTATACTGCTGCATGAAACACGGCACTCAAACATTCCATGCGCATCAAAATGAACCCAAGAAAATTCAGACACATGCATCCCTCCTTCGCGTAAATCGAGTGCAAGATTCAGACACCTAACATGTCGGACGAATACCAACAATCGTCTGAAGGAACATGGCAACGTTCAAGAATAAATCTTTCGTGAAAGTAAAAGCATGGCAAAATCATAATGCGAACTATTATGACTTTGCATGTCTCGTTGAAACTGAGCAGAAATATTTCCGAGTTAAAATCCTGAAGTACTGAGCATCAAGTAAATGAGTAAAGAAAAAATACCCTCCAATTAACTCCTCAAGCTGTGGCTGCAATTCTTTGTCTCTTAATTCCTCAATTGTATTGGATATCGAGTCAATTCTTTGAATTGCAACCCGAATCCTAGAATGCAAGTCCTTCACAGCAGCACGAGTTTTGTCAATATTGTACCGGCTTTCATCTCTAGAGCTCTGCTCCCTCAGAAGCTTACACTTCATATCATATTCCCTTCGGATGAAACCACTTGCCTAAAATTTAATTTGCAATTACTTCAGATTATAAAGAAAATTTCAACTTTTCAATTGACTGCATGTTTAGTTTCATCAATGTGTGAATAGAAGCACATACTAAAAATACTGAAGAACTGATTTAGGCTATGATGATTCAAAACATGCATGCAACATAATTGAATGACATATGACGCATGTAGACAGACTCAAATCTTTATAAGGTCATGATGTCTTTCTGCCATTGTAATTTGACGATTAAAATGTAGGAAAAAGAATTTTGTTCATTAAATTCGTGATTTTGAACCAAAGCATTGCAGCACTTTGCATTAAAAATATGAATGCCTTCTATAGTAATTTCAAAGGTATAGGTTTAAGGACCAAGGAAAACAAACAAATAAGCATGTGCAGTCAATGGACACTGACAGAATTATTTAAAAGCACACGCACCATTGTTTCCAACAAGCTAGGTAAGCCAAAAGAAGATATCATCATCACAGATTCGCAGCCAAAAGTGATTTATGAACATTGTATCAACCATGATCTCTCCCAAAACAAGGTTCACACAACCAGATGGCTCGTGTCTGGCTTGAACAGTCAAATCATAGTTGTGTTTAACAGTTCTTGTATACATTAATGTCTTTGGGGGTGTCAGGTTTAGTTTGAATGGTTAATTTAAGTACTTCTGTAATACACTCGAATAGAGATTTAAAAAAAAAGTTTTCAGCATACTCTGTTGATCATTTCAACAAGGTGATCAAATAGTTATATTAAGCTTCAAAAATTCTTACAGAGAACATAAGCTGCACAGATAATCACTTAGTAAATATTACAAGAAATGTTTCTTGTTTTTTTGAGCTACTATTATGTAATAATATGCAATGTCAATAATAATAGAATATAAAGTTAAAAATTATATAATTCCATATTGTTCAAAGTAAATTGATGCAACGTAAGGATAGAGAACAAGTTTCGTCACCTTGACTTCATCATAAAGCTTTCTCTCCCATGCATACAATCTATCTAAAGTCGAGGCATGACTGCCTGAATTCATGCATATGCTTCCAAAGATATTACTGCTGAGGTCATCACCTTCATCTTTTGATGTTGGCCCAAGAGGATTTCTTGATGATGAAGACCGTGACGATGCCGATCTATGCCATGTTAAGTATTTTACCTCATTTGGTGGAGGAGCTGAGCATGACAATAAACGTTAGATAAATATCTGAGATGTGTATCCAAGCAGGGTACACTAGTTAATTCTAACGATGAGAATGTTCAAGCCTGAAAATTAAACTATAGCCAGAATTTGGCACATGCAATGCAGACAGAAAGTCACATATGCTCACTTCTGCTTATGGACAGAGATAAGCATAAACAACAATAGCAACACCAGAACAGTAACCCTAAACATCTCATTGGTTAAAAAGATCCATGTGCATCATTCTCGTGTGGGGCCATGCTAGCCTTTAATGTTCCAATTTTGACACTTAATCAACCACTTCTGCAGTTTGCTAATTGACCAATAGATAAACATAGAAATTTCTGCTGTTGTCTATGAATTTCAGTAGCTTTGTGCTAGGTTTTGTTATTCTGATTAGATGTTTAGACCCAAATTAGATCTTTTCAAATAGAGAGGAGAATTAAAATGCAAAAGACAGGCTCCAAAGTCCACAAACAAGCATATCTTTTTTCCTAGCCTTAAACACACAAGCATTTTCTTGACACAGGAATCTGACCAGATTGAATTTGACTTAAGATGTTCAATGTAGATCCAGCAAAGAATAGGTTGATACTATACTCAAAAGCTTCTGGTGAAAAAAGAAAAGAAAAGATTGTCAAAAGGAAAACTATAATAAAGTTACTGATGTGTAGTTTGAAATATCTGTAAAGTTTTGGCAGTTATAGATGTGTGAGTACGAACCATAAGCGTATCGGTTTGGAAGATGATTGTTAATACCATAAAAGAAGATATTTACATGCAAAGTGACATACCTTAAATAGACTTTATATGCCGCAACTTAGTACATTTAATACTGTGGTGATATTATTTATTGGCTAAATTTTACGTTGACGGCTTCGGAAGAAATCTCCTTCAAACTTTTTTGTGCTTTAAATCCCATGAAAATTTTCTTTTTTGAATAAATCCCAAACAGCCCCAACGGTGCAAGATATTGAAATAATAACAATAATTAAAATAATTATTTCATTCTCTAGATATTAAAAAAATTAAAAAGAAATAATATATAAAAACTTATATAGCCTTGAAGAGAGGATTATATTACAAAGAAAATATTTTAAAAAATAATTTAAAAGTGTTAGGTGCCGTTTGGGGGTTTATCTGAAAAAGCAAACGAAGGGGTGCTTATAGAATACAAAAAAGATCAAGGGGGTTTCTTCAAAACGTGTTAAAGTTCATGGGTGTTTCTTGAAATTTAGCCTCATTTATTTTGAAAGTAGTTAGAAATTGTATTTCTAAATGGTTTAAATAAAAAAGGAAAAAAATTGTTTGTAGGGTTCAAGTGGTGATCATTCTAAGGAAAATGTTAATTGGTCACTTATACAAAAATCATTTTCCAAAAAAGGGTGGTCAAAGCATGATAAATAGAAAATGTGTGCTTCTTAAAAGCAGGGACACCCCTTCATGACAAAGATTCCCAAGGGGCTAGCTTTGCAGAAAACAATATATGTAGTACACATATATGAGATGTATAAACCATAATAGGGCACCTTTAATAGAGGATATAGACCAAAAATTCTACAAAATGCATACTTCGTGATGGGCATTTCATTGCATCGTGATGTAAAGGTTCAAAATGCCTAATAAACTGAATGTAATTAATGTATTAACAGTTGTTGTCAATCTTTTTTTTCTTATTTTGAACAAAGGCCGTAGCCCGCAGTCTGGTCTGGTCTAGAATCTGGGACCCATGAACAAAGGCCGTAGCCCGCAGTCTGGTCTGGTCTAGAATCTGGGACCCACCAACCCCAAAATTCCCAACCCACCCCATTAACCAGTGAGCTGGCTTTTGCCCAATTATTTCGGGCATTCAGAATATGATTTAGATAAAAGATTATGTTTTATGCTGTGATTCATAGTTAGGAGGGATTTCAACTATCATAATGGGAAACGGAACTATGACCAACGTCTCTCATATTAAAAACACGCGAGAAAGAAATTTGAATATATATATTTTGCGAAAAATGAACCTCTCTAAGCCCATAATAGGTCATGTTTACATAAAGAATGATAGCTCCCTCCAATAATTTGGTGGTAGTAAGGGAGGGATTGCATATCACATCAGATATGAGAAAGTGAACAATAAATCAACCTTTTTATAAATTACTTGCTCCCTTCCGTATGCCAGGGGGACCATTTTGGTAATTTTTTACCAAATGCCAACTCAGCGCTTGGGGGTACAAAACAAGAATTAGTAGCTTCTAAGCATCTAGTAAGGAGTTCGGGTCCACATAACTAATAACTCATGTATTACCATGAGAAATCCTTTAACTCCAACCCATATCCTGTATTCAAACGAAACCTAGGAAGTCCACTATGGAACTGTATTTCTAAATGGAACAGCTTCAAATGCCCGATTAAATTTTTAGTTTTTACATCAAGCGAATATCAAAAGTTTCATCCACAAAATGTTCAAAGCAAAGAGAGACATGTGAAGGAAAAAAATAATAAAAAGAACATCCTACTTGATACTTTTGGATGGGATAAAGAAGAATTTTTTTTCCCGAAGTAGCCCTGTAGACTTAAATTGAAACATCTTATCTAGATGATCTAAACTATTCTGCAATGCATGCACATAAACAATACAACATTAATGTCTAAACATTTGCATGTAATATACACACCGCAGAATATATATATATTTATGAACCTTCCTAAATAAGGATTATACTAATTCTGTAGAGTATAAAAGTCTCCCACCGAAATAATCTAGTCCAAATGAAGTGATCATGTAAACATCTATGGATTTATTTAGCATACATGCATACATCCGACACAAATACACGAGGAAATATAGAAAAAGTATGCCCAAAGTGTTGCCTCACATTTCAAAGATAGCCTATATCATGCATGGGATGGATTCAGAGGTGGGCCCATGCTCCCCCCAACCACACACATGAATTTTAAAACATCTCCTATTTTTAACTATCTTTGAAATTTTAAAGAAACCCTCTATGCTTCTTCAATATAACATGCCCACCCTCACTTTTTCCATTGACTCTGTCCTTGAAATCATCATGAGACATTCTGGTATGATCCACAACATTTGCCGTGATCTCAAGCCTTAAACTATCTCCGGAAGAAGAATCATATAATTGGGCCCGGACTGTTTCCTCATGCATCGCAGATAGCCCTAAAGTATGGTGTGACATTCTCAAATAGTTCACACCATTTGTCATAACACATGCATTAATATGTCTATCGAAGAGGTGTTGCGTCATTTAATTATCCTGTCTGAAACCGTCAATGATATCGTAAGAACGTCCCTATGATTTTCTATATTTTTCTACGATTTTTCATTAATTTTTCAAAGTTCAAATCGTCTCGAGATCTGATAACAGATATATCCCAAAACATGTTATTCTGCCATCCGAAAATTTAACAAAAATTATTTTAATTGGTCTTCCCATTTTCAGGATTTATGGTAAATTTTTTCAGAATTTTTTGAAAATATTTTCCTGTGCCCAAAACCCGAAAATTCAGAAACCATAAAATTCGTAAACCGTTCAATTAAAATTTACTTTAACCTAATTCTAACCCACCTAACCCTACCCATTAATCCGCACCAAACTAATCGGTGATCCAACCACCAAATGAACCTCCCTCAAAGCCAATCCAACGTTCACCTAAAAGCTTAATTGATAAAACCACACTCCCCCCAACCCTGCATTTCCTTTTTTCTTTATTGAACTCATTTCCCCACTTCTTTTCTTCCATCCGAAATCGCACCCCCTCCCCCCCCCCAATTCCCTCATTCCCCTCTTCCACAACTCACACACACCCCCTATCTCCTTCACCCTCTCTCATTATCATTCTCTTTCCACCTCAAACTCACACTCCCCCCCTCCTATTGTACACAAATTGTTCTTCCTCTTGAAGGTTTTTGATGGGTTTTCTAGGAAGCTTATGAGGGGTTTTCTTGGGGATTCTTGACATCCCTCTTCGGTGTACAGTAAATTATTTCTTATTCAATTCCTAATTCGGTTTAATTATCCTTGAGATTATTTACTTGAGCAAAATTTCTTATATGCTACAAGGTGATTTTAGAACTTGAATGTCATGCGATGAAAGGAATTTCTTGTTGATTGGGTTATGAAATTGTTAGAAATTCATTTAAGCATGCATCATGATGTTGGGATTTGTTTTGAGGATTTTCCCCACTTAAAGTCATATCAATAGTATTTACACTTTGTTTTATATGATATTGTACAATGGTTAGTTTTCCTTCTCAAAGTTTAGACATTCATTGAATCTTAAAACTATTAATGTATTGCTTGTTTGCGCTACTGTATCTACTAATTTGTGTAATTCATAATTGTCAAATTCTCATAAAATTTCTTAAGAATAGTAATAACGTTTATTTTTACTTAATTCCATTATTTTTTTCCTTGGTCATTTATATTATCATACTACCAACTGTGTTTAGTATACTTATGTCAATAAAACCTACATTAATCGTACTTCGAGTAAAAAACTACTTTTTATCTAAAACCTTTTGTTAGTAACTATTCCTCTGATTTTATAACACTCATATACATATATATATTGCCTCTAGTAGTTACTTTTCACTTAAATAGCTTACCACAAAAAATGGAGAACCAGCCCGGGCCAAGCCAGACTGCTAGCGGCGCCTAGGCCAGGCCAGACTGGCCAATTTGGGCAAGTCAGACTGCTGGCCAGGCTGGCAATGCCCCGCATGCGGGCCCGATAAGGCCAGGCCTGCCTGCGAGCCTGCCAGGCTGTCCAAGCCAGGCCATTGGCCCGCCTAGGCCAAGCCCATGCTATGGCCAGCCCGGGTTCTGCCCGGTCATGCTAACCATAGCCATGGCCAGCGCAGCCTAATTGGGCCTTAGACCGCGGTCCACCTGGGCTTTTGTTTTCTTTTGGGTTTTTCTTTGTTTTTGGGCCTGATCGGCTTGTTCTGATGCGTCAAATACCGAAAATTTTCTTGGTTTGCCTCATATTAAATCTGATCCCAAATATTCGCTAAATTTTATCTCTTGCATAAATGGTTTTCAGTTTTAATTAATTTTCAATTTTAAATAAATTTTCAGTTTTAATTAATTGTCAGTTTTAATTTAAATTACGTGACCTGGAAATAGTTTTTCTTTATGGAATACTTCACATTGTCCCTTAATTAGCTGAGGAATTACTTTTCAAGGAAAAGATTTGCATAATGAAAATTGACATCACTTAATTCCATAGTTAGGATAGGGGCTATGCATAGAATGTGACATGGATTAAACTAATACATGGCTAAATGTTGGGATTGTTGGAATACATAACTCATATAAGTGTTGGAAACATGGATTGAGATTATACTTGATGCATAGAACCCCTAACTACGTATATTAAGTTTGATGTGACCACTTGGACTGGTTTGGGACTGCCTCATTATATTATGATACATGCTGAAAGTACAACTAGTGCTGATTACACAAGTACTGCTACAAGTTTAGGACCAGTAAAACCTCATTACAACACTCACTTTGATACTGAAACTGCACATCTTAGTCACACACTATACAAAAATTTACTTTATTGAGATTTGGGTAACTCATTATAGTAAGAGTGCGGAATTGACTAGATCCATGTTTCATCACAGTTTCCTTGTGGATCCTATCACAGTCTCAAGATATCTGACTGGGTCTCATCACAGTATCAAGTTAGACCCGGCATAGTTCCGTCGGATGGATCGAAAGTCCCTATCACAGTTTCAAATTTGGACTCTGCCCGAGTGAGCGTCTTCGTGGTACAAGGTGGACTTCGGGTTTACTTATCATACTATCCAATATGAGTCACGGCTTAGAAATGATATAACCTTATAAATGGTATAAGTAAACTTTAATAGAATGAGTGCATGGATAACATTCACAAGCTTACATTGATTATTGTACATACATTTAGTAGTTCACATGTGTTACATTGCTTATTATACATACCTTTAGTAGATCACATGCTATACGTTCCTTATTTACATACAATTAATAGTTCGCATGCTTTACATTGCTTATTGTACATAGCTTTAGTAATTCACATGCTTTACATTGCTTATTATATATGCTTACCATTTAATGTTACTTGGATTAGATGTAATATACTCTGAACTAGTGGTACATTGTTTGTTGTTTCTGTTAGGTGCTGAGCAGGAGTACGAGGATGCCCTTGTATATGAGGACTCTTAGTTCGCAGTACATGACGAAGAATTTTGAGCAGCAGGTGATGTGAGGAGTGTTTATTGTACTTTTCTTTTATTTATTTTTCACATGTTTGAGGGATTGTATTTTCTTTCTCTGTATAGACCTTATAATCCTCGAGTCGAGGAAAGCGTATGTAGTGAGCATTAAATTTGGTACATTTTTGCTCTCTTTCTTTATTGTTTTCATTGGTTAACTGCAGGACATGCTTGCATGGGAAACAACAACCACATCCAGCTGGGAAGCAGGGCATGACACATCTAAGCCGGTAATCAAGTTTATCAACTGTTCAATTAGTGAAGAGTTTTCATCTGGAAGCCGCTTGATTTTAGCATGGCCAACCAGACATTCTAGTCTAACTGCTTAGAGACATTACCGGAAGGTGTCGACATTTGACATATTTACTATTAGTCTTTTTGAAACACTTTATACAAAGTGGCGTGTGTTTGAAGATATGAACTGCCAGAAAAGAAGTTATCACACATGAGACGGATTGCCACATGGATGACTTACCATCGTTATCAAGATCTTTCACTGCAATAATTTTGTGGATGAAAAATCACTGAGTTTGTAGATATCTTAACCATTCACCGAGCGGTAATTAAAGGAACAGCTTCCCAAAGTACAGTAACCTTCAGAGTAAAAGGTTTCAGAAATCAGAACACATGGGTTCTCATATGTATGTTCCAATACATGGATACTGTGGCAATGTAATGAATGGATCAACCAACGGGAAGGCCTACCAAGTGCTTTTGAGGCACAATATAGGAATTTTACGATAATGGTGGCTAATTTTCCTTCTGGTATAACATATATTTTTCGAAAATTGCCCATATTTAACATAAGACTACTTCGGCAGCTCCTCCGAACATGGATAGAACTTACTAAACGAAACTCAAAGAATGCTTTTATGAAACACACTTATACGTGAATGAGGTCATATGTAAACTCTACTACTTTCAACAACGGATGCATCTGCTTAAATATTGAAAACATCAATTCATATGAGAAGCCTACCTTGTGGATTTTGGGCTTCTTCCGTGCAACAAGTAAAGCAAGCTGTAATGTACATTGATACCTTTGATTTATGTGCTGCAAAACAAAGATACAAGTTTAAATTAATGCTAGGAAATTTGGATGCTAAAAGGAATATTTTTGTTATATAATTGCAGAAAGCCATACAAAGCCAGCAGTGCAACAAGAAAACAACCTTTCAACCCCCCCCCCCCCCCCCCCCAAAAAAAAAAAAAAAAAAAAAAAAAAAAAAAAACCAAACACACAAAAAAACCCCCAAAAAGGTCTACACAGACACAATGAGAAAGAGTAGCACAAGAACAACAAATTTTTAAGTTAATTCTGCCAGAAGGAACTAAAAAAATTACTAGTTCAGGATTTCAAACAGAATGTTTTAAGTGATCGCAGTCAAATATTAGCAACATAGAAGATAAGCCTAGCAGTAAATTAAGTACTCTTAAATTAGATATAAGAATAAGCTATGGTAAGAAAATAAAGAAATTCTACTTTCAAACACCATGGAGGGCAAAGTTCAAGACAGACCTAGCTCTTTTGGAAGCAAAGGGCGAAAGTTCACTTTATTTGCCTCTAGCATCCTTGGAACCTCCATTCCAGATTCAGAAGCCTTTAGAAAGAGATCTTCAATTTCTTTTACACATGAAAAGAAGTCCTTCATCGGAAGTTTATTTTCAGAACCAACTTCTTTGTCTTTTCCATTCATGGAAAGTGTGACCATCGAAGATGTAGTCTTTGATGGTGTCACTTCAGAGGTTTCATCAGTTTCATACCGTCCACTATTAAGCACTGTTTTCTCCCCATTCTGCTGCACAGTTTCTACATTACTTCCCACAGATTTGGCATCACGAGGGGCATCAGTTGAAGAGTGATCTGTTAGTTCATTTCGATTTTTGTACATTCGAACAAGAGGTTCAGTAGATGGCTTGTCAAATTCATCATCTGAGTCCGTAAACTCAACGTCCCTTTCCTTTCTGGACACCTTCTCTCCTTCCTCCTCTTCCAACTCCGGAATGCCCTCTTCTTCTCGTAGGCGTCTGATATCATCAGCATTGTCCAACACATGGCTTAAACCCTTCCCATCTTGAAAAGAGAATTGATTGTCTAATGGATGGAAGAGACCAAAATAATCCCATGGAGTACCAGGTGGATGCGGAGCTTCAAATGGCTCATCTAAATCTGATTCGGGATGTTTGGGAGGTGGGGAAGATCTCTGTACAGTTGCTGTTATAGTAACCGGAGGTTTCTCCTCGATAGTTCTTGAATTACTCCTCCCAGATTTCATATGATTTGCATGAAATCGGCCAGAGTAGGGTGGAGAAGAAACTGGGGAGAAAGGTTCACTAGTTTCAACATGCTGAGAAGGGGATGGAGATGAGTTTGAGAACTGCGAGATAGACTTGTCAGTAAGAGCAAGGGGCTCCGGTGTTCCAGAGGTAGATGTAGTGTACAAGGACGACTCTGAAGTGACATCTGGCTGTACAAATTTTCGAAGTGCACTTCCAGTATTCCTGAGAGACTGTATGTATGCGACGTGAGCAGCGGCTAATGAGCACCTTCCATCAAGAGACTGTCTAACAAACCGTTTCCTTTCACGGCATAATAGAAGGGCTTTGTCGTCTTCAATCTTAGAGGGAGAAACCCCCATTTCTAAAGAAAATAGTCCCAAGGCTGCCCCAAGCTTCCAATATCTGGTAATGTAGAATCTGAGCTGATCCTATAATAGTTATCTTTTATTTGGGTAAAACTCATATCAGGATGACCAGACTAAAGAAATCCAACAGGCCACAGAGCAAGCATCGAGCCTTTAGTGCTCAACAAATTACAATGAGTTCACAGTTCCTACAACTCAAGCCAAATGGCAATCCATCAGCTAAATTCATCAAATTCCACAATCTGCTAACAAGATGTTTATCGTGCCCAAGTTAGTTTTAAAAGTAATCAATCATATTGCTTCATTATTTCACAAGATATTGCCTCATTATTTCACAAGATAAATACTAAAAATCCGATAAAAATGAATGCAAAACTTGATACCAACTCTAGATTATATTCACCTTTTACACCGATTGCATATTCCAAAATGATGATCATCATAGAAGAAAACTGAAAATGGATTTTCCCCAAGATCTCACTATTAAAATCGTGAGTTCTATAACAATTGAAAACTCTGGATATCTAAACTTCCAATAAAGAAAGCAAGGAAATTGATATATAAGAGTGAAGAGATATCTGCCGAAACAAAGAACAAATAACAGCACTCCCTGCCATGTCATTGACTCCCTTGAAATGACAGACGAATTATGCATGAAGCAAGTAAATACATCGGATTTCACACGCATTTGGCGCTATTACATATTCCCCAACTAAACAACTTCTCCACCCTAGGCGAAATCACATAATTCAATCACCTTCAATTACTTGATCTCATAAGAGCAACGAACTAGATATATGTTTTGCTTAATATCTCAGATTAACATAAACATTCTATTAATTCTCATATAACAGAAACGTTAAAAGCAATAAAATTAGCAAAAGGTTTAGTCTCCACCATGAACTCCACTGCCACCATAAAGAGTACATAAAAAGGAACCAGATTCAAAAGGAGAACAATCGGATTAACAAACAAAAGCTAGACACCATAAACAGACCATTTTTACTGGTATATTTACATCTATACAATCCGATTATTATAAAAAAGAAAAAGAAAATTTACGGAAGAAATTTTTTTTAAAGTACCTCGAGATTCAGCATGCCGTGGATCTCAGAACTTAAATATTTAATATCAAATTAAGAAACGGCTGGCTTCAGATATAAAAAACGTACAAGAATACGAAATTTCTAGAGAACCCAATTTTTACACAAAAAAATCGAAATTAAATCTGACCCAACTCGGGTCCCAAGGCAAATTCCAAGAAAGAAGACTCTTTGCTTGTAAATAGAGTTAAAGGGTAAGAAAAAATTGGGCCTGCAGAGAGAGAGAGAGAGAGAGAGAGAGTCAACCTCAAAACCCCTAATTGAAGTTTCAGCGATAAAAACAATAAAAGGACACAGAAAAGTAACCAAAAAGGCAAAGGGACATATTATCAAATTATCAGAAGGTGGGTTCAAAGAAAATAATCGAATTAGAGGCAGAAATTAGCTACCTGAGATCAAAGTGCAGAGAATTGGAGATTGTTCTTGATGAATCAAAGGGTGGTCTCTGTGTCTGCTTGAGAGAATGACAGAAAGAGATATAGATTTGGGCGGCGATGACGGCCGATTGATTCCATGCAAAAAAGTTCAGAGAGAGAGAGAGAGAGACAGTGGAGCCCTCCTCTCTCTCCCCACTGGCACACGGTGAGAGGTTGTCAAAGCAGAATAAAAGAGCAATAATGTTTTGGGTTTTTTTTAGAATTCGGTCACTAAAAAATTGGGTTATTCGAAAAGAGTCCTCCAAATCATAGTATTTGTTAATTGGTCCAAAATCTTTTAAAACACTCGAAAAAAGTCCCATTGGTTAAGAAGTGCTATATCTGAGAGGAATATTCCGTCTACTCTAACAAAAAATTATGAAATACCCGGTGTACCCATGTTTCTTTTCATCTCCCATCTTCCCTACGTCTCACATCTCCCCTGCTTCAAGTCTCGCCTCACACAGAGTGCAGCTGCTGCTGTCGACACAGAGCCCTTCGGTTATTGAGTTCACAGTCTTAGTTTCGAGCGAGCTGAATGTGTTGATAATGTATTCTCATCCCAATGCGTACACAGCCCTTGGATCACCGACTAAGGTACATGATGCACGATGCATTTGCCTTTGCAAACGATAATCTACATGCAGAACTGATACAAATGCAACACAGATTACATGGATTACAGAATAAAATTTACATGCATCAAGTACAAAACGCAATCAGAGAATCCAAACTATCTACTCAAAGGTTCTGAAGCTGAGCACCAGTAGATCGAATCTTGATCACTATTCAAGTTGATGCCTCTCTTCCTGTATCGACCTGAAAATTCTCGCTGCCAACTCTGTTGAGACTTCGCATTACGGTGTATGTAACGGCTGGTTTTTGTATGATGATATTTGTTTATATATATAAGACTGTTTGTCTTCTCTCTTCTTCTTTTCCGTATCTCTTTTCCCCTATATGGAGCTGAGTGTGCTTCATGGCGCTCTTATCTTAGAGCCAGACTCATCTTAGAAGTCCCTAGAGCCCATCCCGAAGCTTCGCACTTCATTTGAAGACTTGGTGTGCATTTTAGTCGGTTCAAGAAGAAGGGCCGACCGATTAGATGTCAATCTAGTCGGTCAGAAACTCTTCATAGACCGACTAGTTTCCCTTTTACTTTTCCACTGAGTTACTGTTTACGCTTAGTCGGTCTAAGTTCATCCACCGACCGACTAGTTGTGAAACTAGTCGGTCAACACTTCTTCGCAGACCGACTAAGTTAGAGATCATGTCATGCATTCGAGTTACTGTTTATCATTGGTCGGTCTAAGAACGAATACCGACCGACTAGTTGACGAACTAGTTGGTTAGGCTTTCTTCTCAGATCAACTAATTTTCTATACTTATTGTCAATCACTTCCATCCTTTAGTCGGTCAATGAACACTGGCCGACCGACTAGGTTGCAAACTAGTCGGTCGACGAGCCTTCACACACCGACTAAATCTGTCAACCCTATACCGACACTGTTCTCTGTTTAGCTTTTAGTCGGTCTCAGTTAGACGACCGACGACTAGTTCTCAAACTAGTCGGTCGACCGCCCTTCATCGACCGACTAATCGCTTCTGTAACCCTAAATCTTGACCTAGCCGCCGTTTGTTTTCTTATTTAAGCGCGCGACTGTATTTCTTTTCTCCTCACTATTTTCGACCATCTTCTTCCCCAATCCCTCTCCTTCCTTTCCCTAAGTTCTTCCTCCTCCTTGCGACCTCCCTCTCCTCCAAGGTTCTTCCCTTCTCTTTTCTCCTTTCTCACTTTCTTTCTCATGTTTCTTCTTCCTCTTCCGATTTTCCCCACTAATAGCCGACCACCCATCATCTCCCCAGATCTGGATCTTGCGGCCAAGCTCCGACCGCCATCTCGTTCCCTTTCCGAGATCCATCTTGGCGATCCAATCTTAGATCCAGTGACGACGACCCCGGGAGACACTGAGATCTTCGCCGCCACCAACAATCAACGTTCCTCGCTGCGCTACCGCGGCCTAGGAACTTCCGGACGACACAAAGCTTCCACCTTTTCAGATTCGACGCTGGATCTCCGCTCGATCGTCAAATCAGGTTGGTTCTCTAAACTCGTAGAAACCCCCACTGTAAATGAATCAAAACCTAATTAAAATCAGCAACTTTAATCAATTAAATTTATTTTCCGTTAATCCTTAAAACGTTGAACAACCGTAGAGAAATCGACGAATGGACTTTATGCATGTGCACATAGGATAGATCGTCGATTAGGTTAAATGCATTAAAAATGTGATTTTTGATGAATAGGATAGTCTCGATAACCTAGACAGAACCCTAATAGGAATTATTGAATCGTGATCTGACACCGTCGCCGTGTCACGATTTTCAGACGCTCTTTCGCCGACGAGACGTTTGGACGAGACGTTCCAGGAAGACGACGCACTCGCCACCGCAGGCAAGTGTACCACTTGCGTTCTTGGCTATGTTTAGGCCTTAGTCTTGTTAGAACTTGAATTTTGAAACGATGAGAACCGGACGTGAAATGATAGCGTCCGGGACGCCCTTGATGGCTCAGACTTGACAACGAAGGCTGAGTCCAACAACCACAATTTTGACATCATAGGATTGACATGCGTGTGTGAGAGTTGTGGAAACCCTAGTACAACTCCTCCTGTTTTGTTGTGTCATGTCCCGTCCATCTTGACATGTCCCGTTCCGTCTTGCACAGCCCGCTGGGCAATAGGGCACTCGCCAAGCCAGAGCGAGTGATCCCTTGTACCGATTCACAGCCCGATGGGCAATAGGGCACCTGTCAAGCTAGAGCAGGTGATCCCTTATACTGATACACACCTCAGAGAGCAATAGGACACTTGTCAAGCTAGAGCAAGTGATCCCTTATCCTGTCACGATTCTTGGGGTTTTGGGGTAGGGTTGAGCGTGCACGCGGAAAGAGGGTCTGATCTCCCTCGAACCGTGAAGGTGTGAACCCTTTTCGTGTCTTGTCTTGTCCTGTCTGGCTCTCCGTGTTCCGTCTTGTCTTGACACCTGTAGGCTAGTCCCGTAGTCGGTAGCACTCGCTACGACTACTACTTGTTGTGTTTACTTTCCTGCTGCGTGTACTTTTGTTTGTTCGCCTGTTATAACCTCAGCATGTTAATCAACCAGTAAAACGTTGTTAAATAATTGGTGCACTTGCAGTTTGGTCTAACTCGTTCTTGTAGACCTTACCTGACGTACAGTTCCTTCTTTTGGTGCTGTACGTCAGGGATCGAGCCAGAGTACGTTGAGGAGACTGACCTGCCAGCTGACGTGGAGCCAGAGAGTGTTGATCCGGAGTACGATCCTGAGGAGGACCAGAGCTAGAGACTTCTTGTTGCAGTTTCCAGAGACATCTATTTCTGTTAGTTGGGTGCGTAGCACCTTTTGTTTCCTTGTTTAGGTTGGGTGCTTGCACCGTTAGATTTTACTTTCTGCAGTTGTAGCCCTTCGGGCGTTGAGACTTGGTACTTTTTGATATGTTGGAATAATAAAATGAATTGTCTTCCCCTTTTTGTACTCTTATTGTTCTGTACTAACATGCAGTGACCTGTACCTTCGTCTTGGTACCACACAGACGCTTATTGGGTCAGGGCTCCTTAGCTCTGGCCTAAGCGGGCCTAGTCACGCTTCGCCTCCGCTGTTTTGGGAAGCGGGGCGTGACAGGTTTTAGTGGTGGCCCATGCAGGTCCACGTCCCAATCTTTCTGCAAGTACAGAACATTAAGGGTAAGGACATTCATTTTGATATTCAAACATTGTACGAGTCAAACCTTTGTCTTCGTTTCTGAACACAGGATGGCTGGGCGACGCATTACTCGGTCCTCGAATTCGAGTGATGACGGTCCGGAGGACTAGGGTGCAGAGTTCCGCCAGTTTCTTGGCGTGATGCGAGAGATGCTTGAGGTGCAGCATCAGCTGGTGCAGCAGTCCAACCGTGCTGCCCATGCCCCACCTGTTGCACCACCTCCACCTCCGCCTGCTCCGCGAGCTGCTCTAGGAGTGAAGCAGTTCAACGAGCTTCAGCCGAAGACCTTTCTGGGAAGGAGGGGCCTCTGGGTGCCGATGAGTGGATCCAGAGCACTGAGGAGAAGTTGATAGCTGCCAAGATTCCAGATGATACTCGGGTGGAGATCGCGAAGATGCAGCTGACTGAGATTGCCCGAAACTGGTGGCGTATTGAGGAGAGGCGCCTGCAGAAGCCTGTAGAGTGGAAGACTTTTCGCCACATGTTCAATGAGAAGTACTTCACCAAGGCAGCTAGGAGAGAGCTGATGGGCAGATTCGTGGATCTGAAGCAGGGGGACATGACTATCGATGAGTATGAGGCTGAGTTCGAGATGCTGAGCCGTTTTGCCCCGCACATGGGGAAGAAGGAGGAGAACCGAGCTGAACGGTTCTGTCAGGGACTTCGTCCGAAGGTCCAGGCTTCCATGTCCTCTGCTAGTTTCTCGACTATGAGGGAAGTGTTAGATGCTGCGAAGAATCATGAGACAATTTCGCACCTGCCTGACACTCCAGCGGACAGAGGGAAGCGCCCTATGGAGCAGTACCGGCCACCTGCCAGGCCGACGATGAGGCCAGTCCAGACTGTGCCATTCAAGAGACCTGGAGCACCAGTGCAGCAGCAGAGCAAGGGTCCGTGCTATTTTTGCGGCAAGCCCGGACATGTTCAGACCAAATGTAGGAGGAAGCTGGGTCCGTGTCTACTTTGTGGAGATGCTTCACATGCTGCGAAGGATTGTCCGAGAGCCCGCAATGCTGTTGTTGGAGCGCCAGCCCCGTTGCAGATGAGGGCACCTGCCCCAGTCCAGAGAGGACCTGCTGTTCGTGGACCATCCTTGGTGCCACAGAGGCAGATGTACCAGCGAGCAGTGCAGCCTCAGAGGCCGGCCTATACCATGACAGCTGTTGAGACTGAGGAGCTGGATGGAGTTATTACAGGTAACTCCTTGACCTAGTATTTTCATTTCATAGTTAGACCTTATTGCTAGTTATGATAGTGTTTCTTGGTTGTTTGATTACTAGAGTAGTGTTGTGACCTTAGACCCTTTGTTTTCCTAGGCACCATTCTTGTGTTGTCTCACCCTGCTTTGGCTTTGTTTGACTCCGGTGCATCCATGTGCATCATATCCCAGAGGTTTATAACAAAGCACTCCATTCCTACCCACACACTTCCTAAGTGTTGGGACATCACCACAGGGAACAGAGTGGTGACCATGAGCATGGGATGTCGATCGATTCCTCTTGTGGTCAGTGGACATAAGTTGTATGCAGATTTCATCGTCCACGATCTGTCGCATTTCGATGTCGTCCTTGGCATCGATTGGCTGGGAGATTTCCACGCTTCGATCGACTGTCACAGCAAGAGAGTGGTATTCCGGATTCCAGGCCATCCGGAGTTCGAGTTTCGCAGCAGAGACGAGTCGCTTGGGCCCATCAGATTTCGGGCCAAGCCAGAGGTGCCAGTGTTAGCAGCGTTGCAGATGGAGATGGAGATCGACCGACCAGCGGTTGTCAGAGACTTCGATGACATCTTTCCGGAAGATATCTTGGGTCTGCCACCCGACAGAGCTTTGGAGTTCGGCATCGATCTGATGCCGGGTGCGCAGCCAATATCGAAGGCGCCGTATAGGATGGCTCCCGCGGAGCTAGAGGAGCTGCGTAAGCAACTAGATGAGCTGTTGCAGAAGGGTTTCATCCACCCTAGTGTGTCACCGTGGGGTGCACCAGTGTTACTTGTGAAGAAGAAGGATGGGTCCCGCAGGATGTGCGTGGACTATCGAGGATTGAATGCTGTCACCGTGAAGAACAAGTATCCACTGCCGCGTATCGATGACATTTTTTGATCAGCTGGGAGGTTCGAGAGTTTTCTCGAAGTTGGATATGAGGAGCGGATATCACCAGTTGAAGGTGAAGAAGGATGACATTCCGAAGACAGCTTTCCGGACGAAGTACGGGCACTATGAGTTTGTGGTGATGCCTTTCGGCGTGACCAATGCTCCAGCTGTGTTCATGAACCTTATGAACTTGATTTTCTACGACTTCCTAGATAAGTTTGTCATTATCTTTATTGACGACATTCTTATTTACTCGAAGTCTGAAGAGGAGCACAACTGTCATCTGAGGACAGTGCTGGAGACGCTGAGGCGACACAAGTTGTATGCCAAGTATGGCAAGTGCGAGTTCTGGCTGGACAGAGTCGCATTCCTGGGACACGTGGTGTCCGGTGATGGCATATCTGTAGATCCGGAGAAGGTCAGAGCAGTTCGAGATTGGCCGACTCCACAGTCAGCGTCCGACATCAGGAGCTTCCTTGGTTTAGCAGGCTATTATCGGCGGTTCATTAAGGATTGCTTGAAGATTGTTGAGCCGATGACGAAGCTGACGAGAAAGGATGTGGGGTTTCAGTGGTCTGATGCTTGTGAACAGGCTTTCAGTATCTTGAAGGCGAGGTTGACTACGGCACCAGTTTTGGCAATACCGGATCGGAGCGGAGGCTTCGAAGTGTATTGTGATGCATCAGGGAAGGGCCTAGGATGCGTTCTGCATCAGCATGGCCATGTGGTCGTGTATGCTTCTCGTCAGCTGAGGACGCACGAGAAGAATTACCCGACGCACGATCTGGAGTTGGCAGCGGTGATCTTTGCATTGAAGATTTGGAGGCACTTCTTACTGAGTGAGAGCGTGAGGATTTTCACCGATCACAAAAGTTTGAAGTACATATTCACGCAGAAGGAGCTCAACATGCATCAGAGACGATGGTTGGAGCTCATGGCTGACTATGAGATAGATTTGCAGTATCACCCGGGGAAGGTGAACATAGTGCCGGACGCTTTGAGTAGACTTCCTACTGCTTTGATGCATACTGCTGACTGGAGAATTCAGCAGGAGCTGAAGGAGATGGATTTGGAGGTCGTCCTACCTGGTGTAGTTCTTTCATTCATGAATTTGCAGATTCAGTCCACGATCGTGGATCGGATCAAGGCAGCACAGGCATGAGATCCGAAGTTGCAGAGGATCAGGAGGCAGGTTGAAGCTGGGCTACGAGCGGAGTTTGTGATTCATGAGGATGGTTCGCTGCGGTACGACAGCAGACTCTGCGTACCTGCAGGTGATGTCCAGGAGGAGCTTTGAGCGAGGCTCATAGCTCGCCTTATTCTATACATCCTGGTGGCACCAAGATGTATAAGAACCTTCGACTGAATTACTGGTGGATTGGCATGAAGAGGAGTGTGGCACGGAGCGTTGCCAAGTGTTTGATATGCCAACAGGTGAAGGCTGAGCACCATCGTACGGCTGGATTGCTACAACCGCTTCCTATTCCGGAGTGGAAGTGGCAACATATTACGATGGATTTCGTGACTGGTTTACCTCGGACCCCGAAACAGAACGACGCAGTCTGGGTAATCGTTGATCGGTTGACTAAGTCTGCGCATTTCATTCCCTTCCGAGTGGGCCAGTCTATGGAAGTTTTAGCGAGGAAGTATCTAGAGGTAAAAGTCTGTTTTACTTCTTTCTACTTCATTATCTGGTTGTGATGTAGACCGTGTACGTGCAGGAGATTGTACGCTTACACGGAGTCCCCGTGAGCATCGTGTCTGACAGAGACTCGAGGTTCACATCTCAGTTCTGGAGAAGTTTGCAGGAGCATTTGGGTACAAGTCTGAGTTTCAGCACGGCGTACCACCCGCAGACCAATGGCCAGGCCGAGAGGACTATTCAGATACTGGAGGATATGCTGCGAGCTTGTACGCTCGATTTGAAGGGATCTTGGGAGGACCATCTCCATTTGGTGGAGTTTTCTTATAACACCAGCTACCAGGCGAGCATTGGCATGGCGCCGTTTGCTGCCTTAAATGGGAGGAAATGTCGATCGCCACTGAGCTGGGATGACATTGGAGATCGGGAGCTGTTGGGTCCGAAGATGATAGTAGAAGCTGTGGATGTCGTGAGAGACATCAGGGAGAAGCTCAGGGTTGCACAGGATCGCTTCAAGCATTGGGCGGATGCCAAGAGGAGACCTTTGGAGTTTCAGCCTGGAGACCACGTCTTCTTGAAGATTTCTCCGAACCGCGGAGTGATCCGATTCGGGAAGAAGGGGAAGCTGAGTTCGAGGTACATTGGACCTTTCGATGTGCTGGAGCGTGTGGGAGCAGTGGCCTACCGCCTTGCTCTGCCACCATCTTTGGTGGGAGTTCACGACGTATTCCACGTATCTCAGTTATGTCGGTACGTCAGTGATCCGTCATACACAGTGGATTTCTCGGAGATCACAGTCCGTCCGGACCTGACCTACGACCAGCAGCCTGTGCAGATTTTGGACCGTCGACAGAAGCAGTTGAGGAACAAGGTAGTGAACCTGGTGAGAGTGATGTGGCGTCACGGATCACCTGTAGAGTCCACTTGGGAGAGAGAGGATGAGATGAGAGAGCGTTACCCTCACCTATTCTGATAGAAATTCCGAGTGCAGAATTTTCTTAAGGTGGGTAGGATGTAACGGCTGGTTTTTGTATGATGATATTTGTTTATATATATAAGACTGTTTGTCTTCTCTCTTCTTCTTTTCCGTATCTCTTTTCCCCTATATGGAGCTGAGTGTGCTTCATGGCGCTCTTATCTTAGAGCCAGACTCATCTTAGAAGTCCCTAGAGCCCATCCCGAAGCTTCGCACTTCATTTGAGGACTTGGTGTGCATTTTAGTCGGTTCAAGAAGAAGGGCCGACCGACTAGATGTCAATCTAGTCGGTCAGAAACTCTTCATGGACCGACTAGTTTCCCTTTTACTTTTCCACTGAGTTACTGTTTACGCTTAGTCGGTCTAAGTTCATCCACCGACCGACTAGTTGTGAAACTAGTCGGTCAACACTTCTTCGCAGACCGACTAAGTTAGAGATCATGTCATGCATTCGAGTTACTGTTTATCATTGGTCGGTCTAAGAACGAATACCGACCGACTAGTTGACGAACTAGTCAGTTAGGCTTTCTTCTCAGATCAACTAATTTTCTATACTTATTGTCAATCACTTCCATCCTTTAGTCGGTCAATGAACACTGGCCGACCGACTAGGTTGCAAACTAGTCGGTCGACGAGCCTTCACACACCGACTAAATCTGTCAACCCTGTACCGACATTGTTCTTTGTTTAGCTTTTAGTCAGTCTCAGTTAGACGACCGACCGACTAGTTCTCAAACTAGTCGGTCGACCGCCCTTCACCGACCGACTAATCGCTTCTGTAATCCTAAATCTTCACCTATCCTCCGTTTGTTTTCTTATTTAAGCGCGCGACTGTATTTCTTTTCTCCTCACTATTTTCGACCATCTTCTTCCCCAATCCCTCTCCTTCCTTTCCCTAAGTTCTTCCTCCTCCTTGCGACCTCCCTCTCCTCCAAGGTTCTTCCCTTCTCTTTTCTCCTTTCTCACTTTCTTTCTCATGTTTCTTCTTCTTCTTCCGATTTTCCCCACTAATAGCCGACCACCCCTCATCTCCCCAGATCTGGATCTTGCGGCCAAGCTCCGACCGCCATCTCGTTCCTTTTCCGAGATCCATCTTGGCGATCCAATCTTAGATCCAGCGACGACGACCCCGGGAGACGCTGAGATCTTCGCCACCACCAACGATCAACGTTCCTCGCTGCGCTACCCGCGGCTTAGGAACTTTCGGACGACACAAAGCTTCCACCTTTTCAGATTCGACGCCGGATCTCCGCTCGATCGTCAAATCAGGTTGGTTCTCTAAACTCGTAGAAACCCCCACTGTAAATGAATCAAAACCTAATTAAAATTAGCAACTTTAATCAATTAAATTTATTTTCCGTTAATCCTTAAAACGTTGAACAACCGTAGAGAAATCGACGAATGGACTTTATGCATGTGCACATAGGATAGATCGTCGATTAGGTTAAATGCATTAAAAATGTGATTTTTGATTAATAGGATAGTCCTGATAACCTAGACAGAACCCTAATAGGAATTATTGAATCGTGATCTGACACCGTCGCCGTGTCACGATTTTCAGACGCTCTTTCACCGACGAGACATTTGGACGAGACGTTCCAGGAAGACGACGCACTCGCCACCGCAGGCAAGTGTACCACTTGCGTTCTTGGCTATGTTTAGGCCTTAGTCTTGTTAGAACTGGAATTTTGAAACGATGAGAACCCGACGTGAAATGATAGCGTCCGGGACGCCCTTGATGGCTCAGACTTGACAACGAAGGCTGAGTCCGACAACCACAATTTTGACATCATAGGATTGACATGCGTGTGTGTGAGTTGTGGACACCCTAGTACAACCCCTCCTGTTTTGTTGTGTCATGTCCCGTCAGTCTTGACATGTCCCGTTCCGTCTTGCACAGCCCGCTGGGCAATAGGGCACTCGCCAAGCCAGAGCGAGTGATCCCTTGTACCGATTCACAGCCCGATGGGCAATAGGGCACCTGTCAAGCTAGAGCAGGTGATCCCTTGTACTGATACACAGCTCAGAGAGCAATAGGACACTTGTCAAGCTAGAGCAAGTGATCCCTTGTCCTGTCACGATTCTTGGGGTTTTGGGGTAGGGTTGAGCGTGCACGCGGCAAGAGGGTCTGATCCCCCTCGAACTGTAAAGGCATGAACCCTTTTCGTGTCTTGTCTTGTCCTGTCTGGCTCTCCATGTTCCGTCTTGTCTTGACACCTGTAGGCTATTCCTGTAGTCGGTAGTACTCGTTACGACTACTACTTGTCGTGTTTACTTTCCTGCTGCGTGTACTTTCATTTGTTCGCCTGTTATAACCTCAGCATGTTAATCAACCAGTAAAACGTTGTTAAATAATTGGTGCACTTGCAGTTTGGTCTAACCCGTTCTTGTAGACCTTACCTAACGTACAGTTCCTTCTTTTGGTGCTGTACGTCAGGGATCGAGCCAGAGTACGTTGAGGAGACTGACCTGCCAGCTGATGTGGAGCCAGAGAGTGTTGACCCGGAGTACGATCCTGAGGAGGACCAGAGCTAGAGACTTCTCGTTGCAGTTTCCAGAGACATCTTTCTGTTAGTTTGGTGCGTAGCACCTTTTGTTTCCTTGATTAGGTCGGGTGCTTGCACCGTTAGATTTTACTTTCTGCAGTTGTAGCCCTTCGGGCGTTGAGACTTGGTAATTTTTGATATGTTGGAATAATAAAATGAATTGTCTTCCCCTTTTTGTACTCTTATTGTTCTGTACTAACATGCGGGGACCTGTACCTTCGTCTTGGTACCACACAGACGCTTATTGGGTCAGGGCTCCTTAGCTCTGGCCTAAGCGGGCCTAGTCACGCTTCGCCTCCGCTGTTTTGGGAAGCGGGGCGTGACAGTGTACGACTCTTATTACACGAATCCAGCGTTCCTTCCTATTAGACTCAGACGGCTGCACTGAAGCCTCCACAATGGGGGCCATGGGAAAGAGAGGCAATACATCCCTCCCTCCCCTTTGAGCCCTCTCACATGGGCTGCTCGCAGTGCTCCCTTGCAACTCACTTCTTTTGATGCATGAACCTTCCAAGATCTACCTGTAAATGCATCACTTTTCATGAAGGACATGTTGCATGAGCTCTATGAATTTTGTTCCGTCTGTAGATTTGGCCTCAGGCCAGCCATTGGGTTCATCTGTTCAACAACGTGGCTGGTGGCTGGAATGCCGTATGGCGTCATCGGAGTGCCAAAAACTAAGGCTGTGAACGCATTGGTCGGTGATCCAGGGGCTAAGCTCCCCTGTTCTGATGTTGGAGCACAGCTCCACCCAAAGGTTCTCCAGGAACTTGATGGCACGAAGGAAGTCAGAGGCGAAGACTGCGCCGACACGGAGTACATCGTCGTGCTGGAGGAGGCCGCGCAGTAGCTGAGAGGAAAGAGGGAAAGTGAGAGAAAGGAGAGGATGTGGGTTTGGGTGGGGTTTGGGTTAACTCGGATATAACCCAGCTTAAACTACACCCGAGTTAAGCATTGTAACAAAATCCTTTCAAAAGGACTCTTTTCGAGTGTTTTAAAAGATTTGGGGGACCAATTAGCAAATGCTATGATTTGGGGGACTCTTTTCGAATAAACCATTTTTGGGGACCAAATTCTTAAAAACCCTAATATTTTTGCCTATTTTTTGGATTTGTCCCTAATGTAATACTTGAAATTACAGGGACTTTTGAGAGAAAGAAACAAAAAAGTAAATAGAAAACGGAAAGGATAATTTTAGATTTAGGAAAAAAATTAAAAATAATATTAAATTTCGACTAAAAAATATTTACATAAATCGACCAAGTTTGGCCCCGTCAGCTGCAACGACCCACTCTCGGGGGCCAGTTACTTATTCGCAGGTCTTGTAGTTTACCAGTGAAATCAGCATAGCCACGACTCAGAGCTGTACCAAACACTCAACCAGTGTACAGACATTATTACAGTCCAAATTAAAGTACAAACAATCAGCAACACTCTCTCACCTAAAGTACATGAAAAGGAAAGTACTGAAAGGAAATGTGAAATGGAAATACAAAGTACAACACATACACAAACACAAACAACTAAAACTCTACGGCTTCTGGGTCAAATGCAGGCTCCTCGAACTCTGGGGCAATCTCTTCAATCAGGTTGTCGGCTGTCGGTGCCATAAATGGAACCGAAGGTAAGTCACAACAATTCTAAATAAAGAAAAGAAGTACTGTACAAGTATGATAAAAATAACTACGTACAAGCAGACCAAAGTGAAAGGAAAGTACGGTGTCTATACAAGTGTAGAAAGTAAAGTGCATGTATCGTAAATAAGATGATCGTGCAAGCTACACAAGAACTACGTGACTCAAGTAGGAGAGTACAATATGTGACCATTGAGTTCATCTCTTGTCCGGGTGCGCTTACCCAGACGAATGCCGAAACCCAGGCAGCAGTACATGTATTTTGCCGAAACTCAGGCAGCAGGATGGGATGCCGAAACTCAGGTGACAGGACAGGAAGATAGAACTCCAGTCACTCCCGTACTCTCTCGAACTATGAGTTATCCCAATACCCCAGTGATGTGTCAAGTACAAGTTCTTTACAGGATGTTCCACATGTTGCTAGTCGAACCAAGACAACGGGTTGCCTTTCTTATTGATAACTAGAACGTAGGAAAAGAGGATAAAGACAAGTCCAACACAAAAGATGTTACTTTCGTGCTTCGAGCACGTGGTAGTGTGGTATAGCACACAATTTACCCAAGTTGATGGTTGTGTGCTACAACCACCAAAATTGAAAGTTTGGTAAAGTAATCTTTGGTTGATTACTTTCCTATTAGGTATCTAATTTGGTTCAATTTGAATAGCCATCCTGAGGCTATAGGTGATGTGTTACGAGGTCGTACAAGCACATTTAACTAATTTTCTAAGTTTAGAACATGTCGTGACTTACAATATTCGAGGCCGTCGTAGCAGGCCGGGAATGGATCTAAGGCTTCCTTTGAAGTTGGTGCACAAGAGTTTGTATCTGCAATCATAAAAATAATCAGTTAGAGATCACGACTTTTCTATCTAAATACTCTGATCGTTTGATTTTTGAAACTGGTTGAAATGGTGTCGAAAATCGTTCAAAATTTTTATATAAGCTGAAAATGACTATTATGATTTTACTGCAAAAGGAAAATATTGTCAGAAGACTCTGTTATTTTTATAATTTTTAGAAGCTTGAAAATCATTTTATAAACTCAATTTGCTTAAGTAACGTAATCCTTCCAGGATTTATTCTGGTGCAATACTAGTCGGAAACGTTCGAGTGAACAGTCAAAACGACCATCTCGAAGATTACTAATACATATATTTTTATCACGTATCAGTGTATGTGAAAACAAAGAGTTAACGGATTTTAGAAAGAATTTTACGTAATTAAGTTTTATGCTTAAAAATGATTCTGGAAAAACTAAGCGTCTGGTCGAGAAGAGACCGGCGCCATTGGATCCAAAATATTATTTCTGATACACATTTTTCTGATGCCTATATTTTAAGTTATAAATTTAAAACCATTATTACACATTTAATAATTAATTAAATACGAAAGTACGAAAATACTTTCGTATTTACGAAAGTGCCATCGAAGATAACTCACGCACCCTCCGTCGATTCTTCAACAACAGCAGAGGGGGCGGGTTTCGGGTCGTCAGAGCGGCGGCGGGCGTGGGGAACGACGGCGTCGGAGAATGGGGAGACGCGGAGGCGAGGTGGACAGCGATCGACGGGAGGTGGCAGTGGGTGTGTCGAGGCACTGGGTGAGAGGGAGAGATCGGCGGAGCGAGGCTGTCGTCGGTGCTCGGCGGTGGCGTCGGCGCTGTTGTGAAGGCGGGGAGCTCGACGGCGATCTTTGAAGCGACGGCGAGCGAGGGCGGAGGCGGTGTGGCGTCACCGGGAGCGGCGAAGAGAGATGGGGAGGCGGGGATACTGTGCGACGCTCGAAGGGGCGAAGCTGGGGTCTTGCGACGGTGGCGGGGCCTCGGAGCAGCTCGGGGGCGGCGGTCGACCGTGGCGGGGCGGCGGTCGACCGTGGCGGGGCGGCGGGCGATGGTCAAGGCCGCCGGAGGGCGTGGGTGAGGGTGAGTGCGAGAGTTAGAGGGAGAGAGAGATTTGAGAGCGGCTGAGGTTGACCGTGAAATAGAGAGGGGGGGGGATAGTGTATTACTGTGTGGGTTATTTAGAGAGGGGAGGGGGTGTTTAAATAGGTTAGGCTTAATGGCAATGTTGTGATTAAGGGGGGAGACACACGGGATTAATGTGATGGTTGAGATCCTGAAATTTTGGATCACAACCAACTAAGGGAGGTGGGTTTAAGGAGTTGGTTGGGGGATTAGATGAAAGTAAGTAGGTAAAAGTTGATTAGTAAGTGTGAAAATGTAATTAGTGAAAACGGAGGAATACAAGTCCGTTTTCGCATATGACTCCGAAAAATTACGAAATCATACCCACGAGATCATATCATCGCGAGGATCGCGAATACAAAATCCTTTTTGGGATTTGAGCTACGGAGATACTAGTTTTAGGCCAAAACGTTTAGAATGCGGGTTTGCTGGTTCTAGGTTGATTTGATATCAGAAAATTACGAAATTAATGTGGGGAGCCCTAAATAATTATAGGATGCTACTATAGAAGTTTGAAAATGTTTTGAAGATGTTTGTATATAAAATTAATTCACTAAGCCAAAACGGTAATAGTTGAAAATGAATTTTTATCAAAATTGTTTTGAGTATCTGATGAAATCTGAACTTACTGAAATACAATATAATTAGACAGTTTTGTTATAAAACTCTTGACTACGTAAAGTAATTCTGAAAATACGTAAAAATATGTAAATTGATGTGTTGAAAAATACTGGTCGTTACATCAGCAGCCAGGCGCATGCCTGGGAACTGACTGGGGATGGTTTGAGTTGGCCCCACTTGACAAGTGCGGCCAAATTGAGTTCCCCAGTTTGGCCGCACTTGCCAAGTGCGGCCAAATTGAGTTTCCACAGTTTGGCCACACTTGCCAAGTACGACCAAATCATTAGGGCGCAGTTTCGGTTAAGCGTTCAAATAGATCGTTTGCATGTTGTATAATAAATAAGTCGTTAGCCTGGTGGTATTACTTCTTATTTGGAGGTGAGAGGTCTCGGGATCAATTCTTAGTATTCCCCCTATAAAATTTATTTTTATTTTTAATTTAAATTTAAAAAATATTACTTAAATTAAGCATCCACAGCAAGATTCGAACCCAAAACCTCCTGGGTCTCACCTACAAGCCTTACCACCCAAGCAAGTATTTCATCAATACATTAAATACAAATAATTTATTTACAGGCTTGATAGAAGCCGCGGTCCTAATGACTTGGACGCACTTGGCAAGTGCGGCCATATTGTGGCAACACGGTTTGGCCGCACTTGCCAAGTGCGGTCAAATTGTTAAAACGCGCTTTGGCGGCACTTGCCAAGTGCGGCCAACTCAAACCATCCCTAGTCAGCGCTCAGGCACGCGCTTGGCTGCTGACGTAGCCAGACTTGGTCGATTTCTGTAAATATTTTTTCGGTCGAAATTTAATATTATTTTTAATTTTTTCCCTAAATCTAAAAATTACCCAACGGGAAATATGATGTGTGAAATACGGTGTTAAACAGATAAAGTTTCTCTCGCAAGACGGCCAAAATTACGCTTTTTATAAAAAATTTAGATGATTTTTTGACCGCCACCTTATTTCCCGTATGTTCACTACTATTCACCGTTTTCCAACCCCAATTTTCTTCTCGTCTGTTCCAAAGCGGCGACTTTCGCTGCGATTTCTCCATCCCGATTCCTCCGACGTGGGGGGCAAAATTCCTCTCTTGAAATTCACAGATTTCACGGGGATTTCAGCTGGAATCTTGATGTTGGGCCCCACTCGTTCAGCTCACCCCTCATTTCAGCTGGAATCCAACTTTGCTCATCGAACAATCCAACTCCCACTTTATCCAAAAGAAACACAAGATTTTAGTGTGGGACCCACAAACAAATCTCAAACCCACTTTCCAACCACATTTCCATCAAAAGAAACACAAAACCCTACTTTTCTCTCCTCAAGATTCCAACCAAGATTTACTATTCACAACAGTGTATCCCAACCCAATCCTAATCAAAGAAACATGCCCTAAATGGCTAAATTTCAAGAAATCCAATATCACATGTTCTTTACTGTTTCAAAAAGCGCATTCTGTTAACGTGGTTAGATATTGTAGGACTTAATAATACTATCTGGGTAAAGTGTTCCTAGTGCGAGTCGCCAACATTTTCCCCCATATCCCACACTTTTTTTCGAATTTTTTTTCTTGGCCTTGTTGTTCACTGATGGATGATCAACATACCAAAAATCAAGTCATTCCAATACTTTTAGAGCCCACATTTAGCTCTTGCAACTTCAAAACTTTTTCAACACGTTTTCAGACCTTTGAAGTTACAAGGGATAGATGGCCAAACTAGTTGAACTGGTGGTTGCTGAACTCAAGATCGAAAACGCTGAGTGTGTTTGGATTGAGAGAAAATGAAAGAAAGAAAAATGAAATGAAAAGGAAATAGAAAAGGAAAGAAAAGGAACATGAAATGGGATTCTTTCTCATGTTTGGTTACCAAAGAAAATTTGGACGACGGTTAAAAGGAAAATATAGAAATTAATTTTATTAGGTTGCTCATTGAAAATGAATAAAAAGTAATTTAACTGGTAACGATGTGAATTCAAATCATTCTACCAGCATAAAAATTAAAATTTTATTTTTTAAATTTAAAACTTGTTCCTTATTTTGAAAATTTTATTAAGTTAGCAAATAATTTGCGAATTGTAACGAATAACTCGCTAACACTATAAATATTTTAATTCGTAGCAAATATGTTATTAAATAGTACACGAATAATTTATAAATTTTGTTAAAAAGTCTGAAATAATTCGCAAACTATTTGAAAAATCCGGGCATAATGTGCGGATTTTTCAAACAACTGCGAACTTTAAAAAAATTCGTGAATTATTTGCACAATTCATGCTTGCATGAAAATGCATTAAAGAGTCGGAATTTATTTGGAAAATTAGCGAATTATTCGTGAGCTATTTGAAAATTTTGTGACTAATTCATGAATTTTTAAAAGCTCACGAATTATTCGTGAATTTTTAAAAATCCATGAATTATTCGCTGCTTTTTCGAACAATTTAGAAATGAATGTATACTGAAGATGTTTTTTTGAAAAATTCGTGAATAATTTGCGAAATTTTTGAATAATTCGTGAATAAAAAGTTAATGATGTTTTTTGTTTATTGAAAAATACACAAATTATTCACGATTTTTTGATGCAAAATTATGAATAATTCCTGAATTCTTTAAAAATTATAACTATTTATGTTTGCTAAAAAATATAAATACATGAAAGTTAGAGAAATTAGGTTGGATCTCTTTTCCCTCAATTTCCTTGGGCCAAGAAGTGGAAAAACTCAAAGAAAAGTTTTAATAGGAATTTTCCTTTGTTTTCTTTCATTTTCATTTTCCTTTGTTTTTCCTTTTCAACCAAACAATGGAAAATAGTTTTCCTTTTAACTTTCTTTCATTCTCTTCCCTTTTCCTTCAAACCAAATACACCCTAAAGGAAAATCAAAATAGGAAAGAATGAAAGAGAGAGTTGAATGAGATGAGGTGTATTGTCGATCAAAGTTACCAAAAGTTATGGTCCAATTTATTTATTTATTTATTTTTATTTAGATCATAATCGTTGGATTTATTGCATTTAATTAGAGATGTTTCACGAGAGGACACTGTTGGAACTTATCCAACTAAGTTGGATCTTAATCCAACGTTGGGCTGATATGCGGTAAATAATTATATAAGTGCTACGTTGTCATATTAAGCCCAATATATTAGTGATCTGGTTTTAATTAATTAAATGGGCTAAATGAGTTAAATAGGTTGTGGGGCCTTTATGTGTAGAGACTATTGGGCTTCGACTCGTTGATGGGCCGAGTTGGAAGCCCTAGGGCTATGGAGACCAGTCTATACATACTTGCGATCATGGTCCCCAGAACACACGAACAAGTTAGCCATCTTTTCTACGCCCCGTCGCTAGGAGAGAAACCGGGAGAAAACCAAAGGATTTCTCCAACGGTTGATTCGTGCTGTTCTGGAAGATCATCCGCCACGTTATCGTCAGGTTCTCTTTCAGAATATTAGCGATGGATTCAGGTACGCTTCTGCTAATCAGAGTAGGTAACGTTTTAAGATTCAGCATGTGTAATCTAGATTTTGTATTATTTGGCTTGAATACATTAATCTAGATCTTTAGTTTCTACAAGTGGTATCAGAGCCACCATGCTTGGATCTCAAAATTTTGCTTGCTCGTAAATTCAGATTTGATAAAAATCAGATTTTTAATCTGTTACTGGTTTCGAATCTGTTAAAAATTCGATTTTTTATCAGTCTTAAGTTTCGGATCTGTGAAAAATTGGGTTATTTGATTGATTTTTCTTGGTAAAAAATTATTTTTCACGAACCCTCGATCGGGGGCGGCCCACCGGCCGCCGCCCGACACGGCGAAAGAGGGGGTGGCTCTACCGCCCCCGTCGGGAGATCGCGCCAGCATCGCCGGCGCCGAAGCAGAACAACAAGGGGCGGCGCAGCCGCCCCTGACGATCAAAAGGGGAAAAAGGGGCGACGGTTCTGCCGCCCCTCGTCGGATGAGCGGGCGCCTCCTGGCACCCACCGTGGATCACAGAGGGGGCGGCGGAAGCCGCCCCTGTCGCCCCCCATCGGATTAAAGGGGGCGGCCCCCGCAGCCCCCGTACAGAACCAGGGGCTGGCCCCCACCGGCCCCCGTCGGGACAAAGGGGGCGGCCCCTGCCGCCCCTGTAAAGAACCGGGGGGCGGCTCCCGCCGCCCCCCGTCGGGACAATGGGGGGCGGCCTCCGCCGCCCCCCGTTCAGAATCAAGGGGGTGTCAGGGGCCGCCCCCCTGTCGGGAAACTGGCGCCGGCCACTTGGCCGGTGCCGGATGTGAGAGAAAAGGGGGGCGGCGCCCCCCCTAGGCCGCAACCTGCTACGGTTTCCCTAGTATGCCAGGCCCAGGTTGGGACCAAAATTTTTTTTAAAAAAATTTAAATTTAAGGGGATTTTTAAAATCAGTATTGGGCTCTGGCCTGTTTTTGGGCCTGTTTGGGTTATTTGGAAGATTTGAACACTTTTTTGGGATTGTCCCTTAAGTATATTAACACAACTATAGATGAGGAAATAATAGGCTCTTTCATTCATGTATATTTCCTTTGAGGTATAGTTTTTTGTGTTAAAATATTTTAATTAAATTCAATTTTAGGCATGCTTCATTAAATATATATTTCGAGATGATTGTAATTAAATCAAAACCCCACCAAAGTGGGCTTTATCGTGGCGATTACTTTTACTTCGATATATAAATAGTTACGGACATATTTTGTATGTAAATTTAGTGCCTAAAATTCTAAATTTAAATTCGTTAAAGGAGGAAATAAATGGTTGTGTATATATATTTCCTTTAGGACCGATTTTGTGTGTTAAATTATATTCGTCCCATTTTAATTCTTTTAGGCATTCCTTATTATTTATACGTTTCAAAATAATTTTAATTATTACGAGACCCCACAAAAGTGGGCTCTACAGTTAAATTATTATTATTTCGGAATGTAAATGGTTGAATACATACGTTGTATGATCAGTTGCCTGGGAGAATTTTGATGGATCGAAGAAGTAAATAAAAGGCTTTTATATATATTTACATTTAAGTTCGGTTTCATTTGAATTCGATTTTTGGGCACATTAGATTATATGTTTCAAAATAATTTTAATTATTACGGGATCCCACCAAAGTGGGCTCTAAAGTTAAATTATTATTATTTCAAAACATAAACGGGTAAATACATACGTTGTAGGATTAGTTGCCCAATATTGAATTTAATTGGATTGAAGGAGGAAATACGAAGCTTTCATGTATATTTCTCCTCAAAGATAAATTTTGTGTTAATTGTGCTAAAATAAATTTAAATTCTAAGTTTAAGGCATTAAACCAAATATATATATATTTCGGTATATAACAAGTTGACTTCATACCTTGGTATGAAAATTCAGTTTGCCTAAATTTAGATTTAAATTAAAACACAAAATTCAAGTATTTTCTTCGAGAGCAAATAAAAGGCTTTAGCATATATTTCTCCTCAAGGATAAGTTTACAAGGCCTTAAAGAATTTTGTGCACTAACCATCAAGTAAATGGCCTTAAGGAATTTTGACACATTTTAAAGTTATATATAAAATGGGATAGGGTGTATATTTATATATATATATATCTCTTTCTATGTATGTTCATATACACATTAGTACACATATATACCCCATTTTAAGAAGAAAATTTGAGTTGAATATATGGATTTTATTTAACTCAATATAAATGATTTGAAAGGTGGAATAAAAGATTCTTATATATATTTTCACTTAATGAAATCATTTTGTGTTAAATTCAGTTTAGTTTCAAATTCAATTTTTTGGCACAATTAAATATATATTTCGAATATAGATTGATTGGATCATCAACTCACCAAAGTGGGTTTTCTTGTGAAGATTAGTTTTAATCTCGAAATATAACAAGTTGAATACATACTTTTGTATGAAAATTTTGGTTGCCTTAAATACGATTTTGAATAAAAGTGGACTTGAATATCTCCACTTAAAGTGTAAATTCATGTATTAAATTGCGACATATATTCAAATTTTGCAAAGGTATATATTTTTGAAATGACTTCGTGCAATCGTCATCTCGCCAAAGTGGGCTCTGTTGATTTGCATTATTTCATTTCATAAATATAAAAAGAATTTAATGTGCCAATGATTTTCGTAATTGTTTGGTTTTATTCATGATTGCATCTATGATTGCATTGTCATAAGTGGCACTCTGATAATTGTTGGTTGCTCTTTACTATCTTGAAGTTGTGAAACGGTGTATCTGAAAGATGTTGGGTCTTTTGTTGAATGATATGTTGCAACCGAGCTACAGTTTTCTAAAGGAGAGAATCGACTCAGCTTCTATGTTGGATGAATTGTTGAACATTGTGTTGTACCATAATGTTCAACAAGCTGTGTCTATATGCGGCCTTGTTTGTTCGCGGTTTTCTTGGATCCGAGCCTGGAGATCTTGCGATCCTAAGTGACTATCTTTAACAGTTCAGGTATTTATGTTGATTAATATTGTTAAAGATTTGATTGGCTATTTATATCTGTCGGTTACTTTTGTTGAAAGACGGTTGGAGAGATTTTAGCCGGCAATATCTTCGCAACGATCTCCTACAGATTTTGAGGGATCTCTTTCTGGCTAAGAGTTGCGGATATTGCAGTTGACTAGCTGAATCAAGATTTGATTGTATCCGTGCTGATTGAACCGTGGATTGCGGGGAGCGCATGCTATTAGGGTTCGGCAGCAGTGATGGCTAGGTCACGGACTTTGTGATAAAAAGTTCTGTGAAAAAACTTCGGGAGGGAGGCCGACGACTACGCACGTAGGATCAAGGGAGTTGATCTAGTCGGTGGTGCAAGGGGAGCTTGCTGGCAATGGGAGCTTGCCAAGAATACTTCACGGGGTTGATTGCAATCACCCCTCACGGTTTGTATTAAGGGGGAGGGTGTTCTTCCTTATAGAAGCGTGATTATTAGAGTTTGTATTCTCTGATTATTATAGTGAAGTATTCTATTTTTCTGGGCGTGGCCCCGCAGATGTAGGTGTGTGCACCGAACTGCGATACCAAGTCTTGTGTGTCTCTGATTGATGTGTATTGTCTCGCTGTTCTAAGATTCATTACTGCGTACTGAATTTCATTTGGTATCAGAGCAGGTCATCCGCATTACTTTGTTCGGTCAAAGTGGGTGTGATCTTGTGTGTCAGTACGCTCATCATGAATACCAAAGAAGGTGCCTCTGTTACTCGTCCTCCCTTACTCACCGGATCCAATTATATACATATTGGAAGTCACGCATGCGAGCCTTTATCAAGTCCCTGGATGAAAAAGCTCGGGTGGCTACGGTTGAAGGATGGAGTCCTCCGACTGAAGTAAACAAGGAAGGCAAGGAATGTGTCAAACCCGTGAGAGACTGGAATCCTGAAGAGGAGCGCACTGCATTAGGAAACTCAAAAGCCGTGAATGCCATCTTCACTGTAGTCGATGAAGAGCAGTTCAAGCTTATATCTACATGTGAGCACGCAAAAGAAGCCTGGGACATTCTTCAAAATGTGCATGAGGGGACCAGCACTGTTAAGGCTTCTAAACTGCAAATGCTCGCTTCACAGTTTGAAAATCTGAGAATGAATGAAAACGAGACAGTTGCAGAATTCAATGGAAGATTAAGGGATATAGCTAATCAGGCATTTCAACTGGGTAAGAAATACTCCCAAAAGAAGTTAGTGGAAAAGAAGTTGAGATCTCTACCTGAAAAATTTTCTGCTAAAATTGCTGCGATAGAAGAAGTAAGAAACACGTCCACCATGAGATGAGACTATATGAACTCATGGGCTCTCTGCAAACTTATGAGATGAATCTTAAGCAAAACCGAAGGGAGAAGGGAGTTGCTCTGAAAGCTGAAGCGAGCGAATCTTCAAAATCTGATAACGAGTCAGAACTTGAAGATGACATTGCACTACTCAACAAAAACTTCAGTAGGATGATGAGGAGGATCAGTAATAGAGGTCAAAATTTCAAAGCTGCAAATAAGGTGATGCGGTCAGGTTCTCCTGCCGGTGAAAAGGTTGCTAGTCGCCCTACTCAGAGGTATGATTCTAAAACCAAGGGAAAGGAAATACAATGTAGAGAGTGTGAAGGATTTGGTCATATACAGGCCGAATGTGCTAACACTCTTAAAAAGCAAAAAGGGAAATCTCTAGCCAGCACTTGGAGCGATGAAGATTCTGAAGGAAGTATGGAAGATGAAGACATAACTAGCAACTATGTTGCTTTCACTGCCACCCTGAAAGACAAGCCTGAGTATAAGTCTTCCAGTCATGTTGAACATAATGTCACAACATGTGCTTCAACATCCAGTCACAAACAAGGAAATGTGATACATGATGTTGTAACAAATAGTGCAACATACGACACCGAGGTCAATTCTGACAGTGAAAGTGAAGGAGATGTTGGTGAAGAGGACATCCGCTCGGCTTATCAAATTATGTTCGGCAAATGGATGGATATCTGTGCAACAAACAAGAAGTTGAAAGATGAATGTTCCAAGCTGAGAAGCGAGAGGGAGAGACCCGAACCAAAATGTTGAAAACTGAATTAAGTCTCCGGAATCTTGAGAATAGCTTGAAGAGAACACTGCTCAGAGCTGAGAAGGCGGAAAGCACCCTCAACCGATGGAACTCCAGAAAATCTAAACTTGATGACATCCTTAACATGGGTAAGGTGTCTGGAGATCGAACATGAGTTGGATACCACAGAGGGAGTCATCTACACACCTTCAAAACTAGAAGTGCTCTCATTACTAAGGAGCATGAAAAGCAGAGTCAACTGAATGAGGACAAGTCTAGAGGGAAGAAAAGAAAAGGTTCAATAAAGGGTCCAACAAAAGGTTCAACATCCAGGCAGCCGATATGTAACTACTGTAGACAAGTTGGACACCATGACTGGAGTTGTTTCAGACGCATGAAGCACTGGAATGAAGGTAGAAATGTTGTTCATCCCAACCAGCGAACAAACATGAAATGGGTTAAGAAATCCGATCTAGTAAGTATGGTGGCATACACTTCATTGGTTACTTTCTCAGAAAATCTGTGGTATTTTGACAGTGGTTGTTCTCGACATAGGACCGGGAACAAGGGACTTTTGTCTGAATATACGGCCGACAACAAAGGTAATGTTACGTTTGGTGATGGTCAGAGAAGCAGGGTTGTTGGAAAAGGAAATCTGAATGTGACAGGATCACTGAAGCTAAAAGACGTGATGCATGTAGAGAACTTAAAGGCAAATCTCATAAGCATCAGTCAGTTGTGTGATCAAGGACTTCTGGTCCGCTTTAACAAAGATGAATGCCTTGTTTTCAATAGAGATGATGTTTTTATTCTTACCAGAAAGAGGTCAAGCAACAACTTCTATCTTCTGCAAGATCTTAACAGGTGTCTCAATATCACTGCGGATGTTTCTGAACAGTGGCATCAAAAACTGGGCCATGTCAACTTCATGACCTTAATAAAGATTTCTCAAGCCAGAGCTGTTCGTGGAATGCCAACCCTAATCAAGAAGAAAGAAGGGGTGTGTGAATCATGCCAACTAGGAAAGCAGAAGAAAGTGGGTCACAAGCAAATTCAGACTATCACTACCTCAAAAATTCTGGAGCTGCTACACATGGACCTGATTGGACACACATCAGAAACAAGCGTGGGAGGTAAGAAGTACATTTTTGTATGTGTTGATGATTTTTCTCGGTTCACTTGGGTTGACTTTCTTAAGGAGAAAACAGACACTTTTGATGCCTTTAAGAGATTGTATACCCGCCTTCAAGTTGAAAAAGGAGACAACATTGCGAAGATCATCAGGATTCGGTGTGATCATGGAAAAGAGTTTGAGAATCATTCATTCTCTGAATTTTGTGAAGCACATGGTATAGGACATGAGTTCTCGGCTCATAAGACTCCTCAATAAAATGGAGTAGTTGAAAGGAAGAATCGCACACTTCAAGAAATGGCACGGGTTATGCTGAATGCTCGAGAAGTTAATGTCAAGTGGTGGGCTGAAGCTATTAATACCACTTGCTACACGATCAACAGGGTAGGACTGAGAAAACCCCTTACGAGATTTGGAAAGGGAGGAAGCCTGACGTGTCCTATTTCCATATCTTTGGAAGCAAGTGCTACATCTTGCAAGATCGTACACCGAGAGGGAAGTTCGATGCCAAGAGTGACAAAGGAATCTTCTTAGGGTATTCTACAAGAAGTCTTGCCTTCAGTGTGTTGAATGAACGCACCGACATTATGATGGAATCTATCAATGTGGTGGTAGATGATTTTGATCAGGGAGAGTCCATTCTGAGTGAAGAAAAGAGCATTCAAGAGGATAACACTGATGATGAGGTGTGTGTTGAAAATGGTGTTGCAACAATCAAGACTAATCAAAACAATGTTGAATAAAATGTTGCAACACAGGATGCTACTACCACTGAGTTGACACAAGTTGAGGCCGAAGATGCTCAAGATGCTTAGGGAATCACAAAAGTTATACGCGATCATCCTCCGGAGCTAATCATTGGTGACGTACACGACAGTCGCCGGACAAGAGGTGCTAGCTGTGTCAACTATAGGGATCTGGCAGGGTATGCCTGTTTTCTCTATACTATTGAACCCAAAAATGTGAAGGAAGCTATTGTTGATGATTTCTGGGTTTCGGCCATGCAAAAGGAGTTGAACCAATTTCAACGAAATGATGTCTGGAGTCTAGTGGAGAGACCTAAAGGAACAAATGTCATAGGAACGAAATGGATATTCAAAAATAAAACGGATGAGAAGGGAAATACTACTCGCAACAAAGCTCGTCTGATTGCTCAAGGTTATACCCAAGTAGAAGGAATTGACTTAGATGAGACATTCGCTCCGGTAGCTCGTTTGGAATCCATCAGATTACTACTGGCTGTTGCGTGTAGTCTGAATTTCAAACTACACCAAATGGATGTGAAGAGTGCATTCTTGAATGGGCTACTAAATGAAGAAGTATATGTCGAACAACCAAAAGGCTTTGCAGATCCCTTTCTTTCGAACCATGTTTACAGGTTGAAGAAGGCTCTTTATGGGTTGAAACAAGCACCGAGGGCCTGGTATGAAAGATTACCTACATATCTTCTTAAAAAGGGGTATGAAAGAGGAGGAGCTGATAAAACCTTATTTGTTCAACGGACAAGATCAAGCGTTATGGTAGCACAGATCTATGTCGATGATATAGTCTTCGGATCAACATCACAACAATTGGTACGTGAGTTTATCACCCTCATGCAAAAGGAGTTTGAAATGAGCATGGTAGGTGAGTTGAATGTTTTCCTTGGGCTTCAAGTTAAACAGGTATATATGGTCTGTTCATAGCACAAAGCAAATATGCAAGGAACATTGTCAAGAGTTTCGGTCTGGAAAATGCAAGACATGTCCACACTCCCATGGCCACTTCTGAAAAACTCTCCAAGGACGAAGGAGGTAGAGATGTTGAAGTTACCCTATACAGAAGCATGATAGGCAGCCTTTTGTATTTGACGGCTAGCAGGCCGGATATCAGCTTCAGTGTTGCAATTTGTGCCCGCTACCAAGCATGTCCCAAGGAATCTCATATCACTGCTGTGAAGAGGATTATCAGGTATGTCAGTGGGACGCCAGACTGTGGTATATGGTACACCAAGGATACAAACACTCTAATTTCGGGATACAGTGATGCAGAATGGGCTGGGAATACTGATGATAGAAAGAGCACTACCGGAGGATGCTTTTACGTGGGGAACAATTTAGTCTCCTGGTATAGTAAAAAACAGAATTCCATTTCATTGTCTACGGCAGAAGCTGAGTATATCGCAACAGGGAGTTGTTGCACTCAGCTCTTGTGGATGAAGCAAATGTTAACAGATTATGGATTGGAACAGGGAACTCTGACTATCCTATGTGATAATCAGAGTGCTATAAGCATCTCCAAGAACCCAGTTCAGCACTCCAGAACAAAACATATCGACATCCGACATCACTTCATTAGAGAGTTGGTCGAGAAGAAGTCTCTTGTCATGGAGTATGTAGCTACAGCAAATCAATTAGCGGATATCTTTATGAAGCCCCTAGATTCCGTCAGGTTTGAAGAATTGCGACTAGCCCTAGGGCTGTGTCGTATTTGATGTTGAACAATGTGTTGAGAAAATTGTTGCAACTTCAGGTTGCAACATTTTTTTGGAACGGGTGACTAGCGTTATTGGGTTAGTTATCTTCTGATTTCCTTACCCGTTATTTATTTCCCTTGTTCCACTTTTTGTTCCCAAGGCAACTCAGGCACTACTCTTTTATTATCCCTCAAATCAAATCTGTCCAAGATCCTCAAAACTGATTCTCTAGGGTTCTTGCTTTCTTCCTGCTTGTGCGGAATTCTCTCTCTTCTTGATCAGATATGGCAAGAGACCGATCAGAAAAAGCATCGCAGCCTCCACGACGGTTTTCTCGTCGGACCGTCTCAGCGCGGAAAAGTGCTTCCCCGTCCGCTCCTCCCACCAAACGGAAGGGAGTGCTTCCATGTTCTTCGCGTGGGTCCTCCGATGGTATTACTTCTCCTTCTCAATCTTCTGGTACTCTCAGCGGCATGCATTTTCATGGGTCCTCGAATTTGGAGTTAGTGAGTTTTTCCCCAATTTTAGAAATTCCTCTTCTTCAAAAACCCTTGGAAGATGAATTCTATGATGATGAAGAATATCCTGCACATGTTACAATTCAAGATTGGTTCTGGTATTTGCACAGAACTGGAAAGATGTTAGACCTATCTTGGGTAGATGTCTCTCACATTCACTTTGAAAAACTTATGCGTAAGAAGATTTTGGGGAAGGTGATGAGTGTGGAGGTGCCCCGAGACCGCCAGATTGACATTCGAACATGGAATCCAGAAGTATTTGCAAGAATATCGGAAATCATTGACATCTCTGATTCTGAATCATCTGTATCTGTTGAGAAGTCTGAGACTGAGGGGGCTGATGATGCTTCATCTTGCCCTAAGGACACTGGGGGTACAGATGTCCCTCATTTTGAGAAGATGGATGAGGACGTGGATCTTGGGGAAGGGTCCTACGCTATAGAAAATCCTGTTGACCCAGGTCTGGAAAAGGAATCTGTTTTTCATTCTCCAATGTGTGTGGATGACAATGTTCAGAGTGTGCCTGAAGGTGAAAATGAGTCCATAAGAATATCTAATGATGATGTTGGTAGTCTTAATGACTGTGTTGATGTTCATTCATAACACATCTCACATCTTGATGGTGTAGATGCTCATGTCCAGAGTTCTGTTGATGAAGATAAAGTTGGGGAATCTCTGAAGTCTATTGAAAGGGAAAATGTTGAAGGCTGTGCATTGCCTAATACTTCTTCTGAGGCTGGTGTAGATCATGCTGATACCAATCTTGATGTTGCTGTCGAGACTGACTCTTTACAGCCTAGAGATGAAGATCATAATGTTGCACACAATGTTGCAACAATGGATGCAACATGCGAGGCTGCTGCTTCCGATGACAATCCTCTAACATCGTTCATGCGGAAGGCTCGGTCTGCCCCTAAGAAGCGCTCTGCTCCTTCAAGTCATACGGCTGCCTCTCCTTCCAAGAGGCCCAAGAAGTCTGCATCAGGTCCTTCTCGCTCACCCTCGTTTACTTCCTCTGATGCCTACAGTAACATGTTTTTCGACAAGGCTTGTAAGAACAGATAGTCTTCATACTCCGAGAGATCTCTTCTTCCAGAGAAAAATCCGAATGTGTCTTCATTTGTTAAGACACAGATGGTATCAATTCTTAAAGACATCGGGTTGTTTCATGCTGCCACTTGCTTCGGTGTTTTCTATCCTTTGTTGATGCGTGAGTTTTATTGTAACTTGCCCAAGTCTGCAAGTGATACTTCTTCACGATGGGGTTTTAGAAGTTATGTGAGATGGAAGATCATTTCATTCTCTCCCTCGGTCCTGAACAAACTGTTAGAATGGAAATGCTCTCAGTTTGTTCCTGCTTTCGGAAAGTCAACTGGAGATGGTCTTGACCAGTTTATTCATGTTGTGACTGCTGGAAAATTCAAGAGCTGGCCCAAGAAGTCGTCCACTTTTCCCTCTTCAACTTTTACCGCCAAATATTTGTTTTGTACAGGATTTGCACAAGAAACTGGCTTCCTACTTCCAATGTGTCTATGGTAACGAAGGACATATGCAAGCTCCTGTACTCTGTCGGCACTACCCAGTCCTTCAATCTAGGAAGGATCATTTTTGATTTGATTCTGTCTTTCTCAGAGCTATCCTCCTCTGCCACATCATTGCCCCATGGATGCCTCATATCTATGATGCTCCTGGCTCAAAGAGTGCCTTTATCCCCATCTGATCTCCCTACTTCATGTGACAGTATATCATATACTGCGAAGTCTGTGGGTGGCAAAGTTGATGATATCTCAAGGGTGATACCTTCTCTACATGATGCTCTGACGTCATCCTCCCCTCCTCTGGCTGCTGATCCCTCGTCTACTGTGCATCCTGATTTTCCGTCTTCATCTTCTGATCATGCGGCTGCCAGTTCCTCCTCATCAATATGGGTGGATATTCAGTTCTTGGAAAGTGCTCTTCAGAATGTCAATGATCAACTATTGGGACTTGAAAGTCAGAAAATTCTTTTGAATAGTCACAAGGTGTTGCTGCAGAGCAGGCTGTCTGCTATGAGGAGTAGTCTTCCTGAGGAGCTGTGATTCGTTCATCCCTATACTCTCTTCCCAGGTATGTTTCTGTCCATAGTGGCTCAAAGAGGGAGAAGTAGTATGATATTGGGTGGTTGATGGTTGATGGTATGGTGTTTTGGGTGATGGTGCTTTAATAGTTGACACAGTAGCAAAGCACACTTTTGGTTCTTATGTTGAGGGGGAGATTGTGATACTAAAGTTGTGATGTTAATGTTGTTCAGTTCTTCAGGAGGTTGGTTTTGGGTTGCTGTAAGTGGATTTATGGTTGCACTTTTTGTGGTACAGCTCGTTTGTTTATGCTTTTGGGTCTCAGCTGTTCGTTTTGTCTGTATCATTGTCTATCTTATCCTTCTCTAGTTAGATCCTGTCGAATACCAACGCTTATTGTGCCACTATATGACAAAAGGGGAGATTGTTTGGTTTTATTCATGATTGCATCTATGATTGCATTGTCATAAGTGGCACTCTGATAATTGTTGGTTGCTCTTTACTATCTTGAAGTTGTGAAACGGTGTATCTGAAAGATGTTGGGTCTTTTGTTGAATGATATGTTGCAACCGAGCTACAGTTTTCTGAAGGAGAGAATCGACTCAGCTTCTATGTTGGATGAATTGTTGAACATTATGTTGTACCATAATGTTCAATAAGCTGTGTCTATATGCGGCCTTGTTTGTTCGCGGTTTTCTTGGATCCGAGCCTGGAGATCTTACGATCCTAAGTGACTATCTTTAACAGTTCAGGTATTTATGTTGATTAATATTGTTAAAGATTTGATTGGCTATTTATATCTCTCAGTTACTTTTGTTGAAAGACGGTTGGAGAGATTTTAGCCGGCAATATCTTCGCAACGATCTCCTGCAGATTTTGAGGGATCTCTTTCTGGCTAAGAGTTGCGGATATTGCAGTTGACTAGTTGAATCAAGATTTGATTGTATCTATGCTGATTGAACTGTGGATTGCGGGGAGCGCATGCTATTCGGGTTCGGCAGCAGCGACGGCTAGGTCACGGACTTTGTGATAAAAAGTTCTGTGAAAAAAACTCCGGGAGGGAGGCCGACGACTACGCACGTAGGATCAAGGGAGTTGATCTAGTCGGTGGTGCAAGGGGAGCTTGCTGGCAAGGGGAGCTTGCCAAGAATACTTTACGGGGTTGATTGCGATCACCCCTCACGGTTTGTATTAAGGGGGAGGGTGTTCTTCCTTATAGAAGCGTGATTATTAGAGTTTGTATTCTCTGATTATTATAGTGAAGTATTCTATTTTTCTGGGCGTGGCCCCGCAGATGTAGGTGTGCGCACCGAACTGCGATACCAAGTCTTGTGTGTCTCTGATTGATGTGTGTTGTCTCGCTGTTCTAAGATTCATTACTGCGTACTGAATTTCAGTAAGAATGCTTAATCGGCCCAAAGGCATATTACTGTTCTATACCATTTCATGCGCACATGTGTCAATACACAAGGTGATGATTAGTGAGATTAATGCATGCAAATTTAATTCGGCCTAAAGGAAGTTTTATTTTTGGCATATTATTATTGTCATTGTCTGATTGCTACAACAAGATGTCAGTGACTAGTCAAAAGATTATCCAAAGATAAATATTGGGCTAGTGGGGGATGTCTTGAGATGGGAAAATAGCATTAATTTGAATTTATTGTTGTTTTACTTAATACTCATATGAACATGTTTAAAAAATGGTTTTCTTGTTCTCTTTTCAGCTATTATTCCTGAAAATTTTTCTGCCAACCTCAAATCTATTCCAGTACTTAATGGCACTAACTTCAAGGCATGGAAGGAAAATCTTGTGATAATCCTCAGAGTCATGGATCTTGATCTGACATTGAGGACTCATAGTCCCCCACCACTCACTGATGAGAGTACCACTGTTGAACAGAGGGAGATGGAAGAGTGGAAGAGATCAAATCACATGTGCCTAATGCTTATAAAGAATGACATTCCAGATTATCTCAGGGGCTCTATTTCAGAGAAAATTGCCACAGCTAAATGGTTCCTTATTGAGCTTGAAAAGAGGTTTGTGAAAAGAGGTTTGTCAAGAATGAAAAGAGTGAGATTAATACACTCTTAACAAACCTAACTTCAATGAAATATGAAGGTAAAGAAAACATCAGTGAACACATATTGAATATGTCTAATATTGCTTCAAGGTTGAAAGCACTTGAGCTAGACCTCTCTGAGGCTCTGCTAGTGCATTTTGTTTTGATATCTCTTCCATCTCAATTTGACCAGTTTAAGATGAGCTACAATCTGAAGGATGCGACTTGGTCTCTGGATGAGCTCATCTCATACTGTGTAAAGGAAGATGAAAGGCTTGAGCAAGAAATGACAGAAAGCCCTCACCTGACATCCACCTTCAACAAAAGGAAGAAGGATACTGAAGCTGCAGACACATCTTCTCAAAAAAAAAAAACAACAAAGGGAACTGAAAAGTTTAGAGGGTAATGATTGTTTCTTCTGTGGAGCTGAAGGGCATGTAAAGAAGAATTGCACAAATTATCACGCTTGGCGTGCTAAAAAGGGTATGTTTCTTTAACTTGGTTTAATTCTAAGTTAATTTCTTTTTTGTAACCTTTGGTACTTATAGACATATGATGGAAAGATTCTGGTATAACTATTCACATCATCGTGTCTATGCAGGATTGCCTAAGATGCCAAGAGCCAAATGATGGTAAAAGATACATCGATATGGGCAATGGCAAGATGGTTCAAGTAGAAGCAAATTAAATTTAGATTATTTATTTTAAAGGCTAGATTGTCTTTGAATTTTATGAGACTATTATGTACCATTTTCAACGGAATTTGGATTTCTATTTCTATTTTGAACAAATTTGGTTATCATTATTCAATTATGAATGGAAAATTTGGTTGTCTTATGATTCAAAATTAAGTTGTTCTGGTTCTTTAAAAGATCATCATAATATTCATTTATTTGGAAATGTTGCTTCATTTATAGAATTCCTGCATTAATGTACATGTGTTATAAAGAAAGAATTAACAGTTTAGAATTCAGTTATTGATTGATTGCAGCTTATATCATTACTAAAGTTTCAACAAATGAACTTAAAATCACTTGCATGTTCGGAGATGTCCAACTAAGGTAAGGCTTTATAAGCCTAATAAAGAAATAGGACATAATGCTAATGATTTTCTAGTTTTGTTGAATAGCTTAAAAGTTGATATTATTTCGTATGATTTTACATAATTCCACCGTTAAGTTAGTTTACGAATTATGAAATGCACACCTATTTGAGGATGCTGAGTTTGAGGGGGGAAATTTAGTTAGTGACATTATTCTTGGAGAGGATTATATTCCCACATGTGTTGTTGGCATTGTTCAGGATGGTATTCCTGACATTGTTCAAGACACAATAAAAATTCAAGATAATGTTGCTATTCCTTCCATTTGGAAAATTGTTCATAAGGACAAACTCTAGCACCTCAAAGCACTAATTGCCATTCATGAAATCCATTAAAGAGATGACAAGCTCACTGTTGACATTAGGATGACGGAAGTTTGACTTGCATCAAATCATAAAAATTCTACATCTCTAAAATGGATTAATGAATTAATTAAGAAAGTCTTTGAATGATACTTAAAATCTTTTCTCATTGCCATAAGGTTTGAAACCTATTGATTGTAAATAGTCTTTTACAATCAAAAGGAATTCAAAAGGGTATTAAGAAAATATTTAAAGCGTATCACTCAAAGACTTTATACGGAAAAGATTGCATTAATTGTAAAGAGACTTTCTATACAGTTTTCATGAAAGACTCTATAAGTTTATAATGGTATTAGTAGAGCATTTCAATATCGTTAATGATATATTAAATTTCATTAATTAATCACCTCGTTTGGTTTTGAGATGATGTTTAATGATGTCATATATCTTAAGTTCTGTGGGAGCATGTAATTTCTATAATATCTATGTGGTAATGAATGTTAAGTTCTGTGGGAGACAAATTTAGTCTCATTAATTGCCCCAAGAATATACTTCAGAAGATTCCCTATATCTCACCAAAAGGGAGTCTAAAGTATACTCAGTTTTATATGCGTGTTGGACAGATTGTTAAGTTCATGAGTTGACCATTTGACAGCAGCCAAATGTGTCTTAAGGTATTTATGGAGAACAAAAGGGTTACATGTTCAAGGATCGGTCGTCAAAAAGGTTTGAGATCATTTTTGGTATACTGACTCTGATCATTTATTGGATGCAAAGAATGTATGAAATCTATGTTAGGCGCCATATACTAGAAGAGATTTAAATGGTTCCCCTTTATATAGTCTCTTCTGACATGGTTTTAAATTTCATATCATATTATGTGTCATCCAAATCATGAAATATATCTGCATATTTTGTCACTATGCTGCAAATTAGGGATGATGTTGAAACATCACACAGTTTATTTAGTGACAATGAAGTCTGCAGTTTTATATTCCAGCAAAAACAGGAACTCGACAAAGTTTAGATATTCAGAGATCAAGTTCCTAGTTTGTTGATTAATAATAGAAGTGTATAATTGTCTAATGAGTACATGGAACAAACCATGTAATTACGGATCCGTTATAGTAAGGATATGTCATCCAAAAGGTTTTATGCGCTAGCTACTCATATGGATGTCATTTCATTAAGAACATTCAGTTTTGTGGGAGTTTGTTCTTTTGGGTGCTCATGTGATAGACAAAATTAAGTCTCCAGCTTAAGCTTGAGGTGATTTTCTGATCAGAAATAAAGTTTTGGTTCAGTTCGGCTTCACTCTGATTTTGGTTTGTTTATGATCTCACTAAGGTTAAGGAGGATCAGTTGGAAATAGACATGTTAGATCACATTACATGTACTTTCGATGCTACACATCCACTCATAATCCATGTCATTCTTTTGTATTAGCACGATGACCACTGATGGGTCGAGCTGCAATTGCTGCGGCGAAGATCTCTTTGATCCCTTGCTAATATGATTGATGGACCGAATTGGTTTTTGACTCATTAAAGAAATGACTGTAAGTTAAGATCTTATTTGGTTGTAAGCACTATGAAATATAATTATAAAGTTTAGCATATAGCCCAAGTGGGAGATTGTTGGAACTTATCCAACTAAGTTGGATCTTAATCCAACGTTGGGCTGATATGCAGTAAATAATTATATAAGTGCTACGCTGTCATATTAAGCCCAATATATTAGTGATCTGGTTTTAATTAATTAAATGGGCTAAATGAGTTAAATAGGTTGTGGGGCCTTTATGTGTAGAGACTATTGGGCTTCAACTCGTTGATGGGCCGAGTTGGAAGCCCTAGGGCTATGGAGGCTAGCCTATACATACTTGCGATCATGATCCCCGGAACACATGAACAAGTTAGCCGTCTTTTCTATACCCCGTCGCTAAGAGAGAAACCGGGAGAAAGCCAAAGAATTTCTCCAACGGTTGATTCGTGCTGTTCTGGAAGATTATCCGCCACATTATCATCAGGATCTCTTTCAGAATATTAGCGATGGATTCAGGTACGCTTCTGCTAATCAGAGTAGGTAACATTTTAAGATTCAGCATGCGTAATCTAGATTTGTATTATTTGGCTTGAATACATTAATCTAGATCTTTAGTTTCTACAGACACTTCATTTATTATTCTCTCTAATTGGAAACAACATTCTTTATACAATAACTAGAAATAACCGGTGCACACTGTGCATGGAGCAACAAAAATCCCCACGAAGAGGATGCGGTGCACGCGCGTAACCAAAAAGGAGTGAGAAATGTTTGTGTGCGTGCTGGTATCGTCGGATGGCAAAAAGTGCAAAGACCAGGGTTAAAATGCAAAAAACTTGGTGTGGCAAACATGTAAATAAGTGGGTTTTTTTTTTGGTTTTTTGTGGCTAATGGCAAACATGTATGTAACGGCCTGTTTTCCTAGTTGTATTTTGATTGTGGTGTGCCTGCATTTCTTTTACTTAGTTGATCCGGTTATTTTCATCCGAGTAATCTTTGCCCGCACGTCAACGCGAGCGCGTCGTTATTTTTGGTTTTACCGTAGCGTAATTTTTATCTATTAAATCGTAATTATTTTTCTCGAGAGGCAAGCAGCTTGACCATATTCCAGGTTGGAATGGCAAGAAGCGTCACGGTAAGCCCCCGATGATAGGGTGTATCGAGAACATTACTTTCTCAGACATGGACTTATCACGAGCACAAATACTCAATTTACAACTGCTTTACTTTTAAAACTGCAAAACTCATGCATGCTTGCACTTTACTTTCTGCACTTATTATTCATAACTGTGTACTAACGCTTTTTGTTCCTTATAGTTGTTCCATGGTTTAATTACTTTAAATATCTTGCCGAGCTTATCGCTGACATATATTTCAACGTGTTTTGAAATATATGTTAGGTTTAGAGACAGAGTACCCAGAGCACACTACTCTTGAGGATCCCATCTTAGAGGTGGACCCCGCTGACCAGAGTTACGAGGACACTGAGATCATCCCCGCGGAAGACTAGAGCGGGACATTTATATTTCAGTATTGTTTGTATTTTATTTTCAGGTGTGTTTGCTTTCAGCAGTTTGTACGGCCATGCTAGGCCTAATTTACCTGTGTGTTTGCTTTGGACGCTGGTATTGTAATGTAATGAATGATTGTGCTGCTTGTGAAGATTCGCGTGCAGGGACCTGCCTTCGCTAAATCACGCTTAGTGTGCTTAAGTCAAAGGAGAAAGAAAAAAAAGTACATCTTCTTTGCTTTAAGCACATGCGGACCCGCTCACATCCTCGCCCCAAGTATAATGGGAAGCGGGGCGTGACAATGTAGATAACCGAGTTTGGGTGGTTTTTTTGAGGGGATGGCAATCATGTAAATAAGTGGTTGGGTGTGAGTTTTTGTGTGAGGTGGAGGGTGAGGTGGATGGGGATGATGTGAGGGGCACACCTTTGTCCTAGTCATACTTTAACCCCTTCCCATGAACGCAGTGCACGACGCAAAAAAACCATACGAACATGATGCGGCGCACGTGCGCAACCGCATAGGAGTAAGAAGTGTGGGTGTGGGTGTGTCGGTATCGTCGGGGGGTGAAAGGGGTAAAATCCCAATGAAAATCATGTAAATAATAGGGGATCAAAGGGGGTGAATGGCAATGGCACACTTGTAAATAAAGGGAGGCTTTTGGGTGGTTTTTGTGTTTGGGGTGATGTGGAGGGTGATGTGGAGGAGGGGCACACATTTGTCCTAGTCAAATCGTAGCCTCTACATAGGACAACTTCACCAATTGTATAAAGAACTAGAAAATACCAGTGCACAAAGTGCATGGAGCAAAAAAAACCACACGAACTGGATTTGGTTCGCGCGCGCAAACGAAAATGAGCGAAAAATGTGGGTGTGTGCCGGTATCGTCGGTGTTAAAATGGTAAACCCAAAAACCTTGGGGGTTATATGGGAACAAGCACATGGAAAATATGCAATAAAGTGAGTTTGCGGTTTTTTTTGGGTTTTTTTTTGCAAAATGGGATGTGGGGATGGCAAACAAGTAAATATGTGAGAGTGTGGGCCATGTGGCATGCCACATGGGTCAATGGTGGGGCACACCTTTATCCTAGTCATACATTTAGTGACACCTAGGACAACTTCACCAAATGTATAATAAATTTATCATATTTATTGGTAAGCTAAAAAGGAAAGAAAATCCTTCGTTCATATCTTAAAACGAATTATCCTTTATAAATTGGGTAATATGTAGATGTGCACGTACACCAAAAAAACCATGTTCTTATATATGTATATTCTAAAAGTTTTTTATATGATTGTTGTATATACACATTCTAAAACTCCAAAACTCCAAACATTGGTGAACCAGTGTGTTTCAGAGTGTTTTCTCACTACAGAAGCGTTGACCGTGGACTGCCCGGTCAACGTGGTCAAGGGGCCGATTTGGGTCCCTTGAGTGCGTCGAGCTCGTGCAGACGCGACGCGAATCGGAGTTGAAGGGGACGTGGAGCGCGTCAGCTGGGCCGGGTCCGGATCCTCGGCCTCGAGGGGGCTGAGGGGAAGCCTCGGCCCGGTGTGAGGTGCTCGGCCTCGGACGGTCGGACGACGAGGGGAAGCCTCGACGCCTTGTCTTGATGCGCGGCCGATGCGGAGCGGAGGGGAAGCCTCGGCTCGGATGGATGCGCTCGGCCTCGGTTGATCAGACGACGAGGGGTAGCCTCGATCGTCTCGCTTGATGCGCGGCCGGTCGTGGAGCAGAGGGGAAGCCTCGGCTCGTGGATCTGACGTCCTCCTGAACAGACGAGAACACTCGTCAGGGGGGCCAGACCTTGGTTTCGGCCAAATCCCCTCCGATGCCTAAGTCAGAATGGATTTGTGTATGAGCTCGGTGGGATCGAGTATGGCTCGCGGAGAGACCGATACCCGAGTCCTCAGGCCGAGCTTTGGAGGAAGAATATTCTAGGGGGAAGAAGGAGTAATAGTGATAGTATACGATACCATGGTTGTAGATCGCAAAGATCCGGCCCCCTTCAAATGACGCCCGCCCCCTCCTCATATAGACGAATCATGCTCATAATGTGCCATGACGTGACATCATGGCCGCCATTCATGGGGTCGTGCAAATGGGGAAGTGTTGACCCCCTCTAATTGCGCCCACTTGATGACGCCATGAAGGTGGAGTCATGGCCATGAGTGATTGCCATAATTGGCGGGCCATGAAGACTGGAGTAATGGGCATTGCGGTTGCCATAACTGGCGGGCCATAATGGCGGGGGAGTGATGGCCATTAAGTCTGGCCATGAAGTCGAGCCTTGATGGCTAGATGGCCATTTAAGTCGGACCATCATTGGCAAGTTATGGCCATGAAGATGGTTGCCATGTCTTACGAGCCATGATGGCTAAAATGATGGCCGTTAAGTTGGGCCATCATTTCATCCACTATGAAAGTGGGTAATCTTTTTGGGCCTTCGTATTGGGGGGAGAAGTGCGGCCCGCCCGTAGGACCCTTGGGCCGGGGCCCCAAGGCCGTAGTAGACCCGACCCGTTCAGGCCCGATCAAAATAGCCCGATCACAGTGGGTATTTGATCATCGATCCGCCCGTTGCAAAACGGTCTACTGTTCTGAGACAGCTAAATTTCCAAGGGTTAGATTGAGGGTCAAAAAGCATCGGTTCACTTGATTTTTGGTGTGTTGATCATCCATGAGGTGTACAACAATCATATAACAAAATTTCAAACAACAAAAATGAGAGAAAAATGGTGTTTCTTTCCCGCACCAAAACTAAAAGAGTTCTTTCTTGGAAAAGTGTTGTTGAGAATCAAACATCCCCTGAACCTCTAAATGGTTGGACCATTTGAAGCCCCGTTTTTGGATATAAAAAAGGGGTGCTATGCTGTGGTTGAAGATACCAGAGAGAAGAAGATGTCTCCAGAGCCCAAATCTTGATGGAAAGACATCAATGTTTGCTTTATAGGGATGAACGAAAGGTGTCATCTTTCTTATACTCCAAAAATTATACCATGCTGTACTCCACACTGCAATCACATGCAGCAGACAATGACATTGTCCTTTTGTTTATTGTGCTAATGAGGTGGGACACCAAATTAAGCCTCATAAATCAGCATATAAAAATAGTTGGTGATTAGAAGAGACTATTGTCTTTTGTCTAAATTTTGCAAAAGTTTGATTGCACAAAGATATAAAAATACACTGACCTTTATAAATAACACAAACCTGCAGTAAATAACACACTGAATCAAATCATAGAAACACCCACAGTACTTGTGTCTTTATTTTCCCAGAACTGTAACCACCATTTTCATGCAATGCATGTGATCACACAATAATTAGACCATGGAAAGGCTTTTATACAAGGACAAGGTGGGCGCCTCAGTCTTTCCTCCTCATCAATGCCATGGCTGGCTGCTTACCTCTGCAGTCCTCACAAAAGAACAATGCAAAGCTTGTAGTCTTCTCCAGGGCCTCCACAAGCAATCCTCACACATGGGTGGCTAAAGATTTGTTTTGCTTTGCCAACTGCATCTTTTTCTCAGGTTCCTTTTTTTCATGTGCATGTCATATTCATGAATATACTGAACAGTAAAAGGAGAAGCCACCTGCTAGCACTGTAGGGTTTGTGCTCATCTGAAAGGAGCAGTGCATTTTGTCATAGCGAGGAGGAGAACTCAAGACTTGAGAAAGAGAGGAGGAGACGAATTATTCGGAAATGAATATAAAAACATAAACATGGAACTTTGAGTTGCATTCCTCATGCATTCAACTTGCTTAAGAAGTAAGAAGGCATTCGGGCTTTAATAACTTTATGTTGTGGATGAAGCCCACTAGAAATTAGATTCTGAGGAGTCCTCCTTATCTCTTTGGACAGGTATAAGCTACTTTTAAAGATTAAAGCCTAAGGACTTCAAGAAAACAGATAAAGGTATTAATGTTTTCATCTACACCCTTCATGTGTACGTCTTCTCGCAAGTTCATGCCTAGAGACTGGCATCAACAATTCGACATTTGGATTTACCAGATGATAGTAATATGTATCTTATGTCATGACATATGAGACTTAGCCTTGTATATGACTCCAAAGCCCTCACCTCAGTTATTTCTTTTGAAGAACTGGAACCGTTTATTTTGATTTACATATTCTAAAACCCCAAAACACCGAATATGGGGTGAACCCAGGGGGTTTGCCTGTTCATCAACCCGTCGCAAAATTAACGGTTTTGCATGAATATGACTTTTGCGACATGTCGATGAACGGGTAAACCACATTGGATTCACTCGAAATTCAGTGTTTTGAGGTTTTATAATATGAAAATCAAAATGAACGGTTCTGATCCTATAGAAAAATTACGGAGATGTGAGTTTTAGAGGCCGCGTATGAAGCATATACCCATTATTCGCGTGGATGGTTGCATTTAGATTTATAGAATTTGCTAAAGTTGGAAATTACGAAAGAAGAACCTGACTATCATGTTGAGTTGGCACGTATGTCAATTTCCTAATATGTTGGCATGGTACCATCTGAGAGGCTTATATGGCCAACTCAGCAAAAGACCTAGGTGAGCCTGGCCAATGCAAGGAAGGCCTGATATGCGAGGTGACTGTATGAATCCATACATTCAAGTGAGGAGATAACTCATTCTACACTATATTTTCTATCTCTTAGATTATTCGTTATCTCTCATGTTCTACCTTGAACTTCTGAGCAGCCGAAGCCAGTGCATCTAACGCTCTTGTTAACTGTTTTGTGTTGATTACATGATACTGAGAAGACAGTCACATCAAGCTCATCAAGATCAATCTTTCACTATATCATGGTTGGCATCATTAGTGAAAATGGATATAATCATGTACAATACTTAGAACAAGCAGAACGATACAAACCATCCGATGTCAAATAAACACTAGGGGGATGAATAATGTTATCCAATTAAAAAAAATCTAATTATAAACACTATACACTCTTAGTTTACCAAAAGTTCAATAAGTGTTACCTCTCCTGAAACTTAATAAATAAATCTCAAATAATTGCTAGAGAAGAGATGCAACAAAAATGTAAGTACAACAGCAATTAAGATGGATAATCAAAAGACAATAAAAAGCAAGTGTGAACACAAGAGATTATTCGGGTTCACCCCCGTGGGCTATGTGTTGGAAATTGGATACGCTCATGACGGGTTTTAACCCAGGGGGTAAATCGCAGTTATAATATTTATTAAGTGATTTTATGTAAATTGAATTAGCCTTGGTGAATAATTGCAATTTACAGAAGTTCAGGGTTTCCAATGCAAATTTGTTTTGTAACTTACTTTACGTTATTTTCTTAACGTTAAGTTTCAATAGTTGAAAACTGTTCTTCTTAATCTCTATAAATATCTCCCACAGGCAGAGAGAAAAATCAATCAATAAAAATTAAACTCTCTCCTCTCCCAACACATACACAACGAAGAAGAAGACGCGGTATCTTGGTGGTGAAAACTCGTTCGGTTTTCTTCGGTGATTCCAAACACTATCCATTGCTCCTTCTCAATTCCGCTGAAAAACAAGGTGATGTATTCATCCCGATTTCTAACATTGGTATCAAATCCCTGTTTGAGGATTCATGTTAATTATTTTTTTTGCTTTGGGTTTGGACCGAAGCGTTCAATGGGGACACAGCGTCGCTGGCTACCGATCAGGCCTAGGGCTTCGGCCCCCGCTTTTGGCCTTGATGGGTTTCACTGCAGCACAGACGCCCTCCTTGTATGGATTCGCCATTGGCTCTCTCCCTGTGTGGGTTCGCCGTCGGAATACATTCGGGCTTAGGGCTTCGCCCACGGCCCACGGTCGTTAGCAACACCCGACTGCGGGGTCCTCCGGCACTGGTCCGTTCGTCGGTAAAAGGACAGTGCTAGCCGTCGATGCTCAAGGGAAAGGATCCTCCAGAAATCATCGAAATAAGGGACTACACCGATCGATCATAGGACTGTGGCCACATCGGCCGTTCGTCGCGGCCAAGGATCGACCGCCACCCTCGCGCGGCCCTCGTTGGGCTTTGCCATCATCGACGTAGTGCGTCAATCCATGGCCCGTCACCCCTGGCGCTGGGGCTTCGCCTTCCCCCTCTAGGGTGTTGGGGCTTCGCCCTCCCCCCTATCGGGTGCCGTGGCCGAATCTCCTTCCCCGATTGTTCCTGTAGTAGATCGGACTCCATGGCCGAGTCATCGAACAGAGGGGAGGCCGATCGCCAGTCACCCAGCACTGCAGGATTTGGTTCCTGCCCCCCTTCAATTTTAATATTTTTTGCTCTCGTGGTAAACTCTTGGAGACATGTTTTTGTGGTTTGTTCTTTCAAATGGGTTTCATTGTCTGTGAACATTCCAGAGAGGCGAAGGGGCCACAAAGCCTTGCTTAATTATTGGGATGCTACATAATTTCAAATTATGTCATTATATTCCCAAACTATTAATGATTGTTGAGAGACCAACTCTAGAGACTCATAGGAGACAAAGTTTTCTTGCAATAGGAATGAGTAACCATGGAAAAACACCATGGCTCTAGCTTTATTCACATCCTCATTATTGTAGTGGCCCAAGAGTCACCCACTAAAGGCTTAGTGGGGTGGTGGTGTAATTGAGGGATAAATGAGGAGGGAGTCAAAGGGCCTCCATCAACTCATAACACTTCCCCTTATCCATCCATTACTCTAGGACTTGGCATATGAATTCTTCAGGATTCATAAAGCTAGTAGAGTGGATACTTCTGGATTCCGAGCTACTGTGGTTGCCTCGTTAAAACCTTAGCTGTGGAAAACCTAATGGGAAAAACCGTCAGCTTAAGGAAAAAGAGTACACCCCACAGGTGACCCCCCCTGATCTATACAAGCCCTATGCTTGTAGATCTTTCAGCTGTCGTATACCAATGTTCTTTACAAGCTTTACAAAAATACATCTGGGCAAAGACCTAGTAAAAAGGTCAGCTAAGTTGTTGCAGGACTGGATCTGCTGAACTTCGATCTGCTTGTCCTCTTTTAGCTCGTGCGTCCAGAAAAACTCGGGAGATATGTGCTTCGTCCTGTCGCCCTTGATGTAGCCCCTTTGAAGTTGAGCAATGCACGCGGTGTTGTCTTCAAATAGGACAATAGGTTCCAAATCACCAGTCTTCAGGCGAGTAGAGTGAAGAATGTGTTGGACGACGGAGCGTAGCCAATAACACTCTCTGCTTGCTTCATGGATTGCAATGAGCTCTGAATGATTGGATGACGTAGCTGTTGTGGTTTGCTTTACCAATCTCCAGGAGATAGCAGTACCTCCGTAGGTAAACACAAAACCTGTCGGTGATTTTGCCGTGTGCGGATCTGAAAGATAACCTGCATCGGCATAACCAAGTAATTGGGCGGAGGCACCTCTCTGGTAGTAAAGTCCCAGATCTATTGAACCCTGGAGGTATCACAGAAGATGCTTTACTCCGTTCCAGTGGCGCTTTGTAGGCGCCGCACTGTGTCTGGCTAGGAGATTAACTGCAAACGCTATATCGGGACGCGTACAGTTAGCCAGAGATAGAAGTGCTCCAATGGCACTGAGCTAGGGTACTTCAGGACCAAGTATCTCCTTCCCCTCTTCCCGTGGCTGGAAGGTGTCCTTATGTGCATCTAGTGATCTTACGACTATAGGAGTACTTAAAGGATCACATTTATCCATATGAAACTTGCCTAGCAGTTTCTTTGTTTAATTTGATTGGTGTAATAGGATTCCACCTCGTAGGTGTTCAATCTGTAAGCCAAGACAATACTTTGTTTTGCCTAGGTCTTTCATTTCAAAAGTATGCTTTAGGCTTTCAGATATCTCATTAATCTCTGCAGGAGATCCTATGAGATTTAAGTCATCAACATATACTGCTATGATGACGAATCCTGTTCCCGTTCTTTTGATAAAGGTACACGGGCAGACTTCATTATTTGTGAATCCTTACTGTACAAGGAAATCACTAAGTCTGTTATACCACATTTTGCCTGATTGCTTTAGACCATATAATGATCTATGCAGCCTTATAGAGAATACGTCCTGAGGTATCTCTTTCATCTCTGGGGGTAGACTAAACCATCTGAAAGTCTTATATAGATCTTTTTATCTATATCGCCATATAGATATGCAGTCACAACGTCCATGAGCTGCATTTCTAGGGGCTTATTAAAAATCGGAATGTGTTCGCATCCATGACCGGGGAATATGTATCTTCATAATCAATCCCCGGTCTTTGGGAAAAACCCTGGGCTACAAGGCGTGCCTTGTAGCGAACGATCATATTTTCTTCATTTCTTTTTCTAATGAAAACCCACTTATATCCCACAGGTTTAACACCTACTGGTGTTTGGACCACTGGTCCAAAGACTTTGCATTTTAAGAGTGAGTCCAGCTCTACTCTTATTGCCTCGTCCCACTTTGGCCAATCATCTCCGCGTTTACATTCCGCTAGAGATAGTGGTTCGACGTCATCGTCGTATTCAGCGACGTGAACGGCAATAGCGAACGCAAAATCGTCGTCAACGACTGTGCTATATTTGTCCAGTACCTCTCCAGTACGTACAAAATTTAATGATGTTTCTCCTATTGTTTCCTTTGCATGGGAAATAAGGAGGGAAGAAGTAGCTGGTCTGAGCTCAGCATCATGTGGAGGGATAATCTTATTATCTCCAGGAATCTTCCTCTTTCGAGGAACTTTATCTTTTGAACCTGGTGGCGTCCTCTTTTCAATTGAGGTACAGCTAATTCTGCTGCAGGTGGATTGCATCTATCTTTGGGGATGTCAATCCTAGCTGGCGTGTTAGCAGCAGGGATGCATGAACGGAAAATCTTCTCGTTGTTCGTGAACTTATCCGGCAAAAGATGTATTGTATTCTGAATGTGAAGGATCTTCAGGATCTCATCTTCACACAGATTAGTATGCAGATCATATAGGGACAAAGACTTCTGGTCCCAATTAATGGGCTCAGTAGATTCAGGCTTCTTATACTGTGTGCCTAGTTTAGGAAAAATTTTCTCATCGAATTCACAGTCAGCAAGACGTGCCTTAAATGCGTCCCCTGTGAGGAGTTCAAGGTATCTGATAATAGAGGGTGAATCAAACCCAATAGAGATACCTAGACGACGTTGAGGACCCATTTTGGTCCTCTGAGGTGGTGCTATTGGGACATATACCGCACAACCAAACACTCTCAAATGAAAGATATCCGGAGGTGCGCCATATGCAAGTTGCATCGGGGATAATATATGACCTCCAGAGGGCCTTATCCTAATAAGTGATGCGGCATGAAAAATAACATGCCCCCAAGCATCCACAAGCAATTGGGATTGCATAAGCAATGAATGTGCAATCCATTGGAGTCTCTTTATAAGAGACTCTGCTAATCTGTTCTGGGTGTGAACATGTGCTACTGGATGTTCAACTTCAATACCCGTTGCCCGTCAATAGTCTTCGAAGACTTGTGAAGTGAATTCACCCGCATTATCAAGACGTAGTTTCTTGATATGGTTATCGGGGAAATGAGCCTGCAACCTTATTATTTGTGCCAATAGCTTTGGAAAAGCTAGGTTGCGGGTGGATAAGAGGCACACATAAGATCATTTTGTGGATGCATCAATCAGTACCATGAAGTACCGAAATGGGCCACTTGTGGGGTGACTAGGCCCGCAAATGTCATCATGAATTCTCTCAAGGAAGCCAGGAGACTCTAATCCCACTTTCAGGAGGGAGGGTCTCGTTATTAGTTTTCCTTTGAAACAAGTGGGACAAGGAAATTCACCCTTATAAAGAATCTTTAGGTTCTTCAAATTATGTCCACGGGATTCAGTGATGATGCGTTGCATCTTAGCTGATCCAGTGTGACCAAGTCTGTTGTGCCAGAGTTGGAACTCTGGCAATGATGGGCACGTCTGGTGCTCAGTGAGACTCGACGGAGTCCCTTGAATTGTTCGCAGATGGTCTTCTGGCCATCTTTTTTACGAGTTACATACAGATATTCAACTTTATTTTTATCACTAGTTTCTAAGTAATATCCGTTTAAACGAATGTCCTTGAAACTTACGAGATTCCTATTTGATTTAGGAGAGAATAATGCATTCTTTATTTGAAGTCTTGTGTTATTTGGGAGCAATATTATTGCTTCACCAAATCCTTCGATTATTTTGGACAGTTCTCAAATTGTGATAACAAGACCGTCAAATTTATGTATGCTATTAAAATAGCAATGTTCGTGAAGGATTGTGTGCGTCGAGTCACTGTCCACTAGGCACTCATACTTCATCTATATAAGCAAAACGAAATTTTATTTAAGTAAATGTAAAATGACATTCAAATAAAAGTTCGTACAAAAGCAAACTAAAGATGAAGCTACATGTAATTTTAAATGCATAGATATAAAGATAGGGCTCAATCGAGCATGTCGTCATTCTCGAAGTCTTTTGCAGTGAAATTCGTTGGCGGCTGAACAGCCGCCAAGTTTGTTTCAGGCAGATGCTTCTGGCTCGTCTGATATAGATCCTGGAGGTGGTAAGGTGTGTGACAGTTCCTGGACCAATGTCCAGTCATGCCACATTGGTGGCATTTGTCCTCTCAATTCTTCTTTGGAATTGACACTAGGCTAGTGTTCTTACGCTTCCATGTGAAGTTTTTTCCCTTTATAGTTATTGTTCTGGGGAGTTATTGGTTTCATCGCAGCTTTTCCCTTGTTCTTTCTAGCCTTCTCCTTGTTTTTCCACTTCTGGGGAGTAACATTGTGGACTTCAGGGAGAGGAGCAGCACCTGCAGGGCGCAGATTTTGCTCCGCCCGTAGAAGGCAAGAGAGCAAGTCAGAGAATTTCGTGAAGTTGCGTTCACGATACTGTTGCATGAGGATTGCATCTTTCTCGTGAAACGAGGTGAATGTCTTCTCCAACATGCAGGTCTCCGAGACTTCTTCATCACACAACTTCAGGCGTGAGGTGATATTATGAAGTACCAATGTTGTACTCAGCCACGGACTTATAGTCTTGAAGTCGGAGATTTTCCCACTCATAACTGGCACGTGGTAATATGACATCAATCTGATGCCTATACCGTGCCTCCAGCGCTGTCCATAACTCAACTGGGTGCTTTACCGTTAGGTATTCTGCCTTTAAGGTCCGCTCTATATGTCTCCTGATATAGATAATGGCTTTCGCCTTATCCACATCAGAGGCAGTGGTAGGAGTGCTGCTAGATGATTGGGCCGCTTCTGGGGCCTTACTAGCAGAAGCATCGGCCGTTGCTAGGGCTGATGAAGGAACCAAAATTGAGCCAAGGAGGGCCATCGAACACAAGTGGAACTTCAGGTCCACTCGCCAACTCAGGTAATTCTTTCCTGCATCATCAAGAACCTCGAAATCGATGCTTTCCAATTTTGCCATTAATCTATGCAATTTAAAATAAGCATGAATTAATTAAAATGTAAATTCATGCATAAAGAATAAAATAAGTAAAATGTGGGGATCGGCCAGATGCCCAAAAACGTACAAAGTCCAAGTCCGATTTACAGTTCATAAAGAAAAGAAAAATATAAGTTAGAAACCCAGAAGGGGTCCCTATCTTTTGTAAATTTCACCTCCATTTTCATATGTTGGTACACCGGTCTTTGGCATTTATACATACAATCCTCACTTACAAATTCTCTCAAAATAAAATAAAAGTGCAAGGAAATATAAGGTATCAAACTGGCCGATCCCAAAAACACATTTTAACTTATATAAACATCCACACAGTTTTAAATACGCTACAGGCACAAAGAAACAACCACGCATATAACTCAGACATATATAATATGGAAAAAGAAACTATAAAATATAATAATCTCTCGGACCACGGGGAGACGTCATACACCATTAGGTTAGATGGCTAATGGCAGAGTGGTCGCTGGATCCTTAAGATAATTATATTTTGAAAAATCCTGATAATCCATAAATAATTAACAATGCAAGATAGATGTTATTAACATTTGGGCTGCATCCTTAAGAGCTCATTGTTACTTACTGGCTTCAGGCCCAATAAACAGCCCAACTAATTTATTATTAAAATTCATGGGCTGTAATGTTCAAAATGTAATTGAACATAAGCCCTAAAACAAATTTTTAGGATATTTGTAAGGGAATATGAAAAGTCCCCAAACCCATCATTTTACAGATCTAGGTCTCCCCCTCTTCCACGCAGCAGCACACAAAGAGCCCCCCTCGTCTGGGGGGCAGGGCGCAGACGGCAGACCCCCCCGTCCGGGGGGCGCAGACAGACCCCCCCGTCCGGGGGGGCTGCGCGGGTCAGGCCCCCCCGTCCGGGGGGCAGGCCCCCCCGTCTGGGGGTGGCGCGGGCAAGGCCCCCCTGTCTGGGGGGGCATCACGAAGACAAAGGCCCCCCCTTCAAGGGGTGGCGGCGCCGGGAAATCCCCCCCGCCGTCGGGGGAGGGGGAAGAAAAACCAGAGACCCCCCCTTCGGGGGGGAGGGGCGGTGCCGGGAAATCCTCCCTGCCGTCGGGGGGGGGGGGGGGGGGACGAAAACCAGAGCCCCCCCCCTTCGGGGGGCGGCGTCGGGAAATTCCCTTCGAGGAGGGGGAAGGGTTGTAATTGGGGTTTTTTTTTGAATTTTGATATTATACAGAAATATAGCAGATTTAAACAAGCCCAAAGATAGGCTGTGTAAAATCGTAGCATAATATTTGTTTGTAATTATCCACGGGATCGATAAGTATTACCTCTAGATCAAAAATCTAGGGACGATCGTAATAAGAAAAATCCGTAGATAGAAATCCCGCTCCCGATACGCCTAAAAGATCACCGCAACGGATCGCCGCAAGCCGGATCACCGCAACAATAGATTCCTTCGCGCGTAGGAGGTTAAGTTTTAGGGGATACCTGAGAAAAAGTGTAACGGCCTATATTTTTAGACATGTTTTCGATCGTACGTACTTGTATTTTACTTCAGTCATCCAGATAACTTTTCATCCGTACGTGTCGACGTGATCACGTCTCTGTTTTCATTTTTACCGTGTCATCATTAATTGACTACCAAGTTTAACAAATTGCCTTAACTTAATTATCTTACTAATTACAAATTGCTAATCACTTTTAACTTGCACTAATTACTTTATTTATTTCAATAATTACATTTTACTTAATTACTTAATTACTTTCTTAAAAGTTAAATACTAATTAACTTATTACTGTTGGCTTAAAATCAAATCACTAATTAACTAAATTAACTTTAACCCTAATAAAGTTACTAGTTAAACTAACCCTACTAGATTGAATCCCACCGAATAGGCAGGTGAGATCCAACCGTGCCTTCACTTCACTCCCCCACTGCCAGCTCCCTTCCATCAAGCTGCTCCCCAACTCCGTTGTTTTTAACAGCAACAACATGGCAGTATCAGCATCGTCTTCCTCCGCCATCTGCAAATTTCCCTGCCAATCAAATCCAACCTTCCTCCTCCCTGCAAATTCTCCAAGCCAAAATCAGCCAACCAAATCACCATCGTCTTCCTCAACCCTCTGCAAAACAAATCATCCAGCAACCTTCCTCTTCCCCTGCAAAATTCTCCAAGCCAAAACACATGCAGAAATTAAAATCACCATTCCCAAATCCAAAAATGAAACCCAAATTCTCCCCAAATCCAATTAGCCCACAAACAAATTCCTCCCAAAATCATTTTCCTAAACAAAAATCCAAACTGAAATTTAGAGAGGGGAAATCTGAAAACAAATTTCAGTTTCTTACAAATCAAACCCAAACAACTTCCCTTCTTCTTCATCTTCCTCCCTCTCCCTTGGCCGGCCTCCACCCTCAACCCACGCGGGCGCCGGAGCTCCGACCAACCCTGCCGTGGGTCGCCGGCCTCCTCCACTGCGCACGCATGCACCCGCCCCCGCCGGAAGCCCAAAACCACCCGTCGGAGCTGCCGAGATGCGTCGTCGTACGCCGGAGTTCCCCCTCCCATGCATCACTTCGTGAGTTCTCCTATCTGCAAGATTTGAAAAAAAAAGAAACAAAGAAAGACATAACGAAATGAAGAGGGGACAAAAGAACAGAAGAAGAAGACAGAGGGAGTAATAGAGTTTGAATAAATTAAAGGGGTGATGGCCTTATTAAAATATAGGATGAGTAGGTTGACAACCTTGTTTTAATAAAGACATGAAAGAGGGTTTTAATGAGGTATAATATATTAGATATGTATTATAATAGGGTTGTAGTAGGTGAAGATTTTATGTAACCGTACCCTTATGTTGACATTGTAATTAGTTTAATAATGTTAATTAGAAGTTTAATTAGTAGGTTAGTTGTTAGTATAAATCCGAATGTTAAATTGTTACGTATTATTTAAATCATCTTGTTATTAATTGTTTAATAAGATTAGGGTAATAATATTAGTATAAAAATAACTTGTACCCTGTTAGTATAACACAATATAACGTTACACTAGCCAAAGAACCCGATAAAATTAGACGAACCCAATTTAGAGATTATTTTATATTGTGTTATCTCACGAAAATCTAATTCAGTGATATGTTTAATCAAAACAGAGACCCTGAAGAACCAACACGTAGTACCCGTCAAGACGAACCCAACGGCACCAAAATCGCCGAAATCAGGCAAGTATACGATTTATAATGAATTTTTGAAGTTGGATGTTCAATTAGTCTTTTGTACGTAAAATTGTATAACTCAGAATCTACAAGTGAAATGACGTGTGAAATTACTACCGTGAGATCCATGACTAAAAATGGGATCCAACGGCAAGTAACTTGATATTCCTTAGTTTAGAACAATAACAAGAAAAGTTAGCTTTCTGTTCATATTCGTTAAACTCTCATGTTCACCCTTTTGTTAAATTATTGTGAATGCTGTTTCGACACTCTTGTGAACATGGAAAATGATGTATATACATAAATGATTATATTATTTAATTGCTGCTCGTCTTGAAATAATTAACTAGCGTGTGACATCGTGAAATCGTGCGCCTCGAAGGCGAAATCGTGACTTTCGTGATGTCATTGAGTTGACAAATTCGTGCTGGTAATATAACTAGGCTGGCTCGTGTTGCAGCACAAATCGTGACTTTCGTGATGTCATTGAGTTGACAAATTCTTGCTTGTAATATAAATAGGCTGGCTCGTGTTCCAGCACATATTTGGGTGGGGTTAGGGTTGAGCGGCTACTAGGCGTATGAAAGGGTATTCTCTTCAAGGGCACCACCCGTATGCGGTGGGTTAGCGCCAATCACGGTAAGCACCCGTGAGAAGAACGACTCACTCATCACGACCTAAAGGCAAGAACCCTATGCATGATAGAAAGCATTGTATTGAAATTGTAATAATCGTGTTCACTTGCTAGCACATCAAGATTGACATGTTTAAAGTGCTTACTTTTTAATTCGTTATAACTGTCATGTCATAACTGCTCACCTCACTTGTTAAACTGCTTAGAATTGCATGCTAGGAGTATTTTACTCGATTTCATTTTAAATCAGCATGTTGTCATTACCTCGTTTAATTCATTAATGCCTCTTAAATTCAGTATAATTTTTGTATACCTTGCCTTGGGTTCTACAATCTCCTTGTAGACCCTTGCTGACATACATTCATGTTTTTGGATGTATGTCAGATCCCGAGCTATAGCACCAGGAGGACTAGTTGAGATAGCTGAACCAGTGGACCAAGAATTGTTAACTAGTGAACCTTCATTATACATCTTTTATTGTACGGGTCATAAGACCCACTCTTCTTTTCTCCATTTGTTGTAATTCCGTTGAGACTTTTGAGATTGTAATAACGTTTTACTTATCTGTGTTGTTTTAAGTAATGCAAGCAAGAACCTGCGGGATTTCACTCAGATGCTTATTGTGTTAAGTCAAGGAGGGAAGAAAAGCAAAAGTACCTCCTCCTTACTTGCACATGCAGACCCGTTTGCGTCCTCGCTCCCAAGCTTAATAGGAAGCAGGGCGTGACAAAAAGCTCAAAGAATTGAGAGCTAAGGTGCTGATAACGTGTTGAGAGACCAACTCTAGAGACTCGTAGGAGACAAAGTTTTCTTGCAATAGGAATGAGTAACCATGGCAAAACACCATAGCTCTACCTTTATTCACATCCTCATTATTGTAGTAGCCCAAGAGTCACCCATAAAGGCTTAGTGGGGTGGTGGTGTAATGGAGGGATAAATGAGGAGGGAGCCAAAGGGCCTCCCTCAACTCATAATAATCATAACCATTCTGATTTTTTACAACAAATCAAACCCCTTCACAGATTAAGCTTTAGCTTATTATTATTATTATTTATAATAATTTATGTAACCGAAGTTATATTTATATGTGAGCTTATATGTGAGTTTTTGGTAGACTCATAGAACTTTGGTATCATTGGGAAGCAAACCGTTTATTGATTCTTGAGCATGCATTCTGCATTTTTTGGGCCTGCAGATTTTTTAATAAGCGGGCCTTTGAGCCTGCAAATTACTTATTGAATTTTTTTATTAAGATCATGATATATTTTGTTGCTCATTGAAATTATTAATGGTACTTATGACATATAAAAGTCACTTTTTGTCTGTAATTTTTATTAATGCATATGTTGCTTATTAATTTTTCATGTTTATACACGAATTTGCATGAATTATATGTTCAAATTTCTTACGGACTCTTAATGTTATATGTTAACATTTATTTTGGCAATATTAGTTTGCTAAATATAAGTTATCAGAATTATCCCACTTCCCTATTTTGTGTAAATAGAGCCCGATAAAAATTTAGTAAATATTAATGTGTTTATTAATTTTGTATTCTATATGAATACATAAGTTTAGTAGGAGCGACACTTTTTTCAGATAATATTTGTGGGGACTTATATCTGTTCAAAGTGAACAAGATGTAAGTATAAATATATTTTTGAAAGAATCTTTAAATTAATGATAACGTTTTTAGTCATGGATGATGATTGGAAATTTAATGAACTTTCGACTCTGTGCTATTAACTGAATCGTTATATTTAAACACTTGACAAAAATATTTTTGGGCAAAGGCACTTATCTTCTAAATGTCTCTCTATATTTAAGTTATTACTTAGAATCCTACAAATATGGCTGCGGTCAAGAACATAATTACTGACCTCAACAAGGGAGATCGTCTCAATGGAGACAATTTCAATATCTGGAGTTTCCGTATCAAGTATGTCTTGAAGGAACAAGAGGTCATTAAAACCATAAATCATAAGTTGAAAGATCCTGGTGAGGGTAACACCGCCCAGCACAGGCGAGCAGTTGAGACTTACAATGAGTGGAAGAAAAAGGATGCCACTGCTCGTGGTATTCTTGTAAGCTCAATGAAGGATGACTTTGCTTGTGAATACAAGGATTATCCTACTTCATGTGACTTGTGGAAGGCCTTATCTGATAGACTAGGTGGAACTCCTGTGTCGAGTTACGACAGCTCACTATAAAGTTTGATACTTATAAGATAGGTTCCAATCAGACCATTAAGCAACATCTCCGGGAGATGTCTAGAATGATTAAGGAACTTGCTGCTGCTGGGTGAAACCTCACTAATGAACAACGGGTTCAAGCTGTGATCCGTTCTTTGCCAGGCTCCTGGGAACATATAAAAGTCAACGTGACACATAATGAAAGTGTTAAGACTTTTGATGATGTGGCACGTCACGTAGAATTAGAAGACGAAAGGTTGTCTTCTCTGAAACTACAATCTCATTTCTACGTGACGGTGTCAAGTTCCAGGAAAGGAAACTTCAAGAGGAAGAGGTTCTGGAAGAAGAACCATGGCAAAGATGCAACTATGAAAAACAATTCCAAGGGGCTGAGGAAATTTGATAAGAAGAAGAAGAAAATGAATGTTGATAAGTTGATATGCTTCAACTGTCATCAGAAGGGACACTTCGCTCGGGAATGTCCTTAGCCAAGGAAGGTAACTTCTGATTCTTCTATTCCTTGTCATAATGCATATGTGTCGAGATCCGTTATGCTCATAGAACCTGATCCTTGGTGGATTGTTGATTCAGGAGCAACAGACCACATAGCACGTGTTCCTGGGGGAACAAGATGGGTGTATGTTGGCAACAACAACAAGCTGGAAGTAAAGGGAGTCGGTACGTGCAAATTGGAAGTTCACGAAGGACGGACCTTACTATTACATGATGTCTTGCATACTCTAGAAATAAGGCGAAACTTAGTTTCTGTAATATCCTTAGCTAGATTTGGATTTAATTTGTTATTTGAACAGCATGGACTGAATATAAGTTTGTGTAATGAATATTATGGATCTGGTTTTTATGTTATTGGTTTGGAAATTCTTAATACAAATAGTTGTTCTTCTGGTTATATGTTAACATCATCTTCATCTACTTCATCTGATAATGCATCATTATTATGGCATGCTAGACTAGGTCACATAGGAAAAGCCAGGATAGAACACTTTGCTAAAGAGGGTCTTTTGGGATCTCTCACGAAAATAGAAATTCCTACATGTGAACCATGTTTAGCAGGCAAAGCAACTAGGAAACCATTTGGAAAGGCAATACGAGCTGAAACTCCATTACAACTCTGACATTTGTGGACCCATGAGTGTGAGGGCTAGGCATGGTGCCTCATATTTCATTACATTTATAGATGACTATTCTCGGTTTGGAAAGGTATACCTTATATCCTATAAATCCGAAGCATTAGAGTGCTTTAGATTGTTTCTCAACGAAGTTGAGAATCAATTGGATAAGAAGGTTAAAACCTTGAGGACAGACTGATGGAGGGAATATCTATCAGATCAGTTTAAAGATCTATGTAATGAAAAAGGAATTCTAAGACAGCTTATTACTCCTTACACACCTCAGCAAAATGGTGTTGCTGAGAGAAGGAATAGAACTCTCTTAGAAATGGTTCGATGCATGATGTTGCAAGCAAACATACCAATTAAGTATTGAGGAGATGCATTGTTGACAGCAGCACATGTTTTGAACTTAGTACCCTCCAAATCGATTCATAAAACCCCATATGTACTCTGGACTAGTAGAAGTCCAAATTTGAGTTTCTTAAAGCCATGGGGATGTGCAGCATATGTACATAACACTTCTCATAAGCATGGAAAGTTGGGACCCAGAGGAAAGAAGAGTATATTCATTAGATACTCTGAACACTCAAAGGGTTATGTTTTCTTGGGTGAGCAAGAAGACGACACTGTCACAGAATATGAATCAAGGGATGCCACGTTTGTAGAGGATATGTTCCCTAAACAAGGTGAAGTCAGAAATGAAGATGATCTCCATGGGTTGGAAGATCCAGACTTCGTGAGTATTAGGTCATTTGAGGTACAAGAAGATACTTCTCGATTCCCTGATATTAGTGGGAGCGGTGTGTCCGAAAGAGAAGTAATTCAGAATTCTCTGCTTGATGAGTCAGTTAGGAGAGGCAAAAGGGTTAAGGTTCCCCGATGAAGATTTGAAATCGAAAGGAAAGCCTTAATTGCTATACCTCAAGATGACGAAGAACCTCAGAGTGTAGAAGACGCTTTATCTCGTCATGATCGAGATTATTGGAAGAAAGCTATGGAGGAAGAAATGGATTCCATGAAAGTTAACCAAGTTTGGGAACTAGTTAACTTACCGCCTAATCGAAAAACAATTGGGAATAAGTGGATTCTCAAAATAAAGAGAAATGCGGATGGATCCATTGAAAGACATAAGGCTCGGCTGGTGGCAAAGGGATATACCCAAAAGGAATGTATAGATTACGAAGAAACCTTTTCACCAGTTGTTAAATTTGCCTCTATTCACCTAATACTAGCTTTAGTTGCTCACATGAATTTAGAACTTTACCAAATAGATGTCAAGACGACATTCCTAAATGGTGAACTAGATGAGGAAATCTACATGGAACAACCAGTGGGTTTCATTATTAAAGGCCAAGAAAATAAACTCTGTAAATTGCAGAAATCTATATATGGCCTTAAACAAGTATCTAGGCAATGGAACCAGAGGTTTCATAGAGTTGTCACCTTATTTGGTTTCGAGATGATCGAAGAAGATCATTGTGTTTATGTGAAGCAACATAAAAACAAATTTGTCATCTTGACATTATACGTAGATGACATTTTATTAGCTAGTAACGATATGGAGTTTCTGATAACCATAAAAGAATGGTTATCATCTAATTTTGAAATGAAAGACATGGGAGAAGTGGATTTTATACTTGGTGTAAAAATCCGAAGAGATCATTCTAAGAGATTTCTTGCATTATCGCAAGAAACATATATTAATAAAGTGTTAGAACGATTCAACATGTCTAACTGTAATTCAGTTGAAACTCCAACATCGAAAGGCGATAACCTAAGTCTAGATGATTGTCCTAGTACAACAGATGAAAAGAACAAAATGGCAAGAGTGCCATATGCAAGTGCAGTTGTGTACAAGGCCAGACATATGTCATGCAGTAGTATTGGTAAGTCGATATCAATCAAATCCTGGACCTGAGCATTGGAAGACTGTAAAGAGGATCATGAGATATTTAAAGGGCACAGCTAGCTACAGTTTGTGCTACGAAGGTTCGTCCATCAAACTGGAAGGCTACACTGATGCAGACTATGGGGGAGATGTAGATGAGAGGAAATCTACATCAGGATATGTTTTCTTGCTTGGAGATGGGGCCATATCATGGTGCAGCAAGAAACAAACTTGTGTAGCTCTATCAACTATGGAAGCAGAATTTGTTTCTGCTTCACTAGGAGTTCAAGAAGCTATTTGGTTACGACGATTCCTACAAAATTTAGGTGTACAACAAGAACCAGTTATTGTCTACTGTGACAATCAAGCTGCGATAACTTACACCAAGGACCCAATATACCACAGTCGTACCAAACATATCGACATACGATACCATTTTGTGAGAGACATTGTTCCTGAGAAGATAGTTTCTATCAAGTATATATCTACGCACAAAATGGTTGCTAGTCCTCTTACTAAACCCATTCCTAGAGATGCTTTTCTGAAACATGTAAAAGCTTTAGGATTGCACAGAAATTGAAATATACTTGTGTATGTACTCTCTTATATATATTGATATTATTCAATAAAATATTTATTTCATTCATTGTGTTGGATGATATGTGTTTGCCCAATAGTGTTATTTGTTAACACATAAAAAGAGTACATAAGAAAAGGTATGTCAAATAGGCATGAAGATTGGCCTTCTCACACAGGCAATCGCCTCTGACGTTCTAAGTGAACGTGCATGGATACTACTTAATCCTCTATAAAAGTCGCCTTGAATAAGTTTTAGGATGAGGTCATTTTATATATACAAATAATGACCGAGATGAACAGGTTTCCCAAAGTTCATCTAAGCCTATTCATAAGCCAGACACGAATTCTTAGAGCAATTGATTACTGTAGAATTCAGTGTTAAATGTATAAGTACATTTAACTTGGAGTCTGAATGGTGTTGGATTGAATTACTCCAAAGACATGCACAATACACCGTTGCATGTGATTCATACCACATGTGCTGGAGTCAACCATAATGGGAAGTGAGAAAGTGGATCCCTGCCTCTCCATTGTGTGAGTCCCTAGAGGATTGGGTTCCTCCCTATACCCTTTGACTATTGACTAATATTCAAAGTCTCAGTCTTGGTGATAACTACTTTAGCATATTCCTTTTGGCCACGAGTGATTCGGTCTAAACGGGTATGTCTAGGAAAGCGACTGAGTTGTGACTTAGAATATTGAGTGCAAAGGAATGGCTAAGTTTGTTGATATCAAGTTTGATGATCTCACTGGCCGGCTAATCTATGTGATTAAGAGACATCAATGTGGATGTGTTTAAGTATGTCCTCACGAGTAAATAAAAGGAGGGATCAGGAATACTTACACTGATACAACAAACTAGACCTGGGGTATTATAAGCGACAGATATGCTTTAGAGGTTTGATTACATAGAGGGCAGTTGTGTATCTCTAACCAGTGCACAACAAGATTGCCTGTATTCGCTTATGGGTTGCACGACCAAGTTACCAAGTATGAAGTCTTCTTCACGTGTATCTATGCATAAACAAGTTCATGCATATATTTATCATTAACATTATGTACAGTCCCAATCAACAACTTAGAGTTCCACAAATCACACTCTCAATGAGTTGATTACACTTGCCTCTTCTCATATAAGAGGACTTCCCAACTTGGCTCACACTATGAGGGCTTATACAATCAATGACCTCTTCACAAAGAGAACCTCAACACTTGCGGCTTTTATCAAAATACAACTTAATTAACCAAATTCACCAAGCAATTTGATAATGAAAGTTGCCACCTCTCAATAAGGGGTTAACAACCCTTTACTTTGGTGATAAAGAACACTTCTCATATAGCCAAAGACTGAAGCTTGTATGTGTCAAATGGCTAAAGAAAACTTAAATTATGATCTCAAGAATATCAAGATAGATCACCACTTTATGGCCAAGAAAACCATGCTTAAAAGCTTTTCAAATCACTTAAACCTTTTGGCCAATAAATCTTAAAGCATGAGCTTAAAGATGGCTTGAAAACACTTATTTTTCTTAAGAAAATAGATCAATGATGCGTCCCGATTTGTACCCAGGAAACTACCTCGTTACGGCACGAATGCCGATAACTAGATCGAATCTAGAATACAACCCGAGGATGGATGCTGTCTTACCGTAAGCACATGGAGAGGCGGTGCTGGTATCGAACACGGAGAGGCGGTGCTATACTACCTATCGGTTCCTAGGGTAAGTTAGACTCGCTGGTTTATTTGGGTGGAGGTGGATTACGAAATGTCGTAATGGTGATGGATGCGAAGGTTGTGTTACTTGATATCGCAAACTGACTCCACACAAAGAAAGAAATAAAACAAAGAGAAAACAAATTAGAGAAATATCACTAGGGTTTTGGTATCCCCACTACTGCTTCGGGCACAGAATGAAGCTCATATGTGTCTAAGGATCGGATCATCCTATGAGTCGATAATATGTTGTGCATGCTCTTTACTTCGGTGCAACCATCGTAGATCACATAGTAAGCAATATATGGATGTAATGAACGGCTAAGATTAGTTTAACTATCGTGGATCACTGCACCTAGATTGACGCCGTTACAACCCTGTTCGGATGTGAGGAGACTTCTCAGGATGCTACTATCATGGATCACCATGTCTATCGAATTCTCGTCACCCCCGATAATAGCAAACAACAACATAACTCCACGACTCCCTCAATTCCTAGCAACGTTATAGCGATGCCAATATCTTGGATCGCTATCAATGTCACCATCGTAGATCATCTCGCTACGGTATACCCTTGATTGTTGGGTTTATCCTAGGGTGAGTTCATCAACCACCAAGAGTTGTGAAGTCAAGGGTTCTAGGGTTGTCGATTCCTAGAACCGATTGTGTTCAAATCCCTTCCATACACTAAGTTCCCAACATTCAAAGAACCTCCAAAATTTGAGATGGGTTTGGTGCCAATATCTTGGATCCTCATCCCCATCAAATATGATGCCCTAGCAATAGGATTTAACCTAACTCCAACAATAGAACTACTCCAACATAGCAATAGACACGAAAACAATAGAAAACATCATTGCATGCATCAAAGAAATAAACAACAAAAATCACAAAGAAATAACAATTAATTAGAGAAACAAGAGTACTTATCTTGATATAATGAAGGAGGGGCATAGGGCATGGTCCAGCTCCAAAGAAAATCTCCAAGAACCATAACCCTAAGAAAAACCCTAATCTAAAACTTATTAGATGAAAGAGGAGCCCTCCAATGATGGCTGCCACTTCCCTTATATATTCCCTCCTAAAAACCCTAGAAAACATAAGAGAAACACAAAAAAATCTGCATCAAATCGGGTTAAACCCATTTGCAAATCGCTAACTTAAGTTGTGGGGATAGCCGACTCGGACCTAGTGGACTTGCCACTCGGTCCGAGTGGCAGATTCCAGCACTGCACTGCCATCTTGTAAAAATTCCACAGCTTATTTCATGAGTTCTTAGTGGCGTTGGAACCGTTATGAAGTCTACTATCCATGAAAATAATTAGAAAAATACTTTGCCCACTTGCTTGATAGCAGATTTCAAAATAGTGAGAGTCTGTCCTAAAATCTGGCCTTCACGGTCGGTCCGAGTGGCCTTTGTGCTCGTCCGAGTAGCAACGAAGTTTGTTGATTCTCGATCTAAAGTGGTAGTCGCTCGGACCGAGTGGAAAGTCCACTCGGTCAAGTTCATAGGCTTGGAAATTGCTTGAAAATGGCGTTCTGCCATAGTTTTTACTCGACCGAGTAGCAATGCTACTTGGCCCAAGTGCCTTTTGCACTCGAATTACTGCTAAGTCTTTAGCTTTAACTTCCCTTCTCTATACCTACTCGGACCAAGTGGCAAGTTCACTCGGTCGAGTCACCTGGAAATGTTGATAGCTTGGGAAGCTTCATTCTCTCCTTGCTCTCTTCTTCTCTTTTTCTTCCTTGGTCTTCTTCTTTGGCACCTCAAGCATGTCATCATGAGTCTTTTTGGTTCCCCTGTATCGTTGATCATACCCTTGACTCCAAATTGCTCCAATATCGCTCCAAATCCCCGAAATGAGACCAAACGCTCTTAAAGTCAAATAGTCCCAAATAATTGTATAAAATCGCAAAAATGAGGAATTAGAGGGTGAAATGCGTCATGGAAATATGCGACTAATCATGCAAAATGGAAGCATATCAATTAATAAATTCATACTTAAATCTCATAATAACCCTCTATTTATAGTGGAAAAATCTGGCCACGCCATACGTCCTAAAATGTCCTCCAGGTATAAAACAGCTAGTCAAATGTTATCGTTTTAGGCCAAAGGCTAGTTACTAGTCGACCATAGTTCTTCTACTAGTTGACTAGTATGCTACTAGTCGATTACTTGGTCGACACTGATCGACTAGTATGGCAATACTAGCGAAGTTGATGCTCTCTATAAACACTGGTCGACCATAGTATAATAACTAGTCAACCATAACAACTAGTCAATTAGTTTCATAACTCTGGTCGACTATTTTTCTGATATTAACTTATCCTACTTTAAACTCAACAACTAGTCGACCGGAGTATCAGACTGGTCGACTAGTTTGTCTGAAAACTAAAACATAGCCTAGAAAAATTGGAAAAACTCTTTCAAAATGATTTCAAAACATTTTAATAGATTTTAGAGTGTTTTCCTATGTATGTGAAACTTCAATCCAAGGCTTTGAAAATGACTCTAAAAGACATAATAAAATTACATCAAAAATTACAATCAACTTAAAATTTGATGTAGTCTTGAAGATCAGCTCTATGTCTTTCGATTCTTGGACTTTGGTTGCCTTGATTGAGCTTCTTCATCATTTCCATCTTGACTACAAGCTCTCTAACTTGAATAACTTCATGTACTTGGATGAGCTTCATAAGTCTTGATGTGAATCACCGTCCTTGGCGTTGAACTCAACATCCTTTCTCTAATATCTACATAGTAAACAAGCTTGATTAGCACACTTCATTTGTTTGCTCTCATCAAAATCACACTAGGGGTGTCTTAATATCCAACATAAATGAGGTAAAAGCTTCTCAAATAGACAACATCATGGAGAGGCACATCGATGATTTACATGCCCAACATGATAAAGATTAGCATGAACCCATGACTGTGTAAGTCTACTATGACAGAAATCCTAATCAAATTAGAAAAACCAAAATAAATTGAATTCAGTTCTAACATGGCTATCCCAATATCTACAGATAATAATAATCAATACTAGAATAAAAATCATACCATTACGTGGATATTCTTATGTAATATCTACAACCCACGATTTAATGATAAAGACCCAAGATCCTCACATTAACAAACATGTAGTAGTTTCGGCTTGATGATAAAACCCACAATGATCCATAAGCTCAACCGTAAAAATCAAACTTAGTACTAAGTGTTAGAAGCACCTGAGAGAGTAAATAAGAATTTTTTTTTCTTATATGAGAATTGAACTTTACCTTAAAGCAAAATCTTTCAAGTTATTCAATTCTCTTAAAAAATTATTGATGCTTTAAGAGAAAAGGAGGATGCCTATTTATAATGCTAGCATGTCTTGAGATCTCTTCTAACAATAGATGTTGGACTAAAATAAAGTTCCAAATAAACTAACATGACTTCGTAAGTCATGTTCGACTCAAGTTTGAGTTTATGATCCAATACTTAGACATACACCAAACTGGACTAGAGCCTAACAAATTGAATCAGCACATATTGGTTAGGCCTTTGGTGACTAGATTGTTGGCCACTACTGATTATGAATAAATATTGCATATTCTAACCTCATAATCATCTGCTCTTGTGCATATAATTCATAGAATCATGTTCTCTTAACTACATTTACGCTAATTCATCATTTGTAAGCGTATGATTTTATTCTGGCACAATTTCACTTCCCAAAATATTATAAATGTCTATTATATTTATAGGGATTTTTCTTGATTTTTCAGGAGTTCCGAAGGGGACTAAATCAACTCAAAAGGAGAAGTACAAAACAGGCACCTGTAGATGGAACGACAGTCGCATGGGCAACCCAATAGTTGACTGCCCAAACAACGGCAGTCTCCTGCCTTTAAAGAACTGAAGCTGGAGAAGCTGAACTCCAACGACAGTCGCCTGTAAGAGGATTGACAGTCGACTGTAATATTGTACAGTTGCCTGTCATCTTCGCATCATTCGACTGATATTTCAGATTCATGAGGGAGAAAAAAGAGCCAACTCTCTGTTATTTTGGCATTTCTGCAGCATGCGACTGAAGAACAAAAGACATTCGCATGTGGATCACACATGCGACTGTGATTTTTAAAGACAGTCACATGTCGCCTGTTGGTAGCAATGACAGTCACCTGTCATCAGTCGACTGCCGTTTGTTCAACAGTCGACTGATTGGTTTTCTTCGCCCGCAGTCTGGGTTGCGAGAAACGGGTTTTTCTTAACCCGATTTCTCTCCAGTTGCTGTGAATCGTTGGATGATGATTCGGATGGATGAGATGTAACCCCTAGTGGATATAAAACACTACTATTCAAATGTAATCGGGGGAACTTAATCTTTTACTATTTTAGGTCATTTTCTTCCTTGAGAAGGAGGTTAGGGTTTTGAAGAGTTTTGAGCTTTCTGATTTCATTTTTGTTATTTCTGGGATTGATTGCGGATTGAGGAAGCTTGTATTTGGTGACAAATATCCAACCCTCTTTCTAATACACATTTGCTTTGATTCCTTGCATCGAACTATGTCTATTTTTATGAATGCTGATTCTGTTCTTGATATGCTAGGCTAGATTCATTGTGTGGGTGTTTTCGATTGATGTAGGATGTATTGATTGCCTTGCTAATATTAATTTCCAGCACCCCTTGTTAATCCATGTTGTTGGGTGAATTAAACTCATGATTAATTGGATTTGATACTATCCATGGAGGAGCCGCAGAACGGTGGTGCTTCGTAATTGTTGCATCTATGTATCCAATGGGTATTGCATATCTTGAAATGAATGCAAGACCCCTTCAATCCATATTTCGTAATTTAGATGTTTAATTCATCCGATAATTCAAATTGTTAATTGAGTTGTGACCCGTCTATCGAATCATGCATTACCCGAAAGGGGCCGCAGAACGGTGGTTGTGTGATGCGCACCACAACCTACATGCACCACTCTCACATACCTTGAAATGGGTGTGAGAGTGATTCATGAACTTTAATTAGGAGAAGAACCCAGTTAGCAATTACCCTTGATGCACCCCATATGTGCTTAATTGATTTATTTCCATATCCTCATACCTTGAAATGGATGAGTGATCGAGTCATCATGGAATTAACATTCAACAGAGCAATTGAGTAATCCTACCGACATCCTCAACACTCGCACCCTTTCTCTCCCTTGCATCCAAACCTTAGGACCTTACCCTAACTCTAGGGTATTTAGATAAACCATTTATCCAAACAATCATTCACCCTTATAGGGTGGTAAGAACCCTCAACCATTCTTTACATACTCTAACTATTTGTGTGAATTTGCAGATTAGTTCCGTCTCTGTGGATACGATCCCGTACTTATCGGGTATATTATTTGCCGACCTTGTACACTTGCGAGTATCACCTTTTAGGAAGAGCCAAGCAAATTGGCACCGTTGCCGGGGATGACATATCTTCATTTCACACTTTGGTTTTTGTCGTGAAAATTTGGTGAGATCTTTCCATTCTACTGTTTATATTCATTGTGGATATCCAAGTTTGTTTTTCAATTTTTATAATCATCAAAACAATAAAAAAATTAGGCTAATCTTGGAAGAACTCAAAAGGAGCTGGCCTAGTTGGATTGCTAGGTTGCTCGGCCAAGCAGATGACACGCTCGGTCGAGCTAACATTACGAGAGAGGAAGGAACTTTAAAGGAAAGAACGAGCTGCATGCAGTAGGTCGCTTGGCCGAGCAACCCAGCGCTCTCGACCGAGTTACCCCCAAGATTTTGCCTAGAATATATCTGTTGAATTAGCTCGACCGAGCGGCCCAAGCGCTCAACTGAGTGACGCTTCCTCCTGACAAGCTGAAAAAGGGCCAAATTCTCTATCGAATTAGCTCAACCGAGCAGCCAAAGCGCTTGGCCGAGCAATCCCCTTTGCCATATTAGAAAAGATGGAGCACCAAGATGGTGCTCGGCCGAGCTACCCCCTGCCAGATTTGTGAAGCGAAGCACCCAAGAGAGTGCTCTGTCGAGCGCTAGGGCGCTCGACCGAGGAAAGGCCGCCAGACAATTATTATTGGGTTTATTATTTGGTTTTTAGGTGAAATTTTGGATATCCGCAAACTTTAGCGGATTTGTATTTAAGTGAATAAAAATTAGGTTTTAAACCAGCTTTGTTTCGATGGAGTTTTGTAAGCCGTCACTTGGGAGAACGAATTCTTGTCGTCTTTTCTACAGATTTTGATCTCTTGTGAACGGTTCGATTGTTATTACTTTTATATTTTTTTGCTATTTGCTGCATTCTCTGTCTTAGATATAAGTTTCACTATGTTTGCAATGTTTGCAATGAATCTTTATATCGTTTTCATTATTGTTGCTATTGTCATGTCTAAGTAGTTCCTTTCTAGGGTTTAGGTATGAACCATAGGATCATAGGGATTGAATATTAGGTTTCCATTAGTTGAATGAATCTTGGGTTGCACTATGGTCGTTTGAACTCGGATTAGTTGAATGAATCTAAGGCTAGTGAAAATCCCCACGAATCTTTTTAGGGTTTAGTAGTCGCCTTCTAGGGTTCGTGATCACAAGAGTGAATGCATACTAAGGGTCACTACTAAACTCTAATCCGCTAGTCGGTGACTATGAGAGTAGCCCGATTGCTAGAACCGATCATGGTGTAGTATGATGGAAAATCTAGTCTCACCCCAAAGTGATTTTGATGATGACCACACCAAATATTGTTAATATACTAATTACATTATTTAAGTGTGTAGGTTGTGCAATCAAATTGATAAAAGCTCAAAGCATACTCCGAGAAGAAGAACCTCAACCACACCCATAGAAGATGAAGATAAATCTAGCTCGCATTCTACGCTAAGCACAAAAGGAGCTCAAAGATGAAGCTCAACAAACGTGCTCAAGCTCAAGTTAAAGAGGAGCTTAAATTCAAGTGAAGCACATGCAACTTCATCAAGATCTCTATGGCTTCAAAGTCTTCATTAAGTCTAGTGTGTGAGTTGTCTTTTTCTTAGGACTATGTTAAAGCAAAGAAAAATTTGCACACATAAACAAAATAATTTTCGAAAATAGTTTTTAACTTGGTTTAAAAATTTTGAGAGCTTATTGATTGAGTGCTATTGAGTTGATTACACATCTTATAGCAGAGTTTCTCTGAAAAACTGCTCTGGGAGTCGACTACCAAAGGAGGGAGTCGACTGCTTACTGTAGCAGAGTTTTCACTAAAAACTCTCTGGGAGTCGACTGCCTCCTCTAGGAGTTGACTACCAGCTGTGCGTTTTGACTTCCTTGATTGCCTCTCTCATTTATTCTTTGCTTGAGTTTTGGGTTGAAGTCAAACTCAATTTGAATTCTATTTTGGCTCTATAAATAGAGACCCCTTGAGAACATTTTCCTCACCAATTTCATTCTTGAGCTAAAGCTATAATCTTCTCAAAAGTTCTCATCGTTCTCATTGCTCTCAAAGTTGTTCGTAGCCAAAATGGTTTTTCAAATATCTGATCTTATTGTTTTCTGTAAATTCTTTTTAAGATCATTATTATTTTTGGCTATTGCAAATTGGTTTTCAAAATCCTTCTATTTGATTTTTCATATTCTTAAAGGATTTTTGAAACAACAAGATTCTAGATCACATTGAATTATTTCATATTCTTTGTGTGATCTAAGAACGATTTAAAATTTTTTAACCACGTTAAGCACAATTACATAATTATCTTGGCTATAGAATTATTGGGTGTAAATCAATCTCTACTAATTTATTGTGGTGAATTGGATTTGATTTTTCTTGCAGTCCCTTGGTGATAAGGGTGTTGTAAACACTAGTCAAGACTAGGTGGTTAGAAATCCTGGTGGTGATACCAGGTCGTTGGAAATCCTAACGAGTGAAGTTAGGAATTATATTGCTAAGGCAATAGTGGATTAAATCTCGTTCTGAGATGGTCAGGGACTGGAGGTATCCAGATTGTGGGGAACCAGGATAAATCGCTTGTCTCTTTGTGTGATTTTCTGTGATAGTCTTTTATTATTTACTTTGTACTAACTTGTTCATTTTTTGTAATAATAAAATTGTTATTGCAAAGATTGAATTTTTATTCCACTGTGAGATCTCTCTTTTCATTATCATTAATCTTTGTATCTCATCTTGTATTCTTTTTAAGATCATCGTGTTGATTAAGGACCAAGCGTAGATCACTCTACTTGGTTCCTTAGGCAGCATTGGAAGGGAAATTTACTGTGTATTAATTATTGTCGATAAAAGTTTAATTCATACAACACTATTCAACCCTCTTCTAGTGTTATTTTCCATCCATGGGATCCAACATAGTATCCCAACCATTGACCATGAGAATGGATACAGATTATGATACGGGAATCATGTCAAGCATAATGCACGTATCTTTATGTTAAGCCTATCACAAGAGTGGGGCTGAGCATAAAGATATGTTAAACGAGTATGACAACGAGAGTTGACTACTCGCTCTTATTATCGGATGTGACACTCTTACCCTCATTATAATTCAACGAAAGGATTCTTAACCTAATGTCCAAGCGCGAATGACCTAGCGATGATTCCTGATTGCCCTAGGTTTATTATGAATCTTGTTAAACCAATCATTTGTGACAACCCTTCAATCGTGAAAACCCCTTGACCACATATTCTTCATCTTCCAACAAACTAATTACTAAACAACTTCCTCACCAGAGTTTGACATTCTTTTCTATACTACACAACCGTACACTTGCAGTGATTCGCACCTCCAGTGTAAATCTGGAGCCGAATAAGTTTTTGGCACCGTTGCCGGGGAGGCAATGGTTTGTTTTAGTTTGGAATTGGAGAGTGCTGGTTCCACCCACACTCTACCTCACATCATTCTTTTTATTTTTTATTTTCTTGTTACTATATTTCTCTTTTACTGATAAGTTCCACTGTTTTCTTGAGCTCTTCTATTTTGCATGCTAACACGTTCACAAGGAGCAAATAATCTTTTGCCCCTTTATCCAGAGATAGAAGCAACCACCCAGCGACTCGTAGCAGAAAGAAGAAAGCAGGAATCCATGGCTGGGATTCTCGAAGGCAACGATCAACCTCCACATCCAAATCCATTAGTGATCTGGGATTACATGAGGCCTGACACCATCTCATCTTCCTCCGTGGTCATGCCCTCGATCTGTGAAGGAAACTTCAAGCTGAAGACGGGGCTTATCTTGTTGATGCAGCAGGTCTGCTTTCATGGGTTTCCACACGAGAACCCTAGCCACCATATCGAGGTATTCTTGGCGAAGTGCTCCACGTTCCAGATGTATGGAATCAGTGATGACACGATCAGGCTTCGAATTTTCCCCTTCACCTTGAATGAGAAGGCCCATTATTGTCTAAAGTCTCAGGGGGCCCAATACATTCACGACTTGGCAACAGCTGGCTTTATCACTAAGTCTCAGGGGGCCCCCTTCGAAGATGATCCGTCTTCGAAATCTGATCACGTCCTTCAGACAAGGAGGACCGAGACACTCTACGAAGTCTGGGAACGCTTCAAGGACCTCCATCACCAGTTTCCAAACCATCGCGTCCAACCATGGGATTTGGTCTTGGCATTCTATAATGGGATGCATCCAGATACTAGAATGTCGTCGATGCAACGATGAATGTTGCTATCTAAGGAAAAGAGTCGGCCAAGGCCATGGAGATTCTAGAAGAGATGGCAGCCAACAATCAGCAATGGAAAGACGACAAGTCTGTCTCCACCACTGTCAAGACCTTAGGAGGAGGCAGATTTGAAGTTAGCGAGGCGACGAGTTTTAATGGCCGTCTCGACTCCCTCACCCAACAGATGGCCCAAATGGAGCACAAGCTCAGTGCTAGGCCTAGTTCACCTCCAGCCCCAGTGTACACCACTTATGAGAAGTGCGTCGAATAAGGGTTCCATGGCAGAAATTTCTCCAACAACACTCCTCTTACATTAACTGAGGAATTTGATGATAGAGGATGCAATATGAGTGCCTATGGGAACTCAGCTGGGAAGAATCATCCCGAGTTTCAGTACGAAAACAGTAGCGGAGCTTACCAGTAACCCCACCAGCAACAACAACATCAGTACCCTCCGCAGCAGCAACAACATGGCAGGAAAAGACCATTTGCCCCTTACAGACCACAGGATATCAGCAGCGTCAGCAGCCTTTGCCTCCACCACATCCCACTCAGCAGAGGTCCTCGTTGGAATCCACTTTGGAGAAGTTTATAGAGGGGCAGACAAAGGTCAACAATGATATCACGGCTAGCCATAAGGAGCTCCGTACCTCATTAAAGCAACCTACGCAACAAGTGAACCAACTTGCAAGTGCTCTGGGCAAGCTTTCCGCCCAACCAGAAAAGAGCCCAAGGGAAAGCACATGTGCCATTACCACACGGAGTGGCTTATCGACGAAGGACCCAGAGCCTCCAGTGATGATTCCAGCCCCTCCAGTATCAGAGGAGAGGATAGATGAGCAGCCAGTTGCTTCCAATGATGGTTATGACAAGGTTGAGGAGTAGCTTGTATATGTTAGAAGGAATAGTCCTCCAGCCGAGAAGGAGGCAACAAAGGAGAAGGCTCGCCTTGCTACAGTTCCCTTCCCAGGCAGATTGGCGAAGGCTAAGATGACAGGGAAATATGGCAGGTTTATTGAGTTACTAAAAGGAGTGGAGCTCAACATCCTGACGTCCCCCGCGTTTGGAGTGTATGCAAGTGTGCAATGAAAGATTGGGGGCGTGAGATTTAAATATTTATAACCGCAAGCGCACGGTGTTGTAGTGTGGCTTGGGGGTCAAACTCAGGGAGGCATGGTTGTGCTTATGTCAGAAAGGACCGGATTCACCCCATGGGTGAGCTAGCCCGAATCGGATGATGGTTTGTCACAGAAAATAGAATGCGAGGGATAAACAATATAAAGGGAAACCTGGGACTTCGGCTTCCACCCTATCGTGCGATTCTCGCCAATATGACCTACGGGTAGGATAACGATCGGAATTAGGGTCTAAAGGTGAGACGTTGCCTCTAAGAGTGATACCGGCGTCCCATGGGCCCGATATTCCGGTCGATGCCCAGGATGATACGCCGAACTACCCGGGTTCGGTCAGTGGGCATTTCCATGTCCATTAACACTGACCGACTCCGGGAGCACTAAGCTCGCAACGATAACTCCCAACATCTCATCCTGTCGCTCCCGCGCGCTATGATTCGACATCTACGCTAAGGGCGTGAGCTATGGCTAGGGAGTCAACCGCCAAGTTTATTCCCCCATGGCCCAATGGTCAAAGGCAGTCTTTTCCCACCGATGACAATGAAACACCCCGCGTAACCGATAGATTCCTAATCCCTATCGATTTCCTAGTCCTATGGATGCATCGGGGAGAACCCACGAAGGGGTTTCCACCAAAATCCCAGATTTAGGAACTACTCACACATATTAGGTAAAAAGCAATCTAAACGAAAATCGACCGTTAAAAGCATGATCAGACGATTGAAAAGTAGTAAGAGCAATGCAAATAACACTATATTAAAGTTTGGTAAAGATCAGACAACTTACAAATACCTAGAAAATTACAGCCGTCAAGAGAGAGAAAAACAGCAAAAAATAACAACTCCCGTTTTCTGGAAACCTAGGGTCTCTATTTATAGAAAACGACATCACCCGATCGGGTGAAGGATCACCCGATCGGGTGACCTGCTGTGAACTTCGGCAGCAATCTTCAGCATTTCACCCGGTCAGGCGGCACGGTCGGTTGGTGGAAGCTTCTCGTCGTTTGGATCTTGAGCTCATCGGGTGAACCGATCGGTTGAAAGATCAACCGATCGGTTGGAATTGCTGCCCAAAAAGACAGAGACTTCAGAAGTTTTGGCACGATCAGCCGGCCGTCGGGTGAGCTCTCCGGGTCATCTTTTTTGGGAAAACGGCTACAGGTGAACCGATCGGGTGAAGATCACCCGATCGGTTGAGTTTCAGCTCCAATTTCCAGAGAGAGAGGTCAGGTTAAACCGGTCGACGACCCGGTCGGTTGGCACTTTCATTGCTTCAGCGACTGACCGGGTCGTGCACGCGTACATCACCCGATCGGTTGGCCTATCCAACCGATCGGGTGGGGGCTGAAAGAGGGCGATCTTCGTCGTTTGACCCCTTGGATCACGTGTGACTCCTCCCGTTGCTCCGGGGACTCATGATATCGTCGTTTTATGTCCCCTACGCCGGCAAACTCCTGCAATCATACAAAAACACGGAAAAGTGAAAGAAAACAAGAAAACACGAGAAAACGAATACAAGACTGCGGAAAATAGCAGAAAAAACACAAAAGAAGACGTGCGTGAATATACGAAATATAAACGCACGTCAAAATCCCCCAAGCTGAACCCTTCCTCGTCCTCGAGGAAGACGAGTGAGAGTAGGAGCTCGGAGGGAGAAAATAGAGAGAAAAGAGAGAAAGAAGAGAACTCTAAATCCTAAATCGCCCGTCAGGGCCACCAAACCAAAAACGACACACCAAGCAAGCAAACGCCAGATCACATCACTAAACCGAGGAATACGAGTCCAGACAAGTGCCATGGGCCCATGCCGTGAAGCGCGAGTGAGTGTGGCCGTGTGCTAGCAGTCGGTGTCACTATCTACATCGTGCAATAAGCTCCATATACACAAATCCAAGAAATGACCCAAATATCGATTCGCTTCGAAATAAGCGGTGAATATATAGCTCAAGCATGCATGAGAAGAGTATGAGAATAGAAACACATCATGTGTCAGGGACTCCACAGCTAGGGATTCGGACGTCACCACACTATCGCCTAGATAACAGCTAGAAATTCCCTATTCCAAGTGTTTTCGAAAGCAATGGGGGTTGAAATGATGTGGAGTAGAACACTCGGTGCTAATTCTCGCCTTCCCTTTATTCTCGATGGTTAGGGAAATATTCACACACATTTTTTTTGGGTTTTGGATATATGTATTTTTTTGGATTTTTGGCTATACATATGTATTTTTTTCTTTTCTCTTTTCTTTTCTTTTTGGTTTTTCTTTTCTCTCTTTTTTGGATTTTTGGATTTTGGGATATATACATGTGTACTCTTCCAAGTGGGAGAATGGTACACGACGAGGGGATTTACACCAAGTAAAATAAAAAGAAATCGGATTCTAAACAATTGGGCAAGGGAGATATTTTCCTAATCAGAGCATTGGCTAAAATGGGTTATCCTGGTCCTAGCTGTGGAATCCCGACACATGCGAAATGAAGCATAAGATTTATATATATTCATGCATACAGAAGCAGATAGGAGAAGCAAATACCGCATATTCAAATTGAAGCATGATAATCTAGGGGTCATTCCGGGATAGGTATATAAATCAGAATCACAAAGTAGAAGCACACCAAACGCTAGTCACGACACACGACTCACATAAAAGCTAAGTGGACCCACGAAGCATGAAATGCAATAGGACTCGGCTTCCTAGGGCTAGTGAATGTGATTATCGAAGCCATGCTAGGTGTGCGTGTGATTTTTGTGGCAATTCATCATAGGGTTCATCTCTAGGAGAAAGAGATGAAAAGAAGAAAAGAAAAAGGAAAAAGAAAAAGATGGAGAAAAACGACTCAAAAACGAAGAAAAAGACGCAAATGACGCACAAAGTGCGACTCCCCCAAGCTGAAGCTTGCATTGCCCTCAATGCAATAAAAGTGAATACAGGAGGGCAATGAAAATGGGGGGAAAAGCGCACCGACACAAAAAGACATGAAAAACAAGGAAAACACACAAACGAAACTGAAAAGAAGAATAAGTATAAAAATCACACCACACGACATATAAACAAAAAAGAAAAGTAGAAAATCATATGACACAACATATAAAACAAACACACAAAGAAAACATCACACGACAGTACACAGAAAAATTTGACTTCCTCCAAGCTAGACGTGACAAAGCTAGCGAAATGATGTGATCATGAATATGCAGAGATAAGCAAGAGGGAGGTCAGAAAACAAAAACGAAATCAAAAAGCAGGAGAGGAAACATCCTCGTCCTCCTCGGCGGAAGAAGTGGGGGATGCGGTGTGGGTGGGTGAAGTGACAGGTGTGTGGAGAAGCGGAGAAAGTGGTCGAGGTGATGGATTAGTGGGTGTGGAGGAAGTGTGGACGATGGGTGGTGTGGAGGTGATGACGGTGAGTGGGAGTGAAATGGCGACCAAGGTGGTGGTGGGTGGAGGAGGTACGGGGGTAGGTGAGGATGAAGGGGGAATGTGGGTAGGTGAGGATGGTGGGGGAAGTGATCGAGAACGCACTTGCAATTTCTTGCGGCGCACGTTTGGAGTGACGGAAGTGGAGGGTAGTGGAGCTGAGGGGGCGACAGTGGAGGGAATGGAAACAGTGGGAGTAGATGAGGTAGTGGGGATGGAAGTAGTGATAGGAGGGGATGGTCGCCTAGGTGGTGATGGTGGAGGTGAAGAATGTGATGGGGGAGGTGAAAATTGTCGAGGCGGTGAAGGTGGGGGCGAGGGGTGTGGTGTGGGAGGGGGTGGTCCGTGGACGTGAGTGAGAAGGCGGAGGATGGCGGTCACGTTCCTCTCAAGTGCGAGGAAGCGTGGGTGAGAGAAAATCAAAGGGGGTGGGTCCGAGGGGGTGGAGGATGCAACGCCAGCGCGAAGCGAAGCCAACTCATCTCGAGAGCGAGACGAGCGGAAGTGGCTCGACGAAAGGAGGAGGAGAAGGTAGTGCAGACCGGGGAGGTGGCGACAGTGGTGATCGGGACAGACGCTGGGATGACATGACTAGGACCAGCCCCAGGGTCATCACGGTGCACAGGGATGTCCTGCTCGCCTAAGTGGGCGGCAGGGGAAGGTGGTCTATGTGCGCACGGTATGAAAGGAAGGCGCAACCCCCCAAGAAACTCAGGATCAGGCGGGAAGGTCCAGTCTACCACAAGATGGATGGTCATGCGAGCGGGGTTGGGCAGAATGGTGTAGGGAACTGGGGATGGCCTTAGTGGAAGGTGAAACGGCCATCGGGGCGGGGCTTAATCATGTGAATATGACGTAGGACGTCGAGATCTAGACGTGAGGGTCCTGCAGCAGCGGGAAGATCTCGGGGGATGACAATATTATACCTGGGAGCAGACGCTATGATCGTTATAAGGCCCTCGCAACAAAGCTTGCCCTTGCCGGCTCGGCTAATCTCAATGAGCTTTTGAATAAGCCATTCGACGGCATGGACGGGAATGGTAGGGGCCCTAAAAGAAATCCTGTCATCCCCGCGGACAAAGGGAAAGGTCATGGCCCACAGAATGAAGAGATCAGGGATGGTCACAGTACCTGACTCATCCCTGGGGAAAAACGTGCAAGAAATGATACGGTGGGCCAGACGGAAGACGGGGTGAATGATGGAGGAGGCCTTGGCCTTACCTCGGGGGTAGTGAGGGTGCAGGGTGAGACGGAACCAAAACTGATCGACGTCAAATTCGGGGGATACCCGTAAGAACGTATAGCGTCGTTCCCCAGGATGGGGAAACCAAAGATGTCATTGATGGTGTCGAGATGGGTGCGAATGGTTCTATTGCGGACCCTAAAGATGACGATCGACCCCGACTCACGGACAAGTGTGGATAAGAATTCGAGTGTGAGGGAGGGGTAGGACACCGCCGAGGCGTTTAGGAAAGCCAACCAACCTAAGTTTGCGAAGAGGGTCTCGACCTCGGTGAATACACCAAGATCGATAAGCGATTGGGTGTGGGCAAACTTGGTCGATAGATGCCCCCGAGCATCAAGTCTACGGTAAAAGTCTTTGTGCTCTTGGTTCCTAAAGTGGTAGCCATGCGGGCCCATCAGTGGGTCCTCAACTGGGACAATAGGTTGGGGTTGGGGTTGGGGTTGTACAGGCTGTGCGGGAGGAGGGCGTGGGTGTGGTGGACGTGTAGTTTTGCGTCTCTTGCGAGACGACCCCTCCTTTCACATGATAGCCTTACCCGTATCCTTATCTTTGGCCATGTGAGAGTGTGTGTATGTGGGTGAATGCGAAATGCGATGAATGCACACTAACACAAGCAATCGAGCAAATCAAAATTCTAGGGCAAAATATGAAATTAAGCTAAGGAGCGAAGTTACCCAAGCGAGATAGAGATCCTTGCTCGTAGATGTCCCAACGCTACGCAACGGGGAGAAGTGTGAAGCCGCGGCAACTCATTTCAGCAATTTTCGAAAATGGGGGGGGGGGGTTTGGGGCGAAAATTAGGGCTTGGATGCGGGCGAAATTGAAGAGAAAGGGGGAGAGATCGATGGAGAGATGGAGAAAGTGAGTTGATGGATCGATTGAGAGGGTTGTGTGACCGGTTGAAGGAGAAACGAGGTCGGGCGAGGGAGGGGAAGTTGAAATGGTGAGAGAGAAACGAGATCGGGTGAGGGAGATGAACGGATGGAGGCGCGGGGTTTATATAGGGTTTAAGTCGAACCGATCGGGTGAAATGTCACCCGATCGATTGACTTTTAGGTCAAAAAATTTGCCGAAAAGAGGCTACAGGCGACCTGATCGGTTGAGAACTCAACCGATCGGGTTGCCGCTTCACACTTTTTCCGAAAGTTTAGTATAGCTCACCCGGTCTTTCACATGACCATGCTTTGCATCAACCGATCGGTTGATCAATTCCCAAAATTCCCGAGACTTCGGCCGTTCCCAATCGGTCTGCCACCCGGTCACGCTCAGCTTCATCCGATCGGTTCGCAAGGAGAGCAGATACGGCCGTCGTCTGATACGTCTCACCCGATCAGTTGAGTGGTCACCCGATCGGGTGAGGGCTTGTTTCCTGCAAAAATTCACGAACGGCCTAAGTTTCTCGACGGATGATCCCGCGGCTGAATTTAATTATTAAAATAGAAAAAATAAAGATAATAAAAATCCTAAAACCGAAGATAAAAGCTCAGAGCATGGGTTTCCTCCCATGAAGCGCTTTTGCTTAATGTCGTTTGCTCGACGCCCGTAGATGATATTCAAGGCGGACGGGGGTGATGCCCTAAGATCGGCATCACTTCAAATTCAGAATTAGCAGCCATCGGTGTCGTCGGCGGTGACAAGAAAACTTGCTCGACGACTCTCCCTCCGTTGACGGAATCTGGAGGCTTCTCCCTTATATTGGCGTCTACCGCCACTCGCTTCAGGATTCGGATCTAATCATCGGTGAGCCCCATGGGCTCTTTTCCTTTCCTCCTCGTCGGAGGAGCCTTTTGAAATCCGAGGGGGGGCGTATGTGCCACATCCGCCTTCCCAGAGACATCATCTTCCTTCAGGCCGACTGGTTCTTCTGAGTCCCCCAGGCTATCGGGGGGATTCGTTGGAAGAATTTCCCAGGAGCTTGCCTCCATAGCTCTATCTTCTTCTAACTCCAGCACATTGCATCTTGGATCATCCGGGGGATCGGGGTGCTTCATTGACAACCCCAAGTCAAATTCGACTTTCTCGTTGCCGACGTTAAGGTAAAGCTTTCCATTCTTCACATCTATCAAAACACCGGCAGTGGCCATGAAAGGCCGTCCAAGGATGATCGGGGTGTGAGTATCTTCAGGCATGTCCATGACGACGAAGTCCACTGGCACATGCACCCCACTTACGTTGACAGGGAGGTCATCTACAACACCCACCAGATATTTGACCGATCGGTCTGCAAGCTGTAAGGTCATACCGATGGGCTCCAAGTCGCTCATCCTTATCCTCTTATACAGCGACATGGGCATCAAACTGACGCTCGCCCCAAGAACGACGAGCGCACGATGGATTTTTACCTCCCCAATCGCACAAGGGATAGAGAAGCTCCCAGGGTCTTTAAGCTTAGGCGGCTTTGCTCTCTGAATGAGAGTGCTGCATTCCGCCGTCAATACGACCTTCTCCTTTCTGGACCCTCTTGTCACTAAATCCTTTAGAAATTTGGCGTATGAGGGAATCGTCTCGATAGCTTCGAGGAAGGGGATTTGCAAGCTTAGATCCTTGACCATGGCAAAGAATTTGCCATACTTTTCGTCTATCTTGGCTTGAGCTAGCTGTTGTGGAAAAGGCACAATGGGCTTGAACACTTTAAGTCTTCCTTTATTGCTTCTCTTCTTCTCATCTTCAAGGACTCCCTCCGGAGTCGTTGGCTTTGGCGACGAAGCACCGTCGTCATTCAATTTTTCAATTGGTCGCTCTATGACCAACGGTGCTTCTGGTTCCTTTGGGGGCACTCTTGTGGGGATTTGTGTTCCGCTCCTCAACACGATAGCGGATACATTCGCATGCTCGTGCGTGAGTGCCAAAGTTTGGTTTGCTCCCCTCGGGTTCACTTCAGGTTGTGGCGGCAATAGATTTTGCGACCTTGAAAGGTTCGCCACTTGTAACCACAGTTGGGTTACTTGGTCCGTGAGAGCCCTCTGCCCCATTTCCAGCTTCAAATTTATCTTCTCCTGGTTGGTAATATATTGAGTCAAAAGGGACTCAACCGGAGAGATGTCCCTCTGATGGCCAAATTGCTGCTGCTGCTGAATGGGCTGCTGATTCCTTGGAGCATATTGCTGATACTGTTGTGGAGGCTGCTGCTGCTGAAACTGCTGCTGCTGAAGCTGCTGCTGTTGAGGCCTAGCCGACTGATATATCTGCTGTTGCTGCTGCTGAGGCGGCGGCGGCTGATACGGTGCCCGATAGCTAAGGTTGGGATGATTCCGGTTGTTTGGAGAGTAGGCCAGGTTGGAGCTAGTCCGTGGTGGGTACGACACATTTCCCGTAGGATTGTAGAATAGTGCGCTCGCTTGGTCCAATGGTGGTGAGATGTCACCACCCTCGAAGTCCCCCATGGCTTCTGTTTCCACCGCCGCAATATGTTGCGTACCGGCACCACCGGCACCTACCATCAGTGCGGAGATCTGGGTCGATAGCAAGTCAAACTTACTGGATAATTTGTCGACGTCCTCGACCCTGTGGATGCCCCGAGCTCTAGGTGTGGCTCTCTCGTCACACCACCGCTCATTGTTTGATGCCATATTTTCTAATATGTTCCCGGCATCTTCTTCACTTCTGGACATGAAGGACCCCCCAGCCGTGACGTCCATCGAATATTCTAAATCATCCCTCAATCCGTTGTAGAATAGATTAATTATCTGCCACTTGGAAAGCTCATGATTAGGGCATCTTCGCTGCATCTATTTAAATCTTGTCCAAGCTTCATGCAGGGACTCGTGGCTGGCTTGGGAGAAGGAGGAGATCTCACTCCTCAGCTTCATGGTCTTCCCCGGAGGAAAGAACTTTGTTAGAAAAGTGTTTGAAAGCTTCTCCTAAGTGTTGAACGTATTTGGGTCTTTCCCCTTAAGCCACAACTTGGCCTTATCCCGCAGAGAGAAGGGGAATAGCTTCAGACGGATCGCCTCAGTTGTGACAACATTTATCCGGAAGGTGTCACATTTCTCCAAGAAGGAGTCCAAATGTTCGATGGGGCTCTCCATGGGTGCCCCCGAGAATTGATCCTGCTGGATCCACGTTACTAAGGACGGCTTGAGCTCGAAGCTTTGCGCCGTAATAGCAGGAGGACGGATGGCAGAGGTGGACTCGATGGATGGCATCGAGTACTCCAGCAGGGACTTGTGAGGTGGGGTGTTCTCCCCCATGGTTTCAAGCTCTTCTCTTCTTCGCTTCTCTGCGGCAAGACGCCTTAGGGTGGCCATTATCTCAGGATCAACAGGAATCAAGTCGTCAAGACTTCTTGTGTTCCTACGCATTAAAAGCAACAAACACCCGGGATGCGAAAAGTGGGAAGGATAAAGATAAAATATAAAACGAAAATAAAAAAATAAAAACGAAAAAGAAGAATGCGAAAATTATCGCGAGATTGAGATGAGAGCTAGACTCAAGGGTTCATGAGATCCTAGAATAACAAGCACGTTGCCTCCCCGGCAACGGCGCCATAAAGCTTGACGTCCCCCGCGTTTTGGAGTGTATGCAAGTGTGCAATGAAAGATTGGGGGCGTGAGAATTAAATATTTATAACCGCAAGCGCACGGTGTTGTAGTGTGGCTTATGGGTCGAACTCAGGGAGGCGTGGTTGTGCTTGTGTCAGAAAGGATCGACCGGATTCACCCCATGGGTGAGATAGCCCGAATCGGATGATGGTTTGTCACAGAAAATAGAATGCGAGGGATAAACAATATAAAGGGATACCCGGGACTTCGGCTTCCACCCTATCGTGCGATTCTCGCCAATACGACCTACTGGTAGGATAACGATCGGAATTAGGGTCTAAAGGTGAGACGTTGCCTCTAAGAGTGATACCGGCGTCCCATGGGCCCGATATTCCGGTCGGTGCCCAGGATGATACGCCGGACTACCCGGGTTCGGTCAGTGGGCATTCCCATGTACATTAACACTGACTGACTCCGGGAGCACTAAGCTCGCAACGATAACTCCCAACATCTCGTCCTGCTGCTCCCGTGCGCTAGGATTCGACGTCTACGCTAAGGGTGTGAGCTATGGCTAGGGAGTCAACCGCCAAGTTTATTCCCCATTGGCCCAATGGTCAAAGGCGGTATTTTTCCCGCCGATGACAATGAAACACCCAGCGTAACCGATAGATTCCTAATCCCTATTGATTTCCTAGTCCTATGGACGCATCAGGGAGAACCCACGAAGGGGTTTCCACCAAAATCCCAGATTTGGGAACTACTCACACATATTAGGTAAAAAGCAATCTAAACGAAAATTGACCGTTAAAAGCATGATCAGACGATTGAAAAGTAGTAAGAGCAATGCAAATAACACTATATTAAAGTTTGGTAAAGATCGGACAACTTACAAATACCTAGAAAATTACAGCCGTCAAGAGAGAGAAAAACGGCAAAAAATAACAACTCCCGTTTTCTGGAAACCTAGGGTCTCTATTTATAGAAAACGACATCACCCGATCGGGTGAAGGATCACCCGATCGGGTGAAGGATCACCCGATCGGGTGACCTGCTGTGAACTTCGGCAGCAATCTTCAGCATTTCACCCGGTCAGGCGGCACGGTCGGTTGGTGGAAGCTTCTCGTCGTTTGGATCTTGAGCTCATCGGGTGAACCGATCGGTTGAAAGATCAACCGATCGGTTGGAATTGCTGCCCAAAAAGACAGAGACTTCGGAAGTTTTGGCACGGTCAGCCAGCCGTCGGGTGAGCTCTTCGGGTCATCTTCTTCGGAGAAACGGCTACAGGTGAACCGATCAGGTGAAGATCACCGGATCGGTTGAGTTTCAGCTCCAATTTCCACAGAGAGAGGTCGGGTTGAACCGGTCGGCGACCCTGTCGGTTGACACTTTCGTTGCTTCAGCGGCTGACCGGGTCGTGCACGCGTGCATCACCCGATCGGTTGGCCTATCCAACCTATCGGGTGGGGGGCTGAAAGAGGGCGATCTTCGTCGTTTGACCCCCTGGATCACGTGTGACTCCTCCCGTTGCTCCGTGGACTCATGATATCGTCGTTTTATGTCCCCTACGCCGGCAAACTCCTGCAATCATACAAAAACACGGAAAAGTGAAAGAAAACAAGAAAACACGAGAAAACGAATATAAGACGGCGGAAAATAGCGGAAAACACAAAAGAAGATGTGCGTGAATATACGAAATATAAACGCATGTCACATCCCTTTCATGGATGCCTTGACTGAGAGCATCTCCAACCCTCCACTTCAAAAAAAATCCCCTTCAAAATGGAATATGCTTCAAAGATTCCATTATAAAGGATGGACAACTCCAACCAACCCTCTTCAAAACCTATTTTTATTCATTTGTTGTTATTTTTATTGAAATACTTAATGAAAAATTTTTATTTTAGACATGGATTAATCTCATAATCAATATTTATTCACCACATGAAAAGAATCATCGAAAGCTAGCGATTCCCACCGTTCTTTGGCCTGCATCAAAGTTATTAGATAAATTTATAAATGATATAAAATTATTATTATTATATAAATATAATAATTTGGTGAAAATATTAAATATTATATTTTTTAAAATTTGCTCTAAAAATATTCAATATTAGTATCATATTATAAGTATTACCGTGATCTTTCCAAAGGTATTAGAATTATTAAATTTAGTGATAAGTTTGTAAAATACTAATGTTTTAAGTAATCATGTTTAAGTTAATTGAGAGGTACATTGGTCATTTAAACTGAAATGCTAATTGAAAGGGTGAATAGTGCCCCTTCATATTTGAAGGGGCACTATTCATCCCCTTCAAATTTGGCTTCAAAATGAAGTTGGGTTGGAGCTCCACCGTGCTTCAACATGAATAAATGAAGCATAGCTGGAGTTAGAGGTGCTCTGAGATACCAACTTATGCCAAGTTCCTAAAGGAACTAATAGCATGGAAGAAGAAGGCTGAGCGAGTGATGTTGGCAGAGGAGCCATCGTCATTTCTAAGGAGCAACACACTTCTGAAGAAGCTCTCGGATCCGGGTAGCTTTACAGTCCATTGCTCCATCGGCGGCGTTCCCATCAGATCTTGGAGCCAGCATTAGCCTGATGCCATTATCCATCTTCGAGTGCATCAACACCAGGACATAGCTGGAACCAATGGAGATGACGATCCAGCTAGTCGACGAATCAATGACCCGACCAGTCAGAGTGCCTATGGACATCATATTACAAATTCTAGTAGGGTGAGCATTCCAGTGGACTTTGTTATCATGGACATGTCAGAAGATGGTGGGTCCCAGATTATACTTGGTCGCCCTTTCATAGCGACAGTTGGAGTGCTGATAGACGTCTGGGAGGGCCCTCTTTACCTCAATGTGGGAAACATTGAGATGGAATTTCGGCTTCTTAAGCCGAATAGAGAGAGCACCCACGGAAGACGTCCGTAATCTAGAACTGGTGGAAGACAAGCACATCGAAGAGTTCACAGTTGAAGAGATTCTTCCTGACCCCATGCAGCAAAGTGAAGACGGTGGTAGGGGTAGCAAATGGGTCGGGTGGGTTCGGGTTCGGTTCGGGTCAGATTTGACCCGACCCAGATAGGGGTAAACCCTAACCCGATGCGGATTGAATCCGGTTCGGGTTCGGGTGACACGAAAAAATTTCAGGTCGGGTTCGGGTTAACCCGTCGGGTTAAGATTTGAATTATACACTACTGCTCCTTTTTCGAATCCAGCTATTTATTAAGAGCCACCGACAATTTATTAAGTGTTGCATGATTTCCAGTAGCTCGTCGCTTAAACTGCATTGATGACAGCAAGGAAGTATAATTAACGTTACCATTTTATTAACGAAAGTAATAAAATTAACAAAAAAGTTGTATGTAAATGGAATTGAATCCAAGACCTCTTAAATAAGATGTCACGCCTCGCTTCCCAAGTACAGAAGGTGAGACGTGAGGAGGTCCGCTCAGACGTGGAGCTGTGAAGCTGCAGTCTGATAAGCGTCTGTAAAAATTACAAATAATAGCAGGTCCTTGCATTGCGACGAAACAACAACAATAATAATGAAGCAGATAAATAACATCCACCAACAAAACATCTAACAATTATTCCAACATCACAGAATAGTCACAAAAGTACAAGCCTAAACAATAGGCCTAAAGCATGGCCGAAACAAAACTAAAAGAGATAGGTGCTACGCACCGAAACCTAACAGCAACTAAGGAAAAGTAACAACTAAAGGGAGACTCCAAACCAGTCTAGGACTGGTCACCAGTGTCCTCGAACTCGGTCTCTGCAAGGACCTCAAACTCGGCGTCCACGAATTGCTCGTCCTCCGCCACCTGCTCTGTCTCAAAGCCTGACATGTGACACCCAAAGAGAAAAGGGCACATGTCAGCAAAAGTCTCCCAAGGGAAGCAGGGAACTTTTGTGCAAGGATACAAATATAGAAAAGTGACTAGCATTTCTAAACATAATGAAAAGACATGACATTTAAAGATTGCAACAATTTAAGGTAACATGATGACATGCATGCATGTCGCAGCAGAACTACGAATGTCATGCCCTATTTTGCACTATACGTGTATTCTACTGAACACACGTGGTATTTCTACCTACGGTGTATACGTAAGCATGAAATAAACGAAGATATCGATATATATGACGTAGTGCAAGGGGGATTAGGCCGTAATACGTGACTAATGAAAGTGAATGCGAAGTGTGAAGGCGAGAGAAGTGTGAAAGACGTTGTGGGTGTAAAACAATAGGAATGTGTTAGGCGCGTGTGTGTGATGCATGTATGCATGCATGGATGGGCGTGGATGTGTGTAGAAAGAGCCATGCAAGTGTGAAAGGGGTTAGGGGTCAATGGAAACCTCCGTAAAATTTTAGAAAGGCCAGGGGCAAAACGGTCTTTTTGACTAAATTTACTGTATGTACATACTTAAGTGGTCGGTGCATAAAGTAATGGCATACTTGTAAATACTTGAATATGTGAGGGGTAGTTTGGTCATTTAATAAATAACATGGCTTATGGGATAAGCCATGAATCATTCTAGATTTCTCTCCCTTCTTCTCTTCTCTTCCTTTCTTTTCTTCTCTTTTCTTCTCTTTTCTTCCCTTATCCTTTTCTTTACCATTTCTTTTCTAATTTCCCCCACCTCTCTCTCCCATATCCCCCTCCCCACTCATTATGGCCGAAATTCTCCCACAAAAAAAGAGAGGAAGAAGAAGATGATGATGAGGAAGAGAAAGAGAAGAGGAGTGCTTCTTTGAGGTAGGAACCCTCTTGGTTGGAATTCCATGAAATTTATTTTTGCTATTATATTTTTAAAGCATGTTTTACTTAATTTGAATTACGGATGACGGAATTTCATGAGCGATGTTCCAATTTCACAAAATATCCCATGAAATTCTTAGTAAAACCAATCTCTTTGAAATCCTGAAATTCTGTTGTGTGTTATTGCTTGGATTCTGATTACTGTAGCACGAATTAGGGTTCAAAAAAATATGAGCTTGTAGATCTCGAAGTCCTACCCCAAAATCATATAAATTTTGATATATGTTCAATTCAAAAACTAGGAGTAAAAATTCTGACTTTACAGCATGTCTGTTTGATTTCCAGCTTTGACACATTTCAGTAAAATTGGCCTAAACACCTGCACACATCAAGGAAATTTGGTCTTGTTAGAAAGCTAACAAGTGTTTCTAAAAATTCATCAGAGTGCTTATATGTTGAATTTCTGCCTCCAACATGCCCAAAATTGCTTTCAATACAGGCCCTGAAATCTGTCTGAAAAACAGATTTGACACACTTCACCAATTAATTCACCATAAATCACAAACGTAATATTTTTCCATGAAATGTTATTTGTGAATCAAGGACTAACATATCTACAACCTTCATTTTGAACACTTTGCCAAATTCTTAATAAAACCTGATGTAATATGCTCATGTATTGGCAATTTCTACAAATTCCAGCAAGTTGAGCCATTTCTATAGGATGTTTATTTATGCATTGATGTCAATTGTGCTTTAATTCTCCATCTTTGATGTTATTATGGAAAGGGAAGTTGATTGATGTGTTAATCTAATATAGTTTCGATGTGATTGTGAGGTGGTGCATGATGCATGCTACGTGTTTGTAGAAATGCCTCAATGAATGTCTAGTTAAAGAAACTTGATAATGAATTGTATACACATGTATCAAGATCCATGTTATAAATTGATAATGTTGGAAACATGGATGGCATCACTACATTACTATACGTGAATGTGTGTGTGATGTGATGGAGGGCATGTCACGTGAGTGCATGACCCAGATTGCTATGTGATGAGGCGATTGATTGAGGGCCTCACACTTAGGTGCATGACCCGTGTTGATGAAATGAAGTTACTGAACATGTAGCATGCCACCATGTTTTCTATAATAGAACTTGTAATGCTTAATTGATGTTTGAGAAAGTCTCAATCCCCTCCAAACAGGGGGTGAGTTAACAAAACCCAGGTTTAGGTGGGATTTGAGTAAATTGTGGATATGCGGCCTGGACTGTGAAGTTGGGAGATAATTATGTGATTGTGGAGTTTACAACCACTCGCCTTTACCGGGAGTGGAGGGGATTTTTACACCCACTCGCCTTTACCGGGAGTGGAGGGGTAAGGAGGTGGAGAGCCTCACTCCTGCCAGGGACGGGGGAGCTGAGAGGCCCGACGTACATTGCCTGTGTCCACTGCGTCGTGTGCTAGTTCACCCCAAATTTGGGGTGAAGTCTAGGTCCTTGTATCACACAGTTTACACAAGTTCCCAATTAATTTAATTATAAAATAATAAGATAAGAATTTGGCATGTTACTCCTTCTGTTGGCAGCACTTCCCCTTCACTTGCCTGCTTCTCGTGTCTCTGTGTCATACCTCAGGCACTTGTACTTGTCTTATCAGATAGTGTTTGTTTGATTACTTGTGTTGTTATTATTATTATTATTATTCGTGCTAACCCTTTTCTTGCAGTAACTCGACATTGGACCGCAGGTATGACTTCCTTGGTTGAACTATTTAATTCGCATTATATCACTTAGTTACATGCTCTGTTCCTCTAGCTTGTCTTGTGAATTGATAACCTTAAAATGGAGTTCCAAACCCAAGTTGGTTCCTACTGGGGCATGCATTGACGTGCTCCTCCCCATTTTTCAGGTAGCAGGGTCAGCTTGGTTGGAGAAGACTTGGAGTTGAGTTCAGGGTAGCACTTGGTGTGAGCCGTTTTGTGGTGTGATATGGTTGTCTTGGAAGGTGGGAAATGACGGTGTATGTGTAGTAGTGCGCTTGGGCCATGTACGTAAATGAAAGATGTTGTATAAAATAGTTATTGTTGTTCTATACTATTTATCAGTTGTTGATATTCTATTGAAGCTGCATTTGTACTATCCCAGCATGTGCGCAGTGGCCTGCTTATTCAGTTTTTTCTCTCCTCTCTCATCACCCTCACTTTTCAGGATACTTGGAAAAAAAAAATTTAGATGCCGGGTAAACTGGGGAACGGGGCGTGACAACGAAAATCACAGTTTCACGATTCATGAACACTAACTTGTCACTTTGTGCACATGGTTTACGCCTTTTGGCTGAAGTGGCTGTACAGACACACTTCTACGCTCAAGTGATCGCTTAACCATACCCCTCCACGTGTATCGAGCGTTGGTTTCTCAACAACACTGTGCTCGCTTCTGGATCACGGGCCAGGAAGTGTATTTGGTTTGGCATAGAGTTATGCCCGCAAAAGCAGGTGCCTAACCTCAATAGTTACAATATTTGTAGCGTGTGCTACGCAATCACGATAGAACAATATGATGCATGACATGGCATGGGATGAGCAGTTAAAGTGCGTATCGTTAATTGAAATTAAACATGACATGGTAGCATGAATGAAAGTATGGTAAAAGTGTCGGATCTAGCTTCGTTGTCAAGTTAGATCAAGTAGGGTGTCGGATCTAGTTTCGTTGTCAAACTAGATCAAGTAGGTCGTCTAGGCGACTATCATTTCACCGCCTAGTCTCTTTTACGCTAACACACAATTTGGCCTAAAACGTGGCCTAAACAATTTACTGGCAAGTATCAATTGACTGTTTCCGGTGATATCGATTGTCGTGGATTCTTCTTGACGAGCGTTATGCTTTGGAACGACTGGTCATCTGTTTGATTAAACACATGTTTGAATCAGATTTGTCACAAAATAACTAAACAGGAATACATTCTCTTTATTAGGTTCTCTACCCTAGGGTGTTCAAAACATATTAGTAACTAACGTTACCGTTTATGCACTAACATTCTAGAGCACTCTACTAACATATGGTACTGCCCATGTATTATTAGTAACTGTTTACTCACCTAGCACACAGTTTACTAACAAATTAGATTAAGGTATCTTCATGTTTTATAACCTACTACCCATCCTAAATTTACTGATATAGAGTTGTTTACATGTGTTCAATCTTACACATATACTAGTTCTAATACCTTAATAAACTAACAATAAACGCTTTTATACGAAATACTTGTCCATGCATAATCTACTAACAAATAATTTTCCTACAGAAATGTCGATCAATAATAACAAAAGGAGGAGTGACAGCATAAACTTCCTTTTTAATTTTCACTTGAGTTTCCAGCTATTATTTCGTTACTACAAAAATTGAGGGAACTACTATCATATTATCACAGGTAACATAAATAAATATGTATGAGTCCTAACAGATTAAGTACTGACATCATATATCTATATTATAAGTATGAGTACATGGTTCAGAGTTCAAGGTATAATGTATATATTACAAATCAACTAACGTAATATCCAAACGTTAACCAACGCAACTTAACTTACGTGAGCTTGCAGGTCGAAGGCAAACGGCTTCGGAAGGGAGACGCTGCGGTCTGCAGCGGCGTCGAGGTGGTGTCGGACTGGCGCTGCAGCTCGGAGTGAGGGGGTGTGCGGCGGACTGAGGTTGTCGGAGTCTTCCGGAAGTGGGCTCCGATGGGTGCTGTGACGAGGGTGGTCGGAGGGATGAAGGCTGGGCGTGGAAACTGGGTTATGCGCGGCTAAGAGGGGAGTTGGAAGCGACGCCTGGAGGGGCGAACTGGACGGTGGTGATGGGCGTCTAGATCTCGGGGAGGAGAGGGCCGGGCGGCTGTTTCTCGTTCTCTCTCTTTTTTAATATAAATATTAGCCCTAGGTTCGGTTGCTATAAAGATGAGGGGAGAGTGATGTACGTGGAGAGAGAGGAAGAGACGTGGAGCAGGGGTGCTTTCATGTGGGTAGAGGGGTACGGTTGTGGGGGATTTAGTTAATGATAGGTTAGGATTTGGTTTGTTAAAAAAATATGGAAGATCCCTTAACCGAAAGCTGGTAGTATTAAGGAGATTAAGGTTTAAAGTATTTATAATATTAAGTATGCTTAACTCCAAGCGTACAGCATTTGAATTTCAGAAAAAAATTCTTAAAAGAAATTTTTTAATAATTAAATATGTGTTAATGCAGAGTAGTCCCTCGGAGACCAAAAATTACAAGGAAAATATCGGGGCGCTCGCGCCTCCGAGAGGATCGTGGATACGGGGTTCGGTCGCACGTCGAAACTACGGAAACACAATAATAAAACCAAATACGAAAATACGCACACGAATCAACATACGCACAAAATACGTACGACCGGAAGTGGCCGTTACAGAAGAGGACAACAATTCAAATCGTATAAGCACAACTCACATTGTAACTGTGTATTGAAGTTATTATATAAATTATATATATATATATATATATATATATAAAGTAAACTGGGTCGAATTCGGGTCATCCGGGTTGACATGCCAAACACATACCCGACCCGAATTTTAACCAGGTCGGGTCGGGTCAACCAGTTTCCTACTTGACCCGGATTGGCCCCTACCCATACCCGGTTAAGGATGCCGGGTTCGGGTCGGGTCGGATTGGGTCGGGCTCATTTTGCCACCCCTAGACGGTGGTATAGACCCACTGCATGACATAGCAGTGGCGGACTATTTACAGGTGCGGGACGAGGACCCGGCTGATGGGTTAATTACGCACGAGCATGCCATGCTCGCTTTGGAGGATCACGATACAGATGTCGTGAAGATCAATGAAATTATTATTGCAGCATCTTCAAGACGCCACAAAGACAGGAGAAGAGCGGATAGGAGAAGAGATGAGAGGACCATTGATGGTCCGACAGAGGTGATCGACCAACCAGCTCCACAGGGTTGATCAGTAAAAATGATGGGCGTATCTCATGTGCACCCAATATTCAGCCACATTGAGTATTATTGGTCGAGCTTACGACCATAAACAAGCGCTTAACAGGAGGCAACCCGACCTTTCTTCATGTTCTTTTGTTTCTAGTTGAATTTTTATAGTCATTTTTGCAAAAAAAATATAAATTATAAAAATTTCTGATGAGGTTAAACAATTGCATGTACTCGACAAGTAGGATGTCTCAAAAAGGCTAGAGGAGAAGCATGAATGTTGAGTGAGAGTTCAAAGATTGAAGATGAGCACTACAAAAGAAGCGACGGGCTGCCAGCACCAGTTGCTCAGCCGAGCTGTCATCCCGCTCAACTGAGCATAACACCCAGAAAATAGGAGGCCATGCTCTAAACTCAAAAGAAAAAAATAAGACAGCCGTTTGATAGCGCTCGGGCGAGCACCAGCACGCTCGACCGAGTGAAACGCCCAGCAAGGGGCAATTCTAGACTCAAAAGTATGTGAGGGGCCACTTTCTTTTTGTGAACCAATCGCCTGAGCACCTAGCACGCTCGGCCGAGCACACAATCGCCACATCCCCTATATAATAAATACGGGTGTACTCGATCGAGCTCCTTCCAGAACCCCAAATCGAGCACCCCATCAGCTTCAAAATCCCTGACCAAGCACCTCCCCCAAAACTCGTGGCTCTCCTAATTTCTCGCCGGACACTCCTCCCCCTCAACATCCACTCCTCCTCCTCCTCATCTCCACCCCCTCTCCTTCTTCTCCACTTCCCCCAAACCCTAAAACCTTTATTTTACCCCAAATTTGAAAATACTATCCAACCCTAAATTCGAATCTTATCATTGTTTAGGGTTTGCTCGAACCCCTTGGAGGAGATCGTGGAGCCATCTTGGCTAGCTTGGGGGATTTCATATATTTGGACGCGTGGAGCTCGTTTCTTTCGGATTTGGCTCGTCGCTTGCTCGTGTATACGCTTTTCTATTGCGCTTTCATTTTTTATATCATTGTTACTTGTGTGGTTTTGTTATTTGGTCCCTTGAGTTCTTTACACCATGCCACCCCACAAGGGCACTATGGCACACATTCCTACACCCTCACTCTCTCCACCACCACCACCTCCTCCTTCACGACCACCTCATAAGAAGAAGCCAAAAGATTATGCTTCCTCATCTAGGACACGTGTCCCACACCAGAGCCCACACCTCCACCACCTTCACCACCACTTCCACCCCCACAGCCTGAGGGCGCTCCTATTGAGACGTTCGACATCGTTTTTCTCGACGACGTACATTGTCACAAGTTTGCAGAACTCTCTAAACACCCGATCATAGCCATGAAGTTTACAGACTTAGGAGTCCTAGAGAAGCTAGGATTATTGCCAAGGGTTCAACAGCTTTATCAAAACATAGGTTGGGAGTACTTCTTAGGCTTGACGGTAAAGACCTACACTCGCTTCACCTTGGAAGTCCTCAGTTCTATTTATATGACCGACAGAGGCATAGTGTTCAATCTATTGGATGAAGAATTAGAGTTCACTTACGGAGCAATCCGTAAAGTTTTCCACTTGCCCGATGTCTGCCATGTTGAGTCTACATATTCCCCTGGCAAGGATACTCCCCCGCCATTTATTCCACTCACTTTTGGGAGAGAATCTCTGGCCTTCTTGTCTTTAGCGCCAGCCGCTCCAAGTCATCCTCCATTATCCATCCTTGACTGCACTTTGCTCAGCGCCATATAGCCACCACCATCCTATGCATGCCTAAGCCCAAGACCATGTCCACCATCCAGCTTATCCTCTTGTGGGCTCTTACTCTCCCCTTTGAGGAGCAGCAAGATGGCATCACCCTTCCTGCATTTTCCATGGACCCTGCTCAGATTATCTGCGACCGTTTGATCTTTGTCGCTTCCTCACAAAAGGGACCCATCTGTTACAGTAGCTTCTTCACCATCATTGCCCAGTATGTTAAACTAGTTATTCCTGATGATCTGGCAAAGGCACCAGGTCCTACCACTCTATCAATTGATGTGCATGCACATTATTAGGGCCCACATTCGTTATCACTGGGTATATCTCCATGGGCGATTTAATGCTAATTTCATGGTTCTTCCGAACCCAGTTCGGATTCTTATTGGCCCACCGCACGTTGAGCGGACCTTCCCCATGGAGTTACACATTCCACTCATTTACCAACTAGAGCTCGATGATGAGCATCTTACCCAAAAGCATTCTCAATAGCCGGGTGCTGTTCCACCACATATTGAGGAGTCACACTTGTCTGTGCCCTTGTCTGTGCCTCTTGCAGCCCCTTTTGTCCATACTTCTGTCGAGAGCGCTCCCATATCCACTGACATTCTTGCTTCTAATGTGAGCAATATTGACACTTCTGTCCCCATATCACCATCTACCGAGATTGCATTTGTTTCTGCCCCACTGTCCATATCTGTATCCGAGACTGTATTTGCTATCCTAATAGAGATCATGGTGGTTTCTGTCCACACATCTGCTGCTGCCACCTCTGCCGTGTCTGCACCTGCCTCCACATCTCATGCCTCTGCCCAGCGTACACTCCGTATGCATCATGTATTTCCTACACGTTGACCTACTTCGAGAGTCGAGCCCAGCAACTCCTGTGCTCCAGATTTTGTTGCACGTTTATATAGAGTGGAGCACGCTATAGTTGAGTTGCGTGAGGCATTTCAGTAGCTTGAGCAGCGAAATAATGAGAAGCTTGATGTCATTCTACAGCATCTGTAGATACCGCCCCTATCGGGTGGTGCTGCTGCTTGATCTCTCGTCTTGCCGTATCCGCTCTTCCCTATTATTTTTGGTGCCCATCTGTCCTCACAGGGCCCAGTTCCGCATAGCTTGGGGGAGAACCATTTTGATGTGTCCTATCGTCGTCGTCATCATCATTCGTATGATTACATTTAGATACATTTGGCTCAAGCATTTGCATCGTCTTTTCTTATTTCTAGGATTTTTGTTTCTTTTACTTTATCCTACACCGCCCACCGTAGCATTATTCTCCATCTCTACATGCGTGTTCTCCGCAGTGAGGGCACCGCTGTGTTTAGCTTAGGGGATGAGCGCTATCGCTTTATATTTCTCGTTTTATTTCACCTTTTATTCCCATTTTCACCCCATTTTTCTTTTTTTAGAATCATCATGCTTTTCATATTTTTGTGTGCTTGCATGTCGTTTTTATTCTATTTCTCTATTTTCCTTTCATTTGCTAGGTTAATACTGTGTGATGATGTATCTTATTCTTTCACTATTGTCACAACACTTTCTCCATGCCACACTATTATAGAAATCTCATATTCTTAATCTGTTATAAGTGCTTAAGTAACATTCTTTTGATATCTTTATAGTATGAATGCTTGAAATTTGTTGAACCTGACTATATGGATTAGTGCGTAGTATGCTTTCAATGGAAACACACCAAGTATTCATGCATCATTAGTTCAATAACTGAAGCAATTGCCTTGATGTCTTATTCATGTTGCTATTTGCATGCTTGTTCTGAAAACCGCGTAGAAATACTATGTCACTTATTGAAATAATTAGATAACTTTCTCTCTTGATAGATTTGAGAAGAAGAATTATCTTTCTAAACTGTTTGTGCACAAAGTTGAAAAATGAGTGAACTGAGTGTTGCAATATTTCCTTCTCCACGAAAATATTTTATTCTCTACATGTCATTGTGTTTTTCCCCAAACTAGTTTTGTGTACAAACATTCCCAAAAATCCCCACAATGTTAAATATTGCTCCAAAAATCAAAAGTGAAACCAAAAAGCCCAAGTGGAAGAAGGAGCCAAAAATTCACAAATACAAATCAATTCCAAAGCTCCTACAAAACCAAAAGAAAAAAGGAACAAAAGTTTTAAATTCCAAAATTCAAAATTTCATTTCCTTGGAGCCATTCATATTAATTTGGGAAATTCAAAGCCAAGATTCCAATTCCACAAAAATTCCGTGGATGTGATACACCAAGCCAAGGAAAATGCTTTGACCAAATGAGCGAGCTTGACATTGGAGTGGATTATGTGCACGAACGGCAAAGTTAGAGAATTATAATGCTTAATGATGGATTGAGATGTGGGATGACCTCTATGAGTTGATATGGGTGTGTATAGTCATGATACATTCTATTCTTGTTGCCTGCTACGCACGATATTTTCGTGCTTCAGTTAGGACTCTTGATTGAAAAGTGTGTGTCCATTGTCTTGTATATTATGACGCTATGAAGTATAAAAAGGGGATATAGATGGATTGCATGAGCGCTAGAGAGATCACAATTATTCATATCTAAATCTTAAGTACTTCGTTTTTATATAAGAATATGAAATCTCTGTGATAGTGTGTGATTCACTTTCTAAGTTGTTGTGGCATGTGATGATTGACATGAAATCTAAGAGGACTACCTAGAGCCCCCTCTACTTTGCTTTCTTTTTCGTTTCGTTATTTTTGCTCCCCGGTGAACCCCCTATTCGTCTTCCTCAGGGACGAGTAAGTGGTAAGCTTGGGGGATTTTGATGTGTCTATACTTTTCATGTGTTTACTGCATGTTTTCATATCATTTTGATCGCTCAAAGTTCACTTTTCTATATTTTATCATGTATTTCACGATATTTTTGATTCTCGTAGTGTTTTGTGGATTTTCAAGAACTTTGGCGTGATCCGGAGCAATATTGGATGATGGACACGCGTATCGATGCTAGGGCATCAAGGGCATCATATTTAACATGTTGAAGCTGTTGGAGAAGAATCAGGAGAAAGAAAGAAAGAAAGCAGAGGAAGAAAGAAAGAAAAGAAGAACTCAAAGGAGGTGGCCAAGTTGGATTTCCAGGTCGCTCGGCCAAGTAGATGACACGCTCGGTCGAGCTGACATCACGAGAGAGGAAGGAGCTTTAAAGGCAAGAACGAGCTACATGCAGTAAGTCGCTTGGCCGAGCGACCTAGCGCGCTCGACCAAGCGACCCTCAAGATTTTGCCTAGAATATCTCTGTTGAATTAACTCGACTGGACGGCCCAAGCGCTCGACCGAGCGGCCCAAGCGCTCGACCAAGCGACCCTTCCTCCTGACAAGCTGAAAAAGAGCCAAATTCTCCGTTGAATTAGCTCGACCGAGTAGCCAAAGCGCTCGGCCGAGCCATCACTTCGCCATGTTAGAAAAGTTAGAGCACCAAGATGGTGCTTGGCTGAGCGCTGCCTAGCGCTCGACCGAGCTTTCCACTGCCAGATTTGAGAAGCGAAGCACCCAAGAGAGTGCTCAGTCGAGCGCTAGGGTGCTCGGTCGAGCACTAGGCCGCTAGACTATTATTATTGGGTTTCATATTGGGTTTCTGAGTGAAATTTTGGATATCCACGAACTTTAGCAAATTTGTGTTTAAGTGAACAAAAATTAGGTTTTAAACAAGCTTTGTTTCGATGGAGTTTTGTGAGCCGTCACTTGGGAGAATGGATTCTTGTTGTATTTTCTACAGGTTTTGTTCTCTTGTGAACGGTTCGATTGTTATTACTTATATATATTTTTGCTATTTGCTGCATTCTCTATCTTGGATATAAGTTTCACTATGTTTGCAATGTCTGTGATGAATCTTTATATCGTTTTCATTATTGTTGTTATTGCCATGTCAGAGTAGTTCATTTCTAGGGTTTAGGGATGAACACTGGGATCATAGGAAGTGAATATTAGGTTGCCCTTAGTTGAATGAATCTAGGGTTGCACTATGGTCGTTTGAACCCAGATTTTGGGGGTTAGCTCTAGAATTGGAGGACCGTAAGAACGACTCCAAGGCTAGGGCAAGTCCACAAGAATCGGTTTAGGGTTTAGTGTTCGCCTTCTAGGGTTCGTGATCACGAGAGTGAGATGCACACTAAGTGTCATTACTAACCTTTAATCAGCTAGTCGGTGATTACGAGAGTAGCCCGATTGCTAGAACCGATCATGGTGTAGTATCCCAACCATCGACCATAAGAATGGATAGGATTGTGATACGGGAATCGTGTCAAGCGTAATGCATGTATCTTTATGTTAAGCCTATCACGAGAGCAGGGCTGAGCATAAAGATACGTTAAATGAGTATGACAACGAGAGTTGACTACTCGCTCTCATTATCGGATGTGACACTCTTACTCTCATTTATAATTCAACGAATAGATTCTTAACCTAATTTCCAAGCCTGAAAGACTTAGCAGGGATTCCAGATTGCCCCTAGATTTATTAAGAATCATGCTAAACCAATCATTTGTGACAACCCTTCAATCGTGACAACCCCATGACCATTCTCCATCTCCCAACAAACTAAATACTAAACAACTGCCTCCCCAGAGTTCGAAATTCTTATCTATACTGCACAACAGTACACTTGTTGTGATTCGCACCTTCGGGTGTAAATCCGGAGCCGAACAATTACATACACATTTAGTTTTCTAGTTCATTTATCACGATAAGTTGATTACCTATATGAGACTTTAAAGACCTGGTTCTTATTTCTTCAGTAATTTATTGTACTCTACGATTGAGTCATGGATATGACAGTTATGTTAGCTATGTACGAAGACCACGTTTTTCAGAATCATAATTTTTTTATTGGGATGAGTCTGTATTCTTATCCAAACACATTAGGCATATCTGTAGTGGCTATCGTGTAGTCTAATCTTTTCGTCACTGCTATGTTGCTCATTAGTTGATAATGCGACAACATAGTTACCATGTATCAAATTTATTACTCTAAATAATTTTATCCATTCTGTATTAGCAAAGTATTTGCTATGGTTCCATATCAACCACATGTGACACTAACCTTTCATACCAGAGTAGATGTATCTCATCTTAATCGTTACCTTCCTTTGCTTGATGTGTACTTAGTAATGATTGAGGTGTCATTGATCAGTAAATATTACAGTATATACATATGCAAGGTTCTTTAACTTGTCACAGGTCTGAAGACTAACAAATACAAGCCATCACTTGAGAGCTTCTATTGATAGAGTATGCTATCATGTAAAAGCTTCTTGGTGAGTTGTTCTATGAACGTGTTCGCTAACAAACAAGTGTGCATTGTCTTACGATAACTGCATATCGAATGACTATGAGACCAGTTATTACCATCTTATTGGTAAAAATCAATGTATGCTAGTCTATCCAGAATATCAATATCAAATCTTGATATTCCATCAATCAGGAACATTCTGAGTTGTACTTAAGCAATTTTAATTATGTATTATTATCGTAATCACATTATGGTCCTAATCATTTAACATAATCTAAGGACTTTATCAATGTGATTATATATTTATGTACATAAAAACACATACATATAAGAATATCACAATGATAAAAAAATACCAAATAATATACTAAATTTTTTAACAAGATGTGATATTTACAATAATTACCTTAGTCCCCACAGACTAAATAGTTCCAATAGCATACATGACAAGTACACGTAATGTATGGTTTGTTAACCAACCATTTGCAGCAATAGCCCCAATAACAACAAAAAGACTAGGATGAATATTACCAGTCAAAGCATAACAGTATAACTATTTAGTTTCAATATAATACAACACATAAAGACATAACAATTTAACTCAAACCATGTCATATAAGAAAAAGATTTCATATGTTATATATTAATGCAAAAAAGTATGTTTACTATGCAGCCTACAATCGTGTAGAGAAAAATATTGCTGACAATTATATCTTGGCAACTAGTTAAGCAATTTATTGTTTTCAAAATCTATATGTGCTCGAAAAATAGCTAAGTTTACAATAGCTAGATTTATAGCAGCCTTCATCTTTAAACTAGCTTTATAAATCATGCAATTTGATTTGGAAATAGACCTATAAGCTTGCTTACTACAATAACAATATAGGTCTTGTCAGGCCTTCCGGGACTGGACTCGATTAGCCATTATTTCTCTCTGATGTATACTTTTATCATCCCTTCCTCTTTCTTTTGGTGTTCCTGGTAGGTTTTGTGCTCCATAAGTTTCTATTTTCCACTTTTATAAATTTTTCGGAAAGAGTAAATATTAGCATCACTTATGAGATGAATACAAATGCATGAGCTCTCCCTATTTCTATTCTTCCAGTTTTTATTTCTCTTTTTCATTTGTGGAAGAAGAAACATGGCCCATGGGGACAAATACAAGGGCTGATTCTAATGCATTATCATATATCTCTCACTTATTCTGCCAAGTCACGACTTCAGGCGTGATCTTATTATTATTATTTTCAAAACATAATTATTGCTCAGGGCTAGATTCAAGAATCACGCCTCATGAGGTGAGATCACTTAAAAAAAGTTAACGGTGATATGGTATCCTTTTGGTATCCATATTGGTCTGTAATTAGACCATAGATCTTGTGGGATCTATTTACCGCGAGATACCCATCTTTAAGACTTATGTTTTAAAGATGTCAAAGATGGCTTTTGAGTTATTCATTTGTATTTTATATCGGGAGAAGTGCGTTGGCATGTCAGTGGAACTTCATGTCCAATTGCCAATACATACAATAATTATTCAAAATTTTAAAAACAATAATTACGACGTGTGCCATTATTCATAATCACATTTATTTGTAAGCACAATAGCATGATCAGATATCCATGTATGAAAATGATAAAACATTTCATGCATAATAATTATAAAGCACGTAATCTAATTATGTGGATCGACTAGTCAACTACAAAATAAATAATGTCCACAGTCCAAATTATACAGTCTCTTTTACATAAATGAAAAAGTATAACTTTGGAAACCACGTATGTCCCGTAAAAAACCAGGGGGTCGCCTCCGCCTCCATGGAAGTAGCCATTGGTCTTGGGCATTGCATTATATTCCTTATTACAGTTTTCTCTCATAAAAGAGAAGTGCAGAAAAATAAAAGTGGGACTAATGCTGATCCAAAACCACAATATAGTTATTCACACAAAAATTGTGCTTATAACATTTTCATCACATATCAAACATATAATATTCCAAGGATATGAAAGTTAAATATTTTATGTTTAATAATTAATTGGACCACACTATTGGATCTGGATCTAAGCCTAGAGGGGGGTGAATCGGCTTATAAAAATATTCGTGCAACCCACACGAAATCTCAGGCAGTTATAGCACAATCAATAAGACGTGGAGTATAGAAACGCAGTTCAGCATGCACATGCGATATACCCTGGTTTAGTCGTCCCAACGACCTACGTCCCATCCCAAAAGCAATACTAGATTATTAAAGTTAACTGGTACAACCTGTAGCTAGAGCACCAACTCTACACTCACCTGGCTCTCAGTACATGTACTCACCAAAGTGCCAAACGATAACAATCCTAGTAAAGCTCTCTCTTAGCTAGTCCCAACTAGCCAAGTCCCAAAGCAGATAATAAAATAGTTCTACAAAGATCACAATGCCACAATCACAAATATAATAGAGTATAAAGTTTAGAATCGCTCAGTTGTGACGGCGTTGGTGTCTCTGTCATTCAGCGTATGGTCAGAAGCAGTCTGACATGTAGTAGTCTGTCGTCTCTAGTCCCAACTCCTTGGAAAGTGCTGCTTGAAAAGTTACGGCTTCAAATCTTGTAGCTGGGTTGAGAATCTTGCGGCTGCCTGCTTGGGGAAATTGCAAAACAAATTGAACGGCTGCTCTTGGGATTCGTGTGATGGAGAATGCAGCCTGCTCTTGGTAATTTGTAGTGCAAATTGCAGCTGTGCTCTTATTTTTTGTTTTCTCAAAGATTTACACATGACTCTTGTAGATTTGATTGTCGTTGGCCAACTCTTGGGATTTGCTGGAAGAGAAAGATTGCGGCCTTTAGGGTTTAAGTCAAAAACAAAAACGACTGCCTCTTTTGACTTGGGGATTCAAAGGGCTCTTGGGATTTGCAAAGGGAGAGATGCACCAGCTCTTGGAGATTTTTGCACTAGGAAAAAAAATGAGGCAGCTTTGTTTGATTGATTCTTGGAAAAAAAACCTGCAGCAGCTTTGTTGTTTGGCTTGTGGGAAAAAAATTGTGGATGCCTCCTTTTTGTGTTGACAAAAAACTTGTGGCATGTGCTCTCTTGGATTGCTGAAGGGCTCTTGGAGATTATTTATTTGGCCTCAAAGGTTGTGCACGTGAGCACTTGGGGGGGTCTTCAGATTACGGGCTAGGTTATTTTGGCCGACCACTTGTCTTCTCCTCTTTGGACAATTGCTTAAATATGAGAGCCTCTAGGGTTGGTGTGGCAATAGTGATCCAAAGGCTAGAAAGAATTCGGCAATGGATGATCCAATGGCTAGGGATGAGTGTGTCAATAGGAGTCCTATAGCAAGGGTGATTTGTAATGATATGACTTAATCAAAGAGGAATCATATTGCTCATTTAGAACTCTTGCACTTGACTTGGTCCAAATAGAAAAGTTGTAGCAATTAGTCTTCGTCACATTGACCATCACCAAGTGTTCTCTTGTGAAACTACAAGCTTGCCATTCCTGAAACACTTAACACACACGTTAAAACATTCACACACGTTTGTTATCATCAAACACGAAATTCATATATCGTTGCTACCAACAATCTCCCCCTTTTGATAATGACAAACTGGGTACAAGATTTGAGCAATAAATTTCCAAATATTGTGTGTGAAAGTGTGACGGTAGAGGGTGACATGCAATGGTAAATAATGATGTGCAAACAATGATGTGTAGAGTTAACAATATGCATGCTCCCCCTATATTCATGCTTCCCCTCAATCAATCTTTCATATTTTCATAAGCATTAATATCAAATACCAAATCGCATGCTACCAAGTGCCACAATCATACCAAGTAGTACCAAATATCAAATCTTTCCCAAAAATTTAACCCCTTTTGTTATCATCAAAAGTTGAAACACGAAGTCCATAGCATATGACATGAAAAAAAGGGCATTATACGCCAATACCAATAATTGCATGTATACTATCATTGAATAATCAAGTCATAATCCAATGAAATTAAATAACAAAGAATTCAATACCAACGTGTACGTGTGATGATTAAAATTGAAGCACATAATGAGAATCATTTAAGAAAGTCAACTAACACCAATCCACATTTTCATATAACGTTCTATCACCTAGGATTGATTTTTCCCATCTTATTAAAAATGAGTTCAAGATACAACACCCTCAAAACATAGCCTATAAGGACTCTTAGTTGTTGGGGGTGGCGTTGCTTGACAAGTAAATACACCAACACTAAAGTTTACCCATAAAGCTTATGTTGGATACTTGTGGGTAATACCGTTGCCAAGGATTCCATTTTTCATACGGAGCAATTAACCTTTTTTTTCATTTTTATACTTGTAGTATCATTTCTTTTTACTGCTCAATTTTTATCCATGGCAAGGTATATCATATTCCTTAGATTTTCAGTTAAGTTGTCCTCCTACATTCACTTTCCATACTTCATAAACGATATCTCCAAATGTGCAACAATAATAATACATGTGGAAGGAAAATAGTAGGTGTAGAAATCAAGTTATTTTCAGTCATTGGACATGCCATGATTATTTAGAAAGATGAACATGCGCATGTAGCAAAAGCAATAATACACCAATTTCTACATAGATATGAAAATCATTCATGCATATTTCTTTAATGAATCAAAGAGAAAGATACACATTTAAGCACCAATTTTTTATTTTTCAGTTTTTTAATGCATGAAGTACTACATCAAACATGAGATGCTATCACGCAAAACAAAGAAAATCATGCACATATAATAATGCAACTACTAGCACACAAACAAGAAAAAGTTCAAGCACACATGAAAGCATGAAATCTCGTACTAATTTTTATCAACAATACCAAGCTCAAGACGAAGACGACAAAAGCGATCCTCAACTAAAGGTTTGGTGAATATGTCTGCAAGTTATGATTCTGTGGGAACGAACTCAATAGACACATCCTCTTTAGTGAGGTGATCTCTAAGAAAATGGTGTCTTACGTCAATATGTTCAGTACGAGAGTGGTGTACGGGATTATTAGATAGATCTATGGCACTTTTGCTATCACATCTAAGAGGGACTCTTTTAAGAGTTAGTCTGTAGTCAGATAATATTTGTATCATCCACAATACTTGAGCACAGCAACCGCCTTAGGCAGTGTACTCTGCTTCAGTAGTGGATAGTGCAAAACTATTTTGCTTACAGCTAGACCATGAAACTAAAAAGTGTCCTAGCATTAAACAAGTGCCACTAGTGCTCTTTCTATCAGTTAAGCTTCCCGCATAATCAACATCAAAATAACCCAACAAATCAAAATTACCACTAGAAGTATACCAAAGGCCTAAAGTAGGTGTACTAATTAGGTACCTAAAGATCCTTTTAATGGCTTTTAAATGAGACTCTTTTGGGTTTGATAGAAAACATGCACACAAGCATACACCAAACATTATATCATGCCTAGAAGCAGTCAAGTACAATAAGGAACCAATCATACCTCAATATAGCTTTTGGTCCACTGCAACTTCTTGTTCATCCTTGTCCATTTTTGTGTTGGGGGCACATCAGTGTTTCAATTACTTTAGACTTCTCCATCCCAAACGTTTTTAGAAGCTCCTTGATGTAGTTGGTTTGAGATAAAAAGATGCCTTTTTTTTGCTTTACTTGGAACCCAAGAAAATATTTCAGCTTTTCCACAAGGCTCATCTCAAACTGATCATGCATGACTTTCTCAAACTTTTGACATAAAAGATCGTTAGTAGCACCATAAATAATATCATCAATATATATTTGCACAATGAGAAAATCGTCATAATCATGCATCAAGAATAATGTATTGTCAGCACTTCCCTTTTTAAAATCATTTTCCAACAAATATGAGCTTAGACGGTCATATCAAGCTCGTGGAGCTTGCTTAAGACCATACACAGCTTTTTCTAATTTATAAATATGCTTTGGAAAATTATGGCTTTCAAACCCTGTGGGTTGCTCAACAAATATCTCTTCTTTTATGTAGCCATTAAGAAAAGTACTTTTTACATCCATTTGTTTTAATTGGAGCCCTTTGTAACTTGCAAAAGCTAGCAAGATTCTAACAGACTCAAGCTTAGCAACTGGTGCAAAAGTCTCATGCACATCAATTCCTTCAATTTGATTATAACATTTAGCTACCAACCTAGCATTGTTTCTACTAACATTATCAGATTCATCATGCTTATTTAAACACCCATTTAGTACCCACTACAGGATAATCAGTTGGTCTTGATACAAGTTTCCAAACATTATTTCTAACGAATTGATTTAATTCATCTTGCATGGCCAAAACCCAACTTTCCTCTTCTAAAGCAGTTTCAATGTTTTAGGCTCTATTTCAGAAATAAAATCACCATAAATACATAGAGCGCATATATTTCTAAAAGAGAAACGTGTGCAAATACCTGTCGTATGCTCACTTAGAGTCAAATCTGATGGATGGTTTGGATTGAATCTCAGCTCTCCTCTGGGAACTTCTTCATCTTGTATTTCAGTTATACCAGTTTCAGTTTCATCTTCTCTTTCAGGTTGTTCCTCATTATTCCTTAGAATGCTTTGCTGTTCTACATTTTCCTCTTCATTGTCCAGCCTGCAATCCAAAGAATTTATATCAGATTCAACAAATTTAACATTTATATATTCAATAATAGTAAGGGTGCGTTTATTATAAATCATGTATGCTCTACTCCTTGCTGAATATCCCACGAACACTCCCTCATCTGATTCGGATTCAAATGTGCCAAGCTGATCTGCAGTATTTAGTACATAGCACCTGCATCCAAAAACTATAAAGTAAGAAACTTTCGAGGTGTTGCCATGCCATAGTTCATAAGAAGTTTTATTTAGTATAGGCCTAAGCATAACTTTATTGCATACATGGTATGCAGTATTAATGGCCTCAGCCCAAAAAGACATAGGTAGACTATATTCATTTAACATACTCCTAGCCATCTCTTTTAATGTGCGATTCTTTCTTTCGACCACCCCATTTTGTTAAGGTGTTCTATGAGAAGAGAATTCATGTAAAATTCCTTTTTCAAGACAAAATTTTTCAAAAATTGCATTTTCTAACTCACCTCCATAATCGCTTCTAATTTTTACAATGGAAGAATTTTTCTCATTAGAAACTTGTATGCAAAAGTTTTGAAAATTGTCAAATGAGTCTGATTTTTTTGCTAGGAAGTAAACCCATGTATATCTAGAGAAATCATCAACTAAAACTAGACAATACTTTTTACCTCCTAGGCTAGCAATGTCTGTGTGACCAAATAGATCCATGTGCACTAATTCCAATATGCGTGTGGTGGCAACTTCATTAATGCTAGATAAAGTAGATCTAGTTTGCTTACCTTTTGTGCATGCCACGCACAACTTATCATTCTCATACGTCTGATGCGGTAGTCCTCTTACTAAATTTTTGTTTTTCAGCTCTTTATCAATTCCATGCTTGTATGTGCTAATCGTCTATGCCATAGTGTGGCCTCTTCTTCACCTACAAATAAGCATTTAGAAACATTTAGTTCTTCAATCATAAGAGTATAAACATTATTCTTTCTATTTGCAGTAATAATAGTGTCGGAGCTATCAATGATTCTACAAAGCTTTGCATCAAATTCAACTTTCATACCTTCGTTGCACAGCTGACTGATAGAAATGAGGTTATGTTTAAGCTTTTCAACCAATAGGACATCTGTAAGCTCAAAGGTGTCGTTACCTACAACATCTTTACCAATTACCTTGCATTTTCCATTGTCCCGTAAAGTAACACTTCCTCCTTCATGCTTTGCAAGGCTAAGGAACTTTTCGCTATAACTTGTCATGTGTCTTGAGCAGCCAGAGTCTAAGTACCACTCACACCATTGTCCCTTAGCCGTGACATGTACCTACACATAAGAAGAGCATGATACGTGTGACCTAGGAATCCCAATAGGTCTACTAGTGTTAGTCACTTTACTTTTTGGAACAAAAATTTGCTTAAATTTGATGTTGATGTTCCTATACTTGCAATTATAATAAGCATGACCAACACTACCACATGTATAACATTTAACAAACATACTTCTTCCGACACCAGTTTCTTTTTGATACTTTCTATTAATTCTAGGCCTTTCATCAATTTTATTTCCATAGCCCAAACCATGCCTATTATTTCCATGTATCTGATTTCCTAGAACAATGTCTAATGAATGCTTTCCAACACCAAATTTTTTAATAGACAATTCAAGCTCAGATATTTTAGATTTTAAGAACATGTTCTCATTAACAAGCATGGTACATTTACTAATAAAGGCCTTTTTGTTCTCTTCCTCACTCTTTTTCAGATTAGCCATCTTCTTTGCTAGCTCCTTGTTTTCATTGATTAGCATGCAAATTTTCTCATTTATCAATTCATTTTCAACTTCTAGCTTTATTATATTTTGTTTAAACATGCTAATATCTTTAAGCAGAGTAGAGCAATTAAGATATTCAGTTTCAACAGGCATGCTAGATTTTCCTTTTTCAATGAATTAATTGTGGAATTACATTCAGCAAGCTTTTCTTTTATTTCATCAACTTCTAATGACATGTTATAGTTGTCTTTCTGCAGTTCAAACTTAGAAATTTTAAACTTCTCTACATGGGATTCAAGTAACTCAACAGTTGATCCAAGCTTTGAATTTCATCTTGCATTTCTTTAAAAGTAGTTTCAAGTTGAGCTTTGGTTAGAGATTTTTTACCTCATTTAGTTCTCCTATCAGGCAAATGGAGGAGTGCGCAACTTCCTCTTGAGATTCATCCCTGTTGTTCATATCCCCATGTTAGCACTAGAGATTTTCCTTTTTGATCCGCAGCATTGTTCTTTGATTGAGGGCATTGCTTCATGAAGTGTCCCTGCTTTTTACATTTAAAACATATAACAGGATCAGTAGTAGTCTGCTCAGAAAATTTATTTGCAGACTTAAACTTGTTAGAGTGATTAAACATTTTAGCATCTCTGATCTCTCATTGCCTGTTCTGATATATTTCTTGAAGCTTTTCACCAAAAAAGCCTCTTCTTCGTCTCCATCTTCATCCTCCTTAGCCTGAAGGGCTAGTGCCTTTGAAGTCTTGATTTTATCTTTCTCTCTAAGTTCAATTCTATGCAGCTCCAGCTCATGGGACATCAGGTTCCTTGCCAGGTCTTCCACTTTCATCTGCGATAAATCCTTCGCTTCCTGAATGATTGTAATCTTGGGGCGAAAGGAGCTCTCAAGATCTTTCTGATTTGCTCCAGACTCGAGTACGGGCTTCCAAGAGAGGTAGATTTGTAGACGATGTCTGTGAACCTTGCAAACATCTCCTTACTTGACTCTGATGGAAGCATGCGGAAGCTTTCATATTCAGTGCTGAGCAATGCAAGCCTGGACTCTTTCACCTGCGATGTACCCTCATGAGTCACCTCCAGAGTATGTCAAATTTCCTGCGCAGTTTGACATTGAGATATACAGTTAAACTCAACTTTATCTAAAGAACAAATCAGAGCATTCAGAGATTTATTATTTAAAAAGAAACGTTTCTTATCATGATCATCCCACTTATCTTCTGGTTTTAGCATTTCATTATCTTCAATTTTAATAGTGGGATGTTTATAGCCTTTTTCTACTATGCTCCACACGTCATAATCAACAGTAGCTAAGTATATCCTCATCCTAGTTTTCCAATAAGCAAAATCAACACCGTTAAACTTGGGGGGACGAGGAATAGACTGACCCTCAGCAAAAGCAGAATCAGACATATTCATAGATATGGTCAACTAGGCTAGATCCTCTAAACTAGCTTTGATACCACTTGTTGGATCTGGATCTAAGCCTAAGGGAGGTGAATAGACTTATAAAAATATTCGTGCAACCCACACGAACTCTCAGGCAGTTATAGCACAATCAATCAGACGCAGAGTAGAGAAAAGCAGTCACAACATGCACAGGCGGTATACCTGGTTCAGTGGTACCAACGACCTACGTCCAGCCCCAAAAGCAATACTAAATTATTAAAGTTAACCGGTACAACCTGTAGCTAGAGCACCAACTCTACACTCACTTGGCTCTCAGTACATGCACTTACCAAAGTGCCAAACGATAACAATCTTAGTAAAGCTCTCTCTTGGCTAGTCCCAACTAGCCAAGTGCCAAAGCAGATAGTAAAATAGTTCTACAAAGATCACAACGCCACCATCATAAATATAATAGAGTAAAAAGTTTAGAATCGCTCGGTTATGACGGCGTTGGTGTCTCTGTTGTTCAGCACGTGGTCACAAGCAGTCTGACATGTAGTAGTCACTCGTGTTTAGTAAAACGCCCAGCTCCCTGTTATACCAGGAAGACAAGGTCTGCGACGAGAACTAAGAACGTATCAACAGGTCCTCTAAGCACTGCTGTGAATAGTACCTGTAATGCACCACAACAAACACCAAACACTGATACAAAAGAATCACAAACACGCGAAGGCCAACACAACACGGCAAAAGAAACAACTCAGTCAACTCAATAGGAGACTAAAACCCCACAAAAAGCCAAACTAAACCATCTGATCAATTTATACAACATCAAGAGTCCAATATTCATCTCATACATCAATACCATCATCCTCACAAGTCACAACCCTAAGTACAAGGGTCTATCCCAAACAAAAGAAACCCAAAAGTACAAGCTCTCACCTCACCACTCATCACCCAACCTAAGCTCCAATTCCCAATAACCGAACTATAACCTCAATCTCCAACTCCATCTGCCATCTCCAGGAACCACATCTGAGAAGTCAACGGGGGCACGTCAACGCGTGACCCAGTAGGAATTCCATATTCCAACCTAAACACAACACACACTAATGCCACAAGTGGGTGTATAGTGCTAGTGGAAGTGCTACATATAAACATGGCATGCGTAACAAAAGAAAGCAACAATAGTACCACACATAGGAAAAGAGAACAGAACCATAGCAGAGGGTATAAGGGGAGGGATGATGATAGTACAGCAAATAACAAGCACGCCTAAAGCGCAAAAGAGAGTCAGTCAAATAATTACATACAATGATAGCTTTTGGAACCCTAATATCGAATATGACATATGGGAATGTGTAAGGTGTAACTGCCAGTTTTCTTAGTGCACGTTTTTCCGTAATGAAGATTAATTCAAACGATTCCAATAATGACTAAATGATTTTCTTACTATTTTTCGTCGTCCAATCTTAAAATGGATTTTGTATTCGTACTTGAGGGGATACGAACCCATGGCATTTTCGTAATTTTCGGTGTAAGTTGTGAAAATCGGTACGTTAGTGTTTAAATAAATTACTCTTCCCTAATTACGTTTACCTTTCTACCAAATATTTTTACTAATTACATTTACTAATTAGTTTTACTGAGTAGTTTTAATATTCACTAACCATTTCCACTAATTACATTTTTACCTACTATAATTACCCTAACTAATTAAACTAGTGTCGGCAGACGCCTCCCAACTACCCATACGGTTATCAATTGTCAAAAACCCTCTTCATTCACTCCCCCACTGCCAGCTCCCTTCCATCAAGCTGCTCCCCAACTCCATTGTTTTTAACAGCAACGACAAGGCAAAACCACCATCGTCTTCCTCTTCTCCTACAAACAACCAACCAGCAAACACTTCTCCTTCCCTGCAACCTGCAACCTTCTTCTCCCCTGCAAATCATTTTCAAACCCAATTCCCATGCAAACCAACATTCCAAAAATTCAATCAACCAAAATCCAATCAAACCCTCATTCGAACATTCAAAACAGAGAACTCAAATTCTCCATCAGCTCTTCCCCAAACTCTTCCCAAATCTTCCACCAAATTTCCCAAAACTAGAAACAATTGATCACCAATCAACCCATCAAATCTTCCCAACAAAATCAACCCCCAACAAGTTCTTCCCCAAAATCAGAAACAACCAAAAACCCGAATCTGAAAAGCAATTTCAGATCCAAAATCTGAAAACCAACCCAAACAAACAATCTCCTCCTCCTCCCATCTTCCTCCTCCCTCTCCCCTTGGCCAGCCTCCACCCTCAACCCACGCACGCACCACCGGAGCCGCCCAGAGCCTCTGCCCAGAGCCCGCCGCCGGTAACCGCCACCCGCCGCCGGACAGAGCCGCCTGCCGCCGTCAGTCGCCGGAGGAAGCCCACCGTCAGCCGCCCCCGCCTCCTTCCTCCCGTCACGCGATGTGAGAGACCCCCTTTGTTTGCTTGCTGCAGATCTTGATACAAAAAAAGAAAGAAAGAAAACAGATGACAGAGAAGAGAGAGTTGAGAGTTAGGAAAAAATAAAGGGGATAGGTTACAGCCTGGACTATTAAGGAATAAGTGAGAGAGAGAGAGAGAGAGGATAAGAGTATGATATTATATTTGCGTTATGATATCATATTTGTGTAAGAAGGGTTTTTACTTGTGATAGTAGGTATACCCCCTTTAATGTGATGTTATCATGCTAATAACCCTATCATTGACTAATATTTGCTTAGTTAATAAATTGGTTGTTGATATTAAACAGTGTTAGTATAAGATTTAATGTTAATTTGATTTCAGCATGTTAGTATAATTAACTAATGTTAGGGTGATAATACTAGTATAAAATAAGGCGTACCATATTAGTATAACCCTATATAAACGTTACACTAGCCGGAGAACCTGATAAAATTGACCGAACCCACTTTAGAGATTAATTTAATAATGTGTTTGTTTCACGAAATATCTAATTTGGTGATGTGTTTAATTAAAACAGAGAATCACTATCACCGTAACGAAGTACCCATCGAGACGAACCCAACGGCACCAAAATCACCGAAAACAGGCGAGTATGCAATTTATATTGAATTTCTGAAGGTAGATACTCTTTTGGTCTATTGCATGTAAAGTTGTATAACTCAAAACCTAAGCGTGAAATGACGCGTGAAATCACTTCCATGACATCCGTGACTAAAAATGTGATCCAACGGCATGTAATTTGATATACCTTATTTTAGAACATTAGCAAAGAAAAATCAGTTTTCATGTCGTATTAGTTAAATTCTCATACTCAGCACCTTTGTTAAATTGTTGTAAATATTGCTCGATACTCTTGTAACCATGGAAATTGCTGTGTAAAGATAAATGGTCATATTATTTAATTGATGCATGTCTTAGAATGATTATCAAATGTGTGACATCGTGAAATTGTGCGCCTCAAAGGCGAAATCGTGACTTTCGTGATGTCATGTGAGTTGACAAATTCGTGCTTGTAATTCATGAACTAGGCTGGCTCGTGTTCCAGCACATTTTGGGGTGGGGTTAGGGTTAAGCGGCTACTAGGCGTATGCCGGGCTACTCTCTTCAGGGGTACTCTCTTCAAGGGCACCACCCGTATGCGGTGGGTTAGCGCTAAGCACGGTAAGCCACCGTGTGAAGAACGACCCATTCATCACGACCTAAAGGTGAGAACCCTATGCATGATAGAAAGTATTGCATTGTAATTGTAATAATCATGTTTACTTGTCCGCACATCAGGATTGTCATGTTTATAGTGCTTACTTTTAATTCGTTATAACTACCATGTCATAACTGCTCACCTCACTTGTTAAACTGCTTAGAACTGCATGCTAGGAGTATGTTACTCTATTTCATTTTAAATCAGCATGTTTAAACTTGTTGTCATTATCTTGTTTAATTCATTAATGCCTCTTAAATTCAGTATAATTTTGTATACCTTGCCTTGGGTTCTAACCTCTACTTGCAGACCCTTGCTGACATACATTCATGTTTTTGGATGTATGTCAGATCTCGAGCTATAGCACCAGGAGGACTAGTTGAGATAGCTGAACCAGTGGACCAAGAGTTGTTGACTAGTGGACCTTAATTGTACTTCCTTTAATTTATTGTACGGGTCATAAGACCCACTCTCCTTTTCTCCATTGTTGCAATTCCATTGAGACGTCTGAGATTGTAATAATGTTTTATTTATCTGTGTTGTTTTGAGTAATGAAAGCAAGAACCTGCGGTTTTCACACAGACGCTTATTGTGTTAAGTCAAGGAGGAAAGAAAAACAAAAGTATATCCTCCTTACTTGCATAAGCAGACCCATTCGCGTCCTCGCTCCCAAGCCTAATGGGAAGCGGGGCGTGACAGGTTTTAGTGGTGGCCCATGCAGGTCTATGCCCATGCAAAATAATTTAAAACAGCATAGATAATATTACAATCTTGACTCTCAAACAACACCTTCCCTAGAATCTTCTACCCCGATCAAATTCATTAGAACATCCTAGTCCAAAGATTCCTGAACCTTAGTCAACCAAATCAGTATATCCTTGATTTTTAATCTCCCTTCATTTTTACCTTCCACTTTATGACCTTAGGAGTCCATCGTAGCCTTTCACTAATCATTTCCTACCGGTACTCGCATTTGATCACCCTACTCTAATCATTGCTCTCGATCCACGTGATCTTTCGGACAGCCAACTTTGTCCTTTTGAATCATCCATATTACTATATTGATTATACATTCACTAATAATCTCCTTCGTCGATAATCCAAGTAATCTTCGATATGAATAAAACCGTACAATTGATATAGACTTAATAAAAGTCATTAACAAAACCGAAAATTTTGAATTTTAGGATTTAATAGGATAAATTAGTTGTTATGTATAAAAAAACCTTTGTTGATGGCACGCATACAAATGATAAGCTTCCTTTAATGGACCATGATCCGGTCAATGTGCTTGGCTAAGTTTGTTGGATCACCCTAGCTAGACTGGGGCCAGTGATCCTGGCTTAGTCACTTCCCTGGCCGTGTCCACTGGACCGCAAGGACGTAAATCATGATTATGTAATGCCTTTGACCTTCTTCACTATCAACCTTCCTTTAACTCAATTGACCTACTTAGAATCTTTCTATTTTTAGTACGCTTGCACTCTAGCTACAGAGAGTAGCGCTCGAATCTTCGATCATCAGAAGTTTGAGTTCGACAACTGAAGCCAATCGAAAGGACGCTCAGAAGTATTCGAAGATGGTATTGGAAAATTTAGGACGAGAAAAACGTGACGGTCATGTGTAGGCTGTTGCATTTTTGCATCCTTCTTAAGCTCGTATTTCTTTTCTGACCCTACTTTCATCTTGTACCCGATTTTTCCATGTGTTCGAATTCTTTCCCGCCTACCACCTTCCCCCTCATTATTGCCTTTTGTCCTTATCCTCTCCTCGAACCACGTTCCCGCCTAACCTACCCTACCATATCATGACTTTCGGCCCCCCTCTAAACCATCGCCCTGCCCCTTTTTCTTTTTAAACCCCCTCTCCTTCCTCACCAAGTCATCCCACGGCTTCCCCTTCGCCCCAACATCGCCCTCTCCTTCGCCCTGCCTCTCTCTCGACGAGACCAGCCCACCTCGCTTCGACCTCCTCCGGCCTCACCCGAAGCTCCACCCCATCTCGGAGGCCCCCGCCACATCGCGCAGTCGCAACCGTCGCACCTCGCCGCCTTGGATCGACAGCCGTCGATGGCCCATCAACGACTTTGGGGATTGTTGGGCTTAGCGACATCCCTCGCCGTCACCCTCGTTGTTGCCGTATGGTTGACTTCTTGGGAATTTGTCGTTCTTGGTATTCTTTGGAGCTCCTTTTTCTGGTTCTTCCCCCTTGAGCTGCCCCGCTTCGATTCCTTCTTAGGGCCGATCCTTCGTGTTTGTGGGTTCGTGAGTTTTTGGTCGCTGAATTGTTTAGGGCTGATGGTGATGACCGTAGATGTCGACCAATGGTGTTGGCAAGGAGTATCATTTGGGGATGAGTATCGGCTTGCTTTTGGCCTTAGGTGTTGAAATTGGATGCCAGTCTTGTGCTTGGATTTGGGAGACAGCTATGTTGATGGCTTATTGTTGGATGTTGTGGAGATTGCTGGAAGTAGTGGTAGCAATGATCTTGATCCTTGAGAGTTGGCCTTATATCTGCCTTTTGGTGTCGTTCTGGATATTGGCTTGTAATTGGGTGGCATGGCAGATGATGTCTTTTGTGCTCGGCTGGTTAAGTCGTAACAGCACGGATGCATTTGGATTAGTCCTCACGCTTTTGTATATGATGGCAATGATTTACATGAGACCCAGTAGTCATCCTTGACAGGAATTGAAATTTTAAACTTTATGTTCTTCCTTTCTATGTAGTTTAAATATAGCTTGCTACTGACCTATCACCTCAGGTTCCAAGTTTGAACAGATGTCATCATCATAATAGCTATCATTTTCGTGTAATGCCATTATCTCATATTTTGGCTACTTGATAGATCGGAAGTAGCTATGATAATGAAGATACTAGAAATGATGCGTTATGTTGACGGATAGTTATGTGGATTGATTGAAATTGTTTAGAACAAGATACAATGGAAAATGGCAAGATGTGATGTAGTAGTTTGTTAAGTATGGTGAATAAATTTATTAGTTGTCACGAGGAAGGATGTGTTGGGATCAGGACAATTATTGATTGTAAATATTGAGGTATACTATGCGTATTTGTAATGGTCGTCATACATTGGTAACTGGTGTATCATCATTATATTGATTGCTTGATATAAAGATAAGGTTGGAGTTGGGTGATGTCACAATTGTAGTGTTACCAGTTAGGTTATGCAATGGACAATGTGATGATATATAATGGATGAGACAACTTAGGAGAATAAATAATTTTGGGGAATTTGGCTATAGATGAACTATACATTAGAAATTTCATAGGAGATGTTATTGCTCTAATATCAATAACAAGTGAAGGGTGAAGAAATTTGCAAATGGTATTGGTTGAGGATACTTAGTGTTTTTCCTTCAAAGGTTATTTGGTATAAAGTATTGATTATTTTGAAGCAACAACCTTGAGTTAGAATTCGAACGATAAGGTTGGGTTTGTAGTTAAGTGCTAGGATGTGGTTATGGTTATAGAGTTGTTCGATGATGAGACGAGTAGTGATGATTTATTTAGTACTCGATTGAGATTACAGGTTTAGCGTGCATTATGTTAGAATATGGGAGTTACAGTTGTAAGTATATATATATATACACATCATTATTCATCACTCATCCTCATCCCAGCACATCTTGGGTATACATCCCTAGTCTTTTCTATTTCCCACTAACGATTAAGGCCGTCGATGGTGCTTAGTCATCCGAACCTCTTTTTGAAAATCAATCTTAACCACATCACATGTATCACTTCCAGACTAGTTTCACTTCTTCATCTTGAAGTATTTCCAGGTCATAGTTTACCTCGTAGAATACGATGAGATACATAAGTATTATCAGCATCTCTTAATGAACTCAAATCCTAAGAAATTCCGAGGACGGAATTTTTATAAGGTGGGTAGAATGTAACGGCCAGTTTTCTTAGTGCACGTTTTTCCGTAATGAAGATTAATTCAAACGATTCCAATAATGACTAAATGATTTTCTTACTATTTTTTGTCGTCCAATCTTAAAATGGATTTTGTATTCGTACTTGAGAGGATACAAACCCATGGCATTTTCGTAATTTTCGGTGTAAGTTGTGAAAATCGGTATTTTAGTGTTTAAATAAATTACTCTTCCCTAATTACGTTTACCTTTCTACCAAATATTTTTACTAATTACATTTACTAATTAGTTTTACTAAGTAGTTTTATTATTCACTAACCATTTCCATAATTACATTTACCTACCATAGTTACCCTAACTAATTAAACTAGTGTCGGCAGACGCCTCCCAACTACCCATACGGTTATCAATTGTCAAAAACCCTCTTCATTCACTCCCCCACTGCCAGCTCCCTTCCATCAAGCTGCTCCCCAACTCCATTGTTTTTAACAGCAACGACAAGGCAAAACCACCATCGTCTTCCTCTTCTCCTACAAACAACCAACCAGCAAACACTTCTCCTTCCCTGCAACCTGCAACCTTCTTCTCCCCTGCAAATCATTTTCAAACCCAATTCCCATGCAAACCAACATTCCAAAAATTCAATCAACCAAAATCCAATCAAACCCTCATTCGAACATTCAAAACAGAGAACTCAAATTCTCCATCAGCTCTTCCCCAAACTCTTCCCAAATCTTCCACCAAATTTCCCAAAACTAGAAACAATTGATCACCAATCAACCCATCAAATCTTCCCAACAAAATCAACCCCCAACAAGTTCTTCCCCAAAATCAGAAACAACCAAAAACCCGAATCTGAAAAGCAATTTCAGATCCAAAATCTGAAAACAAACCCAAACAAACAATCTCCTCCTCCTCCCATCTTCCTCCTCCCTCTTCCCTTGGCCGGCCTCCACCCTCAACCCACGCACGCACCGTCGGAGCCGCCCGGAGCCTTTGCCCAGCGCCCACCGCCTGTAACCGCCACCCACCGTCGGACAGAGCCACCCGCCGTCACCAGTCGCCAGAGGAAGCCTGCCGTCAGCCGCCCCCGCCTCCTTCCTCCCGTCACGCGATGTGAGAGCCCCCCTTTGTTTGCTTACTACAGATCTTGATACAAAAGAAAGAAAGAAAGAAAACAGAATACAGAGAAGAGAGAGTTGAGATTTAGGAAAAAATAAAGGGGATAGGTGACAGCCTGGACTATTAAGGAATAAGTGAGTGAGTGAGAGAGAGAGAGGATAAGAGTATGATATTATATTTGTGTTATGATACCATATTTGTGTAAGAAGGGTTTTTACTTGTGATAGTAGGTATACCCCCTTTAATGTGATGTTATCATGCTAATAACCCTATCATTGACTAATATTTGCTTAGTTAATAAATTGGTTGTTAATATTAGCCAGTGTTAGTATAAGATTTAATGTTAATTTGATTTTAGCATGTTAGTATAATTAACTAATGTTAGGGTGATAATACTAGTATAAAATAAGGCGTACTATATTAGTATAACTCTATATAAACGTTACACTAGCCGGAGAACCCGATAAAATTGACCGAACCCACTTTAGAGATTAATTTAATAATGTGTTTGTTTCACAAAATATCTAATTTGGTGATGTGTTTAACTAAAACAGAGAATCACTATCACCGTAACGAAGTACCCATCGAGACGAACCCAACGGCACCAAAATCACCGAAAACAGGCAAGTATGGAATTTATATTGAATTTCTGAAGGTAAATACTCTGTTCGTATATTGCATATAAAGTTGTATAACTCAAAACCTGCACATGAAATGACGCGTGAAATCACTTCCATGACATCCGTGACTAAAAATGTGATCCAACGGCATATAATTTTATATACCTTATTTTAGATCATTAGCAAAGAAAAATCAGTTCTCATGTCGTATTCGTTAAATTCTCATACTCAGCACTTTTGTTAAATTGTTGTAAATATTACTCGATACTCTTGTAACCATGAAAATTGTTGTGTAAAGATAAATGGTCATATTATTTAATTGATGCATGTCTTAGAATGATTATCAAATGTGTGACATCGTGAAATTGTGCGCCTCAAAGGTGAAATCGTGACTTTCGTGATGTCATGTGAGTTGACAAATTCGTGATTGTAATTCGTGAACTAGGCTGGCTCGTGTTCCAGCACATTTTGGGGTGGGGTTAGGGTTGAGCGGCTACTAGGCGTATGACGGGGTACTCTCTTCAAGGGCACCACTCGTATGCGGTGGGTTAGCGCCAAGCACGGTAAGCCCCCGTGTGAAGAACGACCCACTCATCACGACCTAAAGGCGAGAACCCTATGCATGATTAAAAGCATTGCATGTTTACTTGTCTGCACATCAGGATTGCCATGTTTATAGTGCTTACTTTTAATTCGTTATAACTACCATGTCATAACTGCTCACCTCACTTGTTAAACTTCTTAGAATTGCATGATAGGAGAATTTTACTCTATTTCATTTTAAATCAGCATGTTTAAACTTGTTGTCATTATCTCGTTTAATTCATTAATGCCTCTTAAGTTCAGTATAATTTTGTATACCTTGCCTTGGGTTCTAACCTCTACTTGCAGACCCTTGCTGACATACATTCATGTTTTTGGATGTATGTCAGATCCCGAGCTATAGCACCAGGAGGATGATCGCTCCGGGACGTGACCCAAAAGAACGGTTGTAGTTTTACCGCAAGTGCACGGTGTAGCAGCGAGCGGGATATCGAACACAGGGAGGACGAATGACTGTGCTTGCTCCGATCAACCTGGCTATTTAAGAAGAGAATTTTGCCTTTGGCGATCCTGTCACAATCGTCAGACAAATGTGCGAAATATCAAATCAAATAAAGAACGTCTAGGGAATGGGGAATCCCCGCTACACACCATACTTCATAAATGTAGTTCATCGGTATCAAAATTGCTAGAATGAGAATTCGGATGAACTAGTTGCAACTGAATGTAGAACCAAGCTCACGCTCTCGCGCTGTTGCCGGTCTATAGCTATCCTAGGGTCGGGTCCAATCTCTTGCAAACCCTACCCTAGGGAAGCTAGCATTAGGATCAACATCATCGTCCAATCGCGCACCGAGCCCAATCTCTTGCAAACTCGGTCCACGATCTAGATTAGGATAGTTCCTACCCGTCCAATCTCTTGCAAACGGGTATCGGTATAGAATTGCAACCGGGAATCCTAGTATCGGTCCAATCTCTTGCAAACCGATACTTCGAAAAATCCGACTCCAACCCAATTCAGATTTCTAGGGCTTCCTATCAAATTGGGATCCAATCTCTTGCAAATCCCGATTGATAAGAATACCTAGCAATCCGTAGTAAATCGATCCCAATCTAATCTCTAATAGCAATTCTAGCTCAATTTCTACCAATTCATCACAAATATGAAAGTAGGCTTGTAGGGTTCATCCCCACGCCCCAAGACGTGGAGACTACTCACAAATCATAGCAAGATCACGAAAATAATCGTTGAGATAAGCAATAGAATTCATCACAACAATGATATAAACAATAAAAATAGAATTTTTAAGGAAAAGAGATGCAAACCAATGTAGTTCTTCAATTAATCCAACAAAAATCCAAGTTTTGCTCCTTCTCCAATCACAAGAATAAAGCTAAAAAAACTAATCTAAAAAGCTGCAAAAAATCTAAGAGAGAGCTCTCAAAACTAGGGTAAAAACAGGGTTTAAATAGCCCCAAAAATCGTCCAAAAATTGTGACCAAAATGCCCCTGCACAGCCTGTTTTCCGCAGTTTTCGCTACAGGCAGCGCATCGCACTCGGCCGAGTGACAAAAGTCGCTCGGCCGAGTGAGAAACCCTGTAATTTTCTAGTAAGTCAGGGCCTTCAGGGGTCTCTACTTCGGGGGCGGCTCGGCCGAGTGAGTTGTCGTCACTCGGCCGATGACTTCATGATACTCGGGCGGACGGGATAATCCACTCGGCCGAGTGGGTCTTCTGAAGTTCAGGCAGCCGAAAAACAGTAACTTGGATGTTTTGGAGGGGCTTCGTCTGGGCGCCACTCGGGCGGACGTGGTATAGTCACTCGGCCGATGTGGTCTTCGGTGCTCGGCCGAGTGCACATAGAAATCGTGTCTGAACTGGTCGGCCGAGCAGTGTCTCGCTGGTCGGCCGAGTGGCTCCTCCACTCGGCCGAGTGGGACACAAAAAATGCCCAATCTGCTTATTTTGGCCTCCTCGTCGCTCCTGCGACGTCCATTCTTCTTCCGCTCCTCTCCAACAGCAAAATACCCCTCGGGGAGGTCGTCGGTGACCGTCTAGAGTAAGCGCATCTCGAGATCACTCCAAATCGCGCCAAATCACCTGAAATGCGACAAAAACAACAAATCGTGAAAAGCATCGCAATATCGTCGATATATCATGAAAAACATGATTTGGGCGATCTAAATGGCATTCAAATATGCGGAAAAAAGGGTGTAAAATAAGGAGTGATCAAAATCCCCCAAGCTTGCCTTTTACTCGTCCTCGAGGAAGATAAGTAAAAGGCGAACCCGGTGGATTCGGAAAACGAAAACGGCGAAAAACGGAAAAAGAAAAACGAAGAAGAATGGAAAACGAAATGAAAATGAAGAAGAGAGAAAGGAGCGAAGAGGTAGGATGCTAGATCATTTTCTCAGGACGGGGGTTTCACTTACTCATATAGCATGCACCGAATGAAAAACTCATGTCAAAGGATTTTATTTTGATATCATAGCATAATAGTGCAAATAGAAATAGAAAACCCACGAACAACGATATAATCATGAAAAACGGAATAATTTTAAAATTAACATCGTCTGAATCATTTAAAGCGGTATACAAATCACAGATCACACACTTTTCAATTGAACGCTTTCTATCTGGAGTATAAGAGTATCACACTATAGAATAGAGAGAATAGAAAAGTATGGATTTCATGAAATGAACGCTAGGCTTAGATTTCTGGATTTCGTAAAACTAAAAATAATCTCACCGAGTATAGAATATTACTTAGCCTAGGTTGTCGTGCGATGTCAAGTAGTCACTCTCTCACACATCAATGGATCCCCTCCCCTAAGCTTATCTATAAGCGTGGTGGCATAAAAAATATTTACATCCCCATTTTTTTATACATATAGCCCCAAAAGCAACGAAAAGAAAGAAGAAAGAAAGAAAGTGAGATGGGATCTTTTATTCAGGAATTTTCCTCTCTTTTTTTTTTCTTTTTTTTGTTTTTGCTTTTTTTTTCTTTGCAATAAGCAATATATACACAACGATCCCAACTCAGAGAGAGATAATGATGTACAAGAATGTTTTTCTCTCTTTTTTTTTTCTCTTTTTTTATAGAATAAGAGATTTGGAGCTAGGAATTAGTAGCGGGGGAAAATGCCATAAAATAGAATCACTAGGAGGAGATTCACCAATGATTTTAAAAGTAGAGAAATGATGTTCAAGATTTGTGGAGAAAGAAATAAATATAACTCTCGGTTCACTCTATAAGACATGCACGACAACTTCAGCAGGGTAATCTAATCTACTCAGTTTCGATCACAAAAAAGCTAACTAATCCAGATATATCATAGCTAACATCATTCAATCATCCTGAAGTGAAGTGTACAATTCATGCATATAGAAGTGATATAGGAAAAGAAAGTCAGTACTCCAGATATAAGCATTCAATGCGTGAATCTTGGTGTGTTTTCTGTGATAGCATACATATGAATATTCAGACTCAGCTAATAATAAAATTTCATCCATTTTCATGCGGAAAAAGGTGTGGGTTACTATTCTAAATGCAAGGCAAGTCATAGCATCTGATATCTGAAATAAAACCTAAGACATGACAGATATAGCATGCATATAGAATAAGCTAAATCCAACGTCATCATCATCATAGAAAAGTCATCTCTAGCATGAGATGAAAAAGAAAGAAATAAAGATGAAGGAAAAATAAAACTATGCAATGCGGCACACAGGAAAATAAGAAAAACGTGATGCATGGCAAAATAAAAGAAAAATGATGAAAAATAAGTGCAAAAGCGAAAAAATGGTGTGAAAAACTAAAAATAAAGGTGGCAAATCGAAAAAGAACGTGAGAACTCACTCCCCCAAGCTAAATGGCACAGTGTCCTCAATGTGCAAAGTGTGGCACACCGAGAGACAAGCGATGGGAGGGGCAAGTGAGGATGCATGCATGGAAAAATGAAAAGAAAAAGGTAAAATAAAGAAATGAAAATATGATGCGGACATGATGCATGCACAGATAGGAGCGATACATAGATATAAGTGTCACCAAAAACTCTCCCTCTCTCCCAAAATAGATATAAGAAGATATGATCAAAAAGAGAATACCATAATAAGTGAGGGGAGGGGGGTGGACCAAAAGTGCAACAGGACCCAGCAGAAACGGGCAGCACAACGGCAGGAATAAATCAAGGCATCAAGGGTGCCTAAGAAGGTGGTGCTGCGCCGTCTCCGTCCTGAGGCGGAGGAGGAGGTGGTGGTGGTGTAGGCTGCTGAGCTGGGGTGGGTGTGGATGCGGTGGCAGGTCGTGTGTGTGTGGAAGTGTGGGCGGGAACCTGCTGGGTGGGTGGGGGTACGCGTGGGAGACGCTCCAGAACCTGGGTGAGACAGTAATGTATCTGGGGGATCAGCTCGAAGCGTCCAGCCATCGCAGAGACGGTGGAGGACAGGGTCCTAAGGTCACCTCTAAGACCACTCACCGCCAACTCAAGAGCACGTATGCTCTGCAGTACAGTGTCGGGCGGGGGTGGTGCAAAGGGACGCACCGGTCTAGGCTGTGCAGGGCGAGGCTGGCGTACGCGAGTAGAGTATGTAACGGGCTCAGCAGGGAAGGGGACAAAAGATGACGTGCCTGCAAATGTGGGCCTGGCCTCAGTGTGAGGCCAGGACACCGGCTGGTGAGAAGTGGAGGCAGCGGCAGCGAAAGAAGTGTGCAAAAGTGGCAGCGAGGCGGCCAGAGAGGTCAGTGGCACAGAAGTGTGGACAGACGCCACGACACTCTCGGAAAATACAGCGGCAGTGGAGACAGAGGGCTCTCCGCACTCGACTACGGTCGGCGGGCGCTCGGGTGGGGCAGAGGAAATCGGCTCAGCAGACAGAGGGCCAGCGGTGGTAGTGGGTGTGGTGGTGACAGTGGTGACAGCCGCGGAAGTGGTGGAAGTGGGCTCAGCGGAGGTACTCGTGACACTGACAGAAGTGGGGACAGAGGTGTCAGGAGCGGTAGAAACATCAGGAATAGGCTGAGGGGCCACTGGGTCAACAGGGTCGGCAGCAGGCTCGGCAGGGTGTGCAGCAGGGTCTGCGGGGGGCAGGCAGCGTGGGCAGCGTGGGCCTGCTCGGCCTCCTCGGCCTCGAGCACGTAGGCAACAGGGATGAGAACATCCATCGCAGGGAGCCAGTCGACGTGGGCTGGTGCAATCTGAGTCCGAGCCGGGCTCGGGAGAATCATGTAGTCGGCACCGTAAGGGCCGTGCAACCAGACCCAGTGACGCTCACCATGCGGACGAAGCATCTTCATCCCGGCCATAACGTCTATCCACAGAGAAGTGGGGCCCGGGACACGTCGCAAGTCGTCAGGTAGGTCCTCGCCGGTCATTATGGTAAGCAAGGTGATCAGACCGCCGCAGCATATCGGTGAGCGAGCGCCCACCGATACAATGATGCGGTCCAAAAACCAAGCTGCAATGTCGATCACGACGGCGGGGACAAGCTCGTCTCCATCCCTAGATAGAGCTCTGGGACGTGTCATCGCATAGAGCATGTAGAGCTCTGGCGTAGACATCGTGCCCGGCTCATATCTGGCCAAAAAGGTGGTCGCCATGAGGCGCTGGGCTATGCGGAGGCAGGGGTGGACAATGGCCGAGGCCTTGGCCCTACTAGGGTCAAAGGCAGCGTGGTGGCCCGTAATCCGGGCCCAGAAGGCACCGGCGTCGAAGGAAGGTGGGGGGATATGGGTGGGGCCGTAACCGCGATCGGCTCCGGGGACAGCGGGCCACGAGAAGAATGCTCTCATCATATCGAGAGTGACCTGGCACTCTCGGTCCATGAACCGAAATGAGCACCCCTCGTCGGTCCGGGCGATTGAACTCAGAACTTCAAGTGTCGGGCGGGTGAACGTGTCCGCCGACACCTGAAGGAAGTCGCGCCAACCCACGTTGTCGTACAACGTGAGTATCCCCTCTAGTACCCCCAGGCGTCCTAGGTCAGCGAGGTGTGTAAACCTGGAGGGTACGATCGAGCGCTGGGAGATACGGTCGAAGACGGCGTGGTGTGCGTCGTCTCGGAACGTAATCCCGAGCGGCCCGACCAGTGGAGCCGGTGGTGGTGGCTGTGCAACAGCGGGGAGTGGCTGTGCGGGCTGTGCGGGCTGTGGGTGCGCTGCAGGCTGTGCGGGGTGTGCGGGGCCTGCAGGCTGTGCTGGGTGTGCGGGGTGTGTGGGGGACGGTGGAGGAGAGTCCTCCACCTCGTGAGAGGGGCCGGGCTCGTCCGACCGCTTCCGCTTGGCGGAAGCTCTCGTCGAACGCGGCCGTGTCCGGGGCGGCATATCGGCCCCGAGCGCGCGCCGAAAAACGTGAAAAGTGTGGCGTGTGCAAAAATAATGGAAAGAGAGTACCCCGACATGCTGCGAGTGCTAAGCCGTGGAAGCGTGCGAAGTCAGCGCCTCCGCGAAGTCCGGATCAGCCCGTAGAAGCTCCCCTGGGCTCCCCTAAGCTCCAATAAGCAACCTGCGCATGAAAAGGCGATATCAGCGGGTAATATTCAAAATGTATGGAGTATTAGGGGTATAATAGATAGATATAGGAATTGATTTGGGTTAGGGGTTCGATTAATACACGGATCCTCGAAAAATACACAAAAAGAGGCGAAAATAGGCGAAATAGGGGTACCGGAGGTTACCGGAGGCACGGCCGCCGGCGGCGACTCGGGCGAGGCGACGGGGGTGTTCGGCCGGCGGTGGCGGGCCGAGCGGCAGCGTGGCAGCGGTGGTCGGGCGAGTGGGGGCGCGAGCGAGCGAGGATCGGGCGAGGGAGCTGAAGGGGCGCGGGTGCTTTGGGGGTTTTTGCGTTTCGAAAAATGTGCCCCCCCCTCGCCCTTTATATAAAAAAGTTACGACTCGGCCGAGTGACGTGGTCACTCGGCCGAGCGAGGCCAATGAAAATTTCCTCCCCGCTATCGCTTCGGCCGAGTGGCTTTGCTAGCCTCGGCCGAGTGGCTTTGCCAGCCTCGGCCGAGTGGAGTAAGTCCATTCGGCCGAGTGACTCAAGCTACTCGGCATGACTCGCCCTAGGAGGGTATCCGTTTCACTCGTCCGAGTGAATATATATACTCGGCCGAGTAGCAGTTATATTGGAATCAGGAAAATAAACAGAGAGTTGGGTACAACAGACTTCCCTTGTTCGTGAGCGGCTCGGCCGGACGAACTTGTGTACTCGGCTGAGTGACTAGTATACTCGGCCGAGTGAGCCTTGTGTTCTGCTGTTTGTCTTCGTTTTGGCTCTAAACTCCGTCTTTCTTCCTCCAATCGATTTCATCTTCCTCCTAAGCGTCGAGTGCCTTCTTGGGGTGCTCCTCGTCGACTCGTTCATCCTCCTCATGATGGATCTACCTATCTCCTCTCCTGTCAAGAAAAATAGGACCCGTTATCACAAAATTTTTGGGAGAACGACTCAAAACACTTAAAATTTCTAAAACGAAAATAAAGAAAAAGTAAAAATAAAGCAAAGACCGTCGGGTTGCCTCCCGAAAAGCGCTCGTTTAAGGTCGTGAGCTCGACCCCCTATAATTTTCAATCAATGCGGGATGTTTGGTGCATATGAGATGCACCCATCAAACTTTCCGGGGAGAACGCTTGGATTGGGAAGTTGCGGCGTAGTGTTCTCCCGCGGTGGTCTCTCGTCTCGAATAGTGTTGGGGGGAGGCTCCCCCAAGCTAGCATTTGCTCCGGTCAATGGTTTAACCGGTGATGCCGATTTCCGTACCGGCGGAGCTTTCTTCGGAGACTTTAGTTTCGAGAGCTTGCAGAGCTCTCGAATCCTTGCGACATCAGCGTCGCCTTCATCATCTTCAGCGGAGAGGTCGGGGGAATCGTTTTTCTTCTCATCTTGGCCTAAATCCGGGCCTTCCTCGAAATCTTCGTCAAAAAGAGCGCCAATTGAGTGAGGAATCGCCTCTTCAATCACCTCATCAAGGAGGTCCATGTAGTCAAGTTCCTCATGATAAGGCATGTGCTTCATGGCCTTAGGAATGTGGAGCTCCACCTCGATGTTTCCGACGTTTAAAGTTAGGGTACCTTCGCGCACGTCGACGATGACTCCGGCGGTGGCTAGGAACGGGCGTCCAAGTATCAATGAAGTGTCTCCCTCCTCCTTAACGTCCATGATCACGAAGTCACATGGCAAGCATATTCCCCCCGGGACTTGTAGCGGTATGTCTTCGGCAATCCCCACCGGCCTTGTTATCCGTCCATCGGCTAATTGAATGCGCATGTCGGTGGGTTTCAACTTTGTCCCGGTGTTTAGCCTTAAGAACATGGAGAGAGGCATGAGGCTCACACTAGCCCCAAGATCGACCAACGCCTTTTGAAGAGGAACGCCGCCCAAAGTGCAAGGAATCCGAAAACTCCCCGGATCTTTAAATTTTGCCGGCTCCTTCTCTCTCTTGGTGAACCAAGAGCCTTCCTCGGCTAGCATGATCTTCTCCTTCCTTTTCCTCCCCGAAATCAAGTCCTTCAAAAATTTAGCATACGTGGGGATCTCGACGATGGCGTCAAGGAAGGGAATGTTAAGGCTAACTCCTCTTAGGTACTCGAGAAATTTTGCTAGCCTTTTCTCCAGTTTCGCTCTAGCGAGCCTTTGGGGGAATGGGACCGGTGGCATGAAGCACCTTTCCTCAATCAATTGCTCCGCTCTAGATTTCTCTTTGTCTTGTGGCTCCTTCTCCTTTTCAACTTCAACTATCGGCTCAATTGGCTCCAAGCTTTCCTCCACGGGCTCCTCAATAGGAATCATGGCGGGGGTGGTGTCCTTCCCGCCTCTAGTAGTAACGGCAACTACGGCATTGATGTGGCCCGTGTTGCCCCGTGGGTTTTGCTCCGGTTGCGCCGGCAATCTTTGAGTGTTCCGATTGAGCAACGCCAATTGCTCCGATATTTGAGCCACAACGGTATTAAGGGAGTCTTGCCCCGCCTTCAAGCTAGCATTTACCTTATTTTGCTCGACCATGAACGCCTCCACTCTAGTTTTGAAGTCGGATCGTTGTGGAGCTTGTGGAGGGTTTTGATTTTGATTCCTCCACCCTTGGTTGTATCCGGGAGGCCTATATGGTGGAACTTGTTGCTTTGGTTGAAAGTTTTGTTGTGGAGGCCCCCTCGGTGGATAGTATTGTTGTTGGGGTGGTGGTGGTCGAGCTTGTTGAGGTAGTTGTTGTGGCGGGTTCAAAGCTCCTTCATTGTTGGCGTAAGAGAATCCGGGATGATTTCTTGTGGCCGGATTGGCCCAATATCCTTGGTTCCCCGCAACATATTGTACTTGCTCCAAGGATCCTTCTACTTGCTCTCCTCCCGAGTACATGGCTTGAGATTGGTCTTGCCAATCACACATTTGGTTCGTCGGCGCGGAGGTGGAAGGGGTCCCTTGGGGCTCCGTGATGAACTTCTCCAATCTCTCCACTACCTTGTGGAGAGAATCAAACTTGCTCGTAAGCTCCGCTACGGCCTTTGCCTCGTAGATTCTAGTTGGCTTTAAGGAGGACGTAGAGTGTCCTCGCTCATCGCCCCATTGTTGGTTATTTGAGGCCATCTCCTCAATTAGGGCCGTAGCTTCCTCGGGAGTCTTTGACAAGATAGCACCATTCGCCGCGGCATCAATAATTTGTTTGGTCCCCGGTTGGAGACCGTTGTAGAAGCTATGAACTAGCTCCTAATCTTCTATACTGTGGTGCGGGCATTGATGCTGCAAATCCTTAAAACGCTCCCAAGCTTCATAGAGCGTCTCCTGGGGTCCTTGCTTGAAGGACATGAGAGCGCTCCGGATCTTCACCGTCTTGGATGGCGGATAGAACTTATCAATAAATGCACTCGCCAACTCGTCCCAAGAGGTGAAAACTCCGTCAACCTGCGTCCTCAACCAATAGAGTGCCTTGTCCTTAAGCGTGAAGGGGAAGAGACGCAGTCTGATAGCATCGATGGAGACCCCCGGTATCTGAAATGTGGCGCACTTCGACAAGAATAATTGGATGTGGTAGTGGGGGTTCTCATGGGCGTTCCCATGAAATGGGTCTTGTTGCATCAAAACCACCAATCCAGTCTTTAGCTCGAAGTTCTTGTCAGCCGCCAACTGCGGCACGGCAATGGACGAGGTAGTAGAAGAGGTCTTAGGCCGAAGCCTATCGCGAATAGAGATTATCCTCGCCATCCTTGCCGCCAATTCTTCAGGAGTTTCCGGGTTGGTCATATACCTCCCTTCCGGATTTTGTCTCTTTTCCGCCCTAAGTCTCCGCGCGGTACGTTCGATCTCGGGATCAAATAATAAGGCTTCTGGGTCCGCCGTAGATCTCGTGTACATGCACAGGGAAAACAGAGTTTCAAAGAAATGATCAGTACCGTGGAAGGGTTAGGTAAAAAAAAAAGAAATAAAAATAAAAAGAAAGAAATAGCTAGGATGGTAAGATCAAACACAATCGCCTCCCCGACAACGGCGCCAAAAACTTGATCGCTCCGGGACGTGACCCAAAAGAACGGTTGTAGTTTTACCGCAAGTGCACTGTGTAGCAGCGAGCGGGATATCGAACACAGGGAGGACGAATGACTGTGCTTGCTCCGATCAACCTGGCTATTTAAGAAGAGAATTTTGCCTTTGGCGATCCTGTCACAATCGTCAGACAAATGTGCGAAATATCAAATCAAATAAAGAACGTCTAGGGAATGGGGAATCCCCGCTACACACCATACTTCATAAATGTAGTTCATCGGTATCAAAATTGCTAGAATGAGAATTCGGATGAACTAGTTGCAACTGAATGTAGAACCAAGCTCACGCTCTCGCGCTGTTGCCGGTCTATAGCTATCCTAGGGTCGGGTCCAATCTCTTGCAAACCCTACCCTAGGGAAGCTAGCATTAGGATCAACATCATCGTCCAATCGCGCACCGAGCCCAATCTCTTGCAAACTCGGTCCACGATCTAGATTAGGATAGTTCCTACCCGTCCAATCTCTTGCAAACGGGTATCGGTATAGAATTGCAACCGGGAATCCTAGTATCGGTCCAATCTCTTGCAAACCGATACTTCGAAAAATCCGACTCCAACCCAATTCGGATTTCTAGGGCTTCCTATCAAATTGGGATCCAATCTCTTGCAAATCCCGATTGATAAGAATACCTAGCAATCCGTAGTAAATCGATCCCAATCTAATCTCTAATAGCAATTCTAGCTCAATTTCTACCAATTCATCACAAATATGAAAGTAGGCTTGTAGGGTTCATCCCCACGCCCCAAGACGTGGAGACTACTCACAAATCATAGCAAGATCACGAAAATAATCGTTGAGATAAGCAATAGAATTCATCACAACAATGATATAAACAATAAAAATAGAATTTTTAAGGAAAAGAGATGCAAACCAATGTAGTTCTTCAATTAATCCAACAAAAATCCAAGTTTTGCTCCTTCTCCAATCACAAGAATAAAGCTAAAAAAACTAATCTAAAAAGCTGCAAAAAATCTAAGAGAGAGCTCTCAAAACTAGGGTAAAAACAGGGTTTAAATAGCCCCAAAAATCGTCCAAAAATTGTGACCAAAATGCCCCTGCACAGCCTGTTTTCCGCAGTTTTCGCTACAGGCAGCGCATCGCACTCGGCCGAGTGACAAAAGTCGCTCGGCCGAGTGAGAAACCCTGTAATTTTCCAGTAAGTCAGGGCCTTCAGGGGTCTCTACTTCGGGGGCGGCTCGGCCGAGTGAGTTGTCGTCACTCGGCCGATGACTTCATGATACTCGGGCGGACGGGATAATCCACTCGGCCGAGTGGGTCTTCTGAAGTTCAGGCAGCCGAAAAACAGTAACTTGGATGTTTTGGAGGGGCTTCGTCTGGGCGCCACTCGGGCGGACGTGGTATGGTCACTCGGCCGATGTGGTCTTCGGTGCTTGGCCGAGTGCACATAGAAATCGTGTCTGAACTGGTCGGCCGAGCAGTGTCTCGCTGGTCGGCCGAGTGGCTCCTCCACTCGGCCGAGTGGGACACAAAAAATGCCCAATCTGCTTATTTTGGCCTCCTCGTCGCTCCTGCGACGTCCATTCTTCTTCCGCTCCTCTCCAACAGCAAAATACCCCTCGGGGAGGTCGTCGGTGACCGTCTAGAGTAAGCGCATCTCGAGATCACTCCAAATCGCGCCAAATCACCTGAAATGCGACAAAAACAACAAATCGTGAAAAGCATCGCAATATCGTCGATATATCGTGAAAAACATGATTTGGGCGATCTAAATGGCATGCAAATATGCGGAAAAAAGTGTGTAAAATAAGGAGTGATCAGAGGACTAGTTGAGATAGCTGAACCAGTGGACCAAGAGTTGTTGACTAGTGGACCTTAATTGTACTTCCTTTAATTTGTTGTACGGGTCATAAGACCCACTCTCCTTTTCTCCATTGTTGTAATTCCATTGAGACGTCTGAGATTGTAATAATGTTTTATTTATTTGTGTTGTTTTGAGTAATGCAAGCAAGAACCAGCGGTTTTCACACAGACGCTTATTGAGTTTAGTCAAGGAGGAAAGAAAAGCAAAAGTACCTCCTTCTTACTTGCACAAGCGGACCCGTTTGTGTCCTCACTCCCAAGCCTAATGGGAATCAGGGCGTGACATAAGGACCCTGGCTATGGGGAAAACACTAGAAGGGAGATTGAATAGTGTTTATGCAATTTAAAAAGATAGTTACACCAAATTAAATTCCTAACCAACAATTAATGCGGAATAAAAGAGTATCCCAAAACGAAATAAAGCAAATGCAAGGATGTTTCAAGGGTTCGGATTATCTAAGTCACTTCCCGACTTGTTCCCCGTAATCCTACGTCCCTTCCACCCGGTAACCACCGGATACTCAAATTAGAACCCTAACTAGAGGTTTCCTTAAAAACTAACTTGTAGCAGCCCTACAAGTGAAATCGAAATACACTCGATGTCCTTGACTCCCACAACTTGGGAGCAAGCAAACCATTCTCACAACCCGAGAGTAAATCAAAAAACGAAAGTTATGAAATCTGAAATTAAACAACACTTACAATCACCTATGCCTTGAAGTAGAACTTGAAGGAGAAGTGTGTTGTATGTTGAATGACTCTCTTGGAAGAGAGGAAAGCCCTTTCTCTTGACTACACCAAATGCCTAGAAGATTTCTATTTGGTTCTGGGATGAAGAGCAAGAGATTGAAGATTGGAATTCTAGGGCTTTAGGATTTGAGAGCTTTGATCTTGAAGAATGAAAGCTTGAATGTTTGAGCAAATGATACTTGAGTGAGTAAACTCTCAATGGAACAGGAGAGGCTTCTTTTATAGGTTTCTCAAACCCTTCAAAACCGAATTCCCAAAAACCTGTTGAAATCCGTGAAGAAAAACTCAACGGATAGAATATGCACTCGCGATAGTCGACTGTTGAACAACACACAGTCGACTACTGTACATTGAGAGAGTGTAGGTGAGAATTCATAACGGTAACTTACCACGTGGACAGTCGACTGGTAAGGAGTAGACTGTCGACTATTAAACCAACAGGCGACTGTAAATCCTTATACAGGTGACTGAACGAAGAGGGGTACGTCAAGCAAGTCATGGAAAAGTCTGGGGGTACAGGACAGGCGACTGATGAAGAGAAGACATCGACTGTAAACTCAACAGGCGACTGTAATTCCTTTTACAGACGACTGTCAAAAACCCTGACATTTTCCAGAGAGTTGATTCTGCAGAGAGGCTCAAAGAAAGTCGACTGTTGAAGCATTTACAGTCGACTGTGCCTTTGGACAGTCGACTGTAAATACAACAATAGTCGACTGGCCAGATCAAAACAGAGAAATAGATTTGGGCTGAAGATAGACAGGCGACTTGTAACGACTGGTTTTCATGTATCGGGATTATTTATATTATATATATGTTTTGGTGGATTTTCTCCTTATGCGTGGTTTTCGTCTCCGTAGCTTTCACTTTCGATCGTTTCGTCGTAATTTTCTAGCTTCTTCCTTAGAATCGTTGGTCTTGGAGTAAGTCATTCGTAACGGGCTTCATATCGGTCATATCTTATCGTTAGATCAAGCCTAGGAGTCTTAGGAATTGATCCCGGAGCTTCACGCTCCATTTCGGAACTTTCTGTGCACGTTAGCAGGTACAAGAAGGGGAACCGACCGACTAGATGACGATTTAGTCGGTCGGCAAACCTTCATGGGCCGACTAGTGGGCTTTGAAAATTATTCAGGAGTTACTGTTTATTGTTAGTCGGTCTAAGAACATTTGTCGACCGACTAGGTTGCAAACTAGTCGGTCAGTAATCGTTCTTTAACCGACTATCTTTATGATCATTTTTGATACCAAGTACTATTCATTCTTAGTCGGTCTAAGAACGTTCGTCGACCGACTAGATGAGAAACTAGTCGGTCAGTAGTTGTTCTTTGACCGACTAAATCTAAATCCTATTTTTTGCCAGGAGTTACTGTTTATACTTAGTCGGTCTGCGTTGGTCAACCGACCGACTAGTTCCCAAACTAGTCGGTCAGAGGTTGCTCTTTGACCGACTAATCAGTGTCGAAACCCTAATTTCTGGGCAGGCGCCAGCTCTTCCTATTTAAACCCCCCAAACGTTTTTCTTTTCTTCTTTCATTTCTCCTGAGCTTCTTTCTTCCCCAAATCATCATCCATCTAATCCTAGCCCTCCTCCTTCATCAAGAGCTCCTCCCCCCCCCCCCCTCCATTTAGGCCGGCCACCACCTCTAGGTCACCGGAAACCCCCCAAAAATCCCCAAACCCCCATTTCTCCAGATTTTCTCCCCATTTCCAGATCTGAACCCTAGTTTCCCAGATCGTTTCTTCCGTCGCCGTGCTCGCTCGATACCGTTCTTCCGCTTCCTAAGGTAGTGATCGATCCTTTGATGTTCTCATAACCTGTTTTGTGATTTTTGTGAAACCCTAATAAGAATGGATGTTGTTTCTCCTTAACAGCGACTCCCCCGTAGATTAGCATCCGTGAGACGAACCTTCGTGATCGTCATCCTCGGTGCTAGGCAAGTGAAACTTGCCACTTAGGGTTTTGGGCCTTGTCTTAGACCATTTGCTTGTTGTAGGCGTAAAAGAGACTAGGCGACGAAATGATACTCGCCTAGGCGCAATTTTAGGAACTAGCTTGACAACGAAGCTAGATCCGACATTTATCATGTTGCACAACTACCATGTCATGTTTAATTTCCATTAACGGTACGCGAATTAATTGTCATGTCATTGCATTCTTTAAGTGTTCCTGTGATTGCGTAGCTCCGTTACACCTTGTGAAATGATTGAGGCTAGGTGCACCCCTATGCCAAATGAAATACGCTTCTGGTTTGTGATCCAGGAAACGAGCTCTTGTGCGGGGCAACACTGGCTCATTTACTGAGCATCGTGTACAGGGACCCTGGCTCGTTTACACGTGGGTTTTGGGGTAAGAGTTAAGCGGCCATTCAACTGGGAGTTTGCCCGATCAGCAACTGCAGTTATAAGGCGTAAACTCTGGGTTCTGGGGTAGTGTTAAGCGGCCAATCAGTGTGAATGTCCAACAGTTCAGCTGTAAGGCGTAAACATCTACAAATAACTTGAAAACGTGACTAGTGAAAAGATTGAGATTGTTAGTAGCTTGGCTACTCTTGACATGCCCCGAAAATTGTTCTCTTGTACTTGTGGTTTCACCATGTCTTACTTGTGCACTCATACCATAACTGTCATGTCATGCATACTATAACTGCTAGGTTGTTAGTTTGCCTTCCTTTTTAGTTTCCTTGCCCAAGTCTTTTAGACTTACTGACATGTGCCACTCTACTCTTTTGGGTGACACATGTTAGATCCTGAGCCTGAGTTCGTTGTTGAGGACGAGGTGTTTGCGAACGCCGATCCCGAGCCTGTGTTTGACGAGGACTTCGTGGACACGGGCGATCAGTCGTAGAGAATGTTTGTGTTGTTGTTTAAACTGTTTTGTTGTCGGTGTGTGGCACCAATACTTTGTTATGTTTGTCCTTGTTGGCTTTGTTCTGGGCCTTTAGACTCTTTCTTTTAGCCTGGTGGCTTTTCTGGATGTTGAACTTAATTTTAATGTTGGACAAACTCTGAGATTTGAGATTTTATTTCTGTCTCTCCTTGTGTTATTATTGTTGTTCCGTTTGTGGTTACAGGGACCTGCTTATGTTTTATTGACGCTTATCGGGTTTGGGGCTTCACAGCTCCACTCTCGTGCGGACCTTTTCACGTCTCGCCTCCATTTTAGGGAAGCGGGGCGTGACAGGTTTTGTTGATGGCCCATGCAGGTCCTCTTCTGTAACTGCGATTATCGGAATAACGATAATAATATTAGAATGTCCAATAAACTAAGTTCGACATCCGAGTCATAAGCTATGAGTCTAAATTGTTTCGTTTTCTGTGTCATTAGATGGCAGGAAGGCGATTCACCCGAGGTGGTGGTAGTGGTGAGCCCCCTCATGATGAGGAGCCTGAGCGGGAACCCACCAATGGGGAGATGATGCGGATGATGCTTCAGATGATGCAGGTGCAGCAAGGCGTGCTCCTGCAAGGCCAGAATGCTCCAGTGGTTCGGGGTGCTTGGGCAATCCAGGATGCCCCTCGCTTCGAGCCGGGAGCGAAGCAATTTCGGGAGCTGGGTCCCGCTTATTTTGATGGGTCTGAGGGTCATCTAGCTGCTGATGAGTGGATTCGGAACATAGAGGATAATTTGAAGATGGCCAAGATCACCCCGGCTGGATGGGTTGATTTGGCGAAGAGGCAACTCAAGGATAATGCTCGGAACTGGTGGGATGTGGAAGAGAAGATGCTGGTAGAGCCGATAGCTTGGGCTACCTTTAAGTCCAGGTTTGATGAGGAGTTCTTTCCGAAGGCTGCTAGGAAGGAGATGCTGCATCGCTTTATTGATCTGAAGCAAGGGAGCTTGACGGTGGACCTGTACCACCAAGAGTTCACTAGGCTGAGTCGGTTCGCACCGAAGATGGTGCAGGATGCTGATGAGAGGGCTCAGAGGTTCCTGCAGGGGCTTGCTTTGGAGCTTCAGAGTTTTGTGTCTTCCTCTGATCTGGACTCTTATCAGAAGGTTCTGGTCGCTGCGAGGAGGCAGGAGCTGAACCTGAGTCAGAGGAGAGGACATGTTTCTGGTGCTGGGAAGAGGCATGTGGAGCAAGCCAGGGCGGTGGTTAGGCCTGGTTTCAAGCCTAATCATCCGGTGCAGTTCAAGAGGCCAGGAGGGCCTAATCAGAAGACTTGCCATTTCTGCGGCAAGCCTGGCCACATCAAGGATCAGTGCAGGAAGTTTCTGGGCCAGTGTTTGGTTTGTGGTGATGCTTCGCATGTCGCGAAGGATTGTCGGCATGCGAATCAGCTGCGGAGGGCACCTGTCGCAGCACAGCCGTTGCAGCAGAGAGTGCATGTTCCTGCCGGTCGTGGAGCAGCTCTTGTCCCTCAGAGGCAGGCTTTTCAGCAGGCTTTTCCACCGAGGAGGCAGGCTTTTCTGATGACAGCTGTGGAGAACGGGACTGTGGATGAGGTTATCGCAGGTAATCCTCAATCTAGTTGTTCCTTTCTTATTTGGTTTTGTTTGTTAGATTATGTTTGGTTGCTTGCATATGATTGTTTGCTAGACTAGGGCTTGATTGTTAGACTGTTTGTAGGTGTGATTTTGGTGTGCATATTTCCTGCACGAGTCCTCTTTGACTCAGGTGCATCGATGTGCATTATGACACGACGCTTCGTGGAGAAGCATTCCTTGTCGATGTCCCCTCTTCCCAAGAGTTGGAACATCGTTACGGGGAATGGTGTGGTCTCGGTGCATCTTGGTTACAATTCTTGCTCGTTGGTGGTCAGTGGACATGAGCTTTACGCTGATTTCATTGTCCACGACATCATCAACTATGATGCGGTCCTTGGGATGAATTGGCTTGCGAGATTCTATGCTACGATCGACTGTCGGAGGAAGAAGGTGGTGTTCAAGATTCCCGGACATCCAGTATTTGAGTTCAGTCAAGGTAGCAGTTCGCTTGGCCCTGTCAGGTTTCGGGCCAGGCCGGTGGAGGTTGTGGCTATGCAGATGGAGCTGGAGAGGCCAGCGGTAGTGCGGGACTTTGATGACGTCTTCCCCGAGGAGATGTCCGGATTGCCACCTGATCGAGCTTTAGAATTTTCTATTGATCTTATTCTGGGAGCGCAGCCGATTTCGAAGGCGCCATATCGTATGACACCTGCTGAGTTGGAGGAATTGCGGAAGCAGCTGGATGAGCTTTTGCAGAAGGGTTATATCAATCCTAGTGTGTCTCAGTGGGGAGCACCGGTGCTGCTGGTGAAGAAGAAGGATGGTTCGCGTCGCATATGCGTGGACTATCGGGAGCTGAATGCGGTGACCATTAAGAATAAATACTCGTTGCCTCGCATCGATGATATTTTTGATCAGCTTGGAGGTTCGAGGGTGTTTTCGAAGTTGGATCTGAGGAGTGGTTATCATCAGCTGAAGGTGAAGAAGGGAGATGTTCCGAAGACAGCGTTCAGGACGAAGTACGGACACTACAAGTTTGTGGTTATGCCTTTCGGTGTGACCAATGCACCCGCAGTTTTCATGAATCTGATGAATCTGATCTTCTATGACTTTTTAGATAAGTTTGTCGTTATCTTTATTGACGACATTCTGATCTATTCTAAGTCGGAGGAGGAGCATGCATCGCACTTGAGGACGGTGTTGGAGATCCTGAGGAAGCATCGTTTGTATGCTAAGTTTTCGAAGTGCGAGTTTTGGCTGGACCGAGTTGCTTTTCTCGAGCATGTGGTGACTGGAGATGGTATTTCAGTGGATCCCGAGAACGTTAGGGCCATCAGAGAGTGGCCTGTTCCACAGTCAGCGTCTGAGATCCTGAGTTTCCTTGGGCTTGCTGGTTACTATCGGCGCTTCATTAAGGACTTTTCCCGTATTGCCGAGCCGATGACCAGATTGACGCGGAAGGATGTACCTTTTGTTTGGTCGGGCGATTGTGAGAATGCCTTTGTTGTTCTGAGGGAGAGATTGATGATTGCCCCTATTCTTGTTGTGCCTGATCGCAGTGGAGGGTTCGAGATCTTTTGTGATGCTTCTGGCAAGGGTCTCGGTTGTGTGTTGCATCAGCACGGGCTTGTTGTGGCGTATGCTTCGCGTCAGCTCAAGACTCATGAGAAGAATTACCCGACGCACGATTTGGAGTTGGCTGCCGTCGTGTTTGCGCTCAAGATTTGGAGGCACTTCCTGCTGAGTGAGAAAGTGAAGATCTTCACCGATCACAAAAGCTTGAAGTATATTTTTACTCAGAAGGAGCTCAACATGCGACAGCGTCGATGGTTGGAGCTCATGGCGGATTTCGAGATTGTTTTGCAGTATCACCCTGGCAAGGTGAATGAGGTTCCAGATGCGCTGAGTAGGCTTCCAGCGGTGATGATTTTGACCTCACAGTGGAGATTGCAGCAGGATTTTTGCGAGTCTGGATTATAGATTGTTCTTCCCAGGGAGGCTTCTTTGTTGATGAGTATGCAGATTCAGTCGACGATCGTGGATCGGATCAAGGCTGGCCAGGCTGAGGATCCGAAGCTGGTGAAGATTCAGGAGCAGGTGGAAGCCGGTCTGTGGACTGACTTTTTGATTCATGAGGATGGCTCGCTGTGGTTTGGAGCTAGGTTGTGTGTGCCAGCTGGGGATATTAGAGAGGAGTTGATGGTGGAGGCACACATTTCGCCGTATTCTGTGCATCCTGGTGGGACCAAGATGTACCAGGATCTTCGTCTGAACTTTTAGTGGCATGGTATGAAGAGGAGCGTGGCTCGAAGTGTAGCCAAGTGCTTGGTTTGCAAGCAGGTAAAGGCGGAGCATCAGCGTACGGCCGGGTTGCTACAACCGCTTCCGATTCCGGAGTGGAAGTGGCAACACATCACTATGGATTTCGTAATTGGACTACCTCGGAGTCCGAAGCAGAATGACGCGATTTGGGTGATCGTAGATCGATTGACCAAATCCGCGCACTTTATTCCGTTCCGAGTAGGACAGTCTACTGAGACGCTGGCGAGGAGATACATGGAGGTAAATTCTTTTACTCTCCGTTTTTATTTCCTTTTTCCTAGTTTAGATAGTGATGTAACGTGAATCATGCAGGAGATCGTACGAATTCACGGAGTCCTTGTGAGTATCGTGTCGGACAGAGACACGAGGTTCACATCTCAGTTCTGGCAGAGTTTGCAGAAGAGTTTGGGTACGCGTCTGAGTTTAAGCATGGCTTACCATCCGCAAACGGATGGCCAGTCCGAGAGGACGATTCAGATCTTGGAGGACATGCTGAGGGCGTGCATGTTGGATTTCACGGGTTCGTGGGAGGACCATCTACATCTGGTGGAGTTTTCATACAATAACAGCTTCCAGGCGAGCATTGGCATGGCGCCTTTGGCCGCGCTTTATGGGAGGAAATGTCGATCGCCATTGAGTTGGGATGACGTTGGTGATCGGGAGCTGTTGGGACCTGAGATGATTGTGGAGGCTGTGGATGTTATCAGGAACATTCGGGAGAGGTTGAGGATTGCTCAGGACCGTTTTAAGCATTGGGCAGATGCTAAATGTCGTCCTTTGGAGTTTCAGCCTGGGGATCATGTGTTTCTGAGGATTTCCCCGAATCGTGGTGTGATTCGCTTTGGGAAGCGAGGGAAGTTGAGCCCGCGATACATTGGACCGTTTGACGTTCTGGAGAAAGTTGGCGAGGTAGCTTACCGCTTAGCCTTGCCGCCATCTTTGGAAGGAGTTCACAATGTTTTCCATGTGTCGCAGCTTCGTCGATACATTAGCGATCCATCTCATGCTGTGGATTTCTCGGAGATTACCGTTCGCCCTGATATGACGTATGACCAGCAGCCAGTGCAGATTCTGGACAGGCGTCAGAAGTCACTCCGGAACAAGGTTGTCAATCTTGTGAGGGTGATGTGGCGACACAGCTCGCCAGGAGAGTCTACTTGGGAGAATGAGGATGAGATGCGAGAGCGTTACCCACTTTTGTTTCCGGACACGTGAGTGTTGGGAAATTCCGAGGACAGAATTTTTCTTAAGTTGGGGAGGATGTAACGACTGGTTTTCATGTATCGGGATTATTTATATTATATATATGTTTTGGTGGATTTTCTCCTTACGCGTGGTTTTCGTCTCAGTAGCTTTCACTTTCGATCGTTTCGTCGTGATTTTCTAGCTTCTTCCTTAGAATCATTGGTCTTGGAGTAATTCATTCGTGATGGGCTTCATATCGGTCATATCTTATCGTTAGATCAAGCCTAGGAGTCTTAGGAATCGATCCCGGAGCTTCGCGCTCCATTTCGGAACTTTCTGTGCACGTTAGCCGGTACAAGAAGGGGAACCGACCGACTAGATGACGATTTAGTCTGTCGGCAAACCTTCATGGACCGACTAGTGGGCTTTGAAAATTATTCAGGAGTTACTGTTTATCGTTAGTCGGTCTAAGAACATTTGTCGATCGACTAGGTTGCAAACTAGTCGGTCAGTAATCGTTCTTTAACCGACTAGCTATGATCATTTTTGATACCAAGTACTATTCATTCTTAGTCGGTCTAAGAACGTTCGTCGACCGACTAGATGAGAAACTAGTCGGTCAGTAGTTGTTCTTTGACCGACTAAATCTAAATCCTATTTTTCGCCAGGAGTTACTGTTTACACTTAGTCGGTCTGCGTTGGTCAACCGACCGACTAGTTCCCAAACTAGTCGGTCAGAGGTTGCTCTTTGACCGACTAATCAGTGTCGAAACCCTAATTTCTGGGCAGGCGCCAGCTCTTCCTATTTAAACCCCCCAAACGTTTTTCTTTTCTTCTTTCATTTCTCCTGAGCCTCTTTCTTCCCCAAATCATCATCCATCTAACCTTTGCCCTCCTCCTTCATCAAAGAGCTCCTTCCCCCCTCCATTTAGGCCGGCCACCACCTCTAGGTCGCCGGAAAACCCCCAAAAATCCCCAAAACCCCATTTCTCCAGATTTTCTCCCCATTTCCAGATCTGAACCCTAGTTTCCCGGATCGTTTCTTCCGTCGCCGTGCTCGCTCGATACCGTTCTTCCGCTTCCTAAGGTAGTGACCGATCCTTTGATGTTCTCATAACCCGTTTTGTGATTTTGTGAAACCCTAATAAGAATGGATGTTGTTTCTCCTTAACAGCGACTCCCCCGTAGATTAGCGTCCGTGAGACGAACCTTCGTGATCGTCATCCTCGGTGCTAGGCAAGTGAAACTTGCCACTTAGGGTTTTGGGCCATGTCTTAGACCATTTGCTTGTTGTAGGCGTAAAAGAGACTAGGCGACAAAATGATACTCGCCTAGGCGCAATTTTAGGAACTAGCTTGACAACGAAGCTAGATCCGACATTTATCATGTTGCACAACTACCATGTCATGTTTAATTTCCATTAACGGTACGCGAATTAATTGTCATGTCATTGCATTCTTTAAGTGTTCATGTGATTGCGTAGCTCCGCTACACCTTATGAAATGATTGAGGCTAGGTGCATCCCTATGCCAAATGAAATACGCTTCTGGTTTGTGATCCAGGAAACAAGCTCTTGTGCGGGGCAACCCTGGCTCATTTACTGAGCATCGTGTACAGGGACCCTGGCTCGTTTACACGTGGGTTTTGGGGTAAGAGTTAAGCGGCCATTCAACTGGGAGTCTGCCCGATCAGCAACTGCAGTTGTAAGGCGTAAACTCTGGGTTCTGGGGTAGTGTTAAGCGGCCAATCAGTGTGAATGTCCAACAGTTCAGCTGTAAGGCGTAAACATCTACAAATAACTTGAAAACGTGACTAGTGAAAAGATTGAGATTGTTAGTAGCTTGGCTACTCTTGACATGCCCCGAAAATTGTTCTCTTGTACTTGTGGTTTCACCATGTCTTACTTGTGCACTCATACCATAACTGTCATGTCATGCATACTATAACTGCTAGGTTGTTAGTTTGCCTTCCTTTTTAGTTTCCTTGCCCAAGTCTTTTAGACTTGCTAACATGCGCCCCTCTACTCTTTTGGGTGACACATGTTAGATCCTGAGCCTGAGTTCGTTGTTGAGGACGAGGTGTTTGCGGACGTCGAGCCCGAGCCTGTGTTTGACGAGGACTTCGTGGACACGGGCGATCAGTCGTAGAGACTGTTTGTGTTGTTGTTTAGACTGTTTTGTTGTCGGTGCGTGGCACCAATACTTTGTTATGTTTGTCCTTGTTGGCCTTGTTCTGGGCCTTTAGACTCTTTCTTTTAGCCTGGTGGCTTTTCTGGATGTTGAACTTAATTTTAATGTTGGACAAACTCTGAGATTTGAGATTTTATTTCTGTCTCTCCTTGTGTTATTATTGTTGTTCCGTTTGTGGTTACAGAGACCTGCTTATGTTTTATTGATGCTTATCAGGTTTGGGGCTTCACAGCTCCACTCTCGTGCGGATCTTTTCACGTCTCACCTCCATTTTAGGGAAGCGGGGCGTGACACGACTGAATAATAAAACACAGTCGACTGTCACTTGGACAGGTGCCTGTGAAATGTACGGCAGTCGGCTGAAGGAGTTAAAGCTAAGAAGCCCAAAACTAGACTTATAAAGATTGTGCATAACAGGCGACTGTAGAACAAAACATAGTCAACTGTTCTGGGACAGGCGACTGTAAATCGTTCAGCAGTCGACTGTAGAGATCATGACATGCACAGTCTAGATAGAAATGAATTGGTGTCTAAGGAAAGTTGATCTAATGAATAACTAAGACTGAAATGAAGATGTGTGTGTGCTCCAACAAAGTTCTACTTCTAAGCTACATACTAGAAGAGAAACAAGAAAATTACATTTAAAGAACTTTCTCTTCTATCCAACGCATGAGCTTGAAGTCTTCTAGGAGCTTCAATCACCATCTATGATCATCCAATCCGCTTCCTTTGCTTTCAATGATCTTTGAGTGTCATCCATTGCTAATTGATCTTCATGATATGCTTATGCAATGGATTAACTACAAATAAGGGATTAGTCACAAGTATTTATGTTTGCTCATCATTAACACCAAGTAGGAAGAAGTCCAATACTCAACAGAATGGACCTCTCCTAACTGTGTGGGAGAGCAGAGAGGACTCCCTGCCATGCTAGCTCGTCAGGAGCATCGGGTACCACTCTACACTCTTTGCCACGCTAGCCCGTCAAGAGTGCAACTGTACCCACCACACAAAACCACAAAGACACCCCAACCAGTCCATCCCATAGGCCTACCCAATACTTCAGAATTTCTCCAACCCGTGTCACCCTCCTTTAGGAGGACTGAAACATTCCTCCCTTTCACTTTTCATGAAACATAACATTTTCCATTTTCACATTCCAATTGGGACATGCATCTCCATGTGTATTTCCATTCCCATATAACAAATCAAAAGGGTCATACCTTCTATTCAACCATAACCAAACCATCCAAGATATTACATTTCCCTCATCATAGCATGTGAAACTTGATCATAAAAGAAAGGCGTATCATCATTTCTTAAGAGCATGTGAAACATAACCGTAGTACATGAAAAAAAACGAATTGATCACAAAACTCTACCACATCCACTTCTAATAACCATAAGCTCCTAATGTTAACTTAGCCATTAGCAGAACTCATGAGGGTTACTAACTTTGAGTTAACCACATGCAAGGTTTTATAAGTGCTACTAACTTAGCATATTCAATGTAAAACTCAATAGTAGTCAGAATCTTTTCTTAATCATGTGCTCACATTTGAGAAAGAGGCAACTTTGACATGGTCGCTCACAAACTTCATCAAGGGGCGCAACTTTAGTTATGTCAACCCGTAAACATATATATGAAAATACAAGCACAAGTGAACTACTCAAGGATCCACTTAAAGAACTTAACTGAAAGCAAACTTTAGTGAAGATGCATGCTTTAGCAAATTGTGGCAACCTTAATGGCTAACATGAAGATGTTGGCAACTTAGTAACTAAAATGCAAGCATTTAAATTAAAATCCAATATAATGAAAATCCCATGTTTAAAGAGAACAACTTCACCTAGCATGGTCATGTAGAGAAACTTGCTTTAACAATCCTAATTAGGCATTCCCACCCAAATACAAACTTACAAGGAATTAATGGGAGACCCGTTTCAATTTGCCACAATCCTTTCTCCATAAAATGATATCCTTAGAAAAATTACAAGATTACATGCACCATAAACCACAAGAGGCGATCTTTATGAGAGCTAATGGGAGTTGCATAAAGTTAATACTATTCTAAATAACATGCTAACCACTCGAGAGCATTAGTTTTAATAAAATCCTAATTAGTGAGAAAACCCATTGCCATTTCAATGGTGTATTAAAATGCTAGCTCTAGTAAAGAAAGCCATGGAAGTTTCATTCTTAGACACAAACTTAGCATTAGCTTTAAGTTGGCTTCTAACTAAAATTACAACTTAGCATGCTATCATGAACTAATTGCTCCTCCAAATATTATGGCAACCCCAAATTAATATTGACTACATAGAGTAGGGAATCCTAAAATCTCATCCCAAATTAATATTTATCACATGGAATTTCCAACAACTAACTTGACCATTACATGGAGACATATCAAGATAATCTCAAAGACACTAGCTTTAGCTGGCAAGCCAAGAAAGACATCCCCTTTAGCATTAAAAAATGCTAACTAATGAAACATTGCTAACTTTCATTATGAACTCAACTAAAACCACAGCTTTTCACTAATTAGTACTATAACTAACACCACAATTCCAAATTAAAATTTAATCCACAAGTAGGGATTCCTACAAACAAGTCATTACAATGAACTTAAATGAAATAAACTTTTATTACAACCACAACACTTTCATTACAATGGACTTGAGTAAAATGCAAGCTTTTAAGAGGAACCCCTCATATTACCTCGCATAACACCATAGAAATTGCATGAAGCTATAATCTTTCTAATTGACAACTTAACCAAATCAAGGCATTAGTTCTAATGAAATTGCTAGATGTTGCATGAAGCTTTCTCCTTTTATGAGGCTACAATGGACTTTACTAAAATTAGAATGTTCTAATGCTAGTTTTCACATAAACATAGCATGTAAATAAAGAAAGAGAATAACTTTCATTGAATTTCAACTAACAATTAGAATTTTCAACTAGGGATCAACAACAAACCCTAATTAATATCTATGCACAAAATTAGGAATCCTACTTAAGAAAGAGGGCATCTTGCATCCAATTTCATAATACTCAATATAGATGGCAAATTCTACTAAACACAAATCATGCACTAATCACACTAAATGGAGTATGAATTCCGACCTCAAAGCTAGGATGAAGAAATCTCCTTCCTTGAATTACACCATAGATTCCATCTTCAAGCTCCAAAAACCCTAATTTTCTCTTGCTCCTTCCTCCTCTTGAGTTTTCCCCCTTTTCTTCTCTTTCTTCCATTCTTTCTCCTTCTTTCTTTCTCCCTCTCTTTCGTTCTTTTTTCGCTGGAAGGATTCGGCCATTGGGGGGGAGTTCGGCAGAAAGTGGGGGGAGGGGGAAGGGGAAAGGAAAAAGAAAAAAAGATGAAGAAGTTGGTAAAAGAAAAAAGAAAGGGACTAATTAAATGGAAACCCCTTTATTTACAAGTTTGCCATTCTCATTCTCTCTTCTCTCTTTCTAATAATTCAAGCACACTATCAAAACCCAACACAATTAAAAAGTAGGCACATCTCTAATGCACCATTCCTCTTAACTCACGCCCAAAAGCAAAGCCCAACGAACAACTCTAAGCTACTAAAATTAACGAAGGGCCCAATCAATAATATTAATAACAAGAACAACAACAACTACTACTACAACAATAAGAATAATCGTATTAACATAATCTCTAAACATAATCTTCACAAAATATTTATCTTAAAATAATCCGCATTAAAATAACATTAAAAATACGTTTTTACTATACACACCTACCAATCAAATCCCAACACATAGTCATAAATCCAACAACGCCAATTATTTTACTATTTCATATACATCTATATTCATCCAATAGGTCATCCAACACAACATTACTATATACACTACTTAATTGCTATATGCACCACACAGTTCCTATATACACTACGGAGGTGCACAAGCACCGCATATACTCATTCAAGTATACATATACTATATACATCAATCAAATAAACATACCCTAGCGTACATGGCACTAGGGCCATTACATTCTACCCACCTTAAAAATAAAGTCCGTCTCAGACTTTCTAACTAAGGACATAGCTAAGGTGAGCAGATATATATACAATAGGGTCAATCTATCCCAAGCATACACGAAGGCAAGGCACCCCGATAAACAAGTACTCATACAAGTATTTCCACCATACATACTGACTTACATCCATTCGTATACTCACCCTATTATACATTACATCATACTCATACACCCTCAGACACCTATTGTATGAATACATCACATGGTCACATGCATTACCCACACACACAAATACACACAACATGATACTTCATATACAGGGATGATAGAGCACTGCATACGCACATCTGTACTAAATCACGGGCATACAATCTGTATGACACATGGGGTACAGCAACACACACATACATGTATTTGTCACTACTTACAGTCATAGAATACCATACATTATACAGTACAACATCCTTACCATCTCACACCATGCAAACAGAGACACATAATGAAGCACACACATGCCATAACTAGTGTTATGACATGAAATATATCATGAAACACTCACATGGCATAACTGGCGTTATGACATGACAGACTAATACAAGGACAACCAGTACATTCACATATACACCAATATCATCATACACAGATATCCATGCAGCAGCATAGGCACCCACAAACATGTACACACGTACATTTTCACAACAATACATATGAGTTTGTATATAGCACGTAGATTACCACTTATATACATAGACCACCATAGGCAAGCATAAGCTCATATGCTTCCTCTAACATACTACTCAAACCTGAGCAGAGCGCAGAGGCTCACACATAATATACCGATAACACACGCTAGGTATATACACACCACATACATCTCACGCAATACAATAGCCTTACTAAACATACAGCTTATAGGTCAACCATTTGCAATCGTATATACTTTACAATATCAACATTCCGACCCATATTCATACAAGTATCTAGAGTAGTAGTTATAGCTATAGCTGCAGCTGCACACACGAGCACATCGGCAAACACATAAGCATATATGCATACATACATGCATCTGCACGTAGTCATCCATACATATACATACACTTAACCAACCATCCAAGTCTACCCCAAGTTTACTCATATACCGATACTCACCCGCCTCATATCTGCATAGAGGCATGGTACGAATACATACAAATACATACAAACACACATGGATATGATAACCGCATATACATACACATGCATCTCTATATATAGATATAGACATACGACCACGTATGTCTCTTAGTATATATCCAAGCACACACATACACGTCATCACATAAAGCCTCATACAACAATACCACCACACACAAATATTCGCATATTGATATATCTATCCAAACACCGGTGTAAGCGTATCCGCTTACAACCAGATAAGCAACTATATACATCTTCCATATATATATCAAGCACACAACTCTAATACACCTAGGCATGCCCACTCATACCTGAATGAAACACAAAGATCCGCGCATGGATCTACGCAATCAGCATATACATATGTGCCACATATTACAAATACAGATGACATACTTTATCTATACATCGCCTAGATTCAATCAACTATATAGTTTTATGATACATACTATTCATAGGCTACCATATATTGCACATATACACATGTACCTTATAATCAGACATACAATCAAGTATGTCTTCTAGTATCCATCCAACATTCACATATATATATCATCACACTATGTCTACCGTATTAATATCAATGCACATAGATAACCATACAAAACTATATTCATCCATATATAAGTGTAAGCGCACCATCTTACAGCCATACAGGTATCATATACTCATCATATACATCAACTCATAACACTAATACTTTTAAAACATATCCACACATACATGGGTGGAACCCAAGGATCCACTCATGCATCTGCACACTCTACAAGTGCATAAATCACATACATTATATAGCCCCCAACACAATACATCTATACACTATCTGCACCTCAATCAAGTATATAACACAACTTCATATACTACTCATAAGTCAACCACATATTAACACATATACTTTAAATACAATCATAGAGCCATACAATCATTCGCACATATATCATAGTCATATGCATATGAGTATATCATCTCAATATACTTGACAAGCCATATCAACACTTATAGAACTATAGATGTATATGTACACATACCTACACACATAAATATATACATACATTCATATCGAATCAACCCTCGAATCTCAACCCCCCAGGGTTCTATACCTCAAGCTTCTGATATTTGGTCCCATCCTAAGACTGGACTCGGTCCCATCCTAAGGCTGGACTCTACACACCTTATGACTCAACTACCCACAAACACTCGAACACTACTCGTACTATTTCGTATACAACCGCAGTGAGGTGACCTGTATGGGCCACCAAATGTAACGCCCAGCTCCCTGTGATACCCAGGAAGACAAGGTGCACGACGAGAACTAAAAACGTATCTGCAGGTCTACTGCGCGCTGCTGGGAATAGTACCCCTAATGCCCCACAACAAACACCAAACACCGATACAAAAGAATCACAGACACGCGAAGGCCAACACAATGCGGCAAAAGAAACAACTCAGTCAACTCAACAAAGGACTAAAACCACACAGAAAGTCAAACTGAACCATGTGATCAATTTATACAACAACAAGAGTCCAATATTCATCTCATACATCAATATCATCATCCTCACAACCCTAAGTACAAGGGCCTATCCCAGAAAAACCCAAAAGTACAAGCTCTCACCTCACCCCTCATCACCCAACCTAAACTCCAATTCCCAACAACCAAACTCCAAACTCAATCTCCAGCTCCATCTGCCATCTCTAAGAACCACACCTGAAAGTCAACGGGGGCACGTCAATACGTGGCCCAGTAGGAATTCCATACTCCAACCTAAACACAACACACACTAATGCCACTAGTGGTTGTACAGTGCTACAAGTGGGAGTGCTACAAATAAACATGGCATGAGTGACAAAAGAAAGCAACAATAGTACCACATGTAGGAAAAGAGAACAGAACCATAGCGAGGGTATAAGGGGAGGGGTGATGATAGTACAGAAAATAACAACAAGCACGCCTAAAATGCAAAAGAGAGTCAGTCAAAAATTGCATACAATGTTAGCTTTTGGAACCTAATATTGAATACGACATATGAGAATGGACCTCTCCCAATTGTGTGGGAGAGCAGAGATGACTCCCCGCCGTGCTAGCTCGTCAGGAGCATCAGGTACCACTCTACACTCTCCGCATTGGGACATGCATCTCCATGTGCATTCCCATTCCAACATAACAAATCAAAAGGGTCATACCTTCTATTCAACCATAACCAAACCATCCAAGATATTACATTTCCCTCATCATAGCATGTGAAACTAGATCATAAAAGAAGGGCGTATCGTCATTTCTTAAGAGCATGTGAAACATAACCATAGTACATGAAAAATACGAATTGATCACAAAACTTTGCCACATCCACTTCCAATAACCATAAGCTCCTAATGTTAACTTAGCAATAAGCAGAACTCATGAGGGTTACTAACTTTGAGTTAACAACATGCAAGGTTTCATAAGTGCTACTAACTTAGCATATTCAATGTAAAGCTCAATAGTAGTCACAATCTTTTCTTAATCATGTGATCACATTTGAGAAAGAGGCAACTTTGACATGGTCGCTCACAAACTTCATCAAGGGGCGCAAATTTAGTTATGTCAACCCGTAAACATATATATGAAAATGCAAGCGCATGTGAACTACTCAAGGATCCACTTAAAGAACTTAACTGAAAGCAAACTTTAGTGAAGATGCATGCTTTAGCAAATTGTGGCAACCTTAATGGCTAACATGAAGATGTTGGCAACTTAGTAACTAAAATGCAAGCATTTAAATTAAAAGCCAATATAATGAAAATCCCATGTTTAAAGAGAACAACTTCCCCTAGCAAGGTCATGTAGAGCAACTTGCTTTAACAATCTTAATTAGGCATCCCCCCTCCCCCAATTGCAAACTTATAAGGAATAATTGGAGACCCCTTTCAATTTGCCACAATCCTTTCTCCATAAAATGCTATCCTTAGAAAAATTACAAGATTACATGCAACATAAACCACAAGAGGCGATCTTTATGAGAGATAATGGGAGTTGCATAAAGTTAATACTATTCTAAATAACATGCTAACCACTCAAGAGCATTAGTTTTAATAAAATCCTAATTAGTGGAAAACCCCATTGCCATTTCAATGGTGTATTAAAATGCTAGCTCTAGTAAAGAAAGCCATGAAAGTTTCATTCTTGGACACAAACTTAGCATATTACTTAGGAAAAATGCTAGCTTTAAGTTGGCTTCTAACTAAAATTACAACTTAGCATGCTATCATGAACTAATTGCTCCTCCAAATATTATGGCAACCCCAAATTAATATTGACTACATAGAGTAGGGAATCCTAAAATCTCATCCCAAATTAATATTTATCACATGGAGTTTCCAACAACTAACTTGACCATTACATGGAGACATATCAAGATAATCTCAAAGATACTAGCTTTAGTTGGCAAGCCAAGAAAGATATCCCCTTTAGCATTAAAAAATGCTAACTAATGAAAAATTGCTAACTTCCATTATGAACTCAACTAAAACCACAACTTTTTCACTAATTAGTACTATAACTAACACCACAATTCCAAATTAAAATTTAATCCACAAGTAGGGATTCCTACAAGCAAGTCATTACATTGAACTTAAATGAAATAAACTTTCATTACAACTACAACACTTTCATTACAATGGACTTGAGTAAAATGCAAGCTTTTAAGAGGAACCCCTAATATTACCTTGCATAACACCATAGAAATTGCATGAAGCTATGATCTTTCTAATTGACAACTTAACCAAAGCCAGGCATTAGTTCTAATGAAATTGCTAGATGTTGCATGAAGCTTTCTCCTTTCATGAGGTTACAATGGACTTTACTAAAATTAGGATGTTCTAATGCTAGTTTTGACATAAACATAGCATGTAAATAAAGAAAGAGAATAACTTTCATTGTATTTCAACTAACAATTAGAATTTTCAACTAGGGATCAACAACAAACCCTAATTAATATCTAATGCACAAAATTAGGAATCCTACTTAAGAAGGAGGGCATTTTGCATCCAATTTCATAATACTCAATAGAGATGGCAAATTCTACTAAACACAAATCATGCACTAATCACATAATGGAGTATGAATTCCTACCTCAAAGCTAGAATAAAGAAATCTCATCCATCAATTCCATGAATTCCACCATAGATTCCATCTTCAAGCTCCAAAAACCCTAATCTCCTCTTGCTCCTTCCTCCTCCTCTTGACTTTTCCCCCTTCTCTTCTCTTTTCTTCCATTCTTTCTCCTTCTTTCTTTCTTCTGCTCTTTCTTTTTTTTTGCTGAAAGGATTCATCCATTGGGGGGGAGTTCGGCAGAATGTGGGGGGAGGGGAAAGTGAAAAGGAAAAAGAAAAAAAGATGAAGAAGTTGGTAGAAGAAAGAAGAAAGGGATTAATTAAATGGAAACCCCTTTATCTACAAGTTTGCCATTCTCATTCTCTCTTCTCTATTTCTAATAATTCAAGCCCACTATCAAAACCCAACACAATTAAAAGGCAGGCCCATTTCTAATGCACCAATCAACTCAAGTCCAAAAGCAAAGCCCAACAACCAACTCTTAGCTACTAAAATTAACGAAGGGCCCACTCAATAATATTAATACTAAGAAGAACAACAACAACAATAAGAATAATCTTATTTACATAATCTCTAAAAATAATCTTCTTAAAATATTTATCTTAAAATAATCCGCATTAAAATAACATTAAAAATACGTTTTTACTACACACACCCACCAACTCAAATCCCACCACATAGTCATAAATCCAACAACGCCAATCATTTTACTATCCCATATACATCTATATTCATACAATAGGTCATCCAACATATCATTACTATATACAATATATAATTGCTATATGCACCACACAGTTCCTATATACACTACGGAAGCGCAAAAGCACCGCATATACTCATTCAAGTATATGTATACTACATACATCAATCAAATAAACATACCCTAGCGTACATGGCACTAAGGCCATTACATCTAGTCCGAACTCCTTGGAAAGTGCGGCTTGAAAAGTTGCGGCTTCAAATCTTGCGGCTGGGTTGAGAATCTTGCGGCTGCCTGCTTGGGGAATTGCAAAACAAACTGAACGGCTGCTCTTGGGATTTGTGTGATGGAGAATGCAGCCTGCTCTTGGGAATTTGCAGTGCAAATTACGGTTGTGCTCCTATTATTTGTTTTCTCAAAGATTTGCACACGGCTCTTGGAGATTTGATTGTCTTCGGCCAGCTCTTGGGATTTGCTGGAAGAGAAAGGTTGCGACCTTTAGGGTTTAAGTCAAAAACAAAAACGGTTGCCTCTTTTGACTTGAGGATTCAAAGGACTCTTGAGATTTGGAAAGGGAGAGATGCGCCAGCTCTTGGAGATCTTTGCACTAGGAAAAAAATGAGGCAGCTTTGTTTGATTGGTTCTTGGAAAAAAACCTACGGCAGCTTTGTTGTATGGCTTGTGGGAAAAAATGCCCCCTTTTTGTGTTGGCAAAAAACTTGCAGCATGTGTTCTCTTGGATTGCTGAAGGGCGCTTGGAGATTATTTATTTGACCTCAAAGGTTGCACACATAAGCACTGGGGGGTCTTCAGATTGCTGGTTAGGTTATTTTGGCCGACCCCTTGTCTTCTCCTTTTCGGATAATTGCTTAAATATGAGAGCCTCTAGGGTTGGTGCGGCAATATTGATCCAAAGGCTAGAAAGAATTCGGCAAGGGATGATCCAATGGCTAGGGATGAGTGTGTCAATAGGAGTCCTATAGCAAGGGTGATTTGTAATGATATGACTTAATCAAAGAGAAATCCTATTGCTCCCTTAGACCTCTTGCACTTGACTTGGTCCAAATAGAAAAGTTGTAGCAATTAATCTCCATCACTTTGACCATGACCAAGTGTTCTCCTGTGAAACTACAAGCTTGCCATTCCTGAAACACTTAACACACACGTTAAAAAGTTCATACACGTTTGTTATTATCAAACATGAAGTTCATAGATCATTGCTACCAACACACACGTCAACAGTATACACCCTTAGGTTAGGTAGCTAACTACAGAATGGTCACATGATCAACATAATTATTAAGCAAAAGCTCACAAAAAATAAGCCAAACATATCCAAAAGCATCTCAAATAATACGTGATATACATAGGATAATTATAATTCTAATATCAATGGACAGCAGAGTTAATAATCATACAATTATATTATAATTAAGGTTATATGCTCACTAATAATACTTGTTGTATGCCTTGAATTATGCGACCCGCGCTCGAGATCTCTTGGATGTATGACCAAAAAATGAAATTTTTTGGGAGGTCAGTGGTAGAAGTGTATGGACCAGGTTAACAGGGTCTTGGTCAAATTTTTTTGGAAAAACTGCACAAATCCACATAATTTCATTATTCATATTTCTCATTTCACTTGCCCTTTTTTCTCGACATGGGTTGAAGCTCATCTCGCGGGTGGGCTTGGGTGGCCTTCCCGGCCCATTTATGTGATGTGTTAGGGTTAGGGTTGTCTGCTTTGCTGTAAATGGCAGCTGCGCTTTGCCGCTGTGCAGTTGGGGTGAGGCAAATATTTGATTTTTTTTTCATCTCGGAGGGGGCGGGTAGCTAGAACGGCCACCCCTCTCTAGGGGCAGGCATCTTTTGGCAGCCACCCCTCTACATAGGGAGCATGTAGGCAGTGGCAGCCTCCCTTCATCTGGGTGGCAGGTGGCTTCTGGCCGCTGCCCCTCACTTAACCGTGGCAGGTGGGTCATCACCTCGGTGGCTATTTTTTGGCACAGTTGACCTCCCGTCCATTTGGCAAACAAATCGGGATGGGGATACTAGAATTAGAATTTGTAAACTGCAAGCTCACTGTGTGGAAGTGTGGCTTGGGGGCCGATCACGGGGAGGCGTGTGTTGTACTCGTAAACATTCGGGAACCGGATCACCCCGTGGATGAGCTAGCATATTCTTTGGTTGGTTGTCACGATAGTAAACTAATGGAAAAGATGTAAGATGTAAAAAGGTAACGTAGGACTTTGGCTTCCGCCCTAATTATGGGTTCTCACTATTACGGCCGAAGGATAGGAATGTGATCGGATGCTAGGGTTTGGCAGTGAGACGTTGCCTCTAATAGTGGTACCTAGCGTCCCATAGGCCCGATATTCCGGTCGATGCCCAGGATGATACGCTAGGTCTACCCGGGTTCGGACGGTGGGCATTCTCATGTCCAACACCGCCCGACTCCGGGAGCACTAAGCTCGCAATGATTGCTCCCGACATTTCATCCAAGCCGTTTTCACGTGCATGACTCAATGTCTACGCTAGGGGATGAGCTGTGGCTAGAGAATCAAACTCTTGTTTTATTTCCTTTTGGCCCGACGGTCAAAGGGGGTCTTTCTCCCGTCGATGATAATGAAACGCCCCCGCGTAACCATCAAAATCCCTAGATCCAATCGAATCCCTAGTCCTGTGGCCGTTCTAGGAAGAACCCACGAAGGGGCTTCCACCAATGTCCCAAATTGAAGAACTACTCACTATACATGGTATGAAATGCAATAAAACAGGATATAGCCATAAGAATGGAAATCATGCGATTGTTTACTATGAAAAATAGAAGTATAAACGTAATATCAAAATATAAGAACGATCAAAGAACTTACAATTAGAGTTTAATTCAAAGCAGCTAAAAATCCCTAAAACAGCTTTAAAATGGGGATCCTCGTTTCTGGAAAAACCTAGCCCTATTTATACAAGTGGGCAAGATGCCAGGGAATATTCCCAGAAGAAGACAAAAAAAGAAGTTCACCCGATCGGTTGAAACGTCACCCGATCGGGTGAGACAAGGGAAAGATTAGTCATCGGCTCTGATAAATCTCACCCGATCGCTGAACCAATCGGGTCAGTCTTCGATTTCTCGAGCTTGGGAAACAGCAGCTACAGGTGACCCAATCGGTTGACAAGCCAACCGACCGGGTGAGCTTTGGCCTTTACAGCTGCGTTCTGCTTTACATCCACCCGATCACTGACCCGATCGGGTGGATCTGTCTCTTCCTCAGGACTGATACATTCGTATGAACTGATCGGGTGGCTGTTCTACCCGATCGGTTGAGAGCTGATACATGGTTTTTCTTGACGAATGGTTCTCGGGATCTCGTGCGACACCTCATGTTGCTCTGGGGACTCATGATGTTAGCCCTAAATGTCCCCTGCGCTAGCAATGTCCTGCAAATGTACACAAACACAACGAAAGTGAAAAGGAACTGAAAAAACACAAAGGAACGGATATGAAATAACAAAAAACGACGGAGAAGACGTGCTTGAATATATAAAATATAAACGCACGTCAAAATCTCCCAAGCTGAACCCTTCCTCATCCTCGAGGAAGACGAGTGAGAATAGAAGCCCGGCGGGACAAAATAGAGAGAGAAACAGAGAAAAGAAAAAGGAATCCTAGATTACCCGTCAGAGCCAACAGAAACAAACACAACACACTAAGCAAGCACGCGAGAAGCATGTCACTAAGCCCAGGAATACAAGTTCCTACTAATGTCGTGGGTCCACGCGGTGAAGCGCGAGTGAGTGTGGTGGTGAGCTAGCCTACGGTGTAACTATCTAAATCATGCAATGAAGCTCCATATACACATATCCATGGAATGACCCGAATATCGAATCAATTCGAGTTAGCGGTGAATAATAGTTCAAACATGTATGAGAATAAAGTAAGAATAGAAACATGTCACATGTCAGTGACTCTACCGCTAGAAACTAGGAAATTGCCGCATGATCGCCGAGATGATTGCTAGAAAGCTCATATGCCAAGTGTGTTCGAAAATGAAAGGGGTTGAGTAGGTTTGGAGGAGAGCACTTGGTGCACATTATCGCCTTCCCTTTATTCACGGCGGTAGGAGTAATATTTACAACATGATTTTTTTTGGGTTTTGGATTTTTGTATATATTTTTGGATTTTGGCTATACAAATTCTTTCTCTCTTTTTTTGACTTTCCAATCTTTCTCCTTCTTTTTTCTTTTCTCTCTTTTTTTATAGAAGTGGGATAATACGCATTCTCCAAAAGCGGGAGAACGATGCGCTGGTAGGTGGTAAAATTGTGTACTCTCCCAAGTGGAAGTGAAGTACACGACGATGGGATTTGCACCAAGCAAAACAAAAAAGAATTTGAATTCTAAACACTTGGCAAAAGGTGTTTTTGCGGATCAAAGCGTAAGCAACATGAGTTGTTCTAGTCCTAATGGTAGAGTCCCGATACATGCGATTTGAAACGTACATATATAGGATGATTCATGCATAATGAAACAGAAAAGTAGAAGCAATATACCGCATATTCGAAATCGAAACATGATAGTCTAGGGGTTATCCATGGATAGGCATATAAAATAAAATCACAACGTAGAAGCACACCAACTATCTAGTCACAACACACAACTCAACACAAAAGGCAAAGTGAACCCACGAAGCATAAAATGCAACAGAACTCGGCTCCCTAGGGTTAGTGAAGATAGGTGTCGTAGCTTAGCTACGTGTGTGTGTGTGGTTTAGTGGTAGTTTCATCATGCGGGGTCATCTCTAGGAGAGAGAGTATAAAAGGATGGAAAAAAAGAAAAACACGAAGAAAACGACTCAAAATGGGGAAAAAGACAAGACTGACGCACACAGTGCGAATCCCCCAAGCTGAACGTAGTATTGCCCTCAATACAATATGATGAAGTGCGTGAGGGCAACGAAAGATGGGAGGGAAGTACGCACAGACAAAGAAACGGAAAAAACATGAAAAACACACAAAACGAGACGTAGAAAAATAAAGAAAATAAAGATCGAAACCAACTAGACAAAAGACATACACACAAACACACAAAAGAAGCAAACATCAAACAAATGTCACGACCACAAACACAACATATATATCTCCCCCAAGCTGATCTCAACAATATCTGAAAAAAGATATGATCATGGTGAATCAGAAAAACTTGATAGGGGGAAATCAGAAAAAAGAAAATCAAGATGCAGGAGCAGTAGGATCCTCATCCTCCTCGGAAGAAAGTGGAGGGGTGTGGTCGTGAGATGTGACGAGTGTACAAAGAAGTGGAGAAAGAGATGGAGATCGTGCACGGGTGGGCTCGGTGGGGATGTGAATGATGGGTGGGGTGTTGGTGGTAACGGAGGGTGGTGAGGATAATAATCTCATGCGAACAACGACCTGTTTCTTGCGACGCGAGTAGGCTGTGGTGATAGAGGTGAAAGGTGGTGGGAGTGGCGGGTCAACGATAGTGGTGGTGGGAGGGAAAGAAGTGATGGGAAGAGGAGAAGTGGTGCTGGGAGGGGAAGATCATTGAGGAGGCGACGGAGGAGGTGATGGGGGTGGAGCGTCGTGGATATGGTTCAGAAGGCAGAGAATGGCGGCTACGTTTTGCTCGAGAGTGAGGAAACGGGGATGGGATAGAAAAGAGGTAGAAGGGTCCAAGGTTGAGGAGGAGGATGTGCCAGCGCGCAAAGCAGCCATCTTGGCCTCGAGAGCGAGGCGAGCAGAAGTGGCACGGCACACGACAGAGTGTGTGCCGGTGGCAGTGGTCATGTCGACATGAGAGGATAGGCCGTGCAGGGCCGCAGTCAGAGCCTCGGAAGAAACATCAGTAGCAGCCGGGGTGGTGGCACTGGGTCCAGCCTCAGGGTCTCCTCTGAACTCAAGAATATCCTGCTCGCCAAAGTGGGTGGAAGGGGAAGGTGATCTAGGAGCGTCAGGAAGAACGAACTGAAGGTGTATCCTCCCCACAAATTCAGGATCGGGTGCGAAAGACCAATCTGCCAGAAGCTCAATGGTGACGTGATCAGGGTTCGACAGAATGGTATAAGGTATAGGGGGATGGCCATAGTGGAAAGCAAACCGACCGATGCCGATCGGCTTGATCATCTGAGTGTGCGTCAGGACATCGATGTCAAGGTGGGTAGATCCTGGGGCACTGATCAAATCGGGGGAAAACTCGATGTTGAAGGGTGGATGTTGGGCAATGATTGTGATGAGGCCACCGCAACAATATTTGCCTTTATTTACACGGCTAATATCAACAAGCTTTTGAATTAGCCATGAGGCGGCATTGATGCGAACGCGCGGCACCTCGAAAGTAATCCCGTTAACACCGGGAATGAAAGGAAAAGTCATCGCCCATAAATTGAAAAGATCCGGGATGGTCACGGTGTCGGACTCATCCCATGGAAAGAAAGTGCTTGAGATAATGCGATGGGCGAGGCAGAAGACCGGGTGAATAATCGAAGAGGCCATGGCCATGCCCCTAGGATATTGATCGTGTAATGTGAGATGTTGCCAAAAGAAGTCGACGTCAAAGTCTTGACGTAGGCGTGCAATTCATTGGCAATGGAGCTGCCTTCAAGATTGGGGAAACCGAAAATATCATTGATAGTGATCAAAGGAGCACGAAAATTTCGTTTCCGAAGGCAAAAAAGGATATTTGACCCCGGCTCGATTTTAATCTAGAGAGGAATTCTAGTGTGAGCACGGGGTAGGATTGAGCATGGGCGTGGAGGAAACCAAGCCATCCCAAGTTAGTGAATAATGATTCGACTTCGAAGAAAACTCCGAGAGCGAATAAGGTTTGGTCGTGTGCAAACTTGGTGGCGAGGTGAGGGCGTTGGTCGAGGCGAGAGAAAAAATCCTTGTGGGCTTGGCTCATATAGCGAATACCCTGATGTCCGAGTGGTTGGTCTCTCACGGGAACGACAGGTGGGGGTGGTGGTTGGGTAGGCGGTGGTTGAAGAGCGCGTCCACATGTAGGACGCGTGGGTCGTTGTCTCTTGCGAAACGGCTCCTCATCCACCATGGGTTGCTTACCCTTATCTTTGTCTTTTACCATGATATTATGGCGATTGGATGTGATATGCAAGATGATATATGGGTGCACACGATGAATGACAAAGTGACAAAATGAGATTCCTGGGCAATATAATAACTAAGATTTGGAGCGAGTTTACCCAGCAATCGATGCGGCTCCTAGCTCCAAAAGCTCCCTCAATGCGTGAGTTAGTGGTCCGGAGAGCCGTCGCACACCAATCCAAAGAAAATAGAGTTTTTGAAAATTGGGGAAAATTAGGGCTATGGTTTCGAGGGGTTTGTGGTTTGAATGTGGTCGATAGAGGGGCCTTGATGGTGGGAAAGTAGTGGAGGAAGTGGAGGAAGATGATTAGTAACAGCGTGAGCGATGTAGAAGATCGTTTGGGAAGAAGTCTAAACGAACGGCTCGATTGGGTTTTTGGAGGTCGGGTGAAATGGCAGTCGGGTGTGGGTTGAGTTATATAGGGTTTGGGTGAACCGATCGGGTGGAAATCACCCGATCAGTTGGATCAATTTTCAAAAATCTCTTGGATTAGCAGTTACAAGTCACCCGATCGGGTGAGAACTTACCCGATCGGTTAACCGCTCTCCGAAAAACCTCCCAAATCTCTGTTTTAATTCACCCGATCACCGACCCGATGGCCGAATTTATCACCCAATCGGTTCATTCTTCGACTGAAGCTGGTCACGTACTGAAACAATCCACCCGATCGGTTGATGTATGACCCGATCGGGTGGGGCAATTACTGCATAAAAAGTTTAAATTCTTTAAGTTTTCCAACAAAAGATCCCTACAGCACCATTTATTCACAAAAATTAATAAACTAATCTTATTAAAAACCAGCAGAAGTTTATGACATGGGTTGCCTCCCATGAAGCGCTATTTTTTATAATCGTTCGCTCGACTCCCGATATGATATTCAGGGTGGCCTGAATGGGTGACGCTGAATGGTTGGCGTTCTCTCAGCGGTTGGGGCAAAATTTCCAGTTGTTGACAGCGGTGATAAATGGATGGTCTCAACCACTCCCCCATTGGTGTTATCAGGGGGCTTCTCCTTAGTGTTGGCGACACACGTCACTCTCTTCAGGATACGCACTTCGTCGGTGGTGAGCACCAAAGGCTCTTTGCCCTTGCTCTTCATCCGAGCATTCTTTCCAAATCCAGGGGGGTTAACTGGGAGACACATTCTGGCTCAAGAATTTCCTCTCTGTCTAGCCTAGAGTGCTCCTATACTCCATCCAAGTCTTCAGTGGGGTCCCTAGAAAGAACTTCAAATGCTCTTGCTTCATTAACTCTATCTTCTTCAATCTCCAGAAGACTGCAATTGGACTCCTCGGGTGGTAGCTTCATGGACAGCGCTAAGTCGAATTCCACCGTTTGATCACCGATGTTTAAAGACAATTTTCCCTTCTTTACGTCGATGAGCACACCGACGGTTGCTATAAAAGGTCTTCCGAGAATAATCGGAGTGTGATTATCCTCGGGCATATCCATCACTACAAAATCCACCGGCAGACGTACACCGTGGACATTAACTGGTAGGTCGTCGACGACTCCCACATGGTACTTGACGGATCGATCCGCTAGCTGCAAGGTCATCCACGTAGGTTCCAATTCTCCCATGTTGATTCTTGTGTAGAGTGAGAGGGGCATCAGACTTACACTTGCTCCCAAATCAACAAGTGCTCTATTGATAGAGACTTCCCATATAGAGCATGGAATCGAAAAACTTTCTGGGTACTTAAGCTTCGGCGGATTAGCTCGTTGAATCAAGGCGCTACACTCTGCCATAAGGACCACCTTTTCTTTTCTTGTCCCCTTAGTCACTAGATCCTTAAGAAATTTTGCATACGATGGAATAGTCCCAATTGCTTCTAGGAACGAGATCAGAAGACTTAGATCCTTCACCATCTCAAAGAACCTGCCATACTTTTCGTCGATCTTGGACTTGGCAAGCCTTTGCAAAAATGGGACGAAGGCTTGAAAACCCTCAAGTCTTCACCCTCATTCTTGTTCCTTTTCTCAGATTCTTCTTTCGGAGTCACGTGGTTTGATGTTGAAGATCCGTTGTCATTCACCTCCATATTCGGTTGCACATTGACAATGGTTGCTTCATTATCTTTCTCGGCCTCCGTACCAGAATCTTCTTTCTTCTCCCCGGAACAATAGCGGAGACATTCGCTTGACCGTGTGTCAAGGCTAAGGTTTGGCTCGGTCCCCTAGGATTCACCTCCGGTTGACCCGGCAATTGTCCTTGCGTCTTTTGGAGGTTGGCTACTTGTAACCCCAATTGGGTCACTTGGTCGGCCAAGGATTTCTGCCCAAGCTGTAATTGTTGAGTGATCTTCTCCTGATTCGAAATGTACTGAGCCAGGAGGTTCTCAATCGGAGAGACCACTCGTTGTTGTTGATTGTACTGTTGTTGTTGGGGCGGAGGTTGCTGATGTTGAGGAGGAAACTGTTGATACATTTGTTGAGGCGGAGGAGGATGGTATTGTTGTTGCTGAGGAAGTTGCTGAAATTGTTGGTAGGGTGCCTTGTAGCTAAAATTCGGATGATTCCGATTATTGGGAGAATTGTCACGTCTCGCTTCCCAAAACTACGAAGGCGAAGCGTGACTAAGGCCTGCTTGGGCCGGAGCTGTGAAGCTCGGACCCAATAAGCGTCTGTAGGGGTACCATTTTTAAAATATTCAGGTTCTTGCATTATAAAATTCGGAACAACAGAAAGTACAGAAAGAAAGTTGCATTCATTAATATAAAGAGATAATATCCAGCGAGTACAAACGTCTAAAAAGAGAAGCCTAAGCATGTCAACAAACTACCGAAAGAGAGTAAGCTAAAAGTAGTAACCTCTGAAAGGCAGCGACGGAAAAGACCTCTAGGTCTGGTCCTCCTCAGGCACGTACTCCGGATCGGCGTCCTCTGGCTCCACGTACTCTGGTAAGTCCGGCTCGTCCACGTACTCTGGCTCAACACCTGACGTACAGCACCCAAGAGAAAAGGAACTGTACGTCAGGTAAAGTCTACAAGAAGGGGTTAGACTCTACTACAAGTGTATGTAATTAAGAGCAACATTTTACTGGTTGGTTAACATGCTGGGGTTATGACAGGGCAGTTCTATTATACAGAAAGTAAAACGGTGCTGAAAAGTAAACGGGACAGACAATAGCCGTAGCGAGTACTACCGGCCACGGGACTAAGCTAGACGGGACAGGACGGGACAGGACAAGACATGTGTGACTCGAAAGGTTCACGCCTTACGGTTTAAGGGCGGCCAGTTCCTGTGCGACCGCTCAACCCTACCCAAAACCCAAGTGCTCAAGACAAGACAACCAGAGATCACCCTCGCATGGAGGGCACCTGAAACGCCCGAATGCTTTTTGTAACACGGAGATCACTCCCGCATGGAGAGCATCTGAAACGTTTGCATGCTTTTTGTAACACGGAGATCACTCTCGCGAGGAGAGCACCTGAAATGGCTGAAGGCTTTTTGTAACACGAAGATCACTCTCGCGAGGAGAGCACCTGAAATGCCCGAAGGCTTTTTGTAACACGAAGATCACTCCTGCATGGAGAGCATCTGAAACGCCCGCAGTCTTTTTGTGTGACAGGACACAACTTGACAAGTGTAGGGATTGTTCTTCTAGGGGGTCCACACGCACGCACACACAGGAAAAACCCTAAGGTGTCAGTTGTTGTTGTTGTTGTGCTTAGACTTCGTCGTCAAGTCTAAGCTGTCAAGGGGGGTCCCGGATGCTATCATTTCACGTCCGGTTCTCTTTAAATGTACTCTAACATTCTACGAAGAAGATGGCCTAAATGTGGCCGTAAGAGTACAAGTGTAAACACTTGCCTGCGATGACGAGAGCGTCGTCTGTCCGGAGCATCCCGTCGAAGTGATGCGTCAACGCGGGTCCGTCTGAAACGGGTCAACGGCGGTGTCAGGACACATTTTTATCATTCCTATTAGAGTTCATTTCTAGGTTCAACGGGGCTATCCTAGCAGTCAAAGTCACGTTTTTGTTTTAGTTCAGCCTAATCGACGATTTATCATATGTGCACAGAAATTCAGTCCTTCGTCGATGTCTAATATTTGCAACATTTTAAAGGTGCAGAAATAAAATTTAGTTATTTTTGACGATTTTTAGATTTAAGTTTTCGTTTTGCTACGGTGGGGGTTCTTACTACGCGTTAGAGGACTAACCTTTTGACGTCGTTCAAAAAGCGGATGTCGGGTCTGAACGGCAATGGATCGGTGTTGTCAGCAACATCTTGGCCACAGGTAGCACAGTGAGACACCTCTAAACAGCGAGGTGGTGGCACAAAAATAGCAAGCAAGCGGCGATCTCTCTCCCATTGCGGGTAGCGCAACGGATCTTCACTACGGCGGTGACGTCGGGTAAAAACACGTGAGTACGGCGATGCACATGAAATCCGAGGGTCCAAGAGGGCTATCGGTGATTGAAGTATGTCAGTGGAAGTTGCTCGGCCTGGTGGGTGGCCAACGGCATGAGCGTACGACGATGGGTGGCCGTGAGATGACGAAGAGGACAGATTCGTGCAACGGTCGTTGTCGCATGTCTCAGCGGAAAAACAGCGATGAAAAGAGTCAAAGGAAAATTTCAGTAGCTAAAATACTTCAAGAGGAATCCAACGGTGGTGGAGTGGTCGTCAGAAGTGGTCGGAGGTAACCGTGCGCCGATGTTAAAAAACAGCGCACAGATCTGTCAAAACTACCGTTAGGGCTTGTTTCAAAGGGATTTCGAAGAGATCGAGATGAGAGAAGTGAGCAAGGAGGGATGCAGTTGGTAGGGGGTTCGATAGGAGTCCAACGGTGGTAGGGTGGTTGTCGGTAGTGGCCGGAGATGGCCGGGCGACGGGTTTTTCCGACGATGGACAAATCTGTCCAAAACTGCTATTGAGGCCAGTTCGAAGGGTGTTTCGAGGAGGTATAGATGCGGGAAGAGTGTAAGGGGAATTGCAGATGATAGGGGGGTCAAAGAAGAGTTGAATTGAGGTGGTGGTTGTCACCGACGGTGGCGGATGGCCGGCGGGCGTGCGATTTCCGGCGATGGCACACAGCTTCACAGATTTTTGGCCATGGCTGAAATCTCTTGGGGTTTGAGGGCTTTAATGGAGGGAGATGAGAGGAGAGAGGTTGCAGATATTAGGGGAGGTCGAGGGGGATCCGAGGGAGGCAGAGATGGTGTCCGGAGGTGGCCGGAGGGCGGCGGCCGGCGGTGTTTTCCAGCGGCACTGCAGCTGTCAAAAACTGCCGGTTTGGGCCTTTGTGATGGGGTTTTGAGGCGTTTTAAGGAGAGAGAGTGAGAGGAGAGAGGAGAGAGGAGAGAGGGGAAGATGGCCGGGGAGTAGGGGTGGCCGGCGGCTCGTCGGTGGCGAGAGAATGGCCATGCGTGGGAAGAAGATGACGGCGGCCTGATGGGTTTTCGTGAAGCCTCGGGCATGCGGTTTAGTGTTTGTTATAAAAGAGAGATAATGCTATATAGACTTTTAATTTAGGGATGTGGGAGAGGGAGTGAGAGAGAGGGTGTGCAAATTGGGAAAAAGTCGGGTGAGGGTAGACCTAGAATCTCTCTCCGTGATACGTAGATATCTCATAAGGATTTGATTAGGAGATTTGAAATTTAAATTTGATTAAGGCTAATTGGGCTTGATTTTGGTTAGTGATTTGGTTGGGCTAAAATTACGAAAAAAATACCGAGACGACCGTGACGACAAGGGGCTCGGGGGTACGGTGGTCAATTGCATGTTTGGTATACAGAAAACGAACTAAAAAATAAAAGATCAGGTAACCAAGTCTAAAGCTACGACGACTCTGCAACCAAACCTGATTTGTGGAAGAACGATCCGTGAAATGACGTTCACTAAAAATCCCACAAATAACTACTCTTCCGTACGGTCACAACGACATCTCACATCGCATAGTCCGGATCCAAGAAAAGGCCAAACAAAATACGCACACGAAAAGAGTCGTACGCGCAGAAAATACGAACGGCCGGAAAGCAGTCGTTACATTCTACCCACCTTAGAAATGATTCCGCCCTCGGAATCTCTTATACTAATAATAATAATATCTATATACCCTTATACCCGCAACTCCCACATTCCACGTACTGATCGTTAATCCTATAACTTTTAATCAATATTCCTCGACAATTCATCATAACTCGTCTCTCCACTGAATAAGCTACAACTAGAAACACACCCTAGCATTTAACTATAAATCCACATTATCGCCTGCCAATCAACAATCATCTCTCCCTAATATATTCTCCATCATACTAACACGTAAATCTTATTCTCCATAATAAATGAACCATCGAACCACATCTATCCTTACCCCCATCGTCTAATCTCATAATCATATAAAATCCGTCTCCCTAACTATCCATTCATCTCAACATGTCGTGTTACTTCCAATGTCTTCTCACCCCAACCTATAGTCAAATCTTGATGCTTTAAGTGCTCTACTCATTCTCATTATCACCCTGACTCATACTATCACATCCTAGCTACTCCTATCTATCACTCGTCCAAGTTTCAAATCGATTAAGTACTCATTTTCCCGTATATAATTTCATCCAACCAGAATTCTCCATTGAGTCCCTTACACATTGGTATTATAAATAAGTCTTAGACACCTCGTTCTTTTCATCCGAAAGAAATCTAATCTAATATCTTTGTGTTCAAAATCAACCAATCACCGCTACAACATATCTCATCTCACTCTATGCCTACCCGCAAACATAACCTTATAACAATAATAACTAGTACTAACAATATCGTAACAATAAAAAGAATAACACTCCCGAAGAGGGAAGAGAAGAAAAGAATGTTTAAAAACGTGTGAGAAAAAACGTGTGGAGTTGTGGTATTGGTTGGGAAAGATAAGGGGTTGTGATCTTGTGTGCTAGTTTCAAAACTTTAAATGTTTGATTTAGAAGAAAACAAAAAGTTTTGTTACAATCACATGCAGCCAAGAGTAAGCTAAACTATATTATAAAAATTAAGTTTAAGGATTTGCCTGCTATGACGCTATCCATACCTATATGAATACCATCATTCAGACAACTCCATACGTATATCACGGACCACACTGAGTATACACACATGACACAAGAGACAAACATTAAGATCATGAGGTTAGCATACTCAAACAGGTCCACACACTCTACCTATAAACATGCACCACGACGACATCACAAAAACCAATGGGCACACTACTAAACTAGAGTTGCCACAGGCAACGACGAGCACTAATGTCTAAACAATAGGAAGGAAGGCGAAACCAAAAGCGAAACGGAACAAGATCGGAAAGAACGAGTTCAGGTAAGACGATAGCTGGTTGGATGGAACAAATATTGCTCAAAATAATTTAAAGAGATGAAAGAAGGATTACGTGTAAAATATGGTATCATATATATTTATACTTATAAAAATATGTAGAAAAAGTGAGCAGATGGTAGAAAATTACAACTCGGAAAAAGAGTTAGACAAAGGAATGAAGAGTAGGGTAAGGTAGCGATTGTTTTGCAAATGAAAATAGGTTTTTACAAAGATTTTTTTGAAGTGTGAGCATGATGAACATAGAACTGATATATATAAAAATTGAAGTTCTCTTTAGTTTAGAAAGTTTTCTAAAAGTACGTACGATAAGGGGTTAAAATAAATTCTGTAGTTTAGAAAAAGATGGTATATTGAATTTTCAAAATGGCAACAAGGTTTTAAAAGTGAAATACGAAGGATACCTGTTAGAAAATGGTTACGAGATATAACTAAAAATTTCGACCAAGAAGGTTTCAAAATCCGTGAAAGAATTTTAACTCAACCGAAAAGCGAGAAATTTAAATATATAATAAGGGGTTTTCAAAGAAGTCAAAAACGGGCGTAGAATTTAATAAGGAATTTCGAAAATAATTTTTAGAGAAATCGGAATTTGCAATTGGGAGAGGTTCAAAGAATTAACGATAATCGTCATGAAGCGATCACGTGAATCGGGGCAAAGAATATGATAGCACGATGAATATGCCTAAGATATGATTCATGAAAGCTACGATGGAATTCCACAGTCGATAACATAGAGTGTAATGGTTAGGAAGATGCTAGAAATGAGGGGTTCTAATTATCGGGCCGTCTAAAGATCAGGAGAACCCAATGCTAAGACTTCCTAGTAAATTAGACTGTAATCGAGATATCAGGGAAGGGTCCTAAGAGAATCAAGATTACGTTCTGCTGGGCCCGAAGTCGATGGACCCGAGCGAACGACTAAAAGAAGGACTCTAGAAATCTACATGGCCAGAACCAGGTGAGAGGCTAATAGGGTATCCTAAGACGAGTATGACTAAATCTTAACCAAGACTCCTGACTATCAACCCTGGATGTCTAAGTCTTCCTACCATCTAAGACAAGGAAACCCTAATTTAGACTTGTACATAGATATTAAATGAATGTGTACTCTTATTGTACCGAACTTTTTGCATGACCCGCATGGGCCACCACTAAAACCTGTTACACGTCGCTTCCCAAAACTACGGAGGCGAAGCATGACTAAGGCCCGCTTGGGCTGGAGCTGTGAAGCTCGGACCCAATAAGTGTTTGTAGGGGTACCATTTTTAAAATATTCAGGTTCTTGCATTTATAAAATTCGGAACAACAGAAAGTACAGAAAGAAAGTTGTATTCATTAATATAAAGAGATAATATCCAGCGAGTACAAACGTCTAAAAAGAGAAGCCTAAGCATGTCAACAAACTACCGAAAGAGAGTAAGCTAAAAGTAGTAACCTCTGAAAGGCAGCGACTGAAAAGACCTCTAGGTCTGGTCCTCCTCAGGCACGTACTCCGGATCGACGTCCTCTAGCTCCACGTACTCTGGTAAGTCCGGCTCGTCCACGTACTCTAGCTCAACACCTGACGTACAACACCCAAGAGAAAAGGAACTGTACGTCAGGTAAAGTCTACAAGAAGGGGTTAGACTCTACTGTTAGTGTATGTAATTAAGAGCAACATTTTACTGGTTGATTAACATGATGGGGTTATGACAGGCCAGTCATATTATACAGAAAGTAAAACGGTGCTGAAAAGTAAACGGGACAGACAGTAGCCATATCGTGTACTACCGGCCACGGGACTAAGCTAGACGGGACAGGACAAGACAAGATAAGACACGTGTGACTCGAAGGGTTCACGCCTTACGGTTTGAGGGCGGCCAGACCCTCTCCACGTGCGACTGCTCAACCCTACCCCAAACTCAAGTGCTCAAAACAAGACAACCAAAGATCACCCTCGCATGGAGGGCACCTGAAACGCCCGAAGGCTTTTTGTAACACGGAGATCACTCTCGCGAGGAGAGCACCTGAAACACCCGAAGGCTTTTTGTAACACGGAGATCACTCCCGCATGGAGAGCATCTGAAACATCCGTAGGCTTTTTGTAACATGGAGATCACTCTTGCGAGGAGAGCACCTGAAACGCCCGAAGGCTTTTTGTAACACGGATATCACTCTCGCGAGGAGAGCACCTGAAACGCCCGAAGGCTTTTTGTAACACGGAGATCACTCCCGCATGGAGAGCATCTGAAACGCCCGCATGCTTTTTGTGTGACAGGACACAACTTGACAAGTGTATGGATTGTTGTTCTAGGGGTACACACGCACGCACACACAGGAAAAACCCTAAGGTGTTAGTTGTTGGTGTTGTTGTGCTTAGACTTCGTCGTCAAGTCTAAGCTGTCAAGGGGGTGTAAGGACCCTGCCTATGGGGAAAACACTAGAAGGTGGGTTGAATAGTGTTTATGCAAATTTAAAAGGAATTTACGCCAAATAAAATGCAATCCAACAAATAGTACGGAATAGAAAAACAACCCAAAGAGAAACACACGCAAACGCATAGATGTTTCAAGGGTTCGGATTACCCAAGTCAACTCCCGACTTGTTCCCGATAATCCTACGTCCCTACCACCCGGATACCATCGGATACTCAAGTTAGAACCCTAACTTGAGGTTTCCTTAAAGCCCACTTGTAGCAACCCTACAAGTGCAATCGAATACAATCGATGTCCTTGACTCCCATAACCAGGGAGCAAGCAAAACCACTCTCACAACCGAGGGCACAACTCAAATAACGAAAGTTATGAAATAATGAAAACAACACTTACAATCACATATGCCTTGAAGTAGAACTTGAAGGTGGAGTGTGCTGTGTGTTGAAGAACTCTTTTGGAAGAGAGGAGAATCCCTTTCTCTTGACTGCACCAATTGCCTAGAAGATCACTCTTTGGTTCTAGGTTGGAGAGCAAGAGAACAAGATTTGGAAATACTTAGGGCTTTAGATTTGAGAGCTTTGATCTTTGGAAATGAAAGCTTAAGAGATTTTGCAATGAATGAGTAACCTCCCAATGGAACAGGAAAAGCTCTATTTATAGTTTTCTCAAATCCACAAAATAGTTTAGGCAAAAACCCAATTGGAATCCGTGAGAAAAATCTCGACGGATAGAATCTGAACTCGCGACAGTCGACTGTTGAACAATCCACAGTCGACTGTTGCACAGTCAGCAAGGGTAGGTGAGAATTCATAACGGCAACTTACCATGTGGACAGTCGGCTGATGAAGCAAAGACAGTCGACTGTTAAATCAACATGCGACTGTAATTTCTTCGACATGCGACTGGCCGAGAGATGGGTAAGTTAGACAAATACTGGAAATCTCACAAGTAAAAGGACAGACGACTGATGCAAGGAACACAGTCGACTGTTACTCAGAACAGGCGACTGTAAATCCTTAAACAGACGACTGTCAAAAGCCTGAGAAATTTCCAGAGTGCTGAGTCAAAGAAATGACTCACAGACAGACGACTGTTGCAGCATAGACAGTCGACTGATCCAAGAGACAGTCGACTGTATATACAGCATTAGTCGACTGGCCGTAAAAGTCAAATCAAACAGAGTTTGGGCAGAGGATATACAGGCGACTGATTTACAAAACACAGTCGACTGTCACACAGACAGGCGCATGTGAATCATTCATCAATGGCATGTGCGAAATAAACAAAGAAGGCCCAAAACTGTATTGTAATAGTCTGTGCATAACAGGCGATTGTAGAACAAAACACAGTCGACTGTTTTTGAGCCAGGCGACTGTAAACTGTTCAGCGGTCGATTGTTATAAACAATCCTAGCACAATCAATAAAGAAATGAATTGGAATCAAAGGACAATTGATCTAATGAAGTCCTATGACAGAATGTAGATGTGTGTGAGTGCTCCATCAAAGTTCTACTTCTAAGCTACATACTAGAAGAGATAAAAGAAAAAGTACATTGACGAATAATCTCTTCTTTCCATCGTATGAGCTTGAAGTCTTCACAGAGCTTCAATCATTATCTACGATCAACCAATTCATGTCATTTGCCTTCAATGAAGTTTGTGAGTCATCCATTGCTAGTAGATCTTCATAAATAGCTTAGGCAATAGATTAACTGCAAAATAGGGGATTAGTCACGAGTATTTATATTTTCTCATCATTAACACCAAGTAGGGAGAAGTCCAATACTCAACATTCTCCCCCTTTTTGATGATGACAAACAATCATAAACAAAAAGATAAATAATTGTGCGCAATGAAAACTTACTCCCCCTACATAGATGCCAATCAAGTTAGTCAACAAATATTAGGGCATATACATATCAATTGAAGTAAATGAGTAAGGAATGCATGAATATAAATTCAAAAAATCTAGGAATTACAATCCCTATTCATTGTAATCTTACTCCCCCTGAATCTAAGGCAACTTCAATCTTAGATTCAAGTGTTAGAACATACTTAGCACATTCATTATGAATCTTGTATGTTTATTTCTCTCCCCCTATGGCATTATCCAAAAAGGTGGGAGCAAATAACAACAACAATAACAGTGCTAAATGCGAACTAACAACAATCAAGGAGTATAAAGATATATAGAATCAAAACTCATAAAATCACATCATATACACATGTGAATGATGGAATTGAAGTCCAATATCAACATTTTAGATGAATACACAAAAATAGTTTCAAAAGTGATTTCACAAATGCATCATACCAGAGATAGCATGGAAAATCGAATATCAAAGTCATATATTGTCTCAAAAGCACATCAGAGAGAGTAGAGCATGCATGGAGACAACATAACATACATCACACAGATAAGATAAGCAGTATAGCATAGTGTGACACAAGATAAACAGCAACATCATATATAGATATATATATAAACGATGAGTACATCAACGGATGGACATCTATATGTCCATCACAAAAAGATACATCATGATCAAGATAAAAATACATCATCATGACAACATTGAAGTACATCACCATACAAAAATGAAGATACATACATCAACAAATCCATCATACATCAAGATACAACCATCACCAAGCTAACACCACACAAACACCTATCTAAGAGTGAGCGTCTCCAGGGGCTGCAAAAGAAGAAGCAGGCTCTGTGACAATAGGTGTATCCTCTGGAGGAGGGTCAGAAGGAGCAACAGCAACAGCAGCAACATCCTGAGTAGAAGCTACACCAGGATGCTCAACGACATCAGTGGGCTGAGGAGGCACATGAAGCTGGGGAACAAACTGTCTCAGATCCTCAGGGAAGGGTATTCCCTGATGGAGGAAAGAAAGAGACATCAATCTATAAAGTCCAGAGACCATCTCCAAAAGAATATCACGAGATGGTGGAGCAGAGGTGGAAGGCAGGTCAGCTGGAGGAACAGTGGAGGAGGACGGAGCTGAAGTAGATTTTCTCTTCTTCGAGGCAATCTGCAGAGCCGAAGAAGATTTCGACTTTGCAGAAGCGTCGAGGAGAGGACCAAAGGGTATGGGCTCGTAACGAGTCAAATCAACACCAAAATGACGGAAAACAAGAGTCAAAAGACCACCATAAGGAATGTGAGACGAGGAGGTCGTGAACTCAACCTTGTCCATCCTATCAAGGAGGACACCGGCCCAGTTCACGGGCATGCCAGAGAAGATAGCATACATACACTTCAGGATATCCTGAGATGGCTGGTCAGATGATCCATACCTCGGTAGGATGTTGGACTTCACCACTAGGTGAACTGCCTAACCTCTCGCAGAAAACATAGATGACCTGACACCCGAATCAAGGGCTAAAGGTACCTCTCAAAACATATCCTGGAGGACAGACTGGTCAAGGTCATCAATATCGGAGATGCAAATATAAGAGGGAAAGGAACCAACAGAGCGAATCCTAAGAATAGTCCCTAAGAGTGAGGGAGAGATCTGAATGTGGGTTCCCTGGACGACGGTATCGAGGATGCCAGTAGAGGAATACTCACCGCGAACGTGGTTCGCATAGAAGAGTTTCACCAAAAATGGGTAAGCTCTGGGAGATTCTCTCTGAGAGAAGCGAAAAAGATCGGCAAGGTGAGTAGCAGACAAGATGTCAGAGAGTCTCTCAGCAGTAAAGGCTGGAAAGGCGATGTACCACTCCCTAAGAAGCTTGATCCCTAAGAGAGAGTAGAACTTTGCCAAACAAAGATCATCTCGGCAAAGAGGAACCAGGGGATCAGAAGGAGTACAACAGGAGGCTCTTCTATAGAGCTCGAAGCAGACTGATGGGAAGCGGCAGCAGTAGGCTCATTGATGGTAACACCAATGAGCTTCCGCTGATGGTGAATCAGTGGTTGAGCGTCGGAAGAAGAAGCAGAAGGAGAATATCCCTGCGAAGAAGAATGCACAGGAGACTCGGCATGCTTGGTTCGGGCTTTGTAGGGTTTATTCTTCTTGGCTATAGGTTTCTTGGGTGCCCTAGGTCGTTTAGGAGCAACAATTTTCTCTTTTCCCTTACCCTTGGGTGCCATGGAATCGAGAGAGAGAGAGAGAGAAACGATAGTCGAAGTAATCGAAAGACACAAATCGAACGAAGGGCTAGAGAGAGAGAGAGAGAGAGAGTCTAACCAAAAAAAAGAAGAAGCGAAGACTCAACGACGAAGCAATCGACGAGCGGGGACGTGGAGATCGACGGCAACGGCTGAGAAATCGAGCGGGAAGATGAAGCGGTTCAATCGGAGGAGAGAAAGTAGACGTGGGGAAATGAACAGATTCGTCGAATATAAAAGTTGGGGAAATAATCTGGGCCGTTGGATCAATGAATCGACGGCTCAGATCAAAGCACCTGAACCGTCTCAACAGCAGACAGTCGACTGATGAACAGAAGTCAGTCGACTGGATGAGGTGATAAAAATAAAGCTCAGAAAGAGGGCAGTCGACTGGCAAGTAACATGCAGTCGCATGTCCGTTGGACAGTCGACTGTAAGTTACACATCAGTCAATGGCCGAGAAACCATACAGTTCATCAATAAGACAGCGAGCTCTGAAGAAAAGTTGACAGAGAGAACAGTTGCCTGATGACTAAAATGCAGTCGCCTGTTAAAATAACAGTCGACTGTAAAACAGTCATCAGTCGGCTGTGCGAAAGATACCAATTCTCAGACTGAGGAGATAGAGTAGGGCAGTCGACTGTCAAAGGAAAGACAGTCGTCTGTCCTGGTCCAAAAATGCACAGTGAGATAGAATTCCAGAGAATAAGAACACTCACCCTAGGACCTATACTCTAATCATAAATACATCGTAAAAACAATGTAAAAACAATAAATCCATTGAAACACAAATCACTACTATCAATCTCAAAAACTCATGAAATCAATTAAATCATAATTGCCTTTCTTAAACACATATATATAATAAAGCACATGAAGATAGGAAACAAAATGATATGAGCTCAAAAGGTGTTATAACATGAATATTGAGCTTCTAGATTTCAGATTCACCCATAATTCCTAATTCTCCACGCAACCTCACAAATGAATCTTCTTTAAGAGGTTTTGCGAAGATGTCGGCAATTTGTTTTTGGGTTTCAATGTACTCCAAGATGATGTCCTTCTTAGCTACATGATCATTTATAAAATGGTGTCTCGCGTCTATGTGTTTGGTACGGGAGTGGTGTACCGGATTCTTGGAAAGACATATGGCACTTTGGTTATCGACCATGATCGAGCAAGTATCACAGTTGACACCATAGTCCATAAGAGTGTGTCTCATCCAAAGAACTTGTGCATATGCAAGACCCGCGGCAATATATTCCACTTCAGTCATGGACAATGACACCGAATTCTGTTTCTTAGAAAACCAAGAAACTAAGGAATTTCCTAAGAAATGGCAAGTGCCACTAGTTTTTTTCCTGTCGGACTTGCATCCGGCAAAGTCGGCATCACTATATGAGATTAACTCATATGTGCTAGATTTAGGGTAAAGTAACCCATAGTCTAGAGATTGATTGAGATAACGAAATATTCGTTTAACCGCAATCAAGTGTGACTCCTTAGGTCTAGTTTGATATCTAGCACAAAGGCAAACGGAAAACATAATATCGGGCCTACTAGCGGTTAAGTAAAGTAAGCTACCGATCATACCTCGATATAGATGAACGTCTACATCTTTTCTGCTTTCATCCTTGTGTAGATGAGTAGTAGTACTCAAGGGAGTCCTTTTGCTCAAAGACGATTCCATCCCGAATCGCTTAATAAGCTCCCATGTGTACTTTGTCTGATGTATGAATGTGACATTCTCCATTTGTCGAATTTGCAATCCAAGGAAGTAGGTGAGCTCTCCCACATGGCTCATCTCAAACTCATCCTTCATAGACTTGGAAAATTCTTGACAAAGATTAAAGTTAGTAGAACCGAAAATAATATCGTCTACATAAACTTGAATCAAAAGAATGTCATTTTCATAATCTTTAATGAAGAGTGTAGAATCAACTTCTCCCATTTTAAAACCTAAATTCAAAAGAAATGTCTTAAGTCGATCATACCAAGCTCTAGGAGCTTGTCTCAACCCATACAACGCTTTCTTAAGTTTGAAAACATGGTTTGGAAATTTTTCATGAATAAAACCGGGAGGTTGAGAAACATAAACTTCTTCATTGACAAACCCATTTAAAAATGCACTTTTAACATCCATTTGAAATAGTTTAAAATTCTTATGGGATGCAAAAGATAAAAGCAACCTAATAGCTTCTAATCTAGCTATGGGGGCAAAAGATTCTTCGAAATCAATACCTTCCTCTTGCCGGTAGCCTTGAGCTACTAACCTTGCTTTGTTCCGTGTGATTACCTCGTTTTCATCCGTCTTGTTCTTGAAGATCCATTTGGTCCCAATGACTTGGTGACCACTTGGAAGAGGTACGAGTTCCCAAACTTCATTTCTCTCGGATTGCATTAGTTCTTCTTCCATTGCCACTATCCAAGAGCTATCCTCACAAGCTTCTTGGATGTTCTTTGGCTCAATGGTAGAGACAAATGCGCAATGAGACAATTCTTCAATTCTCGATCTCGTTCGAACACCCACACCAATATCTCCAATAATTTGGTTATGTGGATGATTGTGAACGGTCAGGTAAGCTTTGGGTAAACATGTATCACTAGGAACAACTTCAACAATTTCGTTAGAAGTATTAGTCTCAATAATAGAATCATTAATCTTAACATTATTAAGAGAATCAAAAAGAGTATCTATATTATCATCATCAACATGAGGAAAATCAAAATCTTCATAAAAAGATACGTGAAGAGATTCCTCAATCGATGAAGAAGTTTTGTTGTATATCCGGTAGGCTTTGCTACGTGTGGAATATCCAACAAAAATTCCTTTATCGGATCTTGGCCCAAATTTGTCTAAATTACCAACTGTGTTCTTTATAAAACATTTTGAACCAAAAACACGAAAATATTTTGCTTGAGGCTTTTTATCATAAAACAACTCAAAACAAGTTTTGTTCGTTCGGGGTCTCACTACGATCCTATTGAGCACATAACATGCCATGTGCACCGCCTCTGCCCAAAATTGTAGTCCAAGATGACTATCATGGAGCATAGTGCGTGCACACTCAGTAAGAGTCCTATTCTTTCTCTCTATAACACCATTTTGTGGTGGTGCCCGAGGGAAGAAAAAATTATGAGTTATCCCGGTGTCATCACAAAACTTAGTAAAAGATGTATTCTCAAATTCTCCTCCATGATCACTACGGATAGTGATAATGGTGGATTCTAAGAAATTCTGAATCTTCTTTGTGAATTTGGTAAACTCTTCATAAGCTTCATTCTTATTAGTTAAGAATGAAACCCAAGTAAATCTAGAAAATTCGACGACGACAACTAATCCATAATGAGCATTACCTAAAGAAGCGGTTCTAGTTGGCCCAAATAAATCTAGATGAAGAAGTTCTAGGGGCCTCTTAGAAGTAATCCCTTCTTTAAGCATAAGTGATGCGTCAACGCGGGTCCGTCTGAAACGGGTCAATGGCGGTGTCAGGACACATTTTCATCATTCATATTAGAGTTCATTTCTAGGTTCAACGGGGCTATCCTAGCAGTCAAAGTCACGTTTTCGTTTCAGTTCAGCCTAATCGACGATCTATCCTATGTAAACAGAAATTTAGTCCTTCGTTGATGTCTAATATTTGCAACGTTTTAAAGGTGCAGAAATGAAATTTAGTTATTTTTGACGATTTTTAGATTTAATTATTCGTTTTGCTACGGTGGGGGTTCTTACTACGCGTTAGAGGACTAACCTTTTGACGTCGTTCAAAAAGTGGATGTCGGGTCAGAACAGCGATGGATCGACGTCGTCTGCAATGTCTCGGCCATAGGTAGCATAGCGAGACACCTCTGGACAGCAAGGTGGTGGCACAAAAACAGCGAGCAAGCGGCGATCTCTCTCCCGTTGCGGGTAGCGCAACAGATCTTCACTATGGCGGCAACGTCGAGTAAAAACACGTGAGTACGACGATGCACGTAAACTTCGAGGGTCCAAGGGGGCTGTCGGTGATTGAAGTAGGTCAGTGGAAGTTGCTCGGCCTGGTGGGTGGCCGACGGTGTGAGCGTACGGCGGTGGACGGCCGTGAGAAGACGAAGAGGACAGATTCGCGCAACGGTCGATGTCGCACGTCTCAGCAGAAAAATAGCGATGAAAAGAGTCAAAGGAAAATTGCAGTAGCTAAAGGACTTCAAGAGGAATCCAACTGTGGTGGAGTGGTCACCGGAAGTGGTCGGAGGTGACCGTGCGTCGGCGTTGAAGAACATCGCACAGATCTGTCAAAACTGCCGTTAAGGCTTGGTTTCAAGGGGATTTCGAAGAGATCGAGATGAGAGAAGTGAGCAAGGAGGGATGCAGTTGGTAGGGGGTTCGATAGGAGTCCAACAGTGGTAGGGTGGTCATCGTCGGTGGCCGGAGATGGCCGGGCGACGGGTTTTTCCGACGATGGACATATCTGTCCAAAACTGCTGTTGAGGCGAGTTCGAGGGGTGTTTTGAGGAGGTATAGATGAGGGAAGAGGGTAAGGGGAATTACATATGATAGAGGGGTCAAAGAGGAGTTGAATGGGGGTGGTGGTTGTCGCCGACGATGGCGGACGGCCGGCGTGCGTGCGTTTTCTGGCGATGGCGCACAGCTTCACAGATTTTTGGCCATGGTTGAAATCTCTTGGGTTTTGAGGGCTTTCAATGGAGGGAGATGAGAGGATAGAGGTTGCAGATGTTATGTGAGGTCGAGGGGGATCCGAGGGAGGCGGAGATGGCGGCCAGAGGTGGCCGGAGGGCGGCGGCCGGCGATGTTTTCTGGCGGCGCTGCAGCTGTCAAAAACTGCTAGTTTGGGCCTTTGTGATGGGTTTTTGCGGGGTTTTAAGGAGGGGGAGAGGAGAGAGGAGAGAGGGGAAGATGGCCGGGGAGTAGGGGTGGCTGGCGGCTCGCCGGCGGCGAGAGAATGGCCGCGCGTGGGAAGAAGATGATGGCGGCCTGATGGGTTTTCGTGAAGCCTAGGGCATGCAGTTTAGTGTTTGTTATAAAAGAGAGATACTGCTATATAGACTTTTAATTTAGGGATGTGGGAGAGGGAGTGAGAGAGAGAGGGTGTGCAACTTGAGGAAAATTCGGGTGAGGGTAGACCCAAAATCTCTCCCCATGATACGTAGATATCTCATAAGGATTTGATTAGGAGATTTGAAATTTGAATTTGATTAAGGCTAATTGGGCTTAATTTTGATTAGTGATTTGATTGGGCTATGGGTGTCCAAAAATTACGAAAAAAATACCGGGACGACCGTGATGACGAGGGGCTTGGGGTACGGTGGTCAATCGCACGTTTGGTCCACGAAAAATGAATTAAAAAAAATAAAAGATCCGGCAACCAAGTCTAAAGCTACGACGACTCTGCAACCAAACCTAATTTATGGGAGAACGACCTGTGAAATGACGTTCACTAAAAATCCCACAAATAAATACTCTTCTATACTGTCACAATGATATCTCACATCGCATAGTCCGGATCCAAGAAGAGGCCAAATAAAATACGCACACGAAAAGAGTCATACGCGTAGAAAATAAGAACGGCCGGAAAGCGGTCGTTACAAGAAAATCTAGGGTTAGAACTTTTCCTTGGCGGATAAGGCGCATTTCCCGTAGGATTATAGAATAAGTCACTTGCTTGATCCACGGGCGTCAAAATCTCTCCAACACCGAAGTCTCCAATCACTTCAGTTTCCACGGCCACGACTTGCTGTGGGTTAGCGGCACCGGCTCCAACCATAAATGCTGAAATTTGAGTGGAAAGCAAATCGAATTTGCTTGATAACTTGTCCACTTCCTCAATCCGATGCATGCCACTAGCTTTTGGTGTAGCACGCTCATCACTCCACCTCTCGTTGTTGGATGACATGTTCTCCAAGATAGTTCCGGCATCCACTTCGTTTCTTGACATGAAAGATCCACCCACTGCGGGATCCATAGAGGACTTCAAATCGTCCCTCAGTCCATTATAGAATAGGTTGATGATTTGCCAACGGGGGAGCTCGTGGTGAGGACATTTCCTTTGCATTTCCTTGTACCTCACCCACGCTTCATGTAGCGACTCATGGCTAGCCTGGGAGAAAGAGGAGATTTCGCTTCTTAGCTTCATTGTCTTCTCCGGAGGAAAGAACTTGTTCAAGAATGCGTTCGAAAGCCGCTCCCAGGGTGTGAACGTGTTGGGGTCCTTCCCTCTCAGCCATTGCTTCGCTTTATCTCGTAGAGAGAACGAGAATAATCTTAACCGAATAGCCTCGGTTGATACGCCATTGATCTTAAATGTCTCACATTTCTCCAAAAAAGAGTCTAAGTGCTCGATGGGATTAACCATGAGAGCTCCAGAAAATTGGTCTTGTTGGATCCAAGCCACAAGTGATGGCTTCAACTCAAAGTTTCCGGTCGTAATGGCCGGAGGTTGAATGCTGGATGTAGACCCAATTGACGGCATCGAATATTCGAGCAAAGACTTTGGAGGAGTGACGTTTCCTGCCATGGCGGCAAATTCTTCTCTTCTTCTTCTTTCTGCGTTTAAACCCTCAGGGTAGCGTTGATCTCGGGATCTAAAGGAACTAAGTTGTCGAGACTCTTTGAGTTCCTGCGCATGAAAAATTAAGATATACCATGAAGCACGCATGGTATGATGCGAAATAAAAACAAATAAAAACAAAAGCGTAGAACGTGAAAATGATCACGGGGTAAGGATGTGAGCTAGTCTCAAGGATAACAAGGTCCTAAGTGTAACAAGCACGTTGTCCCCCCGGCAACGGCGTCATAAAGCTTGACCTCCCATCCGTTTGGCACGCAAATCGGAACGTGGATACTAGAATTAGAATTTGTAAACCGCAAGCGCACGGTGTCGAAGTGTGGCTTGGGGGTCGATCACGGGGAGGCGTGTGTTGTACTCGTAAACATTCGGGAATCGGATCACCCGGTGGATGAGCTAGCCTATTCTCTGGTTGGTTGTCACGATAGTAAACTAATGGAAAAGATGTAAGAGGTATAAAGGTAACCTAGGACTTTGGCTTCCGCCCTAATCATGGGTTCTTACTATTACGGCCGAAGGATAGGAATGTGATCGGATGCTAGGGTTTGGCAGTGAGACGTTGCCTCTAATAGTGGTACCTAGCGTCCCATGGGCCCGATATTACGGTCGATGCCCATGATGATACGCTAGGTCTACCCGAGTTCAGACAGTGGGCATTCCCATGTCCAACACCGCCCGACTCCGGGAGCACTAAGCTCGCAACGATTGCTCCCGACATTTCATCCAAGCTGTTCTCACTTGCAAGGACTCAATGTCTACGCTAGGAGGTGAGCTGTGGCTAGAGAATCAAATTCCCATTTTATTTCCTCTTGGCCCGACGATCAAAGGCGGTCTTTCTCCCGCCGATGACAATGAAACGCCCCCGCGTAATCATCAAAATCCCTAGATCCAATCGGATCCCTAGTCCTATGGACGTTCTAGGAAGAACCCACGAAGGGGCTTCCACCAATGTCCCATATTGAAGAACTACTCACTATACATGGTATGAAATGCAATAAAACAGGATATAGCCATAAGAATGGAAATCATGCGATTGTTTACTATAGCAAATAGAAGTATAAACGCAATATCAAAAATAAGAACGATCAAAGAACTTACAATTAGAGTTTAATTCAAAGCAGCCAAAAATCCCTAAAAACAGCTTAAAATGGGGATCCTCGTTTCTGGGAAAACCTAGCCCTATTTATACAAGTGGGCAAGATGTCAGAGAATATTCCCAGAAGAAGACAAAAATAGACATCCACCCGATCGGTTGAAACTTCACTCGATCAAGTGAGACGACGGTAAGATTAGTCATCGGCTCTGATAAATCTCACCCGATCGCTGAACCGATCGGGTGAGTATTCGATTTCTCGAGCTTGGGAAACAGCAGCTACAGGTGACCCGATCGGTTGACAAGTCAACCGACCGGGTGAGATTTGGCCTTCACAGCCGCGTTCTGTTTTCCATCCACCCGATCACTGACCCGATCGGGTGGATCTGTCTCTTCCTCAGGACTGATACAGTCGCATGAACCGATCGGGTGGCTGTTCTACCCGATCAGTTGAGAGCTGATATATGGTTTTTCTTGGCGAATGGCTCTCAGGATCTCGTGCGACACCCCCCGTTGCTCCGGGGACTCATGATGTTGGCCCTAAATGTCCCCTGCGCTAGCAATGTATTGCAAATGTACACAAACACAACGAAAGTGAAAAAGGAACTAAAAAACACAAAGGAACGGATACAAAACAACGAAAAACGACGGAGAAGACGTGCGTGAATATATAAAATATAAACACACGTCAACAGTGTGCTGCGAGATCATTACCGACGAGAGGCTAGATCGGCCGCCACCATTGAAAGGGGCGTGCAACCTGATCGACCGCGACGTGCGGCATCGTCCCCCATTTTTTTGTATCAATACATATTCCGATATCAAAATATAGATGAATGCAAATTATCATTATCATGGTAATTTAAGAGGAATTTTTTTGTAGGAGTACCTTAAAAATCGAAAGGAATATTTCGATTTCGTCGTACGCCTGTGCATGGACGTCTTTTGTTCTTTCGTCGTCTGAGAATCAACGATCTTTTGATCATTCGTCGTCCGCAAAAGCTTTCACACCGTATCGAATCTCTCTCTCGGGGAAAATCGTGCTGATAACGTATTGTGAAATGTTTTCTACAGAAATCCGTAGATCTTTATTTATAGGAAAGAGTTCATGCAAAAATAAGATATATGGTTTATAACATGAGAGACTATTCATATTAAGACAGACAATACATTGCATCATTAAATTAGACCGAGGAACCGCTTTGTTCGTGAAACTCAATTATTGGCCAAACGAGTTTCAGCACAAATGCGACAACGAATCGCGTACAGTAGTTATCCACAGTTGGGGCAAGGAACTCGGCAGGCGGCAGCTGGCGTTTTGGAAGAGCGGTACATTATAACTATCCTACTCCTGCAGTATGCTGGATCCTAAGTTTTCTCCAAATTAGCAAAACTAAAATAAATTCACCCCCATGCATCGACTGGGAAAATTTTATTATTTTGGCCGCCAATCATCTCTCAGACCAAGCCAAAAACTTGAAGATCTTTAGACTTACAACGAAGGTACATGAATCTATTTATTTCCTCAAAATTATTTAATTGCTCAAGATCCGTTCCATAGTTGTTGTGTTTTCACTTTCGAATTTTCAATCTTTTGCAATAATTTATGCATTTCTCTGCTCCCAAATTTCTAGCAGTAATCACAGATCTGTAGGTTTATTTTAACAATTCCCAAATTCAATTGTGCAAGCTGTCCATTTTAAAATAATTTTTTGATTTGATTTTAGTCCATATGTTCAACTTTTGTGCATTTTTGGGTAATTTCAGACGGAATCAAGAATGAAAGGGCGAGGGAGCTATGTGCCACCTCTGTACGTTCCTTTGGATCAATCTGATAAAGCAATTGACGACGACGATCTTGATTCTCCGGTTATAAACGGAAATGAGAATGGTGAGAAGAACGGTGATACTTCGTCTTCTCGTCCTCCTCCTGTTGCTGCTCGGGATCCTACGCAGTGGTCGTCTGGAATCTTTGCGTGCAGTGATGATATGCAGAGCTGTATGCTACTTTATGCCCTGTGAACCCCCCTTAGAGTGTAAGGTGCATTGATAATATGATATGATGAAATGATCTAATTGCCTTGTTCGACACATATTAGTAGATTATATTGTTCTTAGCTCGCATACCATGATTGCTTGTGAAATTATTACATCAAAGTTTAGTCTTCAATAGCTAGTCATGGGTGCAGGAAGATTTACGTTCGTTATGGTTGTCATATGCACATGAGGAAGAGAATCTTCTTTTGTTCCAAGATTGCCGACCTTGTATTAGTTGCTATAGGTTGCTTTGTAATCAAGAAACAAGCACACTCAAAGACAATGTAGAAGTACAATTCTTTCTATCATTCTAATTTTGTCACTTGCATCAAATGATGGTTCCCTTCATTTTCCTTTTCTTTTCCTTTCATTCGTCAAAATCCCATCTTCTTTGATATATTTTGTTTATTGATCCTTCTTTAAAAAACTATATGAGAATACATGATTTTGATGGTAACAGGTGATGGGATGTGCAGAAACCAAAAGGTTCTTGGGCTTGTGGTGGGACCATGGGAGGATCAAAGTACAATGGGACTATGGGAGGATTTAGGGTTGGAAGGTTGGTTAGAAGAATCATATTTGATTGTACAATGATATAAAATAGTGTTAGGAGATGGAAAAGAGGATGCCATTAGAGGAGAAGACAATAAAGGGGTTTAAACATATGATTATGAGACATGGACACGAGTGCCGCTCACTGACATGGACATGCAGTGTCGGATATGGCAACCACCAAACTATAGAGTCTAGACACTGGGATACGGTTATATACTTATTACTTCTGCATACATGAAAACTTGATTCATATAAACACATGCATGGGGGTTTATATTCATTAAAATGTGCCTAGTTTAGTAGGATGATCTTCGACACAATAACTTTTGTCAAAAAAGAGCATAACATAGTTCATGTGATACATATTTTAAAGATAAACAATAATACACATGTTTGTAGGTGTGACACATGGACACATGTGTTGTGTCTAGATGTGTACGCAACATTTGTTGGTTAGTGAAAGTGCCATAAATATCATAGGTTAAAGCCAATTTGTCTATAGTACTTTTCTGATTATGTTAATTTAATGCAGTTGAAAGTTAATAGCCCCTCATATCTTATTTCTCAAATATCTCCAGGTACTCTCAAGAGTCTGTTTGTTTGCCAAAAAGTTTTATGTGGATGCTTTACTGTTGTTACGTAAGTGTGAACAGTGTTTTTCTGTGATCTTAAGCCCATCGGGCATATATCAAACTTATGTGTAATTATATTTAAATTCTCAGCGTGTCCAAGTCTTCCCTTTTAAATGATAAGTTTCAGTATCAAGGCTTTTTGCAGATTGTCACATCCCTTATCAGCAAAGTTCACACAAGCAAAACATTAATCCCTCTTTCGGGATCTATGACCGAGCCTATGCTTTTTGGTATTTTTTTGTTCTACACATGCGTGTGCAAGTTCTAGTTTAGTCTAGCTATTGTAGCCACCGGATTTCCACTTGTTGCTCGGGACTAGCAACTAATGGCCTTTTTTCTAAACGGTCATAAAAATCCCAATTTCTTTTCATGAACCATATATCTTATGTAACTAAATACTGATCAAAGTGTCCAATGAAATGCTCTGTCTGATAACTGCCTTACCCAAAAACTAAGTTGTTTGTTGTATGAACAAACTTAGACGTGGAGTGCTTAGTGCGTTGGGCCATGTTGAAAGGCCTTCTATGCAAACATGACTTCCTTGAAGTGTTAGAATAAATGGAGGTAGTTTAATATATTTTTAAATTGCAAGAATGAGATTTGAACCATACATGAGATGATGTGACTAAAACCATACCTGGTAACTACATTACCCAAAAACTTTTACCAAAGCATATCAAGAAAATTAACATCTGGTAAGACCAAGAAGAATCCTTTTTTTCCAGCTCTATTGCCCAACCTTATAGTGTGCATGAAGGATCCTTGGAGGGGGGATGAATAGATATCAAAAGTTGAGATGCGGAAAAACTTGGGCATATTTGCTTAATAAAAACAAGAAGAAAACTGCACAAGCAATCTCAGTCACCCTAATAACATGGGGGAGATCTACAGTTAATGATAAACAACAATTAATCAAGAATGAAACATTATACCATCAATAAGTGCAAAACTATAGAGTGAAATAGTTTCTATCCTTAAGGTTCAAGAGTTGGTGAGGTTGGAACTTGAGCAAGTGAGGTTTGAACTGTGTTAAGGGTGGTTCAAACACAGTGAACAAAACACAACCGATTATCTAACGATGCTCAAAGAGTCACAGTGAGAGATGATAATTACAAACATAAGGAAATAGTTTCGATGGTTTCACTCCAACTGAGTATACATCCACTACATGGGTCCTTTTACAATAGGATTTTTGTATATAATTAATATCTATATTACAAGTGGCCACTCCTAGCCCTATAGTTGTGGACTTCCCACAAGTGTCACATAAGGACACTTCATGTTCTCACAACACGTCGGGATGTAGAACACAACTATCACAAAGAGATAGATGTTCTTTCACAATAAATGAGAACTTTATGTAGCATAAAATCCAACTCATAAATTACAACTATCTTATAATGATCTATTAGCCACAAGCTAGGTTATTATGGGAGTATTGTGGCACAAGACATGCATATATATGATGTGATTCAAAAAGAAACACCAACAATGATGAATCCCAAGATACATGCAATAAAGCACAATATCAATAATCCTAAAATTTATTAAACAATGGAGAAGATTAAGTTTAGAATAGTTCAGAAAAATATTGCCAAAGATTGATAAAGCAAAGCTCTTGTTGATTGATGAAGCTTGATTTTCTCCTTGATGAATGCTTGAAGATGCAAAGTTGAAGGCTTGAAAGTTTTAAGCATAAGAGGGTTTATTTGTTTTTCTTGATTTTTTTCTTTATATATCAAAGAAATGATTCAAATAGGTATTAATAAACTAGATGTGAGAAACTAGCCATTTATAGGTAAAAAAATAATTCATACAGATATAAATTCGCAAAATATCAAAAATAGGCATTCTAGGCAATGAAGTTCAAATTTGCAATTCAATCTTAGGTTGAAAAATTAGGCCCTGAATAAAATGACTATAAACGGTAAATATTGATATAAAAACTTAGGTAATTAGTTGTAAACAAAAAATGATATCTAATCTTGGATTATCTGCAATGTTTGTATTCAAATAAAGACGAATAGTGATGGATTAGCATTTTGAATTCAAATAAGAGAGAGAAAGTGATGGATTAATGATATTTGAATTTTAATTAAAATTTAAAAGTTAATGGTTCATAGAATCAATAACTTCATTTAAGAATGGTTTCATGAAATGACAAATATATTAATGGAACCTTCAGAAAATAAGAAATCAAGTAAGATCCATTTTTAATAGAAAAAGTGAAAACATAATCTGGTTGAATCTAACATTCTGTTAGATAGAGTTTGAACTGCAAAAATAAGGTTCAAACTTCATATAGGAAAGTTCAAACTTCGAGTATAGGTTTTGAACTTTGTAAATAGAATTAGACAAGTATTGAATTTATATCAAATGATGAAGAAATGAAGTACTGTCAATCCAATAAATATATATATGTCCTAATATATAATGAGCCAAAAAATAGGAAAACTAGAACAACCTAAAATTTCTAATAATTTGTGTGAATAGTGGGAACTCATACTCATTTTAATATATCATCGAGATAATCAATAAATATTAACTACCAAATAATCTTCAAACTTAAAGTTTCTGTAGTATTCTTTTTGTTGTGTAAATCCTTGTATTTAAAAAAAAACTCGAATAACTGTAATTGTTGGAGTAAACTGTGATTTGGATCCATCCTTCACTTGATGTATGCAATTTAGCTTATAATCCACCAACCTTCAATTAGGTGTGTTTTACTTTGAAACTAAGACACTCAAAGTGTTATTAATGTCTCAAACTTAATTTGTTTTGTCACTTAAATATATGATCCAACAATCTCATCCTTTTTAATGATGCCAACAGATCAAGTTTGACACATTACGGATAAAAGAACAAACATACAACAAAAGATATATTAACATTAACTCATTAGCATTCTGTATAAAGTGATGTGTAATAATGGTTAACACTTCGTTGACAAAAACATGTCACACATACCTATCATGTAACAATCACACATTACTTGAAAACAATGACATCATAATATGTTGATGTATGATAAAGTGCGTGCCCATCAAGGAAATAAGATCATCCACGTCTACTAAACTTGAGACATTTGAATCCTAAGTTTAATCGTCTATCTAATCCATAGTGTCAGTCCTGTCATTTAGGAAAATATCACTGAGTACCTTACCAATCATGTGCCCATAAGTTTGCTTAGGAACCTTTTGAGTTAGTTCATTTAGATATATGCTGTGTTGAGTCTAGCCATGATTTTTACATATTTTGTCATATTTACAGCTGATTTTTCGCGTTTAATGTAATTTACTTAATGAAAAATATGTGTTGGTTTTGCAAATTTTAAAAGTTTTAATGCTAAAATAAAAAATCACTTTAGTATTTTTGTAAAAATTTTAATAAATGGTAATGCAAATGTGTATTTTAAAATTTTAATAATCAGTTGTTACTTTTATGTTCAAATTCAGAATTATTCATCAGTCTTCTTATGCACACATCTCACAATAAAATAGGACGTCAAAACATAAAAATAGATATTTACTAAAAATTGCACAAACGGTTCTGTGTCATAGGAATGTTCTAAAGATTATTAGGCTGATGCTATCTTAATTGTTTGATATTTTTTAATAGTATGTCTTCATATGCACTTAATGATCAGATTCCCTACCACTTATTTCCTAAGATTTATTTGTTGCACTTGTCACCTAATTTTTTAGATGCATTTTCTTTGTTAATAGTTATGTTAAAGGTGATTCTAAACTTAATTCCTGATCTTTAACATATGTATTTTTATCAAATCCACGTTGGTAGAGCTTTAATATTTATACCGCAAGCGTACGACTTTCGTCCTAGCGATGTATGGGTCGTCCGCAGGGAGATTGGGTAATCGAGTACTAGTTCTGCCCTAGGTTATTGTTAGCTACTTGGAATCGATGATCTAGTTATTAAACATCAATGGAAATACTGGGAACAACAAGAATAACAATCAAAACAAATAGAAAACACAATTAAACAAAGCAATAAACACTTATCTTAATCGTTGCATACAAGAAGTCGTCAATTCCATGGCTACATCAACGAGAAAAGCGATCTAAACTAGTCTAAATCTAATCCTATGCTAGAAAACATGAAAAGGGGGTAAAATTGGGGTAAAACATGGCCCCAAGTCGCCTCCCTTCACTCTGGCGGCGCACAAATCTATTTATAATCTCGGCAAAACCGTAACATATCGGGTAGAAACCCGATTTGACACGACCGCATCGAAAACGACGCGGTCGTGTCGTTTGGAGCTCGAATCCAGGGTCAAAAGTCTTCATGATATCTCGAATCAACGCAGTCGTGTAGATGGCCACACGATCGCGTCATTGGCATGTGTAACTTCAATCTTCGCTATCTTTGAATCGACACGGTCGTATGAATGGCCACATGACCGTGTCGTTTTGGCTTAAGTCTCCAGCGGCTACAGCTCACACGACCGCGTCGAGGGATCGACGCGGTCGCGTCGATTCTTCCAACTTAAGCACTTCAGCTCCTTTCCAGCCTCGTGATGTGGTCGTGTGGGGTATCCACGCGACCGTGTCGCTGTGTTCTTCATGGCCTCATCTTACGTTGCACACGCGACCGTGTGCCATGCGGTCATGTGTGACATCCCTTTTTGGTGCTCCTGCAATGCATCCCACACGACCGTGTGGGGTGACACACGGTCGTGTGGAGCCTGCAATTCTCCAAACTTCCATGAATTCAACTCCATTGCTTCGTCTTGCTTCTCTTTTTCGTTCATTGACTCCTTTAAGCTCTTCTTATCTGTAATTCAACCTGAAACATACATAAACACCCAACGAGTCAAATGGAATAGTAATATGATGAAGTAACTATTAAAGTGGGAGTTTGAATGGCAATATGTATGGAATAAACCCACTAAAAACGTATAAAATATCCACGCATCAAAATTCCCCAAACTAAACTATTCATCGTTCTCGAGGAAGACTAAGAAAGAGTATAAAGTGGGGTAATCATGCATTTAACAAATAATATCAAGAATTTCATCACAACGAGCATATATACATGGAAAGCAAAAAATTCATAAGCATGTCAATTCCTCTTCATCAGTCAAGAGATAGCCTAGAGCATTGTTTCTAGCATGAATCAACACATAATATACCTAATTATGGTCGTGCTCAATCCAAGAGCATTTCCTCTATCATGTGTTAGGCTATTAAAATGGGAATCGAAATTATTTGATGATCGAGGAAGAGTTAGTATCATATAATGCGTTATTAGTCTATTGAGGAAGTGGCTCTCACAACACATCAGCGTTCCTTAATTCATGAAATTGCTATCTTTATTCATGCTTTCATTCTTTTCATCAAATTTTTTTCTTTTTTTATCGGGATTGCAATTGGTTTTTGTAAAGAGTGTTTGGTCTATGACTCCCAGGTCAGATAACCTTAGGGCATCAGGCCAAGAACCCCTCGAACTTACTAGCTTAAACCAATATAATCTTTATTAGTATGCACTCCTCCAATCTAAACCTTTCGGTACGAGGCCCCGATGCTTCCTAAGGCATGTGGATCTAGCTATATAGTGTCGCTAGGAGAACGGTGCATTTATTATATTCTCTCTTTAATATACAAACATAAACAATTTTTCTTCTTCGAAAGCATGAACATGTTAAGTCATTCCTCAGTACTAGGTTATATGTCGTTATCCAAGTCTCGAGAGATTACAAACCACTATATTCAACTAAAACTACTAAGACTCGTGCATAAGATGTGTTCCTAAAGCAAAATATAGCCTTGGCCAATTTCGAATACTTTTATCCTATAGATTGGGAACATGAGCATAACAAGCATATTATGATGCGATCTAGTACTTGAAGCTAACACTATGCATAAATCACGATCAATGTCGATAAAATGAACAAAAGCAGTGCACACCTGAATTTTTTTTCACAAAACCACACATATAAAGCTTGGCGCAATGGAGTTCTAAATATAATATGCATGCGATGCACCCTCCCCCAAGCTAGAATTAAGTATTGTTCTCAGTGCTTAAAAGGAATATAAAACATGGGGATGTAAACGGTGCATGTAAAATGGTTCCTTCCCCAAGCATGCATGAAAGCATACCCTTAACAAAACGAAGAGATAAAAATGAGGGTGTATGTATGGTATGTGTGTGGGAGTTTGAGGTCATATAAATGTTAAACGAGGGCTAAGTGTAGGCATTGAAGCATATAAAAGGTTTTGGATAATGAATAATGGTGTGCCGAATGGAGGTGAGATCTATTCAAAGAAAAACAACTAATCCTAATACGCTCCACTTGCTGTCGAGAGGAGGCGAGTTTATTCAATCTACCTAGAAAACATATAAAGATCTACACTACTGGAGTATAGTTCACCTGATTAAAAGGTGGATCTAAGATATCCAGCGGGGCAGATAACTGTTCCTCATGCTCTTTTCGTGGCTCTGCTAATTGCCTAGTGCCACAAATCCTAATGAACTCCAGCAATGCTCCTCCCAGCTTCTCTCGAGGACATCCACCTGGATCCTGCAAAAGAAAAGGAGTATTAGTCCGTGATGAAAAATCCTTCCCTCCTAAAAATGTATCCTAGAGGGGGCCGTCAATATGAAATGGAGATGGTAAAATATGGTGACGAGGACTCCCAGAGAATATGTTGCTATCCCCTGACGATGATGCAATCACTCCTCGCTGTGTTCGTCGATGTGCTTGTCTGGTGCTAACATGGTCCAACATACCTCAGTGCAATGTGAATCTGAATTCTACAGAAGGTGTATCATGTCAGAAGTATCTGAATCTAAAAATTTAGGAGATGCAATATGTAATTTAGAAAAAGAGCATGGATGGTATAAAGAGTCTCACTGAATAGCGTAATGCTCTAGTTGATGTGATGCCTCTGGTGGAGTGAGGATGGACGGAGATGGTGGAGGAGGTAAAGATGTGTCGGGCCTGCTGAAGTGAGTCGTGGCATCTGTGGCCTCACGTGCATCCTCCTCATCAATGTATATCTGCTCCATGCCCTCCTCGGTGCTCTCACGTGGTACGAAGTGAGGGATGCGATCAAGTGGGTGGAGTGGCTCGGGCTTTTCGATGTCTGAAATCCCGCTCTCGCCCAAATAAACCTCACTTCCATCTATTATGGAATAGGTATTCATTATGTTCTACTTAAATCGTACGAAGGTCCCATCATCCATCTCATCGTCGAAAAAGGTGTGGTGTCGAATATGGTCCTCGGCAACATGTGTCTCTGAGTTGGTACCCGCATGGAAGGATAACCTTATATCAAAAATTTTAAGTTGTAAATCATATGAGTTATCTTCCGTGGTGCAGGCTGAAAATGATTCATGAGACGTGGCTGCAGTCCCCATATGCTCTCCCTCATGATGCGGTGTAGGCTCAATGATTGGATCCATGGCATGTATTTCTGACTGCCCTTGTGATATGGAAGTTTGGTTCAAGTATTGGGCGGCCTCTGGGATGTAGGTATTGATCACAGTGGATAGGGATGGTGAAGTCTGGCCTTAGGTAGAAAGGGTATTTTCTAGGAAAAGCTCAAGGCTAGACTTTGGTGGTGGTAGTGGAGTTGGTGGAGTCCATTGTCCTTGGGTTGCAAGGGAGTTTTTCAACATCTCAAGGTGAGACTTCGGTGGAGGTAGGGACATGTAACATTCGGGTATGGATGTGAGGGTTCATAGAGGAGATTGTAGGTATATAAAGATGGGTTGTAGGGTTGGTCACTATATTGGCAATGAGTGGCCATATGTCCCTGCATTTCACATATCTCGCAAAATGGTACAACCTACAGAAAATCATTGTTAACTCCCATCTGAGCACCATATGATGTTGAGACATCAAAATTTTCGATAAATGATTCATCAGGCATCCACATAATCTCTAATTGCACTTGCAAACAAAAGATAGGGCTAAGAGAAACACATCAGTGGTACACGAGAATAGCACATATTAATGGTGGGGGGGATAATTTGTTTATTTATTTATTTTTATATAAGCACGTAGTCTAACAAACCAATCGATGAAACTAATATTGATCAAGCGCAACCTCCCTGGCAACGGCGCCAAAAACTTGTTGGGGCTTTGAAAATTTGTAATTCCACAAGCGCACGTCATCGTCGTAGCGCTGTACGGGTCGTCCACAGGGAGGTTGGGTAATCGAGTACTAGTTCTGCCATAGGTTATTATTAGCTACGTGGAATCAATGATCTAGTTATTAAATATCAATGGAAATTCTGGAAATAATAAGAACAAGAATAACAATCAAAACAAATAGAAAGTGCAATTAAACAAAGTAATACACTTATCTCAATCGTTGCATATAAGGGATCGTTATTTCCATTCCATGGCCACCTCAACGAGAAAAGCGATCTAAACAAGTCTAAATCTAATCATACTCCTAGAAAACATGAAAATGGAGTAAACTGGGGTAAAACGCGGCCCCAAGTCACCTCCCCTCGCTCTGGCGGTGCACAGATCTATTTATAATCTCGCCAAAACCCTAACAGATCGGGTAGAAACCTGACCCGACACGATTGCGTCGAAATCGACACGGTCGCATCGTTTGGAGCTCGAAGGCAAGGTCAAAGGTCATCAAGAGATCTCAAATCGACGCGATCGTGTAGATGGCTACATGACCGTGTCGCTGGTGTGCTTAATTTCAATCTTCGCCTAGCTTTGGGTCGACACGGTCGTGTGGATGGCCACACGATCGTGTCGTTTTAGCTTGAGTCTCCAGTGGCTGCAGCTCGTACGACTGCGTCGATTCTTCCAACTTATGCACTTCAGCTTCTTTCCAGCCTCGTGACGCGGTCGTGTGGGGTATCCACGCAACCGTGTTGTTGTGTTCTTCATGGCCTCATCTTCAGTTGCACACGTGACTGCGTGGGCTGCCACGCGGTCGTGTGTGACATCCCTTTTGGTGCTCCTGTCATGCATCCCACACGACCGTGTGTGTGTGTGGTTACACACGGTCGTGTGGAGCATGAAATCCTCCAAACCTCCATGAATTCAACTCCATCGCTTCGCCTTGCTTCTCCTTCTCGTTCATTGACTCCTTTAAGCTCTTCTTAGTTGTAATGCAACCTGAAACGTACATAAACACCCAACGAGTCAAATGGAACAATAATCTGATAAAGTAGCAATTAAAGTGGGAGTTTGAATGGCAATATGCATGGAATAATCCCACTAAAAACGTATAAAATATCCACTCATCACACGTACACCAAAGTTATAAATGAATTTGTCATACAACCAAATAGTTTTCTGTATCGGTTGATGTCAATTTCTTTGAGTCTCAAACATGCTTCATCAAACCCAAAGATGGCAGCCAACCATTAAATCATGACATTGATGATGAGTTTTTATTTTACGTGTTATCATTGCTTTTGAGACTACACATGTATATCAACAATGGAAAAGGAGTAAACTCAGTTTCTTGATTCCGTCTCAGCTTCAAATGCTTTTGCACCCTCATCTCCAGACTATGTGCCATTTCCCTCTTCGGATCTCACTCAGAAATCTCCACCGGTGAAGTTGAGATGATTTTTGATTTGAATATCCTGATTGCTTATAAAAAATAACTCTTTCTTACACAACTCATCCTCTTCATAAACATGTATCTTCTGGACATCTTTTTCTACCTTGCATAATTTTTCTCTCTGCTATCGACTCTTACTAAACTTTAAAGTCCATTTTAGAAGATTTATCACATCGATAACTCGGTTTTCCTGGTAAAAAGACCAAATACATTAAGCTTAATTGTCTCATGATAAGATAACAATGGGATAAGAATGTGATTGAGACAAAGCATGCCAGATCGATAAATCAGTTAATTGATATACTTACCAAGCCTTTGGGAAATGAGAGAGTGGATTGTATCTACGACAAGCTATTCATGAAGGATATCTATGCTCCGGCCAGATGATGAGTGTGAAGATGTGATAGATAGTGACACTACACAGACGAAGAGACAATGTTAGGTGGAGGTTATGTGACTGGGAACTTCAGCTATGATCTTTTGTTAATATGTAAACCCGAATCACGTAAAAATATAATAACTTGAGAGAGAACGAACAATTAATTGTTCCTAACCTATCTCTTAATCCTAGCTCTGATTTCCTTCAAAATCTATAAGAAAATTTTCTAACCACTCTGAGTTGTTATACAAAGAGACAATGTTAGGGGGTTAGGTGACTGTGAACTTTAGCTTAGGATCGTTTGTTAATAATATGTAAATCTGAATCATGTAAAAATATGATAACTTGAGAGAGAGAGAACAATTAATTCTTCCTAACCTATCTCTTAATCATAGCTTCAATTTCCTTCAACATTTATAAGAAAATTTTCTAACTCCGAGCTAAAATTTGAAATAAAATCTCAGATAATTTATATTTTACAAGAGAGCATACTTGAGTATTTTTATAGGAAGGAAAGCAAGATTAAGGATTCTTACAAGTTGAGAAAATTTTCCTTAAGTGATGTGTAATGGCTTGTATTTTGTATATTATTTTTTGGAATTTTTTCTTCATGTTTTTAAATATTTTCTTTATATTTTTTCTTTTCCCTTTTCCCCTTCTTTCTCTCTTTTATTTTTTTCTCTCAGGCCAAGCCCAGGCCCAGGCACAGCCCGCCGAGCCCGCCTCTCTTTTCTCTTGTTCTATTTTTTTATTTTAGCCCATCCCGCTTAAAAAGCCCACAATCCCCTCTCAATTTCTTTACTTCCCAAAGCCCATACCATAATTCCCTAACCCTAACTCTAAAATATCTGTAACTTTCTCTCTATCGCACCCTCATCAGCCGATTGTCGCCCCCACATTCACTCATCCGCTCGCACGATATCCACGTTCAGCCAACAATCTCACTTTTCCCTCATTTACTCACTATGACTTTTCCCTTATCAGACCCAATCGATGTCTCATTGTCTCTTGACTTTATCTCTCTTATTTGCTATTGTGCTTGTTGGATATTGAGACACTCTTAGTGTAGTTTTGATGATGATTAAACAAATGAAGGTATTAATCATGATTAATGACCGTGTAAATCTTAAAGAATATTTCATATAAAAGTACAAACCAAATGGGAGAATGTTGACCAATGAAGCTTAAAGAATTGAAGACAATCATATTTGATAATTGAGTCAAAGATGAAGTGTGAAGGAACCTTACTCAATGGCAACCCATGTTCGTGAATCAAGACATGGAGTTGAAGAGCCAAAGCTACATCAAGAGCGCAAAGAGTGGTAGAGTAGTAAATTGATGTAATTTTTGTTCATGTCTTATATTCAATATAGGCATTTGATATTGAAGCTCACACACTTAGAAAACATTTTAAAGTCGCAAAAAATATTTTGAAAATATTTTGAAAACATTTAGATAGAGTGTTACACTCCCTTTTGATACAAAGTCATGTATTAGAAAAATAGTCAACTCTCCATCCTATAGAAGTCGACTACTGGTGCTTAGCTGCTTCAGAGTAGTTTCTGACTCTGCCAGGGTAATCGACTTCTAAGTCAGTACAGTGAATTGACCCTCAGGATAACAGGAGTCGGCTCTCAGGCTCCAACTGTCATTTTTTGACTATTTCTTTGTTTGATGTGATTACGTCGATTAGAGCCATTGGAAGATGATTTAGAGGGTCTGTATTGTGTAGAATTCCTCTCTATAAATAGAGAGCATTTGTAAGGGTTTTCATAACAATTTAAAAAGAATTTTGTGCAATTTTCTAAGAGAAATTTTCAAGTGTTTCAAAGCGTTTTCATTTTATCTAAGCCCTCTATTTTTTCTTGGACATTGGTCTATTCTATCAAAGATTTAAAGCATATTTCCTTGGCCAATTGCATTGTGATCTTCTCGGGTTTTTCTTTATCTTTTTACGATCACAATCAAAGCATTTCTTTTGATCTTCAAAGTTTTATTTCTTACATTTTTATTGAGATCCAAAAGAAGATTTTTCATAGCCACACGCTATTCACTAAAGCTTCAATCTTGGTGGCCATATGAAGTTGTACTCGTCTTCAAACGCAAAGTGTCAGTGAAACTCACACAAGGATGTGGTGATACGTTTTGTACTTTGGTGATTGTACTTGATGAAAAGCCTCATGCACGAGGTCCTCACATGGTGAGGTTGTTTCTTTTTTTAAGCACTCTTATTGGAGAAGAGGCATGTGTGTAAAAATCATTGTATTGAGATAATGTGTTGGGAAGCCCTCTATTTTGAAGTAAAGGCAGTGGAACTCCGAGCAGGTGCTTGGGACTGGATTAGCCCACAGTTGGGTGAACCAGTATACTTCTTGTGTGTTTGTGATTGTCTCTTATCTTGTGTCTCTATTATTCTCTTTACTTTCGATTATTATTTGTTTTCCATTGTACATTGACCCTTGAGTGCAGATATTTGAGTTGATTAAGTATATAGCGATGTTACGCACATAGGAGATTTAAGTAATCTTTTAGAAGTGTTTGATTTTTTTAATTAGCAATTATTTTTGACAATACTATTTAATCACCCTTCTAATATTGCTTGCCATCTACAGGATCTCAACAGTGCTAACATTTCATCTCAACAGTGCTAACATTTCTGCTGCATCTCTTTATTATCAATTATTTGAGATTTGTGGATTAAGTTTCAAGAGAGGTCACACTCATTGAAACTTATGTAAACATAGAGGTAAAAAATTTATTTATTTATTTTATCAGATAAACACTATTCACCCTTCCTTTAGTTCCTTTAGTGTTTACTAGTCATCTCAGGATCCCAAACAGTAAGTACTTCTTACTGAAAATGCAGTTTAATTGAAATTGTGCACTTTTGGGGTAACATAAGCTTTTATGCATAAAAAGCATAGCACAAGAACACACAGTTTTCTCCAAAAGCATTTTTTGTTGGTGTCCCTATACGGCTGGTTTCCTTTTTTGGATTTATTTTAATTTAAACAAGTGAACCAACCACATCTCATTCGTATATTTACTCCAAATTTTAAGGAGTCAACAAATTAGGCTGCTTAATTTCCTCCTCTGCTCGCATCAAGGGCTTGGATAGTCCTTTCATTTTTTAAAAATCCACGTGAGGGGTTTTGATGCGGACCATGCCGCATCACGTGCGGCGGACGTGGAGGGACCACCTACGATCACTTACGTGCGCAGGAGGAGACGGGGAGGCGTCAATTAGTTATTATTAGCTTTCGGGGTATTTTGGTCACTTTAGGCCAAATTAGTAAATCCCCTCTTTCTCTTTATTAGGGCTAGCCCCCATTGTATTTGCTTATGCTTGGATTGTTGAGAAACTCTTGGGCATCCTTAGTGAAGGATCTTTAGGCTTTCGTTCCGTTCAATCAAAAGCTCGGAGAGCAAGTCTCCTCTCGAAAGAGGCTTTTATCCCTTGATTCCTCTTGTTTCTCTAATCTCAAAACCCTAAAAATATTTCCCGCTTTTTAATTTTTCCACTTTAAATCGATTTGTGTGATCGATCCAAGCGGATCGTATCACTTGGTATCAGAGCTCCTAAGATCCAATGGCGCAAGGCACGAGAGCCACCATCGAGGAGAAGCTTCAAGCCCTACATGAAGAAATCACCAAGGAGATCGGAAACACGATGGAAACGATGAGCGATCGACTTGAGAAGAGGATAGAGGAAAACAACCGCGCTCAAGAAGAGAAGCATGCAAAAAATGAAGCAAATCAAATTAAAATCATGGAGATTTTGCAAACCCTAGTTAAAGGAAAGGGGAAGAAATCTTGGACGGAGGTGGAAGATGACTCAGATCTGGAAGTTCAAGAGTTAAGGGCGCGAGATGCAAGGGTGGCGGCGCAGTTTACAACAGCGGGGACCTCGGAGGTCATGAAACCGGGCGATGGTGACGAGAGGGGCAGCCGCGACAGCGCGCGCGGGGGTCGCCCAGACCCGGCGAACCCTCCCGGAGGGTCGGCCAGGGCCGGCGAACCCCCCGGGGGGGTCGCGAGCCCATTCTGGGGGCGGCGCGGCCCCGCCGCAATGGCCGAGACCCCACGCGGCCCCTGAATGGGCGCTGGGGGGCCGCGCGCAGGCGGGTGGTGGCGGGCGAGACCCCAGGAGCTCCGATTGGCCCCTGGGGGTTCCGGCGGTAGCGGAAGAAGCCCTAGGGGCTGTCGACAGGAGGCGGCCAGCAGGAGGAGGTCTTCGGGAGGGCACTGGGGTATTTCCGAGGCGAGGTCGAGGGCCGGGGGGTCAATTCGGGGGTCGAGGAGGGCAGCGACCAGCTACTGCAGCTTTTGGGGGACCCCATGGGCTGGGACCAGACGGTAGACCCTTGTGGCCGGAGGACGAGTATGCAGATGAGGACTACGATCCCCTCAGGGACCACAGAGATAGGCGTTGGGACCAAGAGAGACGGGGAGAAGCAGAGTTCCACGCCGATAGGCAGGTGAAGAAGCTGAAGATGCCCGTGTTTGAGGGGAGCGATCCCGATGGGTGGATCTACAGAGCGGAGAGGTACTTTCAGACGATGGGATTTACCGAGGAGGTCCTGAAGGCGGTGGGCATCTATTTTGAGGGAGAGGCCTTAGCATGGTACCGGTGGAAGGTCGCACGCAGCCCTTTTTACTCCTGGGTGGATTTGACATCATACTTGATGGACCGATTCCAGGAGACCCCATGGGGAGATTTTTACGAGCAGCTTCGGGTGCTCAGGCAGGAGGGAACTGTGCGGGACTTTGTCAGGAGGTTCGAGCTACTGTCGGGCCGAGTGTCTGGGGTCACGGAGGAGGCGCTCATGGGAAACTTCATTGGGGGGCTCAAACCCTCCATTCGAGCTGAGCTGAGGATGCAGAGCCCGGGGGGCTTGGAGGACCCGATTCGCCTCGCGCAGAAGGCGGAGGAGAAACATACGGAGGAGAGGAGGATACGTGGGACTTGGGGGACCCAAAATTTCCGACCCACGCCAGCAGCGGCAGCACCGAGGGCACCTGCCGGTATACCAGAGGCGAGGGGAGAGACCGATACTCTTGGACGACGAATGACGGAGGCAGAGGTGAGGGAGAGGCGTGCCAAGGGGTTGTGTTTTCGTTGCGATGAGAAGTTCACCCCTGGCCACAGATGTGCGAGCCGCCTGCTACAGATTACCATGGTGCCGGATGAGGAGGAGTGTAGGGATGACGAGGAGGAGTCCGGTGTGGAGCCACTCGAGGAGGAGGAGAAGTCTCACCTAGACTTCGCGGAGGTCTCCCTGAACTCCGTGGTGGGGTTCACACCGAACCACACCATGAAGTTGTCAGGACGGTTGGGCAATATGGCGGTGACTGTGCTGATAGACAGTGGGGCCACCCACAATTTCATCTCTAGCCGATTGGTGGAGCGGCATGGGCTGCAGTTGAGCACCATGGAGAAGTTCACTGTGTTGTTGGGAACTGGGAAGATGGAGGAGAGCAAGGGGCTCTGCAAGGGGTTGTGTCTGACCTTGCAGGGGGTGCAGATTATGGAGGATTTCTTACCCCTGGAGCTTGGGAATGTCGATATCATTCTGGGCGTGCAGTGGCTGAAGAAGTTAGGGAACATGCGGGTAAACTGGAAACGTCTCAGGATGGAGTTTGAGGAGGGTGACCGCACGGTGGTACTTACATGGGACCCCACCCTATGCTTTTCGTTGGTGGCCTTCAAGGCCATTACCCGGGCTTTACAGAGGGAAGGAGAGGGGTACTTGGTGGAGTGCCGTGCAGTTGGAGTGGAGCAGGAGCAGGAGCAGCCGACAGGGGTTTCCGAGGTGGTTGAGCATGTGCTGGAGCGATTTCAGGAGGTCTTTCAGGACCCGCAGGGACTACCACCGGAGAGGGAACATGAGCATGCGATAGTTTTGAGAGAGGGAGCAGCGCCAGTGAACGTGCAGCCGTACCGATATCCTCATGTGCAGAAGGACGAGATTGAGAGGATGGTCGGGGAGATGCTGCATGCAGGAGTGATCTAGCCCAGTGTGAGTCCTTTCTCTTCACCAGTACTGTTGGTGAAGAAGAAAGACGGAGCTGGAGGTTCTGCGTCGACTATAGGGCGTTGAACAAAGAGACTGTGGCTGACAGATTTCCCATTCCCGTGATCGACGAGCTGCTCGATGAGCTGCATGGCGCAGTTGTGTTCTCGAAGATCGACTTGAAGGCGGGTTATCACCAGATCCTGATGAGGCCCGAGGACGTGCCGAAGACGGCGTTCCGCACACATGAGGGGCACTACGAGTTTCTCGTCATGCCTTTCGGCTTGACGAATGCTCTCTCCACCTTCTAGGCCTTGATGAACGAGGTATTTCGGCCGTATTTGAGGAAGTTCGTCTTGGTTTTCTTCGACGACATCTTGGTTTACAGCAGGACTATGGAGGATCACGTGGGGCACTTGGAGACAGTCTTCCAGGAGCTGGGGGCGCAACAGTTGTATGCGAACCGGAAGAAGTGTAGCTTCGGCCAGTTGCAGATAGAGTACCTTGGGCACGTGGTGTCGGCGGGGAAGTAGCGGCGGACAGGGCGAAGATAGAGGCCATGTTGGACTGGCTAGTGCCTACTTTTTTGAGGGCGTTGCGGGGGTTTCTTGGCTGACGGGCTACTACCGGAAGTTTGTGAGGGGGTACAGCACGATTGCACGGCCGCTTACTGACCTTTTGAAGAAGGATGTGTTCGCTTGGGGGAGGAAGCAACCAAGGCCTTTGAGGCCTTGAAGGTGGCCATGACTATGGCCCAGGTGCTGGTGCTGCCTGATTTCAGCATGGCGTTTGTGGTGGAGACGGATGCATCAGGTGTAGGTTTGGGGGCGGTGTTGATGCAGTTGGGGCGGCCCGTAGCCTACTACAGCCACGTGCCTTCTGCTAGAGCCTGACTGAAGTCGGTGTACGAGAGAGAGTTGATGGCGATCGTGTTAGCGGTGCAGAAGTGGTGGCCGTACCTACTTGGGAGAGAGTTCGTGGTCAGGACAGACCAGAGGAGCCTCAAGTACCTACTTGAGCAGAGGTTGGTGACTGAGGAGCACCAGCGATGGCTTTCGAAGCTGGTGGGGTACCGGTTTGTCATTGAGTACAGGCCCGTGTTGGAGAACAAGGCGGCTGACGCCTTGTCTCGACGAGAGGAGGGAGTGCACCTGAGGGCACTCTCGTTACCAATGTTGCTTGACGGGGAGCCCATGTTACAGGAGGCAGAGACCGATCCAGAGCTGAGGCAGATCAGGGAGCGATTACAGGGCGGCGGGGAGGCGCCGAAGGGGTACGCTTTGGAGGGGCGCAGACTGTTGTACCAAGGGCGGTTGGTCTTACCGCGGAGGTCGACCTTCATACCAGTGCTGTTTCAGGAGTTCCACAGTTCAGGGATCGGGGGACACTCCGGGGTGCAGCAGATTTACATGCGGATGGCCCGAGAGGTTTACTGGCAGGGGATGAAGAAGGCGATCGTCCTCTTGGTGGCGGCTTGTGATGTCTGCCAGCGTCACAAGTACATGGCCATGGCGCCTGCAGGGTTGTTGCAGCCGTTGGCTCTGCCTGAGCGAGTGTGGGAGGAGGTGACCATGGACTTCATCGAGGGATTACCCAGGTCGGAGGGGTACTCGGTGATTTTCGTAGTGGTGGACAGACTGAGTAAGTACGCACATTTCATACCGCTGAAACACCCGTACACGGCAGTTTCGGTGGCCACAACGTTTACTCGGGAGGTGATACGGTTGCATGGGATCCCTGGGTCTATAGTGTCTGACCGGGACCAGGTGTTTTTGAGCGGGTTTTGGCGGGAGTTTTTCCGGGTACAGGGAACGGTGTTGAAGAGGAGTACCGCCTATCACCCCCAGACAGACGGGCAGACAGAGGTGGTTAATCGCAGTATAGAGACGTATCTGCGATGTTTTGCATCGGAGACACCGCGACAGTGGTACCGCTGGTTGGCCTGGGCGGAGTATTGGTACAATAATTCGTACCATTCAGCAGCAGGGACGACCCCCTTCCGGGTGTTATATGGAAGAGACCCACCAGAGCTGATTCGATTCGGGAGTAGACAGACACCAATCTCGCTGGTGGAGGGTTACATGGAGGAGAGGGATGTGATGCTAGATGAGCTGAAGAAGCACTTGCTATGGGCTCAGCAGGTGATGAAGGCGAAGGCAGATGGACATCGACGAGATGTGAGCTTTCAGGAGGGAGATATGGTATATCTCAAGCTGTGGCCATACAGACAGAGATCAGTGGCGAGGAGGAATGAGAAGCTAGCCGCCAGATTCTTTGGGCCCTTTGAGGTTGAGGCCAAGATTGGCCAAGTGGCCTACAGACTGAGGTTACCCACAACGGCAACGATCCATCCAGTTTTTCATGTTTCGCAGCTTCGCCGTGCCATTGGAGAGCAGACGGTGTCATCCACACTTCCACCGACACTGACAGAGGACATGGAGGTAATGATGGAGCCGCTGGACGTCAGGGCGGTGCGCCAGGGTCCGGGGCGTCGACAGGAGGTACTGATACATTGGGCGGGATTGTCGGACTGCGATGCCACGTGGGAGGCGTTCGACGTTGTTCGGGAGCAGTTTCTGGACTTCCATCTTGAGGACAAGGTGGCTCTTCTAGGGGGTATTGATGCGGACCATGCTGCATCACGTGCGGCGGACGTGGAGGGACCACCCACGATCACTTACGTGCGCAGGAGGAGACGGGGAGGCGTTAATTAGTTATTATTAGCTTTAGGGGTATTTTGATCACTCTAGGCCAAATTAGTAAATACCCTCTTTCTCTTTATTAGGGCTAGCCCCCATTGTATTTGCTTATGCTTGGATTGTTGAGAAACTCTTGGGCATCCTTAGTGAAGGATCTTTAGGCTTTTGTTCCGTTCAATCAAAAGCTCGGAGAGCAAGTCTCCTCTCGAAAGAGGCTTTTATCCCTTGATTCCTCTTGTTTCTCTAATCTCAAAACCCTAAATATATTTCCCTCTTTTTAATTTTTCCACTTTAAATCGATTTGTGTGATCGATCCGAGCGGATCATATCAGGTTTTCTCCCTTGTAGTGCATCTTCCCTTACTCTTCTCTCGTCCTCACTGTATCCACTATCTGGTCGACAGTTAGATCTGATAAGAATCTGCCCCAACGATCATGTCTGAGCAATGATATGTGAATGTTTGATGGTTTAGCTGGTAATGACTTGAATTGGGTTTCATGCTTATCATGCACACGAGTATCTAAACCTTGTTGTAGTGTATGTTTACTTGTGATAATTATTATGTGTATTTAAACTTGGGCATGACTGTAGTATGTTTAATTTCATTGTACAATTTTCTTGAATTTTAAAGATGTTTCTTTTTTCACGTTTACTTAAAAACATGTTCTTTTAAAATAAAAATTCAAAAGTCGTGTAGCTTTTGCTTTTTTTGTAGCTTACGCTAAACTACGCTTATAGGTCTATTGCTCTGCCACACCCCTCAACACTTTTTTAAAAACATTGTTATGCTATATGTAACTGACCCCCGGACATGGATATCCATATTTGTTTAAGTATCTATATTAAATTGGACTAATATCAGGGCAACCTATATCTGTATCAGTCTCTCAAATGGACATAATGGATATCCATATTTATGAAAATATTTATATGTATCGGACTCAGATCTGATTTTGTGGTGCCAACTGGCTTATGAATTAAAGGGAGTTGGCTAAACGTTCAGTTTTTTGTTTAAATTCTGACGCTTGGAACGACCTCTCAATTTTAGATGAGGCGCAGTTGATAATCATCGTGATCAATCTTATTGAATATTCTTATCATTGTTGATTGATGTTTGAATAGCTTGCAGAAACATGTGATGGTAATTCTTGTAATTTGTACCAATGAAAGCTTGGATCAAATGGTGGTTCTCATTTGGATATGTACAGAACGTTTGGGGCTTTTTTTTTCTTGGTTGGCTAATAGCAGTGCGGTGATAGAGAATCTATGATCATAGATGCCTGCGATTCAGTTATCTATCTTCTCACTCGGGATATTGGACTTCGAATTGCACAAAGTAATGAGTTCTTTTAAAGTATGCTTCATTTTTCTCTAACATAGCTATTTTGTTATGGCAATACCTGTTCCCAAGTGTGTGGCACTTCTAACATTAATGATGAGCCCATGTATGTTAAAAAGCAGATCTAGGTTAAGTGAGGTTCATTCACACGTCTCATTGGACCCACCAAATGTATGTCTTTATGATATAATTATGCCAACGGTCATGAGGAGGAGGATGGCGCTGATGGCCATCTTGTGCATATTGGAATACTGAGTGGCTGAACTTTTCAACTGACATATCTAACCTAGGGGAACTACAAAGCTTGTAGCAGTTGGGCTCACAAGCTATTAATGAGTACAAATCTTTTTATTAAAAAAACTTGCTATGGTAGCAGAGAGTGGCATCATTCTTCGTGGGCATCATGCTCGATCTTTAGCTGCATGTTGTCGAATCGATCATATCAACCAACAAGCTTAAGCATAGTTATTTGGCTGTTGCATGCTTTTTAGAATCATAACAGCACCTTGAGGTTAAAGGAATATGTTTTATTGTGCTGAAAGCTTGTAATTGCTACTTCCCATTGTTATGGACCATATGGTACTAGTGCAGATGCTTTATGTATTAGTTTGGATTGTCAGACTCTTCCAAGCTCAAAAATAAAGGCTTGCCTACGTGGCTATGTTGTCTACACATCAGTCTTGTGTAGAATGCACTGACAAAAAAGGAAAGCAGGGCAATGCAATTCTTTTTACTCTGATTTTTCAGACTCGGGAACTCTTTGGAAAGTAGTCTGTATCCTTGAAAAGTTCTCAAAAGCAGTCCATGTCGCACACCTGGACAGCCAAGCATAATATTTTTATTTTTGTGAGTTTTGTATCTAAAGGGAAGTGCTGTAGCTAGTTCACTAGCTTGGCAAGATGACGACGCTTGTGTGAAAGATATTTATGCTTCTTGTGTCCCATATTTCTTGAACCATACTCCCTTCTGATTTGCATCTTAAGATCTTTGACCTTTCGCCGTTTGGTTACATAAAACGACCAAATGTATGAAAGCCCCGGGGTTCGGGGGCAGTGCTTCCGGCCCAAACTTTTTGGGTGCCGTACCCAATAGATTTGGAGCCAAACATGTTGAGAGATATTTGTGGTATTTTGTATTTGGAGATTATCCTATATATTTTTAGGGTTTTGGGGGACAGGCCGTCAGTTTTTCCATGAATTTCCTCAGATATGTGTTCTATCTTTTGTAGAAGGGGTCTGTGAGGTCTGCGTAACTCTTTATTTGTAAAATGTAATTTATCATCTGATGAAAACTATCTGAAGCTACCCGTAGACTTACTTCGAATCACGTAAATCTGAGTGTTTACGGTTGTGTGATTCTGTTCATATCTTTTATCTCGACCACCGTTTTCCGTTTTGCGTTAAACCCTAACATTCCTAGATTTGTGTGTTGGTGGAAAGTTTTATTACAATGATTTGACTTGGAGATGTTTCATATATTCATCAGCACATATGAGTATTTGCTACGTGTATGTTTTCTTATGGCTTATTGAATTGGAGGCTGCAGTTTGTAAATCGACTTCTTTTGCTGATAGCTATTTGCGTTGCCATTCTTATAGATGTCTTACTGTTTATCTCAAAAATATTTTTGTACATGTCATGTTTCTTGATTTGCACATTTTGAAGTTTCCGTAACATTAAAATGAAGATTCATTGAGAAGGCTTCAAGCGCTTTTGTTACAAATTTTACACGCTGATCTTGAGTTTTATCATTTTTTATATGAGTCAAATATCTTATAATTGCAAGCAACTTTGCAGTATATGATCATTGGAAATGTATATTCATATTCTGGTAGATCAATGTTGGAAGTATATATTCGTATACTCAACTCGGGCTATATGTAACTCGATATATATGGTTTTGTCCTTGGAGCTAGTTCTACTGGTTGATTCATTACAATCTAAGGTCTTTGTTCCTATTGCTATGAAGAAATCCAATAGTGCAAATAAAAGTTTGCCTCTTACATGCCAGTTTTTCTCTTTGCAGGTTGTATTGGTGCTGTCTGCCCATGTTACCTCTTTGGCAAAAATGCAGAATTCTTAGGTTCAGGAACCTTGGCAGGATCTTGCATGACCCATTGTATTTTGTGGGGTCTTCTAAATTGTCTCTGTTGTATGTTCACTGGTGGCATCCTTTCACTGATACCAGGGTCTACGGTTGCTTGTTATGCGTGTGGATATCGGAGGGCACTCCGGGCAAAATATAGCATACAGGTAAACCACCTTTCTTTTTTCCTTATTTTTTTAAAGTATGAATTGAAGTTATGTAAGCTCTTTCTTATTATATTTCCGTTAAAGATGGCTAACCTAACATATTGTTGATGGCTCTAGAATTAATTTTTTATCTGCATAATCAGCTAGTTGGAATTGTTGCTATATAGTATCAATCGTTTATTTGCCTTTGATCTTTTTTAATTTTAATGTAGCCTCTCCTGCTAATATTGGTTGGATATGGGATTTATCGACATTGATATTTGGAAGTTTACTAGCTTCTTTTTCGCGATTTAGACATCTGTCGGGTTTCTTCCTATGCACGTAGTGAAACACAGAGAAACAGCCTGACGTGTTAATGATATTTCTCCTCCACAAATCACAACTGAGATGCTGAATATAGTCATGGTCAAAGATTATCAATAGGAGAGACAGTGGAGCGTGAGAGAAATGAAGTTGCCCCAATGTCTTTTTTTGGATGGTTTACGTCAGTAAACAACAAACATTTATAGACCACAAAGCAGAGGGCTGTAGCATTTGATGGGCATGGAACTCTGTTGTCAATTGTTAACAGACGCCAAATGATTGCTTAACCTTATTGGCTAACCCTAATAGTTAGGTACCAAGCATGTATTTTTCTGATGTGCTCCTCCCTCTATGTTCCCTGTCGATACATTTTCTTACGCAGCTCAATGTCCTTTCCAGGAAGCACCTTGCGGAGACTTAACCACTCATGCGTGTTGCCACCTGTGTGCCATTTGTCAAGAGTACAGGGAGATACGGGAGAGGTCGGATGGTTCTGTATCTGTTCTCCCATTTCCCGCTGTAACTGCACCCGCAGAACAGAAAATGGAGTCCGGCCAAGTGGAATGAGCACATGCATGAATGCAGACCGTCGGCCAACATTCATTTTGGTTTCTGCTTGCCTCGAACGATGCTTTGCAATCATATACTTCTATGCTACGCTGCCAGGAACCAAATCCATTAGCTTACAACCGTTGTTTTGGCTTTGCATCTGACCTATGAGTGATGTTTCATGCAGAGAAGCATTTCTTGTTGCTCGTGTACGACCTTATTCAGTGATTTGTGCTTTGTAGTGATGCCAGTCAATTGGAAAACCCCATCCGACAACGCAGGAAGAAAAATACAATGAGATGGAGTTATGTTGTGATGATGATATAGCTAATAAACTCAGTTAAGAAAAACGATTTCGGTGGCTTGCTTCTTGAAAGTCCTGTTTCCTGTCGAATTTGTGGCTATTGTAGGGATTTGTATGTAATATGTCGAAGAATATTCGCCTGAATAATGTTTACAGTTCATTTGTTTGCTGAGGAGGTTTCTGCATCAATGTAAAAAGTTGGGGAGGCTTCAAGTAGTAATGTATGATCTGTTGATTTTAGTCTTCTGGGGGATAAAACATTTCAATTATGCGAACTTTTGAAGAATGATAGCCAATTTTTTAGCTACATATCAATGGTTGTATGTCTTCTTGATGCGTGAGCAATTAGCTTCCTTCCTTTCTATTTCTTCTTTACAAATCTCATTTGACGAGCGGGTGACCAACACATAGGGTTTGTGTTCGCTAAATATTTTGTGTTTTGGGGTTTAAAAATATGAAGATCAAAATGAATGGTTGCAATCATTCAAACAATAGCGAATATTGGCTTTTTTTTATAACTGTAGTCAAGATGTGATTTTCTTCTTAACTAGTTGTCATGTGTATTCCTCATATAAGTGCATCTCTATTTAATCATAACCATAAGTGAACGTAAATGTAAAGCATGCGGGAAGCTATTAGCCAACAAAGTTTGCAAACAATGGGTAAGTACCGTAAGTTTAACTGAGTAATTGTCTACGAATTTCAACAACAATCTTTCTGTAAACATGAAATAATGGCATATATCTTATTTAATGAATTATAATAAAAAGGTCAAATATACATACCCAACTTATTTCATCAAACAGTTTATAGTAATCTCAAATGCTATCATAAACGGTTGGAAAATCTAGACTTTAAGGTCAATAAAGGTTAATTTAAATTCGGTTAACAAATTCCAAATTAATCATATTTTAGACAATAAACGTGTTTACAGTTAAATATGGATAGAATCAATGACATTAAGATTAGGGAAAAGAACTTGAATTATAATAAAATAGTCAAAAATTTCTCCTCAAAAATTTCAAATCAATTTAAAATCCTCCACCCTACAACAAATTCGTGTGTACTTACCTGAAAAGTTCACGACATTCATTTCAAAAATTTCACTTCCATTCCTCCAAATCTGTGGTTATTATAGATTGAATTTGAGCAATCATGCTACATAGTACATATTTGTTGGTTCTGATCAGAAAATCCATTTAAATATATATTTCTTTTGATGCGACACAATTAAAATTATTAATGCAAAAGGTCCTTATCTTTTTCCCGAGAGAGTCTATCCACACATAATCTATGTTGAGTATTGGTTCCCCGGATTTGGTTTTGGATGATGAGCAAACATAAATATCGTGTACTAACACTTTGTGAGCGCAGTTATGGAGATCGTCGCCAAAATACCACGTTCATCAAAAGCGACGTCTCAAGACTTCTCAATACGCGTGATCGTGTGCCTGAAGCTTCGTTGAAGCTCAAGGACCAATAATGAAGTCAAGAATGAAGATTGAAGCTTTGAAGACGGTTCATCAAATGTATTTTCTATTGTCTTTAAGCTTCATAGATTAGAATGTTAAGCCTTGAGTAGGACTTACATTATAAACTGCATTTCGCTCATATCTTAGAAGTTAGAGCTAGGATTATCATAGAAGCCATTAGAAACTTTCCCGAAGCCTATCACTTCTTCCCTCGGCTTCGAGTGCATGTTAGTTGGTTCAAGAAGAGTCACCAACCGACTAGATGACGATCTAGTCGATCTGCAACTCTACATGAACCGACTAGATGCCTTGCTAAATTCAGCTCATTCCAGGTTGATCAATTAGTCGGTCAAAGAAGAGTCACCGACCGACTAGATGACGATTTAGTCGGTTAGGAATCCTTCTTGGACCGACTAGTTGAGCTTGCCTCTGTACAGCCTGAGTTACTGTTTCGAGTTAGTCGGTCAAAGAACGTTTGTCGACCGACTAGTTAAGAAACTAGTCGGTCAGCATTTGTTCTTAAACCGACTAATTCATCTTGAAGTCAACCTACTCTATTTCGACTGTTAGTCGGTCAAAGATCATTCACCGACCGACTAGTTGTGGAACTAGTCGGTCGGCAAGTCTTCTTAGACCGACTAGTTGTCATCTCCTGTACTTCGACCTTTTGACTGTTCAACCGTTAGTCGGTCTACGTTGTATCACCGACCGACTAGTTGATGAACTAGTCGGTCAGTGATCCTTCTTTGACCGACTAGTCTGGTTCAGAATAGAGCCGTTGGGATCTTTTCCAACACGATTTTCCTTGCCTCTATAAATACAAACCTGATTCGTTTGAGGCAAGGTTAGAGGTCCATTTTCCAAGCATTTTCAGACCTAAGAGAAGAGCTCTCCCAAGCTATTTCAAAGCCCTCTCTCCCTCACAAGAATCTCTCCCTTCACTCTTTGAGCCTTTATACTCAAGAGAGATTCTCTCCATTGTGAGCTCTTCAAGCCAAAAGCTTAATTCTAGTCACCATACTCCACCCTAGGCTTCCATTGCTGGTCAACTTCTTGAAGCTAGGGTTTGGTGGCATCATCTTCCTCAAAATCCCTCCTTGCCCTAATTTGGTAAGATTTACTCAAGGCATAGGATTTTGTAGGTAAGTGTTTATTTCATTTCATTTCTTTGAATTGTTGTACACTCTCGGTTGTGAGAGTTTGCGTGATCCCGGGTTGTGGGATTCACGGACATCGATTGTAGGTCGATTGCACTTGTGAGGTTTCCGCAAGTGGGTTAGTGGAAATCTTGAGTTAGGGTTTCTAACTCAAGTATCCGGAGGGGATCCGGGTGGTTGGGACGTAGGATCACCGGGAACAAGTCGGGGAGACTTGGGTGGATCCGAACCCAGTAACATACTTTGTTTGCGTATGTTTTAATTCCTGTTGATTGTTGTTTAATTCCGCATTGTCGTTTGTTCATTGCACAATAGTTAGGAATAACTCTCTTAATTATTTTAAGTACTATTCACCCCCCCTCTAGTACGTGTGCAGTAGCTTCACAGGGCACTACAATCTATTATACACATGTGAGATGTTTTTGCTGACCAGGACAAACCCAATTGGCAGGGTTTGTCCTATGTGGCGGGTGGAGGGGTGTGCCACCTCACCTCCCACATGTGATGTGAGGGGGCGAGTGCAATTTGGGGTGTGTGTTTGGAGACCCAAAACAAAAGACCCGTTGTCTCTATTAATTGGAAGCTTGTCATTGCTTTTTCATAAAGCCTAATGCCTCTTCATTTTCCACATATTTATAGGTTTGCCATCGACCTTTTTCCACGTTGGCACAGTGTGTGTGTGTTTATTATTTAATGTGTGTTTTTCTTCATTTTGCCCCATATGGCTTGGAATGGTATTTGTTTACTTGTGTTTTCTCGCTGCTGAATCGTTGACCGCTGGGTGATGAGTCAACGTGGTCAAGGGGGGCAGGCAGGACCCCTTGGTTCCGTCAGGTATATGATTCGCCTGACAGAGGTAGCTCGGATCCTTACGTTGGCCCTCCAAAGGGTAGCCTTGGCAGGTCGTGTGCGAGCTGGCTCGTTGATGGGAGCGCTCGGCCTCGGTTGATGAGGTGCTGAGGGGTAGCCTCGGCACTGCAGGGTTCGCTTAACTTGAACGGACGAAGAAGCTCGTCAGGGGCTAGCTGGCTTTCTGGCAGGAGCGCTCGGCCTCAGTCGACGAGGTACGAAGGGGTAGCATCGGCACCGCGGGGTCTGTTTAACTTGGACGGACGAAGAAGCTCGTCAGGGGGGCCGAACCTTGGTTTCGGCCAAGTCCACTCCGATGCCTAAGTCAGAACGGATTTGAGGTATACTCGGTGGGATCTGTATGGCTCACGGGGAGGCCAATACGCAAGTCCTTGGACCGAGCTACAGGAGGGAATTTGGAATGGAAAACAAGGTCTTTGAATATAATACATATACCTCTCGGTATCTAGGGCCAGATCCTTTTCTTCGGTTGCCTCCCGAGTTCCTTTATAGGGATCGTCCCACGATCGCTCCTCCTCCACGTCCCCCACTCTCCGTCCCCATGATCCGCCTCCTTCAAGGCGCCATCATGCGCCGTGGAGGTGGGTTAATGGGGCCCCTTAATGGCCATTAATGGGGCGTGCTTTGGGGAGCAGTTAGCTTCCGCTGATGTGGGCCGATAGAGCGCACGTTCAGGTCGTGGTCGACCCGATTCTGAGACCTTGTGCGGGCTTCGCCGTTCGGACCGAACGCCTTTTGTGGGCCTCCAGCTTCAAGCGTGGGCCTGGGCTGTTTGTTCTTGGGCCGTTCCTTCTGTGGAACTCCCTCTTTTGGACTGCCCTGACCATTTGGAGACGGCCCAAGAACGAACGGCCCAGGCCCACCCTTGAAGCTGGAGGCCCACAGAAGGAGTTCAGTCCGATCGGCGAAGCCCGCACAAGGTCTCAGAATTGGATCGACCACGACCTGAACGTGCGCCCCATCGGCCCACATCAGCGGAAGCTAACCGCTCCCCAAAGCACGCCCCATTAACGGCCATTAAGGGGTCACATTAACCCACCTCCACGGCGCATGCTGGCGTCTTGAAGGAGGCGAATCATGCGGCCGTAGAGTGTGGGACGTGGAGGGGGAGCGATCGTGGGACGATCCCTATAAAGGGACTTGGGAGGCAACCGAAGAAAAGGATCTGGCCCTAGATACTGAGAGGTAGATGTATTATATTCAAAGACCTTGTTTTCCATTTTAAATTCCCTCCTGTAGCTTGGTCCAAGGACTTGCGTATTGGCATCCCCGTGAGCCATACAGATCCCATCGAGTATACCTCAGATCCGTTCTGACTTAGACATCGGAAGGGACTTGACCGGAACCAAGGTCCGGCCCCCTGACGAGCTTCTTCGTCCGTCCAGGTTAAACAGACACCGTGGTGCCGAGGCTACCTCTCCGCACCTCGTTGACCGAGGCCGAGCGCTCTTGTCAGAAAGCCAGATCGCCCCCAACGAAGTCGCTCGCCCCTGACGAGCTTCTTCGTCCGTTCAAGTTAAACGAACCTCGCGGTGCCGAGGCTACCCCTCATCACCTCATCAACCGAGGCCGAGCGCTCCCATCAACGAGCCAGCTCGCTCGCGACCCACCAAGGCTATCCTTTGGAGGGCCGACGTAAGGATCCGAGCTACCTCCGCCGGGCGAATCATACACCTGACGGAACCAAGGGGTCCGGCCTGCCCCCTTGGCCACGTTGACCCATCACCAATCGGTCAACGATTCAGCGGTGAGAAAACACCCGTAAACAACATAGTTTTTGTGTGTGAAGAAAAACTAGATAATACCCTTGCACTGTGGCTCCAACCCAGCCCAACCCCACCTCTCTCCCATGACGTGGGTCCATCCTAGAAGTGTGTGTTTTGATGGTTGTATACTTGTGGTTTATATGAAATCGGGTGCATGTGAAAAGTGTGAGTCTATGTGTAGGTATTACCTTGGAGGCTTGGATGCATGAGTGTTTGTGAGAAGAGGATATGACCAATTCTTGACTATCACTTTGTTAACCCCTTGACCCTTTGTCTCGACTAATGATGATGACTATATACACCTCAAAAATGAGGTGCATGTGATGATTAGTTTCTATTTTTAGAAAAGATATCAAATTATGGGTCTTTTCCCACCATCTTTCTCTTGTTCTTTTTTCCAAAAAAGAGAAGCTAGTCATCTATGATCTGCCCAGTCATGGAGGGGAAGGAATCAAGCAGCATCTCGCGCCAGACAAACCCCACCAAAAGTAGCAAACGAAAGAAGGCCGGATTCCACCCAGAATGTGGGCTCCACACGAGCTGAGTGGGACCCATTCACCATTCAGCCCGCGGCGCATGGACGCCCTTCCTCAACGTGGAAGGTCCACGTGACAAAAGCGCTTCTTGAAAAACGACAGACAAGCCGTGCCAAACGCAGGAGCCCGAGTCACAAGTCACCCAGAAAAGGCCGAAGATATCCCAATCGCAGCCGTCCATTTTACACAAAACGACAATAATAACCTAATAATAACAATAACAATAAAGTACTAATTACTAAATTTCTTTTTGTGGCTACAGGAAAATAGAATATCTCATTTCGTTCTCAACACCGATCCCTTTAAAATCCCTTGCAAATCAGAACTCCACTCTTTTGGGATCTCCTCAGCATTTGATCCCTTTAAAACCCCTTCACAAGTTGAAATCCTCTCTCGTCATTTGAAAGGTGCTGGGTTTGTGTGCTTTGATTTGTTCTTGGCTTCTCGAGGATCAAACACCAGGTACGATTTCTCTTTCTTGCTTCGATCAGTTTTTTAAACGGATATTTCTCTCTTTTCTGCGTCCTGTCCGTATGATGCATGCGTTGTTGTCGTGCATCTCTATTTACCCCAAAAAAAAGGGAAGGAAAGAAAAAGGTTGATTGTTCATATTTGTATCTTTTATATTTCAGGTTAAAAATAGGGTTGTCCCCCATTTGCAATGTGGTTTGTTGAAGGAGCTCATCCTCCTCCTCCTTGCTCCTCGAACCCGAGCCAGCATTGCGCGGGATGGGCTTGGGCTTACTTGGGAGATTGCCTGTGCAGCACCAAGGATGCCGTAGCATTAACCATCGGATTGGTCAGTATTATTAGCTGGGGCGTCGCCGAAGTTCCCCAAATCGTTGCAAACTGTAGAGAGAAATCTGCCGAGGGTCTCTCGCTTGCTTTTCTAATAACATGGATTGTTGGGTAATAATATGCTCTCTCACCCATCGTATATCTTATATTTATTGTGGTTGAGCATTTCTTTCACAAATTGGGTTGTTTGCTTATGGTTTAATCCTCACAGTAGTTGAATTGCTCGAATTGTGTGCACTGACATATTCTATTGCTTGTGCATTGTGTCCAAAGAATAGTATATGAAGTTAGTAATATATGCTTATAGGTGTTGAATATTAAAATCTTAAATCAAGTAGAATATATAGGCTCCTTATTTAGTACACTAACCATATATATAAACTCAAGACATTACATCAAAAGTACATCACTTGTTGCCTAAAGTTTCCATTTGTCTGCTATCCAATTTCACTAGACTTCGGCTTTTTGGAAAACATAATGCGCGCTTCATGATCTGTTCAATTGTATATGTCCACTTGTGCATGTAACTATGTAGATGTCTATATGGTTGCATGTATACGAAGGGTGTTAGATATATTGCCTCCAAATTTATCATATTTAGAAAAATATTCATGAACATTGTAATTACTAATTTACATTGGGATTCACTCGGTATTAATATATTTCTCCTCCATCTCCTTTTTTGATGTTGGATGATATAAGGGGTAGATATCCCTTATACTCCATTCATTGTTTTACTCACTCTAGCAAACCCTCCACTCACTTCTCCTCTCCAACACAAATTGAAACTGATAGATTCGGCTCTCTTTTATGAGCTTTGGGCCCATTAGGGGCATTTTGGTGATTTTTATATTATAAATAAGGGGGAGGCTGGCTGGCCCTAGGTGTGTGATTTTTGAGAGTTGTTTTGATTAATTGAGGAGAATCTTCCTCTTTCTACGGGAGGGTGCAGACGTCAACTATCAATCAGCGTTTTGGGAGGGCGATTACCCCTACAATTGTAATCATCTATCTTTATTATTTTCAGTTTATTACTAATAAATTTCAGATCTATTCGGGTTCATATCAAATTGGTATCAGAGCGGTTCGATCTCGAGTGAGGAGATGAGATCCATGAAGGAGGAATTGGAGGCTATCATGCAATTAGTCCAACATGCCATACAATCGAATCAACATATGAAGCAATTGAATCAAGAGATGAAGCAACAAATCACGGCGTGGCTAAAGTTGATGGCTTTGGAAGAAAAAGAAGAAAAGAAATCGATGAAACAACTCTTTCAGGAGTTGAGGGAAGCCATTGAGGAAGACGAGACTGAGAAAGCGGCAGAGGAGACAAGAAAAGCTACAAAACTGCCGGATATGAAGATGACGGAGGAAAACATCGCAGATTTAAAGTCAACAAATGCCATCGCCTTAGATCTGACATCGACGAGGGACGGAGAATCAGATCTGATATCGGCGAGCCCGTAGATGGTAGCCGCGACCATGACGAGTCCCCAGAAGACCACGACGACCCCCAGGAGGGTTCCGTAGCCATGACGAGACCCCAGGAGGGTGTCGTAGCCACGACGACCCCCTGGAGGGCCTCACCGGCTCCTGCGAGCCCCCAGAGGGCCTCGTCAGTCCCGGCAAGCCCGCTGGGGGCCTGTGCGTCTTGGAAGAAGCCCCAACAGCCAACCGCGCCGGCTTTTGAGCGACTTCGGCGATGCCTCTAGCGAGGTCTCGCCCCACCACCGCCACCAATGACTGCGCCACGTCACGACGAAACCAATGGACCAAGATTCATCGGCAATCGCCGGTGAAATCGCCAGAAAAAGGCGCCGACGAGTCGCCTCTGCTACAGGGACGACTCAATCCAGCTGTCCCGCAGCCGAGCCAGGGGGAGCCGGTTCAGCCGAGTTGTCGGCACAAGCCGGCTCAGCCGAGCCGGCCGCTCAAGCCGGCTCAGCTGAGAAACAGTGCGGCTTCATCTTTTTGGCGAATTTTTGGGCGAATTTCTGCTGTTTTTCTGCGCGGGTTCCGTATTTTTCCTGTTTGAAGTCCAAATTTAGAACGGAAAGAACTCAGGCATAGAAGACTTAGCCGCAGACACTCTTCCACTCCTACATCAACATTTCAAGGAGGACAGAGCTCGTATTTGGTCTTTTAATCCAGGAGGAGGCGAAGAGACATGCTCCAACACTTGAAAAAGTGCACTCGTGGACTTCGTGTACCACCTTGATGACAAAGTGGATTTTTGGTGGTGGAGTAATGATAAATTCGGCTCTCTTTTAGAAGCTTTGGGCCCATTAGGGGCATTTTGGGCATTTTGATGATTTTTATATTATAAATATGGGGGAGGCCTGCCGGCCGTAGGTGTGTGATTTTTAAGAGTTGTTTTGATAAATTGAGGAGAAGGTTCCTCTTTCTACGGGAGGGTGTGGACGTCCCCTGTCAATCGACGTCTTGGGAGGACGATTATCCCTACAATTGTAATCATCTAGCTTTATTATTTTCAGTTTATTACTAATAAATTTCAGATCTATTCGGGTTCCTATAAGAAACCTAAGTGATCATCTATCCTTTTCTCTTCTCATAACTCATTCAAATCCAACAAATTTATTAAAAACAATGTCTTGATCCTCATCCAACCCAAATACAAATCTAACACTGCCATCAAAATTGAATCTCTAACCAAAAACCCAAACTGAAATTTAACAAACCACTTCAAAATGAAACATTTGTTTTCTCTCCTAGTCTAAATTCAAATCCAAACAAACTTATGGCAAATCCCTACCCATCTTATTCTTCTTTTCCCATTGTTATCATTAATTTTTACTCCTTTTAGGGAGGGGGTTGGAGAAGATGGCGGAACATCTAGTAGAGGTATGAGGACAAGTTAGGGACTCCTGGGTGCTTGTGTTCGATGCTGACACAATCTCCTTTCTCTTGGAGGAGACATCATCACTCATAGTATGCCTCCTTTCTCACAATTTTTTTTGCTTTAAATTCTGTAGAATTTCTTTTAACATTAAACTCAATCTCAACTAATTATAAGTGGGTCGGTTGATGAATGTAGTAGATAAAATAATATTGGCATCAACTTGTTGCAATTGGAGAGGATACTATCTGAATTTCGAATGGATTCTACCTATTTAAACCTGCGTTGGCTAAACAGATATGGGTATGAAATGGATTAAAAAATTTCACAGAACAATTTCTTTTATATATCATAGTATGGAGTCTGTGGTGGCCTTAGAGGAGCATCATAGATTGCACCTTAAGGTTTTCATCATGGCAATGTTTTAGATTTGTGAGATGCTATAGTAGGTGGTGTTAGTCTTTGAGTCTTGCATCCTTTCGAGCGATCAAAGTGATGCTATAACAAAGAATTAGAGAGCTAGTCTAATCCCACATCAAATATAGTAGAAGATGGATACATGGCCAAATATACTGGAATTTATGATTCAATTAAGGTTAATCCTTTTGAGTCTATGATTTCATACATATTAGTCACATTCATATTAGTTTGTGGGCCCAATTCCTTTCAATTGCCATGTCTCTGTTACAGTCTGGTACCAGAGCCGATGACGATAGGCCTAATTCCTTTCAGACTCCATATACATGTGATTGTGTGGGATTAAGATGGAAATCTCACACCTCACCATTTGTTGCATATGTTTTCACAACGTGGCTCTAAGTGCGACATGATTTGTTACATGATGTGATCGGATTCATTTGGTAGTTCACATGTTGTTGCACTTCAGTTTTAGAGGTTGTTCTGTGCATCTACGAAGCTTTGGCAAGACATTTTCTCCTCGCATTTTTGGATCAACTCACTTAGATATAAGCCAATGTGTATATTTTTAAGGTTGTGTCTTACATCCTTTTGAATGATTAAAGTGGCGGTATGGCAAAGAATCAGAGAGCTGGTTTAGTGTCATGGTAGGTAAGTTAGAAGATAGTTGATAGTATTTTTTCTAGGTTTTGTTGGATTCACAGATAATTTTTATGGGAAAGATTGGATTTTTGGTTGAAAGGTAGGATTTGTAGGGTTAGGAAGAGGGATTTGGGGAAAAAGAAGGATTTTTATTAACAATAATACTGGAAGTAAAGGCGATATAAGATTGGTTGAGTTCTTTCGAGAAGATTCTCTTCCAAGCCTTCGATTTGAGAGGGGGCTACGCTCTTTAATGAAAGAGAGATCTTTATCAACCTCACACAAGTTTTCTTTTCAATCTTCGACTCCCCTCTTTACTCCCCTAGCCCCATACAAATACTAATATAAAAGTAACAAAATTATAGAAATAATCCTTAAATGAAAAATTACAAAGATCCATGAAAAACAAAAAATTACTAAAATACCACTAAGACTCCAAAATTTTCAAATTTGACCTTTTGTGCAGTCTCATCATTACTCCGCCTCTGAAAAATCACATTGTCCTCAAGGTTGTGCATGAAGTGCATGAGACATCCGCTCTAAGTGAGTTGCATGTCTCTTCCAGGGTTAAAAGGATAAGATTGGTCTCCACCGCCATCGTTGCTCTCGGAAAGGCCGTAGCATTGCGTCTCCTTCGTGATCGTAGGGCTAGCCAAGGTCTCCATCATCCCCGTTAAAATCGGATGGAAGCCACAGTAGTCATCAAGCTACTCGAAAGGTCCTCCAAACGCTGATGCTCGGAAGGTCGTCCACATGCAAACCATTTTCCATGGGACCTCGTAACAGTGTCGATGGGTTGCGGTGGGTCCCAAAAAGTGTCATTGGCCCGTGACGGGCCTAAAAGGGCTACACCATGTAGGGCTGCGGGCTAGCGCAGGTTCCCAACAGGCCATGTAGGGCTGCGGGCTAATGTTCATTGAGCCCCTCGTCCCCCTATTGCCCTCCGATGCTTCTCGAAGTCTCGATCAGTGTCGGAGTCGTCGTCGTTATTCATATCTGAAACCTGATCGCCCTTGGGATGGATCTCCTATTCCAAAGGCGATATTTTGCCCTCGGCCTCGTCCAAAGGCAATGCCTTTCGCCCCAGATTTGCGTCGTAGGCTTCTTCTTTTATCTGATCTAGTTTCAGACGACATTGATGGAAGATCTCTGAAAGTTTCTCCGCTAGTTGGGGGTTTTCGCCTGCCAGATTTGCACCATCATGGTACCAAACGATAGAAATCTTTCATCCGATGCCTCCCTCAATTTCCTCATTCAATCCATCCATGCTTGATGTCCTTCCTAGAAAGTTTCCGTCTTTCTTGACACCGTCATGGATTGTAGCGCTTTGACACCACTTGGTATAATTTTTCTAGGTTTTGTTGGATAAAAAGATGATTTTTTATTTGAAAGATTGGATTTTTGGTGGAAAGGTAGGATTTTCAGGGTTAGAAAGAGTGATTTGGGGGAAAAAGAAGATTTTTTATTAATAACAAGACTGAAAATGAAAAGGATACAGGATTGGTTGAGTTCTTTTGAGAGGAACTCTATCTCCCAACCATCGATTTTAGAGGGGGGCTCGCTCTCCAATAAAAGATGGATCTTTATTAACCTCACACAAGTTTTCTCTTCGACTCCACTCTCTAATCTCCCTAGCCCCATATAAATACTAATCTAAAACAATATTACAGAAATAACCCTAAAACAGGAAATTACAAAAAAGACTCCCGAAAAACTGAAAATTACTAAAATACCCTTAAGACTTCAAAATTTCTAGGCCTGCCCTTTTGTGCCGTCTTATCAATAGGCTTGCGTGCGACTGAATATGCTCTAACTTAAATATGGTTGATACTTTTGAGTTAATTTAAGTTTCAATGATATTAGACGCATCCCTCTTAGTTTGTAAACCTAGTGTCTTTTGATAGACCTATTGGCTACGACTCTTGTAATTGGGAGTAGCAATTGATCATTATGAAAGCATATGTGTTGACATGTAAATTTGAAATTTTTGGGCTTTTTGGTTTTTTTTTTCATTTAATGATAAAAGGTGTGTTGGCTTGAGCTAATGTGTTGCTGTAGATAAGCAAAAGACAATATTATTAAAGCTGAATGCAAAATCCATTTTAGGCATCAGTACATGTGTATGTTTGGTCAAAACTTTATCGTAGTGTAGTGTGAAATCTAGTAGAAATCTAACATGCCTGTTAGAATCCTTCATGTATTTGGATTTGTTGGTTCCTTGCACAGCTCCCCAACTCCTAGGCTAATTACACTATGGCGCACAAAACGATCCCAAGCCCGAATTCCACCGAGGCGTCAAGTAGGCATAAAATCAAACATCTCACATGCGCAAGAGAGAGTTGTTATCAACAACTAACCCTCAACGATCTTGCGACAGAAATATGTAGACACACGAAACAATCATACGAAAGTAAGAGCAATGCAAAAGAGACGCGAATATTTACACTGGTTCGATTGCGAACAACCTACATCCAACATCCAATGCATCCGGTTCCACTAATGATCATGTAAGTCATACACCGATCCCATCTTCTTCTTCTTCTTCCTTCACCACAATGAGAGAATAGCTCCAAACCGACTTAACCCTAGATCACTCACCAAGCTCACACACTCTCAACCAAGTGGGAATTCTTGATAACAAAGCCCCTACAACATGTAGAGCTCCTCAATGGAACAATTCTACACCTATCTAGATCACTACTTGGTAATATAGCTCCAAACTAGGAAAGCTACACAAGAGACTCAAGATCTACAAGCTAGATGAAGAAGAAAGACACTCACCATGGATCTCATACAAGAAGAACCTATATGGGCTCTCCAAAACCTAGCTTCCTCTTCTCCAAAACACAGATCCATCCTCTCTTTTTCTCTCCTCTGAAATGGCAGCTCACTGGGCTCTGATTTTTTGCTCACTGATTGCTTGAGCTGTCGGTCACACAGAGTGATCGGTTGGCTACCCTTTAAGAGCCAACAACCAAACAAAAGGGAGGGCCCATATATACTGTGTACATGGGGATTTTGCAGCATGAAATAACAGGATTGTAGCATGAAATAACAGGATTGTTTACTTTGATATTTTGGTTTGTTTGAAGTAAACCATCCCCGCAACATACCTATATATCTCTAACCTATTTTTTCTAACCTTGGTTTCTTTTCTATCATTGTCCAAAGCATTAACCTAACCAGATTCTTTAATCAACCCATAATCCCAATTATCACTTCATCTTCTTCACCCTCCTTGTCAATTCTAATGCCTCCAACTAAGAATAAACGTGGCTACCGACATCCTCTTTCATTCGTCTTCACAGTAAAGACCATCACTACCTTTATGAGATTTTTAAACCCATCAAAGCCCTCAAAAGGTATGTGCAATAGTTTCCCCCTTTGTGTCATCTGTTACCTCCTCTGTCCAGCTCCTTCAAAGTCATCATCCGTTGCAACTTTACCGAACTCATCAAACCTTGCTCAAGGACTTTGTTTATATTACATTTTTCAGTTTGCATACGGTATCTCTTCATATAAAAAATATGTACGATGTTTGTTTATATAAATTTTTTTCTCTTAAGTTATCCATAGAAGAAGGTATTGTTCACATCTAATTGAAGCATATGACTCTGCTGATTAACTGCAAGAGAGAAAATGACAGAGATATAGTTGCGCGAGCAACAAGGGAGAAAGTCTCAAAGATACCTTGCTCTCTACCTTATTTCTTAATAAATAGATACATAAGATGTATCATATGGCTTTCTCTTTCTTTTTTGGTGGTTATGAGATGTATTGTTATAAACAGAAGTCTTGTTTATCTCACACTATTTGTCACATGCATTATTTTTCAAGAAGAAAGTTTTTAATAATAAAAGGCCTAATCGATGCAATATGTAAAGTCCTGTCTCTTATGGCTGCTGAATCTACTTCAATATTATTTTACCATTAACGGTCCTTTTCCATCTATTTTTCTGAATACCCCATATGCAGATTTTATTCCTTTAGGAGAGGGTTGAATCAATAGTTGTGGGTAGGTCATGTTTGAAGTATTTTTCTTTCTGGTTATGGTAACCATTAATAATCCTTCCCATTTCTAATTTTTTCTTTCTCACCAAATCGAGTCATAATAGTTTTCATAGATAGTTCATTTTCTATGTGTGTGAGACAGGTGTAGCAATAAAGATGTGTGTATTAAACTTTGCTGAGTCACATACAATCTTTACAAAGCCTAAAATTTGTTTTTATTGTAGACTTGGAAAATCCATCGATGTTCTGCTTAAATTTTTTTATTTTATTAATGTATGAGGCTAAATGCATATCTTGAAAGTTTCCTTTGTAAGGGAAAAAAGTTTGAATACATATGCAGATTTTTTTAAATATTCATGAATTCAAGTTACTGATATATACTGCTCTTACCTGTCTACAGGGACCTTTTCAATCTAATTGGGTGTTGGTTGGAGCCAGCAACTGTAAGTCACATGACAACCTTTTAAGTATTAATATCTATAACCAAATAGTGAACTTTCTTTATGGCATTTCTGTGTAATATTTGTGACATATAGGCCTTCATGAAAAATTGCATATTCAAAGATTTACTGCGGATGGTTTTATCTGTTCTCATTCTTTTCTGGATTTGAATTAGTTTAGGTATTTACTACTCTGTACCTAAATTATGCTACAAACTTGCATTTCCATATCATTGCTTCAACGGCTTATGGGTTTGTACAAAAAAATATCTGGTCCTCCGTCCTTGCATGTTTTTGCATCAACTGATCAGCTGTTCCTATGAGAACTTTCAATGTTGCACCCTGATGGTGGGGTTTTGCTCATGTGAATCGATAACTGTATCTGTTCATTTGGGGCCCAGTCGATTGGCTAAGGGCCTGTTCTTTTGTGTTTAAAATGTTGTGAAAGTGGAAGATTCCACTATTCCTCCCACTATTCACTCATTCTCATCCTCACTTTCACTCATTCTGTTCTTTTGTGTTGGCTTCTTTGACTGTGAAAGTTGCTGACGTGGCCACAAAACACACACAAAAAAGTTGTGGAACCCACAAAAAATTTCAACATCCACATTCACAACCCACTTTCACCCAAAAAACACAATACCCATTTCACCAACACTATTCACAACTTCAACCAACCAAAATTTAAACACACAAGAACATGCCCTAACTTGCATGTTTTTGCATCAAATGATCAGCTGTTCCTGTGAGAACTTTCAATGTTGCACCCTGATGGTGGGGGTTTGCTCATGCGAATCGATAACTGTACCTGTTCATTTTGTATGAGAAAATTGGCTAACTAGCATGTGTCAACCCTCTCTTTTAATTTCTACCACCCAATTTAAAATCTTTGCTAGAATACCACATCCCCTGCGAAAAGACTAAAATACCCCCATTAATTATTTTCGATATATACTAGTGTATATTAACGTATATTAACATACACTAGTGTATATTAACGTATATTAACGTTTTTGTTTAGAGAAGGACAAGCCGGATGCCAAAAGGGTTAAGCTATATGTTGCGAAGCGTGTGCGATACATGTATACCTATCAGTTCGGACTGGCTACGCACAAAATGGAGAAGCAATTAAAACATCCCACCATCTAAAAATGAACACCCTAAAGTGATTGAGCTCAATGATGCTGGAAAGTTTGTTGATGTTGAGGCAGATATTGGGCCATTTTCATACCAACTAATAAGTATGTGGTAAAGAAAATGCTAAGATACGTTAACATACACTAGTATACGTTAATATACACTAGTATATGTTGAAAATAATTAATGTGGGTATTTTAGTCTTTTCGCAGGGGGGTGTGGTATTCTAGCAAAAAAATTAAATTGGGTGGTAGAAATTAAAAGAGAGGGTTGACTCATGCTAGTTAGCCAATTTTCTCAAAATATTTGGTCCTCCGTCCTTGCATGTTTTTGCATCAACTGATCAGCTGTTCCTATGAGAACTTTCAATGTTGCACCCTGATGGTGGAGTTTTGCTCATGTGAATCGATAACTGTACCTGTTCATTTTGGGGCCAGTCGAGAGCTGTGCTGCAGTGAAACCACAAAACAATTTATTATGTTTTATTGTCTGTTTCATCACACTAGTGATACTCCCCCCCCCCCAAGGTGGGTAGGACTGGTAGGTGATCCCAATGGGATCTCTCTGGTGCCATTGGTGGTATGTCAGTACTCAGCTCCACCAAATTTTACTCATTTAGACCATGAGCACGTCTTATTTGATGGGGACATTACTCAATTATAGTCCTTAGGAAATTTTGATCTTTTAAATACTGAATCCTTTTATTTTTAATTTATGCAGTTGCCAACACAATTTTACATGGCACTGGTAAGAATCTTAGCTTATATTCAATACTTGTTTACTATTATTTAAGTGTTCTTTTTTAAATAAATAAATTTCATCTTGGCTTCCAGTTGTACACAGTTACTACAGTGGTTCTGACAGCACAAACTGTATACTATGGTCACATATATCCTCAGCTGAAAGCTAAAAAAAGCACCCAACTCCATAAGGTGAGCTTCTCAAGTCTTGTTACTTTCAATTGGGGAATATTCACTTTTGCTTGCCAAGACTTAATTCATTTACTCACTTCAACTAAATTGGATGCTCTATGTTTATATGATTTGATATTATCTAGGATTTCATGCTAAAGTCCATATGGACACAAGCTTCACCATTGTTATAAATTGAAGTTACATTTATGTGCTTTGCATGAATTCTGTGAGTGCGTATTCTTCCAATGTAATTCTTGTTCTTGTTATTGACTTCTCTTGTTTACCACTAGGTTTTAAATCTCGACCGATACTGATACATGCCACTCATATTGTATCGGATTTCAAGCTTGCCCATATCATGTAGCTGAAACTGACTGATCCCAATGATAGTAACTAATAACTAATATAAGAGGAGATAAAAAGTTACTACAATTTGAATTTTCATTTTATTTCATATAATGGTTATAAAAATGTACTTTCACAGTCAAATTCGTAATATTGATCCATCATCAAATTGGTTAAACAAAGAGAAAATAGTGCTTTGGATGTGAGAAATGATATTTGGATAAATGAAAGATCTACTTGAAACTGACAACTATTTTGATCTAAGACAATGGATACATAAAGTTTGATACTTCCGAAAAGTATTACCCGATACTTTCGATCCAGACGATACGTATACTATAAATCGTTGGCCAATCTGAGATTGAAACTGAGATTTAGAGCCTTGCTCTACTAGCAGACTGTCATTTGGTATCATTTTATGTTCTCACTCAATTTCTCAAATTTAATATTGAAATCATAATTGTTGGTAGTGACATGGAGGTATAATGACATGTGTGATGAGTGCATGGCTGTGCTTATTCAAGCATTTTGTACAAATTTTCTTCTGCTAGCATCACATCTCTTTATATATCCAGTGATTGCAGAAGCATTCATATGTTCTTCAATCCGGTTGTGAAAGGAAGTTTAAGAGGGTTTTCAATGGTTGTTTTGTTTCTGATTATGTTCCTTAAGAACACACACACCAAGAAGTTGTGGAAAGTTTTTTGAAACCCTTGGATTTTCTGCCCTACAACAACTATGTTTACACAGGTCTTGGTTGGCTAGAAGTCTGAGGGTCATTATGTTTCTTGTGGTCGCCATCCATTGCCTTTGTGATTTTTTGTCAATATATTGTTGTTTTTAATGTGTGCTGCAAAATCCTATTGCATGGGGCCCTTGCTCTCTGGGTTGATGTTGGGACTTTACGGCTTTTGGGCAGCCAACCTCTTCACGCCGACCACTGACAGAAAGAGCAGCAATGAGAAAAACAGAGGCCAGTCTGTTTTGCTGCTGCCGCTGCCATTTTTCAGCGAGTGAAAAAATGGTGAGGGCTTGGATCTGAGATTTGGAGGAGAGGAAGCTAGGTTTTGGAGAACCAAGAGAGTTTCTTCTTGTGTGAGATCCATGGTGAGTGTTTCTTCTACTTCTAGCTTGTAGATCTTGAGTCCTTTGAGTAGCTTTCCTAGTTTGGAGCTATATTACCAAGGAGTGATCTAGCTAGGTATGAGATTGGTCACTTGAGGAGCTCTACATATTGTAGGGGCTTTGTTATCAGAGATTCCCACTTGGTTGAGAGAGTGTGTGAGCTTGGTGAGAAATCTAGAGTTAGATTGTGTAACGACCAGTAATTTTCAACAGTTCAATTTACGTATTTCTACGTATTTTTAAGAATAAATTTAACTTTATAAATGTTAGTCAAGAATTTTCTAACAAAACTGATTTTAAAAAAATTCTTATAAAAATATTTTAGAACACTAGACTTATCATATTGTGTTTCAGCAATTTCAGATTTTCTCAAATGCCCAAAACATTCCTGTTAAAATTCACCTCCCAAAATTACCGTTTTGATTCGACGAATTTATTTTCTATTCAAACGTCTTCAAAACGTTTTCAAACTTATACAGTAGCATCCTATGATCATTTAGGGCTTCCCACATTAATTTCATAATTTTCGGATATCGTTTCAGCCCAGAACCCGCAAACCCGCTATCTAAATGTTTTGGCCAAAAACTAGTATTTCCGTAGCTCAAATCCCAGAAAGGATCTTGTATTCGCGATTCTCGCGACGATACGATCCCGTCGTTATGTTTTCGTAATTTTTCGGAGACGTTTGTGAAAACGTGTCTGTATTTCACCGCTTTGCTAATTACAATCACTAATGATGTTTTTACTATTACTAATTACTGTTATCTAGTTACTTTTACCCCTTAATACTAGATCTACCCCTAATAATTACGCTAACCCTACCCACTTAACCCACCACCTCTTGGTAGTTCAGATCCGACACTACAGGGTTGTGGTCTTTTAATGCTATAATATTATTACCTATTTTATAGAGCCTATATAATAACCTACCCTCCCCTAGCTATCGAATTAACCAGGCACTTACAATTTCTCTTGACTTATCACGTTCATCATCAAGCTCAGCCCAGCTCTCCCTCTCAAAATCTCTTCTTCCCTCCAACTCCCGTTCTCTTACTCTCTCCCTTCCCTTCTCATTTCACAGGCACAGCACTCTCTCAGCTCTCAACCCCTACTCGTAACACCCTCTCCCATATATTTTGTTTGCAGGCCTTCAATTTCAATGTCTCCGCTCTCATCTCGCTCAAACCCAACCCACAGCAAAGGCCTCTTCTCTTTTCCTTCAAACCCAAAACACCCACCCTCTCTCTACTCTCCTCCCCGCCCTCGTCGCCGGTGGGCTCGACCGTCGGCCGCCACCCAACAACGCCGGTCGCCGCCTCCAGCGGCCTCCGCCGCAACGCACGCCCCCGTCGTCGCCACGACCCCCCGACACTTCGCCGTCCGCCATGAGCGTCTCACCAAGCTCGCCGTCGACCCCCTCATCTCCGAGTTTGCCGTCGCTCCGAATCGCCACCCCCGAAGCCCCATCGCCGCCCCTCTCCGATCTCCGACCGCCCGAAGCGCCCGACCCCAGATCCGCCGCCCGAAGCCGCCTGGAAGACGTCGCGCCGCCCGCCGTCGATCGCCCGAAGCCACCTCCGATCAGCACCGCCGGCCAGGCCGGATCCCCCCTCCCCGCGTTGCCCTAGCCGCCTTCGCCCTCTGCCGTGTCACCCCCCTGTCGCACGCCCACCTCTCCCGTCTCCCATCTTCACTCGCCACCTCCCGCATCCAGAGCACAACGCGCAGCAGAGAAGCACAGCAACGAGAACACAGTGAAGGTGAAGGAACACAGTGAGCCTTAAGTTAAAAACGTATAAATATAATATAATAATATTAGTTATATAATATTGAAATGACCTCCAAAATCACTTTGGTTTCAGAATATACAACGGATACCACTAGAAGATTCGTGCCTTCGTCACGAACACGTAGGCACTGGTTTCGTTGGAATCAGGCAAGTATATCTCCCGTAATAAATTTTTAAAGCTATCTGATTCACCCTAATCAATTATTTCTTCCGGATTTTACCTGAAAGTAGGTGTAATACAATTGTCTATAAAACTACTAGTTAAGATGAATATTTTGACATATCACATGAAATATTCTGACAAGTATATATTTTTTAAAATAACTTGTTGAACATTAAAATATTTAGTTTATAATTTAGAAAATTGGTTTTAATTAAGTTTAACTTCTAAAAATCATTTTAAAACTTTCAATAATTCCTAAAAATACATACGAGCTTCAGAAAAATATTTTCTTCCTAGATAAAATTATTTTCCTCATATCTAGCCCAGCTAAACACTATTAGCAAGTGTTTTAACCTGTTTTAAGCTATAATAAAAATACGAACACATTAAGAAAAATAGATAGAAAATAGTGCAGCCTTTAACTAATGATTTCTTGTGTTTGCAGGTGTCGATTCTAGTGCACCAGCATCCTGGAAGCCCTAGCTTCAACCTTGTCTTACTACGACGATCCCGATAGTAAGTCACAGTAAATTCTATCCTTAGAAATATAGATAGTGTACTCGTATGAACATAGGACTTGACACCTAGTCTCGGAACAGTTATTGACCTGAACCGATTATTGGCATGCTTGACAGAAAGATTGTAATTGGAAATGTAAGAACAGTAAATGACTGGTAAAATTGCAAAGTACGGTAATCTGCACAGACACTGGGTTTTGGGGTAACTTATAATAGCGAGGGTGCGGGAGCGACTAGTCCAGCCTTTGTTGTCACCGTGCGGGTTCTAGCAACCCATCATAGTAGCCGGTGACAACCATCACAGATCACAGATTATTGCATAGTATTCATAGTATTCATAGCATAGTTCGCCCGGGTAGCACCCGTGGTAAGAGGTGGCCTCTTGGTTGCTCATTGCACCCCGCATTATAAGTCACAAACTGGCTAGGCACAATTACTCTCCCTATTGCTATTATCATTGATATCGTCATGGTTATTGCTATTGTCATTACTCGGTCACCTTTACTTTACTTGTCACCCTTGCATGCTTGATAGATGTACTTTACTTATCGCACTTGCATGCTTGACTGTCCCTACTTTACTTTCCGCACTTGTTTACTATAGACTGCTCCATATTTGTGCACTCCTCTTTTTCTATCGCTAGAATTGTTGTGACTTACCTTCGGTTCCATTTATGGCACCGGCAGACGAAGACCTGATCGAAGAGATTGCCCCAGAGTTCGAGGAGCCCACATTGACCCAGAGGCTGCAGAGTTTTATTTACTTTACTCTTGGTGTGTGGGTTGTACTGTGTATTTACTTTTCCGCTCTTCTTTTCAGTACTTCCGTATGTATTTGTGAGAGAGTGTGCTGGTTGTTGTTGTACTTTAACTTGGACTGTAATAATGTTTGTATGCTGGTTTGAGTATTGTGATACATCTCTGAGTTGTGGCTATGCTGATTTCACTGGTAAACTGCGGAACCTGCGAATAAACCAAATAAGTAACGGGCCCCCGAGAGCGGGTCGTTACAGATTGTGTTGCTTGAAGTTTATCTCTTATTGAGGAAGAAGAAGAAGTGGTCGGTGTATGCCTTGCTTGATCATTAGTGGAACCGGGTGCATTGGATGCTGGATGTAGGTTGTTCGCAACCGAATCAGGGCAAATCTCCGTCTCTTTTGTGTTGATCTTACTTTTATATGATTGTTTCGTTTGCCTACATATTTGTGTCGCAAGATCGTTGAGAGAGTTGGTTGTTGGTGACAACTCTCTCTTGTGCCCGTGAGGTATTTGGTTTTATGCCTAGGTGATGCTTCGGTGGAATTCGGGCATCAGACCGTTTTGTGCGCTTTTGTATACCTAGCCTAGGTGTTGGAGCGGTGCGCGAGGAACCAACAAGTGGTATCAGAGCTTCCGGTTTGCGAAGAAGTGTAGTGTCACGATGGCGTCTTGCTTATGTGAGGAGATGGCTGGGAGTTCATACGAAGTAGAGAGGCGTAATGGTCCGTGACAACTATGGTCCGTGACGACAAAAGATGGTGGCTTTGTAGAAGCACTAGGTAGTTTATGGTGTCGCATGTGATACTGGCATGTCATGTAAGGCAACAACATATGATAAGCCAAGGATGGAGCTTAAAGCCATTGGTGAGATCATGCAATCCTTGAAGGATGAGATCCTTCGGTAATTTGCCGATGTGGAGGTCGTGAACGATATATGGAGGATGCTTGAAGCTCGGTACTCGACCAAGACACCTATTGGACGAAGGTTGCAATTGTCGCAACACTTCTATACTCAAAGGATGAAAAGAGGAACCTCGTTGTGAAACCATGTTGGCGAGATGGACCATATAGTAATGGACATACGGAAATTGTGGAGTGTGATAGAGGACGAGCACATGCCATGACACTACTTTGTTCTCTTGCTCCGGTGTATGTCAAGTTTGTAGGCTCGATGTTAAATGGCCGAGAATCACTCATGTTGGATGAGGTGAAGTTTGCATTGCATACGGAGGATCTCCAAAATTTGGTGTTATGTGACACCGATGGTTGTAAGGTGTCCAATGTCATCCGGGGTCGCCAAGAGGGCGGACCTAATTCAAGCTCCAAGACAGGCCGTTCCAAGAGTTGGAATCGGTGGCGGTCCAAGTCAAGGGGCCGCGATGACAACAAATGCTTCTTATGTAAGGAAAGTGCATTGGAAGAGGGATTGCCCGAGATTGAAGCAAAGACATCGATTGGTATTAAGGAAGAGGTTGCTCAGAGTTCGACTCATGTTGGAGCACGAGACCGGAGGTATTCTGACGAGGATAATTGCTCGGTGTTTGCGGCATACTCAGTGGGAGAAGCGTAATGTTCGTGGCTATTGGACTCAGGGTGCTCATTCCATATGACTATGGATCGGAGTACGTTCGACTCATACATTCCATGCATTGGAGAGCGGATTCTTGTTAGGAATGGTATGGAGTGCGAGTAAGTTGGGAGTGGCACGGTCAGAGTTAGGATGCATAATGGCATCGTCCACGTATTTGATGGCGTTAGACATGTTTCTGATCTTCGCAGCGACCTGATATCGATAGGAGATTTGACTGGGATGGGCTACATGGCAGTGATCAAGGAGGATCGACTGCGTATTTCTCGAGGATGCATGGTTGTCATGAGGGGGAAGAAGCGTGACAACTTATATGCGCTCGATGGACACACTGTAGTGGGTGAGACTGGCAGATCACAGGAGTCCGAGCATAGAGATCGAACGAGACTATGGCCTCTTAGGTTGGGGCATACTGACGAGCAGGGCCTTGACATTCTTCAGAGGAGGAGTGTGTTCAGAGGTAAGCGTGAGCTTGAGTCTTGTAATGACTGTGTTGCAGAGCGAGCGAAGCAAGTGCAGTTTGGGACCACTGTCAGACACATCAGGGAGCCCCTGGAGTGCGTCTACGTTGGCATATGAGGTCCATGTCCAATTCCTTCCCTGTAAGGCGCAAGGTACTTCGCGGCCTTCATAGATGACTTCTTGAGGAGAGTCATGGTTACTCTCATGGGATCTCAGGAGGAGATCCCTGAGAAGGTGCGGCTATGGAGGAGCATAGTCGAAAGGCGGATAGGTAGACTCGTAAGAGAGATCTGTACCAACGACGTAGAAATACAGGATGTTTGCAAGTCAAATGAGATCGTGTGCCGATACACCATTCCTGATAGAGACTCTCACGGCGGCGTGTCAGACAGCATGATCAGGATGTTGGTAGAGAAGACACAGGGGCTATTGAGACCATCCGGCCTTCCTAGGAACTTATGGGCGGAGACCATTGCTACTACGTCATACCTCATCAACCGAACACTATCACTAGTCACATGTAGTTCTATTTCTCAGGAGATATGGACGGACAGAGTCATTGACTTCTCACACTTGCGTACGTTTGGATGTCTTGTTTGATCACACGAGAGGGACGATGACGATGTACGACAATACATGCATGATTGTGTCCTACTCGGATACGCTGGTGGAGGTGCGATAGAGTACATGTTGTGATGTCCTAGTACACACGAGGTGATTGTTAGACGACACGTCATGGTTGATGAATCTGCAGTGCTTAGGACGGAGCAGACTCATGACGGTGTGTAGAGACCAGAGAACATCACGGTCCATAGAGATGCTGAGGTGGTGCAGATTCATACTCAGGCAGGTGATCAGACATGTGTGCAGACGGACATGGTGCAGTATTCATCCGATGTGGTCAGTGTCAGTGATTAGCCAGGATCTCACGATGTATCTCTAGGTTCAGTTCAGTTGGAGGTGCAGAGAACAACGATCTACGAAGAGGCATTGCAGTCAGTCGTCGTATCGATACAGTCAGTTGCAGTGTGTGAGGAGACATATGTCTCTCACAGTTCCAGCGTGCACGTTGTGGGTGCTCTTGAGGAGACTCAGCATGCTGAGTTGTGCAGCTTTAGTTTCGAGGTAAAATCGTCGATCTACAAAGGAGTAGGGCAGTCTGTTTCCACACCGATGTCAGAGGTTGCATTGGGTGATTAGACGGAGGTCTCTCTCGTTTCCAACACGCATGAGTTAGTTGCTTCTGAGGAGGACCAGCGTGTTGAGGTGTGCAGCTTTAGCTTCAGGGTAGACATGTCTTCTAAGGAGCTTGACATCAGGGTGGAGCATTCGCTTGACATCAGGTCTACACAGCATGTGCACATGCGATATGGCTCTTGTTTGGCTAGGGATGATTTATCAGACACGTCTTCTGATACTTCAATGGCCAGACCGATAGAGATACAGAGGAGCAGAGAATCTAACAACATAATGGAGCGTGGAGACTCCTACAATAGTGTAGAGATTGCGATGATGGTTCCAGTTGGAGTTTCCACTATGGACATGGAGCTGAGAGTTAGGAGGCCACATATCGAGTACGTTCTCGCTCGATATAAAGAGGGAGGCAGAGCCAAGTGGAGCTCCTTCAGTGTGCGCTCATCTCTCACCTTCAGCGAGTTCATTACAGGGCATGGCAGGTGAGGACGATATCCTGAGGCTGGAGTTAGTGCGGCAGATAGTTTGGTGCTTGTGTGTGTGCATTCGTGTCTTTGGTCGTCGGCACAGTCAGTTGAGGCGTAGAGCCGATGGACGTCAAGTCTTGATGACATGCATCAGCGGACAGAGCGGATATGAACGATGTATAGATATGACCCAGCTGGGGTTAGTCTGTATAGTAGCGGGGAAGATGACGTGTTTCTCATAGATGATGGCCATGGCGAGCATGAGTTGCTCACGGACCCGTAGGGCGAGGATATGGATGTTTATGGATCAACAGAGGGCTCATTGGACGCTGGCACGATGTCATTTGGTTCGTTCATGGAGTCCAAGCTTGCAGGGTTATCCTCAGATACAGATGACTTCACCGCAGACATGACGATGGACGAGGCAGCGATGCGTGAGGATAGGCTCAGACGACTTCTGAGCTTGGCATGTCTCTCGGAGGATTGACGCAACAGAGGACACGATTTCCGATGAACATGATGGAGGTTCACATGTCTGATGGTCAAGGCAATGTAAGTTCATACACGATGAAGGGCAGGCTGGAGCTGGAGCTGGAGCTGTGCTGGAGAGTGGATTTTTCAGTAGGGTAGAGTGTTGTTTTTAATGTGTATTGCAAAATCTTATTGCATGGGGCCCTTGCTCTCTCGGTTGATGTTGGGACTTTAAGGCTTTTGGGCATCCAACCTCTTCACTCTGGCCACCGACAGAAAGAACAACAATGAGAAAAACATAGGGCCGTCTGTTTTGCTGCTGCTACTACCATTTTTCAGAGAAGAGAAAAAAATGGTGAGGGCTTGGATCTGAGATTTGGGTAAGAGAAAGCTAGGTTTTGGAGAACAAGGGAGCTTCTTCTTATGTGAGATCCATGGTGAGTCTTTCTTCTTCCTCTTGCTTGTAGATCTTGAGTCCCTTTGGTAGTTTTCCTAGTTTGGAGCTATATTACCAAGGAGTGATCTAGCTAGGTGTGTGATTGGTCCCTTGATGAGCTCTACATGTTGTAGAGGCTTTGTTATCAAGGATTCCTACTTGGTTGAGAGTGTGTGAGCTTGGTGAGAGATCTAGAGTTAGGCTGTGTTGCTTGAAGTTTATCTCTCATTGAGGAAGAAGAAGAAGAATGGGTCGGTGTATACCTTGCTTGATCATTAGTGGAACCGGGTCTATTGGATGCTGGATGTAGGTTGTTCACACCGAACCAGGGTAAATCTTCGCATCTTTCGTGTTGCCCCTTACTTTTATTTGATTGTTTCGTTTGCCTACATATTTCTGTCGCAAGATCGTTGAGAGAGTTGGTTGTTGATGACAACTCTCTCTTGTACCCGTGAGGTGTTTGGTTTTATGCCTAGGTGATGTCTCGATGGAATTCGGGCTTGGGACCGTTTTGTGCGCCATTGTGTACATAGTCTAGGTGTTGGGGAGGTGCACAAGGAAATGATAGATCCGGCCCACTTGGGGCCTAGTTTATTAGGTTTTGTGTTATTTTATCATAGTAGAGGTATTTGGGTTGTTAAACACTTAATTAGAAGATTATAAATAAGGGGAGAGCCGGCGGGCCCTAGGCATGCTAATTTTGAGGATTTTGTGAGATAAGAGATAGTTCTTCGAGTTCTTTGGGAAGGTGCGAACGTCTCTTATCAATCGGTGTCTTGGGAGGGAGGTTGTCTCTATATTGTAACCACATTATCTTATTATATTTCAGTTTTTATTCAGTAAAAATCGTATTTTTGCCTTCGGTTCCTATCATTTTGGTATGAGAGCACGCCGATCCATGGCGACGGCTACGAGATCCAGGGATTGGATCGATACAGTAGAGGAAAATTGATGGTGGAGATCGATGACATCAATGGCGAGATCACGAGCATGAAGGAAACCCTAGCGGATCTTAATGGACAATTGAAAGAACACTGCGAAGCCCTAGCGAAATCATCTTCCAACTCGGGAAAATTTCGTCGTATCTAAAAGGAGGTGATGGCAACCCTAAAGCGGCGACAAAGGTACCACCTTTGGACAAAGGGAAGGAGAGGATGGAGAAAATTGACGCGAGATCCGTTCACGAGGAAGAGGATTACGAGGAGGAAGATGGAGGGCCGTGGGTGGACGACTACCGCGAAGCGATTTGTCGAAAAGAGGAGGCCAGACGGGAGGCCGGCGGGCCAAGCCGCCACTCCCATCAGGCGCGGCAAGCCATCGGGGGGCCGCAGTTCTCTTCCCAGTCCCTCGCGGGCCCCCAGGAAGCACGACAGGGGGCGATGTCCCCCACCCTTGGCCGGGGCCGACAAAGGCCCCCAGGGCCCCGGCGGGCTCTGCCGACCAGCGACAGGGCTGCAGGGGCCCCGAGAACCCTCGACAGGGCCCTGCGGCCCCTTCCCAAGGCCACTAGGGCCCCGCTAACCATCGAAAGACCCTCCACGGAGGGTGGGGTACACGGCAGGATGAAGCGCAGCTCTTCGGTGATTTTCAGCCTTATTTGGAGGACTTGACACGTGGTTTCGACGACGGATTTGACCCGGGAGGCTTTCATGAGTACGATGATGACAGAGGGGGGTTTTTCTGGACCATCCCGATCCTCGGTATGGCGATGATAGATGGCACCCTCCACCCCACACCTATGAGGAACGCCCCGGAGACAGCGGAGGAGGGTACATAGATTATAAGGAGGAGCACGAGGGCCAGATTGGAGGCTACAGAGGACGAGGAGAGGGACCCCGAGGGGGCTATGGAGATCGAGGGAGACGGCCACAGGGAGGACATGAGACACACCAAGAGAGGTAGCAGCACTACCATCAGCCCAAATATGAAGAGTGACGAGGAGATTAGTGAACATTCAATATGGATAGGCTGCGAAAGCTGAAGATGTATGTATTCGATGGTGTGGATCCAGTGTCGTGGATTAACAGAGCAGATAGATTTTTTAGAGTCTCTTGCATGATTAAGGAGCAGCAACTGGAGGCAACATGTATTTGTCTGGATGGAAAGGCCATCACTTGGTTTCAGTGGAAGGATGTAAGGCGTCCTTTTTCGGTCATGGGAGGAGATCAGAGACCAGATGGTGGAGAGATTCAAAGACCCCCACTTGGGAAACGTGAGGGAGCATCTGCTATTACTCAGGCAGGAGGGCACAATGAGAGATTATCTAGAGAGGTTCGAGGCCCTACCAGGACAGGTGCATGGAGTGACTGACAAGACGATGGAGAGCACCTTCATGAAGGGGTTGATGGCCACTATTTGAGCAGCGATGCGCATGTAGACGCCACAGAGACTGATGGAGGCCATAGAGTATGCTCAGATGGTAGAGGACTGCCAGTTGAAAGAGAAAAAAGCGAGGGGTGGTGGGAGTGGACCGGTTTTTCACAGTGTTCCAACCACGACAGGCGAACAAAAGACAGTTACAGGGACAGACCAGGCGAGTATTGAGAAGACTTGGGAGAAGAGTGATGCACCGCCAGCAGGGAGTCTGTTCAGGCGGATGACTGATATCGAGATGAAGGAGAAGATACATAAAGGGCCTTGTTTTAGATGCGATGAACGGTTCACCCTAGGGCACCACTTGGGATGCGCAAACTACAAGTGTTGATAGCCGGGGAAGACGAGGAGGATGACGTGGATGAAGATGTCGGAGTGTAAGACGACTCCCACTCGGAGTAGGCCCGCCAGAAACTTCATGCACCACCTTGAGGACAAGGTGGATTTTTGGGGGTTGAGTAATGATAGATCCGGTCCACTTGGGGCCTAGTTTATTGGGTTTTGTGTTATTTTATTATAGTAGGGGTATTTGGGTAATTAAACATTTAATTAGAAGATAGTAAATAGGGGGAGAGCCGGCCGGCCATAGGCATGCTAATTTTGAGGATTTTGTGAGAGAAGAGATCGTTCTTCGAGTTCTTTGGAAAGGTGCGGACGTCCATTATCAATCGGCATCTTGGGAGGGAGGTTGCCTCTATATTGTAACCACGTTATCTTATTATATTTCAGTTTTTATTCAAATAAAAATCGTATTTTTGCCTTCTAATCCTATCAGGAACCAACATATATCTTGGTGCATTTATTGAGAATCCCTTGTCATTACATTAGTCCGAGTACCCTTACCAACAATATCAACTTGTTTAGGTGCTTATCATGTTTGCCATGATCTGTATTTATCCCAGTTTTCCTTGTTACGTCGATTGTTTATAGTAGCAATACATTGTGAAGTTTGAGAAAGAGCCTGCCCCTGTAATTCTAAAACAGTCTAATGATAAAGAAGCACATTATGTCTGTAAATATCATAGATTGTGTAATTTGGTAGAAATGCTAAAGACAGTAGTTTCTCCTCTCCATTGGATCTATTACTCATAGTAACCTATTAATATTTTTTACATAGAAACTCATTTTACACAAAGTCCCTCTATACATATTATATATTATATCTCAACACTCCCCATCCAGTTGAATCATATATAATACTCATGTCTAGCTTGCCACAAATATACTTTACTCTCTTCATTTCCAAAAGCTTAGTAAGCATATCACTAATTAATTTACTGTTCTAGCATGCTGTGTCTATCACCTTCTTGTCATGCTGCTGTCTCAATATGGGACAATGCATTTTTTCTTCTCATGGTAGTCATGATTAGTGAGATATTCGGATGGACTAAACACGCGACACCATCCAAGCCAATTTTACTAGGCTTCATTCGGATGGATTAAACACGCGAATTGATCCAAGCTAATTTTAAAATTAGGCAATCTAAATGAAAAATCCATTACATTGGATGTGATCTACCACATCTAAACTACATACAAACAAAATTTTAAATGATTTGGACATGTTTTACTCATACATCAAGTGGTTACAAAATTAGTCGATTTTGTGACAATTCTAAACCATTGATTTTGTAACCACTTGATGCATGTGTAAAACATGTCCAAATTATTTGAAATTTGTTTGTAGGTAGTTAAGACATGTTAGATTGCATACAATAAAATGAATTTTCCATTTAGATTGCCTAATTTTAAAATTGACTTGGATGGATTCGCATTTTTGGTCCATCCGAATGGAGCCTAGTCTTAATATATATAGCTTTATGATAGGAAACGCTAGGGTTTGGAAGAATAAAAAGAGGATTTTTTATAGAAGAAAATGAGAATTACAATGATAAATGGTCTCAGTTCGATATGACATCGTTTGCCTAACCTTTGATTTGAGATAAATGTCTAAATCTCGTAAGATCTAAGCTAATATATCCTAAACTCTTCTCTTCTCTATTTTCTTCTTCAAATTCAACATAATGCCTAGCCTTGACCCCTCCACCATTATATAAAGGACTGATTTGTCCATAATTACAAAAATACCATTAATGCACAAAATTACAAGTTTGTCATCACATGCCAAAGCTCAACATTACTCTGTTCTCAAAGAATCACATTGTCCTCAAGGCGGTGTTATGAAATCTGGAGGTACGTTACTCCAAACGAGGGTGCTCATCCCCTCCTAGGAAAAAGCTCGAAAGGGTCGTCATCTCCTTGTGGGCATCCCTTCGCCCTGTCGAGGCCTTATGTGTGGCTCCACCACCATCGAAGGACCAGCCAAGGTCTACATCATCTCTTGCGAAGTTCGGATGAAAGTCGCAATGGTCGTCATGCCATTTGAGGGTCCTTCGCACCCAACATACAGATGTTGAAGATCGGGATGCCTTTCATCTGAAAACCAGGGGTCATGGGCCCCTAACTAGTGTCATCGGGCCGCCAAGGGGCTAATGTGCCCTTGGCAACGTGTGAGGGAGCTGCCGCCCCTTCTGTTTTGTTGATGACTTTGTTGTTGATCATATCTGCATCGTAGAAGTCCCATTGATCAGATCTAAAGTTTGGATCATCCTTTTGATGGATCTCCTGCTTAAAAGAGATGATTTCTCCCTTACCCTTATCCAACAGTGCCGCTTTTTTCCTCGTATCTGCGACGTAGACTTCATCTTTTCTCAGATCTGGCTTCGTAGCCTCGTTCTTGCACTAAGGGCGGCGATAGATCTCCAAGGGTTCCTTCTACATGGATTCGATCGACGAACATATTTTTCCCATCGATTAATGTTCTGTCATTAAGATCTTGTTCTGATACCAATTTGATAGGAAACACTAGGATTTGAACGAATAAAAAAATGATTTTATAGAAGAAGATTAGAATTACAGGAAAAGTGGTCTCAATTTGAGAGAAGACCACTCTCCTAATCCATCCACTATATTAAGGATTGATTTGTCTATAATTACAAAAATGCCATTTAGGCCCAAACTTAAGTTTGCCACCGCATGCCAATTCTCAACACTTTATTATTACAATACAGTCTTGTATGAGTCTGTTTTTTTAATATTGACTCAAAAATAGCTGCTGAATCCGTATTCACTCACATGTGGTGTAAGCCATGATTGTATATTCTGATTATGTACTAGATCAAGAAACGATTTGTTGTTCTCACTTTCCAAGGGACCAAATTTCCTCCTATAAAGATTCATTAACCAGTTGTTGATCACTGATCAAAAGGCGAAGTAGCCTAACTTGCATCTGAGAAGGTTATAACTCGGCAATGGTCCTAATCGAAGTATAGAAGATCTCCACCCAATGCATTTTTCATATTACTCAAGGCACATATCGCAACATTCCAATGAGTGATCCTTGGACCAAACATGAACTGACTCTTCACACAAACGATGTGTTATAATGAGATAGTATAGTTTGCCAATCAATCTCATGTATCATCTTGATTCTTGCAGTGGTTCTTTCAGATTCAGTAGAAGTCTAGAGTTAGGATCCGCATGCGAAGTGATGAGTCTACACCCCTGACATCCATGTCTCTGATAACATACCAAAGACATACTTTTACTAAGACAAATAAATATCCTTCTAGTGTGCCACCTCTATCCTAAGGAAATACTTGCGAGGCCCAAGACCATTTGTCTATGTCTAAATTTTGTGTATATACTGCTTCAACTTCTGAATATCAGAGGAATCATCTCATCTTTAGTGATCATAATGGTATCAATCACTACCAAAAGAACCACATCCCCTATTAGGTCTAAAGAAAAATAACCTGATTATTTTGACACTGTTTGAGGCCATACCATATCATGAAATCTGTAAAATGTCCAAACCAAGCACCCAATGACTACTCCACACCATATGCCAACCTTTTCAAATTGCACATTTTCCCTGACTCTTCCTGAGCAACGAAACCAGGTAGTTGCTTCATGTATACTTCCTTTTTAAGAATGTCATTAAAGAATGTATTTTTATATCCAATGCACATATCAATTGATAAGTGGCTTTGTAATCAGTGAGAACATATCCTAACTGTTTATGACTTAATCTGTAATAGCATTTAGTAGTAAGCCTGACTTTCAACCCAGCAAGGGAGCCATTAAGGTTCAACTTTACAGTATAAACTTATTTGCAACCTACCACCTTTTGTCAGATGGAGTTAATCCAAAAGCCCACGGTTCATTAAGCTCAACAGCATTCATTTTTTTTAAAATTGCAGCGCACCAACCTCTATGTGATAGAGCATGTGAATGATACCAGGGACTTCAGTCAGAATTAGTGATACAGAAAAACGAAGTATGCTTGAGAAATATAGGCATAATACATATATTTGTAAAGGTGATGAGTTTTGCAAAACCATGTAGCTTTTCTACCAGCAATTTGAATATCTAAATCAAAAATCAATTCACCTTTACTTGTGAAAGTTACAGTAGGACACGTGGAGGAAGATGGCACGGTCTTGAGCTAATGAGGTGAGTTGAGATAGGATTAGAAGGTTAAGTTTTGGTCATCTCTCGATGTTGATATACCTGCATAATATTAGAGTTTCTTGATGATAATATATAAAGTAAATATGTATCACTTAGATTGGGGATTAACGATTGGTTAGTGTAATTCTCTTTGTGAAATAAGATTAGGATTCAAAAATTTAACATCAATGGATTAAAAAAGATTGTTTGGTCACGGAGCAATAACATTTATAGCATTTTTGAGTACAAGAGGACCCTAAAACACATTTTAAAGAACACTGATCTAGTTTAGAATCATCATGGGTATAGTTATGCACGAAACATACACATTCAAAAAATTTGGATGGTAACAAATAACTCCACCGCAAGAAACACTAAGTGATAATGAATTTCATCATTAAGCACAGTAGAAGTTATACAATTAATAAGATAATGATTAGTTAAGGCGGTATCATCATAGAGATTCTTTAAAACAATCATATATATAAAAGAAGTGTTCGTGTTACTTCTAATAAATATCTATTTTTACACTTTGCCTTTTCATTTTGGTAGAATGTGTGTGCACAGAAAAATTGATAAATAATTTCAGTGTCTGTAATAAAAGATGCAAATTGATTACTAAAATATTCATTTGCATTGTCACTTCACAAAATCTTGATGGAAATCCCAAAAGGATGCTTTATTTCAACATAAAAACTCTTAAATATAGCAAAAAATTTAGATGTATTTTTAATTAGGAAACCAAGTCAAACACAAAAATCATTCACAAATATGATAAAATATCTAAATTTAGACCTAGCTTGCTATGATAATGAATCATTTCAAAAGGTTTCTAAGCATACTTATTTATTCGAAGCTAGTAAGGCATATGTCGATATTTTCTCAACCGATACAACTCACTCTAAATTAGAAAAACTTTAAAATTCAGGATGAATTTTATTTGCATTTTGAAGATTTGGATAACTTAATCTGCTATGCGTGATGAAGAAAAAAAACCACCAATCCAATCGTCGCATTCTAGCAATAAAGACCTACAGAGTACAGACTCACGTCATGTGCCAATCGTCCTCTTCATTACAATCTCCTGTACCACAGAATAATAAGGGGAAAAAAGGGTTTGAAGCAATTTAATGATCATATCAATTGACTATCGGAAAGCAGATTAATCAGGAATTTAGGCAGATATAAAATAGATGTTATAAACAAGAAAAAATGATATTAACAGAGCAAACACACTGAAAATTGGATGTTGATCCATCTTTTACTGTTATTATCTCTCTACGAGAGAGAGAGAGAGAGAGAGAGAGAGAGAGAGAGAGAGAGAGAGAGAGAGAGAGAAGAAAATAATATAATCGATTCAATCATATGATCAGAAACCGCTGAATCTATCACTCAAGTTTGAAAACTTGACATGGAAGTATAAAATGTTGATTTATCTGAACGGGCAAAAATGTCAATGGAAGAAGATGATTATAACCGAGCTTCACGAAATCTTTAAAACATCTTGACACTAGCTATAATCATTATCAGACATCTGAACACTCTTATTTTGGGAAGAGTCTGCTTGGAAAGCATAATATGCGGTGATTTTCTTAAAATCTCTCCCATATGTGAAGCGTGTTAAAGGCGAAGTTTATGTGCTCAAATTCTTTTGGTAATGGCAAATCAGCCACTCTAAAGATGTAGCACTCTTGGGCAGATGGCTCCCTTCTGAATTTGGTACTCTGCCTTTGCTACAAGTACCAACATATTTGCCACATTTGCCTTTAATAGCTCCTATTGTGCATGTCGATATCCACTATACTACCAAACAGTCATTATATAGCTTATAGCTACGACAGATTCAGCCATACTGCATATATCAAAACTTCAACTATTCCTTGATAAAATCTGCTAATGTTTCAAAAATAGACAATCTATAACCTCTGCCTATAATCTGGGGACAAGCTGTTGCATATTCAAGATGATGCTTTTTAAAAACACCTAACTGCTCTTTCTGCTCTTTCATTTTCTTGACATCAGTCGTGCTGGGAAAGAATCAGTTGCACATGTTATGAAAGTTCACGTAATGTTGTGAAAGTGGGTTTCTCCTCGTTAGCTCTTCCAAATAATTGAGATACATCATGCGCTCTAGAAAGGTTATTCTTTCCAGAGTACATGCTATCTAATAGCACCCAATTCTCCTTCACAATCTTCTGATGAATCATCTCATGCTCCATAGAATTCAGCTTCTGACTACTTATCTTAGCATCCTTCCACTATTTATCTTAGTATCCTCCTGCTTTCAGTAGGCTGCACTCTTAGATAAAGAATCATTAGTTAAGTGTACTTATCTTTACTCGTCTTCACCAACTATTATCACTGATTAATTAGTACAATTGAATTTTTGATTTTTGATCTTCATGGAAATCAACTCTGAGATCACTTACTACCTCACCTCGAACTTCGAATCTGTCATCTTTAACACCTCCATCCTCTAAAGAAGAGCCACTAGCCAAAACATCAAAATTTGCCAAATATCAAACCGACCACTAACACCAAACCCCCAAACGTAACATAACTAGTCCAGATCACCAAACATCATCCAAAACATACTCCATAATACATAAAAAATAACAAAAGAAACAGTTTTTTACTGTATTTTGCTAGATATAGTGTATGTATACTGTATACTGAAAAACATACCTTTTCTTTTTTCTTTACCACTAAATTATTTTACTATTTCTGAGTGAAACAATAACATTATAAAAGAACACAAACACAACAATAAGTGGAAAATGGGGAAGAGAAAACAAATGAAGGACAGGAGGAGTTCATGGAGAGGCTGCTGCAATTCGTTATCGTCATAAAAGTAGGCCTATCATCATTGGACATACCTCATTGGCGTTAGATCTAGTTGGCAGCCACCTTGTTGGCGTTAGATCCGAGCAGTAGGCACCTCATCGGTGTCAGATCAGTGTCACATCTGTGCAATAGCCACATCTTCAACATTGCAGCAGGGACGCAGAGACCAGTACACATTGGATGGCCTTATCATCAATCGAAAAGGGGTTAGTAATGTTAGAAGTGCGTCAAAATCACCTCATCCTCGCGAGCATGTGATCTGAACGATGGACACCTCTTCAGCATTAAATTGGGATTACAGCAGACCCTTACTCATCGGATGGTCTCATCGTCGATTGGAAATGTGTAGGTAGCATTGGAAGTGCATTGGAATCGCCTCATAATCGTCAGAACTGTCTCATCATTGTTGGAGCATTGTTGCCGTCGTCGAAAAGGGTTAGATCTTGTTGAGTTTGCGAAATCTAGATCCAGTTCAGCTTCCAATCATAATGAGATGATGCTGATGAGATTGGTTGAGATTTGAGAGGCGGAGAAAATGTTAGATTTGTCTATGGTGAGGCTTAAGGGCTGCATTGTTAGTTTTGGGCATAATTAGGGTAAAGGTTTTGTGAGTGATGACAAGTTAGAGGGTCCAGCAAGAGGAGTTTGCATTAGGGCTGTGGCACGAGGAAGTTGGTGACATTAGGGTGAGGGTTAGGCTAATCTAGTTCATGGTTAATCTAATCTGATATTCGGGTATGGCTCTGATACCATGTAAATTACATATCGGAGATTGGGTAATTTGGTGGAAATGTTAGGAAGAGTTAGATGGTTTCTCCTCTCTCTTGGATCTATTATTTATAGTACCATAGTGGTGTTTTTATATAAACCATCTTTTACATTAAATCCCTCTAACATATCATATATTCTATCTCAACCAGTCAACCGTGTCATGTTGAAGGAGGGGAGAGTGTTGCCGATTATCTCTGTTGTATATCAATAATATTTGTTATGTAGTTGTGTTGAGGATGCCATCTGATGAAATACTCATGTATGCAGATCCACAAACCTCAAGAGGACGATGCACTAACAAAAGAGAAGCTGTTTTCCAGGATTGATGAGAAAGAAGGCAATGAATCTACTACTGTTAAGGAATGTCATCGAAGCTCACCAATTTCTGTCTCTGCACCAGCAATCCACCGCCAGGGTTCATCAGGAAGGGACCTATATTACATGTAATCATTTTTTTCCTGAATGTTTTTCTTTATTTCAGACTCTCTGTTTTAATTATGAGTTTCAATGGGCGATGTTTTCTATTTCCTATAATCTCCAGATATTTCAGAGTGATATATGCTTCGTAGTATACCATGTATTCATCTGTTAGAACCCTCATTAAGGACCTTATTGGAATGAAAATCATGTAAAAGCATTAACACAAATGGTACAAGAATATTCAACTCATTACATCATATAGAGTCACTGAAAAGTTATCATCAAAGAACAAAAAAAACATGCTTTAAGTTGCCTGCTCCTAATTATAGAAAATTTATTTATTGGAGATTACAATTTCACATGTTGCCTTAAAATTAACAAGAGATGATGCAGTGGCCTATAGTTTCATGTTACACCATAGTACATAATCTTTTTGTGCACAAAGTAATGTGTTTCGCTCTCTCTTTGGATGATATATGGATAGCCCTAAACAGTTTCATTTACTTGGATTCATACGTGTATTATTTGTGTTGTATCCTGACACGTAAACATCTTAATCTTTTTGTACATCTTTGTGTAGTTAGATTGATCAGACGTAACACATCTGAAATTAATAAGATATCGTTGAAGGACCACTGTTTTGACTTACTCATTGAAAATCAGTTAAACCAAATGAGATGCTTACTGTTGCCCGTGGTCGTCATTAATTTAAAGAATGGACACCCTTTCCTACATTTTTAAAGTTCCATTCAGTCTGCAGTATTTAGCAATGTTTTGTTATCTAGCTGTGACTGCTTAGGTCGATGGATGTATGCTTTAAGGCTGTATATTAACCATCACCCATCCAATTAAGCTGGTCACTTGAAGGTCTCACTGAAAGAAAAGTCAAGGGTGCATTTGATACATCATACATGTGTTTATGATGGAATCCAAAATATCATTTGAAATCACATGTTTTGGATAAACCATATTTTGTATTCTTAAGAATAATTACTTTCTGTTGGAATTGTATTCCACTGTTCATGAGAATATGATTTGCCTTCTGAGAGACGTCTATTCCTTATTTCCCTTCAAAAATTTATAATAAAATTATTTCTTAAGAAACATGTGTTTTTAACTCATATGTCAGACTACCATCATTGTCACAGTCGAACTGTCAGCACCAGACCACTACCATCATCACCATCACCATCACCATAGTACCGTCATTTTCGCAACCATTATCAGATGACTTGTCATTGTCTTTGTTGAACCACCATTATCACTATTTAACTGCTACTGTCAATCTTCACCGTCATCGCCATCATTGACACACTATCAACCTCATCACCTCAGCAATTATCAGACTGCCGCCTCCATGTTGCCTCCACTTCCACTTCAAACCACTACTGCCTCCAACATTAGTCGTAGCCATCATCACTATTCGGATTGTCACATCCATCAACAATGCCATCAGTAGACCATCGTTACCATCATCAGATCCTATCATCGTATCGTTGTCATTGTCATCATGTTGAGTGTCTTCATGTCTTCTTCCTTGTTTGAGATCTAAAGTCCCTTGGGGAGTGTCCTAGATTTTGGAAACTCTATTACCAAGGAGTGATCTCCATTGGTATTGGATTGGTCCCTTGAGGAGAGCTCTACATGTTGTAGGGACTTTGTTATCAAGGATTCCCACTTGGTTTATAGTGTATGTGAGCTTGGTGAGAGATCTAAGTTTAGGTCTTGTTGCTTGGAGCCATTCTCTCATTGTGGTGAAGGAAGAAGAAGAAGAGATCGGTGTATGCCTTGCTTGATTATTAGTGGAACCGGGTACATTGGATGCTGGATGTAGGTAGTTCGCAACCGAACCAGGGTAAATCTCCGCCTCTCTTTTGTGTTGCTTTCTTTATTTCGTATTATGTTCGCGTGCATGCATTGTCTATCGCAAGATCGTCGAGAGGGTTGGTTGTTGGTGACAACTCTCTCTTGTGCCCGTGAGGTGTTTGGTTTTATGACTAGATGACGCCTCGGTGGAATTCGGGTGTTGGGATTTTTTTGTGCGATATTGTGTACTTAGCCTATATGTTGGGGAGGTGCGCTTGGAACCAATAAGTGATATCAGAGCTTCCGATTTGCAAAGAAGTGTAGTGCCACGATGACGTCTTGCTCATTTGAGGAGATGGCCGGGTGTCCTTACGAAGTAGAGAGCCTTAATGGCCGGGACAACTATGGCCCGTGACGACAAAAGATGGTGGCTTTGTTGAAGCATCATGGAGTTTACGGTGTCATATGTGATACAAGTATGCCATGTAAGGCAACCATGTTTGATAAGCGAAGGATGTAGCTTAAAGCCATCGTCGAGATCATGCAATCCTTGGAGAATGAGATCCTTCGGTAATTTGCCGATGTGGAGGTCGCGAGCGACCTGTGGAGGATGTTTGAAGCTCGATACTCGACCAAGACATCCATTGGACGAAGGTTGCAATTGTGGCAATGCTTATATACTTACAGAATGAAAAGGAAAATCTCGTTGTGGAACTACGTTGGCGAGATGGACCGTATAGTAATGGACCTACGGAAATTCGGGAGTGTGATATAGGACGAGCAACATGCCATGCGCTACTTTGTTCTCTTGCTCCAGTGTATTCCAAGTTTGTAGGCTCGATGTTAAACGGTCGAGAGTCACTCACGTTGGATAGGATGAAGTTCACATTACATACAGAGGATCTTCAAAGTTTGGTGGTTAGTGACACTGATGATTGTGAAGTATCTAATGTCATCCTGGGTCGCCAAGAGGGCGGACCCATTCTAAGATCCAAGACGGGCCGTTCCAAGAGTCGGAATCGGCGTCGGCGGTCCAAGTCAAGAGGCCGCAATGACAACAAATTCTTCCTATATAAGGAAAGAGGGCATTGGAAGAGTGATTGCCCGAGGTTCAAAGCGAGTACATCGATTGTTGTTGTGGAAGAGATTGCTCAGAGTTCGACTCATGTTGGAGCACGAGACATGGTGTTTTCTGACGAGGATAATTGCTCGGTGTTTGCGGCATACTCCGTGGAAGAAGCGCAATGTTCGTGGCTATTGGACTCGGAGTGTTCATTCCTTATGACTCCAGATCGGAGTACATTCGACTCATACATTACATGTATTGGTGGGCGGTTTCTCATGGAAAATGGTATTGAGTGCGAGCAGGTTGAAAGTGGCACGGTCAGAGTCAGGATGCATGATCTGATATTGATAGGATGAGATCGGCTACATGGCAGTGATTGAGGAGGAACAACTACGTATTTCCCGAGGATGCCTGGTTGTCATGAGGGGGAAGAAGCGTGGTAACTTGTATGCGCTCGATGGGCATACAGTAGTATGCGAGACTGGCAAATCACATGAGTTCGAGAGTATAGATCCAGCGAGACTGTTGCATCTCATATTAGGGCATGCTGACGAGCAAACCCTTGACATTCTTCAGACGAGGAGTTTGTTCAGAGGTGATCGTGGGCTTGAGTATTGTAGTGACTGTGGTGCAGAACGGCCGATGCAAGTGCAGTTTGGAGCTCAGTAGGAAGCCCCTGGAGTGCGTCTACACCGGCGTATGGGGTCCATGTCCAGTTCCATCCCTGGAAGGTGCGCGGTACTTTGCAGACTTTATAGATGACTTCTCGAGGAGAGTCGTGATTACTCTCATGGGATCTCGGAAGGACATCCATGAGAAGGTGCGGCTATGGAGGGACATAGTCGAGAGGCAGATGGGTAGACCCGTAGGAGAGGTTCGTACCCAATGACGTAGAGATACTGGATGTTTGCAAGTCTGAGGGAATCGCATGTCGATACACCATTCCTGATGGAGACCCTCACGGTGGTGTAGCGGACAATATGATCAGGATGTTGGTAGAGAAGACATAGGGTCTACTGAGACCATCCGACCTTCTTAGGGAATTATGGGTAGAGACACTTGCTACTGCGACACACGTCATCAACTGAACACCGTCACTAGCCGCAAGTAGTTCTATTTCCGAGGAGTTAAGGATAGGCAGAGTCGTTGACTTCTCGCACTTGCGTATGTTTGGATGTCCTGTGTGGCCACAGAGAGGGACGATGTCGAGGTAGGACAATGCGCACATACTTGTGTCCTACTCGGGTACGCTGTTGGAGGTGCAAGAGGGAATATGTTATGGTGTCATAGTACCTGCGAGGTGATTTTCGGACGACACGTTATGATTGACGAGTTCGCAATGCTTAGAGCGGAGCAGACTCATGACAGTGTACATTGAATAGAGGACAGCCCATTCCACAGAGATGAAAAGGTGATACAAATTTAGACTCAGGCAGGTGATGAGACACGTGTGCAAAAGGACAGGGTGCAAAGTTCTTTCGATGTGGTCAGTGTCAGTGATCAGCCAGCATCTCACAATGTAGCTTCATGTTCAGTTCAGTTGGAGGTGCAGAGGACATCGGTCTACGAGGAGGCGTTGCAGTCGGTCGTCGTATCGATGCAGTCAGTTGCAGTGTGTGAGGAAACAGAGGTCTCTCACAGTTCCAGTATGCACACTGTTGGTGCTCTTGAGTAGACCCAACATACTGAGGTGTGCAACTTTAGCTTTGAGGTAGAGCCATCGATCTATGGAGAAGTATGGCAGTCGGTTTCTGCGACGATGCCAGAGGTTGTAGTGGATAAAAAGACATCGGTCTCTCACATTTCTAGCACACATGAGTTGGTTACTTCTGTGGAGGACCAGCGTATTGAGGTGTACAGCTTCAGCTTCAGAGTAGAGAGGTCTTCTGAGGAGCTTGACATCAGGGTAGAGCATTCGTTGTGCATGGTAAAGCAGTCTTCAGAGCATGGGCACATGCGATATGTCTCTTGTTTGGCTAGGGATGATTTATCAGGTGTATCTTTTGATTCTTTGAAGGCCAGATCGGTAGAGATGCAGATGAGCAGGGAATCCGACAGCGTAGTGGAGCGTGAAGGCTCATACGACAGTGTGGAGACTGCGATAGTGGTCCCAGGTGGAATTGCTACTAGGGACATGGAGCTGAGAGTTAGGAGGCCATGTATCGAGTGTGTTCTCGCTCGATATAAGGATGAGATAGAGCCGAGTGGAGCTCCTTCAGTGTGCGCTCATCTCTCACCTTCGATGAGTTCATCACAGGGCATGGCAGGTGAGGACGATCTCCAGAGGCTGGATGTTGGTGCGACGGACAGTTTGGCACAGGTGAGTATGCATTCGTGTCTTGGGTCGTCGGCACAGTCAGTTGAGGTGCGGAACCAGTGGACGGTGAGTTTTGATGATAGACATCAGCAGACATAGCGGATACGAACGGTGTATCGATGTGATCCAGCTGGGATTGGTCTGCAGAGCAGCAGGAAAGACGGTGTGTTTCTCATAGATGATGGCCATGGCGAGCATGAGTGGCTCGCGGACCCGTGGGGTGATGATAGTGATGTTCATGGATCGACAGATGGCTCATTGGACGCTGGCACGACATCATTTGGTTCGTTCATGGAGTCCGAGCTCGTTGGGTTATCCTCAGAGACAGATGACTTCATCGCAGATATGGCGGTGAGTGAGGCGGAGATGCGTGAGGCTAGACTCAGACGTCTTTTGAGCTTGGCATGTCTCTCAGAGGATTAAGGCACCAGAGGACGTGATTTTCGATGCACATAATGGAGGTTCACATGTCTGATGGTCAAGGAAAGGTGAGTTCATACACGATGGACTGCAGGTTGGTGATGGAACTGGAGCTATGCTGAAGAGAGTGTGTGGATTTTTCAGCATGGTAAATTGTTGTTTGTATGGAGTGCTGAAAAATCTCTATCAGTGCACAATTCCATGGGCCCTCTCCTCTGAATTGTTGTTGGGGAATTAAAGGCCTTGGGGCCTTCTTTTTTGCCTGCCGACATAGAGAAAGAGTGGCCAGCTCTCAGTTTTTTTCAGAGTCAAAAAGAGAAGGGCATCTGGTCTTTCTTCTGGAGCTACTGCCATTCATTTTTGAGTGTAAACCAGAGATGCTGGGATTTGAGATTTGGAGGAGATGAATGTAGGTTTTGGAGAACCAAGAGAGCTTCTTCTTACTTATGAGATCCATGATGAATGTCTTCATGTCTTCTTCCTTGTTTGAGATCTAGAGTCCCTTGGAGAATGTCCTAGATTTTGGAAATTCTATTACCAAGGAGTGCTCTCCATTGGCGTAGGATTGGTCCTTTGAGGAGCTCTAGATGTTGTAGGGACTTTGTTATCAAGGATTCACACTTGGTTGCGAGTGTGTGAGCTTGGTAAGAGATCTAGGGTTAGGTCTTGTTGCTTGGAGCTATACTCTCATTGTGGTGGTGGGGGAAGAAGAAAAAGAAGGGTTCGGTGTATACCTTACTTGATCTGTAGTGGAACCGGGTGCATTGGAGCTGGATGTAGGTTGTTCGCAACCGAACAAGGGAAATCTCCGCGTCTCTTTTGTGTTACTTTCTTTATTCCGTACTAAGTTCGTGTGCATGCATTGTCTATCGCAACATCGTTGAGAGGGTTGGTTGTCGGTGACAACTCTCTCGTGTGCCCGTGAGGTGTTTGGTTTTATGCCTAGGTAACGCCTCGGTGGAATTCGGGCGTTGGGATTTTTTTGTGCGCTATTGTCTACCTAGCCTAGGTGTTGGGGAGGTGCGCAGGGAACCAACACATATTGTATTCTTTCTGCATATGTCCAGTTATCCATGATGATCATTGTATTTAAGACAAACTCTTTTGACTAACGTGTATCCCTCAAAAGCTACATGGCACGTTTCTGGCTTTGAGCTTCGGCCAGGCAGTGATCCGGAGCCCTGGCAACTTTGAAGTTCAAAAGCTCTAGTTCATGTGCTCTGCATAAGTTGACAAATCAAAAAAAAATTTCAGTTGTGTCCCAGTTAAAGGTTATTTGATGTTTTCCTATATAGGTCACTAGTTTGTTATACTATTTGACTAGCGTTTTGAAAATTAGCACATTTACTCGTATACCTCCAGATTATCTTCCTCAGTAAAGTACGCTCTTCTGGGAAGTTCAATTTTTATGTAGTTTGTACATGGCATTTCCTGCTAAAAACTATTGGATATACTTGCAATTTTCAAGTTATTGGGCATGTTTCTTTCAAGTCAAGAATAGTTAATTATTAGGATATTTCATTCAGTAGTTGGATTCCTATTAGATTCCATGGTTATAATTTCGAGAATTGGGACATTGTCGTATTTTGCTTTGAAACTTTATGGTCCTCACACTAAGTAACAATCATATGGGGATTGTCGTCTTGTTATCTGGTTTCTTCACGGGGTCCATGGTTGAGCAACATTATTTTATGTCTCCAGGTCAGCACGTTCGTTATCAAAGAGCCCGATGCCTACAGCAGGAACATGGATGGTGCATTCACGAGATCCTGGCAGAACACCTCCTGCTAGTGCAAGAACACCTCCTACTTTCACTCATGATCAGCATGCATCACGAGAACCTCTGCTTGGTAGGGTTGATCCTACTCAGTCCACACCATCTTTTACGACTAAAAATATGTTGTGTATGGTACGATCAAAAACTCATTTTGCGTCAATAATCATTTTTCCCCCTTTTGATGTTTACATCTTACAGTTTGACAAGTTACCATTATTTTTTCCAGGCTTCTACAGTGTCATTTCTTTTCTGTACATATAGTTCTCATTATTCCATGAATCACTCTCCCAAAGAATCACCTCCTGGAATGGTCATAATGGTGGGTCGCAAACTTCTGCAGGTATTTGGAGACGAACACTTACACTTGAGAATACTATGTGAAATCTTTTGGCACTATTTTAAATTTTCAGCCTTTTAATAATTGTGCTGGTGGAAAAACTTCGATTCTCTAATAACATGGTCTATTTACAGTCCACAGCTGTCGGTGTGTCAGTGGGACTTGGTGGTGGGGGAAGTGAAATTGGGAGCTACCTTGGCTGGGCAATGGCAGCTATTTATATGGGGGGGCGGCTTCCACAAATCTGCTTAAATGTGAGTCTCAACTCTATAGATTAAATCATTTTACAGTTGATAGGCTTCAGAATTGTTTTGGAGTGGAGTAAAGAGCACATGAGATTAGGACATTCTAATTTGCAAATATCTGACAGAACTACTTGTTACACTCAGTTCTCATGTGTGCATATTTTCATGTGTATCATATACCAAGTCTGACATAATTTGACATTCCCTTTTTCTTAATTTCTGCAGATAAGAAGAGGCAATGTGGAGGCAAGTACTTAGACTATTGATTTTCATCATGATCTTCCTGCACATGTTCATAATTTGTAATCTAAACTTCACCAGAGTATACATGTTAATTTTTATGGGCAATTTGAAGGATCTGAAGCTCAGAATTTGCTAAAATATACTAAATTCTCTTGTGAATAATTGCATATTTACTGATTTGATGTTATCTATGTCTGATGCTATCTAGAGAGTCATGGAGCTCTTACTTATATTTTGAAATGACAAAATATATGTTCCTCAATAAGCATCATAAGTAGCATTAGAAACTACAATCTATTTCTATTTGCATGCCCGAGCTGACTTGATGTTCCTCGAGATATCAGTAAAAGGAAATGAGTTAACAACACACTGTGATTAGATGAGTTTTGAAAAATCCTGTCCAAACTGAGACATTTTTTTTTGTTTGAGAAATGCACATATTGACATGTCACGCCCCGCTTCCCACTGTGTTGGAAGACGAGATGGGGTAAGCCTGCTCGTAGCTAAGTCAAAAGAGAGCGAGTCCATTTATCTCTTTTGATATAACTACGATCAGCGTCAATGTCCATCACAATACAAATACACATGATCTTTAATAAACAATGCATACATAAACATATAACTAAACTATTACAGCCATGTTCACAGTAACAAATTAGTTATTACAACCATATCGAAAGTCTTGAACAATTGAAAGATAAAAGAGACCTTATGGCACATCATCATGATGTCCATACATATGATAAGAAAAGGAAATATGACATAAATCAACAATCTTAAACTAGTCTTCTTGAAAATTCATTTCCCTCAACAAAGTCTTGCGACTCTGGATCATTGCAACTCTGTATCAGAATCTATAAAGTCACCCTGAGGACCCGATAGATATTATCATAGAAACGTAAATACAATTCCCGTCAGTAAGGGCACTCATATAAGTTCCTAAGCAACAATTTCAATTAAGTAATTATTTAAAAGACTAACAATGGTAACAATATAATCTACCAGTAAGATAGAAAAATCTAACACTCATGATATGAACATCAATAAATACTAAAGTAACTATCATGTGTAATGGTAAACTAATCATGATCAAATTCTTGTCTAAGTGGTAATGAGCAATTATGTGAGTGCTTTAATGTATTTTAACATCACTAAAAGTATATTGTCAATGAAATATAATGATATTACTTTAACGCTTAACTTATGTCCGATGGCACAATATGCAACTATCGGCATACATCCTACCTCAGGGGCGCTTACCGAGATAATCACCACTCTATTTTCGTGTCTGGACAATAGTGACAACCAATCAATAAACCATAATTTTATTACTGGAAGGTGGTGACAATAAATAATGAATGACCCAGTCACTTCCGCACCCTCTATGACCATAAGTTTTCCTCAATCGCTGCATGTCTATCTTAATTTTCATTTTAGTGTCAATACCGATATTAATTCACTATGGCTATGTTATTCCAGCACAATCATTCATTCGTTCAGTCGATTTATTCATATTTCATTACATTTGATACGTCATTCGTTAGATTTATTCGTACTTCATTACATTTGATATGTCATTCGTTAGAGAGTTTGAAGTCATTATAAACATTCTAAGGTTATCATGTCAACTATTCCGGCTAACGATGAGAAGTTTTTCTTATAAAATGAATGTCCAAGAATTTTATATTCAAATTAAAGTATAAACAAGATTACTGTTTATTCTTTCAATTTGATCAATTTTTAGTTCTAGAAAATATTAAATTTACTTTCTGATGTATCAAAAATATATATTAAAATTTCCTTTTTTGAGTTACTAATCATGAAAAACTTCTAACGCTTGTTTATACATTAAAACACTCACAAAATATTAAATTTCCCTAATCATGTACATATGGTGATTATCAAGTTGGTAGCAAGCAATACATACTCAGATTTCTGTACAGAATTTGTTGATTAGATTGCATATAGATACACATGCACTTGCGTGTTGCTGCCAAAACCTTTTAAATGGAACCAATGTCTTCTTGTGGCAATAAAGGTGGATTTTGTTGCATTTGATGAACATCAATAGCTAAATACATATTAAATTGCATGAACATTTGACACAATGCGTGTCCTTTCCCACATATTCATTAGTAGAAGGGACCAATATCTGGACAATTCCTTGAGGACGTGTAGTCCTACTGACAAGAAGAGCTGTGATGGGTGATATGTATCTTGGCTCGGGCTACAAAAATGGCCATGTATTCAGATTATTGAACAAAAATGAAGACATTCTTTAAGCCTGGAATAAACCATCATATCAAAGAAAATCCTTCTGTTTGCCTCATTTGCTTATTTGTTACTCAAAATGGCATTCTGGTCATATTTTCATTTTGCATGTCAATTATTAGACCATTTACACAATGATCCTCCACATTCTAAGACTAAAGGGATTGTTAGTAAATTTTTAATATAATTATCTTTTTGCAGGGCCTTAGTCCTCTAATGTTTATGTTTGCATTGATCGGAAATGCAACATATGTTGGGAGGTATGCTTTTATGGCAGAAATGATTTATCTTTAGCTTCTTTTCAGTAAATTATGTTCTTTCTAATTGATATGGTTGTTCATATGTGTATCCATTTGTTATCTTTTGAACTGTGTGTGACTGTGCGTGTGAATGCTCTTCTTTTGCAGTATATTGGTAAAAAGCATGGACTGGTCTAAAATCAGACCTAACATGCCATGGTTAGTTGATGCAGGAGGATGTGTTCTACTCGACGCATTTGTATCCTTTTGCAGTCTTTTTTAAACATTTCTTTACACATGCATTCATTGTGTAAATTGTAGTTTTTGTCTTTCAAACATAATAATATTTAGGACTACCATAATCTTTAAAAGTAGGGTTTTTAGCATATCTGTCCCTTAATTATTGCATATTTTGATATCCATCACTTAAATCTTCGTATTTGCTCATAAGTCCCTCAAATTTTAAACGTTAACCTTAATAGTCACTCCATCCTATTTTCTGTTAAAAAGTTGCATTAATTAACGATTAAATAATGATTATAGTTAATTAATTAAGAAATTACATTTAATTAAGCATTAAACACCCCAGTTAACAATTAACAACCTCCACCCGAAAACAGCCGCCTCCCCCTCCTCGTCTGAGTCGGAGGGGGAGGGGGCGCCGCCCCATCCCCCCTCGAAAACAAGGGGAGGGGGCAGTGCCCCTCCCCCTCCGCCTCAGACGAGGAGGAGGGGGCAGTGCGCCGCCCGATCCCCCACGAAAACAAGGGGAGGGGGCGGCGCCCCTCCCCCTCCACCTCGGCGCCCCCTCCCCCTCCGCCTCAGACAAGGAGGATGGGGAGGGGTCGCCGCCCCCTTTCTCACCAAAAACAGGGGGAGGGGGCGCCGGGGAGGGGCGCCAACAGGGGGAGGGGCGGCGCCCCCTCCCCCTCTGTCTAAAAGGAGGGTCGCCCCCTCCCCCTCCGCCTAAAACGAGGAGGATGGGGCGGGGCACCGCCCCCACCCCCCAACGAAAATAGCGCCCCCTCCCCCTCCCCCTCCCCCTCTCCCTCAGACGAGGAGGGGGAGGGGGCGCCAACCCCTCCCCTGTTTTCCGGGGGAGGGGTTTTCAGGGGGAGGGGGCACCCCCTCCGCCTCAGACGAGGAGGGGAGGGGGCGCCGCCCCCTCCTCTCTCCCCCTCAGATGAGGAGGGGGCGGGGCGCCCCCCCTCCCCCCAAAAAACAGGGGGAGGGGGCGCCGTCCCCTTCCCCTCAGCCTCAGACGAGGAGGAGGGGGAGGGGGCGGCTCCACCTCCACCTCCCCCTCAGATAGGGAGGAGGGGGAGGCGGTGCCGCCCCCCCCTCCCCAAGGAAACCCAGACCACCCACAAATGAAAAATTAACCCTTAATCTAACGGAATATTCCCATTCCGTTAGATTTTAACAGAAATTTAGAGAGATGGACTATGAAGGTTAAAAGTTTAAATTTTAAGGGACTTAAGAGCAAATACGAAGATTTAAGGAATGGATATCAAAATATGCAAGATTTAAGGGACATATATGCTAAAAACCTTTAAACGTATATGGATGTCTTTATTGTTTTGAACCAGAATTCTGCCTATTAGATAGCACACAAATTAAGAGACTGAAATGAAGGTAATGCTGTTATTCATACCACTAAAGATATTAGTGACTGTTGCATGTAATTGACCAAATGAGTGAACTGAAAGCCACATATGTTTGGTATCAACCTGATACAATCTCTGAAATTAACATTTTATCATGCTGCCACTGGTTCTTCGTGCATTTAAAAAGAAAATAACCCAGTATGCTTCACTCTTCTTCTACCCGTAAATCATGGTATTCTCCTTCTTGAGTTGTTGATGAAGAGGTACAACGTGGAGGTATGAATTCCTTGATCATGTTTTTCAGATACTTATTCAGTTTGCCTATTTCCATTACTGGAAAACTGAAGGTGTGGAAGACAGATATGATTTGTGATTGCAGCCTGCAGAATTTGAAATAAGCTTAACCAGGTGACATGATATCTTAATTTATTCATTTTATGCTAAATTTTTTATTGTTTTCAATTTTGTTTGCATATATAAAGACGACAAGAACAATGTTATTGAAAGTATTCTATAGTTCTGGTATTAGTGCTGTGTGTCAGATAGAGAGGCACCCTTTCATGTTTATGATCATATTCAGATTTCGTAGCTGAATAGGGCAATCAAATCACTTGTAGTAGTTGTTTAAGGATTATACCTGTATTTATGACTTCATTTTCTATATTGTTTAGGACAAGGATTTGAGGTTTATATTATCCAGATTTCCTTTAATGATTGAGACAAGTACTTTATATTTTATGTCAATTATAGATCTTTGTGTTCGGGCATAATTTAAAAGAATTTATTCCTCAATTGAGATAACACTACTTTTTGCGGTTTATACTGGGGGTTGACCCAGTTTGTGTCTGGCTATCTAGATTTACGGTTAGCTTTGTTGATTGTTGATGCTTTTAGTTGTTTTGTGGCCATCGTGAATAAAAATTGTGATCTTCTTTTCCTTCGATAAGATGATAAAGTCTCGCCTAAGACTTGGGGAGGAAAATGCCTTTAGGCATGCATATTTGGCATTGAGTTCACATGCAAGTTTCTTTGGCAGCTTTCAAATTCCTCTCTTACCCATACGGTTGACATCATCATTTTCGTGATTATTAGTCCAATTGGAGTTTGATGACTGCATTTGGTGACTATATCTGGTTAGTTCATAATTCGAACTGAGTCATGTTTATTTGCATTGGACTTGCCTGGTGTACATTTGGGGTGTATCTCACATTTGCACATTTGGTTGAGCATCCAGGGGACTGTGTCCAATTTTGGTCGATGGACCGCATGTGTCTGTTTATTGGGCTTTGCCTTTGGGCTGGGTCATGTAGCGATGTGGGCTATCACTAAATGATGGGTGGTGATGTGGGGTTTTAATGTGTGCTGAGAAATCTTCTTACACAGTCTTCATAGGGCCCCCAAGTTGTGTGGTTGGTGGGGGAATTAAAGGCATCATGTGCCTTGGTTTTCCTTTGGGGCAAGGGGGGCTTGGACTCTCAGTTTTTTTTCAGAGAGGGCCGAGAGCTGGTAACCGAGCGAGGTGTTTTTCTTTTGGAGCTGCTCACATTCATTCTTGAGCGGAAACCAGAGAAGATTGGATCTGAAATTGGAGGAGAAGAAAGCTAGGGAGCTTCTTTTTGTGTGAGATCCATGGCGAGTCTTGCTTCTTCCTCTAGCTTGTAGATCTTGAGTCCTTTGGGTAGCTTTCCTAGTTTTGAGCTATATTACTAAGGAGTGATCTAACTAGACGTGGGATTTGTCCCTTGAGGAGCTCTACATGTTGTAGAGGCTTTGTTATCAAGGATTCCCATTTGTTTGAGAGAGAATGTGTATGCTTGGTGAGAGATCTTGGATTAAGTCTTGTTGCTTGGAGCTTGTCTCTCATTGTGGTTGTGGAAGAAGAAGAAGAAGATGTGGTCAGTGTATACCTTGCTTGATCGATAGTGAAACCAGATGCATTGGATGCTGGATGTAGGTTGTTAGTAATCGAACCAGTGTATTTCTTCGTCTCTTTTGTGTTACTCTTACTTTCGTATTATATTTGTGTGCTTACATTATCTATCGCAAGATCGTCGAGTGAGTTGGTAGTTGGTGACAACTCTCTCTTGTGTCCGTGAGGTGTTTGGTTTTGTGCCTAGGTGACATCTCCGTGGAATTCGGGCTTTGGATTATTTGTGCGCCAGTGTGTACCTAGCCTAGGTGTTGGGGAGGTGCATGTGGATCCAACAAGTGGTATCAGAGTTTCCGGTTTGCGAAGAAGTGTAATGCCGCGATGTCGTATTACTTATGTGAGGAGACGGCCGGGTGTTCATACGAAGTAGAGAGACTAAATGGCCGGGACAACTATGGTCCGTGGAGACAAAAGATGGTGGCATTGTTGAAGCACCATGGAGTTTACGGTGTCGTAAGTGATACGGACATGCCATGTAAGGCAACAGTATATGATAAGATGGAGCTTAAAGCCCTCGGTGAGATAATGCAATCCTTGGAGGATGAGATCCTTCGACAATTTACCGATGGGGAGGTCGTGGGCGACCTATGGAGGATGCTTGAAGCTCGGTACTCGACCAAGACATCAATTGGACGAAGGTTGCAATTGTGGCAACGCTTCTATATTCACAGGATGAAAAGGGGAACCTCGTTGTGGAACCATGTTGGTGAGATGGACCGTATAGTAATGGACCTATGGGAATTGAGGAGTGTGATAGAGGACGAGCAACATGCCATGGCACTAGTGTGTTCTCTTGCTCCGGTGTATTCCAAGTTTGCAGGCTCGATGTTAAATGGCCAAGACTCACTCGCGTTGGATGAGGTGAAGTTCGCATTGCATACGGAGGATCTCCAAAATTTGGTGGTTAGTGACATCGATGGTTGTGAGGTACTCAATATCATCCGGGGTCGCCAAGAGGGGGGACCCACTCTAAGATCCAAGACGGACCATTCCAAGAGTCGGAATCGACTGCGGCAGCAGCGGTCCAAGTCAAGTGGCCGTGGTGACAACAAATGCTTTCTATGTAAGGAAAGCGGGCATTGGAAGAGGGATTGCCCAAGGTTGAAAGCGAGGATGTCGATTGGCATTGTGGAAGATGTTGCTCAGAGTTCGACTCTTGTTGGAGTACGAGACGGTATGTTTTCTGGCAAGAATGATTGCTCGGTGTTTGCGGCATACTCCGTGGGAAAAATGCAATGTTCGTGGCTATTGGACTCGGGGTGCTCATTCCATATGACTCCGGATCGGAGTGCGTTCGACTCGTACATTCCATGCATTGGAGAACGGATTCTCGTGGGGAATGGTATGGAGTGCGAGCAGGTTGAGAGTGGCACGGTCAGAGTCAGGATGCACGATGGCATCGTCCGTGTGTTTGACGGCGTTAGACATGTTCCTGATCTTCGTATTGGCCTGATATCGATAAGATCTTTGACCGGGATGGGCTACAGGGCAGTGGTCAAGGAGGATTGACTGCGTATTTCCCGAGGATGCCTAGTTGTCATGAGGGGGAAGAAGCGTGGAAACCTGTATGTGCTCGATGGGCACACAGTAGTAGGCAAGACTGGCAGATCACAGGAGTCCGAGAGTGGAGATCCAGCGAGACTGTGGCATCTCAGATTGGGGCATGCTGATGAGCAGTGCCTTGACATTCTTCAGAGGAGAAGTGTGTTCAGAGGTGATCGTGGGCTTGAGTCTTGCAGTGACTGTGGTGCAAAGCGACCGAGGCAAGTGCAGTTTGGGACATTTGTCAGACACAGTAGGGAGCCCCTAGAGTGCGTCTACACCGGCATATGGGGTCCATGTTCAGTTCATTTCCTAGAAGGCGCGAGGTACTTTGCAGCCTTCATAGATGACTTCTCGAGGAGAGTCATGGTTACTCTCATGGGTTCTCGGGAGGAGATCCATGAGAAGTTGCGGCTATGGATGAGCATAGTCGAGAGGCGGATGGGTAGACTCGTAGGAGAGATCTGTACCAACGACGTAGAGATACAGGATGGTTGCAAGTCAGAGGGGATCGCGTGCCGATACACCATTCCTGATGGAGACCCTCACGGTGGCGTAGCAGACAGTATGATCAGGATGTTGGTAGAGAAGACACGGGGGCTATTGAGACCATCTGGCCTTCCTAAGGAATTATGGGCAGAGACCCTTGCTACTGCGGCATACCTTATCAACTGAACACAGTCACTAGCCGCATGTAGTTCTATTCCCAAGGAGCTATGGACGGACAGAATCGTTGACTTCTCGCACTTACGTACGTTTGGATGTCCTGTGTGGCCACACGAGAGGGACGATGACGAGGTAGGACAATGTGCACATGATTGTGTCCTACTCGGGTACGATGTTGGAGATGCGAGAGGGTATATGTTATGGTGTCCTAGTACCCGTGAGGTGATTGTCAGACGACACTTCATGATTGACGGCTCTGCAGTGCTTAGTGCGGAGCAGACACATGATGGTGTGCAAAGAACAGAAGACAGCCCGGTCCATAGAGATGATGAGGTGATTCAGATTCAGACTTAGGCAGATGATCAGACACGTGTGCAGACGGACATGGTGCAGAGTTCATTCGATGTGGTCAGTGTCAGTGATTAGCAGGTATCTCACGATGTAGCTCCAGATTCAGTTTAGTTGGAGGTGCAACGGACAGTGGTCTACGAGGAGGCGTTGCAGTCGCTCGTCGTATTGATGCAGTCAGTTACAGTGTATGAGGAGACAGAGGTCTCTCACAGTTTCAGCGTATACATTGTGGGTGCTCTTGAGGAGACCCAGCATGCTGAGGTGTGCAGCTTTAGCTTCGAGGTGGAGCCGTCGATCTACGGAGGAGTAGGGCAGTTGGTTTCCGCACCGATACAAGAGGTTGCAGTGGGTGAGGAGACGGAGATCTCTCACGTTTCTAGCACGCATGAGTTGGTTGTTTCTGAGGAGGACCAGCGTGTTGAGGTGTGCAGCTTCAGCTTCAGGATAGAGAGGTCTTCTGAGGAGCTTGGCATCAAGGTAGAGCATTCGTTGTGCATGGTAGAGCAGTCTTCACAGCATATGCACAGGCGATATGGCTCTCGTTTGGCTACGGGTAATTTATCAGGCGCTTCTTCTGATACTTCAGAGGCCAGACTGGTAGAGATGCAGAGGAGTAGGGAATTTGATAGCGTGGTAGAGAATGAAGAATCCCACGGCAGTATGGAGACTGCGATGGTGGTCCCAGGTGAAGTTGCAGCTGGGGACATGGAGCTGAGAGTTAGGAGGCCACGTATCGAGTGCGTTCTCGCTCGATGTATGGAGGAGGCATAGCCGAGTAGGGCTTCTTCTATGTGCACTCATCTCTTACCTTCAGCGAGTTCATCACTGGGTATGGCAGGTGAGGACGATCTTCAGAGGCTAGATGTTGGTGCGGCGGACAGTTTGGCGCTTGTGTGTGCGCATTCGTGTCTTGAGTCGTCGGCACAGTCAGTTGAGGCGTAGAGCCGATGGACGGCGAGTCTTAATGACATGCATCAGTAGACCGACCAGATATGGATGAGGTATTGATGTGACCCAGCTGGGGTCAGTCTGTAGAGCAGTGGGGATGACGGCGTATTTCTCATAGATGATGGACATGGCGAGCATGAGTTGCTCGCGGACCCGTGAGGTGATGATAGGGAAGTTCATGGATTGACAGAGGGCTTATTGGACGCTGGCACGACGTCATTTGGTTCGTTCATGGAGTCCGAGCTCGCAGTATTATCCTCAGAGACAGATGACTTCATCGCAGACATGGTGATGGACGAGACGGACATGCGTGATGCTAGGCTCAGACGACTTCTGAGCTTGGCATGTCTCTCGAAGGATTGAGGCGCCAGAGGGCACGATTTTCGATACATATGATGGAGGTTCACATGTCTGATGGTCAAGACAATGTGAGTTCATACACGATGGAGCTGGAGCTGTGCTGAAGTGAGTGTGTGGATTTATCAGCGGGGTAGAGTGTTGTTTTTTAATGTGGGCTGAGAAATCTTCTTACACAATCTTCATAGGGCCCCTAAGTTGTGTGGTTGGTGGGGGAATTAAAGGCATCATGTGCCTTGGTTTTCCTTTGGGGCAACCGACAACAAAGGGGGGCTTGGACTCTCATTTTTTTCAGAGAGGGCCGAGAGCTGGTTACAGAGTGAGAAAGAGGATGGCAGCGGGTGTTTTTCTTTTGGAGCAGCTGCCATTCATTCTTGAGCGGAAACCAGAGAAGCTTGGATCTGAAATTGGAGGAGAAGAAAGCTAGGGAGCTTCTTCTTGTGTGAGATCCATGGTGAGTCTTGCTTCTTCCTCTAGCTTGTAGATCTTGAGTTCATTGGGCAGCTTTCCTAGTTTGGAGCTATATTACCAAGGAATGATCTAGCTAGACATGGGATTGGTCCCTTGAGAAGCTCTACATGTTGTAGGAGCTTTGTTATCAAGGATTCCCATTTGTTTGAGAGAGTGTGTGTGCTTGGTGAGAGATATATGGTTAGGTCTTGTTGCTTGAAGCTTGTCTCTCAGTGTGGTTGAAGAAGATGATGATGATGTGGTCAGTGTATACCTTGCTTGATCAATAGTGGAACTGGATGCATTGGATGCTGGATGTAGATTGTTCGCAACCGAAGCAAGGTAAATCGCCGTCTCTTTTGTGTTGCTCTTACTTTCATATTATATTTGTGTGCTTACATTATCTAACGCAAGATCGTCGAATGAGTTGGTAGTTGGTCACAACTCTCTCTTGTGTCCATGTGGTGTTTGATTTTGTGCATAGGTGACATCTCGGTGGAATTCGGGCTTGGGATTATTTGTGCGCAAGTGTGTACCTAGCCTAGGTGTTGGAGAGATGCACGGGGATCCAACAGGTGCTAGGGTTTTGTTCTGACACTATAAATGATTAAAATAGTGAGTAGGCCAGGGCTTTCGGTTCTCTCATGATTGGAGCAAGAGAGCAACGTTAGAATTGTAAGATGATGAGCCGATGACTAGAGATTAGAGATTGGGAGTTCTCTTGTAATTTTGCATTCCTCATGCACAAGGTTCAAAATCTTTGTCGATGCCGATACGTATCACTTGCATAGTATCAAATTTCAAACATTCGAATGAATCGCATTCGAAACTCGCCGATACCACCAAAACTACCTAATGACAATTAATTTAAGAGGAGATTTAGGATTTGATCAAAATCTGAGAGCTTATTTTGTTCTAAATCTTATTTTGGTTGATAGAACGGACGAAAAAATTTCATTTGCCAACCAAAATCATGGTTCGAAAAATTAGCATTACATATTAACAATTTTCGATAGAATTTGTGGGAGGAATAATACACCTTGTAGGCGCCAAGGTGAAGCTCTTTAAGTTTCTTGAGACAAGATGGGTGCAGTATGTTTGCCCATAATATGAGGCTAGACATTGAATAATGAAAAGAAAACAAATTAAAGTTGTACAGACTAATTTAGATAGGATAAGCCGTTGATGCGTTGGATTACAAGAAGAGAATATAGTTGATATTCTATGTATACATGAAGCATTGATTGAAAATCATTTTCTACATGGTCGTACATCCTTGGACACACACACACACACACCTTCCCCAACCAAAACAAAAAACAAAAAAAATACCCTACCCGCAAAAAAAGAAAACCATGCAACTCGGGTTTGCAACGTACATTATAGTCCGTGTAGATTTATTGTGACTCAAGCAAATGGTCGGACAGCTTTGGACACCCACCGACCCCCACACCCTGCAACCATCACACACCTCCCCCCCCCCCAAAAAAAAAAAAAAAAAACCCCAACCCTAAAAAAAGAACCCAAAAATGCAAAGATTTTGTTGACTTTCGAGCCTTTCTTTAATTTCAACAAAAAGAAAAAATTTCTAACCTGCCATTCTATGTATTGACCATGTAATTTAGTAGGGGGTGTGCACGGGTACATGGTACCCAGATATCCGATCGGAACCTACCCGAACGGGTAGGATCTGGGTAGATATCCATTAGTTCCGGATAGGTTACATCAACACTCAGCCATTTTAAGCCAAGATAACTGATACCTAAAGTTTACTTTCGATGCAGCTGAGACCAATCCCCGAACAGGGGTTTTGAACCTTGCTCCTATTACAGTGAAATCTATCACGTCCGAAATACCGTTTGTGGGCATGTTGGGGTTGGATTGAGGGGGTCTTGGTGTGAATAAAATTTGACAAATATCAGATCCATCATCTTAAATGTTCTCGAGAGGCTAGATTTTGGTAGTCATGACTTCAAGTGTAGTTTGAGTGGCATTTATTTAGGAAGATCTTCCCCTAATATAAACGTGAAGGTAGAGCTTCTGTCTTATTCATTCGAGAAAAAAGAGGGGAAGAACGAGATCTTAAATTCTTCAGGTAACATTGTCAGAATGATCCTTTTATGCTAATCTGATGTTATTTTATGCATCAAACTTTCTTATTATATCTGGATCGAAATTCCCTATGATTCCCCACCAACTGTTCGTTCAAAACTTCAACTACACCATGTTCTTATAAATTTTGTGTTATCTCACACTACCTGTTCATGTTACTTGTGGATGGAGTTGGATTTTAGAATTACTGTGTCTCTTCTTTGAAATTAAGCGTGGTATGAGCCTTTCATTGACAATCTTTGTATCGATCAGGTTCAGCCGATCAATTGTGTATATCCGCGGAGAAGAGTACTCAGGCAACAAGAGGCTTTCCGATGCTTTCTTTTTTTTTCGAGCGTAGTTGTGGGAACTTGCTATTACCTTTCGACGGCATAGTGTGCGTCTGGAGTTATTCAGTAGGAAAATTACATTGAGTATTGCATTGTACTTAAAAGGGTTGCCATTTTCTCATTAAAATTTTGCTGTCTATCAGGGGTGTTGCTAAGCGAATCTCTATTTTATGTGCAGTACGTTATCCACCCTCTCTTTTATTTTGCGGTTGTGTGATATTTTTGTTTAGATCTCAACGTCCAATGAGCACATGAAAGCGTGCTCTTTTGTGCAGAAAACGGCAATTCATTCATTGATCTGTTCGTTACAAAAAGTTTTATTGTTAGTCTTAAGTAGCATTGGTTTCACATATTATTCTGTATGTTGATCATTTATGATGTGTATAACACTAGAAAAAATTTAAATTTTTTTATAAAAATAGTGTATATGTGCGTCAACGCACAGTAAGATGTGCTAACATGGAAAAATTTTCTATGCTAATAGTATGTATGTGTTTTTCTCTATTCGAATGTGCACATGAATATATGAATATGGGCATGGAAATTCATCCTTGTCTAGCATTAAAAGGTCCAATCTCACCTATTTTTTTCCCCAACAATTAGAACTATTTATTTTGATTTTCATACTCTAAAATACACAATGCAAAATAGTGATTTTGCTTATTCATCTACCCATTACAAAAATATTTGTTACCACAAAAATGTTAAATTTGTGACAAGTGAAGAATGAGCAAAACTTAGGCTCTTGCTAGATAGTTCGTATTTTGAGTTTTATAATATGAAGATTAAAATAATAGATTCCAACCACGGGAAAGAAAATAGAAAAGAGCGGACTTTTTGAGCTCATCAAGAAGGAAATAAAGTGTCATAAGAGAGAGTCACTCTCATGTAATGGCCAGAAGAACACTTTTTACATAATTTTTGGATGATCAAAATATTGAAGTTAATCGACATATCCTTACATATAGATAAATAAAAAATCTTGTTAAATTCATGTTATTTGCATATGCATCGAATCATTGAAAGTTTTAACAGTTTTACAGAAATAGGACTTTTTTTACTTTCTAAATCAAGGATAAAAAGCTTAGGGTTCCCCAGATTTTGGTGTTTTGGAGTTTTAAAATATGAAGATCAACTTTAGCATTGCCAATCTTTCACAAAAACATGTGGACAATGGATTTCTTAACTGTACATATGATTTGTTTTCTATGACACCTTATTTTCCCTTATCCTCATATATACATAATAGTGGACATGTGCTACAAGTGAAGGAAATTTCCTACACTTGCAGCATAGCATTTTCCATTTTTCATAGTTATTTTGAATTTTTTTAAAGTTATTGTACACGTTCTAAAACCATAAAACTCCAAATATGAGTAAACCCTAGGGGGCTTTGACTATTGATCCACTCTTTACAAAAAGTTCTGAAATAGTTGAATTTGTAACAATCGGATTGAGAGACAAATATCGTTGGATTCACTTGATTCTTGGTGTGTTGGTCATCCATGAGTGTAGAGCGCATCCAAGAAAAAAATTGAAAAATAATAAATAATGATGTATATGTGAGTTAGTGAGGTAAAATTTCCCATGGTGACAGCACATATACATTTTTATGATGTGCGCGTAATGGTTATCAGCTACCAATTTCTCGTGGTGTAAGCACACATGCATTATTATGATGTGTGTATATGTAATGGGTATCAGCCACACAAGGAGGAAATTTCCTCCTTTGGTGGCATCAAACCCCCACACCCCATTTTCCTATTCGATCCAAGCCATTCATTTTGATCTTCATGTTCTAAAACCCCAAACCATTAATTTTAAAATGATTCCAAAGTTTTGCTTGTTTATCCACTTGTTGCAAGTTTAACGATTTCGCAGTAACAAAACGTTTTGCAACAGTTAGATGAACGACCAAATCACATATGGTTCAACCCAAAATTGGTATTTTGGTGTTTTACAGGATGAACAATAAATTGAACGAATCCGATCTTAGAAAAAAATAGGGGGAGATGGTTTACGTGAGCTGACCAATGAGAAAATTTCCTTCGTACCTAGCTATCGCCCATATATAGATACATACATACATATATGGAAAGTAAGTGTGTATATCATATATGAATAAACAAATGTACAAGGCTCGCCGAGGCAACCGCCAGGGGAGTTACAAAAATGGGAGAGGCATGGCAGTAGTCACCAAATACATGCAACACCAAGCGGCAGACCCAAGCAACATGAAACACGGCCAGAAAAAGGAGGCCTCAAGTCAGGCCCCAATTAGCAAGGACCAAGTCGTCCGCGGTATCCTTCTCATCAGACAAGAGGAGGATAGCGCAACGATATCTAAGGAGATCAAAGCCATCAGGGACATCTTGGGGAGAGGCCGCAAGTGAAAGACACGATTGTTCCACTCCTTCCAGATGTGCCAGACGACGACAGAGAGGACAAGCATGGAGAGCCGTCCCACAATCTTGGTTTTCCCTTTTGCTCCAAACTTACGCCGCATGAGGTGAGCATCAACACGAAGAGATTTGGAGCAGGAGGGAAGCCCGAGCTTGAGCTTGCAGGAGGACCAGATGAAATCACTATACTCGCAGCGGAAGAAAAGGTGGAGAGCCGTTTCCTGGTGAGCGTTGCAGAAGACCCAGGTGGAGGAAGACATGATGCCTCTTCGGTAGAGTAAGTGAGCATTGGGAAGCTTGTCGGAGAGGGCCCTCAGAAGAGTGACATCAAATTTAGGGGTATGCCCAGGATATATATATATATATATATATATATATATATATATATATATATATATATATATATATATATATATATATATATATATATATATATATATATATATATATATATATATATATATATATATATATATATATATATATGGGATGTGTCCGATGTCGATGAAGAGATCGTTATTGATAGGCCGCCTTTGCAAAGCAACTATGCATCTGATGTCGATAATGATGTCGAGGATAATACAACTGAGGTCGAAGATGATGCATCTGATGAAGAAGAAGCAATTGAGATCGTTGTTCAACCTATTTCCAGTGACCACCTGTGTAACTGTTACAACATTCACAATCCCTCTTTATGTCTGCTATAATTAGCAGCTGTTACAACATTCGTAGCCCCTCTTTATTATGCTATAATTATTTGCACGTTTGAAATTCTGTAACAGCTCCTTTTGATTCATATATATATATACACACACACACACACACACACACACACACACACACACACACACATGTGTGTGTGTGTATACATATACTTACATATATATATATATATGTATATACATATACATATACTTACATATATACATATATATATATGTATATACATATACATATACTTACATATATACATATATATATATGTATATACATATACATATACTTACATATATACATATATATATATACATATACATATACATATACATATACATATATATATATATATATATATATGAGGAGGGATCAAATGACCCCCAAAAATAACCCCCTATCAAAAATCCTATGCCCCCCATTTTTTCGAAAGATCCGAACCGTTCATCTTGATCTCCACCCTCTAAATACCCGATCCACCAATTTTGAACCCGATCCCATGTGTTCTGCCCGTTGATCCATCCAACCCAAATTTAACGGTTTCGTATGAACAGCACTTTTGCGAATGGTTGATGAACGGGCAAAACACATAGGATCGGGTTGAAATTGGTGGGTCAGGTATTTAGAGGATGGAGATCAAGATGAACGGTTCGGATCTTCCGAAAAAATAGGGGGCATAGGACTTTTGATAGGGGGTTATTTTTGGGGGTTATTTTTGGGGGTCATTTGATCCCTCCTATATATATATATATATTTATATACATACTAGTCATAACCCGTGCCCGTAGGGCACGGTTCATTTAACACAATTGAACTGTTTGGCGTGAATCACATGTCGGAATATAATTTTCTCAAGCGGATTATACTACTTCCACTTTAATTAAATAAAATGCTCATCCAATAAAAAACATCCACGTTTGCAATCGTCTGCCACACTTAAAAACTGGACCTTGGTCGGCTGATACAATGTCAACCCAGTCCATATAAACATGTTGACGGGTCGGATCTATTCTCAATCCGGCGTGCTTGCGTTGCGCCCTTTGTACTGAGTGACCCGCACATTGCCCTTAACGGGTTGGGTTCTTAAACTTCTCAATCCATACCCATAACACATATTTTTTGCACACACAAACAGCAAACAGCATAGAACAATTTTTTTCCTTTTCGTGAGAGAGGGGCAGAGGTGGGCCCCGCGTGAAAGAGATGTGTGACTTTTCCCTGCGTACTGACAGCCTTGGGTTTACAACCGCGTGATTATTTCCAAGATTGCATTTATGAGGAGAATTGATAATGGGCCCCGTGTGATTATTTCCACGATTTCAGTTTCCCAAACACATTTTTTCCCAAATTCAAGTTTTCCCTCCAAAACTTTACAGAAAATCTCATATCAACCATCGATTCAGCAAGATTAAATCCTGGCCGTCTTTTATCTAACCCTTTGTCCTAGTCAGCTTGTCCTAGTCAGCCCTAGGATTCAAAAAACTCTGTCAAATGTAATATAGATACATATATATATATCTATACACATATATATACATATATACATATATATAGATGTATGTATATATATATGTATATGTATATATATATGTATATATATATATATATATATATATATATATATATATGAGAATAATGGGTATCATACGCCATATGAGAGGGTGTCTCATATGCCCTCTCACATAAAGGGGGCAAGTACAAGCCCACATTGGCTTGTACTTGTTGTACTTGACCCCCTTTATGTGAGAGGGCATATGAGACACCCTCTCATATGGCGTATGATACCCATTAATCCCTATATATATACACATACACACACACACACACACACACACACACACACACACACACACACACATACATACATACATATATATATGGGTAAAATGCGCCTGAGGTCGTGCTCAGATTGGATTCCTGCGCTCGACCCCTCCTGACCGTCCGATCCGATCCCACGGCTGTTGTTAAAAGAGGAACATGAGGAACTTTTGGTGCAATTACCAACGGGCCCTTACGCGCCCGGAACGTTTGGGGCAATTACCATCCCGCCCTTATAGCCCCTATGAAAGCAACTTTTTAGAACTATTGGTGCAATTACCATCCCGCCCTTTATATCCTTTTCAAAGAAATAGTTTGCACAATACGGCACCGTTGTGCGCGTCGACCCAGAACGGAGTATATTACTCCCCGCGAACAACGCGCTACAGCCTATGCGTCGTGCGCGGCGTGGGATTAAAACGCACAAGTGTTGAGAAGTTACCAACCGTGCGCACGACGGGCAAAATTACCCCCGTCGTGCGCGAGGGGGAAAACGCAATCTGTAAAGCAATTTCCATCCGCGCGAACGACGGGCAAACTTACCCCGTCGTGCGCGAGGGTTAAAACGCCTAGTGTGGAGCAATTTACGTCCGAGCGCACGACATGCAAAATTACCCCCGTCGTGCGCGTCGTCCGCGGGGCTTAAAACGCACAAGTGTCGAGCAATTTCCATCCGCACGCACGATTGGCAAAATAACCCCCGTCGTGCGCGTCGTGTGCGGGCAAACGCACAAGTGTGGAGCAATTTACCGCAGTGCGCACGACGGGCCAAATTACCCCCGTCGTGCGCGTGGGTTAAAACGCCTAGTGTGGAGCAATTTACGTCCGAGCGCACGACAGGCAAAATTACCGCCGTCGTGCGCGTCGTCCGCGGGGCTTAAAACGCACAAGTGTCGAGCAATTTCCATCCGCACGCACGACGGGCAAAATAACCCCCGTCGTGCGCGTCGTGTGCGGGCAAACGCACAAGTGTGGAGCAATTTACCGCCGTGCGCACGACGGGCCAAATTACCCCCGTCGTGCGCGAGGGGGAAAACGCAATCTGTAAAGCAATTTCCATCCGCGCGCACGACGGGCAAACTTACCCCGTCGTGCGCGAGGGTTAAAACGCCTAGTGTGGAGCAATTTACGTCCGAGCGCACGACAGGCAAAATTACCCCCGTCGTGCGCGTCGTCCGCGGGGCTTAAAACGCACAAGTGTCGAGCAATTTCCATCCGCACGCACGATTGGCAAAATAACCCCCGTCGTGCGCGTCGTGTGCGGGCAAACGCACAAGTGTGGAGCAATTTACCGCAGTGCGCACGACGGGCCAAATTACCCCCGTCGTGCGCGTGGGTTAAAACGCCTAGTGTGGAGCAATTTACGTCCGAGCGCACGACAGGCAAAATTACCGCCGTCGTGCGCGTCGTCCGCGGGGCTTAAAACGCACAAGTGTCGAGCAATTTCCATCCGCACGCACGACGGGCAAAATAACCCCCGTCGTGCGCGTCGTGTGCGGGCAAACGCACAAGTGTGGAGCAATTTACCGCCGTGCGCACGACGGGCCAAATTACCCCCGTCGTGTGCGAGGGGGAAAACGCAATCTGTAAAGCAATTTCCATCCGCGCGCACGACGGGCAAACTTACCCCGTCGTGCGCGAGGGTTAAAACGCCTAGTGTGGAGCAATTTACGTCCGAGCGCACGACAGGCAAAATTACCCCTGTCGTGCGCGTCGTCCGCGGGGCTTAAAACGCACAAGTGTCGAGCAATTTCCATCCGCACGCACGATTGGCAAAATAACCCCCGTCGTGCGTGTCGTGTGCGGGCAAACGCACAAGTGTGGAGCAATTTACCGCAGTGCGCACGACGGGCCAAATTACCCCCGTCGTGCGCGTGGGTTAAAACGCCTAGTGTGGAGCAATTTACGTCCGAGCGCACGACAGGCAAAATTACCGCCGTCGTGCGCGTCGTCCGCGGGGCTTAAAACGCACAAGTGTCGGGCAATTTCCATCCGCACGCACGACGGGCAAAATAACCCCCGTCGTGCGCGTCGTGTGCGGGCAAACGCACAAGTGTGGAGCAATTTACCGCCGTGCGCACGACGGGACAAATTACCCCCGTCGTGCGCGAGGGGGAAAACGCAATCTGTAAAGCAATTTCCATCCGCGCGCACGACGGACAAACTTACCCCGTCGTGCGCGAGGGTTAAAACGCCTAGTGTGGAGCAATTTACGTCCGAGCGCACGACAGGCAAAATTACCCCCGTCGTGCGTGTCGTCCGCGGGGCTTAAAACGCACAAGTGTCGAGCAATTTCCATCCGCACGCACGATTGGCAAAATAACCCCCATCGTGCGCGTCGTGTGCGGGCAAACGCACAAGTGTGGAGCAATTACCGCAGTGCGCACGACGGGCCAAATTACCCCCGTCGTGCGCGTGGGTTAAAACGCCTAGTGTGGAGCAATTTACGTCCGAGCGCACGACAGGCAAAATTACCGCCGTCGTGCGCGTCGTCCGCGGGGCTTAAAACGCACAAATGTCGGGCAATTTCCTTCCGCACGCACGACGGGCAAAATAACCCCCTCGTGCGCGTCGTGTGCGGGCAAACGCACAAGTGTGGAGCAATTTACCGCCGTGCGCACGACGGGCCAAATTACCCCCGTCGTGCGCGAGGGGGAAAACGCAATCTGTAAAGCAATTTCCATCCGCGCGCACGACGGGCAAACTTACCCCGTCGTGCGCGTGGGTTAAAACGCCTAGTGTGGAGCAATTTACGTCCGAGCGCACGACAGGCAAAATTACCCCCGTCGTGCGCGTCGTCCGCGGGGCTTAAAACGCACAAGTGTCGAGCAATTTCCATCCGCACGCACGACGGGCAAAATAACCCCCGTCGTGCGCGTCGTGTGCGGGCAAACGCACAAGTGTGGAGCAATTTACCGCCGTGCGCACGACGGGCCAAATTACCCCCGTCGTGCGCGTGGGTTAAAACGCCTAGTGTGGAGCAATTTACGTCTGAGCGCACGACAGGCAAAATTACCGCCGTCGTGCGCGTCGTCCGCGGGGCATAAAACGCACAAGTGTCGGGCAATTTCCTTCCGCACGCACGACGGGCAAAATAACCCCCTCGTGCGCGACGTGTGCGGGCAAACGCACAAGTGTGGAGCAATTTACCGCCGTGCGCACGACGGGCCAAATTACCCCCGTCGTGCGCGAGGGGGAAAACGCAATCTGTAAAGCAATTTCCATCCGCGCGCACGACGGGCAAACTTACCCCGTCGTGCGCATGGGTTAAAACGCCTAGTGTGGAGCAATTTACGTCCGAGCGCACGACAGGCAAAATTACCCCCGTCGTGCGCGTCGTCCGCGGGGCTTAAAACGCACAAGTGTCGAGCAATTTCCATCCGCACGCACGACGGGCAAAATAACCCCCGTCGTGCGCGTCGTGTGCGGGCAAACGCACAAGTGTGGAGCAATTTACCGCCGTGCGCACGACGGGCCAAATTACCCCCGTCGTGCGCGTGGGTTAAAACGCCTAGTGTGGAGCAATTTACGTCCGAGCGCACGACAGGCAAAATTACCGCCGTCGTGCGCGTCGTCCGCGGGGCTTAAAACGCACAAGTGTCGGGCAATTTCCTTCCGCACGCACGACGGGCAAAATAACCCCCTCGTGCGCGTCGTCCGCGGGGCTTAAAACGCACAAGTGTCGGGCAATTTCTTTCCGCACGCACGACGGGCAAAATAACCCCCTCGTGCGCGTCGTGTGCGGGCAAACGCACAAGTGTGGAGCAATTTACCGCCGTGCGCACGACGGGCCAAATTACCCCCGTCGTGCGCGAGGGGGAAAACGCAATCTGTAAAGCAATTTCCATCCGCGCGCACGACGGGCAAACTTACCCCGTCGTGCGCGTGGGTTAAAACGCCTAGTGTGGAGCAATTTACGTCCGAGCGCACGACATGCAAAATTACCCCCGTCGTGCGCGTCGTTCCCGGGGCTTAAAACGCACAAGTGTCGAGCAATTTCCATCCGCACGCACGACGGGCAAAATAACCCCCGTCGTGCGCGTCGTGTGCGGGCAAACGCACAAGTGTGGAGCAATTTACCGCCGTGCGCACGACGGGCCAAATTACCCCCGTCGTGCGCGAGGGTTAAAACGCCTAGTGTGGAGCAATTTACGTCCGAGCGCACGACAGGCAAAATTACCGCCGTCGTGCGCGTCGTCCGCGGGGCTTAAAACGCACAAGTGTCGGGCAATTTCCTTCCGCACGCACGACGGGCAAAATAACCCCCTCGTGCGCGTCGTGTGCGGGCAAACGCACAAGTGTGGAGCAATTTACCGCCGTGCGCACGACGGGCCAAATTACCCCCGTCGTGCGCGAGGGGGAAAACGCAATCTGTAAAGCAATTTCCATCCGCGCGCACGACGGGCAAACTTACCCCGTCGTGCGCGTGGGTTAAAACGCCTAGTGTGGAGCAATTTACGTCCGAGCGCACGACAGGCAAAATTACCCCCGTTGTGCGCGTCGTCCGCGGGGCTTAAAACGCACAAGTGTCGAGCAATTTTCATCCGCACGCACGACGGGCAAAATAACCCACGTCGTGCGCGTCGTGTGCGGGCAAACGCACAAGTGTGGAGCAATTTACCGTCGTGCGCACGACGGGCCAAATTACCCCCGTCGTGCGCGAGGGTTAAAACGCCTAGTGTGGAGCAATTTACGTCCGAGCGCACGACAGGCAAAATTACCGCCGTCGTGCGCGTCGTCCGCGGGGCTTAAAACGCACAAGTGTCGGGCAATTTCCTTCCGCACGCACGACGGGCAAAATAACCCCCTCGTGCGCGTCGTGTGCGGGCAAACGCACAAGTGTGGAGCAATTTACCGCCGTGCGCACGACGGGCCAAATTACCCCCGTCGTGCGCGAGGGGGAAAACGCAATCTGTAAAGCAATTTCCATCCGCGCGCACGACGGGCAAACTTACCCCGTCGTGCGCGTGGGTTAAAACGCCTAGTGTGGAGCAATTTACGTCCGAGCGCACGACGGCAAAATTACCCCCGTCGTGCGTGTCGTCCGCGGGGCTTAAAACGCACAAGTGTCGAGCAATTTCCATCCGCACGCACGACGGGCAAAATAACCCCCGTCGTGCGCGTCGTGTGCGGGCAAACGCACAAGTGTGGAGCAATTTACCGCCGTGCGCACGACGGGCCAAATTACCCCCGTCGTGCGCGAGGGGGAAAACGCAATCTGTAAAGCAATTTCCATCCGCGCGCACGACAGGCAAATTTACCCCGTCGTGCGCGAGGGTTAAAACGCCTAGTGTGGAGCAATTTACGTCCGAGCGCACGACAGGCAAAATTACCCCCGTCGTGCGCGTCGTCCGCGGGGCTTAAAACGCACAAGTGTCGAGCAATTTCCATCCGCACGCACGATTGGCAAAATAACCCCCGTCATGCGCGTCGTGTGCGGGCAAACGCACAAGTGTGGAGCAATTTACCGCCGTGCGCACGACGGGCCAAATTACCCCCGTCGTGCGCGAGGGGGAAAACGCAATCTGTAAAGCGATTTCCATCCGCGCGCACGACGGGCAAACTTACCCCCGTCGTGCGCGTGGGTTAAAACGCCTAGTGTAGAGCAATTTCCATGCGAGCGCAAGGCGGACAAAATTAACCCCGTCGTCCGCGGGGGTTAAAACGCAAAAGTGTGTAGCAATTTCCATCCGCGCGCACGACGGGCAAAATAGCCCCCGTCGTGCGCGTCGTGTGCGGGCAAACGCACAAGTGAGGAGCAATTTACAGCCGTGCGCACGACGGGCCAAATTACCCCCGTCGTGCGCGATTGGGAAAACGCAATCTGTAAAGCAATTTCCATCCACGCGCACGCCGGGCAAACTTACCCCCGTCGTGCTCGTGGGTTAAAATGCACAAGTGTGCAGCAATTTCCATCCGCGCGCACGACGGGCAAAATAACACCCGTCGTGCGCGTCGTCCGCGGGGGTTAAAACGCACAAGTGTCGAGCAATTTCCATCCGCGTGCACGACGGGCAAAATTACCCCCGTCGTGCGCGTCGTGTGCCGGCAAACGCACAAGTGGATATTAATATACAGCCGTGCGCACGACGGGCCAAATTACCCCCGTTGTGCGCGAGGAGGAAAACGCAATATGTTAAGCAATTTCCATCCGCGCGCACGACGGGCAAACTTACCCCCGTCGTGCGCGTGGGTTAAAACGCCTAGTGTGAAGAAATTCACATCCGCGCGCACGACGGGCAAAATTACCCCCGTCGTGCGCGTCCTGTGCGGGCAAACGCACACGTGTGGAGCAATTTACAGCCGTGCGCACGACGGGCCAAATTACCCCGTCGTGCGCGATGGGGAAAACGTAATCTGTAAAGCAATTTCCTTCCGCGCGCACGACGTGCAAACTTACCCCCGTCATGCGCGTGGGTTAAAACGCCTAGTGTGGAGCAATTTCCATCCGAGCGCACGACGGGCAAAATTACCCCCGTCGTGCGCGTCGTCCGCGGGGCTTAAAACGCACAAGTGTCAGGCAATTTCCTTCCGCACGCACGACGGGCAAAATAACCCCCTCGTGCGCGTCGTGTGCGGGCAAACGCACAAGTGTGGAGCAATTTACCGCCGTGCGCACGACGGGCCAAATTACCCCCGTCATGCGCGAGGGGGAAAACGCAATCTGTAAAGCAATTTCCATCCGCGCGCACGACGGGCAAACTTACCCCGTCGTGCGCGTGGGTTAAAACGCCTAGTGTGGAGCAATTTACGTCCGAGCGCACGACAGGCAAAATTACCCCCGTCGTGCGCGTCGTCCGCGGGGCTTAAAACGCACAAGTGTCGAGCAATTTCCATCCGCACGCACGACGAGCAAAATAACCCCCGTCGTGCGCGTCGTGTGCGGGCAAACGCACAAGTGTGGAGCAATTTACCGCCGTGCGCACGACGGGACAAATTACCCCCGTCGTGCGTGAGGGTTAAAACGCCTAGTGTGGAGCAATTTACGTCCGAGCGCACGACAGGCAAAATTACCCCCGTCGTGCGCGTCGTCCGCGGGGCTTAAAACGCACAAGTGTCGAGCAATTTCCATCCGCACGCACGACGGGAAAAATAACCCCCGTCGTGCGCGTCGTGTGCGGGCAAACACACAAGTGTGGAGCAATTTACCGCCGTGCGCACGACGGGCCAAATTACCCCCGTCGTGCGCGAGGGGGAAAACGCAATCTGTAAAGCAATTTCCATCCGCGCGCACGACGGGCAAACTTACCCCCGTCGTGCGCGTGGGTTAAAATGCACAAGTGTGCGGCAATTTCCATCCGCGCGCACGACGGGCAAAATAACCCCCGTCGTGCGCGTCGTCCGCGGGGGTTAAAACGCACAAGTGTCGAGCAATTTCCATCCGCGTGGACGACGGGCAAAATTACCCCCGTCGTGCGCGTCGTGTGCCGGCAAACGCACAAGTGGATATTAATTTACAGCCGAGCGCACGACGGGCCAAATTACCCCCGTCGTGCGCGAGGAGGAAAACGCAATATGTTAAGCAATTTCCATCCGCGCGCACGACGAGCAAACTTACCCCGTCGTGCGCGTGGGTTAAAACGCCTAGTTTGAAGAAATTCACATCCGCGCGCACGACGGGCAAAATTACCCCCGTCGTGCGCGTCCTGTGCGGGCAAACGCACAAGTGATAGCAATTTACAGCCGTGCGCACGACGGGCAAACTTACCCCCGTCGTGCGCGTGGGTTAAAAGGCACAAGTGTGCGGCAATTTCCATCCGCGCGCACGACGGGCAAAATAACCCCCGTCGTGCGCGTCGTCCACGGGGGTTAAAACGCACAAGTGTCGAGCAATTTCCATCCGCGTGCACGACGGGCAAAATTACCCCCGTCGTGCGCGTCCTGTGCGGGCAAACGCACAGGTGAGGAGCAATTTACAGCCGTGCGCACGACTGGCAAACTTACCCCCGTCGTGCGCGTGGGTTAAAACGCCTAGTGTGGAGCAATTTCCATCCGAGCGCACGACGGGCAAAATTACCCCCGTCGTGCGCGTCGTGTGCGGGCAAACGCACAAGTGAGGGGCAATTTACAGCCGTGCGCACGACGGGCCAAATTACCCCCGTCGTGCGCGATTGGGAAAACGCAATCTGTAAAGCAATTTCCATCCGCGCGCACGCCGGGCAAACTTACCCCCGTCGTGCGCGTGGGTTAAAATGTACAAGTGTGCAGCAATTTCCATCCGCGCGCACGACGGGCAAAATAACACCCGTCGTGCGCGTCGTCCGCGGGGGTTAAAACGCACAAGTGTCGAGCAATTTCCATCCGCGTGCACGACGGGCAAAATTACCCCCGTCGTGCGCGTCGTGTGCCGGCAAACGCACAAGTGGATATTAATATACAGCCGTGCGCACGACGGGCCAAATTACCCCCGTTGTGCGCGAGGAGGAAAACGCAAAATGTTAAGCAATTTCCATCCGCGCGCACGACGGGCAAACTTACCCCCGTCGTGCGCGTGGGTTAAAACGCCTAGTGTGAAGAAATTCACATCCGCGCGCACGACGGGCAAAATTACCCCCGTCGTGCGCGTCCTGTGCGGGCAAACGCACACGTGTGGAGCAATTTACAGCCGTGCGCACGACGGGCCAAATTACCCCGTCGTGCGCGAAGGGGAAAACGCAATCTGTAAAGCAATTTCCTTCCGCGCGCACGACGTGCAAACTTACCCCCGTCATGCGCGTGGGTTAAAACGCCTAGTGTGGAGCAATTTCCATCCGAGCGCACGACGGGCAAAATTACCCCCGTCGTGCGCGTCGTCCGCGGGGCTTAAAACGCACAAGTGTCAGGCAATTTCCTTCCGCACGCACGACGGGCAAAATAACCCCCTCGTGCGCGTCGTGTGCGGGCAAACGCACAAGTGTGGAGCAATTTACCGCCGTGCGCACGACGGGCCAAATTACCCCCGTCGTTCGCGAGGGGGAAAACGCAATCTGTAAAGCAATTTCCATCCACGCGCACGACGGGCAAACTTACCCCGTCGTGCGCGTGGGTTTAAAACGCCTAGTGTGGAGCAATTTACGTCCGAGCGCACGACAGGCAAAATTACCCCCGTCGTGCGCGTCGTCCGCGGGGCTTAAAACGCACAAGTGTCGAGCAATTTCCATCCGCACGCACGACGAGCAAAATAACCCCCGTCGTGCGCGTCGTGTGCGGGCAAACGCACAAGTGTGGAGCAATTTACCGCCGTGCGCACGACGGGCCAAATTACCCCCGTCGTGCGCGAGGGTTAAAACGCCTAGTGTGGAGCAATTTACGTCCGAGCGCACGACAGGCAAAATTACCCCCGTCGTGAGCGTCTTCCGCGGGGCTTAAAACGCACAAGTGTCGAGCAATTTCCATCCGCACGCACGACGGGCAAAATAACCCCCGTCGTGCGCGTCGTGTGCGGGCAAACACACAAGTGTGGAGCAATTTACCGCCGTGCGCACGACGGGCCAAATTACCCCCGTCGTGCGCGAGGGGGAAAACGCAATCTGTAAAGCAATTTCCATCCGCGCGCACGACGGGCAAACTTACCCCCGTCGTGCGCGTGGGTTAAAATGCACAAGTGTGCGGCAATTTCCATCCGCGCGCACGACGGGCAAAATAACCCCCGTCGTGCGCGTCGTCCGCGGGGGTTAAAACGCACAAGTGTCGAGCAATTTCCATCCGCGTGGACGACGGGCAAAATTACCCCCGTCGTGCGCGTCGTGTGCCGGCAAACGCACAAGTGGATATTAGTTTACAGCCGAGCGCACGACGGGCCAAATTACCCCCGTCGTGCGCGAGGAGGAAAACGCAATATGTTAAGCAATTTCCATCCGCGCGCACGACGAGCAAACTTACACCGTCGTGCGCGTGGGGTTAAAACGCCTAGTTTGAAGAAATTCACATCCGCGCGCACGACGGGCAAAATTACCCCCGTCGTGCGCGTCCTGTGCGGGCAAACGCACAAGTGATAGCAATTTACAGCCGTGCGCACGACGGGCAAACTTACCCCCGTCGTGCGCGTGGGTTAAAAGGCACAAGTGTGCGGCAATTTCCATCCGCGCGCACGACGGGCAAAATAACCCCCGTCGTGCGCGTCGTCCGCGGGGGGTTAAAACGCACAAGTGTCGAGCAATTTCCATCCGCGTGCACGACGGGCAAAATTACCCCCGTCGTGCGCGTCGTGTGCCGGCAAACACACAAGTGGATATTAATTTACAGCCGTGCGCACGACGTGCCAAATTACCCCCGTCGTGCGCGAGGAGGAAAACGCAATATGTTAAGCAATTTCCATCCGCGCGCACGACGAGCAAACTTACCCCCGTCGTGCGCGTGGGTTAAAACGCCTAGTGTGAAGAAATTCACATCCGCGCGCACGACGGGCAAAATTACCCCCGTCGTGCGCGTCCTGTGCGGGCAAACGCACAGGTGAGGAGCAATTTACAGCCGTGCGCACGACGGGCAAACTTACCCCCCGTCGTGCGCGTGGGCTAAAACGCCTAGTGTGGAGCAATTTCCATCCGAGCGCACGACGGGCAAAATTACCCCCGTCATGCGCGTCGTGTGCGGGCAAACGCACAAGTGTGGAAATATTTACAGCCGTGCGCACGACGGGCCAAATTACCCCCGTCGTGTGCGAGGGGGGAAAACGCAATCTGTAAAGCAATTTCCATCCGCGCGCACGACGGGCAAACTTACCCCCGTCGTGCGCGTGGGTTAAAACGCCTAGTGTAAAGAAATTCACATCCGCGCGCACGACGGGCAAAATAACCCCCGTCGTGCGCGTCGTCCGCGGGGCTTAAAACACACAAGTGTCGAGCAATTTCCATCCGCACGCATGACGGGCAAAATAACCCCCGTCGTGCGCGTCGTGTGCGGGGAAAACGTACAAGTGTGGAGCAATTTACCGCCGTGCGCACGACGGGCCAAATTACCCCCGTCGTGCGCGAGGGGGAAAACGCAATCTGTAAAGCAATGTCCATCCGCACGCACGACAGGAAAACTTACCCCAGTCGTGCGCGTAGGTTAAAACGCCTAGTGAGGAGCAATTTCCATCCGAGCGCACGGCGGAAAAAATTAACTCCGTCGTCCGCGGGGGTTAAAACGCACAAGTGTGCAGCAATTCACATCCGCGCGCACGACGGGCAAAATAACCCCCGTCGTGCGCGTCGTGTCGGGCAAACGCACAAGTGGGAGCAATTTTCAGCCGTGCGCACGACGGGCCAAATTACCCCCGTCGTGCGCGAGGGGGGAAACGCAATCTGTAAAGCAATTTCCATCCGCGCGCACGACGGACAAAATTAACCCCGTCGTGCGCGGGGGTTAAAACGCACAAGTGTGCAGCATTTTCCATCCGCGCGCACGACGGTCAAAATAACCCCCGTCGTGCGCGTCGTCCGCGGGACTTAAAACGCACAAGTGTCGGGCAATTTCCATCCGTGCGCATGACGGGCAAAATACCCCCGTCGTGCGCGTCGTGTGCGGGCAAACGCACAAGTGAAATATTAATTTACAGCCGTGCGCACGACGGGCCAAATTACCCCCATCGTGCGCGAGGGGGAAAACGCAATCTGTAAAGCAATTTTCATCCTCGCGCACGACGGGCAAACTTACCCCGTCGTGCGCGTGGGTTAAAACGCCTAGTGTGAAGAAATTCACATCCGCGCGCACGACGGGCAAAATTACCCCCGTCGTGCGCGTCGTGTGCGGGCAAACGCACAAATGAGGAGTAGATTACAGCCGTGCGCACGATGGGCCAAATTACCCCCGTCGTACGCGAGGGGGAAAACGCAATCTTAAAGCAATTTCCATCCGCGCGCACTACGGGCAAACTTACCCCGTCGTGCGCGTGGG